>CATIUR010000003.1:97880000-100295000 GCA_949592205.1 Helichrysum umbraculigerum
TACTTGATAATTTGGATGAAGTATTTTATCAAATACTTTATATTTGAGTTATAAAATTATAACTCTAACTTGTTTTGAGCGTTTGCGCGTTTAATATTTTAAAACGCGTAGACTTTTTTTGTACGATACGAGTTTGAATTGAAATATTATCAAAATAATATTTTGGGATATAATAGTGTTATTAAATAATATTATATTATTTAATAAAATCGTTCACCAAGCGTCCGTATTACTTGAAACGAATTACATCCATTTTAATTTGCGTACGATTTAATCAAATCACATAATTGTATATATTCAACAATATATATATTGATACATTAATTAGCTTAACACAGAACTAATTACATGTATTACACTTGATTAGGCACTAATTGCTAGTCCTAATTTGACGGGTGTCACAGTATACAACTGTCAATATATGGTGGACGTTTGTGGCTTGGTACACCCTCTACTTATGTTAGCCAATACGCCGGCGCGTGTAGTGCACGTAAGACACATTCTGCACACTGCATATTGTGTGTGCAGTACAATTAGAAGATTTCATGGGCACGTCTGACATTCCCCCATAGATCGGAGGATACGTAAAGGTATTTGATTGATAGAGAGATACGGGAACATGCATTGATCGCCTATAAAAAGAAGACTTAGCAGAATTTGCAAAGTGTGAATCAATCAAGTGAGGTAGAGAGCATAGCAGTTTAGCATTTCTTGTAACCATCTCATAGTGTATTCATGAGCATAAGTAGTATGTGTTAAATTTGTATTCAATAGTTAGTGTTTCCGCTAAAGCTAACTTTTGATTCTTTGATTCTTAATCAATAAAGAATTAAGTTGAAAATTAAACCGTGTTCTTACTTTCACTTATTACAAACTGTTAAGATTGAATCAGAAGTAAAATTTGTATTCACCCCCCTCCAACAATATGTTGTTAGTTTGGGACCAACAACGTGGATAATATATATTTCTTCACACTTAGACCACTCCCAACAAGTGTTTCGTTACTTCTTTCATCACTTTTGTCACTTAGCGCCACATCAGCACACCTAAAATTGACACACGACCGACACGACGGTGCCAACAATGTTCTTTTCACTTCAATTTTTGGGTCCACATTTACCAATATACCTACATTTATATACACTAAATAAAAAATAGAAATATATTAAATATAAAGGTGGTCCCACCCCTTTCTTCCTTTCGTCGCCAAACCGACGAATAGCCACCGACGAAAGCACGTGACGAAACATTGCCAATGCTGTCACTAAAGTGACGCGCGTCGGTTTCCCAACTGACAAAACCAATGGGAGTGGTTTTATAAGTGCAAATTTTTTTTCATACACTTATTAATGTGAAGCTTGGGATAATTATTTATATATCTTCATACTTGAATTTCACATATATTTTAAAAGTGTGAAAAAAATTATGAATAAATAATATATTTGTTGTAGTTGGTCAACATAATCTGTACTTATTATGTTAGTCGGTGTGACTGTTTGAGAGCTTTTAAGTGTGTTCTTTAGTGATTATAAGTATTATAATATGTATTCATTATGTTAGTCGGTTTTGAGTTTTTTTGATAGCGTACGATCGATTAATGTTGCACCCTTGGTTTCGATGAACAACTAATATTGAGTAAGAGAAAACTCATTAATTCTATCATTCAACGATTTATTCAAATCATGAATATGTGTAGAAAAGACAGATCACGAAGTCTTTGACTTTCTTTGAAAAGTTTACTTCCCTCGTTGGCAACTAAGAGCCAACGGTATGGAGCCGTTCACAACAAAATCTTGGGTTGAGAACATCGTTGGATGACGTTCTATTACATCGAAACAGCATTCTCGATGGCATTCCAATTCGCTGTCCGGTTCAAAACGGCACCCCACCCCTTTTTTAAAAAATTATGAATATATATTGTTATTCTATTATTTATTCTAAGATTTTTTAAAAATTATGAATAAATAATATCTAAAAAATAGCCTTGACCTTTTTTGAATTTTTTTTTTTAACCTTTTCCAAACTCTATTTTAAGAACACTTCTCTCACAAAGCAAAACATAATTCATACAATTATTTCATTCCAAAAACTCTCAAAAACTCTATATATAATTCACCATGTCGAACAATCAAAATAACCGGAACACCGCATACCACATTTAATCAACTTGGAACTTGTTCACGGGCCTTTCACTATCTTCAAACCCACAACAATACCCTCATCCTCCAACCCACAAATGGCCGATTTCGCTTCATATGCTTACACAAAAGTCTCGCAAACATTATATAATCAACAACCACCCATTCAAACATCATACAATAATCATTCACTACCCATTCAACCACCGCAAAGGTCGCTCGATTAAATCGTCGCATTCCAAATGTTGCATTAAAGTCAACAACAACCCGACGTGCAATCCGTCAAAGAAACAAACCTTACGCCAACTTCGTAAAAAAAACAAAGGAAAAAGTCCAAAACGATTCATCCCAACCGAGAAAAAAGAACCATTCCCAATCGTAACATTTGGCAACCGAAGGACGGGCTTCATTTGACCGAAAGTTGGATTTTGGTATCCGAAATTTCCAACTGTGGAATTGACTCGATCAGCCTTCGTTTTGGTACCTTGTTATAAATTTCTACATCGGCTATAACCCGTTGTTCCAACGTGGAAAGGACGCGTTGTCTTAAAAGTGGAGTAAGCTTAATGCCGATCGTAACAAATGGCAAGGTATACGGATTCGGCTAAAGGATCAACCCCAAAGTGGTGAAGGTACGAAGGATTTCACAATTCGTGAAAAATTCCGGATTAATTTAATAATATTACTCTAGTTAGTGTGCGTGTGTGTGTGTGTGTATTAATCATATTTTAGGGATATTTACTAGGTCAAAGGATATTTTTTTTAGAAAGGCGAACACTCTCACACCCGTATCACAACTACATACATTAATTCACGAATATTTACAATAGTCTCACCCCATGATTTGAACCCACAACCTCAAAGTTGATGGGTTATTTTAATAACCGTTATGTTAGGGGCCGTTTGATCTAGGTCAAAGTTGTAGTAAGATGTTAGCTAATTTGTATTAATATACACTAGTTTAGGACCCGCGAAATTCACAGTATGATACATTTTAAAAATCTATATCACATCTTATAATAGTCTGGATTAAACTGAGTTTTCAATTTTAATAATATTTATTTAGCATATGAAGTAAAACGTAAGTTATAATAAAAATGATATGACTATATATGTGTAAGTATAGGCACTTCAATTGGTATCGATTTTGTATCAAGAACGTTAACATCATGTAGAATAACTTACCTTTTCGTGTACCTTCAATCGTCTGTCGTGACAAGAACATAATAAACATTTAGATGAGTTAATTATTATCATATATACATTTTTCATACCTTGCAGCTTCGGACTTTAGTTGCTTCATCTGATTCTATGAATTAGATATTTCAATCTTTGATCTCTTGATAGCTAAAGCCATTGACTTCTAGTGTTCCTTTTGCCAGTTGGTTTTATAATAAGGATATATTAGTGGTATGAATATGATGGTTTAATTACAAAGATTCATGAGTTGAACATGAATATGTATGAAATAGCAAGGTCATAAAACAACTAAGATACACGTGACAAATCATAAAGTGGAATTGATACAATGCCCCCTTCATATATAGTTTAGGCATATAGTGAAATTCAGGCACAAAAATCAAGAGATAGATCATGCATCATTCACAAAAGAGGTTTTGCTTATGAGTTCACTACAAGAAAAATGGTCTTTAATGACCACTTTTTTAATGACGACCCATTTTTTGGTCACTAAAAACACTATTTTATCACCATAAAACAAATGGTCACCGAAATTTGGTCATTATTATAAATTTGAGACCAATACCAAAAAATGGTCACTGAACGTTCCAAAATAGATGTTCTAATGTTTTTTTTCATATAATATCATGACTAACGGAGGTCACTATTCTAAAACTTGGAGACCAAAAGAAAAAGTGGTCACTGACCTGAAAATTAGAGACCAAAAATGATGTTCACTTAAAGAGACCATAAATTAATGGTCACTATTTTGAAAGGCTAAACACAACACCGGCTAACGTTTACTATTTTAAAAGCGATCATATAATACGTTGTAAAGTTTATATGAAAATAAAATCTACACATTTTATAATAAATTCGGAAAACAATATATTTGAAGATGTTACTTTATTAAGTAATGTGATTTTTAACCACTAGTTATATTTTACTTTTTATTGTAATGATTTTGACATATCTGTTGCTTTACCATAATAAAAATGATATCGTACCTAATTTTACATACTATTTTATCGTAAAAAAATAAAAACTACATTCACCTATAAAATTTATTTATAACTATAATTCGTATTATCTACCACACTTTAAGGAGAAAAAATCATTTTTAAAGTGTGAATTGCACCGTTCTGGACTACCTCCAATTTCAAATTCCCCCAAAATACATAAAACCCTAATCCACCGTACGTAACTTCCGGCTAATCACCATTGCTAATCCTTCACGATTAAATTCATCGTAGCTTTACCGTGATGTCGCCTCCACCGCTGCCTCGTCATCTCTTCGATTTTCGAGTCGAATAGAACGTGCTCTGAATTTCACATTCACGTAACAAATTGTGAAATCCGTGCCCTACGCTCAGGTTAAACGTCTCTCAAATTTTTTTCGTTCAGATTAGGTTAAATTGATGAATCGTGTCTCGTTACTTACTTACTAGATGGCATGGTACTTGTAATTAGAGCTTGCGGTTTCTGTCTCCATTATCAAGTGGATTTAAATCATATTGTACATTCAACTTGAATCACTAAAAGGTGGTCACTGATTCATAAACTAAAAGGTGGTCACTGATTCATAAACTAGTGACCAATTTTGCGGATTAGTGACTAAATCTATTGACGAAAATGTTCGTCACAAACACCAGTGACCACATAAACTCGTCATTAATCAGAGACCAAAATTTTTAATTGGTCCCAAAAGGGTTTAGCGACGGACCTATAGTGACGAGCGGTGACCACTCAAATTTTGGTCTCTAAACCTGTTTTGTGACCATTTTTTACCCTTTAGTGACCAATATTGGGTCGTCACTAAAGGTGAATTTTCTTGTAGTGGTTCATTGAATTCTATCTAGGAGTTCCAATGTGATGAACAAAAGTAATAATATTCATTTTATTGAATAACCTTATAAAATGTGTAACGTACCCAATAGAAGTCATCATCCGAGATTATGCCACATTATTACTTAATAGGTTCCATTAGCCCAACAACGAAGTCAAGTACATTGTTGACACCATGGCTCAACTCAACCTTATGCCACAATGTACCAAAAGGACATCTAGTAACCAATCAAAAAAGACTTTAATGGGTAGAGATTATATTTGATTAGTGAAAAGTGTTTTTATACACTTTGACCGGGACGGACGGATTGCTAAATAAACAGAAATTTTTTCGTCCGACTTTGATCTTCATTACACATGTTCAGATAGTACCTACAGAAAAGAAAAAGGATTTATATAGTAAAGAAACAGATCGATATTTATTTAAATCGCTAATTCAAATTATCTAGCAATAAAAAAACTTGATGTTTCACTGTCATACTAATTGTGGGTATGATTCGAGCCATCTGTAAAAGGAACAAAACATAAAAGGGCCGGAACACATAAATCGTGAAAAAAGGTGATGATATAAAATTCAGTTTTCTGGTCCGTCATAATACTTTCAACTAACAAAGAAATTGATTTGCAGACGAAGTTAACCAATATTGAAGTTACGCAGTTAAAGGGAAAAGATGGATTAACCATTGTCATTGCTTCGAAGTTCAAACACGGCCTTTATGCCAATGCGTAATGAAAATTCTTACATGTAACCAACTAAATTAAAAAGTGCTAAAACATACACATATAGATTAATAATAACAGAATTCTTGCAGTCGAGTAGATATTGACAAAGATCTTACCAATACAAATTCAGCACACCCGATAGCAAACCAAGATACACAAACGATGCATTGTCAAACAAGAGCAGAGATGCGGGTAAATCTTCACATTCCGTAGTTCTAGATATTAAAATGTTATTGTTCCACCTTTAATTACTTGTAGTTGATTTGAATGTAAAATTAAATGAAATACCAATAATTATTAAGGAAGGGATTCAAGAATCAATTTAAATTAAATGAGTTATTATATCATGTTTTGAATGGGCCGATTTTTAAGAGTGCATCCAAATAGGGGTGTTAATCGGGTCAACCCGACCCTAACAAGAGTTAGTCGGGTCGGGTTAGTCGGGTTTTTCAGAAATAAATATATACCCGCAACCCGACCCCATTAGATAATAGGGTTATCAGGTTCGGGTTAATCGGGTAGCGGGTTAGTCGGGTCGGGGTTAATCGGGTAGCGGGTTAACCCGTATAACTTCACAGTTTTCTAATAATTGTAAAAATAAATATATAGATGACTTTGAATGTTGGGATAGTACACCAAAATATTGAATGATATATGAAGTTGAAACCACATGAATTATGTATACGTAGTAGAATGAGTTTTGTTTTAAATTAAATATAAGTATTGGATTTCAAAGCAGATCTAAATATACTTGAAATGTGAGTCATGCTTACATCTTTTGAAATTTGGAGAATGCAGTTACCGTGCTAACACTTTGATGAAAGCATACTTACAAGTTGTATTACAACTAATATACAATACTAAATCTCCAGTTCTTCATAATCATATTCATATACGTTGCTACACTTTACAGGAATTTTATTATATGGTTATAGATACTATTATTAATTAGATTCTACTCTTAGACTCTTATATATATAGAAAAATGTCTCCACATTGAATTAACATATTCAACTTATATTATTTTATACGAAAGTTAACTATAAAAATTAATAGAAAAATTGATACTTGGTTAGATCGGGTTAATCGGGTCAACCCGCACCCGCATAAGTTTCTCTATTTTAACCCGTAACCCGACCCTAATAAACATTCGGGTTAATCGGGTTAACCCGTATAACCCGATTAAAATTTTTAACCCTATTAAACCCGACCCGAATAGTCTTAATAGGGTTCGGATCGGGTCTAGTGTGGGTCGGGTCGGGTTTTTTGACACCCCTACATCCAAATGATGTGTGAATTTTATTCTTTTACTTCCTACTAGATCATAACCTGCGAATTCGCGGGCTACCTCATAGTTCTAAGACAAAGTTTATATTATATTTTTATTTTATTACCTAATTTTTATTAATTTAACATATTTGTGCGGTTGACTTTTCAGAGATATTCTGAATAAAATGGCGGATATATATGTCTTAAGTTTATGAAGTATGAAGAAAGCATATTACACGGACATGTATTTTTTTTGTTAATAATAGTACGCTACGTATTGTAGATATCAAGTATAGTAAAATGATCAACAGGTGCTACATATTTTCACAATATATTTAAAAAAATGTATGAGAATTACATTGAAATACATATTTATGTGTTTACATTGAAATAGTTTTGATTTATTTGTCATAGTTTGGGCTTATCCACGAAAAGAATTATACACTCGAATTTTATGGTGTAAAGTCATAGAGTGTAGTCGTATATTACATTTGCACGGCTAACATGAAAACGTGGTTTTGATCTAAGCCTTAATGCAAAAGAAGTTTGGTCCACTTATAACATACAAACACAATTGAAGTCTGACACAACAAAATACGAAGCATATTGACATCAATATGTTACATAAAAGTTTGAAATAGTTTGGAAAGAAATCTTTGTATACTAACGTCATCTTAATTCTGCCATAAAGGTGTTTGGGGGAGCTTCTTTTCCACCCTATCACATAGTGATAAGCTTCTATAAAAAGGAGATCCAAATACTTACAATGAACTTTTCTACGTTATAATACCATGAAAAGCTAAAAAGCCTCTCCAATAAGCCATCACAAACCCTCTAAAATAAGCTATCACGAACACCCTTGAGTATTCACCCTTACATTTCCACCTAATAGTTGGTGTATAATTCATTATTGAAGTCATGTGTCACAAAGTAAACTTAGTATTTCAAGAATTTAGAGCTTAACAACATCCCAACTTTTGTTACTTCTACTCTAAAATTCATGGCACCTTAAATCATAAAGCTCAAAATATCACTTTTGTGGTTGGCATGTAACCCATTCCCTTCTTTTACACAAATAGTGGTTGTCACAAAAAATGCAAGCAAGTTCACTACCAGCCCTTTATACCATCCACTTACAATATATGCATTTATTCAAATGCTTGGAAACCCATCGGATTAATTTACTGTAGTCATGTTTCATTCTATGTTTATCAAATGAATAAGAAAAGGCAAGGTAGTGGGAACACTTAAGTGGAGGGATGGTGAATTGAGGAAGTAGTCAAAATAAGGATGGTGATGAAAATAGTGAGCAGTGCATACGTGTAATTTTTGAGACAATCCACAGTACACTTTGTGTGATTGTGTCTTCCCTTTACTTGTACCATTGATTGATAGAAATAAGCAAGTACCATAACCAAATATTTTCATTAGAACACGGGTTCGAGTTTTTTCCAGATTGCAGACATGATTGAATGGTCATCGATTTCTCATTGCAAACAAACATAACTTCAAAAGAAAGTCAGGAAGATAAATGAACTACACTTCCAAGAACAAAATATTCAACCACGATCGTTTCAACTAAACATTTTGATTAAGAACACGTGGTTTTCTTTTTCCGCATCAACATTAACTTAAGTGGCCAATATTGTTTATCTCCAAAAAACGACTATCACGGCTAAAGATACTCGTTATTACAGTGAAGTCTGATTAAAATGAGCATATAAACCTCTTTTGCAACCACTTTAAGAGTACGCCAATTGTCTCTGGTAACCATGATGAACTGCATTGCGATTTTGAATAGGCCTTCCAAAACAATAGGTGCTTCTCTCTTTAGAGGATCTACAACACCCACACACTAATAAGTCCATAATCATATGCTACCAATATGCCAATCTTCGCGTTCTCTTCTAGAGCAACCATAAAATCTTCAGCATTGTTGTGGCCCCTTTCTCAGCCAGCAAACTTCTGTTCCCAACTTGTAGAAAAACAATTTCATATAAGCAACATCTGTTGGAGATTAATTCAATAGAATCATTTAGTAGATGTGGTAAAATGGGTGGGTTAGGAAGAGATCAAATTGGGTTAGGTAGGGTGGGCAAATAGGTTTATTTGCCACTATTAATTAAACTAAAAAGGGTTAATATGCTAGATATGATTAAAAGTAAGCCACTAAAAACCCAAATGATTGATAAAGAAGTGTCATTACAATATAAATATAGTTTCGGCGGCTTTCAACCTCCTATCTAACACACTTCATCATTAGAAACAAATTAAGATATGATAAAATTGGGTTAAATATTACCCACATTGACCATTCATCAGAACACCATTATTAGCTCCAACCCCGGGTGCCACCATCCTAGCAGTTAGAGTGGCAAGACCAAGTGCACAAGGACATGCAACAACAAACACTGAAATTGAAAACTTTAGAGCAAAATAAGAATAGGTGCCATTTTGATGTAGCCAGTCTTTTTGGTAAGCTCAAAATCTCCACAGAATAACCTACATTTAAATGACATAAAATCAATAGAACACATTCCGATTAATTCAATTTACCAATCACTCACCAGTTACTTACTACAACATGAATGTTGGCATTGACAAAGCAATGAATGTGGGGATGAATATGCTAGCAACCTGGAGCAGACAAATAAAGTTTCAATGAGTCAGTGAGTACCCATATATATGCAACAAATGTCGATATCGTTGACACATGTACTCACATAGTCGACAAACCTCAAGTTAGGAGCTTTTGACGTACATTTGTGCTGTCTAAAACCAGAGATATAGTGTGGCTTAAAAATAGAACCTATTTTGGAAGCTTGAACATGAGGGAGCCCAGTAAGTTTATTGTACCTCCGGTCACTCTCGAATTAGTCTCCTTCATAACAGGTGCTGATTAACCTGTAACCATACATTCATATCTCATTTACATAACTTGAACCCGAGACAACAAAACCATCAACTGGAACCTTCGAACCGGGAACAATTTTGTAATATATATTGAGAGTCCCGTAATCACTATTGATTAGTGATTTGGAATCGCAAAGTGTAAATTTTAAATATAGAAGAGGGGGGGGGGGGGTTGAATACAATTAAAAACTTTTTCTGATTTTAACTAAGTTAATTGAAAGTTCTTAATCGTTATAACAGAAACAGAGTATATCAGATAACATATACGACAATATCAAAGAACAATGTAATAGTAGCTGAAATGGTGAATTGTATTGATCATAAAATTCACAAGTGTTGAATGCGGAATGGATTAACCAAAGTTAATCCAATTCAAACACTTAGCTAAACTATTACAATCGAGATGAACAGCAGTGGACAAACACGCTGACTGTTCACTCTATGAATCGCTAAATCGTGCTTAGACAAACTACTCACTGATGTACAAGTGATTAACACGAATTGAACGACTAGCCTCAATAGTAAAAAACACTGAACTATTTATACTACAAGAGTTCCTAAAATATCGCCTACAAAATAGGATCTTGGAAGGACACGTGTCGCTGCTTGATTGGTTTGAACTATGATGAACCGACATTCTGCGGGTCCCAATTCTGTTACCGCAAATATCTCGTTACCTTAAAACCAATCACTTGCTGCCACGTAATCTTTCGGACATACTTCGAACTGGAACACTCTTGCTGATGTATAGATAAGTACAGTACTTTTTAGTACTTGATGATTGAGAGGCTTTATTGAATAGTCCCTGAAGATGCAGCAATCCTCCTCACTCACTGCGAGCTAACATGCTCTTGTAAAATGAATTGAACTAAAGATCTTCAGTGACTAGCTGTTATTCTGGCAGTGTCTTTTGCCTTTATTGATTTGAAGAAGTAAGGCTCTCGCTGACGTAGATCAGCGACACACCAAGTTGAGCTTTAAATCTTCCTCAGCATATCAAGCGGAATGAATGACGATCAGCGAAACCTATCATTAGCAACAGCAGCTTCGATACAATCCATTTCTTCATCGAGTAGTGAACAGTTGAGTTGGTCAGCGACCAGTGACTTTATCATGGTCAGCGACCAGTGACTCAACAATCTCCCCCTAAATGATTGTGATTGAAGCTCCCTAGACAAACTTGTTGCTGTGAAAGTTTATAGTCAGTGTTTAAGATTTTAAACATTCAGTGACTTTATACTTGTGATCCATTCATTTTTCTTTTTGGATTCTTTTTGATATGATCTGAGTTTTGCACTTTGGTTTTCTCAAAAACAAAATTGGGTTTCATTGAACTGTATATCATAAAGTAAATTTAGTTACAATAAACCTAATCTATTACAAGCTTCAATTTAAACATCCCCAAACTTCTTCTTCTTTTACGATGCCCAACTCACTCTGTAATTCATATTTGTCACTGGATGGCAGGAACCTGTACTGTCTAGCAAGCCCTTCTTCCATGATTGCTGTTCTCATTATTGAGTTCTTGGGAAGCACACTAACTATTCTGATGAGATGTACAAGCTGCTCATGATCTATCTTTTCAAGTTTTGATTCTCTTTGGAAACACAGCTTTCCATTGAAGTCCCTGTAAACAATCCCTTTCTCTCATTCAGTAACTTCAGTGCCCTCAACCCTTGGCACTCCATCAGGAATTGACAGATTCAGCTTGCTGGTGTTTGGAATTCTGATAATTCTGTTGGTACCTGCCCTATACCTTGGACTTGGTGGCTGCACTATCTCCTCACCAAATATGATAGTGTCTTCTGGTCTAAGTAGCTGTAGATCCACCATTTTCTTGAACAACCTGTCAATCTCAGCCAAGACTTCTTCTTTTGCAGCACTTGAGGAGTGACTGATAGCAAGTCTAATTTCATTCCATTCTTCTCTATGAAGTTTACAGACTTGATCAAGATTGATTGTTTGAGAATCCAATCCTCTGTGGATAAGTAGCTGAGCTTGAGACTTGTTCTTAGACTTTTTCAGGTAGACTTTGGTGATAGGAGCAGGGTTTGATCTTCCAACCATTCTGACAGCATATTTCTTCCTGTTAATCTCATCCAACATTTTATCAGCAGATGTCTTTGCTCCCCCTTTCTTTTTCAACTTGCTGCCCTTTTTAACTGCACAAAGCTATTGTTGAAGATCGGATTCTTCAACATCTTGAAGGAGTTTAGACAGCCTAAAATCTTCATCTTCTTGCTTTCTTTATAAGAAGATCTCTCTTTCTCTTTGAATGGCTTCATCTCCACTCAGCTTTAACTGAAAAGCTCAATCAGAATCAGATTGTTCCTTCAGCTTTCTCTTTCTTTCTTCTTCTTCTTTCTCATCTTGCTCAGCTTGAAATTTTAAGAGCATCTCCCTCTCATTCTTCTGTCTCTTTCTAATTTTTCTTACTATTCGCTGCTGTTAAGTTTCTTCAGGATGAGAACTTTCTGAAGTTAAAACTGATAACAGAAGATGAGCAGGAACAGAAGAATCTGAATCTGTGATCTCTGATTGAGAGTGATGATAAGTTGTAGTAGTTGTTGCTTCTGTTGGTGTGATGATAGTGGGGATTGAAAGGGTGATCTGTGTTGTTACTGTTGTGGTTGTGATAGTTGGTGCAGTTGTTGTTGTTGCTGGAAGTGGAGTTGATGGTTGTGTTGTTGCTGTTGTTTGGATTGTTGCTGGTGGTATGATTGCTGTTGCTGGGGATGCCTCAGATATGACAGTGTCTGTATGATGTGTTTCTGATAAGAACTTAGGTTGCTCCATGATAGTTTTGAGATTGTGCATGGCGGCTGATATTTCTTCCTCAGAGAAGTTTATCTTTTTGGAAGAAATGGACTCTGATGTGGGAGACTTGCTGGTCCTTTTTCTTTTAATTAGAATAGAAGAGATTGGTAGCTGATCTTCCATTTGATCATCAGAGGCAATTGGTTGCTGATCTTCCATCTGATTAGCAATATCTTCTTCTTTCTTATCATTAGTACCAGCATCAGTACCTTTTTCACTAGTCCCATCATTCTTGACTTCTTTATCATCACCATCTTGCATACCAGCATCATCATTTTTCTTTTCATTGATTCCATTATTACCATCATTATTATCACCATCATCATCATCTCCTTCATCCATATCGACAACATCATCTTCTTGTTGTCTATTCATCCATTCCCACCTCATCAGCTCAAAGCTTGCTGACTCCCCCATAACTCGTGCATTTTCATCAGCAGCCCACTCTTTGACTAGATAGTCATACCTCCTTTGTTCATCAGGATGAAACTCAGGGAAAACACCCACATTATCTCTTTCCTCAGCGACATCCATATCTAATGCATCATTATCAAACGGGATGTAATTCTTAGCATCATCATCTTCTTCATTCTCCCCCTCAGCCTTAGAAACTAAATAAATAATCTCCTCAAGTCGATTACAGATTTTCTGATGATCAACATGCATAGTTTCTAGACCTGTGATGGTCTCATGATGGTTGGAGACAATTTTTGGAAGTTCGCTGATAACTTTATCAGCATGAGTGATATAATCCACAACAGAAGATGCCATCGTTTTTTGTTTTTCATTGAGAGAGATTATTGCATCTTCATGAGTTTTGAGGCTGATTCTGGTGAATGAGGCGAGATCAGTGTTACAGCTAAAACGGTCGTTACGTAATAGCTGCAACGGTGGAAGTTTTAAATTTATAAAAGCTGGGGACCTAAATTCTACTTACAGAGGTAAGTATAACTCAGGGTCGTTCTTAAGATCAATCGTATTGTGAAGCAGAGTTATCTAGACAAACTATTCAATTTAGTGATGGGTTTTTGAAAAGAGTTTTTGATTTGGTTTTAGGTCCGTTTTAAACTAAACTAATAAAAGCAGAAAATAAACAAAACAGTAAATAAAAGATAGATAGGGAATCAGTAATGGAGAATAGTGCTTGTTATGACTTCATTAGCTTGTGTTATGGGGTGATGTCTGAGGTTATTTATGAAAACGTCTTTTAAAGATTTGTGTCTTGCTTTTGCCTGAGTATTCGTAGTGTAAACACTAACACCCTACTACCTGATTTCTCAGACAGTATGTCACTGGAATGTTAGGCTATGGTGATTCTGATCAGAGGAGGCTGCTCAACTCTTCAACACTTTCCATCTAGTGGAAAAGTGAACCTTTTTTGGAATGGTATTCCTGGGCGCATGAGATAGAGTAACAGACCCACTAAAAGTTCTGACCGTTCTTAACACCACGGAGATACTAAGGCTAGGCAAGGCATTTATGATTAAGACTTGGTGTGGTGACTGCTAACTTTGTATTAATGGTCTTTGTTTAGTCCAGAGCTGTGTGATTCAACCAGGATGTGACACAGTCTTCAACCGACGGCAGTTCCTTAGCTTTTCCCACGTATTTAAACGTTATACGAAGTACTGTGCCGATTTATGGTCTTTCCGGTGCCACATACTTTATGGTCACTCTGGACTAGTTTAGTAAGTTTGTATTAAAGCTTGACCATCTATGATATAAACCCAACCCTCACTTATTTAAACATATCCCAATAAATCTATGATTGATTCACGGTGTACTATACGAAAGGGTTGACAGTATTTCCACAGCTACACAATTCAGACCATGTTTGTATTTGAAAACATAGATAGGTAGTTACCGGTTGATCAAGGTTCGCGACTCCTTGTCATACAGGTTCTAACCACGTTTATTGGAGGAAAGGCGATTTAGGTTTAGAAATTCATAAATACAAAGTTATCAGTACACCGGTTTTCATTTTGTAACAATTGGGAACATTATTCCACAACGGATTGTGCCCACGACTTTCATAGCTTCCAAAATTCCGTACTACACACATTCGTGATGATTCCGGCGCTATACAAATGAAAGCCGTATAACGTTACTTCCGTTGTTTCATAACGATATTATCCCAATTGCGTATTTAAAGTAACATCACCCCAAATATTAACAAGCTAACTACATCACAACAAGCACATAAGAGAACTACTCACTACGCATGGCAAATAATCCTAAATCTATCATAATAATAATATCAATCATCATAATAGAAAAGGAAAGAAATAACCGTAGATTATGCGTAGACAGAATAATGTTAGAAGAATACACGAACGGAACCTCCGCAATATCTTCGACAATATTACAAATAAGCCCCTCAGAATATTCCCTACACTATTACAAAAGTAGCCCCTCCGTTAGTCTAGGTTAAATATTAACCAAGAACTACCGAACTAAAACCCTAATCTATTTCTCCTCTAACTCTTAAGAGTAGTGCTAGAGAGAGAAAGCTAAAACTAGAAAGAGAAAGAGTGTGTGAGAGAGAAAGTGAGAATTCTTGTTGAAGAATGGTGTCTGAAATGAGGATGGAGAGCTCTCTATTTATAGGCAAGCCATGGATCCAAGAGTACAAGCCCACAAGCATACGTACAAGCAAACGAAGCAAGGAAGAGGGGGTGTGAGACCAAAACAGGCCATGTACGGCCTGTAAGTGGCCGTGTACGGCCTAAAAGTGGCCATGTACGGCCTCCTCATGGCCGTGTACGGCTAGGGGGTGGCCGTGTGGCAGGCCGTGTGATTTTTCTGACTTTTCTCGCAACTTCGGAAGGCCGTATCTTCTTCGTTTTGCGTCCGTTTGACTTGATTCTTTCGCCTGCGGTCTCGTAATTCCGTTACGCTTCTAATGATGCCAAAAGTGCCAAATTTGGATATCTATAGGGTTGGCGTGTGCGGAATGCCCTCGGTTTGCGCTCAGAAAGCTCTATCTTCCTCGTTCTTTACCTGATCTGCACGATTCTTGATTCTACAGTCTTGGAATAACCTGATACATCATATGAGACTATTTAAGGACTTGTATCATAATATGGTTAAAAGTCTGTAAGAATCAGTGTTTAGAATAATCTGCCTTGATTTGCGTGCCTTTTGGATGTTTTTAGCACTTTTTACAGCAATGTCTATAATTTGACCAACTTTGTGAAATTAAGTAAATAAAGGTTTAATTCAAGTGTTTTCACCAAGATTTAGGCCAAATGTGCGGAAAATATGTGCCTGAAAACATGACTTTTTAGCACATATCAAATATCCCACACTTAGACATTGCTTGTCCTCAAGCAAAACTCAGCTTTTATGAAAACGGTTTTAAGCAGATTTGGCGAATTCTAAAAATCCTTAAAAGTAATCACCCCGCATATCAGCAAACCATAATAGAAAATAAGGAGAAATAAGATAATCGTCCCAGAAACAAGGAATGACTTTCTTAGGCATACTTCCAACTCTCGTGATCTTGGAGTATACATGACCGGGCGATTCCTCACAAGGTGGTCACTCAATTCACTCAAAGTGTATCGGGTTTCCTAACATTCTAGAACAAATGAAATCGCTCAAAAGCTAGTCATGTAGCACTCATCGTCATAGGCTTGATCGAGAATCGGATCTCCACCACTTAAGTGAGGACGGTGCTAATTATCCCAAGACATTCATGAGGGTTGTAATATTTGGTGAGGGTGAAAGGGTATGGATATTGGTTTGTTTTGGGTGTAAGGGTTTAGCTGTACCTTAGAATTCTAAAGATCATGAAAAACTTTATTTAGAATAACGCAAATACGGAAAATGAACTAGATAGCTATTTTGCTTCTATCAGATTCTTCTGGAGATTGATACTACTGAAAGCACTTAGCTTTATTCTTAGACTAACTATTTTTCTTCTTTTTCTTCTTGAGAATTTCTCTGCCACAGAATTTCCAAGGGATTATTCTTTTATTTTCTTTTCTTTTTCTTTTCTTTTTTTTTTTTGGCTCCCTTAGAAATCCTTCTTAACTTTTCTTCTTCATTCGTGACAGTCTTCTGGTGTCAATTTTTCACACCAAGATTTCTCTCTCCTTCATATATAACTTTGATGACTTTGTGAGAGATGATTTGAGAAAGTGGAATGTTGAATCAAGCGAAAAGGATATTCTAAAAGGCGTTTTCCATAACCTTAGAACTTCTGCGGTAAGCTTTTGGGAATTTTTGGGAAAGTGGGTTTAAAATTAGGGTTTTATGAAACGAAAAGGTTTAGGCTCAACAGGGTTTACTAAGCGGATCATCGATGCTAAAAATGAGCATCGGAAGGGTTTTGGGCTTGAAAAGATATGAGAAAAGGGGGTTAAATCCTAGGGAATGTCAAGATCATTTAATTGCACCTATACCTCGTACGGTACTCACTAATATGGTCTCGAAACGTATGTTAGGAGCAAGTTCTAATTCTGAGATGCATACATCGGCACACACAACAAACGAAAAGTGAAGCATTAAAAATGAATGCTATAGGGCTCAAGATACCTCACTGCAAGTTTTTGGGTTATATGTGCCTAGTCATGCGATGCCCCTCTTAGATTATCATTTTTGTTTGAGAGATTCCTACCTTATTTTCCTTAGTTTCCAAAATAGCGTACTTATATACGGGAATGATTCCTCTTTAGAACGTTTAGAATTCAAAATAGCAGAGTTACAAACTCATACTTTTTATTATTTTTGAAAAAATTTTGAAATTTGAGGAACATTTCTGAGTTTACTATTTGGACAAAAAGGCGTAAAATCAATCCAAGGTATCTATACCTGCTATCCCACACTTAGAGGAACATTGTCCCTAATGTCCTCTTGAGTAGGGATTTTACAAGTAAAATCCCACACTTAGAGTTTGAACATATAGAAAATGTTTCTCAAGTGTTGTTTTTGGGCTGGAATCCCACACTTAGTGATAAGTTTAGGATACGGCATAGATAACACACTAAACAAAACAGATTATTTATTTATTGAAAAGTGAAGAAAGGATAAGGAAACTCCCCAAATAGCGAGATGCTCGGATGCGTATGATAAGAAAATTGCTGAAATGAGAAGCTGCCAGGATCCATTTCTGCATTTTCTTCTGGTTATATCCTCGAGACTCTTGCTAGGGTTTTCTTGCATACTTCAAATCTTCAATTATTCATACTCTACTCTCGTGAAATGATCTCGTAAGTGTGAACACGTTGGATATGCCTTTTAACAAACTCATATATTTTTTGCAAATGGTAGTGAACACACCGTCTCAGATTTTGAAGAGATGTTTTCTATGACCAATTAGTTATAAAACATTGTTTTTAAACGAGTTCGAGCATAATGCATAGAAGTAATATGCAAGTACCTCAAATGCTCGAAACAGTGAATTATTATTTTTACTTCCTGCTGAGACGAGTGTTATGCAAAATGAGTTGTTTTTGAGAAATAATTTTGAAAATTCTTTTAGGCATAACCAAGTGTGAAGGATAGTCGGAGATTCTGCTTCACTTATTGACACTCAATCTTTTATTTTTATTGCACGGGTTGCCTCCCGAGAAGCGCTGCTGTTAAAGTCGAGAGCTCGACTTTGCCTTCCTGAGATTAATGAGAACCGGAACCACTTGGGCCGGAAGTGCGTGGCGTCCAAGTGTTGCGAGGGTAGATCCGTAGAAACTGGTGAGCGATGACCCTGATGATGTTCGGGGTGTTTGATGCAAAGTCAGGGAAGCTGTCAAGGTGGTCTTCAGTGACTTTCTGCATATGCAGAAGATCCAAGGTGATGTCTTTTATGGTTGTGGAGATAACTCCATGGGGATCAATCACAAAGAATCCTGTTTCACTAGCTTCCATCAGCTCACGTTCTGGATGGTCTTGCTTCAACGAGTCCATGAATCTGAGGAACATCTGATGGATGTTTTCGTGATCAGATCGGCTGGAGTTTCCTCTGATTTCCCTGATAGACTCGTGAAAGCTCTGGATGAGATTGGCTTGATGAGCGGAGAATGAGAGGGTAGAGTCACGAAAGATGTTGTTGACAATATCGTACACCTCTCGCAATCTGTAGTGAAAGATCTGGCGGTACTCATCCGGGTGGACTTCACAGAAGATCTCCTTGATTCGGTCTGAGACGATGTTAACCATCGAGCCTTCAGGTATGGAAGAAGGGATGGCACGTGTTCTTTCGTCAAAAATCTCAAACTCGAGATCATGGATGATCTTGTAAGCATGGTACTCAATGGTACAATCAATATAGAACCTGTTGGAAGAAGTGTTGTCTATATGATCGTTCTCAGCCATTAGATTTATCAATCTTCGAAGGTCATTCATTAGCCGGACATCATCATCTGCATCAGGGTTCCCAGTAGCTTGGTACAAATTTCTGCGATATGAGCTCAAGTATTCATGCTGCTGTGCAGAATATGGGAACGCAGATCTGATCAGTACATCATGTACCTTTCGATACACGGCCCTCTGGTCCTCGAAGAACTCTAACTCCTCAAATGTAGGTTCTGCAGTTTGGTGTAGGAGTTGAGTGGTGAGATCTTCGGCCAAGGCATGCAGGCGGTTTTGAAATAACAGTGGGTCTCGGTTGCTGGCTTGATAAACGTCATATTCGGCCTTGATTTCTTCTATCAGGTCCCTTTGGCGTGGTGTGTACTCATTGGTAGAATTCATGATGATGTTCATCATTGAGGGGAGGTCATTCTTGAATGCCTCGATAGCACTAATCATTTCTTCGTGATTAGAAACCATGGGGATAGCTGGAGGTTTCGGAAGTCGGATAGAGCGGATATCGATCGGTATATCGATGTATACAGTGTTATCCTGATCATCCTCTGCTGATGGAGTATCCATATCTTGAGAGTCTGGGAACTCAACAACATCAGAAGGTAACTGGATATCACTGGTGATCTGAGATATCGGCTGAGAAGAATCCATCTCTATGTCTCTTTCCTCAGAATCATGGCTAGATTCAGAAGTATCTCCCCATTTGAACAGAGTTCGAGGTGCAGAAGCATCGAAGGCTTGAATCCTTCGGGAAGGTAAGTCTGAATAAAGATCCGGTAGCATGGATTCTTTGTATGCCAGTATTTTCTTCAGGAGTTTGTCTCTAAGCTCTGGATGTTGCTTTGAAAAAGTAATGGTCTTTTCAATGTTCAACAGAACGTTGAGTCGTGGTGAGACAAGAGGCTAGGAAGGATCTATGACAGATGCCAAGAGCTTATCCATAGTAGTACCAAATCCTGCATCATAATCAACATCTGATAGAGAGATAGAATCTTCAATCTTCATAATCTCAGCTGTCGGAAAGTGTGATTCTGGTAAGTGCTGATGCGGTGGTGTAGACTGGTATACATCCTCCTCTTCTTCGGGCTCTGAATCTTCTTCCTGTTCTTCCTCTGATTCTTCCATTTCCTCTGGTTCTGATTCTGGTACTGTTTCTTCCTCTGATTCATCCATTTCCTCCTCTTCTACCTCTTCCTCCTCGGGTTCTGATTCCTCCATCTCTTCTTCTTCTGATTCTGACTCCTCTGTTGCCGAGATGAGACAGGTGTGATCATCTGGTCTGTATGGTTCTGGATCCGAGTCAGAAGTGTCATCATCTGAAATTACTTTGCCCATTGATATTGCGTAAATTTCTGCCTGTTCCGCTAGTGAGCACTCATCTTGATCAATCTTGAAAGATACAGTTTGTCCATGTGCTCGCAGACTTATGACCTGAGAATAAACATCAATAACAGCACGTGCAGTATTCATGAATGGCCTACCTAGGATAATAGGGATATTGATGTCTTCCTGAATATCCATCACTACAAAGTCGGTGGGAAACCAAAACTTATCAACTTTAACCATGACGTTTTCAGCTATGCCCTTTGGATATCGAATGGATTGGTCGGCAAGCTGGACACTCATCTTAGTGGGCTGGAGAGGTCCTATTTCTAGTCTGGTGTAAAGTGAATAGGGCATGAGATTGATGCTAGCTCCAAGATCGGCCAAGGAACGTATCATGCCTGAGTGATAGATAGAACAGGGCAAGGTGAATCGACCTGTGTCTCCTAGTTTTTCCGGTAGGGTATTCTGGATGACGGCTGAGCATTCAGCATTTAGAGAGATTTTGGGGGTTTCAGGAACCTTGTCTTTAGTAGCCAGTATTCGTCGGATATACTTAGTGCCGGAAGGGATTCTAGACACGGTGTCCATGAATTTTCCGTCAAGTTTGAAAGACTTGGCATTGTACTTTTTGCACAGACAGTTTGGGAAAGGAACTCGTACCTCTCTAGTCGGAGTGGGTACGGATCTGGTCTCAACTATCGGCGGGACAGGAGTATGTTCCTTTACTGGAGTGGAATTAGTAGGAGGTGAGCTCAGGGTTTTTGCTTCTTCGACGTGGGGATTCTGAACGGTGTTACTGGGTAGAGATCCTTGTGGTCGGGTGTCGAGACGTTGGGCTAACTGACCAATCTGATTCTCCAGTCTATTCAGTCGGTTTGTCATGAGGAAATCAGCCTGGTCTTGTCTAGCTATAAACCCTTGAATGATTTGTAGAAGGGTGTCGTTTGAACTAGTGACAGGTGCGGTAGGTTGATGAGGTTGGGTTGCACCAGGTATGGGTTGGTTAGGTGAAAATGGTCGGTTGTAGGTAAGTTGAGGTTGTTGTGGGTAAGATGGGTATCTAGGTTGGTGTTCGTATTGTTGAGGCGGTTGGTTGTTCCAAGGTGGGTATTGGATAGGTCTGCTAGCTGGTGGAGAAGTTTGAGCATAATAGACAGCTGGGTCCTCATACGCAACCTGATATCCTTGAGTAGGAGATGGGTTGGTATGGTTCTGGAAGGATTGAATTTGGTGGACTTGTTGTGGCTACTTCTTAAGCTCTCCAATATGCTTCGTTAGGCTTTCTATTTGTTCGCTTAGAGATTTGATGGCTTCAGTTTGTTTGGAGTTATAGGCGGAGAGAGGTAAAGATGAGGATTGCTCATCAGACTTCCAATCGTAGTAATGCATCGTCATATCCTCGATTAAGCTCCATGCTTCATCATCGGTCATCTTCATGAAATTACCTTGAGCAGCGGCGTCAAGAATAATGCGGTGGTTTGAAGCGAGACCGTTATAGAATGTGCGTAACTTGTCAGCCTTCGTCATCTGGTGATTTGGACATTTCCGTATCAAACTTTTGAATCGCTCCCATGCTGAGTAGATTGATTCATCGTGAGCTTGTTCAAAGTGCGCGATGTCATTCTTGAGTTTGGTTTGCTTGGACGGAGGAAAGTATCTGGCAAGGAATTTGTTACCCTTATCCGTCCATGAGATGATTGAGCCAGTCTCAAGTCCTTCAAACCAAGAGAGTGCATGTAAAGCGAGAGAATAGGGGAACAAGTATAAGCGAACTATGTTCTGCTCGACCCCATTCTGCTTGTAGGAGTTTGATATGTGGATGAACTTGTCAATGTGAGCGTTTGGATCTTCACGTGGTAGTCCGTGGAATTGACAGTTGTCCTTGATGAGTTGTACGATGTGATGCTTCAGCTCGAAGGATGCTCCCTCGATCTCCGGATAGGTGATTGGTCCTCCTCGTCCTTCAATGGATGGCTTGGTGTTGTCAGCAAGAGTGACACGAGCGGTCATTTCGGGAAGATGGAAGCGTTTTTGTTTTCGGATAGTACGGATAATAGACTCAGGATCAGGTACGAAAATGAGCGGTTCAGATTCGGATGATCTGGTCTGATGTCGTTGTGTGTTGTGGGAAGTTATTTTTGGCTGGAACAAAGAAAGTAAATAGTAAAATACGAAAATAAAGGTATCACTAAAAAGAAAGGGTTTGTCAGGACGCCTCTGGGTCTTACGATTGATTCCCCGGCAGCGGCGCCAAAAACTTGTTACAGCTAAAACGGTCGTTACGTAATAGCTGCAACGGTGGAAGTTTAAAATTTGTAAAAGCTGGGGACCTAAATTCTACTTACAGAGGTAAGTATAACTCAGGGTCGTTCTTAAGATCAATCGTATTGTGAAGCAGAGTTATCTAGACAAACTATTCAATTTAGTGATGGGTTTTTGAAAAGAGTTTTTGATTTGGTTTTAGGTCCGTTTTAAACTAAACTAATAAAAGCAGAAAATAAACAAAACAGTAAATAAAAGATAGATAGGGAATCAGTAATGGAGAATAGTGCTTGTTATGACTTCGTTAGCTTGTGTTATGGGGTGATGTCTGAGGTTATTTATGAAAACGTCTTTTAAAGATTTGTGTCTTGCTTTTGCCTGAGTATTCGTAGTGTAAACACTAACACCCTACTACCTGATTTCTCAGACAGTATGTCACTGGAATGTTAGGCTATGGTGATTCTGATCAGAGGAGGCTGCTCAACTCTTCAACACTTTCCATCTAGTGGAAAAGTGACCCTTTTTTGGAACGGTATTCCTGGGCGCATGAGATAGAGTAACAGACCCACTAAAAGTTCTGACCGTTCTTAACACCACGGAGATACTAAGGCTAGGCAAGGCATTTATGATTAAGACTTGGTGTGGTGACTGCTAACTTTGTATTAATGGTCTTTGTTTAGTCCAGAGCTGTGTGATTCAACCAGGATGTGACACAGTCTTCAACCGACGGCACTTCCTTAGTTTTCCCACGTATTTAAACGTTATACGAAGTACTGTGCCGATTTATGGTCTTTCCGGTGCCACATACTTTATGGTCACTCTGGACTAGTTTAGTAAGTTTGTATTAAAGCTTGACCATCTATGATATAAACCCAACCCTCACTTATTTAAACATATCCCAATAAATCTCTGATTGATTCACGGTGTACTATACGAAAGGGTTGACAGTATTTCCACAGCTACACAATTCAGACCAGGTTTGTATTTGAAAACATAGATAGGTAGTTACCGGTTGATCAAGGTTCGCGACTCCTTGTCATACAGGTTCTAACCACGTTTATTGGAGGAAAGGCGATTTAGGTTTAGAAATTCATAAATACAAAGTTATCAGTACACCGGTTTTCATTTTGTAACAATTGGGAACATTATTCCACAACGGATTGTGCCCACGACTTTCATAGCTTCCACGTTCCGTACTACACACATTCGTGATGATTCCGGCGCTATACAAATGAAAGCCGTATAACGTTACTTCCGTTGTTTCATAACGATATTATCCCAATTGCGTATTTAAAGTAACATCACCCCAAATATTAACAAGCTAACTACATCACAACAAGCACATAAGAGAACTACTCACTACGCATGGCAAACAATCCTAAATCTATCATAATAATAATATCAATCATCATAATAGAAAAGGAAAGAAATAACCGTAGATTATGCGTAGACAGAATAATGTTAGAAGAATACACGAACGGAACCTCCGCAATATCTTCGACAATATTACAAATAAGCCCCTCAGAATATTCCCTACACTATTACAAAAGTAGCCCCTCCGTTAGTCTAGGTTAAATATTAACCAAGAACTAACGAACTAAAACCCTAATCTATTTCTCCTCTAACTCCTAAGAGTAGTGCTAGAGAGAGAAAGCTAAAACTAGAAAGAGAAAGAGTGTGTGAGAGAGAAAGTGAGAATTCTTGTTGAAGAATGGTGTCTGAAATGAAGATGGAGAGCTCTCTATTTATAGGCAAGCCATGGATCCAAGAGTACAAGCCCACAAGCATACGTACAAGCAAACGAAGCAAGGAAGAGGGGGTGTGAGACCAAAACAGGCCATGTACGGCCTGTAAGTGGCCGTGTACGGCCTAAAAGTGGCCATGTACGGCCTCCTCATGGCCATGTACGGCTAGGGGGTGGCCGTGTGGTAGGCCGTGTGATTTTTCTGACTTTTCTCGCAACTTCGGAAGGCCGTATCTTCTTCGTTTTGCGTCCGTTTGACTTGATTCTTTCGCCTGCGGTCTCATAATTCCGTTACGCTTCTAATGATGCCAAAAGTGCCAAATTTGGATATCTCTAAGGTTGGCGTGTGCGGAATGCCCTCGGTTTGCGCTCAGAAAGCTCTATCTTCCTCGTTCTTTACCCGATCTGCACGATTCTTGATTCTACAGTCTTGGAATAACCTGATACATCATATGAGACTATTTAAGGACTTGTATCATAATATGGTTAAAAGTCTGTAAGAATCAGTGTTTAGAATAATCTGCCTCGATTTGCGTGCCTTTTGGATGTTTTTAGCACTTTTTACAGCAATGTCTATAATTTGACCAACTTTGTGAAATTAAGTAAATAAACGTTTAATTCAAGTGTTTTCACCAAGATTTAGGCCAAATGTGCGGGAAATATGTGCCTGAAAACATGACTTTTTAGCACATATCAATCAGCAAGAGACTTAGCATGAGTTTCCAGAAGTTGGTAGTGATCTACTTCAGCATTTGCAATTAGTTTGACCTTTTCTTTGATAGAATCACTCCAATCTGGAATGGATTCATAAGCTGCTGCAAGAGAGTGAACTTTACTAGTGAGATCGGCTAGTTGACCTGTCAAGGTCTCTCTATCTTCAGTGAGCAGACGAATTTGTTGCTGTGAAGCAGCAATATAATCAAGCAGCAATTTGTCTGTTGATGATGTGGTGGAAGTTGATGTTTTGGTGGGTTGTGGTGACTTTTGAGTGACAGGGGATAGTGGAGATGTTGGTTGTGGTTGGGATTGGATTTCAGTTTCTGGTTGAATTGGTTTATCAGCAGTATGATGAGAGATGTCATCACTGGAAAGAGACATTGCATCTAATTCCTGGATGAGTGAGGTTATGGTATCAGCATGTGGAATAGTGGAGAAGGGTAGAGATGAAACATCAGTATCATCTGGTTGCTGATTCACCTTTGGAAGAGTAAGATTATAAGATCGATGTTGCTGATCCTTTTCAGAAGAAGATGAAGAAGTATCCATTGGTTGGGCTTCCTCAACATCATCAGCTTGTGTTTTAGCTGATGGATCATTAGAAACAGAGATGTCAACCTGTATCTCTCCCTGTGACTGGGGAGGGACATTGTTGGTTGGTGCAGTGAAAGATGAGAGTTGGCCCGGGTCTGTAGCCAGTGATGTGTCATCAGTAATGAGTGTGTTATCACCCGCTGATGGCACTAGCCCTTTGGCTGAAACATCATCCTTTTGTGAGAATGATGAGTGGCTGATGGGTTGACTCGATGGGTGGGTGTGGGTTCCACCCGAATCACTGCTAACAATGGGTTGAGCCATTGTAGCTGTCTGTAGGCTTCCCTTTATAGAGTCACTGGGCTTTTGTGAGTCTAGTGAAGCAGTTTTAGGCACAGGTTGATCAAGAGTGCCCGCAGGGACTGAACGTTCAGTCGCTGCTTCACTCTTGGCGTCTTTAGACGTCTTTTTCTGACTCTGTCCCTGATCCTTTAATGTCAGGGACTTTAACTTGATATTCTTAGGAGCAGTTGGTGGCTTTTGTTTTGGTGGTTGATCAGCAATAGTCACTGGAGGTGTGATCAGTGACGTGATCGATGGGGGGGCAGAATCAGATGGATGTACAGCTTGTAAAGGCTGGGGTGCAAGTATCCCCTTTGGTTTCATGAAATCAGGGAGAAGCACAGTTGCAGCTTTACTAAAAATTTGTTTCCCTATCAGAGTAGGTTCAAAACCTTTAAAAGAAACCCTATCATAGGCTTTAAACTGATCTTTAAAAACAAGTGAAAGAAACCTAGGATAAGAAACATATTTTGCTCTGGTAGGTTCACAGATTCTTGAAACAATATCATCAAAAATCACACTTGCATAGTCAACTATTAAAGATTTGACCAGTGACCAGCTTAACTGTGCTTCTAGGGAGTTGAATTGATCATAACTCCCTGTTTTTGTTCCTAGAGATTGAATAAAGTTTGAAAATAGGGCATTCCACACACCATCCATTTTAGATTTATGAACAGTAGTATACTTACGATTTCCATTGCTATCCATAGTGTATTTGCAGTCAATCCCAGTGAGATTCACTATGCCAGCTTTGACATCTTCTTTGTCAGGCAGTGGGTCGTAAGTATCGTGCTCAGGGAGTTGTAAAACGGCACGGATGGTGTGTGCAGAAATAATTATTTCTTGACCTCCGTTATCGATAAAACCTTTAAGTTATGAGGTACTATTAACGATTGAGTGAGTACAGGTATACCAAAACTCACTCAACCATTCTGGATTCATCTTTACAGGGGATAATGTGAGAGCAGGGAGAATAAAATGATTTTTTAAGAAATTGATTATCTCCGCGTACTCTGTTTTAGGGCATGAAAGATTACCCAAATAATTTGCTTTTGGAACTGTAATGATATCATCTTCACCAACTGCAGGAGCTCGAAGAGCTTTGATATCTTCAGTGGCAGTGTATGAGTTGAGAAAATACTTTGATTTAGCCATTACAGAACCTTTGAAAATCTTTGATTAAACACTTATTTTAGGTTTTTTTTTTTTAAATGCCAAAGGTTTTTCGAAAATTAGTAAAGTGTAAAAGATGACAAGTTGCTGATTTGTAGGTTTAAATAGTACACTTTACTAATGATCGTGTGGCTGAGATGAAAACAACGTGGGCAGTCGTGGTGGAAGATGTAGAGGTGGTAGAGGGTTATGATGGTGGTGCGTGGTGGCATTAATGGTGATGGGAGTGGTGTGCCGGAAAAAGTACGCTGACGTAGGAAAGAGAGTGTCAGAACTGCGCGATTTTTCCGATATACCATAAAACATTTATTTTTGAAATCCGTTAATTTAAATACAGAATGTACTAACTATAACGAATGTTTTGTTGATTTGAAAAACACCATTAAATGATATCTTCAGTGAGTTTGAAAGTTACTAAAGATACATAACCAATTTCTTGATTTACCCCACACACAAAAAAAAAACATTCAAGAATAATAAAATTATTTCTTTATTTAGGCAAGGATGTAGTCTCGCTGGTTTAAACACAACTTAGAATACTGAATAAACCATATAGATGTGATCATTTCATAAATAGAGAGAAAAGTTTATCATTCTAGAATAATTTTAAAAAAAATCATGAGTAGAGATTATGTTGTATACCATATCATTAGATTGCTTCTTCACTGATTAAGTTACAACTTAGAATACTAACAAAATCAGCTTAGAAGGAATTAAGTCACTGATATAAATATGACATCCGAATAAATACTCACGAGACCTTTTTTTTTTTTTTTTTCGAATATGATTAGTCCAGTTGATGAACCCATCCAGAGATAGGTTCATAGTGACCAAGCGCTGGTTTTGGCTTCCACTGATTTGAATAAACAGTATCTGAATGTTCACTGATGATGTATTGTTTCTGAAAAGGTGTAGCAGAACATTCAGATGACACATGTTGCCTGTTGCGACATTTATAACACTTTTTGTTCAAATAGCCGGCCTTTTTGACTTTCCTCTTTTTAAGTTGCTGATCTGACACAATCACACAACTTTTCTTGCTGATTGTTACTTCTTGCATCTTTGACTTTAGGTCACTGATGGAGGTTGTCTCAGTGACAGATACAGTGTCAGTGAAGTTGCTGATGATTGTTTGATTATCAGCGATGGTTTTGATGAGATGTGAAGTCACTGATGATTTGACAGTTTTTAAAACATTCATCTCATTATTACCATTTAAGACATCAGTATCTTCAGTGACCAGCTTGCTTTTAGTAAAATAATTTGGTCGTGGCTCACTGAAGATAGAGATGGGTTCAAATACAGCTTCTGAAAAATTACCCTTGGGATCAAAAACAGGGTCAACCATTGTTGAATCAGCGAGGGATGCAGCATATTCATAATCTCCTCCCAAAATAGCTTTGGCTTGTTTTGGAATTTGATTATTTACATAGTGATTGACTTTATCATTTGACTTACACCAAAATTCCATGACCTTTTTAAGCTGTTGAAATTGTGTTTCAAATTTAACCTTTTCTTGAACACATACTTGATTTGCATAAGTTTGTGCATCAAGATCCAGTTTTAATTTCTTCATTCTTGACTCATTTTCATTTTGGTCATTTAGTTTGGATTGTAAATCACTGATTTTTCGTTTCTGCCTTTTTTGAATATCATGAGCATTTGATAAGTCAACTATCAAAGACTCAAAGACATTATCCTTTTCAGCAGCTGTATATGTTTTAAAGCAATGTACCTTGTAAAGAGTTTCAGGATCCCATTCAGATGCTGAACATTTAGGAGTGACTTCTTTGATGTCTTCAAGAAGTTCAGTGTAATTAGCCATCAGACAGTACTCCTTGTCTAAACAAATCATTGCTTCTTCTTCATCAGATGATGAGGAGTCAGAATCACTGAATGAACCTTCTTCAGCGACAAAACCTTTTCCCTTCTTCTTCCCAGATTTAGCCAATGCCTTCAGTTTCTTGTATTTTGCCTTGTACTTGTTGTACTTGTCATTTCTGACATCTAGCACGGGTTCAGGGACTTGATTTACTGACTTTGATCTGCATTCAGCTGCAAAATGACCAATTCTGCCACACTTGTAGCATTCACCTTTGGATTGAAATTTATCAGATGATGAGCACCAGCGAATCTTTTTGATATGATGTTCCTTCTGAAATTAGCAACCATCATGGCCATATCCTTTTCAAGCTTCTCCAATTCTTCATCATACTCGAATTCTGACTGTTCTTCATCTTGACCACCTTCCTCTTCAGCTATCAGTGACTTCGAACTTTTCTTGGACACTTTTGACTTCTGTCTTTGATCGATTTCATCAAGCTCTGCTACAAGGGCATTGGATATCTTCTGACTTCCAAGAGTAGCACGAATATGCTCACTCTGATCAGCTTGCTTTTCAAACTGCTCCCAATTGAGCAAAATACCATAGACCTGAGTTAAATTCAGAATTGAATAATCATTTCTCTATCTGGTACACGTTGCAATGGTTCCCCAGATTTTCCTTGGCAGCAACTCAAGAAACTTTTCAACAACAAATCTATGTTCCTTGCCTATACCAGCCTTTTCCATTTTGTTCATCAGTGACTGGTATCTGGTGTAAGTGGAAGACAAAGATTCATTTGGTTCCATTGCGAACAGCTCATACTGGCGAGTGAGATTGACTTCCCTGCAGCGAATAATATCAGGAGTTCCAATATATATATTCCTAAGGGTATCCCACATGTCTTTAGCAGTTCTACAAAGCCTGATTGATTCGAACACTTCATCAGGAAGTGCCATGCCTATGTAGATTTTAGCTTGTTTATCAAGTCTAACCAATCGCCTATCCTCATCAGTCCATTGTTCCTCTCTTTTAGGTAAAACCATTTCTGGTATAGCTGGAGTAGTAGCTGTTGCAATTACAGCAGGAACAATAGTAGTTGGGATATGTGGACCATTGGTTATGATATTACAGAGACGGTCATCAACTAAGTCCAAAAACATCATCATCCGGGACATCCAAGTTTCAATCCTTGAAGGATCAAAAGCTGGAGGTTTGGTTGTAGAACCATTTCCCTTTTGATAGTCAGAGTCAACACAGCTGTACTTTACAGATTCCATTGCAGACCTGGTTAATTGAAGTTAAACCAACTCTGCTCTGATACCAATTGAGAGTCCCGTAATCACTATTGATTAGTGATTTGGAATCGCAAAGTGTAAAGTTTAATTGTAGAAGGGGGGGTTGAATACAATTAAAAACTTTTTCTGATTTTAACTAAGTTAATTGAAAGTTCTTAATCGTTATAATAGAAACAGAGTATATCAGATAACATATATGACAATATCAAAGAACAATGTAATAGTAGCTGAAATGGTGAATTGTATTGATCATAAAATTCACAAGTGTTGAATGCGGAATGGATTAACCAAAGTTAATCCAATTCAAACACTTAGCTAAACTATTACAATCGAGATGAACAACAGTGGACAAACACGCTGACTGTTCACTCTATGAATCGCTAAATCGTGCTTAGACAAACTACTCACTGACGTACAAGTGATTAACACGAATTGAACGACTAGCCTCAATAGTAAAAAACACTGAACTATTTATACTACAAGAGTTCCTAAAATATCGCCTACAAAATAGGATCTTGGAAGGACACGTGTCGCTGCTTGATTGGTTTGAACTATGATGAACCGACATTCTGCGGGTCCCAATTCTGTTACCGCAAATATCTCGTTACCTTAAAACCAATCACTTGCTGCCACGTAATCTTTCGGACATACTTCGAACTGGAACACTCTTGCTGATGTATAGATAAGTACAGTACTTTTTAGTACTTGATGATTGAGAGGCTTTATTGAATAGTCCCTGAAGATGCAGCAATCCTCCTCACTCACTGCGAGCTAACATGCTCTTGTAGAATGAATTGAACTAAAGATCTTCAGTGACTAGCTGTTATTCTGGCAGTGACTTTTGCCTTTATTGATTTGAAGAAGTAAGGCTCTCGCTGACGTAGATCAGCGACACACCAAGTTGAGCTTTAAATCTTCCTCAGCATATCAAGCGGAATGAATGACGATCAGCGAAACCTATCATTAGCAACAGCAGTTTCGATACAATCCATTTCTTCATCGAGTAGTGAACAGTTGAGTTGGTCAGCGACCAGTGACTTTATCATGGTCAGCGACCAGTGACTCAACATATATCTTCAGGTAGAATCAGTAATACATATATTTCCCTTCCCCTATTACATCTCCACTTGCTAGAAAGTCAAAAGTCTCATGATGAAGTCTTGTTTTCAAATATTTTAGTAGAGGCGAAGGACATTTAAGAAGAAAATAGCTAAAAAAAGTATGGTCACGAATGTTAAAAGATTCGTTAACCCAAATTACAATAGTCAAATTACCTTTGTCTTAAGTAAGCAGCAAATCCGTTGAAGGTGCGAGTTCCACTAACTTCTTTATAATGTTTTCACTTTTGCAAGACTTTCCAAGTACTTCCCAAACTATACGAAGGTTACTAAAAAGATACTTGTTTCAAAATATGTTCGAGCCTAAAACCCAGTAATTGCGCCATATTGAAGTGCATAAACAAAATAGAAGTATGCAGCTGAAGTTCCTAGTGCTACAAAAACATCCATGTATGTTGCACCACTGGGTAGTGCTCTAAAAGCTGCTTGATAAACCGCATCCCAATAACAAACTGAATAAGACTGACCAATATAGCGTGCAACCAATCACCAATTTGGAATGGTCCAAACTAAGAGAGCAATATGGAATTAAGAAAAGGTATATGTGACGGTATGAACCTCAATGCAAAGATAGGTATCTGCTGTTAAGAAGAACCATCAGCAAGTAAAGATAACACAATAGTACTGAGTGATATGCACAAATGGACCAATATAGCACTTAGCTAAGCTATAGTCCCGCGAACCGTACTGTTCTACTTACATGAATTATGTAAACTGAATCGTCTTTTAATTTTAAAAGAACATAATATCAGACTATGGGCCATAGAGATGGCAAGATGGCCGGATCAGGCAGGTTGGTTAACCATGTCACACAATTCATGAAAAATGCGTAAGTTTATAGATAAATCGCGTATCAAGGATGATGATAGATATGATAGCGACGTCATGCTCAACGTCGCAGTCAGGATCTGCGACGTCGCCCCCAACGTCGCACAAACCAGAACCTCAAAAACACAGATTTTTACTAAGTGTCGAGACTCGAAATTTATCGCTCGATTTTACCCAAATTCAGATCCCAGATGCGTTTTTCACCAAAGCAATATAGTAGAAATAAAAATTTTTCGAGCTGACCTGGCATCTCGACCCCAGCCAGGGGCCAGCCCCTTAGACCCCTCCAGGGGCGCTGCCCCCGGACCCCCGTACTTAGATTCCGTAAGCACATTTCTCACCAAGTGTCAAACTTGTACGACTTCGAAACTCTTATATGATACAAGTTTTCAAACATATATTTCTATGAAATCGTTTTACGACGTCTCATTTAGAGGTCGCTTACTGTATATCTTGTGCTTTGTATATTGATTAGTAACACCCAAGTATGCTTCCGCAAATCATTAAATTTGGGGGTGTTACATATTGGTATCAGAGCCTAAGGTTATAGTGAACTAGGTTGCATTTAGTGGGCCTAGACTATGACCATTAGGCAGTATTTCCTTATTAGGCATGATTAGTTCAGGATTACAGCATACGACTTTAATTTAACATAGCCTGATCAACTATGTACAATTAAGGAAAGATGATGTGAGGTCTGAAATGGTTATGTCGAACAGGAATGCGTTAGTTGACTCTGACCACGAGAGAACCGGACCATTACTTGATACGTGCTAGACACTAGGCTGGATGTTATATACTTATATATATTAGCCTCGTCTTACTTACACTCTGCCTCAGGAATGGCAAACACACCACCCAATTCGTCACGCTCTCATCCGCAAGGATCTCGAAACCCACAATTATCTTATCTTTCTTTCCTTGTCCTTTTCTTGTCAGCATCATGCCTCCTCGCCGACAAGTCACCCTCAGTGAAGCCGAAATTGCGGGTCTGATTGCCCGTAGTGTGGCCCAAGCCTTAGCTACCCGAACATCAAACCCTGGTAGCGAAGATACAGCTAACAATGCACCACAACCCAAACCCTGCTCATATAAAGACTTCCAGAACTGCAAACCTCTGAACTTCCATGGTACGGAAGGAGCTATCGGTCTAGTACGCTGGATTGAGAAAGTCGAATCTGTGTTTCTTATCTGTAACTGTGCGGAGGGAGACAAGGTTAAGTTCTCCGTTAGTACTTTCACTGACACCGCTCTCACCTGGTGGAACACCTATGCCCAGACTGTGGGTATTGCGAATGCTTACAAGCTCCCGTGGGAGGAACTGAAGGAGATGTTGAAGGGTGAGTACTGTCCCAGGGATGAATTGAAACAACTGGAGTTGGAATTCTGGAACCACAAGATGCAAGGTGATGATATCACCGGGTACACCAACCGTTTCCACCAACTGGCACTCCTGTGCCCATCCATGGTCGATCCCGAGTACAAGAGGATCGAGAAATATGTCGATGGACTTCCCGACAGACTACAAGACCTGGTGACATCATCCAAACCGGGTACTATCCAGAGCACCATTCGTATGGCCCATGAACTGACGGCAAACTCTGTCCGCCGTGGCACAACCTCAGCCCCATCTGCAAACAACAAACGAAAGTGGGAAGGAAACCCCAACTCATCCAACCAAATCACCAACCGAAAGCCTGAGTCTGTTAAGGCTTATTCATCTGGTACTTCGGATAAGAAGGGGTACGTCGGGAACAAGCCCTACTGCTTCAAATGCAATCGTCACCACGACGGTTCCTGCCCTTGCACCAACTGCAAACGGTTCGGGCACTTAGCCAAGGATTTCAGAACCAACACTCCTGACCCTAACACAAACACACCAAAGACCTGCTTTGGTTGCGGAAATTCTGGCCATTTCAAGAACAATTGCCCCAATCTCAAAAACAACAACAACAACAACAACAACAACAACAACAACAACAACAGCAACAACAACGTCCGAAGCAGAGCCTTCGTGATCAACTCAGGGGAAGCCTGTCAAGACCCGAATGTGGTCTCGGGTATGTTCCTCCTCAACAACTTATCTGCTTCTATTCTATTTGATACTGGTGCTGATAGGAGCTATATTTCTGATGAGTTTTGCCCACTACTTGACATCACCCCCGTGACCTTAGATGTTAAGTACACCGTAGAACTTGCAAATGGTAAACTGATAGAAACCGATAGTGTGATACCTAATTGCACTTTAAACCTAGCCGACGAAATCTTCTCAATCGATCTTATGCCTGTTGAACTAGGAAGTTTTGACGTCATCGTGGGTATGGACTGGTTGTCCAAGCATCGGGCCGAAATTGTTTGTCATGATAAAATCGTCCGCATTCCTCTCGCCGTCGGTAGAACCTTGATCATACAGGGGGAGACCGGTGGGTCGAGACTAAACATAATCTCCTGTCTGAAAACCCGGAAATTTCTGAGAAAGGGTTACCCAGCAATTCTCGCGCACATCACGGAGAGAAAGTCGGAGGAGAAGCGACTTGAAGATGTGCCAATCGTTAGAGACTTCCCCGAAGTCTTTCCAGAAGAACTACCTGGTCTACCACCACCTAGACAGGTTGAGTTCTCAATTGATCTCGTGCCGGGTGCCGCACCGGTGGCCCGAGCACCGTACCGCCTAGCCCCATCCGAACTTCAGGAGTTGTCCGCTCAGTTACAGGAACTCCTGGATAGAGGATTCATCAGACCGAGTTCCTCACCTTGGGGAGCTCCGGTCTTGTTTGTCAAAAAGAAAGACGGTTCATTCAGAATGTGTATCGACTACCGAGAGTTGAACAAGCTAACCGTCAAGAACCGATACCCACTTCCTCGAATCGACGATCTGTTCGATCAACTTCAAGGATCAAGTTGTTATTCAAAGATTGATCTTCGATCGGGTTATCACCAATTGCGTGTTCGTGATGCCGACATCCCAAAAACCGCATTCAGAACCCGTTACGGGCACTACGAGTTCCAAGTGATGCCCTTTGGTCTAACCAACGCACCGGCTGTATTCATGGACCTTATAAATCGGGTGTGTAAACCTTATCTTGACAAGTTTGTCATTGTGTTCATCGATGACATCCTTATATACTCACGAAACGAACAAGAACACGCAGAACACCTCAGAACCATCCTAGAACTACTTAGACACGAGGAGCTTTACGCCAAATTCTCTAAGTGTGAGTTCTGGATAAAATCCGTTCAATTCCTTGGGCATGTGATTGATAGTCAGGGAATTCATGTAGACCCATCAAAAATCGAGGCCATCAAGAACTGGCAGGCGCCAACCACTCCTACCGAAGTACGCCAATTCTTGGGATTGGCGGGGTATTATCGCCGATTCATTGAAAACTTCTCAAAAATAGCCATACCACTCACGACACTGACTCAAAAGGATAAAAAGTTCGAATGGACCGATAAACAAGAGTCAGCTTTTCAGTTGTTGAAATTCAAGCTTTGCAGTGCACCTATTCTATCCCTACCCGAAGGCACCGATGACTTCGTGGTATACTGCGATGCTTCTCACCAAGGTCTCGGTTGCGTGTTGATGCAACGAGACAAGGTCATTGCTTACGCCTCCCGACAACTTAAAGCTCACGAGAAGAACTACACAACTCACGACCTCGAGTTAGGGGCCGTGGTATTCGCTCTCAAAATCTGGAGACACTACCTTTATGGTACCCGAAGTACTGTATTTACCGACCACAAAAGTCTCCAACACATCTTCGACCAAAAAGATCTTAACATGAGGCAACGTCGATGGATCGAGTTGCTCACCGATTACGACTGTGAGATCAAATATCATCCGGGTAAGGCAAACGTGGTTGCCGATGCTCTCAGTCGTAAGGAACAAACATAATGGAATATACTTTTCAAGTATAACACTTCAAAATCAATGTGATAACATCAAGACTATTAATACAAACCGTCACCAACGGGCCAACCATGTTTTCTAAGAACAAACAATAACGAAACAACATTGGACATAACGAGTTGTGTAGACAACTAGACTAGATGGTCTTGCGAGACATCTACTTACTTGACTTTATATGTTTAGGCATTTAAAGGTTACGGGTTCGGAGAACCTACTCACTACTTACTGATTTCCACCGCTTACTACTCGACTCAGGTGAGTCTTACAGCCCCACTTTTACTGTTTTACATACGGGGTGAGATACATTGCTTACTTTTCTTGAACACAAGTACTAAAACTGCTTACTATACCAAACAGAATTGCATGAGTTATTTACTATTTACAGAAGTCTCTCCATCATATATCGTTAGTTATGGACTTAAGCGCGAATACTAGTTAATGGATCCATTAGGGAAATGACCCTCCCAGCCCGGGGTAGTAGCGCTACCACGAACCGTTCTGTATAAACGGGCGACTATTATTTCGATACTTATGCTTGCTCAGTTACGAGCATGTCACGGGAGCAACTTATTACTTACGGGTTAAGCTTCGATTATGAGCCTCATGGCAACGGTATAACTTATTTACTTTACATTTGCTGGATTTGCAAATACTTGATTTACGCCTGCGGGCACTACTGATGAAATCTTGTGTTCAAAACTGATATTACTTACAAACCTGTGAGATTCACCAACATTCGTGTTGACCCTTTTAGCATGTATTCTCAGGTACTCATATGGAGTAGGATTTCTCCAGGACATAGCCAGAGTCGCTTGATTTCAACTAAACTGCATTTAACGGAGATTCTCAGCATTATCTTTTGTACATGTTGATTATGTAATAGAATCTCCCGCCATACGCGTGGACTCTAGGGAACTATTTTTGTATACGAAAACATTAAGTTTTCAAACATATATTTCTATGAAATCGTTTTACGACGTCTCATTTAGAGGTCGTTCTGTATATCTTGTGCTTTGTATATTGATTAGTAACACCCAAGTATGCTTCCGCAAATCATTAAATTTGGGGGTGTTACAGACCATTCACAACGATTTAAATATTCAGATTATCACCGCTCAACTCGAAGCTCTCAAACCCGATAATGTCAAAAACGAGGCCTTACGAGGCGTGGATAAACAGTTCGAAATCAGACCTAATGGAGTTAGGTACTTCTCTAACCGAATCTGGTTGCCTAGTTTCGGGAACCTTCGGGACTTGGTAATGGATGAAGCTCACAAGTCCAAATATTCTATCCACCCGGGGTCTGATAAAATGTATCACGGGATCAAAGAGTTTTATTGGTGGCCGAACATGAAAGCTGAAATCGCTACGTACGTCAGCAAGTGTCTTACTTGTTCGAAAGTCAAAGCCGAATACCAGAAACCTTCCGGCTTACTTCAACAACCTGACATTCCTGAATGGAAATGGGAACAGATTGCCATGGATTTCATAACCAAACTTCCTAAGTCATCAAGCGGTTGCGATACCATTTGGGTGATCGTCGATCGTCTCACCAAATCAGCTCATTTCTTGGCAATCAAAGAAACCGACAAAATGGAACGCCTCACACAAATTTACATCAAAGAAATCGTTTGTCAACATGGTGTCCCTATCTCGATCATCTCTGAGAGGGATGCTCGTTTCACATCTCGTTTCTGGCAATCACTCCAAAAATCACTGGGTACCCGTCTCGATATGAGTACCGCGTACCACCCTCAGACCGATGGCCAGAGCGAACGAACTATACAGACACTGGAAGATATGCTACGAGCCTGCGTAGTTGATTTCGGTACCAACTGGGAAAGACACCTACCGTTGTGTGAGTTTTCCTACAATAACAGTTATCACGCCAGCATTAAGGCTGCACCTTTTGAGGCACTATACGGTCGTAAGTGCCGATCACCGATCTGTTGGACTGAAGTGGGAGATAGTCAACTCACTGGTCCTGAACTCATACAAGAAACCACCGAGAAAATTTTCGAAATCCAGAACCGACTCAAAGCCGCGCGTGATCGTCAGAAAAGTTATGCTGACGTGAGACGCAAACCCCTCGAGTTCCAGGTTAGGGACCGAGTACTTTTGAAAGTATCGCCTTGGAAAGGTGTAATCCGATTCGGCAAACGCGGGAAATTAAATCCCAGGTACATTGGACCTTTTGAGATCCTCGAACGGATTGGCCCCGTGGCAAATCGATTGCAGCTGCCTTCCGAACTCAGCAGCGTGCACCCTACGTTTCACATTTCTAACTTGAAGAAATGTCTGTCCGACGAGACACTTATCATACCCCTTGACGAGATCCGCATCGATGACAAACTTCATTTCGTTGAGGAACCCGCCGAAATTATGGACCGTGAGGTCAAACAACTGAAACAAAGTCGTATTCCCATCGTCAAAGTCAGGTGGAATTCGCGGCGTGGTCCGGAATTCACTTGGGAACGGGAAGACCAAATGCGACTCAAGTATCCTCACTTATTCACTGATTCAACCCCGAACGCGACTTCGACTTAAATTTCGGGACAAAATTCTTTTAACATGGGGAGAATGTAACAACCGCCAAATTAGGACTAGTAATTAGTGCCTAATTCTCTGTAAATACATGTAATTAGTTCTGTGTTAGGCTAATTAATGTATCAAAATATACTTTGGTGAATAAATACGATTACGCGGTTGGATTTGATAGTACACAGTTTTAAGAATTGAGTGCAATTCGATTCGGTAAATACGGACGTTGGTGAAACATTTTAATTTAAGCATAAAACATTATTTAAAAACAATATGACATCCGGAATAACATTTTAATAATACTCGCAAATTGTCCTATTTCGTACAATTGAAATTTCGCGACTTAAAAACAAACTACCCAAAAATTTATTTAAAGTTTTAGAAAAATAATTCAATTAAATAACTTAACAAAATTTGTAATATTAAATGAATAATTAACGCGCAAAATAAATACTGTACATTTAAACGACGGAGGAAACGAACATCACACGGAGCGCGGAGGCGCGGACTGAAAATGGGAGGTTAACCTCCCACTCTCACTCTGTTTCTCCTCACTTTCTCTACTCTTTCTCTTTCTTCCTCCTTTTCTCTCTCAAATTAAACACCACCACCACCTCATTAAATTCAAAAAATACTACCTCAAAACGCACTCGGTTTTACTCGGTCATTTGGAAGAAAAGCACCACCACTTCACGATCTATCATCCTATCTTTTCGGATTTTCAATCCGACACTTTGTAAGTTTCCGACAAATCCCGACATCTCTCGTTTTTGATCATTTTTACTTGTTTATGGTTTATAATGGCTTGTTATGTCCATTTTTGGGTTGGGTAAAAGATTTGGACCCAACGGAAACCGGGAAACTCGTTTTCGACTAAATTTCCGGCCATCAGACCGCAACGTCGCACCTGGCCAGGGGCCTCTACGACGTCACGACCTACGTCGCACAAAAATCTCCACGTCGCATAAAGCGACATCATCCTCAACGTCGCCCTAACTGGCGGACGTCGCACTTAGCGACGCAAACCCTTACGTCGCAGAAATCAACAGCGTCGCATATAGCGACGCCACGTACAACGTCGCATTAAATTGCGAAAGTCGCACATAGCGACGTCATGCTCAACGTCGCAGTCAGGATCTGCGACGTCGCACCCAACGTCGCACAAACCAGAACCTCAAAAACACAGATTTTTACTAAGTGTCGAGACTCGAAATTTATCGCTCGATTTTACCCAAATTCAGATCCCAGATGCGTTTTTCACCAAAGCAATATAGTAGAAATAAAAATTTTTCGAGCTGACCTGGCATCTCGACCCCAGCCAGGGGCCAGCCCCTTGGACCCCGCCAGGGGCGCTGCCCCCGAACCCCCGTACTTAGATTCCGTAAGCACATTTCTCACCAAGTGTCAAACTTGTACGACTTCGAAACGCTTATATGATACAAGTTTTCAAACATATATTTCTATGAAATCGTTTTACGACGTCTCATTTAGAGGTCGTTTACTGTATATCTTGTGCTTTGTATATTGATTAGTAACACCCAAGTATGCTTCCGCAAATCATTAAATTTGGGGGTGTTACAGTGTGTATTAAACATATACTTTAGGAAACTTGCAACCTGTTTAACCAGTTCAAACCCATTCGACCCATTCCCTTTTAAATTAAAACTATCATTTAACCCATCAAGATAAAACATATCCGAAATCAACTCATTGATAAGCAAAAGAGGTCAAAACGTCTATCTCTAGACTTCATACATCAAAAAGGATATGGAATTACCTGTTTCTTGGAACTGCTATGCAGGTCGACAGCAAAGTGAATTTCATGCATCAAGCGTTCAATCATACTTATCGTATACGGGCATTGAGTTTCAGGATTAATGGTCTTTTGCATGACAATCCTTGCAATGTCCCTAAATTGATTCGACAACTGTGATTCCCCATCCTTAATTTCCAGCAACTTGCAGCTCTCCTTTCTCCAAAATCTGCCAAACCATATTTATAGATTCATTTAAGAGAGGAAACACATGTCCGATTCTATACGTGTAAATAAAGCTCATACATAAAATTAAGGATGCATTTAGTTACATAAAAATTCCTCCAACTGTACAGTTATAATTTCTAGAGAACGGGTAGTGTTTTTTGTCTCCAGAAAACTAATGAAAAGCTAGAAATCTGATATATTGATAAAGTAAAAATTATGAATCCAAATGTGAAAATACATGTTTATAGGTGGAACATAAAGATCAAAGAAGCTGGTTATTAGTCTGTCTATTGCTCAATAACAGATGTAATACATTATCAATATTCCAAACTTGATTCACCAAGGGGTCCCTTCATAGATTAAAAATGACGAGTTTTGATCGGAAGGTACCAAATTCAGTAAAGGGGCATCATAACCATAGCTTGTGAGTTGTGGCAATAAACTGGCCATAGTCAGTATACACGCAAAGATTATGAAAAGCCACAATGATATTTATCATCAAATCTGATATATTCACAAGAGTAAATTCAAAGTGAGATACATAACATGAAAAGACAACATTGTTGAAACATTCCTTCACATCTTTTTAACTACAGAAAATAAAAACTCTACAATGATTCCATCACCTCCTGAATCCTAAAAATATATAGAAACTAAAACCCCAACCAAATGAACTTGGGGACTCAAAACCCTTTTACCGATCAAGTTGGGTTAATGTTCGATTTCGGTTGCACTTTACAGCTGATAATGTTCGTATATTTTGCACACACATTTAGGTTTACGAATACAATAACATGTTGAAATCGATTAAAGTCATGTGTATACCTCTCGATCCATAAGGATCATCTCCATTGATGCAACTTGAGTAGGATTGTTGGTGTAGCTCTGCTTCCACCAGATCAAGACTTTAACACGAATCTTCCAATCGTGCCTTTCACCATGAATTATATTCAATGGTGTAAATCCTTCGGGTTCCATCTTTGAACGTGTTGTTTTTTCTTATTTTGTATATCGGATGTATCAGATGATTAACAAAGTAGGGTAAAATAGAGGGCCTGTGGTTATAAGATGAAGGGTTGACGCGGGAATTAAATTGGAATTTGAAAATTAAAGGGCGATTCATATTGAGAAGGAGAGATACACTGAAGTTTGTTGGGATGAGAAATAAAATACGGATGATTGTTGCTCTAAGTGAGGTTAGGGTTTGTTTCCTCTCCCTTTTTATTTTACCTTTATTTATATTTATTTGTTTTTTGTTTATTTAAGAAAATCCTATTTTTGTATTATAAAAAATAAAATTTCGAAATTCTGATTTCAAAATAAGTCAACATTGGTGAAATTTAAATTTTTAAAATTTAAATTTTAAAATTTAAATTAAATGAATTCCTGAAATTTCGTAACATACTTCTTTTAAGGGGTAATATAGTAAACTTAGACGATTAGAACTGACATATTACGTAAACAATCCTGATAATTTTAATCAATGGTTCTTATTTAGCTAACTCATTTAACGGGCAAGATTAAGTCAAACGACTCTAAAGTCAAAATGTATACGTATTTAACCTCATCCAATAATAATAAAAGGAGATTTATTTATAGATAATTAGGGAAAGTATCTCATTTACTATTAAATTAAGGAATAAAAATATCCATTATAATTAATGGTTTGACCGAGCTATATGGACTAATTGTGGAAATTAGCAAGATTAATGAGGGGTATCTTTATCTTTTAGCCACTAATAAATAAGATTAAGTATATCATTAATTGATGGTTAGATCATTAGAGTTGATTTATCATTTAACTGGCTTTATTCTTTCAAGGTTTTTCTTTTAATTAATAATAGATGGTGGAGTTTCTAACCATGACTTTTATGATGATAAATTATACTTCATTCGTTTCAAATAAATATTCACATTTTTATTTTAGTTTGTCACATAATAAGTGTTCACTTTAAAAAATAGCATATTAATTTTTCCATTTAACTTTCAATATATATTTTTTTCAAAACTGTTACCTAAGAGTTTATGTAAAAAGCAAGGGTAAAAGTGTTATCTTCACTACCTGAGAACGTAATTTCTTAAACTTCGTACAAACTTATTGTGGACACTTATTTTAAAACGTAGAGAGTATGGAAGATGTTTTTGATTGGGACCGAACAAACGAAATAACACGGTTATATGTACTTGATTGATTATAGGGAGATGATAAATACAACAAACAAACCTATCCATACATCAAACTGTACAACTGTTAAAACTCACAGTACAAACACATTAAAACTTATATGTATGTATGAATCAAATTTTTGTTTTTATTTATCACATCACTTAATTATATAATTAATCAAACGGTATATGCTAAGAGCATCCACACCCTTAGCTTTTTACAAAGCCTTTTAACAGTGCTTTTTTCAAAAAAATTTTGCTTCATTGAGAAAAAGCTTTTCAAATTTATAAGCCATTATAATTCAATAAACTAATGAGGAATGAGAAGCCTATAGTTTGAGGAATTATAAGTTACTAGTTAATTGACCCGTGACAACACGGGTATGACAAGAAAATTGTATAATTATTAAATAAATATTATAAGTATAAGATATTTATATTATTTTGATTTGTATACACTTACTCTCATATTTACGTAATGATTAAGTATATGATATTTCTATTTGCTACAATTAATCTCTTATCAATCAAGTTAAAATGCATTTTGCAAGACACTACATACAAATTTGTCCTTTATCAAATGTTGTACTTTTAACATGCTATCAATATAATTAAGATAAACTTTATGTGCCATACATTATTCATATAAGAATAAAACTATAGATTAAAAGCCATCAAATAAAACTATATGAAAACAGCAAAACCATCAAATAAAACTATAGATTAAAAGCCATACCTGCAACTTAAATAGCAAATAAAAAGTTACAGTATGAACATAGCATCACAACAACACAAAGCTTGCATAAGACCACCATACCCAAATCAAAACAAAAGACATAAATTTTACTTTATATAAAGTTGGGTGAGTAAAGATAAAAGGAACTAAAAAAAATACTACTTGTTGGTAATTAACCCCTGATGAATCAACATAATTCAAAATAAAGTATACTAAAATCATTAACAAAAACTCAAATGCCAAAATAAAAAGAATTACACAATTCACATTGAAATTATACTGAAGTAGCTCATGAACATAAGTTGAAGCAAGAACCGTATCCCCAACAATGGTTACTGGCATGAACTATACCCCCATAAAAAATAAAAAGTATTAAAACACGAATATATCCAAATCAAGCAATTATACAATAACAGAGTCGGGAAAGGGACAAAAATAGAGTCGGGGTCATAGTACTGAGCCGGTTTAGTTAGGCTGACATATAAAAAAGACCCATATACATTATTTGAATAATTAATAACTTAATTAATCAACGGATGATACCATAGCTCGTCAATTAAATTAATCAACAACCAACCATTTAGTCAAGTATCACAACAAAGAAGGATCAGTAATCATATTAATACCTGGTTGTTGAGGGCAGCCAAAGAAGAAAGTGAACATAAGCTATTGTAGATCTCATGGGGATGACGATTTTGGAAGTGGGATGAAGAGTCACCTGAAACAACTTAGTCCCATTCATCTAGAAATTAAAAGAAGTCACCTGAAACAGCACCAAAAATAAGAACTTCGACTATACCAAAAATAAGAATACCAAAAATAAGCACCAAATTGCTTACATGTCTTGCTCTATCCACTTCATTTATAACTCTCTATCTTTTTATTGAAACTTTCCTTGTTGATGTACATTGCCATGACAAAACAATTAGTTATTAGCCAGAACTGAAAACTTGTATATAAGCAAACTATAAAAATGCCCAAGAACATTATCACTTTACCAAATTATAACCACGACAATCCCTAGTAAAATATTGAATGGTGCAACATAGTTTAGGCTGTTTTGGTACTGAATTGTGATAGAGATATTGTTGTCCAAAATGGTCTAAGCAAGAGTCATGAAAACGCCTTTAGAGCTCATGATTATACATTTATACTTTTCAGATCTAACTACATGAAATTGGTAAACCAAAACCCACATACACGATACACTAAACCAATTTGGAAGCACAACATAAGATTACACAACATAACATGAATAATAATTTTCAGATATTCATTTAGGCATTTCATCAAACACTTGATATGCATATGAAACCATAAACTATGTTTTAATAGGGAATCATAAAACTACTCTACTGTTAATTAATTCATAATCAAGAAACATCAATTTCAAACACAGAATAAATTCAAGAAATCGAGAAATGAAAGTAACAAAAAAAGCAAATACCAACCGAACGATTAAGAATAATGTGTATACCACAGTTGTTTGATGAAATGACATACCAACGTTATTATCAATTAAAGCTTCTTGCTCCAGAGCAACAACGGGAGGACTAAATCGTTCATCAGTTCTGACGATACCAGTTTCAATCGATTCATCAGCCATCGTTTTTAAGTGTATACGATTTCAAAAGCAAGTTAATAGATGAAAATAAATTTTATCTCACCTTGTAAAGAAAAATCAAGCACCTGTAATGAAAATTGTATAAAAAGGAAGAAGATGGATTTTACTTTAATGGAGAAGAAAATCATATAAATGAATTGATGATCGATTTTGGGCGGTGCACCAAATCAAATGAAGAGGGCTTGAGAAACCAATTAAATTATAGCATTTGAATAGTTTTGTAGGATTTTAAGAAAAATGGGCGACAGGAATTATTAAAAGGAGCCGCGCATGCCTGAAAAATGACACATAAATTCTTGGTAGAAGAGCTATCAATGGAGAGAAAAAGGCATGCAAAGTTTATTGAAACTCACAAATTAATTCAAATTAGTTATTTTAGGTCATAAATAACTATAAGTAAAAAAAATAAAAGCATTAATATGACATCATCAAATTCTTAAGAAGTAGACACGTCAGCATGAGGAAAGCATGAGAGTGTGACACATCAGCTTTAGTGATGTCATCCTTATTGTCCTTTTATATATAAGATAGATAGATAGCACTATCTTTTATCAATATTTTATACACATTTTTATAGCTTTAGTATTTGTAAAGCTTTTTCTCAATAGAGCAAAAGCTTTTTTCAAAAAAGCTATTACACAATTTTGTTAAAAAAACTTTTTAAAAAACTATGGGTGTGGAATCTCTTAGCATATCCCGATTGATTAATTATATAATTAAGCATTGGCGTAACTAGAATTTTTGTTTTGGATGAGCCTAAACAAAAAACGAACATATACACTAAAAAAGTTTGAAAAATAATAATATAGAAAAGTGTAAGAGACTTATAATGCCCTTTTACGTAGTTTTAACTTCACACATAGCATTTTTAAACCCCTAAAATCAACAAAAATAGAATCACATATAACAATTGCAACTTGCATAACGACAATTAAAAAGTTAACTAGAAAATAATGTGAAGAAAACAATCGTGAATACCTGTTTTGATAGTTGGCAGATACCCAATTGATGTGCTTATCGACTTTTATAATGATGAATCAATTAGTTTAGGTAATTCGTATATTATTTTTTTAATTCTGTTAAGTCACTGGTATATTAAAGAACTATATTAAGGACACCTACTCCTAGTATACTTTAATTCATTTTTTATTGCATAAGATTTAACCGGATGGGCTAGTTTATTAGTTGAGTTACAATTTATGGTGTGCCAAACACTATATATTGATCAAACTATTACTAAATTATATATATATAACACCATATAATAAAATTACAAGTTGGGCCTTTGTCTTTCTTGGGTCTTACGTGGCTACGCCACTGTAATTAAGTGATGTGATAAATAGAAATAAAAATTTGTTCATACATAAAATTATGTTTTAATGTGTTTGTACTGTGAGCTTTAACAGTTGTACAGTTTGATGTATGGATAGATTTGTTTGTTGTTTTATCATCTCCCTATAATTAATCAAGTACATATTACCGTATTATTGGAAGGAGGGTAAAAAGACGGAGAAATTTGACCTTTTTACATTGTAAATTGTAATACTGATCTAACTTTTTTACTTGAAAAGAAAAAAATACGGACTAGATATAGGAAACCATAAATCAAAATGGACATTTTAACTGGTACAGAGTGATTAATTACTTATTAAAAGTTAGATCTTGAAAAGCGTAAAAAACAATTACTAGGCGGTAATTGAGTTGACTTAGTATGATAAGTAAATTGGTTGTGATTTGTCCACCACCAACTTTTAGCCATATACCACTAGTTTTTTTTTAAACTGTTGTACAATACAATAGAATGATGCACAATAGTAAATGTATGGTTAAAAATTGATGGTGTACAAATCACCGTTCTAAGTAAAATTTATTCACTATAGAGAGGTTAAGCCAAGCAATCAATGGACGGTCTAACGAGTTGACAAGTGATTTATTAACTCTATAATACTGTATAGTATATACGGTTAGGTACCCACAATGGTTTCACCTATTGAAAAAGGTTTTTTTTTTTTTATGACAATGCATCATTTCACTAATAATTTACTTATACAAAAAACCTTTACATTCCAATGGGAAAAGCTTTTTAAAAGTTTTTCAGATGGAAGATCATACACACAAAATATTATATTATTGAAAACTAACACATACAAAATATAAATTGAGTCTTTGGTCAAAGACTCAATTTTGACAAACCTTTTGGCAAAAAAAACCTTTACTCTCCAATGGAAAAACCTTTTCCAAAGTTTTTCTGTTTATAAAAACCTAAAAAAAAACCTATCATTGGAGAAACTAGACCGAAAAGTCGATTTTATTTTTCCTAAACTGGCTGTCACTAATTGAGTTCTCAACCGGGCCAACTTGCCCCGGTTTGGCTGGTTCAATTTGTTAGACGGTCGAGAAAATACTTTCTACATTGTTTAAACTAGTATTTTACCCGGGTATTGCCCAGTTAAATGTGCTGTCATATAAAGATGTTTATATCGTGATTTGCAAGTTATGTTGATCACTTTGGCATCAATGTTTCGTTGCCACATAAATTTGTTTGCGTTGCCACCTCACGTAGATAAATGTTGATTAGTTTGATATAATCTTAATAAAATTTAGTTAGTGTGAGTGAAAAATAAAATAATCGGAATACGATTATTATGCAATTGGAAAAATAATTATAATTATACATGGGTACAGTTAGTCTTTTTATCACTCCATAATATATCACTCTGGCACTAACAAACATAAGGCAATCTTACCGAGCAGATTGCAGATAAATTCATATTCTCTAGCATATACCAGCATCTTAATACCCTCATCCAGAAGTTATGGAAGGCCGACTTCATAGTTTCTCATGATGTCTTCCCTCATTGCACTATACTCTACACCATGACACGACACAAATATTATACTCTGTGATACTCCAAAAGCTTTTCTTTAGTTGTAGATTATTCAAGATTTCTTTAATACCCCATATGTTATACAACATTGCCAATGATTACCATAGACTGCCATAGTAAAAGGCCGATCAAGGTAATTTCCTATTGCTACATGTAAATCTTAAATTTGAGTGTGTTCTCTATTATATATTAAATAATTAAATAAACAGTATTATAGTATTATAGGCGCGGTTATAAAGTAAACAACCATGAAAACTAATCAAAACAAAGTAGATCAATAATTCAACATAAGGCTCACAACATTAACACATACAGTTTGCTTTCTTTCACCATTAGAACTATTTAATATGAAATGTAATACACAATTGATATCGTACACGATATCATTTTAAATTTCACACGAATAATATGTTTTATTAAAATAATAAAAATTGAATATCTAATAATTAGGATTAGCTTTTATAAGAAACATTATCTGTCACCCCACATTCAACTGGTGATGTATATTAAACCCAAACCCACAATTTTGCCCCACACTAAACTGCTCCATCCCTAAACTAAACAGAATTTCAAGAAATGCATCTACAAAAACACAAGCTCAATCATACTACAAAGTTACTCAGATCTGAACTAAAAATTTAGGAGACTACATACATAGTCGAACATAATGTACTCTGTCATTCCACAAATAAAACCAAGCTAAAAATTACCTCCCAAGCTACTCCAAACTTCCAACAATACCCAAGTTCCGATATGCCTTAAACCATCCATGAGGTGATCTCAAAGCTGAGCACTCACAACTTTCTCCAAGTTCATTTGTATCTACATAATGTTGGTCTAATGGTTAGCACTACAACATGTTTGACCCACTACCTAACATGCTTGACCCATTTAAGCCAAGTTTTGTAACGTTTTATGTTTTAACCCAATGACAATATAAACTCCCAAAATTAAACAATTTTACACCTGCAGTTAAAAAAATTTCCATCCACACCTAAACCCATGCCACGTTTAGTTTTCAATATTTGTTCCGATTATAAAATCTGGGTATTTGTTATTATAAATATCTTAACCCTTTTTAATTGAGTTCATATTCTCGAATCATTATTGTTTTCAGTAGTTCAGGATATGGCTGCATCTTAGGAAGACACTAAATATTATTTAGAACTTTTTTCTCTTTCAGAAAATTCCGAATGCTCATATAATATATATGTCTGCAAAATGTAATAAGACTTGTAAATGGGGGGAAACAGAGCTTACTCAATCAGAGAGATCTAGCAGTCTACATCTAAAGTAATTTATACCCTCAAATCACAACAGAACAACTTAAAAACAAACATTCCATATGTCAGTTTCCCTGAAAATTGCAGTACAACCAACTATATAGATGTAATGAAGATGGGCTATGCCTTTTACACCATGTACCTTATGGCTCTTTCTCTTGGTGTAGAGATTCTAATAATAATAGTAATTCCAAAATTCCAAAATAACCATAACATTAATTCATGATCAAATAATATCAACAAATTGAGAAAATTATGCAAACCTTAAGATTAGCTTCCATGTAATTAGAAATCTTACGTAACCAATCCATTATTCTGTTTGGTTGTAGCAAAATAACAAATAAATAGGTACAGAGAGATAAATGAATGACAAAACAATCAAGATAGAAGCCAGTAAGCAACCCGTTTTGCTTGTATAACATAAATAAAACCAAGCATTCCATCAAACAGTAGGCGTGCACTCACCAATTCCATTCAACTCGTTACTAATTCCGATAACAAATTAGGATAATCATGACCTTTCGGTTAAACTTGAATTCAACTATTTGATTCATCCAATAAATTGTTTCTTCTCTTTGTGTTAGATACTGATCTTCAAAACTTCTGGTACCCTAACAACCATAAAATTAATGAATCAGCCAATCAAACCAAGATAATAGATTGGTTGTACAATTGAAGGAATTGATCGGTTCGCATTCATACCGGAATTTAAACATGGAACTTATCAAGTTGTTGATTGTTTCTTTTTTTAAATTACTGTAATACTGTAATAAATTATTTATAAAATATTTTGCAACCTGTTGATACAATCATTCCAATCGATCACCCATAATAATTGTGTTAACTATATCCCTATACAATTAAATAACTTAACTATATCCCTATACAATTAAAATGGAGTTGGGCAGTTGGTAGATACATGGGCAGTTCTATTTCCGGAGTGGGCAGTTGAGTTGGTAAAAATTGAGGCAGAAAAATAACTATACACAAAGTAACCAACAATTATAAGTTGGAACGGTCAGGATTGAAAGTCAAAGTGATCTTACGGTTCAGATTTAAAGTCGAATAGTCAACTCACTAGCAGCCATATATATGGGCAATTTTATCAATTTTATTTCAACCTCTCATCTTAGTGATCCGTATTTAATCACTTTATGGTTTAACTTTTTTCTATTAATGAACAAATACATGAACCAAAACCATAAAAGTATGTGTTTCCAGCTTAAATGAGTGAAGTCAAGTAACTTATCTTCTATCCAAATTTAGATAGAATAAGAACTCCCAATATATAAGCAAGAAAATTATATATATATATATATATATATATATATATATATATATATATATATATAGGGGGAATCAAGAGGGAAGTAAAAAATGGGGGAAAGAGGGAAGCTATTCTCAGCCACACAATCTAGTCAACTCAAAAGTCAACGCGGTGGCATTTTTGTAAATAACTTGAAATCACCTCCCAGCACGTTAACATACATTTTAAAAGCATGTTAATCAAATTACAATTTAATATGCATAAACATTCATTTATCACGAATATTAACTTATATATGTTATTTATATTAATGAATATCATAACTTAACATTCATTACTGTATAATAATATATATTAGTTAAGATTCATCTTAAAAAATGTTAATATCTTACTTATTTTTTTAGTAAGATTCACTGGTGATGAATGTTAGCTTATATGTGTTATTGACAATGATGAACCCTTTAACATTCATTTACAATGCATATTAAATAATAAATGGTATTATACACCACGAAAATTATAACATTCATTTACGATGAATGTAACTCGTATACATTATTATACACTAATGAATGTTATGTTATCACATTCAATAGTGTGTAATAGCATATATACGTTAATATTCATCATAAATGAATGTTTAGAACTATGAAGTTGTAATTTTGATAACATGCTTTTCAGATGAATGTATACGTTCTGGAAATTTTTTGAGTTTGTGAAATTCGAATGTAATGATGACCATAATTCGATTAATTACTCGTTTATATGTTTTTTACAAAGAAATTCGTTTAATTATGTTGTTTTTCATCACCGAATCAAAATTTTCTCAAAAAATCCAAAAGTTACACCAAATTCATAATTTTGGATAAATCCGAATTATAACGAATTGAAGATGTGTATGAATGTACTTGATGGATCTGAAGATTTACAATATTTTTGATTGAAGGAATCATTAAACTACAAGCTTTAATGTTGGATTTTAGGCATAAATTGAGAAAATGGGTATTGTAGATGATGTGAGAAAATAAGTGATTGTGATTTACTTATCTCCTTCCCCCAATTTAAGAGTTTCCCTCTTTATATATATATATATATATATATATATATATATATATATATATATATATATATATATATATTCGCCTAAAACCTTGAGCTTATCCAAATAATTAATCTCATGAGTAATGAAGATGCTTCTTTTTCAAGAAATAAATACATAAATACAAGGATAATATATTGATTAATTAGGAGTATCTTTCTAGAAAAATATATATATTGATTCGTTATTAAATTAGTAAATTATCCCATTGATGATACATCATACACGTGATTTGGTCAACCTTTAAACGGATAACAATCAAAAACTTGAAACCACACTCTAAAAGATTGCAACATGCTCGGTGACATGAAAGTTTGAAACATTAAACTTTAACTCTTGAGAAGGGGATAACCTACACACACTCAATTATAGCGGATCTCGGATGCTGGTGATTGTTAAAAATTAAATTTTTTTTTTTGAAAGGCTAAGTATATTAAAAACATGTCTAATAGCAAGATCTAATAGCAAGATGCTAAATAGACCCCAAAATGTACAAACACCATAAGATAACCCTTGGACTTAAATTCGAGCTGGAAGGATACTAAAAAGGATGAAAAAACCTGAAAAAATTTCGGGAAAAAATCCCCGATAATAGGGGCCGAGCCACCGGTTTTCACCCTATATCGTTTTTGATAGTATCCCATGAGAATTAAGCCAAGGAATTATCTGTTATACACCCATACATTAGTAATCAAATTACAAGAGATTCTATCCTCCTAGATATATTCCAAGCTTGCTTCCGTCTGATGAGCGAAGATCTTTAAAAATTCAAATCGATTGTTATTTGTATGTATCAACCTTTAACTTTTATGAATAGAAACAATCGGTACTAATTTTTTCTCTAATGGCACACAACATATATATATATATATATATATATATGAGTTCTGGTGAAAACAAGGAGATAAAAAAATAGTGAAAACACATCCCCACCCTCCATCTAATCTAACACACACACACACACACACACACACACACACACACACACACACACACACACACACACACACACACACACACACATATATATATATATATATATATATATATAAGGGGTGGGGATAAAAAAAAACGGTGAAAACACTTTTTGATTAACAATTTTTTTAAGTTGTGAACTTTCATTATTTTTTTTTCACATATGAATTTTTTTGTGAACTCTTGTATTTTTCTTTTTCACATAAATTTTCATCATGAATCTTTATTTTTTATTTTTGCTTCACACAAAGTTTTTAACTTTTTTAATTGTGAACCTTATTTTTTTCACATAATTTTTTTTGTAAATTTTTTCACGAAATTTTTTTATGTTTTTTTATTGTGAACTTTAATTTTTTTTGGGTTCACGAAATGTTTTTAACTTTTTCAACCGTGAAACTTAATTTTTTTTTTGAGTTCACGGAAAGTTTTTAACTTTTTCAATTGTGAACTTTTTTTTTTCAACTATGAACCTTAATTTTTTTTTAAATTCACGGAAAGTTTTAAAAATTTTCAATTGTGAACCTTTTTTTTTCAACTGTGAACCTTAATTTTTTTTGAGTTCACGGAAAGTTTTTGCTTTTTCAATTGTAAACCTTAATTTTTTTTAGTTCACGGAAAGTTTTTAACTTTTTTAAGTGTGAACATTTTTTTTTCAACTGTGAACCTTAATTTTTTTTTTGGTTCACAGCAAGTTTTTAACTTTTTCAATTGTGAACCTTATTTTTATGTTTTGGGTTCACAGAAAGTTTTTAAGTTTTTCAATTGTGAACCTTAATTTTTTTGTTTTGGTTTTCGGATTTGACTTTATTTTATTTTTTTCACAAAAAATATTTTTTTCACACTTTTTTTGTGTGAACCTTAATTTTTTATGGTTTACTTCAAAAAAAAAAAAAAATTCACACTTTAAAAAATTTTTGAAGGAAAAAATGTTTTCACCGTTTTTTTATCTCCACCCCCTTATATATATATATATATATATATATATATATATATATATATATAAGTTAGATTAGATGGAGGGTGGGGATGTGTTTTGAAAAGCCCCAAAACTCGAAATTTTTTTTTTTTTATATATATATAACACTGAAAACATACTCTATTAGGTCCCATACATCGTAAATCACTAGTTTAAACTAACGTAAAACGTTTACGACTCAAACATATAAACTAAAATGAAAACCACAGAAAAACCTCCACTACCCGCTGGGTAGTATAAGTACCCGTCGGGTACTCTACAAATCAGCCGGGTACAAACCCAAGCAGCCGGGTCATTTAACAAATTCAGTAACATAAACAAAAGCTCGTTTAGAACCTACAGAAGCAGCCGGCTTCCTAAACAACCAGCCGTGTACTCCATGTACCCGCCGGGTACTAACGTGAGCCGCCAAGTACTCCACCTAGGACAGGCCTGCACTATTAATACCAAAACATAAACTTTCGAAGCGCATAACTTGTAACTCGGTGAGAGTTAGATTACCAAAATTTGCAGGCACCTCCACAATGCCAAAATGAGACTTTCCCTTTTTACACTTTTTCAAAATTCATGAAAATGACAAATCTGGACGTGTCACCAATTTAGTGCCATTTCGGCCACTTTGGTGAACATGTCAAATCCCAAACCACATGGTCTCTAACTTAACCCTTTGGCACACTCACTTGACACTTGAAAACAAACTTAGAGAACACATTTGACCATTGATTCACTTTCTTTTTAAAATCTAAACAATTCTTTTCACACACAACCACCAATTTGACTCATTTTGACACTCTTGACCCGTTTAACCAAAACAACCATATTTAACACCAATCACTTATCTAATCCAACCCACAACATGTTTTGACTCTTAAAGACATAACTACATCAATCGTTATACACTTTACTCTTTTAAACCATAATTGGCCGATTTACACAATTGATCATCAAAACAACAATTCAAAAGAATGAAGCATATTCTAACCACAAGCATGCTCTATATCCACGTCACTAACTTCACATAAACTTTCTATCCACATGTCGCTAGCAAAACATCAACCTACAACATAAACACTGAAACGGGTAAGCACAACTGCTTAGTGAGTACACAGGCAATTAAACAAACAATCCTCATAACACTTAACACATATCAACACAATTACATAAGCACAAAATCACTGAGCTCTGAACACTGAACGCTATGCTAACCATAGTTAGCTCCCTGATCACCAATGAATCTTTACACATGATCATTCCACATAATTTAACCAATAACAATCAAAACACTAATCAACAACAACTTTTAATATAATCTTAAATACACACATAAGAAACAAAACATATAACAAGCAACTTCCACTTGATTGTACGATCCTCTTACTCGGAAGTAATCCGGAAATACATACAACCAATTCATACACTATTCACCACATCATCACTATTTAATCCACATATAACACAATTCATCTACCATCCGATTGTGCCACCTCTTGCACGGAAGCAATCCTGAACCCACACAATCGAATCATACACTATCAACAAATAACTTTACCATTGATTGTGCAAACCTCTATATAACACCCTTCTTTTTTCAAGATCATTTTTTTTTTACAAAACCGGAAGCGCCCAATAATTTAATTACATCTTAGATTGCATATAATATAAACCAAAAGTTGCAATCCACATATACATGATCTTTAAATCTAAGTCACCATAATAATTACAACACTAAGTTTAGGTGTTATATGAATTCAAAACAGAATGTTTAAACCATTGACATGTTATAAAATCCAAAGTGAGAGCCGTCAAACATTCCATAATGTGACACCCGGCATTTTAGGCCGTCGTTATTACGTTTAATATTACCATTAATATATGTATTAGTCAGAAATAGGGCTAAGTACATATACACATTTCGTATATTTATATAATTATACACGAACGCGATCTATCAAAAATCTCGCAACAACAAATCTGAAAGCGCGCAGAAATACCAAAAACGGACGTTGGTGCAAAACTTTATAAATAAGGTATTATTGTTAAAAATAATAATTAATTATTCGGACAAAAATAAAACATATATATCGTTTTATTCAAAACGTATTCTGTACGAGACGAGACTACGCGAAAAAAAAGTTATAATTTTATAACTCAAATAAAGTAGTTTTATAAAAATACTTCGATTAAAAATGGTACGAAATTTCATTTGTAAATTTATCATTTAAAAATATAACACAAATATACGATCGCGTACACGAACACGGGCTAAAAATACTACCATTTGAGACAAGATCCATAAAAAGTGAATCTTGCCCCAAGCATAAGTCGACCAAACACCCCTCTCCCTTTCTCATTTCATTTCATTTTTTCATCATCATCTTTTCTTCTTCTCTATCTTTTTCTCTCTAATCTTCTTCTAATAACAACAACAACAAAATTATCATCAACAACAACAAAATCATCATCATCATCATTTTCGGAGTTCACCATCATCACCATCAAGCATCATCATCTTCATCACCTTCATCATCTCCATTCACTCCCATTTTCAAAAAGTAAGGAAATCTCTCTCTCTCTCTCTAGAAATTGTTTTTCTTTCTAAAAATTGCTTAGATTACTTAGAAATGCATGTTAGTAGCTTCTTATAACACCAAAACGCCCAAAAAATGAACCAAAACTCGTTTTGAAGCTTGAAATCGTCGAACAGACCGTTGTGTCGCAGAGGCCAAAAACAGTGCTGCGACATAGCCAATGTCGCAGGTTAATATCGCAATAATTAATTATGTCGCATGGTGCGACACAAGCCATTATGTCGCAGCAAATCCGAACGTCGCACTTAGCAACACAACACACTATGTCGCATTAAATTGCGGACGTCGCATAAAGCGACCCAAGCTCCTATGTCGCACCTAGTGTCGCTACTTGCGTCGCAAAACACAGAACCTTGAAAACCTATGTTTTTCACTAAGTGTCGGGACTAGATTTTACCACTTGATTTTACTCCGAATTTGGAGTTCGGATGCGTTTTTACTAAAGCAATGTAGTAGAAATAAAAGTTTTCCAAGCTGACCAGGCAGCTCGACCCCAGCCAGGGGCTCTGCCCCTTGGACCCCGCCAGGGGTTGCCACCCCTTGGACCCTGCTACAAGGGGCGCTGCCCCCGGACCCCCGTACGCAATTTCATGCTTTATAAAAGTACAATGAAACAAATATAATGATAATGTTTTCAGAGATTATTATTATTATTGCAAACAGTCACCAACTGGCCATACACGATCTTTAAAACCAAGCAACAAATAAATACTCGAACGACTTACTTGGTCAGACTGTTTAGTCTCATACTTATATAACCTCACGTGTTTAGGGCACTAGGAGGTTACCATTGTGACGACACGCGTATCGTAGGATCGCTAACAACTCACAGGTGAGTTCATAGCCCCACTCTTTAACTGTTTTACTGTTTTCGGGATGAGAATGCATACACGTTTTATTAACTATTCATTGATTAATGAATACAACTTGTTTTACAAATGTTTATGATAAACATGTTACGATCCAATATTAACGAGTTCTCAAAATATACTTAAAAGTATTAACTACTCGAGAGACGGCAAACACTTAGTCAAACTGCTTGTACAATCATCTAGAGACTAAACACCTCTACACACCATTATGCTATGATTACTAGTTTAGACTAGTACACGAGTGAATATCGAATTGAGATACCTAGATACCTGATGAACTTGAGATTACGAGTACACCATAGCAGCATACACTAGATGAGTACATCGTACGATACCCGACTAACTAAGTGATGGATTTACATACTTAGACATCTTATGCTACGTCCGATATCTAGGTGACGACTGCTCATCCTTAGATACATTATGAATTGTTACGTGACAACTATAGGTGCATACTTATGATTTATACCTACAATATTACCATAGGGTAATACATTTGGATAAACATTGGATTGTGATTATCTGCGAACATCATCTGTTTGGTTATGCATATATGTACTGTTTGGCGCGTTGCGCTACTTCCGGGCTTGTAGAGCTACTTCCGGGCACTGTGTGCTACTTCCGGGAGCGCTGCGCTACTTCCGGGCTCGTAGACCTACTTCCGGGTACTTGGTGCTACTTCCAGGCACTTGGTGTTACTTCCGGGCACTCTGTGCTACTTCTGATTACTTATACATGTTTGATATATATACATGTACACTTGATATGCATACATGACTCGCTATTAAGCACGTGGTGCTTCATTTTGTTATACTGTTAAGCATGGATCACTTCATATACAGGTATACCGGATTTCATCATTAAGCACGAGGTACTTCATTTAAATTACATTATCAAGCACGTAGTGCTTCATGGGATCATACTATTAAGCACGAGGTGCTTCATCAGACTATACTATTAAGCACGTGGTGCTTCAATTGACATCACTAATAAGCACGGGGTGCTTCATTTTTAATTTCACAGTAGGCACGTAGTGCTACTCCCGACACTATATGTACACATGATAATCTGATAGATTATCTGAACACAAGGTATATCATCAAAATTCATCATGGAATGTGATTTTCAGATAGGAAGTTGACCTACTTCTAGGAACTTATTCCAACAGGGTGAACCAGGGATAATACATACTAGCCATACCTATCGGATTAGGTCATAGGGTTATATTAACATCCCCAACTATTACATATCGATGTAACACTTTCGTGACTATACAGTTTAAATACAATGTTTTAAACTACTTTTGTATTACAATTAATTATGCTTCACGATTTAACTAATAAAACCTGTGAACTCACCAGTTTTATTGCTGACTCGTTTTAGTATGTATTCTCAGGTGCCCAGTAGGATTAGGACGCTACAAGCTATGCTAGCTCGAGTTGCATGTTTTCAAACACTTTGAAGTTTTCCTTGCATAACTTTTGTTTTATCAAATTATGTATTGGAATTATTTTGCGAACTCGCAACATTGTAAACAGTTTATTTTGGAAATGTAACAACTATTTTCAAACATCTCATTTAGAGGTCGTTTGCTATATCTTTGTGCTTTGATTATTGATTGGTCCCGCCCCGACCCGAACCGCTTTTGCATCATAATTTGGGGGTGCGATACATAAACCCAACTTCTTGCAACCCACAATCAAAAGCTTAACCTGCAAGAAGTAATGAGGGGGATTAGCACAAATCTAAGTGAATAGATCATAACTATCAACCTAATTTAGATTGACAATTGTTTACAGCTAAGCATCATAAACAACTAGCTTCAAAGAGGATCGGTGGTCCTTGAGGAACCCTACTGCCGCGGTGGCCCCCAAGTAACACTTACAACCAGCTGAAGGCCAAATCAGTGGTTTAACCGATAGTTTGGTACTATTACTACCTACAACACAATTTCAATAGACAACACATGTGTAAAGCACTTATGTTGTCCAAGTAATAGTACCCACACCCAATCCATGTTGACCTCTGAACAAAATACATAATCCACAATTCTCATGGCAATATGTAAACATAATAGTATAAGCAGTAAAACCAAGTTTACCCCGTTGTAACCAAATTGTTACAACTAATTTAGACTGAGAGTCATTGATCCACTCACCTTGACGATCACAGTATCCACTCAGAGATCTTATATTACTGAGTCTTCGATTTATCTGAGAACACAACAAAAACCCAAATTAGTATCTCATTTTATAAGTTGTTATAATCTACCCAAATATATAATGTCAAATATATGCACATAATATACTCCCAATACTATTTAAATATCCCAAGTATACAAGTCATAAGTTATCCAATTTGTCAAATTAAAACATGCAAACGCGATCCGGGCATGAGGGAGCTGGATCGCGTTCAACAGTTCAAATCATTCTGTTACCGTTTTTCACTTGCAAACGCGATCCGGGTTAGGGAGCTGGATCGCGTTCCAAAGAACAAAATCAAGCTTGTGACAAAATTACACGTATTAACGTGATCCGGGTTAGGGGTCAGGATCGCGTTCCTATGAACAAAACTTAACTGCAACGGAATAACACTTAGTAACGCGATCCGAGTGAGTGGTTGTTAGGATCGCGTTCATAAGAAGAAAGTCCGACTGACCCCAACTAACACTAGGGAACGCGATCCGGGTTAAAGGGCGGGATCGCGTTTCTAAGTTTTGCAGCAACACTACTCAGACCTGTACACATATGCACGAACCCAAAACCCCAATTTCACAAAATGCAATTGCAAAACACGATTTTATCAAACAAATAAACTCAAATATCATCTATAAACATAATATAGCAACAAACAATTATCATCAAGCTTCAATTCCATACATGCATTATCTATTCAACCTAAATTGACCAAACTCATTCCTAAACATGATAATGGAGCACAATTAACCAACAAGTTAGGTGCAAACAAAATGATGATGAAGAAGGTCAAGCAATTTCAGTAGTATTGATCATTCTTACATCAAATTCAGCTCATGCATCAAATTTTAACCTAAATCATCAAGTAAACTCATGGAGGTCAAAACAAGCAACTTACAACAAAATAGAAAAATAGGATGAACTAGATGATGAAGATGATGATGAATTTCAGATGTTAGCACCAAATCACAACTTTAATATTGTTTGAATCTGAATTTGGATATCCTTTTGAGTGAGTGTTCTTGAGAGTAAATGAAGTTTTGGGAGAATGAGAAAGTTAGGTCGGGCCTAACTAACTGACCCCAGTATATGTTGTGTAATATTTATTCCCCTTTCCAAACCTATTGTCTGGAACCTAAAAACCATTTGCGAGAATAAATCTTTTATTTTACCGACATCTACAGTAATTTAAAAAAACAATATTTTATTATCCACAATAAGTCATTTAACCAATTGACCTATTTATTTTCAATTACACAAATAATATAAATTATTTCTAACACATTAAACAATCAAATAAAATTAGAAATTACCACATTACTCCTGGGCCCATAAAGAGGATGTTACACTCTAGCTCGGAAGCTATCCGGTACATACACAACCAATTCCTATCCTTTACCGTTAAGCTAGTGACGTTCTCATTACTGGGCTAACATCAAGCTAATGAGATAATCACTACTTTTCTGACCAAGTATCATTTAATCACATAACAATTAAACATAAACAAGTAATTTAACACAACAACTAAATTAAGCAATAAACATAATTAAACAAACATAAATAAATAACTTATTCCTTGATTGGGTAAATCTCTAGCCCGCAAGCTATTCGGTATTACACAATCACATCACCTGTTTAACCCCCGTATCACTCACCACAATCTCTTTAGACGACTTCACCACCTTGATCAACATAAGCCTCCATTTCTTCAATCCTTATCATATAGTACATAACACATAACAACATATTTAAACACTAATCATCATCACTTTAATCATATTAAATCTCTCCCCCACTTTGATTAAACTAAGTTAAATCTTTAATTACCCACACTAAAACCACCTCACATGAATACTTTTAAGTTTTCACTATCTTAGTTCATGTTTCATCTTTATAATCATGCTCTAATTACATCATTATAATCATATTCTATTACCATCAATAATTTTATCTTTTAACTCATTAACATGATTTTATACAACTTAACATAACTTCATCAATTCATCATTTTTAATACACATCATGTTTACTAATCTTCATCATAACACTAATTAACATCAACTACATCAAATTAACCCCAAATTTCAATTTAAAATCATAATTCTACAAAACCCCCATAATTACCCAAGAACACAAATCATAAGTCCATCACTTTCAACATGTTATATGATAACTAATGATCATAGAAACACTAACTAACACTAATTCTATTAATTTCTAGCATCAATTTCGGATTAGAACCCTTACTTTTACAAAATTCATCAAAACTTTATAAAACCCCAAAACCCAAGGTTAAAAATAGAGAAAATCACTAACAAAGGGTGAAAGATGAATCAAAGAAGCTTTAATTTGATTTTTATGAGTTAAATTTGAAGAATTGGAATTGATTTTGATGAACCCTAGCTCCTCCCACGTTTTCTTCCTCGCGTATGTGAAGGTCAGAGTGTTTTAGAACATTTTAGAATAAAATCTAATAATAAAGAAGCTCCATACATATCCATATAAGTCGGCCCAATTAATTTATCTCTTTTAAACTCTATTGTCTGGAACTAAGAAACCATTTGCGTATTCTATTATTTTGTATCATTTAAAACCATAACACTTCAAAATAAATATACCCTCGTGTTCTAAAATAAAACCTTTATATTTTTGGGGTGTTACATGTTTTCACTGTTTTTTTTTATCTCCTTGTTTTCACAGGATCACATTCCTATATATATATATATAAATGCCAACGTGTCTTCGTATATAAATAAAATAATTGTACATTTGTAGCGTATATAATTTTATAAAAGTTAACAGTTGCTACATACAAATAACAGTCGATTTGATTTTTTATTAATCAGCTGCATCCTAGATCCGCTATAATTGAGTGTGTGTATGTTATCCCCCTTTTCAAGTATTAAAGTTTAATGTTTCAACTTTCATTACAATTACAATGGTACATACTGTATTTTATAAAAGAAAAAATATCACCGCAAATAAAATAATTGTACATTTGTAGCGTATATAATTTTCTTGGATGTTTTTTACTTTCTTTTATTGTGTTTTAATTAATGTATAATAATATCCCAAAAATCTGGCTCACCTAGTTATTTGCGGTGACCCATCTTAAGTTCTTAACTCGCAAACTTTTATTTCAAATAATTACAAATAAGTCTTGTCTACAACGAATTGAATAGGTCTAGTATGAGCACAATCGATCGCCATCATGTGGGGTGTAACTCTGAAAGTTTGCGGTTGTAATAAATCGATATGCAAAATTAATGCAACCTAGCTAGTTGTTAAACTCTTATTTGAGTTATGAGTCGACTATTATATATTATAAGTAAAAATTCTAAAAATGGAAGCAACTCACAATCTGACTATTTAAGGACGACTTTGATTTTTATGAGTCATTTAAAACAGAGAAAAAAAAAAACACGTCCTCTCAGTAGTCTATATATCAAATTTTACATACTTGCATAATTTTAAATTCTTATATTACATGTTATTACTAATTAAATATAAACTCAAACTTAAAAATAATATAATTATGAGTTTCATAAGTTATGATTATAATTATTATTAAATTCGATTTGTGCACTATCTTAATGTATTAAATTGTATTATTTTAATGCAAAAATATAGTTTACACTATAAAAAAATTACTCCAATATTTTCGACTAAATCTTTACACCAAATTTAAAAGTTATGTTATTGTTACCCTATATGTACTTTATCATGTAGTTTGAGACAAGTTGCATTTATAGATTGATCAGAGTGTGAGAATACGTCGACATTACTGTTTTACATGCAAAATTGTAATAAAATAGATAAAAATAGCAACTTTGACTATATGAGTGATCCGTGATCGTAGTTCGTACTTCAACCGTTTGTAGTATCCCAAGATTATATCTGACCCGTTTACTAAAACGAAGCCGCCTGTGTATTTCATTCAAAACATTAAGATTTAAGCAACTCAATATAACGCCTATAAAAACAACTTAAATAGAGACAACAATTAAAGCCATATTTTTCCAAAAAAAAAAAAAACAATTATAGCCATATATTGTTCATCATACAATATACAAAACTCTGATGGACATCGCAAGCTTGCTTAGAGATAACAATATCTCATCACTTATCTTTGTTCTTTTAACAATCTCATTGCTTTTATTCATTGTTAAACAAACCATTTCATTATCTTCTTCAAAGAGTTTGAAAAACCTCCCACCGGGTCCACGAAAGTTGCCGATTATTGGTAACTTACATCAAGTGGGAGATAAACCTCATGTTTGGACAGCCAAATTCGCCCAAGAATATGGCCCTCTTATATCTGTTCAATTAGGCAAACAAATTCTAGTGGTTGCCTCTTCACCAGAGGCAGCCATGCAAATTCTTAAGTCTCAAGATCGTTTTCTTTCCTCTCGTGTTGTGCCAACTTCATTTCAACAAACGTCCCTATTACCGCACTCTCTCATTTGGTCAGAGTGCAACCAAACATGGAGAAACTTAAGAACACTTTGTAAAACCGAAATGTTCTCATCCAAGGCCTTAGAGAGCCAATCTAGATTACGAGAGAATAAGTTAAGTCAATTGATAGAATTCTTGAATAGAAACCAAGGAGAAGTAATTGACATTGAAAATGTAGTTTTTGCTACACTGTTTAACACTTTAAGTTCTATAGTTTTTGGTAAAGATTTAATTGATTTAAAAGATGATTATGGTACTAGTGATGGGTTGAGACAGTCATTATACAAAGTAATCGAGTATGGAGGGCGTATCATTGATTTCGGCTCATTTTATCCTATCCTTGATAGATTTGATCTTCATGGAATTAGGAAGGGAACCATGAAACAATTTTTAAAGGCTTTTACATACTGGGAATATATTATAGAAGAAAGAAGAACTCTTGTTAATTCGTCAACTTGGTCTTCGGATCATGCACAATCTTTTGTGGATCGTTTGCTTGAAAATGGATTCTCAAATGATCAGATTCATCAATTGGTCACGGTAAGCTTGATTTCTTGATTAAATATAAAGAATCTATTTTTCTCTACACTACAACATATAATATTCTAATTACCAATCGATCCCCTGTACTTATTAGGAATTATTCATAGCAGGAACGAATACTACTACTAGTACAGTGGTATGGACTATGTCCGAGCTCGTGAAACACAAAGAAGTGACATCGAAAATAGAAGAAGAAATGAAAAGGGAAATAAAAACAGATAAAATGAACCCCTCTGATTTATCTACATTACCATATCTACAAGCTACTATTAAAGAAGCCTTGAGGCTGCATCCACCGGTACCTCTTCTACTTCCACATAAGGCGGCCGAAAGTTGTGAGGTTATGAATTACACAATTCCAAAGAATGCCAAAGTTTTTGTTAATCTTTGGGCAATGGGTCGTGACCCTAAAGTTTGGGACGACCCTTTGTCTTTCAAACCGGAAAGATTTATGGACTCGAGGTTGGATTTTAAAGGCCAAGATTTTGAGTTTCTACCATTTGGTTCTGGGAGAAGGATGTGTCCAGGTATGCCATCGGGCATCAAGAGTGTTGAATTTGTATTGGCATCTTTGATTCGTGAATTTGATTGGGTTCTTCCGGATAGTGATAATCCCTTGAAACTCGACATGAATGAAAAATTTGGGATCGCTACGAAAAGGGAAAAACCATTAAAGATGATGCTCAGAAGAAAATAAGATTATAGGCAATCTTACTTCAATCATATGCAATTTCCTCTAATGGTGTGTGCCATCTGAAAAACAAATGAAGGGATGCTTAACTATGTGTAGGTTCCTCTTTTCCTCTACTGCTCCATTTTCATTTATGATTTTAATAGGTGTCTTTTTTTCCTTTTTAAAGAAAGAAAAGTTGGATTTCATGATAGTATTAGTTAATGTTGTAAATGATGATAACTAGTGCATGAATTCAATAATGTTCAAGTTTTTAAACATATGCAAAGAATCATGATGTTAGACTATCAATCATCAATCACTAAGTTTATAAAAGTGATAAATCTGCGTAACAAAGAACTAAGTATGTCGAAATACAATGTAACGAATATAATGGGAGTATGGGACGAATATCTATGCATGTATCGCAATTTAATTGCTTCTATTGTGCGTACTTAACTCGTAAAAGTTACATATTCTATGAATTTGACTTGCTACAGCAGGAAATCACGTACATGACACCTTACCTGTTATCTTTTGGGTCAATTGCGCAAAAATGCAATTAACTAAGTTCTGACATTTATAGTGTGTATTCAACTATTCGGACATACATTGTGTGTAAGAAACCTGTTATTTGCTACCATTGTATGTAATTTACAGTATTTTTTCAACGTGTCATCTATATAGGGTGCCACGTGACATCCTTACAAGTTGACACGTTATCAAAGTATATACAATGGAAAGAAATTACAAGTTTATTACATACAATGTATGCCCGAATAGTTTAGTATACACGATGAATGTTGAACCTTAATTAATCTATATCTATATCTATACTTCTATACTTTGATACTCCCTTATAAAGAGTTTTGACATTTCATTTTAAGCCATATAAGTTTATAGATGCAAAAAGACAAATCTACCCCTCTATATCAAATACTCCACATTTATATGGCTGGAAATGATATATAGGTCAAACCATATTTAATTGTATTATACAATTAATAACTTTCATATAATTGGAAAGTACCTATAGGTCAGATCAAATTTAAAACATAAACTTATAATTAAAATATTGCTTATGTTTATGCTGATATATTGCTAATCAAACGAGTCATCTTAAAAATGGTCAAACCAATTTATTAATTTGTCATCACATTTTTATGTTTTTCGGACATATATTTTAATTTTTCAGATACCTTTAATTATAAATTTATTTAGAGTTCTATGTTCCACTTCATAATATATATTATGTCATACAATTCTAACGAACTATGCAACAGTTAATCGCAACAGTATTTGATCAATTTTAAAAGATCTTATCTGGTGCATTGCGCGGGCAATCATCTACTAGTTATATTTCTATGCATTTATCATTTATCTTTTCCAAGATTTTCCAGCCATCTTACCCAGCCACCATTTCCAACTATAATCTGCCAACATCTTCTCCAGCCATTTTTACTGACCTACATATTATGTGAAAAGTTTCATGTGGTGAGCAATCATCAACCATACATTACGTTAAAATTATTAGAGTCTTGAAAGTGTATGTTATGAAGAACAGAGTTGACTTGATAAACACACAACAAAATTTGTGACATTTACTGACGCAAAAAAAGCATCACTAAAAGTCTAAAATGCGTCAATAAAAGCCAAAAGGGCTTCTCCTTCGGAAAAGAAATCTGTCACTAAGAACGCGGTAGCTAATGTCTATTCTGACACAATTTTTTCCGCCAGTAAAGCACCAAATGTATTATTTACACATGCTTTCCGTCAGTAAATCTCATTTCCACTGACGCAACTCCTATTGCAATGAAAGCGTCAGTAATGTCCTTGAAAAGGCTTTTTAGTAGGGTCTCAACCAGACAAGCACAACTTTCATTAAACATTAATTAATGAATGATTCTTGTTTTATGCTACAAACAAAAACATTACAATATTTAATCATAGGCCATATGCAACACATGTAATTCAATTTTATTAACATATAAATCACACTGTTAACAAGCTATTATACAAAATTGTTCCCTGAAATGTGAACATAAATGAAGTAAATAACCAGAAATAACCATATAAGATGATGCAACATTTAAACACTAAATGGCATGGACCTTATATACAAACCTGCATGCTTATCACCTAGTTTAATAACACCACTCTCCATTTCTTTGTACAAATCATTACCATCACAGGTACATTCACCTCCTACATTTATGCATTCCATTGAAACGAAATTAAGTTACACAGAGTATAGCACAAAACATGTAACAATGCATCGATGTATAACAACTGATACACAAAAATTAACTAAATTTGAAGGATCCAACTAATAGTGCTGGTAATTGATCTTTGTATTAATGTTTTCAAGACACTAGAAAGAGAGTGTTTACCTCAGAAGACATGGCAAAAAGAGTAGGCTCCTTCATCTGCAAAAACTTATATTCAAAATAAAAACTAGAATCGGTTAATTAGATTTGAAAGAGTTCTATAAAATTTTCAGGTGTTATGATGTTTGTGTTTTGGCATTCTTTTGTTTTTTGTTCCGTATTGAATCCTAAATGAACTATTGGTAGTTCCTGAAAAAAGTTTGAGAAAAAGATGATACTGTATTTTAGCACTTAAAAAGCATCCGTTGTGCAGCTGGATAACATCCACTGCCTGAACCGTTTTCATAATATTCTTCATCTCACCAGGCTACATCAACAATCACTAATTCACCAGCATATAGTCGTAGTATTAATAGAATTACTTATCAAAAACACAATATGTATAGGATATATAATCCCCATACAATTAATTTGCCTTTATAACTAACAGTTGCTAGTTACTTAATTCCCCCAAAAGTGCATTAATTGAACTATTGAGTTCAAACATATAACTAACCATACAATTTGATCGACAACAATTCACAATTTAACTTGTTCTTAAATAACATTGAATGATACTTTCATTGTTGTACAAGTAGTTTATGAATACGTACGTATCACAAGGAATTACAGTGGAAACAAAAAACTTATAACGATTAGTTGATCACTCTAATGGTAAACCAACCAAAAGAAAACAACGTGTAATCGCTTTACACTCACATACAATAAGTGAAAAATGAAGAATAAGCAAAGAAGATTGATCAAGTGTAAGTTTACTTGAGTGCATAACGGTTTGTTAGGTTTGTGGGGGTAGATCCGATTCTCACACTACAGTCGCTGTTTTAACCCGAGTTATATAAAACCAGGTGGTGAAAATCCGACCGAGTTTGTATATTTGGAGAAGATGAGACTTCTCTTTTTTTTGGTGATCTGCCCTGCGTCTGACTTATCCTCGGGCTTTTATACCTCTGGGGATAGCCCTTTGCGTTTTCCCGCCCAATGGCCATATTTCCATGGGAAACAGCGCTGGTCGGGGTCGTCTTTATCCGATGAGTGATCGGGTAAACGAGTTGGCTTTTATCCGACAGGTAACGAGGTTGGAAAGTTGAATTAGGCATGCTTTTTCTGTCATGCACGATTTCCAAATTATCCTTGTCAGGGAATATTCAGAGTTTGGGCGCCGTTCCCCAAGGTTACCTCATTCTACACGACGTCCAACCCTGGGGATCCATGCTACGTGTACCTAGGAGGGTAGGATACACCTGGGGATCTACCCTAGGTTTATCCTGGAGGATATTATATCAGCAGGATATCCTGAGAGGTGGTTACACCCTTAAGTCCCCCCAGTTTAATTCGGCAACGGGACTTGGTGAGCTAAACTCAGACTTAGCAACATTCCTATCCTCCGAGGATAGGTCGTTTGGTCGAGTGCCCCTCATAAATGAGTGTGTTGCGCTATCTTTTCGGTCACATCTGCAGTGTTTTTGGCAGTGCCATCATGAGGGTAGGTGTGCGTTTGTGGCGCGTGGTCATCCACGATTTTTATTTTCCCGATGGTAGGATCTCGCCTTCCACATGTAGGGCGTGGATCTGCTCATTAGGTGGATGACCCGACCCGCTTACCCGAGCTATTTAAGTATCGGCGGTTTTCTTATTCCTCATAATTTCAAAAAAATTCCCTTTTTGGTTAGGGTTTTTTTCTGACCTTCTACACCGGTGTGTCTTTCCTTCCGATTTCTCCATTCCGTCGTTCGATCCCGTTCCTGAAGGTCAATTTTCTTGTTCTTTTTGAATGTTTTTCTTTTATTTCCGTCGGTTAATTATGGATGGTACTTTACGCGATGCTCCGGTTGCGTCCGCTGAGATTCCGACCGAAAACGTCGCGATTCCGGCAGAAGAGGATGGGGATGAACCGGAGGTTGCTATTCAACCTAGTAAAGTAACGGATGTTACGCTACTTGCGCTGGAAATTGAGTACCCTTGTCTTAGCGAGTATAACCGGGCGGCGCCGAAAGACAGGGCAAATCGTCCTCCGACCGGCAAGGTTGCGGTGTATCGCAAATATTTTGAAAATTCCAATTTTTGTTTGCCAGTGTCTTCTTTTGTCGTTGATATTTGTGAGTATTATGGTATTGGGTTTCCTCAGTTTCACCCCCATGGTTTGCAACGTGTGATGATTTTTGAAATGTTTTGTTGTGGTCACAATAAGCAACCGAGCGTAGTACTTTTCCGCCGTCACTTTCGTATCTCGAAACATGGCAGTTGGTTTTCCTTTGATAAGAGGCCTTCCTCTCGTTTCCAAAAATCTAAGGGTCCCGGTTTGAAACCTTGGAAAAATAGTTTCTTTTTTGTTGATATCACCTGTTTTCCTCGTGTCCCTGCAGGGTTGCTCACCTGGAATCTTGAGGGGATCGATAAGGATTTGAATGAACGCCCACGGGAGTGCGGTAATGACCCTAATCTGTTTAACCTTTGTGAGGATGTGTCGGTCCATATGCGCGCATATTATGAGGAAGCCGTGCTCTTCGCTTTGGGGGTGAGCCGAGAATGGAGGTATCCGGGGAGAAATCCGGTGTTTAAGAAAAAGGGAGAGGGTACGGTGTGGGGGTAGCCGCCCGCTTCTCGGCTATCCCCCGTCAAGCTTTTCTTGATTTCCTTTACTGCATTTTTGATCCTGCTACGTTCCCCCTTTTGTTGTTTTTTTTGTTTTTTTTTTAATATATATGTGTACCCTTTTGATCGTTCGTCTTGTCTGTTGCAGTGATGCAAGCTGTTTGGATTCTTTCTGATGACGAGCTTGATTCCGTCAAAGTTGGTAATGTCACACCCGAGGGTGAAAAGACCGGTGACGATGTCAAGGGCAGTGATTCGTTATTGGTGGTGCAGCCGAGTGCCTCTGAGCTGCAGTTCGTATCTGTTGATCGCGCTCAGGGGAATCCGGTAGCGCCTGCAGGTATGACGCGTTCGGGTTTAGTGAGGGGCAACCCTTCGAGTGTCACCGCTTCTTCCAAGATTTTGCGGCCAAGCAGGTCTGTTACTGGCAAGAGAAAAAAGTTTACTGCCAAAGACTTGGCCGGAATGGATGCGTCTTCTCTCGAAGCTACAGGGTCCCTTCCACGCGAGAGTAAGTGTAACCCTTCTAATTCTTGCCACTTACTTATTCGGTCTTCACTCTTACTGTTTTGTAAGGAATTATGCATTGCAGACTATAAGCTAAAGGACGAGGCTGAGGGTGACAATTTGTCCGACGACTTGCAACTGGACGATTTGCCCACCTCCAAGAAGATGAGGTCTTTCGATGCTGGCACCTTTGGGGAAGAGCTCGATGTGAATCAAACCAGGGAATCCCCCGAGACACACTCCCGTGTGCCCAGTGCAAACCGCGAGGATCCCCCTGTCAACAAAAATGATCGAGGTTCCGACTCGAAAACACCGGAGACTAACTCAGAGATGAATTCAGAGGGGTTAGAGAATCTCTTGAATAATCTTTTGCCAGGCAAAGTCGTTGAACAAGCGAAGCAGCTTTCGAATGCAGAGTTTTTGGGCCGGAGCGACAGGGCATTGCATGACCATCTGTCATGGAGCTTGAGCTAGCGCGGTCATTTTAAGGCATTAATTCATGAGTGTTCCATTCTGCGCAGTCAACTCAAAAATATCGCGTAAAAAGTCACGTTTTTACTACCGATATCTCTCTCATTCTGGAACGATTCTAGGCATTTTAAACTCAAAAATAGTACAAATCAATAGTATTATGCCAATATGGTCAAAACAAGGTTGCACGATGAAAATCAAGCAAAACGGATGAAAAACGAAGATTCCACGCACGTTTGAAGATTCAAGGCATCAAAATGAGATTTCAAGACAAAAGTGCCCATCACCAACATCCATCTTATCCAAGATGTTCATTTTCAAATTACGAATCCAACAGAAGAAGAATCAACAAAAACGGAAGAAGAATGAAGATTCCACGTACGCCGGAAGATCCAAAAGATTCGTACGAGACATCCAAAGATGGGAGATATATTTTTGGGATATCTTTTCATCAAAGTCTTCGTTTTTGAATTACGAATCCAACGCAAAAAAAATCAACGCAAACGGACGCATAACGAAGAAGATATGCGCGAATTAAGAAACGCAGCAAAAGACGGCGAACCGGGACGGGTGCCAGCCACCAGCCGCCGTCGGCCAGCTGGTGGGCGGCGCCGGCCTCCCCTCCCCCATCTCGTTTCCGCTTTTTGGTCCTTGTGCGTACCTGGTGCACCACCTTTACATGCTTTTTGGTACCCGGTGCACCTACTTTACGTGCTTTTTGGTACCCGGTGCACCACCTTTTCCACCTTTTGCTAAAGTGTGCCTTGGAATGCTAACGTGAGCCGAATTTCTCCTATAAATAGAAGTCTCAAGGCTTCATTTGAAGATGCCCCATATGCATTAGGCATAATTCTCTCTTTACTTTCTCATTCTATTTTCTTACTTTAAAATTAGTATTAGGCTAGTTAGGAAGCTTGTTTAGAGTAGAACAAAAGCTAGGGAACATCTTGTAATCTTTGGTGTACGCTTGGAGATACACTTATTAATTCAAGTTTATTCCTTCTCGCTTTTTAATCCGGGTTCTTTCTATCCAATTCTATCTTAATTAAATATGTATGTTTTAATTATGCTAGAATCAGTTTGTGCCATGATTAGCGAGTAGATTACCATTGTATTTGTTGTGATGTAGTTAGCATATATAATTGTGGGATGACTTTAAATGTGTCGTGAAATAATATGACGGCCCCTATTCGACTGTTTACTTGGTATAGTGCTGGAAATGCTTTCGAGTAAAGTACTAACGCATGGAAGCCGGTAACGACCGAAGGTAGTTGTATTATGGATCGACGTTATTGAAATGGAAACTTTATGAACGGACTTATCTTATGATTTTAAACCTAAAACTTACATTCGCCTTTCGATGAACAAACGTGATTGTAACCTTGTAAAGAGGAGTCACGAACCTTAATACTTGGTCAATAGTTATCTGTGTAAAAACTATGTTTTTAATTGTAACGTCATGCAAGCATCATAAAATGCAATGTGATTACGTGGAATTGCCATGAGTATAGTACACTTCCAATCACAATGTACTTATCATGTAAACATCGCGAAGCAATTAAATTCACAATGGAAACATCGGTAAACGATTAAATACCTTGTGAACTACCATAGTATTTTCTGACATGGTCTGGGTTTAACTTTATACAAAAAGCCGTCAGCATTTTAAATTGCATTTTAATTAGATTAGTTAGTTTAGATTAGATTAGAGTAGGTAGGCTATTGGCTAAATAACCATTTACAAAAACCTAGGGATTTGTTAATTGTATTGAGAAACGCAAGTTTAAAATCCAATTTAAAATGATATTCTTCCCTAACCTATGAAACCTAAAGTAAGATACGCAAGAAACCTAATCGCTTTCCCTCGCTTATCATGCTTGAGTTTCATTAATAGGAATTAATCAATTAAGTCCAAACATATTTGCTAAGTTAGTTGTTTGCTGGATTTGTAGTCTTTGTGGTATTAAGAACAGTTAGACTTGTTATGGACTTACTACTCTGTTCCTTCGCCCATGAGCGAATGCGTTCAATAATAAGGGCCACTGACTCCTTCACTGGAGAGTGTGGGGAGTTGAGCATTGTCTGTCTGATCAAAATCATGACACCGTAGTTCCTCGTGACATGTTAGTTGATAACCGATTAATAGGGAATCTATTGGTTATACCATAAGTTCTTAAATCCAACAAACATTCCCAATTTAGTTAAATGTTTTCCCCAAAAGTCATCATCCCACATTATAAGCTAATGAAATCACAACAAATACTACTTTCATTATCTGATTTATTATTACATTTTATTCGCTTTAATTAGTTTACTTAGTTAACTGAACCAAAACCCCCAACGCACTATTTTAAAACCTTTACTAGAAAAGAAAGATTGATTGGATCACCTCCGTTTCAATTCAGTTTCTCTTTAAGAACGACTCTAGGTCATACTTACCATCTACTAGCCTTTGGTTCAGTATTAATAAGTCACGCTTAGACCCCAGCAATTATAAATTTTAAAACCCACCGATCGCCGTTACGAACCGCTCGTTTGTAGGCGGCATCAAGTTTTTGGCACCGTTGCTGGGGAGACTAACTGTCCGATATAGAGGCCCAACCAATCCCAATTCTAGTAAACCCTTAGGATAAAACCTTCTAAAAAAAAAACAAACAAGTATTTCCTTTATTGTCTTTCTTTTTAGTGTATGACCTGTTCCCCTAGATCTGCACCATTGTTTAATTTCCCCGATCCAGAACTTATAATACGTACCATTCAACGAGAAAAGAAGCAATCCGCACTTAGACAAGAAATGGCTGAACGCATCACTCTCGCTGACAACAGTAAGCCCTCTATTGAAGGAAGAGGAGGCCCAATTCTCTACCCCGAAACCCCAGGACAATCATTCGAGCTTAAACACCACATCATCCAACTAATCCAAAACCACTATCAATTCCATGGATTACCCAGTGATGATCCAAACTCTCACCTCGACAAGTTCATATCTCTTTCAAACTCCTACAAACAAAACGGAATTAGCCAAGACACAATCCGCTTGTATCTTTTCCCTTATTCGCTCACACATCATGCGCAAACATGGTTTGAAGGTTTAGAGACCGGCTTTATCCCTTCATGGACTGTGATGGCGACAAAGTTTCTAACCAAATACTTTCCGCCTTCTAAACAAACCAAACTTCGAAATGACATCATGAACTTCCGACAAGCTTTTGATGAGTCATTATACACCGCATGGGAACGATTCAAAGGAGCCTTGAAGAAATGCCTCAATCACTGTCTCGACAAATCCGCACAATTGTGCACCTTCTATAACGGTTTAGATCCTAACCACCGAACCACCCTCGATGCTGCCGCACAAGGAAGCTTCATGGCAAAGACCGATGAAGAAGGATGGGACCTGATAGAGAACATGACTATGCATCACCATGATTGGAACTCTGGAGATCACTCAACATCTTCAGCACCTCTCGCTGCATCGAATCCAATTCCAGTCGAAGCAATTAAGGTATTGACAGAGAAAATGGACTCACTTGTCAAACAGTTTGGAGAACTTAAGAAACAACAGCACCAAGTACACCAAGTGCAAGTCTGTCAACATTGCACCAACCCGCAACCATCCGGTGAATACCAAGTTGAATACGAAGAAGCAGACGACACCGTTTACTATGCTTAATTTCCCGCTCGACCACAAAATTTTCCACCCGGTTTCAATCAAAACAACAACCAACCTAGAGGACCTCCATTCCAACCAAGAAACAACCAACCACCATACCAATCCCGATACCCACCTTACCCACAACAACCACAACTTCCTTACAACCAACCCCTCGCACTTCCTGCACCAACTTCCGATACAACCCAAACCCCTGAACAACCTGCAAAGACAAATGCCCCAGCTTCAAGTTCAGATGAAGCCTTCACCCAGTTCATGCAAGGTCAACACCTACTCAACCAAAAGACGTCCGCTAGACAAGATCAAGCCGACCTCTTTATGAGAAACCAATTGGCTGTGCTAAAGAATTTGGAAGCTCAAATTGGACAATTGGCACAACGTCTTGATAACAGACCTAGAGGAAGTTTGCCTAGCAACACGGTTCACAACCCACATGTTGAGGAAGCGAAGCAACTCACTACCACCAAAGAAGCATCTACTACACCACCTGCTGCTATCCCAGTGATGGAAGAACCAAAGATCAAGATACCAGCTGTGGAAACCACTCCGACCATGAACAAAGAGGTTAGAATCCCCTACCCCGCTAGACTTAAAGTCCAACCTAAGAAACTATCATCCTTTAAGTTAGATGGAAAATTCCTTGATACTATGTCTAGAGTTCCCGGTCGTAACAAATATATTAGAAAATTGCTATCCACTAAGGATAAACTGCCCGAAGTAAACAACATTCCCCTTAGTTCTGAAAGCTCAGCCCTACTTAAGAATAGCCTTCCCGAAAAACTGGGAGACACCGGTAGATTTACACTCCCTTGTTCTATTTACCAATCTGGAGATATAAGCGCCTTAGCCGACCAAGGAGCTAGCATTAACCTTATGCCCTACTCCCTGTTTAAGAGGCTAGAAGTTGAAAAATTTAAACCCACTAAGATGACTGTCCAGCTAGCTGACCAATCCGTTAGATACCCAAAAGGAATAGCTGGGAATGTCTTAGTTCAAGTTAACAAATTTTTCTTTCCTACGGATTTCGCGGTAATGGATATCCACGAGGACATAAACATCCCGATCATCCTTGGAAGACCATTCATGAACACAGCTAGAGCAGTGATTGATGTGTATAACCACACGATTGTTCTACGATTACATGGTGAAAGAATCACTTACAAGATCGACCAACCAGAATGCACCCCAGAACAAGAAGAATGTTATGCTATATCAACAGGCAGAATTACCCACAGTAACGAATTAGAATCCAAAGAAGAACGATGTTTCACTCAACCAACAACCTTGATCTATGACACTGAAACTGACCAAGAAGAGGACGAGGAATATCAAGAAGCAGATGAAGACGAAGAATCCGAGGAGGAAGAACCTGAAGAAGAAGAAGAAGAAGAAGAAGAAGAAAAAGAAGAAGAAGAAGAAGAAGAAGAAGAAGAAGAAGAAGAAGAACACGCTGAGGAAGAAGAAGAAACTGAAGAGGAAGAGGAAGAAATGGAAGAAGAAACCGAAGAAGAAGAGGAAAGATATGAAGAAATGGAGGAAGATGAGGATTCACCACAAATGGCTAAAGTCAAAAGGATACAATGCTCTGAAGACAACAACTCATCGGACGAATCCGTTGATTATGAATCTGTTCGTCAACACTTCAGACCCACTCATCTCAAGAGAATGGAGACCATGCTTAACTCTCATCTTGACCCCTCAAAACCTTTCACCCGAACCCGACTTCGAGAGATAGATACTTTTGAAGAAGAACTCCGATCATCAAGCACCCCGGACATATACGCTGAACTCCTACAAAGAATCGCTACGAATAAGGCAACTTAAACGGGTGGCTTAATTGAAGAAAACCTTCAAGATCCAATCACGGAAGTCAGGACCATCGAAGTCGACAGTTCCCAACCTTTCAATAACGCGCCCTCAGATGAAGAATTCCACCAATTTCCAGATTCGCGTGATGAAGATTCTGAAAGCAGAAACGATAATGACGACGATTGTATCGACGTCATTGTTGATAAAAGCTCTATTCTAACAACTCCCCCTGCTCCAGCAAATTCTCCTACCTCCTCAACTGAGATAATACGAGTCCCCCTCATAGATACTCACCAAGAGTTGATTGACTTGATTGATGAATATGACAATGACCGCATCATCGTAGAGGCTATCAGAGAATCAACAAATGACTACACCACCGCCCAGAGACACCTGATAAGGGAGATTGAACGAGAATACGATTCATACATCGCCAGCTTTGGAGTGTAGGAATCTCGCACTCTACGCAGGCATATTCAAGAACTATAAGATTCCCTTCAAGCTCAAATTACAAGAGAAGCTCAACAACCAGAAAGACCTCACTACCCGATAGGAGAAGTCGAGTTCTGCAGCAACCAAAAGCAAATATACCAAAAAGTATATTGTGCCCTAGCCGGATCAGCTTGACCCTATTCAGCAAGTCAGAAGGCTACACTAGCATCAATGAGAACCCATCTAGAAAGAGCTACTGGAAACCCGCAGACTATGCCGATATCAGAATGGTGGGAGATCTTAGAACCCTTCTAGATCTCATCGAGACTGGAGAACACCTCACAGCTTCAGAAAACTACAGGATAGTCATTCACTCCACCATTGGTCATCATCTTGAGCTGATAAATGATGAACTAAACCACTCAGTATATGAAGAAGAAACCCGTGATGTACCAAGATTCATTCTGCACTTGTCACAAATCAACCTAGCAACTTATGTGACAACTAGACTACGCGGAATGTACACTGAAGAAGATATAGAGCTTAATGTTTATCGTGATGGATATCGTGAAATATTCAGCAAGTTAATCTATGTCTTCACAGACTCGGATTTTCCCTTCAACCGTGAGCAGCATCAACTCATCCGACAAGTATGCCAAGTAACCAGATCCTTCGGAGGAGACCCTTTGGCTAGTGACTTTGAAGAAGTGAAAACTCAGTTCATGGCCCTAATTGCCTCAATAGGTCAAAACCACCCCCAGCGTGAGATTGTTCAAACTTACACCTGCACAAGAATTGATCCTAACGGACCAGTCACATGGTCAGTTAGATACATCAGCTACGGGATGGCAATCCTCGGCCGACTGGCCACTGATCACTTCAAAAGCTTCAGGATGGAATCCACCAACCCACCAACCCTAATTGCTGAAATGATAGAGCAATTCCTCCGATACTTCCCTCCACGCTACAGCTTACCAAGGAACCACGGTAACCAATCCAGCACCAGGGACGCATCCAGCATCATCATCTGAAGAAATGACTAAGTCGAGCTCTCGACTTTAAAAGAGCGCTTCTCGGGAGGTAACCCGTGTTTTACATTTCTGCAATTTTACTTTCCAAGAAGTGATGAAATCTCCGACTATCTTTCACACTCGGACGTACAAAGAATACCTCCTTATTCAAGGAAGTATAAGCATCTTATATCCGAAGTGTTCACACCTACGAGACTAATCACAAGAAGACTTGATCAAGAGTGCACCCACCAAGACGAAGTCCGGCAGATGCAACTACCGGGAATTACTTCTATACTAGACTCTTTCCTTCGTTTTAAATATACCATATCCAATATTCTTATCACTAAGTGTGGGATTCAAACCTAACACACACTGCTAAAAGAATACGTCTTAAATGTTTTAAATCCTAAGTGTGGGATATTACCCCATTCAGAGCTTAGAATAACATCGAGGACGATGTTCCTTTAAGTGTGGGATAGCAGTAGTTACACTACTGTAAAATGGATAATGGTATATGCTTGATTCTAAACTCACTGCTCTTTAGACCATCCTTCTCCAAAAAGTAAACAAAATTTTCAAAATTGAGTTAAAAATATGTTGAAAATGAAAATTTTAGACAAAGAATGATTTACTTTGGGGAAGAAGGACAAATAAAATACAAATTCTTTTGAAAAATTAGTTTAGTAATCACATAAAGAGCATCGCATGACTAGGAACACAACAACCCAACTTTTGATTCGTGAGGTATCTTGAGCCATATAAAGCATTCACTTTTAATGCTTCATTTTTTTCGATTCTTGAGTGTGCCGATGTATGCGTTTAGAATCAGAACTTGCTCTTGATATACATTTCGAATCCAGACAGGTGAGTAAAAAGTAGATCGAATCACATCATTCTTAAACCCATCCATACGCCCAAAAATGAAAATACATTACCCCTACCCTCTCAAAAACATCCCTCAACTTCATAAAAAATTCCAAAGATAAAAGAAGAGGAGCTACAAGGATATGACTTCGAAAAATATCAAAAGAAAAGAATTCGAAGAAAAGAAAGTCAAATTGAGAAAAATGACTCCTACCAAGAATCATAAGAAAAGGGCGTCAATCCTCCGAAAAATTCCAGCTTTCCTCTTCACAAAAAAATTATTATTAAAAAAGCAACACAACCCCCTCTCATATCACCAACACTCCACTCCAAAAACCCTACATCACTTCTCTTAGAATGATTGTGGCTAGATCGACTTCGCGCTCACTTAAAAGGTAACGATTTGATTCTCGATCAAGCCTATGACGATAAACGATACATGACTGGCGTTCTGAGTGATTAATATAATAGAATAGGAAACCCTAAACACTTTGAGTGATTTAAGTGACCACCTTGAGAGGATCGCCTAGTCATGTATCCAAAATCAAAGATCAAAAGCATGCCCCCAAAGATTACAACCCTGCTTTTTCAAAGAACAAATATTTTATTTTTCCAAAACCCCCTTAGTAAAAAGTTCCGCCTTAAAATATTTCATTATCTTCTTACTTTCAACCATGCTTGAAATTCGAGTTTGCTTGAGGACAAGCAAAGTTCTAAGTGTGGGATACTTGATATCGCGTAAAAATTCACATTTTTACTACCGATATCTCTCTCATTCTGGAACGATTCTTGGCATTATTAACTCAAAAACAGTACAAATCAATAGTATTATGCCAAGATGGTCAAAACAAGGTTGCACGATGAAAATCAAGCAAAACGGATGAAAAACGAAGATTCCACGCACGTTTGAAAATTCAAGGCATCAAAACGAGATTTCAAGACAAAAGTGCCCATCACCAACATCCATCTCATCCAAGATGTTCGTTTTCAAATTACAAATCCAACAGAAGAAGAATCAACAAAAACAGACGAAGAATGAAGATTCTACGTACGCCGGAAGATCCAAATGATTCGTACGAGACATCCAAAGATGGGAGACATATTTTTGGGATATCTTTTCATCAAATTCTTCGTTTTTTAATTATGAATCCAACGCAAAAAGAATCAACACAGACGGACGCATAACGAAGAAGATACGCGCGAATTAAGAAACACGGCAAAAGACGGCGAACCGAGACGGGTGGCAGCCACCAGCCACCAGCCGCCGCCGGCCAGCTGGTGGGCGGCGCCGGCCTCCCTTCCCCCGTCTCGTTTCCGCTTTTTGGTCCTTGCGCGTACCTGGTGCACCACCTTTACATGCTTTTTGGTACCCGGTGTACCACCTTTACGTTCTTTTTGGTACCCGGTGCACCACCTTTTCCACCTTTTGCTAAAGTGTGCTTTGGAATGCTAACGTGAGCCGAATTTCTCCTATAAATAGAAGCCCCAAGGCTTCATTTGAAGATGTCCCATATTTATTAGGCATAATTCTCTCTTTACTTTCTCATTCTATTTTCTTACTTCAAAATTAGTATTAGGCTAGTTAGGAAGCTTGTTGAGAGTAGAACGAAAGCTAGGGAACATCTTGTAATCTTTGGTGTACGCTTGGAGATACGCTTATTAATTCAAGTCTATTCCTTCTCGCTTTTTAATCCTGGTTCTTTCTATCCTATTCTATCTTAATTAAATATGTATGTTTTAGTTATGCTAGAATCAGTTTGTGCCATGATTAGCAAGTAGATTACCATTGTATTTGTTGTGATGTAGTTAGCATATATAATTGTGGGATGACTTTAAATGTGTCATGAAATAATATGAAGGCCCCTATTCGACTGTTTACTTGGTATAGTGCTGGAAATGCTTTCGAGTAAAGTACTAACGCATGGAAGCCGGTAACGACCGAAGGTAGTTGCATTATGGATCGACGTTATTGAAATGGAAACTTTATGAACGGACTTATCTTATGATTTTAAACCTAAAACTTACATTCGCCTTTCGATGAACAAACGTGATTGTAACCTTGTAAAGAGGAGTCGCGAACCTTAATACTTGGTCAATAGTTATCTGTGTAAAAACTATGTTTTTAATTGTAACGTCATGCAAGCATCATAAAATGCAATGTGATTACGTGGAATTGCCATGAGTATAGTACACTTCCAATCACAATGTACTTATCATGTAAACATCGCGAAGCAATTAAATTCACAATGGAAACATCGGTAAACGATTAAATACCTTGTGAACTACCATAGCATTTTCTGACATGGTCTGGGTTTAACTTTATGCAAAAAGCCGTCAGCATTTTAAAATGCATTTTAATTAGATTAGTTAGTTTAGATTAGATTAGAGTAGGTAGGCTATAGGCTAAATAACCATTTACGAAACCTAGGGATTTGTTAATTGTATTGAGAAAGGCAAGTTTAAAATCCAATTTAAATGATATTCTTCCCTAACCTATGAAACCTAAAGGCAAGTAAGATACGCAAGAAACCTAAACGCTTTCCCTCGCTTATCATGCTTGAGTTTCATTAATAGGAATTAATCAATTAAGTCCGAACATATTTGCTAAGTTAGTTGTTTGCTGGATTTGTAGTCTTTGTGGTATTAAGAACAGTTAGACTTGTTATGGACTTACTACTCTGTTCCTTCGCCCATGAGCGAATGCGTTCAATAATAAGGGCCACTGACTCCTTCACTGGAGAGTGTGGGGAGTTGAGCATTGTCTGTCTGATCAGAATCATGACACCGTAGTTCCTCGTGACATATTAGTTGATAACCGACTAATAGGGAATCTATTGGTTATACCATAAGTTCTTAAATCCAACAAACATTCCCAATTTAGTTAAATGTTTTCCCCAAAAGTCATCATCCCACATTATAAGCTAATGAAATCACAACAAATACTACTTTTATTATCTGATTTATTATTACATTTTATTCGCTTTAATTAGTTTACTTAGTTAACTGAACCTAAACCCCCAACGCACTCTTTTAAAACCTTTACTAGAAAAGAAAGATTGATTGGATTACCTCTGTTTCAATTCAGTTTCTCTTTAAGAACGACTATAGGTCATACTTACCATCTACTAGCCTTTGGTTCAGTATTAGTAAGTCACGCTTAGACCCCAGCAATTATAAATTTTAAAACCCACCGATCGCCGTTACGAACCGCTCGTTTGTAGGCGGCATCACTAACCTGAGGCACGAGAGGAAAGCTTGGGTTAACTCTGCCGAGAATATTACTAAGCTCGAGGCTATAAAGGTATCCCTCGAGGAATCTCTTTCCAAGGTTAATTCCACGGTTTATGAGCAAGCTTCTGTGATTCCAGCGAAAGAGGAGTTGATATGTAGCCTGAATCTTCAGCTGAACCAGAAGGATGGTCAGATTTTGACCCAGGTTGACCAGATCGCCACACGTGACACCAGTCTCAAGGAATTAAAGGAGCAGCTTTAAGCAGAGACTGCTGCTAAAGATTTGGCTGTGAGCGAGTTAAAGAAACTGCACTCTGGGTTGGATGCTATTGGGGCAAAGTTGTTGAGGGATCCTAGCGTGACGGACCCATTTTCAGCGTATGCGGAGGGTTTAAAAGAGTATGGAGGGCATCGTGCCGCTTCTCTTGCCCGAAGGTTGTTATTTGCTGAGGATCCTTCCAAGATGCCCCAGGAGCTGTCGCAGATGATAAATCCTGAATGTCGTGACAAGCTGAAGGAACTGTTCGAAAACACTCGCCAGGCGAAGTCTGCGTATCTTGCTAAGGTTGTTGCTGCCGAAGGTTCGTCGGTTGACGAGATTTTGGCTATTGAGCCATGATTGTATGTTTTGGTTATGTTGCCACTATGACAGTTGTTACTTTTGGGTGCCCGGTTTGGGGTTGTAAAGACTTTTAATGTTTTTTGTCTGTTGCTCATAACGAGCTCGTGAACATGGTTTCTTTTGAATGCTTTGGGTGCCCGCTTTGGGCTTGTAATTATGCATGTTTATGTTTCTAGCGCTAGCTTATTTGCTTTTACTTTGGCACGTGTTGAACGTTATTTGTACGCTTTATTACTTTGCTTGTTTGTTTATTTGTCATGACTGGCAAGTCTAGATTGCCTGAAAATGGTTGACATCTTGCCGAATAGCGGGTCTCGTGACCTACGCCAGGCACGGGGCAACTTTTCTGATCAACCCCTTCAGACTTGGAAGTCTTAGGGGGATCTCTACCAGGGGCCGGGCTAGAAAGCACCTCCCACGAGGGTAGGACCATCTCATCAATCAGTACTGGCAAGCCTCCGGCGATCGCCGCAGGATAAAATGATTTGGCCAATACAGGCCGGGCTTATCTTGGCGTTTAAAAGTTTGCACTAGTATTCGATATGGATTATTTTGAAAATTTTGTTTTTGACTCATGGGTTGTATAGCAAAATGCAACTACGAGCTCCAGGGACTGATCTGGTCCAAACTGGAGGTAGCACGTTTGCCTTCATTCATATGAATAATTTATTTTTGGGGCTTTAATGAAACGCCCTGAAATTTTCTTATTTTTTTTTAAAGTCATTTAGTAAGGTCCCACCTCTAAAATATGACATTGTAGACTTATTGCATCATTCCCTCAATCAAATAAGGACTCGATTAAGAAAATGTTGAAATTATAAGAGATTCCCCATGAATGACTCCCATTCCCAAGGGATCAGGTATGCTGTTACCATTTTGATTTGGATTCCCCAGGAATGACTCCCATTCCCCGGGAATCAAGTCTGCTGTTAACATTATGCTTCGGATTCCCCAGGAATGACTCCCATTCCCTGGGAATCAAGCCTACACAACTATATTTTAAATACGAACTTTGCACACGCATAACTTTTTACTCGTTAAGAGTTAGACCCTCAAATTTGACCATTTTCGACCATTTTGGTTGACATGTCATATTCCAATCCACTTGGTTTTTGACTTCAACCTTTTGCCAACATGTTTCTGCATACATTTATAATGTGTGGGCATAAACATCAATATCATAAGCCCATTTCAACCCATTTTCACTCCTTTGACCCACTTAATGCCCATTTGGACACTTTAACTAAATTCAATTACACTAACTACATTAACGTCATAATTCGACCCTTATTAATCCCATATCATCGTTATAGATTCATAACCATGAAATTGAATCAAAATATAACTTTTGACACTTTGATCATAATTCCACCAAAATCATGATCAATACTAAACACATAAACACTTAATCACTTTTACCATTTTAAAACATAAGCGTTACCCAAATTGACAGTACCACACTCATCCTTGACTTTGACAAGTCAAAGGTACACTTTTCAACCATTTGACCACTTTACTTCTTAAATCATCAACAAAACTCTGAATGTGTCTTTTTGAGCGATTTACACAAGTGATAAACATAACGACAATTCAAAAGGAAGAGAAGCTTGTCTAACCATATTGCAAGCTCCAATCCACGCTATCTTCTTGTAATCATATTTCATCCAACTGGTTTAACCAATCCAAGCACCTACAACATAAAACCACTAAAAGGATAAGCATAAAGCTTAGTGAACATACAAGCAATTAAATGAATAATTCACATAACACTTCATATAACATTTAACTTTAATCCACTTATCTCCATAACCGAATAACTACTGAGTACATGTAGAGATTCCTTCATAAAACCCAACAGATTCGTGGTCATAAAACTTCATATGCAAGGCACCAAATCACATGGATATGAATACCAAGCTCAACAGAAGTTAGTACCATCTTTGTAAGCATGAGTACCAACAGCAACAGATCAATAGAAGTTAGTACTAGCTACATCAGCATAAGTACTAACAACAATATTTCAACAGAAGTTAGTACTAGCTATATTAGCATAAATGCTAACAGCAACATATCTCTGCAAGTGCTCGTTCCACATAATCCATATAATCACCTAATTCACATAAGCTACATCATTCACATATGTTACATGAATAACATAAGCTACATAACCTTTCACATATGAACAACTTTATCAACATAATTCATCTCAGCATGTATTCAACATAACATGCCATAATCAACATCATAATAAATCATTAATTAAAAGCAACATAATCCACTTGATGGTGTAAACCTCTAGCTCGGAAGCAATCCGGTAATATACCATCATAACATTCCACATATAGAAATAAAATAAAACATAATCGTTATCCACTTAACCCCCGTATCACTCACATTTGCTTTGTAGACATTTAATCAACATAATACTTGAACATGGATGGCACCAATCTTGATCACCTATCATACAACATATCAACATACAACATGTTTAACACTCCATAATCATCATAATCAACTAATCAACATAATTAACCCATCACTCTTTTAGGTTAACCAAGTTTGACTCTTGATCAAACTATACATAACTCGCTACTTACATAATCATTTAACTTATTACTACTTATAATAATCTAACAATAACCAATCCAAGGTTATGAAGAATCATCATAAACATTATTAATTCATATTAACTCTTTAAACTCATACATCAATCATTAATTCATAATCATTTACATGGTGTAATTACTTGTGTAATACTTCAATCATCATTAAATCATCACTAATCATCATCATAACCACTTTTAATATTTGATTACTTTAATTATAGCTTCATAATATCATTTTATTAACATAATCATAATTATTATCATAAGCATAATTAATTCACATAATTAACTAATTGATTCAATACTTCAATTCTTCATAATCATACTCTAACAACATTTATAAACACTAATTAGGGTGTATTAATACCAAAACATACTTATTTGATCAAAACCCACTTTGATCATTAATCATATCACATAATTAATCCACTTCTAGTTGAATTGATGTTAATAACAATCATATAACCATCTTTACATCCCTTATTCATCATGATACTTCTTGATTTCAACTTATGAATCATCAATTTCTCAAAACCACCATTTACTCATTTTCTAGTTTAAGAAAATCAAGAACACATAATTACCTCATGTTGGAAGGAATCATTTGATGAAGAATCTCATATCTCTAGCTTCAATTCAATGTATTGGATTGATTTCAATTTAGGGTTTAAGGTTTTCTCGTGTTTTCTTCATGTCTGGAACTTCCTGGGTTATAAAAAAATGAATCGTATGTACGTATGTGTGAGAATAGATATACATGTGTTAATTTTACTCCCCGTGATTATCATTGTCTGGAACTTTAAAACCGACATACAATTACTATTACTTTATTCATTTTAATACTTTTGGATTTTGGGGTGTTACAACTCTCCCCCACTTATTTCATTCGTATCCTCACGAATGTCACTCGTATAGTTTCATATCATTACTTTCTCCACGTATGCAGAAGCGTTCTTCATATACACTATTTTACATAATCAACTAATTCATAACATGAATGTACACCACTCATGTATCCACATAATCTATTTCATTCATATTTCATTTTAGTTCCAGACACTTCTTTGTCACAAAAGTTTTAAATACTTCATATTCCCTTAATAACATAAGCACTAATCAACATATGCACATAAAGTGTGCGTGTATTTTAAATAACTGGTACGTATGACCTATATACATATATCCCTATTTACATAAGCACAAAACGTGCATTTTTCCTTATCGACTTATACACCACTATGGTGTAATTTACTCTTATCATCATAGGCACATAAGTTGTGCATTTAACTTTATTCAACTTATTGGCACAGAGTACGATATCCTGCACAATGTGCAATATCATTAACTACTTAATCACAAGTAATACCCATAACATACATTACTCATTTGAGCAACTTATAAACATACTATATGTTTTCAATTCTTTCCATATGCACATATCCAAATATGCACATCCTTCTGTCTTTCCCCTGCACATATACTGTGCATAGGCCCTATTCCCATACATAAATAACTACTTACCCAGGTTATCTCTAGTTAGCTACATAACATCTTAAAACACATAATTTCTCTAAAATAAGTGAAACACATAACTGCTTATCATACTCTTACAATCAGAAACTAGTTACATGCTAGAATCTTTAAAGCACAATAATAATGGTGATGAACACCATCATACACATATCAACAATAAAGGTTTTAACTCAAATCATGACTAGCAAACAAGCTAGTATCCACACATTACTGGGTTATATGAAACCTCTTACTCGGAAGTAATCCGGAATCATATAACCTTAAACATATAACAACTAAGCAAAATGTAGAGGTCAAATTCTCTATGTAAAATCATATATATATAATCAGTTAGCACCAAATCATATTGAAATGGATGCTAAGTCAACATCATGTAGTACCATGCTACGTCAGCATAAGTACTATAGCAACATAATGGGCCATAAATAAGCACCTATTCAACATCATCAACATCATGCCAACCGCAGTTAGCTGACCCCTACAGTTTCTTATTCCACATTTTAACCCTTACTAGTTGCAATTTATTACTTTATCTCGCCATTACATACATAACATCATAGATAATTACACAAAATTCTCTTTTAATGGCGACATCATTATCATTTCACGTTTTTAGTCGTTATTTCTCATAACATCTCACACTTTTATCAACATAAATTTTCAAATTATTTCTCTCAAATAGGCTATTCAGGTCATTAAAACCCTCACTCAACCTTTATCATCATAAAAATTAATAACTATATGATTTCGCATTAGGTTACATCATGATTAATCTCTGGTCTATCAACACATTACACATCATTTAATTATAATTTCCTCCCCCACTTAAGATTTATCTCATCACTTTTCATAACAAAATCACATTAAAACAACAGTTAAGTGGGTGAACACTGCTTTATCTCAACTGACATCTATCTCTTTTACAATAGGTACCACATTAAAACAATAATTTAGTGGTTTCACACTACTTTATTTTAACAAATCTCTATCTCTTTCTCAACTATATGTCAACATTCTTTAAAATGTACACTCTTTAAACATTAAACACATGTTAGACTCCTTTTTCATCTTAAAATTTTCACATAAACTCTCATATTCCATAGCATGAGAACTTCTTAATATCGGCTATTTATACCGATTTTACAAATAATATCAAGTATATTACACTCTTGTCAACAACTACATATCATATTTATAGATATTAGATATCCATTTGATCTCTTTTATCTATATAATTCACACATAAACTACAAATTTTTTTTTTCACAAAGCATAACATCATTTATTTCTACCTTTACTCAGTACACAACTACATTACTCTTGCACTTAATCTTTGCAATTACATCAAATCTCTTTGATACTTGGTAGCCTCAACAAGTCTATGTGAATAGCATAATATAACTGCGTTGGCCAGACGTCATTAGATTATACACACTTCCTTCTCAGGCTACTTCATATCATCAATCTTTAATGTAATTTCTACATACTTAATCACATAACATAACAACTTAGCAACAATCAAAACACGTTTCATAACACCTTGACAACATATAAACAACTATGAATTAACTTACTACCATAACCACATAAGCAAGAAATCCCACGTACACAATTAGCATCATTTAATCTGTATTTCAACTTGTCTTTGTAAGTTCATCATTCAGTTTAATCATCAATTAATTAAACACACATAGCTCTGTCTACATAATCACTCATTTACACTTGACTGAGAAGACGTACCTCTTCTCCAATCAAATGGAAACAACATCATAATCTACGTATTTCATGAGCATAATCATAATTATTTTATTTACTCTCTTGACCGTAGTCACAACATATTCTCTATTTACATATCACATAACTATCAACAAGGATTTATAACCACACCTTGCAAATACTATACCACATTTGTACTACTAATTTCATACTTTATTTCAACATTTTAAGCACCTTTAAGTTCAAACAGAACTATCCATAACACTAAATGCCTCATTTAACATTTTAGTCACTAAATAATCACATATCAACTATCGAATAACTCCTAACTGGGAATCATATAAGTTCGACTAGATCAAATTCATAACTACATATCATTATCATGGCAATTTAAGCAATTCATATTAGTTTAAGTTTAGGCAATCCTATCGTGGATTACCTAATTCCCTTAAACTATCGCTCTGATACCAACTTGAAACGCCTTGAAATTTTCTTATTTTTTTTTTTTAAAAGTCATTTAGTAAGGTCCCACCTTTAAAATATGACATTGTAGACTTATTGTATCATTCCCTCAATCAAATAAGGACTTAATTAAGAAAATGTTTAAATTATAAGAGATTCCCCAGGAATGACTCCCATTCCCCAGGGATCAGGCATGATGTTACCATTTTGATTTGGATTCCCTAGAAATGACTCCCATTCCCCGAGAATCAAGCCTGCTGTTAACATTATGCTTCGGATTCCCCAGGAATGACTCCCATTCCCCGGGAATCAAGCATGCACAACTATATTTTAAATACGAACTTTGCACACGCATAACTTTTTACTCGTTAAGAGTTAGACCCTCAAATTTTGTAGGCACCTTCACTATACCAAAATGAAGGTTTCCCTTTTCACACTTTTTCAAAATACACGTTCTACGAGAAAACGGATGTATGATCCATATTTGACCATTTTCGAACATTTTGGTTGACATGTCATATTCCAATCCACTTGGTTTCTGACTTCAACCTTTTGCCAACATGTTTCTGCATACATTTATAATGTGTGGGCATATTCATCAATATCATAAGCCCATTTCAACCCATTTTCACTCCTTTGACCCATTTAATGCCCATTTGGACACTTTAACTAAATTCAATTACACTAACTACATTAACGTCATAATTCGACCCTTATTAATCCCATATCATCATTATAGATTCATAACCATGAAATTGAATCAAAATATAACTTTTGACACTTTGATCATAATTCCACCAAAATCATGATCAATACTAAACACTTAATCACTTTTACCATTTTACAACATAAGCGTTACCCAAATTGACACTACCACACTCATCCTTGACTTTGACAAGTCAAAGGTACACTTTTCAACCATTTGACCACTTTACTTCTTAAATCATCAACATAACTCTGAATGTGTCTTTTTGAGCGATTTACACAAGTGATAAACATAACGACAATTCAAAAGGAAGAGAAGCTTGTCTAACCATATTGCAAGCTCCAATCCACGCTATCTTCTTGTAATCATATTTCATCCAATTGGTTTAACCAATCCAAGCACCTACAACATAAAACCACTAAAAGGATAAGCATAAAGCTTAGTGAACATACAAGCAATTAAATGAATAATTCACATAACACTTCATATAACATTTAACATTAATCCACTTATCTCCATAACCGAATAACTACTGAGTACATGTAGAGATTCATTCATAAAACCCAACGGATTCTTGGTCATAAAACTTCATATGCAAGGCACCAAATCACATGGATATGAATACCAAGCTCAACAGAAGTTAGTACCATCTTTGTAAGCATGAGTACCAATAGCAACAGATCAACAGAAGTTAGTACTAGCTACATCAGCATAAGTACTAACAACAATATTTCAACAGAAGTTAGTACTAGCTATATCAGCATAAATGCTAACAGCAACATATCTCTGCAAGTGCTCGTTCCACATAATCCATATAATCACCTAATTCACATAAGCTACATAATTCACATATGTTACGTGAATCACATAAGCTACATAACCTTTCACATATGAACAACTTTATCAACATAATTCATCTCAGCATGTATTCAACATAACATGCCATAATCAACATCATAATAAATCATTAATTAAAAGCAACATAATCCACTTGATGGTGTAAACCTCTTGTGTGACACTCGGTCAAAAAGGTCAATTTTCGTGCCCAATTTAAACCTCAAATTTTCGTACTTAGTACAAATTTAAAGATCAAAGTATTCAAGATTTTTTATATATATAAATATATATAACGCAAATGATACTTATTTACTCCGAAAACATTTAAACACATTTCGTTTCATTTAAAAATGTGTTTTACTAAACTGAAACCGCGCGAAAACGAGTTATAAAATTTGAACACAAACATTTTATTTTTATAAGATGTTTCGACTCGGAAACATTTCGAAAGAATATTAATAAATTCTTAGAATCGAAAATAATACATTTTTATATGATCGGGTACACGAACACGGGTATCTAATACTACAATTGAGGATAACCAACCCACCATCAAAAAGGGGGCCGGCCTCCCCCTTATCCCATTTCCTTCTCATTTTTACCTATCAAACACACTCTCCATCTCTCTCTCGGTTTGCACTCCCACCGTCACCATCATCATCAAATCGGACATCATCACCATCACATTTCGAAGGAGGAGAGAAGAAGAACACCCATCAGCATCTTCATCTTCATCATCGCCATCTCAACCATCTCGATCCACCATTTTTAAGCTCGAAAGCGACATTTGGTAAGAACACCCGATTTCACACCCTCAAAACACTTGATTTATGTTTATTAACATGTTATGGAGTCCATACAACAATGATATATCCAAGAAATCAGTTAAAACGCTTTAAATCGCGAAACCATCTCACGAATCGCATCAGTTCGTCATGCGAATCGAGATGAACTCGACTCACGAAACCTTATCCGAACTCAACTCGTGAAACCTTATCCGAAATCTGCGAATCGAACAGGCTTGCGAGCCGAACTGGGTCGCGAGTTGACTTACGAACCGACTTGTCTGCGAACCGAGTTACGAAGTGGCTTGACTCGTGAATTGAGTTGAGCTGCGAGACGAGACTTGCGAGTCGACCATGTCTTGCAAACTGACTCTGTGAACTGACCTTGCGAACTGACCTGCGAGTCAGGTTCGCGTAATGAACGAATTTAAATTTCAGATGCGTTTTTTCCAGCCAGGGGCTCTGCCCCTTGGACCCCGCCAGGGGTTGCCACCCCTTGGACCCCGCTACCAAGGGCGCTGCCCCATGACCCCCGTACACTATTTCTAAAACTTAAACAACAAACGAATACTCGAACAACTAGTTTATACAGACTGATAAATCGCTTACTCATATAACCTCGCGTGTTTAGGACACACGAGGAGGTTACAATTGGGACAACACACGTATCGTAGAATAGCTAGCTCCTCAGGTGAGTTCATAGCCCCACCTTTCAAACTGTTTTACTGTTTTTGGGGTGAGACACATGCTTCCATTTTACTTGTTTTCATTGTTTATTGATTTAATAAAATGAGTAACCGACTTCTGTATAAACATGTTATGTTTTAACATTGCTGGACTTTACTAAAATACTCTAGGGTATTAAGTATCCAAAGGTTAGGAAACACATAGACTTGAACATGTATGACTTTCTAAGGACTAACGGATTCCTTACACCTATAATCTACAATTACTAGTGTCATGCTAGCCTTCGAGTAAACCGTGCCTAGGGGCACCAACCTTCTTGTTAAGTTTGAGATTACGAATACGCGATGGTAGCGTACATTAGTGGAACACATTTATACCATTTCCCAAAAGAACTAAGTGATGATTACACATACTTAGGCACATTATGCTACATACTATTATCTAAGTGGAACACTTACAAACTTAGATACAATGTGCTATACCTGACTGTTGTGAGACAACTGTAGGTACTCCTTTGAATTACATTTATAATATTACCATAGGGTAATCCATTGGTTTAACATTGTGCAATAATTGTACTTACTGATTATATGCATACACTTTTGGGCACGTGGTGCCACACTCGATTACTACTGCATGTACGCTTGCTATAGGTACAGGTACATTTATATGCATACTTGATGTTACTACTTGACACGAGGTGTCACACACGATTACTACTGTATGTACGCTAGAGATAGGTACATGTACACTTATATGCATATACTGATTGGCACGTAATGCTACTTCCGGGCACATTGTGCTACTTCCGGGCACGTTGTGCTACTTCCGAGCACGCTGTGCTACTTCCGGGCTCGATGAGCTACTTCCGGGCACTAGCTAGGTGCTACTTCCAATATACATGTAGACTTCTTAGAGTTACATGTATACTTTATATGCATATACACTTACTCTACTGGGCACGAGATGCCATACCTGATTACTATTATGCACGTATACTTGTATAGTTATGTGTACACCATATATGCATATACGACTATTCTACTGGGCACGAGCTGCCAGATTCGATTACTTTATGCATGTATACTTGTTATAGTTACATGTATTCTTTATATGCATACTTGATTACACTACTGGGCATGAAATTCCACACTCGATTTACCTTACATATGTACACTTATATGCATACATCATTACTCTATTGGGCACGATGTGCCGCAACCAATCACTGTTTACAAGTACGCCTATTATATATACACATACCCTTTGTTTGCACACCCGATTTCCTGACTCAGCACGTGGTGCTACACTCGATATTCTTATACATACATGATTACACAGTTGGACACATAGTGTCACCCTCGATTCTTATACACGTACATGATAACCTGATAGGTCCTTGAGTACGTAGTACTGCCTCTAGAAACCACCATGAGTTACGACCATAGGGTCTGGTAGATTGCTACTCCGAAAGATTGTACATATACGGGAACACTTTGAGAACACATTAGAAACTAAACCTATCAGATTAGGTTATAAGGATATGGCAACCTCTATATTGATTTCACCATGGGAGCACAACCATAATACGTTACAGTTTTTCAAACAAAGTTCGCAAACTACCTTTGAACTACACACAGTTTATACTTCGTGTTTTACTTAACAAACCTATGAACTCACCAGCTTTATAGCTGACTCGTTTTAGCATGTGTTCTTAGGTGACAGCAGGATTAGGACTACTACAAGCTATGCTAGCTCGAGTCGCATGTTTTCAACATCTGGATTTCTTTGCATAACTTTTGTATTACAAATTATGTATTGAAATTATTTTGCGAACTCGTATCACTGTAAACTCTTACTTTGGAAATGTATAACTATTTTCAAATGTCTCATTTAGATTCGTTCATTATGTACCTTTGTGCTTTTGATATTTGATTTGGTAACACCCGACCCGATCGCTTCCGCAACCCAAAATTTGGGGGTGTTACAGATTGGTATCAGAGCCTAAGGTTATAGTGAACTAGGTTGCATTTAGTGGGCATAGACTATGACCGTTAGGCAGTATTCCTTATTGGGTATACTTATTGGGTATAACTGGTTCAATGATCACATCATATGAATTTAATTTAACATAACCTGGCCTGTTATGTACAATTAAATAAAGATATTGTGAGAACTGAAAGGGGTTATGCAGAATCAGGAATGCGTTAGTTGACTCTGATTGTTTTGTGCTAGACACTCTAGGCTATTATATGTACCGTAGGTATATATGAATAGGCTCTATTGTGCGCTACTTTCTGTGCCATCATATATTGACTGATTGTATATATATATATATATACATACATATATTTGTACACTGTCTCAAGCACATGGTGTTATCTACTATTTACTTATCTATACTACATTATAATGCATCCACCCCTTTTCATTTTAAGAAGTTTAAGTTTCAACCAATCTCCAATCCTCACCATTTATTTTAATCAAGTTAATCCCAACCATCCAATTTTATGACCTCCAAAAACCTAGACATATATAACCACTCAAAACTAGGGGTGTTCATTAATCTGTTTGAACCGAAAAACCACCCGAACCAAATATGTTTTGGTTAATTAGTTTTGGGTTAATTGGGTGTGGTTCGGGTATTTGGTTTTAACCAATATTATAACTGGTTTTTGGTTCGGATTTGGATTTGAAACCTTCGTATCGGGGCCCACCCGAAAAACCGATATAGTATTATAGTCTATTTTTTGTGAATTAGTTACAAACTCATAGCTTTAATTGGATTTGAAAAATAATAGCCCTTTACGTTATTTCTTTCTTTATATGAACCAAATTAGTGATAGATTTATAAATGCTTTAGAGACTTACTATTTCATGCAATTTCTCCTTCCTCTTGTTCAATTCATTAGTAAATGATTTTTGTCTGACTATTTGTACATCCATTTTAAGATCGTTTAAAATTTTTTCTAACTTCTAATTTAAATCAAAGTCAATAGCCCTCAATTTAACAAAATAAATATTAGATAATTGAACAAACAGCTCATTAGTTCTCTGTTTTGTGATAGATGATTGTTTAATTATATTATGAGTATATTATACCTTAATTTCATGAGGAAATTTTAGTTATTTTTGTTGGGGGTTTTGACTGTTATTATAAGTTCGGATTCACGGGCCCCAAACCAACTAACCCGATTGTTATTCGGTTGGTTTGGATAGGGTTTGAGTAGTTTTGGTTTGGGTATTGGGTGATTTTTATTTTCTTCAAAAACCGAACAAACCAAACCGAATAACCCCATAAAACTGTGACACCCGTCAATTTAGGACTAGAATTTAGTACCTAATCAAGTTTTAATACATGTAATTAGTTCTGTGTTAGGCTAATTAATGTATCAATTATTATATATATATTGTTGAATATATATGTATCTACACAATTATGCGGTTTGTTTAAACCGTACAAGTTTCAAATCGAATGCATTTCGATTCAATTAACTACGGACGTTGGTGATGCAATTATTAATTATGTGGAATAAATTAATTTCACAAATAACTACTTTATATTATGTCGATAATATAATAAACACATGCGTTCTGTTTAAAACGTTACCGAACTCTACAAAAATTCGACCAACCGACAAAACAAAAAGAAGTTATATTTTATAACGTAAAAACAAGGTATTTTATAAAATACTTCAACCAAAATGTTGGGTAATTATTTATATTTCAAAACGTATATTTGAAGTTAACTAATAATAATGTAAACGTTTAAATAACCGGGAAAACGAACACCGCACGGAGCGCTAGGCGTAGACTGAAAATGGTGGGGATTTCCACCAAAACCCCCCTCCTTTCTTCTTTTCTTTTCATTTCTATCTTCTCATCTCTCTCTCTCTACCAATTTCTCTCTCAAAATTTCACCACCACAAATTCATCAAAAATCACAAGATTGGGACACTAAACGACATCAAAACATCAAGATTTTTATAGAAACGGAACCACCTCGACACGATCTACTCTTCCATCTTCTCGGATTTTTAATCCGACACCGCGTAAGTTTCCGACAAATTCCCGAAACTTCTCGTTTTAGCTTGTTTTTACATATTTATGAGTTATATAACATGTATGTGTCCAAATATATGAATAAAACACGAAATTACAACCTGAAAATGAGTTTGATTTTGATTTTGGAATTGAAAAATCGAGACAGCCGTGTTCACTGTCTGAGTGTTCTTCAGTGCGACACAAGCCTTGTGTCGCATACTTTGTCGCATAAAACTCGTTATGTCGCATCTTGTGTCGTACCAAACCTTTAGTGTCGCAACTCATGTGACACAATATTGTGTCGTATACTATGTCGCAAACTATGTCGTATTTCCATACGACACAACTACTATGTCGCTATTGATTTAGCATTTCGAACCTATGCGACTCAATCCTTGTGTCTTATAGGTATTGTGTCGCATACTTATGCGACACAACCGTTGTGTCGCATGACGTGTCCTTGTGTCGCATATAGTGTCGCAAAACACAGCAGATTTACAATTTAATTCCATACTAAGTGTTAGACATTTGGGACTTCAGACGATTAAACAATGTAACTTCTAAGGGACATTGAGACATGTTTTTCAAGCATAACACTTCAAACAAATATAGATATGTCGAGATTATTATTTCAACTAAATCACCAACGGGCCGTACATGTTTTCAAAACATACTTTAAAAATCAAACAAGTCGTTGTAACTTGTATCAATTCAATCAAACAAGTCGTAGTAACTTGTAACAATTCAATCAACCAAATCGTAGTAATTTGGACATATACACATAGTTGTATAACAACTACAAAGGTAGACTTTCGGGATACCGGTACAATTAATAACAATTTAAGTGTCGTGGACACATTCAGGTTTCAAGTCTTTGGACATCAATCCACAGCTAATTACTTCAAGTTTATTAAATTAAACACTTCAAGACTCAGGTGAGTTTCATGGCCCCATTTTCACTATTTTACAACTAGGGGTTTGATATTACTGCTCTATTTTGTTTTACAAGTAGAACGCAAGTACCAACTTTCAAATACTACATGAGTTTCATGCTAATCAATTTAAAGTCCTCTATAGCATAGTCTCTAATATTTTAGCGTGAATGTTAGTATATGATATCATATGGGATTGACAATCCTCATCCGGGTTAGCACGCACTAACCGGTCAAACGGATGTATTAGCATTTGGGAAGACGAGTGTGGATTAGACACTCGTAGGAGGCAAACCAGTTAGGTTTCCTTAATTGGACCTAGCGCTCAAGTTAAGCTCAGACTATGTGCTCATGGATTGTATAACTTTTATTTTGCTTAATTGCATTTTAAATTCAATATAAATCTTGCGGTTCTTACAACTATACATTGACATACAAACCTGTGAGCTCACCAGCATTTTCGCTGACCCATTTTAGTATTTATCACAGGTACCCAGCAGTAGGTTGGCTGCACAAGCAGGGACTTTTAGCTCGAGTCATCATACATACAACTAGAGATTTGATTGCATTATTATATTTTGTAAAAGTAATTATGCTATGTAATCTCTCAATTTCAGGAACCGAGCTGATGTAACATTATTTTTGATGTAAACGTTTACTTTATTAATACAAGTTTAAAATGACGCATATAGTGGTCGTTCATTATATATCTTATGTGCTTTGTATATTGATTAGTGACACCCAAATCGAGCTTCCGCAAATCATTAAATTTGGGGGTGTCACAGATTGGTATCAGAGCCTAAGGTTATAGTGAACTAGGTTGCATTTAGTGGGCCTAGACTATGACCGTTAGGCAGTATTTCCTCATTAGGCATGACTGGTTCAGAAATTACAGCATACGACTTTAATTTAACATAACCTGATCAACTATGTACAATTAAAGAAAGATGATGTAAGGTCTGAAACGATCATGTTGAACAGGAATACACTAGTTGACTCTGACCTCGAGAGAACCGGGACTCAAACAAGTCTGTGCTAGACACTCAATAGGCTATTATGTGATGCTAAATATACATAGATAGGCCTTGTTACAATCTTAGGCTATATTATATAAGTTATTATATGGGTATAGGCCTCATTCTTCCTAACGCTTTGTCTCAGAATGGCAAACACACCACCAAATTCGTCACGAAACTCAAGGGTAGCTAGGAGGGACACCAGGTTGCCTCGAGCTAGCCCATATCCAACTCACCCTACTCTACCGGGCTTAACCGCTAGAGTACATCACCACGAACAACGACTTAACGCTATGGATATTGAGTTGCAAGAGACCCGTGAGCTCTGGAGACTTACAGCAATGGAACGAATCGAGCAAGTCTCCGAAGACCACGATCACACTGTTAACAACATGAACACTCTTCAAAATCAGGTGGAAGGAACAGTCGAAACCATGGAGGTTGTCCACAACCAAGTGATTGGCAACCGAAATGAGATCTCTGTTTTACAATCAAGGCTGCATCAGTGCGAGACACGTCTAAGGGAAACCGAAGACGCCCTCCGGACTGCCAACAGACTTGCAGAGTCTGTGAATCATCTCACTGCACTGCTACCACAACTCAACTTACGTCAGAATTAGCTTAGGCTGAATCTGTACCCTAATATGCTTTTGTAGGATCTATGTAATCCAACCGGATGTAACAATTCCCGGCGCTTTTGTAAAACATCTAAGTCTGTAACTTTTGAAACTTGTGACTCAAAATCGTCTGTAATCATTTGGCTTCGAAATATCAATTGACGATTTCTATTAATTGTTTCACGTTATTCTTGAGATGTTATATATTACCATTTTATACATGTACATCTGTGGAGATATATCATGAATTTCGGACTAGTATCTCACTTCCTTTCCTTGTTCTTTCTTGCTCAGCATCATGCCTCCTCGCCGACAAATCACCCTTAGTGAAGCTGAGATCGCGGGATTGATTACCGTCAGTGTGACCCAAGCCTTGGCTGCCCGAACGCCACCACCCAGTAGTGAGGACACAGCCAACAATGCTTCACCGCCCAGACCCTGCTCCTATAAGGACTTTCTGAGCTGCAAACCACTATACTTCAAGGGCACGGAAGGTGCTATTGGTTTGAGCCGATGGATAGAACGCATAGAATCTGTTTTCAGCCTATGCAACTGCACCGAGGAAAACAAGGTAAAGTTTGCCGCCTACACTTTTCAGGAAGGAGCCCTCACATGGTGGAACGCCCGTGCCAACTCTGTGGGTCTTGAGATAGCTAATCAACTACCTTGGGCTGAGTTGAAGAACAAACTGAGAGAGAAGTATTTCCCCGAGGAAGAGATACACCGATTAGAAGAGGAATTCTGGCAACTAGCTGTGCAGGGGACCGATATTGAGGGATACACCATCAAGTTCCAGCAATACGCGTCCCTGTGCCCTAGTCTGGTGGAACCGGAGAAAAAGGGGGTTAAGAAATACATCCGCGGTCTTCCCGAGAGTATCCAGGGAAGTGTCGCCTCATCACAACCAACCACCACCGAAAGTGCTATCAGGCTAGCACATGAGCTCATGGCACTGGTGGTCAGCCGCGAGAAATCCAACAACAACAAACGCAAATCCACCGAATCCCACAGCAACCACCAAAACAAAAGGTCCAACACCATCCAAGCTTACAACACCAACACCGAACCCAAACGCACCTACACTGGGGACAGACCATATTGTTCCAAGTGTAACTACCACCACCATGGCCCTTGCAGATCTCCTTGCAACAACTGCAGGAAGTACGGGCATTCATCCAAAGACTGCCAAGCCCCTAAATCACAAAATAACAACCAACAACCCAAAACCTGTTATGGATGCGGGGAGACGGGACATTTCAGGGATGCATGTCCCAAACGGAAGAAGAACAACAACAACGTCAAGGGAAAAGCCTTCATGCTCAAAGCTGGGGACGCCCGTCGAGACCCGAATGTGGTCACGGGTATGTTCCTCCTCAACAATTTAACTGCTTCAATTCTGTTTGATACTGGCGCTGATAGGAGTTTTATTTCCGATGAGTTTTGCCCCCTACTTGACATCACCCCAGTTGCCTTAGATGTTAAGTTCACTGTAGAGCTTGCAAACGGTAAACTTATGGAAACCAAGAGTGTGATCCCTAATTGCACTTTAAATCTAGCCGACGAAATTTTCTCAATAGATCTCGTGCCTGTTAAGATAGGAAGTTTCGATGTCATTGTTGGAATGGACTGGTTGTCCAAGCATCGGGCTGAAATTAACTGTGGCGACAAAGTTGTTCGTATACCTCTCGCCACCGGTGGAACTTTAATCATACAGGGGGAGACCGGTGGGACGAGACTCAATATCATGTCTTGCTTGAAAACCCGCAAATTTCTGAAAAAGGGCTATCCCGCAATCCTCGCACACATCATGGAGAAAAAGTCGGAGGAGAAGCGACTTGAGGAGGTGCCAATTGTCCGAGACTTTCCTGAAGTCTTTCCTGAAGAACTGCCTGGTCTACCACCACCAAGATAGGTTGAGTTCTCAATTGATCTCGTGCCGGGTGCTGCGCTGGTGGCACGAGCACCATACCGTTTAGCTCCATCCGAACTTCAGGAGTTGTCTGCCCAATTACAGGAACTTCTGGAAAAAGGATTCATTAGGCCGAGTTCTTCGCCTTGGGGAGCTCCGGTCCTATTTGTCAAAAAGAAAGACGGCACTTTCCGAATGTGTATAGACTATCGAGAGTTGAACAAGTTGACCGTCAAGAACCGATACCCATTACCTCGAATTGATGATTTGTTCGACCAACTTCAAGGATCGAGTTGTTATTCAAAGATTGATCTCCGATCCGGTTATCATCAATTGCGTGTTCGCGATGCCGACATTCCAAAAACCGCTTTCCGAACACGCTATGGGCATTACGAATTCCAAGTGATGCCATTCGGCCTAACCAACGCACCGGCTGTATTCATGGACCTTATGAATCGGGTGTGCAAACCTTATCTCGATAAGTTTGTCATTGTCTTCATCGATGACATTCTCATATACTCACGAAACGAACAAGAACATGCGCAACACCTCAAAACCATCCTAGAGCTACTTAGACACGAAGAGCTTTACGCCAAATTCTCAAAGTGTGACTTCTGGATAAAAACAGTTCAATTCCTTGGTCACGTGATCGACAGTCAGGGGATTCACGTTGACCGATCAAAAATTGAAGCTATCAAGGGCTGGCAAGCACCCACCACTCCGACCGAAGTACGCCAATTTTTGGGTCTTGCCGGGTATTACCGACGATTCATTGAAAATTTCTTCAAGATAGCCTTACCACTCACGACTCTGACCCAGAAAGACAAAAAGTTTGTCTGGACCGATAAACAAGAGTCAGCCTTCCAAATCCTAAAACAAAAGCTTTGCAGTGCTCCTATCCTCTCACTACCCGAAGGCACCGATGACTTCGTGGTATACTGCGATGCTTCACATCAAGGTCTCGGTTGCGTGCTGATGCAATGGGACAAAGTTATTGCTTACGCCTCGCGACAACTCAAAATTCATGAAAAGAATTACACCACACACGACCTCGAGCTAGGAGCTGTCGTCTTCGCTCTCAAAATCTGGAGACATTACCTCTACGGCACTAGGTGCACAATCTTCACCGACCACAAAAGTCTCCAACACATATTCGATCAAAAGGATCTCAACATGAGGCAACGTCGATGGGTCGAGCTGCTTACCGATTACGACTGCGAACTCAAATATCATCCAGGCAAAGAAAATGTTGTTGCCGATGCCCTCAGTCGAAAAGAGCGAGTGAAACCACTTCGGGTCCGAGCCCTCAGCATGACAATTCATAACGATCTGAACATTCAGATTCTCACTGCTCAACTCGAAGCCTTGAAACCCGATAATATCAAAAACGAAGTCTTACGAGGCATGGATAAGCAATTCGAAATCAAACCTAATGGAATTAGGTGTTTCTCAAACCGAATCTGGTTGCCTAGTTTTGGGAATCTACGGGACTTGGTGATGGACGAAGCTCACAAGTCCAAATATTCTATCCATCCAGGATCCGATAAAATGTACCACGGCATCAAGGATTTTTACTGGTGGCCGAACATGAAAGCCGAAATCGCCACATACGTCAGCAAGTGCGTTACCTGCTCAAAGGTTAAAGCTGAATATCAAAAGCCTTCCGGCTTACTTCAACAACCCGACATTCCTGAATGGAAATGGGAACAAATCGCCATGGACTTCATAACCAAACTACCCAAATCATCGAGCGGTTGCGATACCATTTGGGTGATCGTTGATCGTCTCACAAAATCTGCTCACTTCCTGGCGATCAAAGAAACTGATAAAATGGAACGTCTCACTCAAATCTATCTCAAGGAAATTGTAACCCGTCACGGTGTTCCAATCTCAATTATCTCAGACAGGGATAGTCGTTTCACATCTCGGTTTTGGCAATCACTTCAAGAGTCATTGGGTACCCGTCTTGATATGAGTACCGCATACCATCCTCAAACCGACGGCCAAAGCGAACGAACAATTCAAACACTGGAAGACATGCTACGGGCCTGCGTAGTTGACTTCGGTGTAAACTGGGAACGACACCTACCATTATGTGAGTTCTCGTATAACAACAGTTATCACACCAGCATCAAGGCTGCACCTTTCGAGGCACTGTACGGTCGTAAGTGCCGGTCGCCGATCTGTTGGACTGAAGTTGGGGATAACCAACTCACTGGTCCAGAAATTATCCACGAAACAACCGAGAAAATCTTCGACATTCAGAACAAACTCAAAGCCGCACGCGACCGTCAGAAAAGTTATGCTGACGTGAGACGTAAACCACTCGAGTTCCAGGTTGGGGATCGAGTACTACTCAAAGTATCGCCTTGGAAAGGCGTAATCCGATTTGGAAAACGAGGGAAGTTAAATCCCAGATACATTGGACCTTTTGAGATCCTCGAGAGGGTTGGTCCAGTGGCATACCGATTGCAGCTGCCTTCCGAACTCAGCAGCGTGCACCCCACTTTTCATATCTCTAATTTGAAGAAGTGTCTGTCTGATGAGACACTTATCATTCCACTCGATGAGATTCGAGTTGACGACAAGCTTCACTTTGTTGAAGAACCCGCTGAAATCATGGACCGTGAGGTCAAACAACTCAAACAAAGTCGCATTCCCATCGTCAAGGTTAGGTGGAATTCACGGCGCGGTCAGGAATTCACCTGGGAACGGGAAGACCAGATGTGACTCAAGTATCCTCAACTCTTCACTAACTCAACAACAAACATGACTTCAACATAAATTTCGGGACGAAATTCTTCTAACAGGGGGAGAATGTGACACCCGTCAATTTAGGACTAGAATTTAGTACCTAATCAAGTTTTAATACATGTAATTAGTTCTGTGTTAGGCTAATTAATGTATCAATTATTATATATATATTGTTGAATATATATGTATCTACACAATTATGCGGTTTGTTTAAACCGTACAAGTTTCAAATCGAATGCATTTCGATTCAATTAACTACGGACGTTGGTGATGCAATTATTAATTATGTGGAATAAATTAATTTCACAAATAACTACTTTATATTATGTCGATAATATAATAAACACATGCGTTCTGTTTAAAACGTTACCGAACTCTACAAAAATTCGACCAACCGACAAAACAAAAAGAAGTTATATTTTATAACGTAAAAACAAGGTATTTTATAAAATACTTCAACCAAATGTTGGGTAATTATTTATATTTCAAAACGTATATTTGAAGTTAACTAATAATAATGTAAACGTTTAAATAACCGGGAAAACGAACACCGCACGGAGCGCTAGGCGTAGACTGAAAATGGTGGGGATTTCCACCAAAACCCCCCTCCTTTCTTCTTTTCTTTTCATTTCTATCTTCTCATCTCTCTCTCTCTACCAATTTCTCTCTCAAAATTTCACCACCACAAATTCATCAAAAATCACAAGATTGGGACACTAAACGACATCAAAACATCAAGATTTTTATAGAAACGGAACCACCTCGACACGATCTACTCTTCCATCTTCTCGGATTTTTAATCCGACACCGCGTAAGTTTCCGACAAATTCCCGAAACTTCTCGTTTTAGCTTGTTTTTACATATTTATGAGTTATATAACATGTATGTGTCCAAATATATGAATAAAACACGAAATTACAACCTGAAAATGAGTTTGATTTTGATTTTGGAATTGAAAAATCGAGACAGCCGTGTTCACTGTCTGAGTGTTCTTCAGTGCGACACAAGCCTTGTGTCGCATACTGTGTCGCATAAAACCCATTATGTCGCATCTTGTGTCGCACCAAACCTTTAGTGTCGCAACTCATGCGACACAATATTGTGTCGTATACTATGTCGCAAACTATGTCGTATTTCCATACGACACAACTACTATGTCGCTATTGATTTAGCATTTCGAACCTATGCGACACAATCCTTGTGTCGTATAGGTATTGTGTCGCATACTTATGCGACACAACCGTTGTGTCGCATGACGTGTTCTTGTGTCGCATATAGTGTCGCAAAACACAGCAGATTTACAATTTAATTCCATACTAAGTGTTAGACATTTGGGACTTCAGACGATTAAACAATGTAACTTCTAAGGGACATTGAGACATGTTTTTCAAGCATAACACTTCAAACAAATATAGATATGTCGAGATTATTATTTCAACTAAATCACCAACGGGCCGTACATGTTTTCAAAACTTACTTTAAAAATCAAACAAGTCGTTGTAACTTGTATCAATTCAATCAAACAAGTCGTAGTAACTTGTAACAATTCAATCAACCAAATCGTAGTAATTTGGACATATACACATAGTTGTATAACAACTACAATGGTAGACTTTCGGGATACCGGTACAATTAATAACAATTTAAGTGTCGTGGACACATTCAGGTTTCAAGTCTTTGGACATCGATCCACAGCTAATTACTTCAAGTTTATTAAATTAAACACTTCAAGACTCAGGTGAGTTTCATGGCCCCATTTTCACTATTTTACAACTGGGGGTGTGATATTACTGCTCTATTTTGTTTTACAAGTAGAACACAAGTACCAACTTTCAAATACTACATGAGTTTCAAGCTAATCAATTTAAAGTCCTCTATAGCATAGTCTCTAATATTTTAGCGTGAATGTTAGTATATGATATCATATGGGATTGACAATCCTCATCCGGGTTAGCACGCACTAACCGGTCAAACGGATGTATTAGCATTTGGGAATACGAGTGTGGATTAGACATTCGTAGGAGGCAAACCAGTTAGGTTTCCTTAATTGGACCTAGCGCTCAAGTTAAGCTCAGACTATGTGCTCATGGATTGTATAACTTTTATTTTGCTTAATTGCATTTTAAATTCAATATAAATCTTGCGGTTCTTACAACTATACATTGACATACAAACCTGTGAGCTCACCAGGGTTTTCGCTGACCCATTTTAGTATTTATCACAGGTACCCAGCAGTAGGTAGGCTGCACAAGCAGGGACTTTTAGCTCGAGTCATCATGCATACAACTAGAGATTTGATTGCATTATTATATTTTGTAAAAGTAATTATGCTATGTAATCTCTCAATTTCAGGAACCGAGCTGATGTAACATTATTTTTGATGTAAACGTTTACTTTATTAATACAAGTTTAAAACGACGCATATAGTGGTCGTTCATTATATATCTTATGTGCTTTGTATATTGATTAGTGACACCCAAATCGAGCTTCCGCAAATCATTAAATTTGGGGGTGTCACAAAAACCGAAACCCGACCGTTTGAACACCCCTACTCAAAACTCTAGCTAAACACAAATTCAAACACCACAAAATACATACTTTTGCTCTCTCTCTCTCTCTCTCTCTCTCTCTCTCTCTCTCTCTCTCTCCCTTCTAAAAGCCCCCCGGCGTTCTCTTTTCCAGTGCACGAACAAAAACTCAAACCACCACCAACCTCATTATTTCGTCCACAACCACAATTTCTTTTCATCGGTAAGCACGACTGCAACTATTGTAACATTCGACCTTTGTCGGGTTCGACTTGATCCGTCAAACTCTGGGTTTCCACCTTTCGGTGTTGAGACCCAACAAGTTTTTGTGAGTCTCATTTGCTGTTTACTAGGTCCGACTTGATCCATCAAAGTCTGTGGGTTTCCACTGTTTAGTGTTGAGATCCAACAAGACCTAGAAAGATCCGTCTTTTTAAGGCGATTTATGGCTAGCGAGACTGTGGGTTTGGGTCTTTAGATTTTGAGAATATGTTGGGTTTGTCAATGGCTGTGTTTTTTTTGTAATTGGTAGTGTGATAATGTTTCGTTTTCTTTTTGTTCTAATTTTGTGCTTTTTTCTAATCTAACTCTGTATTTGTTTGTTTTTGTCGATTTTGGAAATTTATATATGTTTTGTATAGATCTGAGCACCATCACTTCACTATATATACAAAAACCGCACCGGTTCATGACACCACCTATTGTCATCTCATAACTACCTCTTGGATCTTTGATAAATGCACCACCAATTACTTCATTATTGATCTGATTTTGGGTTTTTGTTTTCATTTATTTTTGTTTTACATGAGTGAATATGTATATGAAAATGAAGAGATGAGGAATGACAATTTTTTTCTTTATTTTGAATCTATATTTTTAAGTTGTTTCACAATTGTGTCTGTAAAATTGTTTAATTTTATGTTTCCTGTCTTTGACTTGATAATGGCGAACAGCACCACCGCATGAAGCCACGGTACATTAGAGCATGTACAGGAAGAAGGGGATGTTTTTTTTTTTTTTTGGGTGCTTTAATTTTTGTTTATAAATTTCATGCGATGGAAGATGGGGTTAATATATTTTATAAAATTACACAATCAAATGGACATGTAAAAATATGTTAATATTGATGACTTGTCAGTATTTCGTATCGAGTCTTGTGCGGTCATAACTCAGAAAAGTAGACAAGTATTTAAAGCTGTCATTGTAACTTTTCTAGGTTGAAAAAAAATGGCGCTGAGAGTTGGAGACCTGAATTTTTGAATTTTGAAAACTAAATATCTTGCATTTAGAGTTTAGACTCAACAATTTGACATTAGAAAAGGTTAATATCATATCACTTCAAAGATGCTTAATATATTTTACTTCAAAGATAGCAAATTTGTGTGTTGAGAAAATATCATCCGTATGTCCCTATTCATAATTCATATAATGTGAACCTTTTATTTTAATTGAAATTATTTTAGATATTATGCCATTTGAAAATTTTTGTCTTAAGTTCGCCCTCTTGAGGCTAACTTTCTGACTCTGCCCATGAGCATCTGTACTTCGATTAATAAGCAAATACAAAATGAAACTAGTCTATAGTTTCAGTTTAAACCAAAGTTCCGAAAGAAATTCAATTTACTCATAACAGACTAACCCTAATACATCAAAGTCCAATTAAACCAATCAATGAACAATCGAACAATGAACACCACTAATATCACTCAAGTTAAGTTGAGTTTGTGAACATTTTGTGTGATCTAGAGTTCTAGACTCAAGGCAATAATATACATAGTATAAACTATAAAGGATATATTACTCAATTTTCGTTCAGAGACTACCAAATTCTAATAATGTACACATACTTTCAACAATAGATACCGTAAACGACCTGTTTACGATTATACATTAAATTATTTATGCGAACTCTTTGTTTGTAAAGACAAGATGTTGCCGATCGATGACGCCCTCATCTTTTTCCTATATGTTTATTCTAGGATTGACAGCGTGATGAGTACACATGTCGTAGATTGAAAAAAAAATATATTGTCATCGCATTGCACGGGTATCATGTTAGATGTCGACTGATTTGTTTTGTAAGCAAGAACAGTTAGTTTTGCAATACTTTGTATGCATTCCGAATACATGATAGTTACATATAAACTTAATTGTTACATTAACGTATAAGATGTTGATCAAAATTATTTGCCGCCGCCGCTATGAACGGGTACAAGGCTAGTGTATATTGATATACATACACTCATACAAACACGGTTACTTTAGTCGGGCATTTCGTAGTACTGCCGGCTCTCAATTACATACATTGCTTGCGAGCAACACTGTTCGATGACACGGTAAAGTGATTCAAAACGATATCGTGGTAAAGCGATACAAAACATGGAATCGGCGAGCTTACACTCGAAATTCGCACTCATTAACGGATCGTCGAGCTTACACTCGAGATCGTTAACTCAGCAACGGATCGGCGAGCTTACACTCGAGATCGTTGACTCAGTGTTTGCGTAAATACTCAATCATAGTTCTGCTGGACTACCCTTCCATATTGCTGGAGGCAACACACTATGCCAGGCGGCATACTAGTTTATTACTTGTTACCATATGACGTAGTCATACATTTACTCAATTCGTACTTAGGCAAGTATTGCCTCACATAGTAGATTTACTCATACCTGATAAGTATCTAGGCATGAAATGTCACTTTCTCTATGTACTTAGGTACACACCACGACTACTCAGGCATGTGATGCCACATTCGATGAATACACACTGATGTCGCCACACACGGGTTGTGGTGGCAGACCTCGCTTCGACACTGCACTTGGCATTGTGGGTGTCACACTTACCAACAACATTGGCCACACTGTTCAACACTTAGTACTGCATTTCGGTGCTTCGGGCACTTCACTACGGCACACAGTGCTGCATTTCACGGTACTTCGGTACTAAAATTATAATACATTGGAACTACACTACTTTACTTATAGCAATACCTACCCGGTATGTTAGTACTACACCTCGGTACAATGTTGCTGCATCATTGTCCTTCTGACTACTATAACAACATAGTTTTAGTTAACTACTGTGGAAAAACGCTAATAGGTCGTTATTACGCCTACACATTGGGACTACAACATAACTAACCACACAACTTGAAACGCGGTAAAATGCGAAAACGTAACTAAGGGAAATCGACGGGTACTGGAACCGTTACATTGAAACCACATAGGTGGGATCATACCTATCACACGCGCGACACCGAAGACTTCGACCTCAACAGGAATAGGATAATTCTGCCTCGTGATTCGTCAAAATTATAACAACTTGTAAACCCCGAAGTCTGAAAATCTTGCAACTCATACCTTAAATGGTTTCTGATCTTTATCGTCGCACGTCATTAAATTCTACATTGTACAGTTGTACATTACTTTTTGTATGCACATTTGCGATGATCTTAACCTTGATATAAAATCTCATGTATCTTTTCATCATTGTCATTAAAGCCCTCATCATGCCGCCCGGATGACAGTATTTCAGCCAAGCTGAGCTTACCCGATTCGCCGCCCAAGCAGTGGCTGCTGCTCTAGCTGCTCGAGACTCACGGGCAGGTGGCGGGGAGACACCGAACAACACACCTCCAGCTCGACCATGTACTTATAAGGAATTCCTGAACTGCAATCCACCAAATTTCACTGGAACCGAAGGGGCTGTCGGGTTAATCCGGTGGATTGAGAGGATGGAATATGTATTCCGTATTTGCAACTGCCCTGAAGACAACAAGGTCAAATACTCTACTTGCACTCTCACGGACGGTGCCCTCACTTGGTGGAACAACTACGCGCAAACCGTGAATATTGATGTCGCTCACCAACTTCCATGGGAAGAACTGAAACAGATGATGCGTGACGAGTATTGTCCTAGTGAAGAACTACAACAACTCGAGGTTGAACTCTGGAACCTCACCATAAAGGATAAGGACATCGCTGCGTACACCACCCATTTTCATCAATTAGCACTCCTCTGTCCATCCATGGTAAACCCCGAGAAGAAAAAGGTCGAAAGGTACATATGGGGACTACCAGCACAAATCCAAGGCATGGTCACTGCATCCAAACCTGGCACCATTCACGATGCTGTCCGTATGGCCCACATTCTTATGGCACAGGTAGTCCGACGCGGGATACTTGCAACTGAAAATAACCAAGGAAACTGGAATAGACCCACTGACAATCCAACAAAACGGCCGAGAATTGCTTGGATCCATGCAACTGGATCCGGAGAAAAGAAATACAAGGGAAAGAAGCCCTTTTGCCCCGAATGCGAAAGCCACCATGAAGGACCCTGTGGCACGCCGTGTAACCGGTGTAGAAGTTATGGACACCAAACTAGGGACTGTAGAGTTCCCACCACTATCTCAAACCCTAAGGCACCGAGAGTTTGTTTCGAATGTGGAGGCCCTCGACATTTCAAAAGGGACTGCCCAATATTTTGCAACGACGCCCGACAAGGGATGGTACGTCCTCCCTCGAAAACTTAACGATTTCAGTTGATACTGAATGCATATTACTCGTTCTTCGATACCACTTTTACCTATTTATTACCGAGTGCATCCTAGGATTATTAACTTTAGGCCACGTATAACTCAAGGTTTGCTTTCAGCAGACTAGTCAATCTACTGTTTGCCAGCTACTTGGTCCTGATAGGACTACTTTGTAAACAATCACCTCGTGATAACTACCTAGCCACGATTGGGCTACATGGTAAACGGTTACCCCGTGACCACGATTAACTACAACCTGAACAAACGAGAGTCAGAATGTGACTACTACGATAAACTACGACAAAGTCATGAATTGAATGCTTTTCAATCCGGTTATAGACATGGCATGTCTACTACTTATTCGACACGCTTCTCGTACATACACTTCTCCCCATACACCGCGCGATCACGACTTCACTCGAAATTTCGGGAAGAAATTTTCTTAACGGGAGGAGAATGTAACACCCGGTCAAAAAGGTCAATTTTCGCGCCTAATTTAAACTTCAAAATTTCGTACTTAGTACTCATTTAAAGATCAAAGTATTCAAGGTTATATATATATATAATGCAAATGATACTTATTTACTCCGAAAACATTTAAACACATTTCGTTTCATTTAAAAATGTGTTTTACTAAACTGAAACCGCGCGAAAACGAGTTATAAAATTTGAACACAAACATTTTATTTTTATAAGATGTTTCGACTCGGAAACATTTCGAAAGAATATTAATAAATTCTTAGAATCGAAAATAATACATTTTTATACGATCGGGTACACGAACACGGGTATTTAATACTACAATTGGGGACAACCAACCCACCATCAAAAAGGGGGCCGGCCTCCCCCTTATCCCATTTCCTTCTCATTTTTACCCACCAAACACACTCTCCATCTCTCTCTCGATTTGCACTCCCACCGTCACCATCATCATCAAATCGGACATCATCACCATCACATTTCGAAGGAGGAGAGAAGAAGAACACCCATCAGCATCTTCATCTTCATCATCGCCATCTCCACCATCTCGATCCGCCATTTTTAAGCTCGAAAGCGACATTTGGTAAGAACACCCACACTTGATTTATGTTTATTAACATGTTATTGAGTCCATACAACAATGATATATCCAAGAAATCAGTTAAAAACGCTTTAAATCGTGAAACCCATCTCACGAATCGCATCAGTTCATCGTGCGAATCGAGATGAACTCGACTCACGAAACCTTATCCGAACTCAACTCTCGAAACCTTATCCGAAATCTGCGAATCGAACAGGCCTGCGAGCCGAACTGAGTCGCGAGTTGACTTACGAACCGACTTGTTTTTAACCGAGTTGCGAAGTAGCTCGACCCGGGAACTGAGTTGAGCTGCGAGACGAGACTTGCGAGTCGACCATGTCTTGTGAGCTGACTCTGTGAACTGACGTTGTGAACTGACCTGCGAGTCAGGTTCGCGTAATGAACGAATTTAAATTTCAGATGCGTTTTTTCCAGCCAGGGGCTCTGCCCCTTGGACCCCGCCAGGGGTTGCCACCCTTTGGACCCCGCTACCAGGGGCGCTGCCCCCGGACCCCCGTACACGATTTCTAAAACTTAAACAACAAACGAATACTCGAACAACTAGTTTATACAGACTGATAAATCGCTTATTCATATAACCTCGCGTGTTTAGGACACCAGGAGGTTACGATTGGGACAACACACGTATCGTAGAATCGCTAGCTCCTCAGGTGAGTTCATAGCCCCACCTTTCAAACTGTTTTACTGTTTTTGGGGTGAGACACATGCTTTCGTTTTACTTGTTTTCATTGTTTATTGATTTAATAAAACGAGTAACCGACTTCTGTATAAACATATTGTGTTTTAACATTGCTGGACTTTCATAAAATACTCTAGGGTATTAAGTATCCAAAGGTTAGGAAACACATAGACTTGAACAGGTACGACTTTCTAAGGACTAACGGATTCCTTACACCTATAATCTACAATTACTAGTGTCATGCTAGCCTTCGAGTAAACCGTGCCTAGGGGCACCAACCTTCTTGTTAAGTTTGAGACTATGAATACGCGATGGTAGCGTACATTAGTGGAACATATTTATACCATTTCCCAAAACAGCTAAGTGATGATTACACATACTTAGGCACATTATGCTACATACTATTATCTAAGTGGAACACTTACAAACTTAGATACAATGTGCTATACCTGACAGTTGTAAGACAACTGTAGGTACTCCATTGAATTACATTTATAATATTACCATAGGGTAATCCATTGGTTTAACATTGTGCAATAATCGTACTTACTGATTATATGCATACACTTTTGGGCACGTGGTGCCACACTCGATTACTACTGCATGTACGCTTGCTATAGGTACAGGTACATTTATATGCATACTTGATGCTACTACTTGACACGAGGTGTCACACACGATTACTACTGTATGTACACTAGAGATAGGTACATGTACACTTATATGCATATACTGATTGGCACGTAGTGCCACTTCCGGGCACGTAGTGCTACTTCCGGGCACGTTGTGCTACTTCCGGGCACGTTGTGCAACTTCCGGGCATGTTGTGCTACTTTCGGGCACGTTGTGCTACTTCCAGGCACGCTGTGCTACTTTCGGGCTCGATGAGCTACTTCCGGGCACTAGGTGCTACTTCCAATATACATGTAGATTTCTTAGAGTTACATGTATACTTTATATGCATATACACTTACTCTACTGGGCACGAGATGCCATACCTGATTACTACTCTGCACGTATACTTGTATAGTTACGTGTACACCATATATGCATATACGACTATTCTACTGGGCACGAGGTGCCAGATTCGATTACTTTATGCATGTATACTTGTTATAGTTACATGTATACTTTATATGCATACTTGATTACACTACTGGGCACGGAGTGCCACACTCGATTTACCTTACATATGTACACTTATATGCATACACCATTACTCTATTGGGCACGATGTACCGCAACCAATCACTGTTTACAAGTACGTCTATTATATATACACATATCCTTTGTATGCACACCCGATTACCTGACTGAGCACGTGGTGCTACACTCGATATTCTTATACATACATGATTACACAGTTGGACACATAGTGTCACCCTCGATTCTTATACACGTACATGATAACCTGATAGGTCCTTGAGTACGTAGTACTGCCTCTAGAAACCACCATGAGTTACGACCATAGGGTCTGGTAGTGTGCTACTCCGAAAGATATTACATACACGGGAACACTTTGAGAACACATTAGAAACTAAACCTATCAGATTAGGTTATAAGGATATGGCAACCTCTATATTGATTTCACCATGGGAGCACAACCATAATACGTTACAGTTTTTCAAACAAAGTTTGCAAACTACCTTTGAACTACACACGGTTTATACTTCATGTTTTACTTAACAAACCTATGAACTCACCAGCTTTATAGCTGACTCGTTTTAGCATTTGTTCTCAGGTGACAGCAGGATTAGGACTACTACAAGCTATGCTAGCTCGAGTCGCATGTTTTCAACATCTGGATTTCTTCGCATAACTTTTGTATTACAAATTATGTATTGAAATTATTTTGCGAACTCGTATCACTGTAAACTCTTACTTTTGAAATGTATAACTATTTTCAAACGTCTCATTTAGAGTCATTCATTATGTACCTTTGTGCTTGTGATATTTGATTTGGTAACACCCGACCTGATCGCTTTCGCAACCCGAAATTTGGGGGTGTTACATCTTGCTCTGAAACAATCCGGTAATATACCATCATAACATTCCACATATATAAATAAAATAACACATAATCGTTATCCACTTAACCCCCGTATCACTCACCTTTGCTTTGTTGACATTTAATCAACATAATACTTGAACATGGATGGCACCAATCTTGATCACCTAACATACAACATATCAACATACAACATGTTTAACAATCCATAATCATCATAATCAACTAATCAACTTAATTAACCCATCACTCTTTTAGGTTAACCAAGTTTGACTCTTGATCAAACTATACATAACTCTCTACTTACATAATCATTTAACTTATTACTACTTATAATAATCTAACAATAACCAATCTAAGGTTATGAAGAATCATCATAAACATTATTAATTCATTTTAACTCTTTAAACTCATACATCAATCATTAATTCATAATCATTTACATGGTGTAATCACTTGTGTAATACTTCAATCATCATTAAATCATCACTAATCATCATCATAACCACTTTTAACATTTGATTACTTTAATTATAGCTTCATAATATCATTTTATTAACATATTCATAATTATTATCATAAGCATAATTAATTTACATAATTAACTAATTGATTCAATACTTCAATTCTTCATAATCATACTCTAACAACATTTATAAACACTAATTAGCGTGTATTAATACCAAAACATACTTATTTGATCAAAACCCACTTTGATCATTAATCATATCACATAATTAATCCACTTCTAGGTTGAATTGATGTTAATAACAATCATATAACCATCTTTACATCCCTTATTCATCATGATACTTCTTGATTTCAACTTATGAATCATCAATTTCTCAAAACCACCATTTACTCATTTTCTAAGTTATGAAAATCAAGAACACATAATTACCTCATGTTAGAAGGAATCATTTGATGAAGAATCTCATATCTCTAGCTTCAATTCGATGTATTGAATTGATTTCAATTTAAGGTTTAAGGTTTTCTCGTGTTTTCTTCATGTCTGGAAAGTCCTGGGTTATAAAAAATGAATCGTACGTACGTATGTGTGAGAATAGATATACATGTGTTAATTTTACTCCCCGTGATTATCATTGTCTGGAACTTTAAAACCAACATACAATTACTATTATTTTAATTCACCTAAAGTAATAATAAATTAAAACAATTACTATTACTTTATTCATTTTAATACTTTTGGATTTTGGGGTGTTACATTTAAACATGCTTAGCATATGGCAGAGGTATGCCCGATACAAAAGTCTTATATCATATAATTATTTTGGATTATGACGTTCATGCGACGGCCACAGCCTCGCTTAGATGTAGCATCGTTTAAGGTTTGTAGCGTGCCAGGTGCGTGGCAATGGGGAGCCGTTAACCGTTATCAGGCTATACGCTCCGTTTCCGTGGCATGTGGCCACCCTGTAAGGACCCTCCCAGTTAGGCCGAGGCTTTCCCGTGCTTTCCGCGCGACTCGCTTCATTCTTTCTCCATACGTAGTCTCCGACAGCGAATGTTAAAGGGTGAACCCTGCGGTTGTAATAGCGGGCTATCTTTCTTTTGTTTTCCGCCTCTCGGGTTGCGGCATACCCGCGTCTCTCCTCAATCTTGTCTAGGTTATCCCTCAGGTTTGCCGCATTTACGTCGGCGTCAAATTGAGCTACCCTGAGGGTTGGAACACTTATTTCCGCGGGGATGACTACTTCGGAACCGTAGACGAGGCTATACGGGGTTTCACCAGTGGATTCTTTAGGTGTGGTTCGGTGCGCCCATAGGACATTTGGTTATTCTTCTGCCCAACCGCTCTGTTAACCATTAAGGCGGGCCTTAATTCCGTTAACGATGTCGCGATTCGTCACTTCTACTTGCTCGTTAGCTTGCGGATGCGCCACAGACGTGAATGTCTGTTTGATTTGGAGCTCTGCGCACCACGATTTAAACGGATTCTCGGCAAATCGCTTGCCATTGTCGCTCACTATCTCGTGGGGGATTCTGAAGCGACACACGATGTCCTCCCACATGAAAGTCAGGGATCTTATTCCCCATGATGGTTAATAGTGGCTTCGCCTCCACCCATTTGGTAAAATAGTCAATGGCTACCACCAGGAATTTCACGCTTCCTCAGTCTGCCTGAAATGGACCCACAATACCGATGGCCCACTTGTGAAAAGGCCACGCTGAGGTCACTGGGATGAGATCATGTCTGGGGGATCTCTGGACCGGTGCGTTTGTTTGGCAGGCTTGACACTTCTGGATCACCTCCAGGGTATCCTTATGCATCGTAGGCCAGAAGTATCCATGCCGGGCCGCATGCCCCCTCATGTATTTCTCTGATAGCACTTTCAGCTTGTGCTGGTCCCACGCACCTTAATTTTGGTCCGAGGAACGACTTTCTGTTGAGCGTCCCGTTGATCATTTCATACCTTGGAGCGTTCACTCTTACTTTCCTTGCCTGGCCAGGGTCATCTAGCAGCACTCCTGTGTTCAGATATTCGATGATTGGAGTCATCCATGTGTTGCCAACTTCTTGGATGTCTGATACGGTAGGGTCGGCGACGATCAACTTTTGCTTGAGCACCTCAACCAATACTTCTTTTGTCAGTTGGGCAAAAGTTAGCGAGGCTAACTTGCTGAGGGCATCCGCTTTTTTGTTTTGGCTCCTCAGGACCTGTTCGATTTTGATGTACTCAAATGCTTTGATTAAAGATTTTTCTAGATCGAGGTATTGCTTCATTGCTGGCTCTTTTGTTTCAAAAAGGCCACAGATTTGATTAGCCACCACTTAAGAATCAACATATGTTTGCAGCTTTTTGATCCCCATCGTTTGCGCCATACGCAATCCTGCGAGGAGAGTCTCATACCCCGATTCATTGTTTGACGCAGGAAAGTCGAACCTGAGCGCATAAGTGTGTTCTTCACCGGTTGGGCTTGTCAAGATAAGCCCAGCCCCAGACCTTTCTGAGCTTGTCCCCCCCCCCCCCCCCCCCGTCCGTAAACAGTTACCAAGTTTCTTTGGGCGGAGTTGTTTCCATTTGTTGCTTTATCAAACCCTCCGATCCTATCGGTATCTCGGACAGGAAATCCGCCATTATCTGCCCTTTTACCGCATTTCTTGGCCCAAAAGCGATTTCGTGTTCACCCAGCTCTATAGCCCGTTTTGCTAGTCTGTCGGATACCTCCGGTCTTGCCAGTATTTGTTTTATGGGCTGGTCTATCAGTACCCTTATCGGGTGAGCTTGGAAATATCGCCGGAGGTGCCTCGTAGAATACACTACTGCCAGGACTAGCTTTTCTATCGGCATGTAATTTACTTCTCCCCCTGTAGCGCCTTACTTACAAAGTAATAAGGGATTTGTACCTTGTCGTGCTCGGCAATTAGGACTGAGCTCACGGCCTCTCAGGAGGCTGCGATGTATAATATAAGTGTTTCCCCTTTGATCGGGGCAGTAAGAGTGGGTAATTCCGCCATGAACGCTTTCATTTCCTGGAACGCCTTTTCTGCTTCGGCCGTCCACAAGAAATCCTTGTTGCTTATGCAACCCTTCATGGTAGCGAAGAAGGGTAACGACCTGTCTGCGGCGCGCGATAGGAAGCACGTCAGTGCAGCAAGCTTGCCCGTGAGGCTCTGCACCTCCTGCTTAGATTTTGGGGAGGGCATTTCCAGGATTGCTTCTATCTTCTTGGGGTTTGCCTTGATGCCCCTGGGGGATATGATGTGTAACATCCTCGAAATGGACCTAGTTGTTTTATATTATTTCTTGATTTAAATAAGTATTTAAATGTGTTTGAAAATAATATTGTTTGAAATTAGTTAAAATAATTGGAATAGGAGTCGAATATTCCAATGTGATAAGTGAATTATTAATTATTGTAAATTAATATAGTTGACGGTAAATTAAAATGTTTGCACTCGCAAATGGTTTTCGGGTTCCAGACAATAGATTGAGATCGGGTATTAAATTATACCCGTATATTGAAGGCGGTTGGATGAGCCGACTTATATATATCCTTTCCTATTTAGGAAAGTTATTCATTTTATTCTGAAACTCACAGAAACTCTCTGAAAACCTTCAAATCAAACTAGAAATCAAATCAGGAAGTGGTGATACTCGTGAAACTTCATTATCATCAGATTATCATCGATATGTTCTTCAATCAGTAAGTGTTCTTAAGTATTTAAGAATTTGATTTTGATTGAAATTAGGTAAATTGATGATTTGAGAGAATTAGATGTTAGAAACATGTTATAAGTGTTACATATTGATTATGTAACGTTATGTGTGGTTAAAAACTGTTAGAAGTTGAGTTTGGGCGATTTTGTTATAAATATCGCGGATCAGGTTTTGATCAGGATGAACAGGGCTGGAACGACGGGGGAATCCGGCGGATTCAAGGGAATCCGGCGGATTCAGTCAGAAATGAGGGAATCCGGTCGGATTCAGGGAATCCGGCGGATTCAGGTTGTTTTGTGGGAAGCCGGCGGCTTCTTAGGGAATCCGGCGGCTTGGTAGGCTGTAATCGCATTTCTTGTTTGATTGTTAACAGTAATGTGATTGATATTGGATGTATGTTAATATATGATAATGATTATGTTGTAAATCATTAGTACATGATTAGGAACTAGTAATTAAAAGATTAATTATGTTGAGTTCCTAAATGTTAAAGATTGATATAAGTTTAGTATTGATGATCATGATTTCTAACTTATATTTGATTTGTTGATTCTCAGATGTGGAAAAGGCTCAGTGATATTAGACTACTGAGTGGAGGCCTGAGGTAGTCGATGAGTGGATCTGTAACCTCAGTGTGATTTAGTTGTAATGATTTGATTTACAACAAGTAATTTATAGTATTACTTGATATGATGCATCTGTTGAGATATCCTGCTATGATAGTTTGACTAGTTGCTTACTTGGCTGTTTGAGCTAGTATGTAAGATTCTGAGGTCAACTTGACTTGACAGTTGGACTTGGTTGTTATTGTAGACGACAGGAGATCTTGAAACTTGAAATGTTGGTTTGGAGATCTAGGTCGTGTGTGATTAACAACTGGTTACCGGGAATTCTGTATAGGCCAATACAGATGATTGATAAGGGTTCCCTGAGTACCAAACCGGTATTAGGGTATCTCAGGAGCCACCGGTCCTCATGACGATTTATAATGTTTGATTGGTGTAGCTTGACATTGATTGGATGTCGAGTGAATGATTGATTTTCTGTTTATTGTTATTTGATGTAAACAGATTGTTATGCTAGGTTGTACTGTTGCTTATAGTTTCATTCACTTAGCGTTGTGCTAACCCCACCACAGTTCTTCCTGCAGGTTAAATAGATGGGACATATTGGGCAGGAGGTTGTGGGACTGGATGGAATGTTTGACAGGCTGTTACTCTGATGTTATTTTTATAACTGTAAAAGTATTTTGAATCATATAACACCGAGTTTGTTGAAATGTCATGTGTTTGGCTTTGAAAAAGTCTATTGACATTTTGAGTACATTGATTGAAATGTTTTAAATATACGCTTCCGAGTCGCCAATATTATATGATTATTTTTAATTAACGAGGGGTGTTATAAGTTGGTATCAGAGCAATAGTTTGGGTGAATTGGACATGATAGATTGTTCAATCCTGAACTTTGATTGAGTTGAGTCAAACATTCCAGTGGGTGCGGGTTTAGTTGATTAGTGAATGTGTGAGAAAGTGATTAGTTGAATATGTACTAACCCTTAACAAGTTGTGAAGTTGTTGTTTGATTGCAGAGACGGAGGAACATGAGTATCTGATTGGTATATTTCATGTTTCCTCAATACTCGTTGGCTTAAGATTGCCAGGTAATCTTCGATAAGCCTATGTTAATTTAAATTAACTTGAATTGTTTTCTCTGTTATGTTGAGTAAGCTTTGTTGTGAAGTTAATTTAGTCAGACTGATATGATTCCCCAGTTTTGAGTCAACTAATGATTGTTATAGGTTGACATGAGGATAGAGGTATTGAATGGGATACTCATTGTGGTGGTTATTTCTGATTGAATTGAAAATGCAGAAATGTGATTAAATGAGTAGATAAAGAGTTGATTAAGATTTAACATGATTGATGTTGGAACCTAAGGAGTGTCCTTATTGGTGAGACAAAATAATTGATAGTATTATATTAGTAGATTGATCACAAGGTGTGATTTGAATCTTGTTTAAGGATAGTGGTGTCATTTGATTTGAGAATGACTGCTATTTGAGAAAATATGTGTTTATGTGGCTATATGATGTGTTAGGATTATAGCTAAACACTTGATATAAACCAACAAAATGACAGGTTTATGAGAAATATAGCTTATGATAAAGCTAAATTGATTGAGAAAGTGATAGGTCTTTCTGGTTAATTGTAAATTAATAGATGAAATATTTAAAAGTAACATGATTGAGTAGGCTTGTTGTGACAGTGATGCTTGATAGTATAGCATATGTCAAAGTGATGATAATTAATTAAGATGTGTCCTGAATTTGGAGTAAATAAGGACATTGATTAGTGTTAAGTATTGAAACTATGATGACGAGTTATCATGTGTTTGAGGTTCAGATAAGTGAGATACTGAGTAATTCAGTTGTTGAAAATTAGAACATTATGTGTATGTGAGATGACTTGCATATGTAAGGTTGAGTATGTAAAGTAGTAAACTGATTTTGAGTATGTATCAGCTGATAGGAACTATTAAATAGATTATGATTGATTTGAAATCATGAAGTATTTAATACATACAGGAGATAAGAGTAGGTCATATTGATAATTATAATGTAGAGTAGCCTGAGAATGGATTGTGAAGAACCTAATCTTGCAACGCCTGATCACCGTTGTTATATTATGTTGTGTCACATGAATTTGTTGAGGCTACTTGGTATAAAAGAAATGTAATGTGATTTAGAAAACTGAGCATGAAAGTATGCTAAGTGGTTTAATAGTTGTTTTGATAAGAAAACAATTGGTTGATAGAACTGTGACATCTAGAATGTAAATGTGAGAGTGTAAATAATGTTTGTCATTGATAGTTGTTTTGTTGATGAACATAAATGACAAATTGGATTCTGTTAAATAGGTAATTGTGATTGATAATGATAGATTACCTATAGGTGGATTTGTATAGTGTTTAAATGAATCACTATGTTGTAGCTGGCTTGTATGAAGCCAAAGTTGAGATAGGTTGATATTGTCTTGCTTGAGGAATTTCTAGTATTATTGAATGTAATAATGTGAGGTCTATGATTGAAAGTAAGCATACAATATGAAATAGCTTGTATGGAGCCAAGATTGATGTAGGTTGACCTTGTCCTTGTGAAGGATTGATAAGATTATTGAATGTAATAATTTGAAATATATGTTTGAAAGTGAACATATAAGATGAAATAGTTTGTTGTGAGTTAATATTGATAGTATGTTAACTTTGAAAGTCAAACCATGAATAGTGAGTTGTGTATAAAATTAATTGCTTGTGATTGGTTTGTAAATGAGTCAAACTTGAGAAAAACAATTAGAGAATTTTATTGATTGATTGATTGAAATCAAAGTTGACAAATAGTCAACTAATTGTGTTGAAATAGTTTAACATTGATTGAAATGTTATGACTGTATGGAATGTGATTGAATTTTTAGATTTGTCACATTATGTGGAAATGGGTCATATAAGATCCAAAAGAAATAGATGAATTGTTTAAGTTTGTGAAACTTGATTTAATTACTTAAGGATAGTATTAAGTAATTGAAATAGTGCTAAGTATAATTGAGTATTCAGTTGGGCGATGTTAGATATTTAAACTGAATACATGTTAAGGAATTATACAGATATGAAGTCATTAAATGATATGATAGTTATAAATTGCTGAATGATGTAAGTTAAATCACATTGATTAGGATTGTGATAAGAAAGTCTTACCAGTGTATGAGGCTTGTGATGATAACTTTGATTGGGTAAGACTGTGAGATGATGAATAATTGAAGGTTATTATTATTAGTTGCATAGGTTGATTGGTACCTCATGGTGAGTTACTTAGATATTGAAAGAATTGAATGAATTCTTTAGTTATTTGTTGATTTTATACAAATGAAGTAAGTGATGAAGTGATAAATTGGGATTAGATCCAAATAAGAAATGATATGAAAGGATATCTGAAAGTGAATTGTGCTAAAGGTTTAGCTTAACCTTGGTTAATAATTGAGGAAATATGAATTGAATAGTTGGTCATATTTTAAGAAATCAGGTATGAAATTAAGTGTAATGATCATTATTTTGATAGTTTAAGAATAATGATTGCTTGACATTTGGGGCTGAAAACCTGATGTGTATAATTGTAAGTGTTAGAAAGTAAGAGAAATCTTGAAATTGATAGGTGATAATTGTATTCACCAAGCTTTTCTTGTAAGTTTAAGTTAAATTGTTTAAGTTATATACGAGTTGGTAAGTATATAAGTGAAACATAGAGTTGTTGATTGGTAATTGTTCCATGTCCTGTGGTATGGATATGTGATGACTAATAGTACTGAGAAGGCTTGAAAAAGACTTTAACAGTCTGAATGGCCTAGTATATAGAATGAAATGGAATTGTTATGTATGTGTCCATTTTAGAGAATATCTAAAATAGTGTAGGTATGTATGTGTGGTATACATGATAATAAATGGCATGATAAGTTTTAATAGAATGAATTAAAATATGCCATAAGATATGTGGAGGTTAGTTAATTGTGATTAACTTGATGTAGATTTTGTTGGAAATGTGTTGGAAAGTAGCACATTTTGATAATGTGATATTGTGATGCTTGACCTGTAGTATCATAATATGTGGATTAAGATTGACTTAGTTGCTAGATTGATGGGATCTAGTGTTGAATGATTGGGTGGTTAAAGTTGTATAATTTTCTAATGGCTTGTGATTAGTAGTTTATGATTGTAAGGTTGAGTTGAAATAACTGGTTGCTAAGAATAGATTCTGATGTCTTACCAGTTTAAGTAATATACAAATTCTAACTTGATGGTTAGTTAAACTTTGGAGATATATAGTGAGTATTGATAGATGTACTGAACTGTATAATCATTAGTGTTGTGATTATTGGAAGTGTTATTGTTGTTGTTAACAATTGATAGGTTGTAATGAAAGGAATTACAAGTAGAAATAAGTCAATGTAGAGGTTGGTTGAATGTAGGTAATATTTGATTGTGGTACTATTGTTGATTAAGCAAAGTACTTGTTGATTGTAGTTTTACCTACTGAGTGTGACCTCTGCTGTGCTTATTAAAGTGATATGAATCTGGATTACTTTAAGTAAAGGATTTCTATGATTAAAGTGATATGTGAATATGGTAGGTTATTCACAAGAGTAGGTATGAAACTTTTGGATGAAAAGTTAACCTAGATTTGAATTTCAAATCTTTGATGGTAGAGATTTAAGATTGTGATCTGTATATTAGACTGATTGTTGGTCGTGAGCTGAATTATATTTCAGTGTTGCTAGGTACATTGTGGTTTAATAAACACTGTTGTTGTGATATTGTTATTGCTGTTTTATTGATAACAGAGATGAACAGTGAAAATAGGTTAAAGATTTTAGCATGTTGCTAATTTCTGGTTGCGTAGACCTAATAAGTGATGTTAGGTTTCACTTATTGTTGTTGGTTAAAGTGATTGGGTGCTTTAAACTTTTATTTGATTGGCGATAAAGGAATTAGATAGATGATTTGTTCCTATGAGATGTTGGATGGATGCACTGTAAGTGTGCATAGGAAAAGATAGAAGCATGTACATTTGGATATGTGCATGTGGAAAGAATTCAACTAATCTAAGAATAGTTGTAAGTTGCTATTGAGGATTAATGTATGCTAAGAGGTATGTGACTTTATCACATTAGTCAGATTGATTGAGGTTAGATTTCGGGGACGAAATCTCTTTAAGGGGGGAAGAGTTGTAACATCCTCGAAATGGACCTAGTTGTTTTATATTATTTCTTGATTTAAATAAGTATTTAAATGTGTTTGGAAATAATATTGTTTGAAATTAGTTGAAATAATTGGAATAGGAGTCGAATATTCCAATGTGATAAGTGAATTATTAATTGTTGTAAATTAATATAGTTGACGGTACATTAAAATGTTTGGACTCGCAAATGGTTTTCGGGTTCCAGACAATAGATTGAGATGGGGTATTAAATTATACCCGTATATTGAAGGCGGTTGGATGAGCCAACTTATATATATCCTTTCCTATTTAGGAAAGTTATTCATTTTATTCTGAAACTCACAGAAACTCTCTGAAAACCTTCAAATCAAACTAGAAATCAAATCAGGAAGTGGTGATTCTCGTGAAACTTCATTATCATCAGATTATCATCGATATGTTCTTCAATCAGTAAGTGTTCTTAAGTATTTAAGAATTTGATTTTGATTGAAATTAGGTAAATTGATGATTTGAGAGAATTAGATATTAGAAACATGTTATAAGTGTTACATATTGATTATGTAACGTTATGTGTGGTTAAAAACTGTTAGAAGTTGAGTTTGGGCGATTTTGTTATAAATATCGCGGATCAGGTTTTGATCAGGACGAACAGGGCTGGAACGACGGGGGAATCCGGCAGATTCAAGGGAATCCGGCGGATTCCGTCAGAAATGAGGGAATCCGGTCGGATTCAGGGAATCCGGCGGATTCAGGTTGTTTTGTGGGAAGCCGGCGGCTTCTTAGGGAATCCGGCGGCTTGGTAGGCTGTAATCGCATTTCTTGTTTGATTGTTAACAGTAATGTGATTGATATTGGATGTATGTTAATATATGATAATGATTATGTTGTAAATCATTAGTACATGATTAGGAACTAGTAATTAAAAGATTAATTATGTTGAGTTCCTAAATGTTAAAGATTGATATAAGTTTAGTATTGATGATCATGATTTCTAACTTATATTTGATTTGTTGATTCTCAGATGTGGAAAAGGCTCAGTGATATTAGACTACTGAGTGGAGGCCTGAGGTAGTCGGTGAGTGGATCTGTAACCTCAGTGTGATTTAGTTGTAATGATTTGATTTACAACAAGTAATTTATAGTATTACTTGATATGATGCATCTGTTGAGATATCCTGCTATGATAGTTTGACTAGTTGCTTACTTGGCTGTTTGAGCTAGTATGTAAGATTCTGAGGTCAACTTGACTTGACAGTTGGACTTGGTTGTTATTGTAGACGACAGGAGATCTTGAAACTTGAAATGTTGGTTTGGAGATCTAGGTCGTGTGTGATTAACAACTGGTTACCGGGAATTCTGTATAGGCCAATACAGATGATTGATAAGGGTTCCCTGAGTACCAAACCGGTATTAGGGTATCTCAGGAGCCACCGGTCCTCATGACGATTTATAATGTTTGATTGGTGTAGCTTGAAATTGATTGGATGTCGAGTGAATGATTGATTTTCTGTTTATTGTTATTTGATGTAAACAGATTGTTATGCTAGGTTGTACTGTTGCTTATAGTTTCATTCACTTAGCGTTGTGCTAACCCCACCACAGTTCTTCCTGCAGGTTAAATAGATGGGACATATTGGGCAGGAGGTTGTGGGACTGGATGGAATGTTTGACAGGCTGTTACTCTGATGTTATTTTTATAACTGTAAAAGTATTTTGAATCATATAACACCGAGTTTGTTGAAATGTCATGTGTTTGGCTTTGAAAAAGTCTATTGACATTTTGAGTACATTGATTGAAATGTTTTAAATATACGCTTCCGAGTCGCCAATATTATATGATTATTTTTAATTAACGAGGGGTGTTATATGATGTGTCCGAGGAACTTTCCTTCCTCCATTCCAAAATTGCACTTTGCTGGGTTTAGCTTCATTCCAATGCTTCTTAGTGTTTCAAAGGTCTCTACGACGTCCCGCAACAAGCTTGACTTGGAATTACTTTTGATGATGATGTCGTCAACGTATGCTTCCACATTTCGACCAATTTGGTCTCGGAAAGCCGTGTCAATTACCCTTTGGTATGTAGCTCCGGCATTCTTAAGCCCGAGCGACATCTTTTGATAACAAAAAATACCCTGGTCCGTGTAGAATGCCGTTTTGTCTTCGTCCTCTTTGGCCATGTGGATTTGGTGATACCCCTTGTATGCGTCGAGGAAACACTTTAAACGATATCCCGCTAGTGATTCCACTTTCCAGTCAATTTCGGGTAAAGGGTAATTATCCTTGGGGCACGCTTTGTTTAGGTGCTTAAAGTCGACACACATTCTCCATTCCCCGTTGGATTTTTTTTACCATTACTGGGTTAGCTACCCAGGTTTGGTACTTCACCTCACGCATTAAGCCTGCTTTTACTAGTTTTTCCACTTCGGCAGTTGTAACGTCCCAAATTTCGTAAGTTCTAAAACTTAAATTATACTATTTTAACTGTTTCAGTTAGAAGGACTAACTGTGTAAAGTATTTTATGTTCTTAGGATGTGCCAATTAATGAACTAGTTAAGAGGGGACTAAATGTGTCAAGTACTATAAAATGAGGGGTTTAATTGTAAAATACAGTATAAAAACATAATTCCTGTAGCTTCTAACTCATTTCATATACTGAAAATTTAACATCACGTATAGAGAGAGAGTGAGAATCGATTGGGAGTAAACAAAGGGAAGAATTCATCAAAAATTTAAGCTAGGGTTTGAAGAATTAAGCTTGAAATCATAAATTCTTCATTCTAAAGGTATTACTAACATCTTTACTTGTTTAATTGATGAATTGAAATTCCTAGGTTAAACCCTAAGTTCATGAATTTGATGAATTAGTCGTTTAATGATGCCATGTACGTTTCATACACTCTTTTGAATCAAATTGAATGTGAAATTCATGATTTTGAGGTTAAAAAAGTTATGCCCTAGAGTGTATAAGTAAAATTGATACTTGTAAACTTTGTATATGATTTGTGTAAATGGTATAGTAATGAAATAATAGTGTTTTGATGAACTAAAAGCTTGTGATCATTGTTTTGATAGGAAAGGAATACATATAAAGGGGGTAGTTGATGATGGTAATGATATTGATATATGTGAATAGACACTAAGAAGTGGTAATCTTAGAGTAAGTAATGATTTTGACTTGGTAATGATATTAAACTACCCAATTATATGTAACTAGTTGTAAAGTGTATGAAGCATATGATGAAATTGGAAGGGTTATGTGAATTTGATACGTGATTACATGATTTTGTGATTAGGTAATAAACGTGTTCAAAGTGCTACAAGTGATTATTTGTGTGGGCTATTGCGAGGTAACTTAATGGATGATGCTATCTTTCTTCAAGTAATGCTTATTCCATTTACTTGGAAGGACCGGTAATGGATATGTCATTTACTTGATGAGTTATGATTATATACCGGAGTGTAGGCCCGAAGATTTTAATTCTTGCGGGAATTAGCATATGATATTATGGATCCTTGATATACGTATGTTGTGATTTGATATTGATTATCATTGATAGCCCATTGCTTACTAAGCATTTCGCTTACTCGATATTGTTTATATGTTTTTACGTGAGCCAAGTGGGACCCAGAGGGATTCGGGCAAAAGGCCTGAAAGATGCTAGTGGTGGAGCTTGTTAAGTTGTTGGTAACAAGCTATTTCCTTTAATCATGCTCTTGATATGTATATGTACACCCCTTTTGGTCAAGAAAACATGGTTTTGTCATATGATGTTGAAAGTCAAAATCTTTTCATGTTGATGGTAAAAGTTAAACTTACTATAGAAGGAAAGTCAAAGTAGTCAATGAGTGGTTGTGTGCTTATTGACAGTCTTGGAATGGTCCATGTCGAACACTTGTGGTAATTAATGTAAATATTATGTTTTTATGTGAATTTGGTGTTTTATGGTTATAATAAGATACCAATAGTAAATATGGTCTAGTTTGACTTAGAATGGTCAATGGAATGTGAAATGGGTATTAGAATAGTGGTTATATGGGTAAAGACCCAAACGGGTCATAAAAGTGCCCAAATGGGTCACTTAATGGTTAAACGGCTAAAATGAGTTGTGGTTTGGGTATGACTAATGTATAAGTGGCTTTAGGTCCTAAATATAGTGATGAATGTATGGTAAAAATGGTAAGATCTGAAAATTTGTAGTTTGAAACTTAGTATGCTAACGGAAATGGTCAAAAATGGCCAAAACAGAGTCGAAGGTTCAAAAAGCAATAAAACGTGAATTTATGAAAAGTGGAAAATTGGAAACGTTTGTAATGTCAAAATACACGTACCTGCAAAATTTCAGGTCCCAACTCTTAACGAGTTGGAAGTTATGCATGTTTGAATTTGGATAAAAAGTATGAGTTTTTTTTTTAAACAAAGGATCCCGGTGCCCTTATTATGATGGGATCGAGTGTGTCTTTTGATCAGAACATATAATCCCGGTGGGATCATTTACGATCCCGGTGGGATCGTTTCAGGTCCATTTTTGAGTTAAAATTTGGAGTTAAACGTTTCTAAACCATATCTTATGTCTATATTAGTAATGTAAAGTGTGTTATAAGTTTTTATACACTAAAAAAAAAGGGTTCTAAATTTCGGGGTGTTTCAAAGTTAAGAAACGGCTGCGGTCCGGGGCCATCCCCCTTTTCTTTTGCCTGACGGGGGTTAGGCTCGGGTTTATGTTCAGCCTATGCTCAGCAATGTTGCGGGGTACCCCGGTCATATCTGCATAACAAAAAGCAAAAACATCTATGTTTTGACGCAGTATGTCCGTTAATTGTGCCTTTATGCTTGTTGGTAGTAGGCGATTAATTTTGACAGCTTGCTCGGGATATGCTGGGTTGAGTACCACGTCTTCTTCGTCGACCCTCGGGGGGTCCCCTTCATGGGCTGGGGCGATGGTTACGGGTGAGCATACATCTCTAGGGGAAGTGCGTCGGAGGGTAGCTATGCCTCCCATTGTCGGAAATTTCATCATTCCGTGTACGGTTGAGATGACAGCCCCAAACGTTTGCATGCCTGTTCTTCCCAGGATCACGTTATGCTTTAAAGGTGACCTGACAATTATAAAGTTGAGGGTAGCTATCCTGTATTGTGGGTAACTACCCAAGCACACTTCCATTTCAACTTTGCCAATTGGCCAATTGGTTTCACCAGAGAAACCTACCAGTGGTGAGTAATATTCTGATATCGATCGTCGTATTTCGGACGGGAACTGCAGGAAACAGTGTTCGTACATGATGTCGATGGCACTTCCACTATCAATGTATACACGCCCCACTTGATGGTTGGCTATCCTTGCAACTACCACCAGGGGTTTCCTAGTGGGATTGACGTCCTCGATTGGTGGGAAGGTGATGGCTTTCCATTGCCATACTTCCAGCGCCTCAGCCTTGCGCCGTCCACCGGCTTTCTAGCTATGTATCATGTGGATGGTCCCCTCTGCCAGCGGTAATTCCAGGGTTTCCTTTTGTCCCCCCTACCGTTTTATTGTCGTCTTGTTTTTGAAGGCTTTTAGCTCCGACCACCAAATGTTCTAACTTCCCTGCCTTGATCGCATTTATTATTGTGTTTTTCAGCTATCTGCATTCGTTCGTATCATGCCCCTTTTCATCGTGGAATCGGCAATACTTGTTGTTCTTGCCTTGGTACTTTGAAGCGAGCGGTCTTTGTGGGGGGGAATTCTTAGCTTCTGGTTCTATTGCCAGGATTTCCTTTGGAGTCTTGCTGAGGGATGACAGGATTCCCCTTCGTTCGAATGGTTTGAAACGGTGACCTCGGTGTTCCGCTGGGTTACCCCTGTCCCTCCTGGATGAGCCCTGGGGGTTTGACATGTGCGCAGGATTGACCTTTGACTTAACCTGTTGGTGGACTGCCCCCACCCTGATGTAGCTCCTTGCTTTGTCTTGCTTTGAGGCTATTGTTGGCGGAAGATCAGCAGATAATTGATCGATGAGGCTTCCAAATATGTTCTTGTCCAGACACATTATAAATCCGGAGATCTGTTGACTTTCGGGTAAATCGGGGATCGTGAGGCATTCGTCTGCGTGCCTTTCAATGAAGTCCGCCAGGCTCTCGTCGGGCTTCTGGTATAGATAGTGCGCTGCCATGTGTGATAAGGGTGCGGATGTTCGCTGGTGGAAGCGTCTTATGAACTTATCCCGCAGGTCAGCCCAGCTTGTGAAGCTTCCCGGTGGCTATTCATTTAACCATCTCCTTGCTAACTTAAGCAACACGGATTGAAACATATGACACACTACAGCGTCCTCCCAGTGTTGAGTTTTGATTGCGTTGTCAAATCCGCAGAGGAAATCCTCCGGATCGGTCGTTCCATCGTAGTTGCCCACTGCTAATGGTATCGATGTGTTATACGGCAACGGTGTGTTAGCGATGTGTGGTGCAAATTGCTTTGAAGCATCGGGTGCTCGTACTTGCTTCGGCACGGGGATGCCCAGAAGGGCGGCCCTCAGGTTAGCCACCATAGGGTTTTCCGGGATTGGTGCCAGCGGTGCAGGAGGTGGCTGCATTGCTTGGTTCAATATTTGGCTTAACTTTGCGACAGGGTCATCAGCATTCTGCCGCTGGTTTGGTGCCTGTGTTACTCGCACGTTGTCTGTATTTTGCAGCGGCGTGGTTTGCACTAACGGCATTGTGAAGTGATACAGGGGTGTATTTTGATGTGTTGTGAAGTTTGCGTTGTGGTGTTGTTGGAAATTGCGCGTTTTTACTGGAGTTTCTGGGCTGATGATGTAGCCCGTTTGTGTGAGCAGCTGGTGTGCCATTGTCGGCGTAAGCATCGGCCCGGTTGGGGTAAAATGTACCCTCGTCATCGTTTGGCTAATCGTGTCTGTTGCTGTGCTTTGGACGTTTGCAACGGAAGTTGGCGATGAGAACACTAACCTTGTCGGAATAATTTCCGCCGGTTCACGTCGGTGTGGCTCTCGCGATTGATTTTGCGTTTCAGCGTAATTGGCCAAACGTTCTTCATATGTCATCAGGGTCGGCTTGCTGGTTTGCACCGGCGGCACTAAGACCAGTTGTGACACCACTGCACTACTACCGCTTGTTATTTCTGCTTCCGGCGCTGCGCTTACTGCGTTCGGATCTACCATCTTTGATTGGTGTACTGAGTTTGATAACGAAAGTGGTATGAGTAAGTTTATGCGGATGGCGCCATTTTATCAAGTGTAAGTTTACTTGAGTGCATAACGGTTTGTTAGGTTTGTGGGGGTAGATCCGATTCTCACACTACAGTCGCTGTTTTAACCCGAGTTATATAAAACCAGGTGGTGAAAATCCGATCGAGTTTGTATATTTGGAGAAGATGAGACTTCTCTTTTTTTTGGTGATCTGCCCTGCGTCTGACTTATCCTCGGGCTTTTATCCGGCAGGTAACGAGGTTGGAAAGTTGACTTGGGCATGCTTTTTCTGTCATGCACGATTTCCAAATTATCCTTGTCATGGAATATTCAGAGTTTGGGTGCCGTTCCCCAGGGTTACCTCATTCTACACGGCGTCCAACCCTGGGGATCCACGCTACGTGTACCTTGGAGGGTAGGATACACCTGGGTATCTACCCTAGGTTTATCCTGGAGGATATTATATCCGCAGGATATCCTGAGAGTTGGTTACACCATTAAAGATAAAGCTAGAATAATAAAGTATAATACACTTTGAAATAATAATAATTTTTTTAAATATATATGAGTAGATCATGTTATGCTCTAACTTCGACTAACACAAGAGGTAGAAAAAGGACTTGTATTTAAATAATGACAAAGATATGAGATCATTAGAGTACAATAATTAAACATATAATGTATTTAAATTAGTGAAATGATTTGTACACTATAAAAAGTGATAGTCTATGTGACGGTCATCAGTGTCGGCTCTAGCTATATATGGGCACGCCGAACAACTATCCAAAGCAGGATTGCACATCACTTTTTGTGACCTTGCTTAATTAGTTACTCTTATGTCTTTGTTAATTGTTAATCTTCTACCATAAAGAAAAATCAATCATACTATTTGATCATATAGGCCATCAATCAATATTCAATATATATATATATATATATATATATATATATATATATATATATATAAAAGAAAACCCATGGACCAATCCTCCCCCTTGATTAAGAGATAATCCTTCATTAAGCCACCATTAGATAGAACAATGATATCATTAGACCCATTAATTGTGTTATGAATTACTAAAATACCCTTATCAATTTACTCTCTGTCGATTAGTAGGTTTCCATCAAGCCTATCTCAAACATTACTGTTTTTCTTGCTGTAAACAATATCACTTTTGAATGAGCGTATTATCTTCCATGTAAAATTGAACAAACTGATGCAACGTAACCATTCAATCTACAGGGCGATCACCAATTTCAATTGAAAGCGAAATCCTCCCCTTCTTTCTTAATTCTTCTCAGTTAAACCTGACGAAATTGAAATTCTTACGTGACAAACCCTAACTCTAACCTATTTGATTCATCTTTTCCTTCTTCCTCATATGATTTTAATTCGGTAAGTTTTCTATTTATTTGTTTATGTTATGTTTTTGCAATATGGTTTGATTAATTATTCACGTTTTATCGATTCTTTGTTTAAAGATTGTTTGAACTTTGGTATATTTTAGATGTTTGTGTTTAAATTTCTGGCTCCACCGATCATTCAAGTTTGATCGATTATTTATTTGCTTCATAGGTGTTTGATGTATTGTTTAAAGGATATGGTTTTGCTGCAAATGAGATGGTTTGGGTTTGAAAGCAAATTCATCAAGAAACTTGGAGTTCCTCATTATGCTCATAAATCACCGGGTCATCACGAAATATTGGTCAGAACTTGTATATAGTTAAACTTATTTTGATTAAATTAAATTTAGTTTCCTAGGTAGGATTATTGTAAGGTTTTGTATTAAATTTTTGATATTTGTGACACCACTTTTTGATGAGGAAAAAGTAGGCCAAACAACACTAGACTCGATCATGTTATCATATCTGTCACTATTACCCTAAATTGAGCAAATCTTGAAACAATTTTATGGATTTTGGATACAATTGAGTAGCAGCTCTGATTGGTGCTCCAAATCAATATAATGTTTTGGGTTCTTAACAAACTTAAAAATTTTGTAATTTAAACAGAGGTGCTGAACTTTTTGATCATGTTTTGATAATTTCCTATTATGTTGGGAATAATATGCCATTCTGCTATTATTTATGTGAAAACTAAAACTACATGTCCCATTGTTACATTGTGGCTTAAGGCTGAGCTAGGCCATGGAGTCAACAATGTACTTGACTTCGTTCTTGGGCCAGTGAACTTGAAGCTAATTATCTAAAGTTCATTCTATTTATTTATGCGTATTGAAGTGTTATATTTGGTTATGAGTTTTTAAGGTTTATAGATTTTGTTAATGAACTTATTAAACTTTGGTTTTGCAATCGTTAGATTATTGGTGGTGCGGTGTTTAATGATGGGTCTAAGGCTGAGATGAAAAATTGGAGACGTGCCATCTTCTTTTTTCTTTTTAAAAATAAATAATAAAATTTACTAAAACACACAACATACAAAATTGTTGATAACATTTAGACTTGGTATTAGCTATGGTTGATTTTACTCATTGTTAATATATATATGCCTGTCATAAGTCGTAGGTGGTACGATTCATTTTAAAGGTGACATTGCAAAAACTAGGGTGTAGAGCATATCTATCCATCTACAACAAATCCGCTCATAAGTATGTCAGCTAATAGTCATTATTTTGGTTATTTATCCAATTAGTTCTTAAGTTTTTACATATATCATACGAGTTAATTCATTTTCTGAATATATATATATATATATATATATATATATATATATATATATATATATATATATATATATATCACATGTAGCTATAGGAGATGGATAGCCATGGCACATGGAGCTCAAGCTGTAACTTCAAGCATAGACTAAGAAAACTGAATTATCTCGGGGGATAGTACAGATGGCAATTTGGACCCATTTAGATATGGATGGTCTATTTGGGTAGATGTTGAATCTCAAATGGGTCAAACAGGTCTCTTCAAAAGTGTATCTTGAATGCATACAAACATGTTAAATGAGTCTTCTTTTTATTTCATAATTATTTGCAAGCTATTTTTCAGGTATAATAGTAACACAAATAAGTATAATACTGTATTAAGGTGATAGGTGTACCATAAAACATGCATTAAAAGAATTTTATTTATACACTTAAGAAACTTTGTTCATCTTTTACCATTTTTGACATCGTTTCAGTGATGACATTCGATTGTTAGTGCAAAAAAAAAAGGGACCAGTCAATCTTATCGGATGGGCAAATATAAAAGTTGAATGATTTACTCTCTCATAAGTTAAAGGTCACTCGAGTCACATGTATATACATACATACCAATATACAGTTAGAACTACGCAATCAACAATCATGATTATATAGGGCAAACATATTGTTATAGGTAGCAAAAAACTGTGTTATGTAGCCAAACATATTTATGTAGATACGGCATGTTTAAACTCACATTTTGTGCCATAAAACTGAACATAATTCTGCTCCATCTTGTGTTGTTTTAAGAAGTAAAATACTACATTTTGGGGACAAGAGTAGTGAAAGAAATATTGAATTTTTGGGCCAAGTTAAACTCCCACAAATTTAGCCACTTTTTGGACCATATTTAGTACAGATGCTGCTAATAATATGGCTGTTCTTTGCAGAAATTTATGCTCCTTTTTGGACCAACTATAGTTCTATTTTGAGCAGGAAAAAAATTGCATTTTGGTGCAAAAATTAAAGCAGAAATTCACCTCGATGGTCGTGAACTTATTTGCTGGTTACTTTGAAAATCATGAAATGTCGTACCAAGCCTGCAATGTAGGCTATTGTTTATCTTCTTGTGGTTCAATTTGCAGCCTGAGAAGACTTCAGGAACTATCAAGGAACAACTTGCTGCTATTGCACCAGCTCTAGAACAATTGTGGAGTAAGGAGTAGAGGATAAAGTCATTTTCGGGTGTGTATACACAAATACAAAAAATGCATGGAGAAATTGCTGGGAGTAACGAGCAGGAAGAGTTGTAGTTGATGTGTCTGATCTATCCTTGAAGAAGTTAGATGAAGTTCATCATCATTAGAAAAGGTAAAATAATTCACCATTTGTCCTTTTGAACTAATATTAACAGTTATTCTATCAAGCACGATTATAAAACTATATTCGACGAATCTGTTATTCTCATAATAAAGCAACTTAGGAGATTTTATGCAATCTGAAAACTCTTGGGGGTGACTGTCAGCCTGTTTGACCCGGTGGATGTTTCAAATGCTATTAAGTTTTAGATACTTACCCAAGGTTAAAATGCACAAGCCATATCGACCCATTTGTAAGCAAAGGGGTTGAAATTGCGACTTATAGTTACATGATAATATGGTATCAGATGTCTAATATGAAATTGTGTTTTGCTGAGCCAGAGATTGAACAAAGTTCTTGAATTTGTGAACATTGTACATGGTACATGTGCTGTTCTTGGAATTGATTTCTATAATACAGTCACTGATGTCCATCCTAGAATACCAATCAAAGGTCTTGCATTTTAATCATGCGACGAGACTTAACACCACAATTTGGATCTTCCAGTGCTAACCTCAGAGGCTATTACTCCCCACAAGATGATGAACAGGTACTGAGAATTATATATCTATTCTTTAAAAACAGAAAATTTGAACTTTTAATTTCCTTTTGTAATAACTATGTGTTGTCATATGTCCCAACAATTGAGATGATTCTAGGTCATTGGGGAGTAGGGACATTTGTGAATTTGCAATGTTAAGTTTCTGATATAAAAATTATGCTAAGTCTTCCAAGTAATGCTCTCCTCTACGCTTCTTAGAACTGCTGAGAAATAGGACTATTATGAAGACTATATGTTCGATTGAAAACTAATTATTGGGACCGATTATGCTTGTGATGTATAACCTTACGCTATTTTTGTTTTGTCAAATTTCATGCATCTTGTGAGCAAGCATATGTTTTTAAATTCCATAGGTATTACTTGCTTTACTTTTATGGGGTTAAGATCAACAACATTTAATTATTTCCGTTTTTAATTGTTAATTTATCATTTGTTTGATTTGTCATCAGTTTCCTGGCAATGAGCTGAATAATAGGACTTAGTGAAGCATAAGTAGATAGCGTTGAATTGTTTCATATGTTAAAGCACCCGTCTTTCCCGCAAAAAAAAAAAAAAAAAAAAACGTAGAGTGTTCTCAGCAATAGTTTCTCACAATTAATGGCACCCGTATTCAAGATTAAAAGGTATTTTCCATCTTATTAGTATCAAATTTTGTGAGTTTATGACTTGGATTTATGTTTTAGCACCATCATATAAAAGCTTTGTATATTCATGCTTCTTGCATATATTGGTTCCTTACAATAACCTATCTAAAGTAAATGTTTACTTGGATGACATACTGCATACTGTAAAAAGGCATTTCTTCATATAGATGATGATTCACTATGGTTGGCTGTTTCAAGAAATAAAAATATTGCGTCTTTGTCAACTTTTCAGCACCTGAACAATAACAATTGGTTGCCATGGACTGAACTATACTCATAGTTGTAGCTCTCAAGGTCTGCTTTCAAATGAGTTATATGATTATCTTTAGTCTTCATGGTCGTGGATGAAATGCATTCGGTGGCTTATCATGTAAGCATTATTCTTAATTATTTAACACGAACATTTTGCGTAACATATGACGTCTAATTATGTGTAGCCAAATATTTTGCAACCCTAGAAGAGCTGTAACAAAGTTCTTTGCACTAAAGTTAATCGAAGTAGTACCTCTTTTATGTACAGTTGATTGTAGCCTTTCGTGTGAACCATCTGAAGATGACTTCTAGAGGTATTTCTATTCTACTACTTTAATTTTGTATCCAGTTTTTTAATACTTTAAAAACAAATATATATGATCCAGATTGAAGCCCAAAAATCAATAGGTTTGTCATCATAGCTAAATCAACTGGGAGGATTTTAGCAACTTGAGACGAAAGCTGATCCAGTTTTATGCAAGGTATGTTTTACTCTGGTAGTTTAAAGTATGTTTTGAACATTAAACTGTTTTGGGTCAACTTGACCCATTTTGTCGTTTACCAAAATATACTACTTTAACCATTACCCAGTCCTAATTTCTCTCTTAATTCTAAGATTATTTGTCAACAGAAGTTGCGATTTTTATCCTTCAACGTTGTAGAACATGAAAGAGAAATATCAAATATGTGCATCACCTCATTGTGCCCTACTGTTTTTGCTTCTAAAGGAATCGATAAAAAGGACTTGAAGGGAACACACTCATTCAAAATATACGGGAAAAAGAAATCCTATGGGTTGGCTAAGTGGTAACTTTTATAGGAGGATTACTCTCTCACATTTGGGGAGTTCCAAGCAAACAATTTTTAGGGGTCATATAAATCTCCTTAGGGAGAGCTTTACTTGGAAAGAGTCTGTGTAGCGGTGGGTTTGGTCCCCGTGAATAGTGGCCCACCAAAGGTGGAGCGTAAACCATGGCTAAAAATTATATATATACGGAAAAAAGTGTGTTGTAGAAATTTATATATATGGTCTTGTGGTATAAACGTTTGATTGGTATTTAAAACAAGATCAATGATGAAACAAAGGTGAGTATTTTGTGGAAGTTATTTTCACCATTTATAATATGGTTTAGTCTTTAAACCAACTTAACGCCTTTTTCATTAAAGTTATAGTTAAATTTAAGGAAAAGCTTGGGTTTGTTGAGTCTTTAGGTGAGGTTATAATATTAGTTTGGTCTGTATGCATTGCGAAAGATTAAACCAACCCGAGCTATTTCCTTGATCCTATTGTTGTACACAATTCAACTGTGTAGAAAGTAACGTTGTGGGCTGCTGCTTATTTAATCAAACAAAACAAAAATGGTAAAGTGTGTATCAAAATATTTGTGCAGTACCGTGTTATTTCGAGAGCAGCTATGAATGTATAAAGAATAGGGCATAGATTGGTCAAAGGAATTGGCAACAATGAATTGTGGACCCAGTTGAATGGTATAAAAATCTAAAAATTGGAGATGCAATGCAACCTTAGACAATATCATGATAGCGTAAGAGTACTAAAAATGTACAAGCAAAATATAAGTAGTGTGGAAATAACAAGTGAAGTCAGCCATAAGTCAAAATAGGGTGACTTGTGCGATATAAATTAGCGTAAGTGTAATGTGATGCCTTTTCCTTTTATGTGCATGTTTTAATTTGCAACCTTTAAGATCAAGTCAATTTATGGTCATTTACATGGGTCTAAATTGGTAACACGCACCATATGAGATACCATATGGGTGTTTGTACATTGATATTTCTAAAATATAAAGAGTAGGGGCCTAATTGCCTTACTTTCTTATTCTTAAAGTTATGTTTCCAGTATCGCTTTTGTAATGAGTTACTTTTGTTAATATATGAGATACCCTCATATTGTTTAGACTTTTGATCAAACAAAATGAATATAATGTAGCGGTTGAAGGAAATGTTTGTCGCTATGTGGGCTTTATATTTGGATTGACTATATAGCCATGTAAATTTCAAAATGGTGTGTACATGTTGGTTAGGGGTGTGTATATACATTTTCATGTATAACAGCATTTGATTTTGTTTGCAAACAATACAAGTCAGAGCAAATATATGTTTTATGTTTAGGTTTTTGGGGAAACACGTTCTATGGTGTGTGTAGGAGTGTTTCAAAAAGTGCATATACGTAGTTTCAAGCAGATGAAATCAAGATTGAAGAAGGTGAAGTTAGATTTGTCATGTTGGGTAAATGAACAGATTGTTCTTGGTGCTACTGTTGGTGCCATCTTCACACATATGATAGTGTCGTACTCCATCTTCACATGTCCTCTACTATAAATATTAAATTTAATAATGAACATATTACATTATGCCTTCTTATTGAGTTTACATTGTCATTGCAATGCTTCTTATTTTTACCGAACTTGTATGCTAACTATCGGTAATAATTGTTAGTATTTTATTTTTTTATATATAGGTTCATATGTAAATTTCATATGTTATCCCACGTAATGGCGTGTGATTGGAGTATTTTACTAAAAAGAATGGCAGTGTACATGGGTAACTATGGGTTTACGTATACATCATGAAAACTCAAATGAAAATAAAACCTTCAAGCATCAATTATGACACATTATTTTAAATTTCCTTTATATATTGTGTTGAATATATTGACACACAAAAGGAATTATTTACACATTATATTAAAACTAAATTACTTATGGAGTATATCGAATGTTTTGTCATCGAAATTAAATATTATATTGTATAAATAAAGCATCTTTTTATCAATCTTTATATGACAATAACTATTTGACAATATACATTTAACACAACCATTGACATACTATATAATCTAAAGCAGTTCATAATTTTAATTGGGAAATTATAAAACAACAGTAGATATATTCTTTGCAATTGAATGAATAGCTGTTCAGCTACGCTAGTCACGCTAAAATGAATGTAAAAATGATTTGGCAAGTAATCGTTTTTACAATATGTTTTGATTCAAACTCTCAAAACTACTATGAAATTTTATGTTTATACAGGATGATTGGCTTCTCAAGTTGATGGCGGAATATATCATGACCTACCCCATAATATAGAGATAATGATAATGGATCATTAGAAGGACTGTATTTAGAGAGGTACAAAGAAATAATTGTAAATGTTGGAAGTAAATGATATGGACTTGGACCTCACATGCTTCTTGCACCATCTCATGTCCTCAAACATCTCGGAAGTCTTCTTTAGGATGAATAGAGCTAAACATGAGATTAATTATATATTGGTAGATGTGTCTTGGAACTTTTTTGACCCATTTATTTATAAATGGGTCCTATTTTATTTTATAAATGAGATTAATTATTTTATTTTATTTTATTTAATTTATAAATGAGATTAATTATTTTTTTCTTTAGGGTTTAGGGTGAAAGTAATGTGTCCATATGAATTAAATTTTACAAAATTTAGTCTTTTAATGCTTAGAGCCCCCTAAATTATCTTTATCTTTATCTTTACTACATTATAAAGAGTTTACACTCTTTCTCCTTAAGCCTTACATTTTCAAGATTTAAAAGTACAATAATACTCTTACTTTAACTTCAATAAATATGGAAAGCAATTTATTGACTTAAATAGTATGTTAACAATTTCATTGTTTTTAATACTTTGTAATTATTTTATCAGTGATAAAATTTTATATATTTGAAAAATTACTACATATAATAACAATTATTTTCCTATAACAACTATGAGTATAATACTATACGTTGAAATTATTATTGTGGATTAATATTGCTTGAATTGTAGAGGAGATCTATACCTTTTTATGTTTTGTGGTTATTAGTTACTTTTTAGCTAACATAACTTTTAAATGGTCAGTGCTTTAAAATATTGGACGTGACACTCGCAACCGAATCATCGAGTTCGCCCTTTATAATATTGGACGTGACGTTCGCAATGACATTTTAATGTATTAATGTATCTTCATATACTCCCTCTATCCTAGTTTTATTGTCTACTTTTGACTTTTAGAGTATTTCTTTATAACTTTGACCTTGAATATTTTTGTTTGTGTTATATAATACTTGATGCAAATTATACTAATAAAAATCCATTTAAAACCCAATCCATTCATGTATTTTGCATCAAATATTATATAACACAAACAAAAATATTGAAGGTCAAAGTTGAAAAAGAAAGACTCCAAAAATCAAAAGTAGACAATAAAACTGGGACGGAGGGAGTATATATTAATTTTAATTTGAATACTTTATACCGAGTGAACGTGATGAACAATTTTTACCCACCGCATTGCGCGGGATTCTGCTGGTATTATAAAGAAATGGTATTGTTATTCAGACAATTTAGAAGTTTTTTTTGCAATTGAGTAATGAACTTTTGAAATCTATAAAATTTTAGACAGTATATTTTGTCAACCCAAACTGACCTACGCGTAACAAAAGTAGGCATTTTACATGAACCCGTTTCAACTCTTAAGTAGGGAGTCGATGAAGGATTATGTTGCTAATTTAGAGAAATTAGCTTAGTAGCTTTTAGTTCTAGTGAACTTTTCCTCATATGATTACGTTCCATCGTTTACGAAGGACCATTAGAAATGGTAGTGTTGGACCCATAATAGTTGTTTACTCTGCAGCCAAATTGATCTTAAAGTGAAATGTATCACACCAAAGCACTTGCAGCTTGCAATTCGAGGTGATGAATAACTTGACACTTTTATTAAAGAAACCATAGCTGGTGGTGGAGTCATTCCTCACATCCACAAGTCATTCGTCAACCATATACGTGTATTTACATATCTGCCTAACTCACGCTTAACATCAATTAAACTGTGCATAACTATTTTCTAAACACGCTTACTACAGTAAAACATTTGAAGAGTACCGCAAATTTTGCGGGTTCTAAACTAGTTTGTATATATAGAACAATTAATGAAATATATATACACTAACACTACTAATGTAATATACTACCTATATTGATCTAGTCAATGACCAATAATTTGAGTTGATCTTTATTATGTTGTCAAGTACGTCGTAGAATTCTTTGTCATTCGTCGTAACAATTATACAACCACAAATACTGTGAAAACAACGTCAAATTATGAAGAATGGTCACGAAAAGGGACAAACAATATTGTATCTGGGCCCAAATGTCAAAAAGAGTGGCGCTAGCTACATTTTTAGGGGAGGAAATGTAAAAGTCTTGATTCGGTAAAGGGCAGTGATCAATGCACCACAAAAAATTCTCGGTACACCGCTAATTATGCTTTATGGTATTGTACAGTACAACACTTATAAACACGATTAATGGTGTACGAAGAATTTTTGGTGATGTTCGAATTATCACCCTTCAACAAATGGTATGAGCCAATCATATCAAAATCTCTTTTCACTCTCATACGACGCTCATTTTATTTCATTTGTATATCTGATAGAATTTTATAAATTTTTGGTGACTTCATCATTTCTCTAATTGTAATTATTAAGCCATAACACGTGTCATATTTAAAGAGTAGATATATGTTTAACACTTGATAATGATAACTTTATTATAGTATAGTAATAAAAGATTAGTAGGCTAAATAGGTAAAATGATTAATCATTTCCAAATAAATAAACACGTATTATGTACACAAATGCTCTGATTAGATAGGCTGTCATTTGATCAACTACATATCTCCAATTGATCAACTACATATCTCCAATTTGGACGAAATCATCGATATTCGTACCAGTACCCCGGCCCTCTCAAAATCACCAATGAAGCTCTTCAAAGTTGCCGTTCAAGCGGCACCATGTCTAATTTGGAGATAAAGAAATGAAGTGATTTTTAGTTTAAAAAGCCAGAAGTATCGTGATACAAATGGTAAATGAGATTATACTTTTATCATATACCCCATCTGTCCCAAAATAAATGTTTCATTTCAAAATGCTTACAGTTTTAGAAAAATCACTATCTAACAATAACATCTCATATTTATCCACTAAAGTCTTCTCTAATTGGCTGTAATGAAATCTGAATATTTATATTGGGACAATCCAAATTAGTAAGACACTTTTTCTAGGACGGAGGGAGTATGTGGATCGTACGTAGGAACAACAAAATTAACTTGTATTTATTGAGTTGTTTGATCATGTAATTCAACTTTGGTGATAAAAGTGTGGTCTTCAGTCTTCAAGTCTTCAACCTTCTATTATAGCTAGACCAATTAATATCAAAAAGCCCAAATAGAAAGTGGCCGCATGGCAAAAAAAAAAAGTGCCCCAATAATTAACTTCTCTGGACAAATGAGCTTAAAACGTGGTTATATTATCATTAGGGGTGAAAAAAAAACCCGAAACCGGAACCAAACCCGATTTAAAAATCGAAACCGGAACCGATTTGGAACCGGTTTTTGAATACCCGGTTCGGGTTTTACTAGTACCCGCCGGGTACCAAACCGGGTACGCCCCCATACGTTTCAAATCGGGTTGGACCCGGGTTGTACCCGAACCGGTTCCAAAAACCGGTTTTAATACCCGGTTTGTACCCGGTTTTTACACTAGCCGTTGTGTTTGAGCTCCTAGCCGTTTTATATCCGTTTTTTTTGTTTTTTTTTTACCATTTTGCCATCCTAAAACTAGTATAAATAGATACATTGGGTTTGGGTTAGTTACAACACTCAAACTCACTCATTCTAGTGAAAAAACACTCAAAACGCTTACGATTTACATACGAAACTCTCAAAACATTACTCTCATCCTCTCAAAACGCTCTCATAATGGCAACTCAAAGTTCCTCAACTAACGATTTTGTTGGTTCGTCAAATGCGTCAAATGCACCAACCATTGTTCAAGTCTTTACAACAAAACGTAATCCAGAGATTTGGTGTAACTTTGACAAAGTTTTGTTGTCGGGTGGTTCGACTAAAGCACATTGTAAACGATGTGGGAGTTTTTTAAAAGCCGACTCCAACTCAACTTTGAGCAAACATACTTTAAAGTATTGTAATGCAAACAAAACTAATCCGGAGGAGGGTCAAGCAACCATGTCACGGGATGGAGGTATTTTCACATACCAAGCGGATCGTTGTCGAGAAGCATTTGCCGGCTTTGTGATTCAAGAAGCTTTGCCGTTTAACCACTTCGACAACCCTCGGCTTACTAAGGTTATTCAAAATACTCTTCAACCCCGATATAATCATGTATCACGTCTTACTCTTAGACGTGATGCACTTAAATTGTGGAAAAATGCTAAAATTCAACTAATAACCGGTTTTGAAAACTTAACTACAAGTGTATCACTAACAACCGATGTTTGGTCGGCTCCTCATGGTTTGCCCGGTTCATACCTTTGTGTTACCGCACATTGGGTTAATCCCTCAACTTGGCAAATGATGAAACGTACCATTGCTTTTGAAGACTTTGAGTATCCTCACACGGGTCAAAATTTATTTTGCATGTTACGGGATGTAATGAAAATGTTTAAATTAGAACAAAAGGTTTTTTCTATCTCGTTTGATAATGCGAGTAATAACACAAACGCCGTTCAAAAATTAATACTAAAATACAACCCACCTTTGAAAGGTATTTTCTACCATAGTAGATGTGTTGCACACATAATTAACTTGGTTGTGCAAGACGGGTTAGCGGTTCGACAAATAAGTGAAGTAAAAGACGCGTATAAAAACATGTTGCAAGATATATTTTGTAAGGGTAAGGCTAGATACAAACTTTATATGAAATTATGTAAGGATACGGAGAACATTTTTTTAACCCCTAATTGGGACATGCCCGTAAGATGGAATTCGACATACAACATGTTTGTATGTGGTTTACGCCAACGTGAGACTTTACAAGCTTTTCATTTTCAACTTGTCCAAAGGGGTTATGCTATAAACGAATTTCCAAGCGGATCTTGGGATGTTATTGAAAAGATAACCGAATTGCTCAAACTTTTTAAAACCGCAACTACTTTGTTATCGGGTGTTTATTATCCCACGATTCACTTGGTACTTAAGCAAATTTTTTTAATGTGTTCAAAACTAAGCGAATACGAATTTATTGATACTTTATACGCACAAATGGTGGCTCCCATGAAAGAAAAAGTAAGAAAATATTTTAAAGAAATGCCACCGATAATTAGTTGTGCCGCCGCAATAAACCCATGCTTAAACGTTTCCGGGGTGAAATTGCTTATCGATAACATTTGTAACGATTTGGAATTGAATGACGAGGACCCATTTTTTTCACAAAATACAAAAAAACATTTTAACAAATGCTTTCAAGATTTATTTACTCATTATTTTCAATTATATGGTTCAACAAATCCTTCTTCTAGTTCGGCTTCCACAATGTTTGGTTCATCTTCCTCGCGCGATCAAATTCTTAACTTATATAATAGTTTAAGACAAGAAAACCATAAACGGGCAAGGGGTGAAGGTAATCAAACCAACACTAGCGAATATGGGAGGTATACCGGAACCGATTTTTTAAACACTATACAACCCGATGAATTCGCACAATTTGATATTTTGGCTTGGTGGAAAGGGAGGGAATCTCAATTTCCCGTTCTAACCATCATGGCCCGAGATTTACTAACCGTCCAAGCTTCTACGGTAGCTTCGGAATCCGCTTTTTCTCTTAGTGGCAGGGTACTATCTATACGAAGAACAAGACTCACACCGGCCTCATTAGAGATGTGCATTTGCTTGAAGGATCACTTAGACGCCGCGGAACGTATACAACACATTTCTAGTCTTGAAGGTGAAATGGAATATGAAGGAGATATACACGATATCGAGGTGCAAGCGGGTATGGCAATATCACTCTCCGATGAAGAAATTGCTCTTGATGAAGCTTCGCGAGAGGCTAACACCGATGAAGATTACGACCTTTGAACAATGAAGACTACGCATTTGAAGATGTTAGAAGACTTAAAGATTAATAAAATTTGAAGATTTTGTGAAATAATTGTGTATTTGTTTTTATGAAGATTATGCAATGATCAAGTGTTGTTGTTATGGTCAAAGTGTTGTTGTTATGGTAAACGGGTCAAAAGGTGTCCAAATGGTTCATGAAAGTGTGGTTATATCAAAACGAGCGATGGTGTAATTATGTAGCGGCTTGCAATTGCTTTAGGTGTTAAATGTATGTTAAAATGTGTTGGTAAAAAATGAAATTCTGAATGTGAGTCGTTTGTGATTTGGTATGGTCACCAAAAGTGTCCGAAATGACCAAAAATTGGTCACACGTCCGAATTATTCGTTAACGTGAAATTTGAAAAAGTGTAAAAATGGAAAGTTTTATTTTGTTATAGTGGAGGTGTCTGCAAAATTTTAGCTTCTAAGTATTTTCGAGTCAAAATTTATGCGCGTCGGAATTTCGCTTCTAAAAATTCTGCATACCAAACATTACCCGGTGCGTACAAGTAGTACCCGCATGGTACAAAGGTTAATTTCATTACAGAATCTAGCTAGCCTTGAGTACCTGTTGCGTACTATGTGTACCCGCCGGGTACTATGTATTTACCCGTTTATATTCACTCCGGGTAGTTCATCTTTTTCCGGGTACTAAACATTATTACCCGCCGGGTATAAGTTGTACCCGTCGGGTATTCTCGCTTTTCTGGTTATTCCTGGAGCATTCCACGCTTTCCACACAACTCCAATAACCAATTTTCTCTCCAAAAAACGGCAGCAACACCACCAAACCCCTCACTCAACCATTTTTGAAGCAAAAACTCACGAATTAAACCGGCAAAACTCTTCTACGGCATGTTTAAGGTATGATTATCAACTTTTTAATTCAAAACACTTAATTTTCATGGATTGATTGAAGTTTTTAGATTTATGTTTTCTTGAAATTGAATGTGGGGAAGTTTTAGTTGTTTTTATTTCTGATTATATTGTGAGTTATATGTACTCTCACCTTCTTATTTCGTGAATTCGTGTTTAAGTCACATATGATTATGAAAAATACGAATTTAGGGTTCTTGAAACAAAATTTGGGGAAAATTAATTCTGTTAAATGATATGCTTAGAATTGTAATCCATTTACATAATACTCACGATTATAATGCTCACTTGAATCAAATTATGTTTTTAATTGCATAATTCGAGTTTAGCTTGATATTAGGACATTTGTGAAAGAGGATGAGTTTGAGCTTTGTAAATAAAATGTGGGAATAATTGTGCAATTACCTTAGGTCATGGATGAATTGGTCAAGGCAATTCTCTCATTTGAGTTGTGTTTTGCAGGGAAGAAGAAAGAAACAAAAAGGCAGCACCTCTGGTACTGCTAACGATGAAGAGGGTGACCGCCCTCAGCCGATGAGCATTGATGCTCTACTTATTCCCGAGACAATTCACCCATGGCTTAAATTTAGTAACAGGTTAACAAAGTACAATATATACTGTCAGAAACTGAACTTATTGAGGGTGAAAGAATGTGATTTATCTCGGGTGGTTGATTGGGAACCACTAGAACAAGCATGGGTAGCCGCCGGAATTAAGGAATTGATTAGGCAACGTTATTTCGTGGATCACATACCAAGGAAAATGAGTATGGTGGAACTTGCTGCCTGTTTGGGCATTTATTCTCGAGAGCAGCTGGATGCAACTCATTTTGAGGATTATTTGATGGCTAATGAGATGATCGAGACGGAGTTTTTTCCCAAGGATGTGTGGCACGAATTTTCACAAATACCTTACGCTAGAGGTGGAAATTCATACAAAGATATAGAGGACATGCAGTTGCGGGTTATCCAACGATGTCTTGCGCATACCATTTCTCATAGAAGGGAGAACACAGAGAGAGTCGGTTTTGCCGACTTATGGTATATGAGGAAGTTTGTAGCGGAGGAGAATATCAATGTTCCATATGCTGTTGTCTGGTATTTACATCATAATGCTAGCGGGATTAGAGGGGCATCCCCTATCTGTGGGGGAAAATTTGTGACTAGGATTGCCAAGTCCTTCAACATCAGTTTTGACAATTTAGAGCGAGTGACGACTAGGCCAAAAACAGTTGGGCTAGTTCAGTTTCAGGGGGCACATGCTGTCTCAGTTGTCAATAACCGGTTCGTGCCCTACCAGAAACCACCACCAGAGGAGCAAGCGGCTCAACCACCGACAAGAAGAAGTAGACAACAGCAGGTGGAACAAGAACAACATCAACAGGAAGAAGCTGCATATGAGCAGGGAGGTTTTCAGCAGAAAGGCGCAGCACTGCCATCCATGCTGGATGTTATGCATGGTATTCAGGGCCTTCAGGTTAGCCATGATAATTTTTCGCAAGAAGTCATGTATGAGCATGGAGCACAGCGTTACCACAACGCTTGGTCGGCACACAACACACAAAGACTTTCTGAAGTGGTGCCCAACTACCGACCTACATCATACAACTACCCACCCATGTGGGGTCAGTCTGGAGCAAGCTATGCACCACCGGTTTATGACGAGGATGCCGCCTTGGCATAGCTGCAGGAAGAGTATCGAAGGCAGCAGGAGAGAGAGCAAGAGGAGCGTGGATTCCCCTATGACTATTCCCCATTTTGAGTGCTTGCGTGCCTCGTATGATTCAGACACTTTTCTAGACAATTTGATTACGGTTTATTTAAGTACTTTTAATTTTATGTTTGGATATTTTGGAATGCTTGACTGTGGATGGCCTTTGGGTACAGTTTTGTAGAACGACATCCATAAACACTTTTCTATTTGAAATTAGGTGAAATTTCAGCGGGAAATGGTTAGTTATGCTGGATCAAGCCTTTAGTACCCGGCCTTACTTTTGTACCCGACGGGTAGTGTTTGGAAAATGTTGACAGAAGTGGATCAAGCCAAAGTACCCGACGGGAACAATAGATACCCGGCGGGAACCCAGTCTACCCGGCGGGAACCATATATACCCGGCGGGTACACCGTACCCGGTTTGGAACCGGGTATTAGACCCGAACCAGTTCCTACCCGGTACCAACCGGTTAGTATAGGGTTGGGTTTTCCCCCACCCAAAACCGGGTCGGTTCCGGGTCGGGTTGGCAAAAACCCGGTTTCTTGACTTTGACCAATACCCGGTTCGAGTATTCGGGTCGGGTCGGACCAATACCCGGTTTTGTTCACGACTAGTAGTTGGATATGGAGACCCTTTCAATACATATCAACAGGTTTTTATACTATTATAAATTTAAATCTTAAATAATATTAATTAGATAACGATACACACAGTTATATAAAATTCCGATCGCGTAATTCTCTAACTAACTCATTGATTTGAATCAACGACCCATCATATTTAATTTACTTTTAAATACTTTTCCCTTTAAATGCTTATCTAATATCTAAAATAGATATATATATATACATAAAATTCAAATTCAACTCAAATATATGATACTAGACTATATACCCGTGTATTACACGGGGTTGGACGAATACAAATAGATTTTAAAAGTTGTTGATACGAAGGATTAAATCTCATCAACGCATCATCAAATCAAATTGTGATATGATAATAGTCCTAATATATTACGAATACCTATTGTGATAGGATAATAGTGCTAATGTATTATGAATACCTATTTGGATAAAGTTATCATAATTATTTTTCTTTATATAATAAATAATTGTTGATTTATGATGTCACTAAATCCTACAATTTAGCTAATTGGACAAAATTGAGTAATTCTATTGGTTAATTAGATTTTTGATGACATCATCAACTGTTTCTTATATATAATTTAAGATAAGTGCTCTTATAGTGCACGTCGTCTCGTCGTCAATATATATTGCCGCCTATTACTAGTAATTCCATTAATCGGATCATCCATGGAGTATAGTTTTTATAGAAAAAAATAATCCTTAATTAAGTTGTAGTGTTTAAATATGCAATTCACTTCATATTTACCGAATTGTACAATCGATTTGGAATATTGAGAATAGGGTACGTAAGTTAGAAAAATAAGATTATTTGTGTACCTACTATCTTATGTCATATGTTGATTTGGTTAGCTTTTCTCAATGTATAATCTCGTTTGACTATTTTGTTTCATATCGTGAAACGTGTAACTTGATAGAATCTTCGACGTGTATATATATATATATATATATATATATATATATATATATATATATATATATATATATATATATATATATATATATATATATATGTGTGTGTGTGTGTGTGTGTGGGATGTTCAAATGAGAACCAACTAAAAGTTGAGAATCGTGAGAATTACTAAATAACGTGTTTGTTCACATGAGATTAACTTCATTCACATGTGAACATTAATTTCGGTTAGATTGAGAAAGAAAAAAATATCAAAAAATCCTAAAATTACGTCTTAAAACACGTTTTGCCTGATTTGTTCACATTATCCATTCACCAGGGCCGGCCCTGGCACCGGGCCAACCGGGCGACGGCTCAGGGCATCACAAGTTTGGGGACATCATTCGATAGGTCCATCTTATATTGAAGTAGGTTCATTTGATTCAAGTTTATAAGCAATTAACGATGTTTGAAGATAAAAGGAACGTATTTTTTATATTTGATATGAAGATTGAACTCGCAATTGAAAAGAAGAAAACGAAGCTTGCTGGTTTTTGTTAAAGGTGGAAATAAGAATTGGGGAAAGCGGGAAACTTCTTGGGGAAGACGACGTATTGACTGTGCAGTTATTAAACATTTACAAGTACAACCCCTATTGTTGTTTGAAAATTCATTTTAAACCTTATACTTTATAATTAACCAAAATAGTCATGATTATAAAAGATTATCTTCATATATATTAGGGAGGTGATAAATACAACATCCAAATTGATTCATACAACACAGTGTATGTAACACCCGCCAAATTAGGACAAGTAATTAGTGCCTAATTCTCTGTTAATACATGTAATTAGTTCTGTGTTAGACTAATTAATGTATCGAATTATATATTGATGAATATATACAAACTTTGCGATTTGATTAAATCGTACGCAATTTAAATCGAATGTATTTCGGTTCCATAAATACGGACGTTAGTGACACAACTCATTTTTAAGCTATAAAACCGTGTTCTACTCTTTGTAATGGCTGGTGTTCTTCAATGCGACACAAGCCTTGTGTCGCATGTTGTGTCGTATTTCGCATGTTGTGTCGTATAAAATCCTCTATGTCGTATTTTGTGTCGTATGAAGCCAGTTATGTCGTATCCTATGCGACACAATATTGTGTCGTACCTTATGTCGCAATTACCATGCGACACAACCCTTATGTCGCTATTGATTTAGCATCGAACGCTTATGCGACACAACCCTTGTGTCGCTAAGCTCTTGTGTCGCATATTTATGCGACACAACCCTTGTGTCGCATGACAAATTTTTGTGTCGCACGTTGTGTCGCAAAACACAGAAAACTCGGAATTGTCACTAAGTGTTGGACTAGTAAAACTTTAAACTTTAAACTACGCGACTTCGGAAATACATTGGTATATATATATGACACAAGCAAGATACTTTGAAAAACAAGATAATAATGTTGAGATTAATACTATAAACATGTCACCAACGGGCCGTACACGTTTTCAAAAAATAAATCCAATAATCAACCAAATCGTAGTAATTTGGACATATATATAGTTGTGTAACAACTACAAGGGTGATCTTTTGAGATACCCAATCATGTTTATAACCATCGCGTGTCGTGGACACCCTCAGGTTACAAGTCTTTGGACTTCATCACTTGGCTAATCAACTTACGTTTATTTAAACGCTTTCAGACTCAGGTGAGTCTCATGGCCCCTCTTTTTACTGTTTTACTCAGGGGTGTGATATATTGCTCATTTTTAACATGTGAACGCAAGTACAAACATTTCATATACTACATGAGTTTTTCACAACTAATCATTTAAAGACCTCCGTCAGCATAGTTGTTAATACGTTGTAGCGTGAATATTAGTATATGGTACCATATAGGATTGACCATCCTCGTTGGGGTTAGCAAGCACTAACCGGGTAAACGGACGTACTAATATTTGGGAAGACGAATGTTGATTAGGCATTCGTGGAGGCACCTCGCCCGGAATTCTCTTTAGGGGACCCGGCCCTCGAGTTAAGCTCAACTATGTGCTCATGGCTGTATACACGATTACTATCATTTAATTTGCTGGATGCAAATCATTATTAAATCTTGCGGTTCATACTATATTACTTGATTTCAAACCTGTGAGCTCACCAGCTTTAGCTGACCCATTTAGCATGTATCGCAGGTACCAAGCAGTAGGTTGTTTCGGCTTCAGGACTTTTAGCTCGAGTCAGCATACAGACGTTTGAGATTTTCTTGCATTAGTATATTTTGTACAAGTACTTATAACTGAAATCTCCTTTTATTTAAACTCGAGCTATGTAAAGCTATAAATGTTGTAAACATTTCAATATTAATATATTTTGTTAAAACGACGCATATAGAGTCGTTTATTATATATCTTTGTGCTTTGTTATTGATTAGTAACACCCAAATCGTGCTTCCGCAAATCATTAAATTTGGGGGTGTTACAGTGTATAACAGTTAAATCAAACAGTACAAGTGTATGATACTATAACTTTGGTATATGAATGAATTTGTGTGTTGTATTTATCAATACCCTATATATTATGGAAGCTGCCGAAACAATTGATACGTTAGAAAAAAAAAAAACATTTTCAATCATGTTATATGATTTTAGGTTGTTATCCAAGCTATAAAAACTCATAGAAAAATTCAAAACTCATTTAACGTTTAACACTAGAAAAGTAATCAAATGATATTTGGTCACGTAGTCAATAAATTAAATATAACATACTTTACATAAAATTATTCAAAAGTATAGTTATTGAAGTTTTTATATTCATAATGCAATGAGTCGCCAGATATTAAACGACTTAATTAATAATTTTTGGTGTGGAATGTAATTGATATTTTTGCTTAAACAAACACATGGAAATAATCCATGTTGAAAGTTTAGTACTTTAGAGTTATCTTCTTGTATTGTAATACTTAAAGTTAAATTATTAGTACTTGATAAAAATCGGTGTGAGGGTGAACTGTCTTACTTTACTAGGTCCCAAATACATAAAAGATTATGTGATTTTGTTTACAAAATTTAGTACGAGGCATATTTTGGTTGAGTCGCCTTGGGCATCAAATAACTCAGGATCGGCCCTGCCATTCACATGTGAACGTATAATTGTTTTTTGTGTTTTTCGATATTTTTTTAGGATTTTTTAAAATTTTTTCTTTATCAATTAAATGTACATCAATGTTCACATATGATTGAAGTTAATCACATGTGAACAAACATGTAATCTAGTAGTTCTCACGGTTCTCAACTTTTAGTTGGTTCTCATTTGAGCCTATATATATTATATATATTTATTTATATCTTGGCAACTTAAGAAATCCCCTCGAGATCACTGATAAGACGAGTGCCATCGATTTCGTCAGTTCCCACTTTCCCTTTCGTCACTTTGAAGCAACCAATGGCACGGCTTCATCCTTGGCTTTCGTCGCTTGGATTCTTCGGCTAACCGAAGAAGGAAACGAGTTTGTATGTGGGGCCAACTTAATTTATTATGTATTGTTAATTATTGTTTAGTCTATGTAAATGTAGTTATATTGGTAAATGTGTGGCCTAAAAATTAAAGGAAGAAAGGATTGTTTGTAGTGCTTTGTAATTCTTTTGTCAGTTTTGGATGTGCTGACGTGGTACTGAGCTAGCACGAGGGAAGAAGGAAGTGACGAAAGCACTGTTAGGAGTGGTCTAATAAATCCCGGCCACCGGGATTACTAATAGCTAGGAAATTCCCTCCGTGATCGTTAATGATCCTCTAGGGATCTTCTCTTCTATTCACTTTTGTTTGCTTGATCCCACTAGAGTCTTTACCATCCCATCGAGATCTAGCTTTTTTCCAACAAATTTCAGTTTTTGTTGCTTAAACTTTACGCTCAAAAAGTAGTTCAGTAAACAGGGGTAAGTTGGGTAGATTAATTGGATATCAAATCCAAGCAAAGATTGTTTATTCAGTTACCACTTCCAATTTTATAGCGTCTTTCACTTTTGCTACATGATAAAATTACGACACAAAATAATGACTAGGATGGAATTGCTTTGTAAAGTAATAACCGTACAGTCGTACACATGACTCATCAACGATTACTTACAATAGTCATATGACTACTAACATCAATTTCAATTCGTGACCAATATTGTTGCACACTTGATTGCGTTTTGCGTATTCTTTGATTTCAAAAAGATTTTATATATAGAATTGGATATATAGAAAGAAATAGAGTACAAAATGTCTAGATTCTTTCATTCGAATGCTTACTCGGTATGTCAATTGGTTCTCGAACAACTTTCGCATGACTAAAACAGTAAAAGAATGAAATTTTTATCGTGCAACTGGAGCTCATGAAACTTAACAACTCAACTTGAAATATAAAAAGAGCTGAGTTTAGTTAAGCTTATACGGCTCCATATTTGACGTACTCTCATGTTCTATTATTCGTTTTGCATATATTTCAACTGATCTTTCGATCTTTTCCAATCATTCCATCATACTCCTTCCGTCCCATTACAAGTGGCCACATTATTAATTTTCAAATTTCAGACGTGAAATAAAATTAATATGACAAGTTAGTTATTGGGAGATGATAAATCGAACACAAATAGTAATTCATACACAAAGGTCATGCTATTTTACACTTGTACTCTAAGCAATAATTATTGTACAGTTTGGTGAATGTATCATTTATTTTTTTTGTATATATCAACTATCTTAGTTATTATATTATACATAGAATTAAAATTAATATCAAAATTAATGCAACTTTATTTAATCTTGCAGGTGTCGGAAACTTTAGTTGTCGGATATTTGCTTACGGTCTTTTCTTCCGGCCAGGAAGTGCCTTAATTCGCCCGCTGTTACTTGCAACATTGTCAATAATTTTGATTTAATTTTGTACCCTAGCCTAGTCATAGTATCAATTATTATATTGTACACATTTTTTAATTAAAATTATTATAAGTGTGACTTAGACTTCTCATTAAATATCATCATTTACAGCTTTATGACTTATTCCAATTAAGATTTTAATTATTCATATAAATAAATTAATTAAAATCTACTTAATAACGACCTGTGGGACAAAAAATCTTGTCATCATCATAAACAATTCATTCTTCAATATTATAAGGAGTGTGATTACGAAACAAAACAACCATATTTGACCAGCGACCTTAATAAACTAAGGAAGTTAAGATGATCATGATTCATGAGCATTTCTTGTTAATCCTATAAATATACTCGATATCAATGTCAAATATCATTCAAATTCACAAACAATACAAATTAAAACCCTTAATTAATGGAAATCACAACTTTTCTTAGAGATAGCAGTAATCTCTGGTCCCCTATCTTCCTTCTACCATCAATTTTCTTCCTTTTATTCATCTTCATTCAAGCAAAACTCTTATCTTCGAAAACCATAAAAAACCTTCCACCAGGTCCACCAACTTTGCCGATCATCGGTAACTTACATCAAGTCGGCACGAGCAACCCACACATCTGGACCGCAAATTTTGCTAAAAAATATGGTCCTCTCTTTTCTTTGCGCTTAGGACAAGAAATTCTTGTGGTGGCCTCTTCACCAGAGGCCGCTACTGGAATTCTCAAGACTCAAGATCACCTTCTTTCCGATCGTGGTGTGCCTGCTGCATATAGGCAACCAAACGTAGTACCACACTCCTTCATTTGGGCTGACAACGATCAAACATGGAAATCGTTAAAAGCTCTTTCTCGGAGTGAGCTTTTCTCAGCTAAAGTGTTAGAAGCCCAGTCTGGATTAAAAGAGAAGAAAGTCGACGATTTGTTGGCTTTCTTGCGTAAAAAGGAAGGACATGTGATTGACATCTTCGATGTAGTTTTTACTACATTGTTCAACACTTTAAGCACCACCATATTTGGCGTAGAAATGCTAGATTTTTCAGGTGAACGAGGAGCAGGTGATTGGGTGAAAGACTCGATAACTAAAATAATCGACTTCGGAGGGCGTACAGTCGATTTTGGGTCATTTTTTCCTATTCTAGAAAGATTTGACCTTGGCGGAACAATAAAAGGAACCGGAAAAGAGTTTGCCAAATTATATGCATATTGGGATGAAATAATAGAGGAAAGGAGAGCTCGTGTCAACTCTTCGACATGGTCGTCCGAACAAGCTCAATGTTTCTTGGACAGATTGCTCGAAAATAAATTCCAAAACCATCAAATTCATCATTTGGCCATGGTAAATATATTTCTTAGTAACTAATCTAATTCTGATTATGAACTTATAATGGCAGAATGGAAACTATTAATTGCATTTAGTAACCAAATTATTTATTTTTCTTTTCACAGGCACTATTTATAGCAGGAAGCAATACTACAACCTCTACTGTGGTATGGGGTATGAGTGAGCTTGTAAAAGATAAAGTAGTGATGTCAAAAATAGCAGAGGAGATAAAAAAGGAATTCAACTCAGATCAAATCACCATCTCTGAATTATCCAGATTAAGTTATCTACAAGATTGCATCAAAGAAATTTTTAGACTACATCCACCTGTGCCGCTTCTTCTTCCTCATAGAGCGACCGAGACGTGTGAGGTTATGAATTACACAATTCCTAAGAAAGCCAAAATATTTGTCAATCTTTGGGCAATGGGGCGAGACCCCAAGTTATGGGACGAGCCATTATCTTTCAACCCTGAAAGATTTATCAGCTCGAAGATAGATTTTAAAGGCCAACACTTCGAGTTGCTACCGTTTGGTACCGGTAGGAGGATGTGTCCTGGATTGCCATCGGGTATCAAGAGTGTTGAACTTTTATTGGCATCTTTGATTCGTGAATTTGATTGGTCTCTTCCAAATGATGCTGATCCATCAACACTTGACATGAAAGATAAATTTGGGGTTGCTATGAAAAGGGAAAACCCTTTAAAACTAATACTCAAACAAAAACAAATGCATTAAAATGTTTAATGGATGTGGAAAATTTCCTTGCACTTTGATTTGTATCTGATCAATTTAATAGGACATGTCAACTTTCATTTTTTTTTTTTTTTTTTAATTTTTTGCTAATTTTGTTCGTTATAAATTTTAACAAGTAAAATTTCGTTGTGAGTAATATGCATGTAAACGCGTCTTATATATGCCGTCAATCGTTTCTATATTTTGTTTATTGAAATGTTACTATTCACATCAAATGATCTAAAATTAGAGTCACTAATAAAAAAAAATGCCATTTTATCACAATTTTTTCTCTATGGTTCAAAAGAATGCGTAATTTTTTTTGGAAAAATATAAGAGTTTTCACACCTATGTATGTAAAAAAAGGCCCACACTTGTAAGTGTGTAAAAATTGCAATATGTCAATACTTAAAAGTGTGAAATTTATTTGTGACACATGATTCTCCCACACAAGAAAAAATGTGGATAAATCGGGTGTTACAAATTAAAGTTTACACATATAAATGTGTGTTGAGGCATGACCCTTTCTACTTGATTTTTTGATGACAACAACTTGATTATAACACCAAAACAGTTCCATGTATAGCCAGCATGAAGTATCAAAAAGAAAGTTCAGACGGTACACAAGTCAGTCTGTGCGTTGGGTCCAAAGGATTTCTGTGAGCTGGCTATGCACAACCAGCACAGAGAATCCATTATGGATAGCTTTCAAATTTATTCAATGAAAGTTGTTTCCTGAGCTTGCTACCCATGTTTACACTCAACTAATCGAAGATGAAGTTGAAGATAGAGACTGAAGGCCTAGTGGTGGGATTGAAGTCTACTTGAAGCCAGCTCAGAGAATGCAAATCATCAAACTTGTTGCAGATTCAATTTGATGATTATCACAACAATTTGCGCATCAACAACTTTCCAGACCAAACCTGAAATAATGTACCAAGGTATACAACTGTCAATATATGGTAGACGTTTATGGCATGGTCCACCCTCTACTTGTGTTAGCCAATACGCCAGCGCGTGTAGTGCACGTAAGAAACATTCTGCACACTGCAAATTGTGTCTGCAGTACAATCAGAAGATTTCATGGGCACGTCTGACATTCCCCCATAGATCGGAGGACACGTAAAGGTATTTGATTGGATAGAGAGATACGGGAACATGCATTGATTGCCTATAAAAAGAAGACTTAGCAGAATTTGCAAAGTGTGAATCAATCAAGCGAGGTAGAGAGCATAACAGTTTAGCATTCCTTGTAACCAGCTCATAGTGTGTTCATGAGCATAAGTAGTGAGTGTCAAATTTGTATTCAACAGTAAGTTTATCCGCTAAAGCTAACTTTTAATTCTTTGATTCTTAATCAATAAAGAATTAAGTTGAAAATTAAACTGTGTTCTTACTTTCACTTATTACAAACTGTTAAGATTGAATTAGAAGTAAAAGTTGCATTTACCCCTCCCCCCCTGCAACAATCTGTTGTTAGTTTGGGACCAACAATGTGGATAATATATATTTCTTCACACTTAGACCACTCCCAACAAATGTTTCGTTACTTCTTTCATCACTTGTGTCACTTAGCGCGCAATCAGCGTATCTAAAACTGACACACAACCGACACGACGGTACCAACAATGTTTTTGTCACTTCAAATTTTGGGCACATATTTACCAATATACCTACATTTATATACACTAAACAAAAAATTAAAATATATTAAATATAAAGGTGGTCCCACCCCTTTCTTCCTTTCGTCGCCAAACCGACGAATAGCCACCGACGAAAGCACGTGACGAAACATTGCCAATGGTGTCACTAAAGTGACGTGCGTCGGTTTCCCAACTGACGAATCCATTGGGAGTGGTTTTATAAGTGCAATTTTTTTTCTTACACTTATATATGTGAAGATTGTGATAATTGTTTATAAATCTTCATACCTATTGATGTAACAATTTTTGCACAATAATACGTGTGAATAATTTCATATATATTTTAAAAGTGTGAGAAAAAATTATGCATAAATGATATATTTGTTGTAGTTAGTCAACATAATCTGTACTCATTATGTTAGTCAGTGTGACTGTTTGAGAGTTTTTAAGTTCGTTCTCCAGTGATTTTAAGTATTATAATATGTATTCATTATGTTAGTCGGTTTTGAGTTTTTTTGATAGCGTACGATCAATTAATGTTGCACCCTTGGTTTCGATGAACAACTAATATTGAGTAAGAGAAAATTAACTCATTAATTCTATCATTCAACGATTTATTCAAATCATGAATATGTGTAGAATAGACTGATCACGAAGTCTTTGACTTTCTTTGAAAAGTTTACTTCCCTCGTTGGCAACTAAGAGCCAACGGTATGGAGCCGTTCACAACAAAATCTTGGGTTGAGAACATCGTCGGATGACGTTCTATTACATCGAAACAACGTTCTCGATGGCATTCCAATTCGCTGTTCGGTTCAAAACGGCACCCCCCCCCACCCCTTTTCTTTCCTTTTTTTTTTTTTTTGGTTAATAGACAATTTCGTTACTATACTTTCAGAAAAAGTTCAATTTAGTTACCGAACTTTTATTTGGTTCAATTGAATTACTGAACTTACAAAACCGGTTTACAAGTGTAAAATCCTCGTTTTTTATTCCAAAAAAATGAAAGTTCGATAACGAAATTGAACATTTTCGTAAACTACAGTAACTAATATGTGTATGATTAGAAACTTGAGTAACAATTTGATCAATTATTTAAATGTTCAGTAATTCAATTGAACCAAATAAAAGTTCGGTAACTAAATTGAACTTTTTCGGAAAGTACAGTAACGAAATTGTCTATTAACCCTTTTTTTTTAACTTAAAGGCTACATCTTAGAAAAATAATAATAGAATAAAATATCTAAAAGAATAGCCTTGACGTTTTTTGAAATTTATTTTTTTTAACCCTTTTCCAACAATCCATTTAAAGAACACTTCTCTCACAAAGCAAAACACGATTAATACAATTATTTCATTCCGAAAATCTCAAAAACTCAATATAAATCACCATCTCGAACAATCAAAACAACCGGAACACCCCATGCGACATTTAATCAACTTGGAACTCATTCACGGGCCTTTCACTATCTTCAAACCCACAACAAACACCCTCATCCTCCAACCCACAAATGCCGGATTTCGCTTCATATGCTTACACCCAAGTCTCGCAAACACTATATAATCAACAACCACCCATTCAAACATTATACAATCATATATCCACTACCCATTCAACAACCGCAAAGGTCGCTAGATTAAATCGTCGCATTCCGAATCTTGCATTAAAGTCAACAACAACCCGACGTGCAATCCGTCGAAGAAACAAACCTTACGCCAACTTGGTAAAAAAAACAAAGGAAAAAAAGTCCAAAACGATTCATCCCAACCAAAAAAGAAGAACCATTCCTGATCGTAACATTTGGCAACCGAGGGACGAGCTTCATTTGACCGAAAGTTGGATTTCGCTATCCGAAATTTCCAACCGTGGAATTGACTCGATTGTCCTTCATTTTGGCACCTTGTTATGGATTTCTACATCGGCCGTAACCCGTCGTTCCAACGTGGAAATGACGCGTTGTCTTAAAACTGGAGTAAGCTTAATGCCGATTGTAACAAATGGCAAGGTATACGGATTCGGCTAAAGGATCAACCCCGAAGTGGTGAAGGTACAAAGGATTGCATGATTCGTGAAAAATTCTGGAGTAATTTAATAATATTACTCTAGTGTGTGTGTGTGTGTGTGTGTGTATTAATGATATTTTAGGGATATTTACTAGGTCAAAGGATACTTTTTTTAGAAAGGCGAACACTCTCACACCCATATCACAAATATATACATTAATTCACGAATATTTACAATAGTCTCACCCCATGATTTGAACCCACAACCTCAAAGTTGATGGGTTACTTCAATAACTGTTAGGTTAGTGGCTCTTTGATCTAGGTCAAAGTTGTAGTAAGATGATAGCTAATTTGTATTAATATACATGGTGGAGTTTCTAACCATGAGTTTTATGGTGATAAATTATACTTCCTTCGTTTCAAATAAATATTCGCATTTTCATTTTAGTTTATCCTATAATAAGTGTTCATTTTAAAAAATAGCATATTAATTTTGCCCTTTAACCTTCAATATTTTTTTTTTCAAAACTGATACCTAGGAGTCAATGTAAAAAGCAAGGGTAAAAGTGTCATCTTCACTACCAGACAACGTAATTTCTTAGACTTCGTAAAAACTTATTGTGGACACTTATTTTAAGACGTAGAGAGTATGGAACATGTTTTTGATTGGGACCGAACAAATGAAATAATAAGGTAATATATACTTGATTGATTATAGGGAGATGATAAATACAACAAATAAATCTATCCATACATCAAACTATACAACTGTTAAAACCCACAGTACAAACACATTAAAACTTAATTGTATGTATGAATCAATTTTTTGTTTTATTTATCACATCACTTAATTATATAATTAATCAAACGGGATATGCTAAGAGCATCCACACCCTTAGCTTGTTACAAAGCCTTTTTAACAAAATTGTTTAAGAACTTTTTCCAAAAAAGTTTTTGCTTCATTGAGAAAAAGCTTTTCAAATCTTTAAACCATCATAATTTATATATATATATATATATATATATATATATATATATATATATATATATATATATATATATATATATATATATATATATATATAGTGGAATGATCCAAAGGAAAGTATATTTTTTGGGGGAAGCGTTAGTATGCATCAGGAAGCATATTACCTTCACTCATACAAATCTCGAAAAAAACAAACTAAAATTTAGTAAATGTTAATCAGAATCGATGCTATGAATGTTAAGCTTCCTTGATAAATTCTTTCTTCAAGTTATAGCATCGATTTATGAATATTAGATCCAAATCCGTTAATATGTATCGCGGTGCATATTAGTTAATATGCATTGTGATGCATATTAACAATAAAAATATCTTTCAAATAATGTGAAGTTTTAATATGCATTGCGATGCATATTAGTTAATATGCATCACACTGCATATTAACCATTTATTAAATAAATATTCATCAATTAATGTTATGACTTAAAAATGAAATTCATTCGTTAAAATATTCTTCATAGCATCGATTTTGATTACTATTTACCAATAAAAATAATTTTGTGTTGGCGTTTTGATTGATAATTGTAATATGCTTCTTGATGCATACTAACGCTTCCCTCCTTCCCCCCAAAAAGGCACTTCCCTCTTGATCACTACCCTATATATATATATATATATATATCTATATAGGGTAGCACTCCCGTAAGAACATTCTTACTAATCAATAAAATAAGAATAACTTTGGACCTTAGGATGCAATACATGATTCATTTAATCGTTTTAAATGTAAATTGAGGTGAGGTGCAATATGGTAATTTGAACATCCTTTTTAAAGGGTAAATAAGTAATAAAAATATGGAGCAATTAATAATTGGATGTTGAAAAGCCCTAACTGATACAGGAGATAATTCGATCCCAACATTCTAGCCTAGCTAATTAAATAACAATTAAAGACAAAAACGGATGCAGAGAAGATGTCGATCGTATTCTAGTATAATCAAACAAGTGAAGAAGCTGATGCAGAACAGAATCATAGAGAATCAAATCCCCGTGTTTTCGCATATGCAATTAAGCCAAAAATCTGTAGTTATGGATCAAATATTGTTGAAGAATAGAACAATCGCTACACTCGTTCTATTTAAAGGTACCACCGGAATCGTTCTATTTAAAGGCACCACCGAAATATTGGCCGTAAGGATACATCTGAGAGGTCATCGATTAGACTGGTGGGAAACATATGAGTAAGTTATATGCATCATAATCAACGCATTGCTCCCCAATTAAATAGATTAATACTTTTCTAACTCGTTAATTGATTGCTGATACTATATACATTTGATACTTTTGATGATTCTAGGGAACAGTTGGATAATACTTTCGAACAAGATGAAAAGAACCAGTCCACGAAGTGAGACGGTTGCGAGACATCATGTGTACGAGGACAAAGATATGTCTACTGATGATGCAGTCATATCGAAAACAACTTTTGGAAGTCATAAACGTAAGTTTACCTATGCATTTGATATCAAAAAGTGCCCTGTATTTTTAATTTGCTGCATCCTTCTTAGCATTGTTAGGGTGCATTTGTTGGGGTGCGTTTGATAGCAATAATACTTTATGGAATTGAATTTTTTCCTTATTTTAATATTAGCATAGTCCCAACTTTGTTGGTTTTTTTTATGCAGATGGTATATTGTGTTTGAGATTTCATGTCATTTTAAGTTTTTTTTGTAAACAGAGGGAATGGTTTGGTCTGAACAAAAGTGTTAGCTGTATAAAAATTGTTGTTATGCATCTATGTTTTTGAGAGTGTGTACATGGATGCATGTGGGGATTGTTTAAAAAATTCTTGACAAAGTAAGTGTGCATTTGATACCTTAGAAAGTAGGTGTGCATTTTGAATTAAATGTCTTTGTAATTCGAAAACATCCAATGTAACTGTGGCCATAAGGATGCATGAGGGCATTAGTTTAGAAAATGGATGCATGATGGTAACTTTTTTATAAATACTGATCATAAGAAAGTCTGCACCAACGTAGTGGGGATTTCGGTCATCAATAATTATGACTATATTAGACTTGGATTTATAGTAGTTATAGGTGAGTTTCTTATGGGTTGGTTTTTTGTTGTTGTAAATAAAGGCAAGATTTGGATGTATTTTTAATTTCGACCATGTTTGGGATGTTTTTTTAATTTGCTGCATCCTACTTAGCATTGTTGGGGTGCTTTTGTTGTGTTATTTGTAATTATAATAGAACTTTTTTTTTAGGTGTAGTGGTGATACGGTGCACCACAATAAATATATATTTACCCTTTAAAATCTGGGATCATGAAGTACCCAAATTCTAATCTTAATTTACCCTTAGGTACCATGTTCCTACACATCTCATTGAGAATATATGAACTGTTAAATTCCTTCAAACACATGTGAATTCTGTATATGAGATTTCAGATTCTAGAGTACATGCATCAATGTGTAGGGTACGACCCTTTAAAACAAAAAAAAAAAAAAAAAGTTTTATGTGGAAGATTCGGTGGCAATCACGAGCTACATCCTTGTTAGCATTGTTGGGATGCATTTGTTGTGTTATTTGTAAGAATAATATAACTTCTTTAGTTGTAGTGGTGATATCGTGCACCACACCATATAAATTTAGGTCCTCAATGTCAACGCATCCCAAACATATGGATGCATCCTTGCTTTTTGGTGTGTTAGAGATCTCACTATGATATCCCATTATTTATGTTAGTAGTATTAAACTTGGTACATGTTTTGTTGCAGGTACATTTACGAACACGTTTCCAATAGATTCATGTGATGATTTTGTAGAGAACAACAAGAATGATTTTAAGAATGTGATAAAAGTAAGGCCACCTACAAAGAAAGGTAAAAAGGCAAAAGTATCTATCGGGAAAAGTAAACACAAGAAGGTTCTGAAAAAAGGGACGCTAAGTACACGTCAAAGCCCTTTGCAGCTGGTGAAGGTAATGTCTGTATTATCAACGGAACAGAAGCAATGGTTGATTGACATGGGGTTCGAAAGTCTGATCACATTGAAGATAGAAAAAATTCCAGGGAGGTTGGCATATTGGGTTGTAGACAGCTTTGACCCAGTGAAATGTGTATTTAAGGTTGGAACACGTGATTTTAGGATAACCCGACAATCTGTTAAAGAGATACTAGGATTTCCAATGGGACAAACAGACATACAATGTGCAACGAGTAAAGGAATCGGGGGGAAAAGCAACCTCAAGAAGTGGAGAGGACAATTCAAAAAGTCTGGATGCAGAAGAATGAGGATATCCGTTAAGAATGTGATTGAAGCCATTGGTACTTCAAAAGCAGTCGGGGAGTTATTTAAGCGCAACATACTAGTAGTGATTATGACATTGTTAGCAGAAGGAATTAAGTGTTCCACTGTCAATCAAAATATATTGCCCTTAATTAGGAGTGACGATGCCATAAAGGGAATCGATTGGTGTGCATACGTTCTTCAGTGCTTAAGAAAAAGTAAAGTGGACTGGAACAGAGATGATCCTCAAAGCTGGTACACGGGGCCTTTACTTTTTCTAGTGGTAAGATGCATTCGATTTTACTTAATGGGGGGCGCTATACTACTTTGTCTGCATTTACAACGTTCTATTTTTTTATTTTTAAAGCAGGTGTGGTATGTACATAACACGCGAGAGAAAAGCAATGGAGAACCTGTGGATACCCCTGCAATTCTCACTTGGACAACCGATGCACTGAAACAAAGGGAAGCAGAAGAGTTGGCTGCAGGTGGTTTTGGCCAGAAAGAGTTCATAATAGAAGATTCAGATAACAAGAAAACCATGGTGTGCAAGGATGCAGAACCTACTAGCGATGTAGATGATCATGAAATTGAAAATTTTACACACGATGGTGAAAAGGAGGATGAACAGGCAAACGGATCAGAGGCATTGGAGGCGTATAACCCATATGGCACACAAGAATTGATTGAACAATTATGGACACCACGAAGCACCAATGGCGAAATTGAAAGCGGTGAAGACTGGCAAGAATATGATTATACTGAAGAGGTATTACCTTTATTTTTAATCACTCGTCTTCTTTCATGAAATAATTCATGCTAGGGATGCATCACATATAGACTTGGTTAGGTATTCACATAACTGTGATTTCATGAATCAGAATTATCAATATTGTTCGTGCTTCATAATTATTATAATTTCAAATGAATATACGTATTCTCACAGCATCCAAAGATATTTGTGTGGTTGTTTGTTCAAATTATTTATGTAAGCTGATAATTAGTTGGCTGGTGTAGGAATATGAGAGTGAATTGAAGAGCATATTGAAGTACCTGTGTAGCACTAAGGTTGAGCTAGAAGAAAAGATGAGTAAGGCACTTAACAAATTTCCTAAGAGCGAACGCATATGCAGCACGGTAAGTTGGTTGCAATCAGAAATGGATAGGTTGTTTGGAATAGTTTACTCTAAGCATGACAATGATGCAAAAGAAGTAACAAACGTCACCACTGAGCACCACACACCAACGCTGACCCAGATGTTATCTGATCCGATTGTTTGTGAGATTCTTGAAAAATCAGCATTGGATGCAGTGGCTAGGAGTAAGCAGAGTGCCTCACTAGGATTGGGAATATCTCAAGAAAATGTGTCGTTTAAAGGGAAATTGTCATTGAAATCTGCATCTAGGGTTGCAAAAACACTACCATTATCAAAAGGGTCAAATGTTTTTGAATCTGGACAGGTAGGAGGAGAAACAGTCGGTGTTCATATGCACCAAGTTCAGAATAATGGTGCAATGATGCGTACACCAATGAGTGATCTACCCGTTGTTAGATCTTTAGAGAAGGAGATGGTTAATGTTGTAGTCAAGCAACAAAATGGGGCACCACAAACAAGAGGGAAACGACAGGTGAAACCTGCCGCGGTAAAAAAATCACCCTACTATGATAGGGTTGTGAAAATGAAGAGTAATTTAAAAGCTATTGAATATCAGGTTACCGATTGCTTTTTTTTGGCCATTGGACCCGAATAGTAAGTATCTATAGTATGTCAATGTGTAAAAACCTCCTATTATTAATTCTAAACCGCAAAACCAAATTACTCATGTTATCTTGTCTTTGCAGTGACATTGTTTTCGGGCATCCCTCGGGAACAAAAATGGCAAGGGTAATGATTGAAAGTTTGATTCCCGAATCAGAAGTGCATGTGGGTGTGATAGATGCATGGGCGTGCATCCTCAACCATGAGCAAGAGTTAAAGTCTGATGGCGCACCCAATAGAGTATTTTGCAATACAGCAATAATGGTAAATTGTAAAACCACAAACGTATTGGTGGAAGTGTGATTTTATATGGAAATCTATAAGTAACTAGTTGTAATTTTCAGAGCCATGCAATGATGGGAGCTGAAATGCCATATGAAAGGAAATTCTCGACCTTTAAAGAGAACGTGGATAGTGTGCTTAGAAACAGTCAAGTGGACATACGTAACGCGGATCTGGTAAAAACCTAAATTTCTACATTTCGGGTTATAGGAAACTGCATACATTTTGATTTTTTTTACTTAAAATGAGAAATTGTAGGTGTTCATTCCAATAATTCGGCAAGCTCATTTCTATCTAATATGCTTCAATTTACAAAAGGAGAGCATTTACTTGCTAGACAACATGGCAGCAGGGGATAGCTCGTTGGACGGATACGGTGGAATCCCGAATCTAGTGGTGGGTAATTCTTATGCATTAATGATAACAGAATTGGAAACATGTTACTAATATCATGTTCATTTTGCAGAAAAAACTATTTGTTGATTACCTTGAAAGCACACACAAGTCGAAGGCAAAAAAGATGATTGTACAAGAAGTATTGCGGCTGCGAATGGGTTGGAGGACCACAAATAACTGGGTAGACTGTGGAGTGTTTATGATGAGACATATGGAAACGTTTCCGGGTAAAGGATTAGTAGGATGGAACACGGGATTCTCTAAGGAAGGTGATATACAAAAGGCTCAGCTTGATCATCTTCGTCACAAATATCTAGCTAAAATACTTCTGTGGGAATCGAACACTATGAAACCGAAAGTGGAGTCTGAGGTTGATGCATACAACAGTCTACCAAGTGATTATAAAATACAGATGGGTGAAAATGCACAAGAAAGGATTGAAGAACGTCTGAGAAGATTTGCCTAGTGAAGTAGTTTGATGATATCGTGTATGCCAGTGATAAAACTTTCTGCATTTGATTTTTTTTCCGTCATTTCGTATTAGCAGACTCCCAACTTTGTTATTTTTTTATGCAGCTGTTTTCGTGTGTTTGAGGTTTCATGTCATTTTAAGTTTCTTTGTAAACCGATGGAATGATGGTATCATGTTTGCCAGTAATAATACTTTATGGACTTGATTCTTTTCCTTCTTTTATTATTTGCATAGTCCCAACTTTGTTGGGTTTTTAATGCACCTGGTAAGTGTTTGAGATTTCATGTCATTTTAAGTTTTTTTTTTGTAAACATATGGAATGGTTTGGTCTGAACAAAAGTGTTAGTTGTATAAAAATTGTTGTTATGCATCTATGCTTTTGAGAGTGTGTACATGGATGCATGTGGGGATTGTTTAAAAATTTTTTGACAAAGTAAGTGTGCATTTGATACCTTAGAAAGTAAGTGTACATTTCGAATTAAATGTCTTTGTAATTCGAAAACATCCAATGTAACTGCTGTGGCCGTAAGGATGCATGAGGGCATCAGATTAGAAAATGGATGCATGATGGCAACTGTTTATAAATACTGATCATAAGAAAGTCTGCACCAACAGATTGGGAACTTCGGTCATTAAAGGCGAGATTTGTTGTTCAGTTGAACATATTATGGGGTACCTAGATGACATGAATTTGATCAGAAAAGTAGCCATGGTATTTGAACATATTATGAGTCACCAGTTGCTTTCAGATTCTGAAAAATTATCTGCATTCTGTGATTGGTAACAACAGTTTCTTTTTAAAATAAACCAAGTATAAGGTATATTTGATGCAATTGGATCCATATATGGATGCATATACATGTATGTCGATATGAAACTTCAATTCTTCAATTTATATATTTATTAGAGCAGTGAGGTTCATAGTCATAGAAAACAAGGAATAATAAGTCACATAACTTAGAAATCAAACTCAACAAAAGGTTGGATAACAAATGAAAACATGTAACAATATGATGGGCAAATAGTCAGCTTATTAAGACACTAATGGCGAAACAGCTTATTCTGATGAAGACCCATCATCTGAATCTTCTACAGCAGCCTTCGCAGCTTTAGCGGCTGCTTCGTCTGCCTTCCTTACATGGCAGTTACGAATGTCATGATCTGTCTTGATCTTGCAGTATTTACAAGTACGTAGTGGCTTGTTTGCTTTGGCAATCGACTCTTCTCGTGCACTAGTTATTCGTGTTCTCCTCCCACCGCCTTTGTTAACAATCCCTGTTGGTGGGTGAACATCAATTTCGGCAGGTTGTGCAACTCCAAGTAAGGCCCCGATTAGTTCATTCCCTCCAACCGGCTCTTGACAATCTGTATCTTGGTTAATTTTAAAAACAAACTGTTGTTGCCAATCACGGAATGCAGACAATTTTTCAGAATCTGAAAGCAACCGGTTGACACAGTAGTCAACCTTCTCGTATATCTCACGGACTAGTGCACCCTTATCATCTAAAATAACGTCAACTTGATTTATGTTGATGTCGGCTTGAATAGCCTTTGCTGGGGTAGCACCACGAGTCCACCTTCTACAAATGTATCTTTTTGGGAATCGATCGACATTGCAAATCTTAAGAACATAGAAAATATGGCGACAAAGGAGACCAAACTTTTCGAACTTCCTACAAGAACATGATAATTCTTGACCAGCCTCCTTGTACTCAACCTACTTAATTGTTGTTAGTTTTTTTTTAAGCAAAGTGTTGATTTATATCAACTCAAATATGAAATACGTAGGTTAAAAAAGAAAAATAATCACCTGACTTAGATTTGGTATAAGTTCATCAAAGTGACTCGGTTTCTCAACTCTATCGATGCTCTCATCGATGCATATTCGTTTCACACTTCTATCGACAATAGTATACTTCTTGCACCCGTCAATATCAGAATAATCGCGTGACAAGCAGTGGTTATCAGCAGCACGCATTTCCGTCTGCACATCAAAGAATACAGCGCGTGTGTAAATCTTTGCAGCATCTTTCTCAATTGTGGATGCATCTTTCTCCACATCGGGTGTTGTATACTCTGACTCGTGATCATTTTTAGACTGTGTAAAACGTTGGGACTGCATAGCCGTGTCGAAAAAACCCAGGAATTCCACCAGAGTTGAGCTTGACTTCATCAACTGTCCAAACATGTGATTCTCACTCTCAGACCGCGAAGATGTACGCATTAGCCCCGACAAGTTCCATTGAAGAAAATATGCAGGTATCCAGTTATATCGCATGTTAAACATATCAAGTAACCACTGATGATCTTGAAGGTCGAACTTCCTCATGATACCACCCCAACGTTTTTCAAAATCAAACGGTTGAAGCTTGTCAGTCCACACTATTTGAGCCAACCGAGCCTTGAGACCAGAATTACATATTGCCACACCAACCTGAAACACATAAAAAGTTAATTCGATGAGTTGGTCTTGCCATGTTTTAACTCGATAATTTTTAACTTAACTTCGTACCTTTGTACTAAGCTTCTCCATAATGTGCCACATACAAAGCCGATGACGTGCTGTTTTAAAAACGTCTTCAACGGCTATCTTCATTGCAGGGTCTTGGTCGGTCAACACAATCGTCGGCTCCTGTGGGAACGCCTTCTTGAAGGCATTTAACAGCCACTTGTATGAAAATGCATCTTCTTTGGACAACATCGCAGCACCAAATGTGACACACTTCTTATGATTATCAATGCCCGTAAATGGAATAAAAACCATGTTGTATCTGTCAATAAGAAAAAATTTAGTACTCTAAGATATTAGTAAAAACTTTAAAAATTGATGAAATGTATACAAAGAGTTACTTGTTCGATCGAAATGTTGCATCGAAAGAAATAACATCACCGAATGCAGAGTAATTTCGCTTTGCATATTCATCAGCCCAAAAGAAACCTCCAAGAACGCCTTTCTCATCCGTGAAGTATTCAAATGAGAAATTTGGCAAACACTCTTTTCTCTTCTTTAGCATATCGACCATAATTTGTGCATCTGCCTTACCAATGTACGCATTTATATCCCGTTTAAAGTTTCGACAGTCTACGGGGGTTGCACCAACTTTATCATGCCCACCTCGGATCTTTGTCAATATACGATGACCAGCTGTCGGTCCAACACCAGCTAGCAAAAAGTTATACAACATGATTTTCATGGAATTATCTAGCCTCCTATAAGCCTTCAAATGTAACATATAATCGGGATGCACCAAGCAGTGGTTGTGTTCCTCTACAAAACCATATAGTACATATTTGTTGTCTTCAGTTATTTGGAGCTTAAAACTTGCTTGACAGCCAATGCGTTGTGAAGGACGTCTTCGTTTCTTTTTTAGTTTTTTGTTAGAGGACTCAGAATTTTTCTCGCACGCAACATCTCCTGTGTTGTTTCCATCACCGTTTCCATTCCCACTGCTGTTGTTTTTTATACTACTTTGATCGTTACTGAGTGCTGGATTAGCTTGCTCTTTTTTGGGCTTAAATCCTTCCCTACTACACACAAAGTATTTCACTTTAATCATGCGTTGTCCATCGTTAATCCTTTGTCTTCTCACCGGTGTCTGTGTGGATTTTCTTACTTCAAACCCACCTTGTTGAGCATATTGTGCATAAAATTCGTACGCAGCATCAATACTATCAAAAACGGTCCCCTGAACAGGTTTACAAACGGCATCCACTTGAGGTAACCAATGTGAAATGCCCGATTCAGATACTTTCTCGATCCCAACAGCATATTGCTTTGGAGTAAAATCACAATCTGAGGTAATTTAAAATACAAAGTGTCAAAATAAAGTGCTAAAATTTGGGTGCAGTAACAACATAATAATGGCTGTTAACAGCAGAATACTGACTATTAGTACATCAACTCGAAAAACGCCAATATGTGTTGTATATCGGGAAATTTCATTTTACAGTTGATGCATCTACAATAGCTTTATGCTACACATATTTACCCAAGACATGTCTTTGTAGTTATAAAACATCAAAAAACAGAATACTGGATTTTCATGTTGAGACTTCGAAAACATAAAAATAGATTCATGAAAGCTATGGTTCAATAAGTTATCAGCATAGAATGTTTGAACATAAGCTCGAAAACGCGAATATGTGCTGTATATCTCTACTAAATTTCGTTTTACATTGGATGCATCTACAAATAGATCGTACACATATTTACCCAAGAAATGTCTTTGTAATTCGAAAACATCAAAACATTTTTAAGAACCTGTGATGAATCTACAATAGCTAAATGTGACGGATCAACTTAAATGTTAACCAAAAAGTAAGATAGATAGTTTCAAAAACTAAATGCATTTAGTAGAGATGCTTATACTACTTACCATCTTCTTCCACGTGATCATCACACATTGAATTGTCTTCTTCAAAGTGATCTGCAACATCTTCCATAGTTATCGAATCTTCCTTCGTTACTCGGATTTACACCAGAGGAAAATTGAATCGGATCCCTTTAAGCAATGTTTGGATCATTTGAATTGCATATTTTATTTTTTGCATGATGCATGATATTAGGAAACGTTCGTGGAAAAAAAAAACTGTCCAATGAAACAACATGTAAATTACTCAATTACCCTTTCCTATTGATATATAATATATTTTAATCATTAATATATAAAATTGAATGTGTGGTGGAGAGTTGTTCTTACATTTTCTTAAAATGAGAATGTTCTTAACTGATTGCTTCTCTATATATATATATATATATATATATATATATATATATATATATATAACTAAGATAGGAGACCTTGAATGAGTTGGCAAATATTTACCTATGCCACATCACCAAAATCCTATGTGTCATCATTATATGAAATAAGCTTGATGACGTGGATTCTCCTACACTTACATGATAAATAAGGTAATACTATATTAGAAAACTAAAACTAAATTATACTAATTTAATTTAAAGTGTCATTATTTTTTAATGGTAAATATTTCAATAGATAATTAAATTATAACCAATTCAATCCAAACTAATGTGTCATTAGATAATATTTTCAGTATAATATTTTTATTAAAGTCAAAAATCATGAATTCATTTACCTATTTTTTCCCCTCTAATTTTGAATTATAAATTTGTTTATTATTCTTTATCTTAATCTTCACATTCCTTTTTTCAGATCTATAAAAAAATATAACTTTTAATGAATTGGGATAGCTTAATTTTTAATATCATTATAGCTTTTATCGTAGTTTTGTTAATTTGACAAAAAAAATATATATATATCTTACAAACTTAGGGATCTCAATTTCGTTTAAATTATAATCTGAGTACAAGCTTAATTGATAGATAGATCAAGTTCATGATATCTTTTAAATGTTTTATTAGTTTCAATAATACAACTTAATCATTATTTTATATTCGACTGGTAAGAGGTGTAATTTTATAATTTCTTTATTACTTTTCGCGGTTAGGAAGATTGGTCGCAATCTGAGCGGTACCACACACCCTACCCTACCACCTATATACGTCCATCCATAATATCTCATTTAAGTATTTATATATATCTCATCACTATAGATTGATTTTTTACATGTAGATGCACATTAGTTGTTTAATAAAATGTCTTAATAGTTATATTAATCACTACAATTTATGTTTGTTAAAACTATGTACATATGTCTTGCTCAAAAAATTATTGAAACCTTAACAACAAAAATGCTATTATTACCAAACAATTGTTTTAGCTAGAAATGACACTTTACAATATACACGTCTTTTTCAACCTTCCCAATGTATCCATATATTGTGGGAGAAAAAATTTTGTTCTTATTTCATTTTTAAAGAGTCAAAACTTATAAAATATTATTAATATAGGTAAAAAAATGTATTTGTTACACACTTTGAAAGTTTTAAGGAGTTAACTGTCTTCCATCTCTTCATACTTACTTGATTATATTATTAATTTATTTTTTAAATGTTATAAAAAATGATCATAAAAAGGGAAGTGATTTGAAAATTACTTTTTTAGCCGTATACCACATATGTATTACAGTGTTGTATAATACAACACTTTAAAGCATAAGTGATGGTGTACAAATAAACGACAACAATGTACTAATCATCACCTATATATATAAAGTGTATACAACATAAAATTGAATATCATAATTAAAAAATTTCATTTACTATTTTAGATTATGAGAGCTATTATGAAATTATATTTTCTAACCGTGCATCGCACGGGTTTAACACTGGTATATATATATATATATATATATATATATATATTCGCCTAAAACCTTGAGCTTATCCAAATAATTAATCTCATGAAGATGGTTCTTTTTCAAGAAATAAATAAATAAATACAAGGATAATATATTGATCAATTAGGAGCATCTTTCTAGAAAAATATATATGTTGATTCGTTAGTTAGGAAATTATCCAATTGATGATACATCATACACGTGATTTGGTCAACCTTTAAACTAATAACAATAAAAAAACTTGAAAACACACTCTGAAAGATTGCAACATGCTCGGTGACATGAAAGTTGAAACATTAAACTTTCACTTGAGAAGGGGATAACCTGCGCACACTCAATTATAGCGGATCTGGGATGCTGGTGATTGTTAAAAATTCAAATCGATTGTTATTTGTATGTATCAACCTTTAACTTTTATGAATAGAAACAATCGGTACTAATTTTTTCTCTAATGGCACACAACATATATAAATAAAACTAGTACAATACCCGCGCTATGCATCGAATTTTAGTACTTTTATTATAAACAATGACTCAACAAAAGCATATATTATTTTTGTTATTCACTAATGAATTACCCATGATTATGAGTTGATATTAGTAGTTTACTTGTATGTATAGTTCGATATTCGGTATATAATTGATGAAAACAAAAAAGTGAAAAATATGTGAAATAATAGGGTTATATTGTAAAATGTTAATTACTCCGTATATAACTAAATTGGAAATGATGAGTCTTAAAAATTTTAAGAGTTTTCTAAAAATAAAATACTAAGATGCTTTATAAGTAGTTATAGATTATAGATTATAGATATAGATATAGATAATTGTACATTTGTATTTTATTGTGTTTTGATTAATGTATAATATCCCAAAAATCTGGCTCACCTAGTTATTTGCGGTGACCCATCTTAAGTTCTCAACTCACAAACTTTTATTTCAAATAATTACAAATAAGTCTTGTCTACAACGAATTGAATAGGTCTAGTATGAGCACAATCGATCGCCATCATGTGGGGTGTAACTCTGAAAGTTTGCGGTTGTAATAGATCGATATGCAAAATTAGTGCAACCTAGTTGTTAAACTCTTATATGAGTTATGAGTCGACTATTATATATTAAGTCAAAATTCTAAAAATGGAAGCAACTCACACTCCGACTATTTAAGGATGACTTGACTTTTATTTATGAGTAATTTAAATCTGAGGGGGAAAAAAAAGACACGTCCTCTCATTCTATATATCAAATTTTACATACTTGCATAAATTCAAATTCTTATGTTACATGTTGTTACTAATTAAATATAAACTTACACTTAAAAATGATATAATTATGAGTTTCACAAGTTATGATTATTATTATAATTAGATATATAATTATAATTATAATTATAATTATAATTATAATTATAATTATATTATTATTTATTATATTATTATTTATTATTTTATTATTATTAATATAAGAAACATATAATTATGTAGACAAAATGTCATTAGCCTATTATGGGTGAATAATGACCCTTCATTATTGTAGATGCTATAAGATTAACCATTTAATCCATCCAAATTGTCCATGAAATAAGTTCTAATTGTCTATCTACTCTAACCAAATTACCCCTAACCAAAATAAATAAATGATAATTAATTTAAATCTATTAATATTAAACACAATTAATTATGGACCCTTCATTATTGTATATCCTATAAGATTAACCATTGATTTAATCCATCAAAATTGTTCATGAAATAAGTTCTAATTGTCTATATACTCTTACCAAATTACCCCTAACCAAAATAAATAAATGATTATTAATTTAAATCTATTAATATTAAACACAATTAATTAATGGATATAAAAGTTATCAACCCATGAAATACGGGAGTCATGGGGGAGGAAGTTACAATTCACATTAAATAATATAATATAATATTGATTAAATCAAATCAAATCATCTATGAAATTGATGATTAATTAAGATCGTATATTAAAATTCAATATAAATGAACACACTTTGACTACACAATTAATTGCTTGGCTTTTTTTTTACACACATTCAATATTTCAATTACTTCAAAAAATCTTGTCTTTTATTAGGGAATATGTATAAATATAATGGAACATGTGAATTTTTTTGTTTAAAAAAAATATATGTCGAGTAATGTTATATTGGACTAATTACATAAACTTAAAAACAGACATAACTTTTTCATTGGTTGCTTTTTTTCCTATGTTAATCTCATCCAATCAATTTTTTACAACCACCAACTATTTCTTTAGGTCGAGATTTAGGCTTATATATTTAGGTCTCTCAATCACTTTCCAAAATATTTGATCAGAGTTATATGGATACTGATCTCTAATATCTAATATGTATAATTGTTATTGAAACAATATCAATATTGATCTTTATGTATAATCGGTTGATCAAAATAATTTATTTGATCTAAAATATATCATGGTCCTAATTAAATTAAATTTAAATTAATCCTCTTATTATGTGAATAATAAATTACTTTTAAAGAGTGTGTATTCAACTTAAAAAATTAAAATTAATTCACGGCATTTATCCAATCCAATCCATCCATTTAATCCATCCGATCCAATTTATTATTATAAGAACCCATAATTATGTAGACAAAATGACATTAGCTCATTATGCGTGAATAATGACCCTTCATTATTGTAAATCCTATAAGATTAACCATTGATTTAATCCATCCGAATTGTCCATGCAATAAGTTCTAATTGTCTATATACTATTACCAAATTACCCCGAACCAATATAAATATATGATAATTAATTTAAATCCATTAATAATAAGCACAATTAATTAATGGATATAAAAGTTGTCAACCCATGAAATATGGAAGTCATGGGAGAGGAAGTTACAATTTACATTGAGTAATATTGATTACATCTAATCATCTATTAAATTGATGATTAATTAAGATCGTATATTAAAATTCAATATAAATGAACACACTTTGACTACACAATTAATTGCTTGGCTTTTTCTTTTTTACACACACTAAATATTTCAATTACTTTAAAAAATCCTGTCTTTTATTAGGGAATATGTATAAATATAATGGAACATGTTGAATTTTTTTGTTTTTTAAAAAATATATATATCGAGTAATGTTATATTGGACTAATTACATAAACCTAAAAACAGACCTAGCTTTTTCATTGGTTGATTTTTTCCAATCAACTTTTTACAACCACTAATTATTTCTTTAGGTCGAGATTTAGGCTTATATATTTAGGTCTCTCAATCATTTTCGAAAAATATTTGATCAGAGTTATATGGATATCGATCTCTAATATCTAATAAGTACATTGTTATTGAAACAATATCAATATTGATCCTTATGTATAATCGGTTGATCAAAATAATTTATGTAACATCCGTCCTAAGGATCTAAGGGTATTTTGGTAATTTTTTTAGTTTTAAATTGTTATTTAGTATGTTAGGAAAATTGTGCTCAATTTAAATAATTGTGACTAGTAAATTATTATTTGTTTTAACTTTATATAGTTAACTGTAAAATAAAATTGTTGGAATCATAAATGATTTTTAGGTTCCCGACAATAGCTTTAGAAAGGGGATTGTTTTAAGTGGATATAGAGTCGGTTAAAAGTTGGGCCGACCTATTTATTACCCTTCCTAATTAAGAAAGTACTTTACTTCCTTTGAACTTCAAACATTTCAAACAAAAACCCTAAACTTAGAAAGCTAAAAATATATACGATTTTTGGATCAAGCTTGAGTTGTGATTTTGATCTTGTTTCTTCATCAAATTCATCATCATCATCATCTATATTTCCAAGTGTAAGCAATTACTTATGGTTGGAAATTGTTAGAAATCAATGATTAGTATGAAACTTAATGATATTTGAGATTAGGGAATGTTGTAACTTGTTGGTGTTGTTAATTATGGTTATATGATACCATAGAAACTGAGTTTGATGAGTTACAGATTTAAAACTCGTGCATGAACTGTTGTAAAACTTTCCTGCATATTGCTGGAAAACCAGTGGATCCGGCGGATCCAATGTCTGATCCGGCGGATCCTAGTGTTTTGGGTTGGGATCTGGCGGATCCAATTGGGGATCCTGCGGATACTAAAGGATTTTAGAGGATCCGGTGGATCTAAAAGGGGATCCATCGGATACTCAATGGTCGGTACTACATTTTTAATAAGCACCTGAAAAATATTAGTTTTTGGAATAATAATTATTGTATCCGGCGGATCCGGTGTTGATCCGGCGGATCATTAAGGTGAGATCCGGCGGATCCGGACCTGATCCGGCGGATCCGAACCTGATCCGGCGGATCCTTTGCTGTTTACTTGTATGTTGATTTAAACATTTTGATGTATAATTGTTTGATCTTTTGATAGTTGAATTGCATTGAATTATATTCAATTCATGAGATGAATACTAATTTATATTTTTGTGTTTTCAGATCAACCTAAGACTCAGTAACATAAGACTTTTGAGTTTGCAACCTGAGATACTCAGATGAGTGGACTTGTGACTCTCAGTGTAAATTGGTGTAACATATTTGGTGACTACGAATAAACATGGTTAAGATGTTGTAGACTGTTATTCTGTCGCACCCCCAAATTCTGGTTGCGGAAGCGATTCGGGTCGGTGCGCTACTAATTACAGTAATCATAGCACAAAGATATATAATGAACGACCACTATATGCGTCGTTTTGAACTTGTATAGATAAAACAAAAGTTTATATCAGAATAATGTTTACATTAGCTCAGTATCCGAAATTGAGAGATTTACATCACATAATTACTTTATACAAAATATAATAATGCAATTAAATCTCTGAATGTATGGATGATGACTCGAGCTAATGATTCCTGCTTGGGCAGTCCAACCTACTGCTGTGTACCTGTGATACATGCTAAGATGGGTCAGCGAAACGCTGGTGAGCTCACAGGTTTGTATGTCAACACATAATTGTATAAACCACAAGATTTATAATTGAATTTAAAATGCAATTAAGCAAAATAAAAGTTATACAGTCATGAGCACATAGTCCAAACTTAACTTGAGTGTCAGGTCCAATTAAGGAAACCCAACTGAGGTGCCTCCTACGAGTGCCTAATCTACACTCGTCTTCCCAAATGCTAATACGTCCGTTTGACCAGTTAGTGCGTGCTAACCCGGACGAGGATTGTCAATCCTATATGATATCATATACTAACAATCACGCTACAGATGTATTACCAGACTATACTATGGAGGGCTTTAGTGATTAGTTGAAAACAACTCATGTATTATATGCTTGATTTATACTTGCGTTCAACATGTAAATAAAATGAGCAATGTAATCACACCCCTGAGTAAAACGGTAAAATAGGGGCCATGAGACTCACCTGAGTCTCGAGTGTTTATCGAAATAAAATTGAATTGATTAGCTGTGAATTGATGTCCGAAACTTGTAACCTGAGGGTGTCCATGACACGCGATGGTTATTAATATGTGTAGGTAGTTACAAAGACTATCTTTGTAGTTGTTTGTCCAAATTACCCCGATTTGGTTGATTTGATTTGTCCAACTTACTAAGATTTGGTTGATTATCTTGAGTTTTTGAAAACGTGTACGGCCCGTTGGTGATTGTTTGTCATAATAATCTCAACTTTTATTATTATACTTGTGTGGTTGTATACTTAACAAAGTATATATGTCTCGTGTATAAGTTGTATCGTATCCGATTTGTTTGGTATAAAATGTTTCAAGACTTAGGAAAATAACTTAACTTTTCTGTTTTTGGTGACACTTGTCTAGTGTCGCTATAGGCGACACTAGTTAGGCGACACTTGGTGAGTGTCGCTATAGGCGGCACTTGTTAGGCTGATTAGTGTCGCTATAGGCGACACTTCTTAAATTTGGCGTCACTAAGGGAGTGTCGCTAATATAAATCTGATTAAGTAATTCAGCGACACTTAAGTAGTGTCGCTATAGGGGCGACACTTGGCATAGCGACACTTAGCTAGTGTCGCTAGCACTGTTTTTGGCACACTAGCGACACTTCCAACAGTTCGCCGAATTTTGAGCCGAAAACGAGTTTTCCGGCCACTTTTCGACCCAAATCTTTTACCCAACTCATATTTGGACATTTTAAGTATGGAAAAACAATAAACAAACGAAAATATGCTAAATCGAAAGTTTCGAGATTTTGTCGGAAACTTACGCGGTGGCGAATCAAAATTCCGAAAAGATGAAGTTGTAGATCGTGATGAGTTTAATTTTTTTCTTCCAAAGGAGTTCGGTGATTTATGGTCGTTTCGTGGTGTTATTTAGTGATTTTAAGAGGTTGTGGTGGTGTGGTATTTGAGAGAGAAAAGAAAGAGAAATGAAGAAAGAGATGATGATGAAAATGAAAATGAAAATGGAAAAGGGTGTGGGGTTTCCCCCCCTTTTCCTTGGGCCAGTTTGGTGGGGCCCCAGCATGTGTGGGTTTCACCAATTTTTGTTTCCTCAAGTTTGCGCTCCGTGCGGTGTTCGTTTTCCCGATTCGTTTAAACGTTTAATTAATATTACGCGCGTTTAAACATACGTTTTAAAATATGTAAAATTATTCGATATCTTTGTTGAAGTATTTTGTCAAATACCTTATAATTGAGTTATAAATATAACTTATTTTTATTTTGGATTGTTTTGCGCGTTTAATATTTTAATCGCATAGACGTTATTTGTATGATACGACGTAAATACGAAATATTATCAAAATAATATTTTGAATATAGTAGTGTTATTAAATAAACGTCCGTATTAATTGAATCGAATTACATTCGATTTGAAACTTGTACGATTTAATCAAATCGCATACTTGTATATATTCAACAATATATATTTCTTGATACATTAATTAGCCTAACACAGAATTAAGTACATGTATTACACTTGATTATGCCCTAATTAACAGTCCTAATTTGACGGTTGTCACATATTCTGATTTGATATGTGTGACTATGTGACACTTGACCTTTGAGGCATTACGTTATGAGAGGTCAACTATTGTTGGACTTGGTTGCTATAGGTTAGTCAACATGGGAATTGTGAACATATGTTGTGAATGGATCCTATGTTGATTGAAGATAGCTATGAGTTATCGGTAAAACCACTGCTTGGCCTGTAGTTGGTTATAAGTGTTACTTGGAGGACTACCGCGGCTATAAGGGTTCCTCAAGGACCACCGATCCTCTGAGATGATTATGTGTTTACTATTATTTGTTGTAAATAGATTGTTAAGCTGAGTTAGACTGATAATTGCTTGTCTATTCACTTAGCTTCGTGCTAATCCCACCACCCTACTTCTTGCAGGTTATGTTTGATATGTTTTGGCAAGAAGGTTGAAACTGGAAGAATGTTTGACGATGATGTACTCTGAACAAGTTTAAAACTTATGTCGTGATATGTTTTGAAAAGTTATATAACACCCTGTTTCTGTATAATGTTTAGCACAATTTAATCTTTGAATATGTATGAAGAATATTATGTAAATTAATAATATCAGAAATTGCGCTTTCGGTATATATATATATATATATATATATATATATATATATATATATATATATATATAAATTATGGTTACAAATGAGGGGTGTTATAATTTGGTATCAGAGCATAGGTTGGGGTGAATTGAACATTTGTAAGGTGTTCAATCCCAAATCTAATTGTGTCAGTCAAACATTTCAAGGTGTGGGATTAGTTATGATATGATAATTGGTTAGTATGTTAGGTACTAACAATTAACGAGTTGTGAGATGTGTTGTGATTACAGATATGGCAGATAATGAACAACCGACCAATACTCTAAACAACGCCTCTAGAATCGATGTTCCTCCTTCTGAAACTCACAATGAGAGACTTGGGCATTCTGGTACTTCTATTCCAGCGGGTGGGGAAACTGATAGGGATGATTATATGTTGCAGTTAGAAGACGAGCTGCAGGAACTTAGTAGATTTAGACAGAGAACTTTGGAAGTTGAATCTTCACAGCAGTTGTCTCATTCATATCCCGTTGATAGTAGCGTTCCACCTCCCGTGGTATCATCTTCCCAGATTCCAGTGTCTTTACCGTTTTATTATCAGACTTCTATTCCATTAGCATCGTCTGGACCGTACAATTATCAGTTACCAGTGTTTCCACCATTACCTCAGCAACAGCGAAAGGTTTGTTCTTTTAAAACCTTTATGGCCAGTAAACCTTCGGAATATTTTGGTAGCAGCAATCCTTCTGTTACTCTGGATTGGTTGCGAGATATGGAAAGAAAATTTGAGGTTTGCAGGTGTGAAGAAGGAGTTAAAGTCCCGTATGCTACTCAACTTTTGAAGGGACAAGCCATGACATGGTGGGATTCCATAACTGCATCTTTAACTCCACAACAAAGAGAATACATCCGATGGTCAGATTTTTACAATGAAATGTGTGAACAGTTTTGCTCTGAATTTGATATGTCTAGAATCAGACGTGAGTCTATGGATTTACACATGACAGATCAAATGTCGATTGATGTTCTTATAAATCAGTTTTCTGAAAAGTTGAGGTTTGTGCAACAATGGGTTCCGGATAATAAAACTAGAGTTGAGCATTTTGTTGGAGCCAAATCTTTTACCCAACCCATATTTGGACATTTTAAGTATGGAGAAACAATAAACAAACGAAAATATGCCAAATCAAAAGGTTTCGAGATTTTGTTGGAAACTTACGCGGTGGTGAATCAAAATTCCGAAAAGATGAAGTTGTAGATCATGATGAGGTGAATTTTTTTCTACCAAACGAGTTCGGTGATTTATGGTCGTTTCGTGGTGTTATTTAGTGATTTAAGAGGTTGTGGTGGTGTGGTATTTGAGAGAGAAAAGGAAGAGAGATGAAGAAAGAGATGATGATGAAAATGAAAATGGAAAAGGGTGTGGGGTTTCCCCCCCTTTTCCTTTGGCCGGTTTGGTGGGGCCCACCATGTGTGGGTTTCACCAATTTTTGTTTCCTCACGTTTGCGCTCCGTGCAGTGTTCGTTTTCCCGATTCGTTTAAACGTTTAATTAATATTACGCGCGTTTAAACATACATTTTAAAATATGTAAAATTATTCGATATCTTGGTTGAAGTATTTTGTCAAATACCTTATAATTGAGTTATAAATATAACTTATTTTTATTTTGGATTGTTTTGCGCGTTTAATATTTTAATCGCGTAGACGTTATTTGTATGATACGACGTAAATACGAAATATTGTCAAAATAATATTTTAAATATAGTAGTGTTATTAAATAATATTATATTATTCAATAAAATTATTCACCAACGTCCGTATTAATTGAATCGAATTACATTCGATTTGAAACTTGTACGATTTAATCAAATCGCATACTTGTATATATTAAACAATATGTATTTCTTGATACATTAATTAGCCTAACACAGAACTAATTACATGTATTACACTTGATTAGGCCCTAATTAATAGTCCTAATTTGACGGTTGTCACATTCTCCCCCTGTTAGAAGAATTTTACCCGAAATTTAGTTCGAAGTCGGGTTTGTTGTAGAATCGGTGAATAATTGAGGATACTTGAGTCACATCTGGTCCTCCCATTCCCAGGTGAATTCCGGACCCTGCCATGAATTCCACCTAACCTTGACGATGGGAATACGACTTTGCTTGAGTTGTTTGACCTCACGGTCCATGATTTCGGCGGGTTCTTCAACGAAGTGAAGCTTGTCGTCAACCCGAATTTCATCGAGTGGAATGATAAGTGTCTCATCGAACAGACACTTTTTCAAATTTGAAATGTGAAAAGTGGGATGCACGCTGCTGAGTTCGGATGGCAGCTGCAATCGATATGCCACTGGACCAATCCTCTCGAGGATCTCGAATGGTCCAATGTATCTAGGGTTCAGTTTTCCTCGTTTACCGAATCGAATAACACCTTTCCAAGGTGAAACTTTGAGTAGTACTCGATCCCCAACCTGGAACTCGAGTGGTTTGCGTCTCACGTCAGCATAACTTTTCTGACGGTCACGTGCGGCTTTGAGTTTGTTTTGGATACCAACGATTTTCTCGGTGGTTTCATGAATGATTTCCGGACCAGTGAGTTGGCTATCTCCCACTTCGGTCCAACAGATAGGCGAACGGCACTTACGACAGTACAGTGCCTCGAAAGGTGCAGCTCCAATACTGGTATGGTAGCTGTTGTTGTACGAAAACTCGCACAATGGTAGGTGTTGTTCCCAGTTTACACCGAAGTCAACTACGCAGGCTCGTAGCATGTCTTCCAGTGTTTGAATTGTTCGTTCACTTTGGCCGTCGGTTTGAGGGTGGTATGCGGTACTCATATCGAGACGGGTACCCAATGATTTCTAAAGCGATTGTCAAAAGTGAGATGTAAAGCGACTATCTCTATCAGAGATAATGGAGATGGGAACACCGTGTCGGGTTACAATTTCCTTCAGATAGATTCGAGTGAGGCGTTCCATTTTGTCGGTTTCCTTGATCGCAAGGAAATGAGCAGATTTCGTGAGACGATCAACGATCACCCAAATGCTATCGCAACCGCTCGATGACTTTGGTAGTTTGGTTATGAAATCCATTGCGATTTGTTCCCATTTCCATTCAGGAATGCTGGGTTGTTGAAGTAAACCAGAAGGTTTTTGGTATTCGGCTTTGACTTTCGAGCAAGTAAGACACTTACTGACATAAGTGGCGATTTAAGCTTTCATGTTCGGCCACCGGTAAAACTCATTGATGCCGTGGTACATTTTATCGGATCCCGGGTGGATAGAATATTTGGACTTGTGAGCTTCATCCATCACCAAGTCGCGCAGGTTCCCAAAACTAGGCAACCAGATTCGGTTAGAGAAACACCTAGCTCCGTTAGGTTTGATTTCGAATTGTTTATCCATGCCTCGCAAGGCTTCGTTTTTGACATTTTCAGGTTTGAGAGCTTCGAGTTAAGAAGCGAGAATCTGAATGTTTAGATCGTTGTGAATGGTCATACTGAGGGCTCAGACTCGAAGTGGTTTCGACCGTTCTTTTCGACTGAGGGCATCGGCAACAACATTTGCCTTACCCGGATGGTATTTGATTTCGCAGTCGTAATCGGTAAGCAACTCGACCCATCGACGTTGCCTCATGTTGAGATCCTTCTGATCGAATATGTGTTGGAGACTTTTATGGTCGGTAAAGATTGTGCACTTAGTGCCATAGAGGTAATGTCTCCAGATTTTGAGAGCGAACACGACAGCTCCAAGTTCGAGGTCGTGAGTAGTGTAGTTCATTTTGTGGATTTTGAGTTGTCGTGAGGCGTAAGCAATGACCTTGTCCCGTTGCATCAGCACACAACCGAGACCTTGATGAGAAGCATCGCAGTATACCACGAAGTTATCGGTGCCTTCGGGTAATGATAAGATTGGAGCAATGCAAAGCTTTTGTTTCAGAAGTTGAAATGCTGACTCTTGTTTATCAGTCCAGTCGAACTTTTTATCTTTTTGATTCAGAGTCGTGAGTGGTAAGGCTATTTTTGAGAAGTTCTCGATGAATCGTCGATAGTAGCCGGCCAGTCCTAAAAACAGCCGTACTTCTATTGGAGTTGTCGGCGATTGCCAATTTTTGATAGCCTCAATTTTTGAGGGATCTACATGAATTCCTTGTCTATCGATAACATGCCCAAGAAATTGAACGGTTTGTATCCAGAGCTCACACTTAGAGAATTTGACGTAAAGCTCCTCGTGTCTAAGTAGTTCTAGAATGGTTTTGAGATGTTGCGCGTGTTCTTGTTCGTTGCGCGAGTATATGAGGATGTCGTCGATGAAAACGATGACAAACTTGTCGAGATAAGGTTTGCACACCCGATTCATATGGTCCATGAATACAGCCGGTGCGTTGGTTAGACCGAATGGCATCACCTGAAATTCGTAATGCCCATAACGGGTTCTGAAAGCAGTTTTCGGGATATCGGTGTCGCGAACCCGTAGTTGATGATAACCTGACCGAAGATCGATCTTTGAATAAAATCTCAATCCCTGAAGTTGGTCAAACAAGTCATCGATCCGAGGAAGTGGATATCGGTTCTTGACGGTTAACTTGTTCAACTCTCGATAGTCAATACACATACGGAATGAACCGTCCTTCTTTTTAACAAACAGGACCGGGGCTCCCCAAGGTGAAGAACTCGGTCTGATAAATCCTCTTTCCAGGAGTTCCTGTAATTGAGTGGACAACTCCTGAAGTTCGGATGGGGCTAAACGGTATGGTGCTCGGGCCACAGGTGCAGGACCTGGCACGAGATCGATTGAGAACTCAACCTGTCTTTGTGGTGGTAGACCAGGCAGTTCTTCGGGAAAGACTTCTGGAAAGTCTCAAACGATCGGCACATCCTCAAGTCGCTTCTCCTCCGACTTTTTCTCCATGATGTGTGCGAGGATTGCTGGATAACCTTTTCTCAAAAATTTCTGGGTTTTCAAGCAAGAGATGATGTTTAGTCTTGTCCCACCGGTCTCCCCTGTATGATCAAAGTTCTACCAGCGGCGAGAGGAATAAGGACATATTTGTCATAACAAACGATTTCAGCGCGGTGCTTGGACAACCAGTCCATACCAACGATAACGTCAAAACTTCCAATTTTGACAGGCATAAGATCGATTGAGAAAGTTTCGTCGGCTAAGTTTAAAGTGCAATTAGGTATCACACTATTGGTTTCTATAAGTTTGCCGTCCGCTAATTCTACAGTGTACTTAACATCTAGGGCAACAGGTGTGATGTCAAGCAGTCGATAAAACTTATCAGAAATAAAGCTTCTATTGGCACCAGTATCAAATAGAACTGATGCAGATAAGTTGTTGAGGAGGAACATACCCGAGACCACATTCGGGGCCTTGACGGGCTTCCCCGGAGTTAAGTACGAATGCTCTTCCCCTTGCATTGTTGTTGTTGTTGTTGTTGTTGTTTTTGTTGCCCTTGTTCTTTCGTTTAGGACATTCATTCCTGAAATGTCCCGCCTCTCCACATCCATAGCAGGATTTAGGTTGTTGGGTAATGTTGTTGGATTTAGGGGCTCGGCAATCTCGGGTCAAATGCCCATACCTCCTACAGTTGTTGCAGAGAGTATTGCATGGACCGTCGTGGTGGTAGTTACACTTGGAACAGTATGGTCTGTCCCCAGTGTAGCTACGTTTGGGTTCAGAATTGGTGTTGTAAACTTGGATGGTGTTGGTTTTCTTGTTTGGTTGGTTTTGGTGAGGATTTTCGCTTATTGTTGGAGGAGGTATGGGGTGTCTCACGGCTGACAATCAGCGCCATGAGCTCGTGTGCCAGACGGATTGCACTCTCAGTAGTGGTTGGTTTTGCTGAGGCGACATTCCCCTGAATACTCTCTGGGAGGCCGCGGATGTATCTCTTGATACATTTCTCCTCCGGATCGACCAAACCTGGGCATAACAAGGCAAATTGCTGAAATTTGGTAGTATACCCAGCGATGTCTGTTCCCTGCACAGTCAGGTGCCAGAACTCTTCCTCCAACCGATGCAGCTCTTCTTCAGGACAGTCTTTCTCCTTAAACTTTTTCTTCAATTCAGCCCAAGGAAGTTGGTTTGCTATCTCGATGCCCACAGAGTTGGCGTGGGTATTCCATCATGTAAGTGCACCTTCCTGAAAGGTGTAAGCAGCGAATTTAACTTTGTTGTTTTCGGCGCAGTTACAGAGGCTAAAGACGGATTCCATGCATTCCATCCATCGGATCAACCCAATGGCACGTTCAGTGCCCTTGAAGTATAGTGGTTTGCAGCTGAGGAAATCCTTGTAAGAACAAGGCTTGGTAACAGGGGTAGTGTCAACAGTTTGGTCACTGGTTCTTTGTGAGCTCTGAGCAGCCAAGGCATCGGCTACAACTCGGGAGATAATGGCATTGAGTTCGGCATCACTGTAACTTTACTTCTTGGGTGGCATGATTCTTCAAGAAAGAAACAAAAGGTACATAAGAAATTGTACCAGAATGAAAATTACAACAGATGCATATATGTAAAAGCGGTAACATACGACATCGCAATGTAAAAATCAATAATGTAGAATAATCGAGGGGAATTGTCAATTGATATTACGAGTTCAAAAGATGATAGACAATTCCGAGTTACGAGTTCCAAAAGTTACAGGATTAGATATTTTACAAAAGTCACGGGAATTTTTACATCCTGTCGAATTACATAAGTCCTACGAAAGCATAATATAGTACAGACTTCAGCCTAAGCTAATTCTGACGTAGATTGAGGAACACCAAACTCTGCAAGTCTGTTAGCCATTTGGAGGGCGTCCTCGATTTCCCTTAGACGTGTCTCGCACTGTGTCAACCTTGATTTTAGGACGGAGATTTCGTTTCGATTGCCAATCACTTGGTTGTGGACGATCTCCAAGGTTTGAGTGGTATCTTCCACTTGACTACGGAGAATGTCCATGTTATTGACAGTGTTTTCGTGTTCCTCGGAGACTTGATTAATGCGTTCGAGTGATGTGAGTCTCCAGTTTTCGTTGGATTCTTGGAGTTCGATATTCATAGCGTTAAGTCGTTGCTCGTGGTGGTGTAGCCTGGCGGCTAAAACCGATAGAGTGAGGTGAACGGGATATGGGCTAGCTCGAGGCAACCTGGTGTTCCTCCTAGCTACCCTCGGGTTTCGTGATCCATACGGATGAGAGCGAGACGAATTGGGTGGTGTGTTTGCCATTCTGAGACAAAGCGTTAGAAAGAATGATGCCTATATCCATATAATAATATATAATATAGCCTAAGATATTGAGCGGGAATGAGGCCTATCTATGTATATATATAGATATCACAAAATAGCCTAGGGTGTCTAACACAGACATGTTTGAGTCCCGGTTTCTCTCGAGGTCATAGTCAACTAGTGTATTCCTGTTCAACATAATCGTTTCAGACCTTACATCATCTTTCCTTTATTGTACATAGTTGATCATGCTATGTTAAATTAAAGTCGTATGCTGTAATTCCTGAACAAATCATACTTAATAAGGAAATACTGCCTAACGGTCATAGTCTAGGCCCACTAAATACAACCTAGTTCACTATATCCTTAGGCTCTAATACCAATCTGTCGCACCCCCAAATTCTGGTTGCGGAAGCGATTCGGGTCGTGGCGCGACTAATTATAGTAATCATAGCACAAAGATATATAATGAACGACCACTATATGCGTCATTTTAAACTTGTATTGATAAAATAAAATTTTACATCAGAATAATGTTTACATTAGCTCAGTGTCCGAAATTGAGAGATTTACATCACATAATTACTTTATACAAAATATAATAATGCAATTAAATCTCTGAATGTATGGATGATGACTCGAGCTAATGATTCCTGCTTGGGCAGTCCAACCTACTGCTGTGTACATGTGATACATGCTAAGATGGGTCAGCGAAACGCTGGTGAGCTCACAGTTTTGTATGTCAACACATAATTGTGTGAACCGCAATATTTATAATTGAATTCAAAATGCAATTAAGCAAAATAAAAGTTATACAGCCATGAGCACATAGTCCAAACTTAACTTGAGTGTCAGGTCCAATTAAGGAAACCCAACTGAGGTGCCTCCTACGAGTGCCTAATCTACACTCGTCTTCTCAAATGCTAATACGTCCGTTTGACCAGTTAGTGCGTGCTAACCCGGACGAGGATTGTCAATCCTATATGATATCATATACTAACAATCACGCTACAGATGTATTACCAGACTATGCTATGAAGGGCTTTAGTGATTAGTTGAAAACAACTCATGTATTATATGCTTGATTTGTACTTGCATTCAACATGTAAATAAAACGAGCAATGTAATCACACCCCTGAGAAAAACATTAAAATAGGGGCCATGAGACTCACCTGAGTCTCGAGTGTTTATCGAAATACAATTGAATTGATTAGCTGTGAATTGATGTCCGAAACTTGTAACCTGAGGGTGTCCATGACACGCGATGGTTATTAATATGTGTAGGTAGTTACAAAGACTATCTTTGTAGTTGTTTGTCCAAATTACCCCGATTTGGTTGATTTGATTTGTCCAACTTACTAAGATTTGGTTGATTATCTTGAGTTTTTGAAAACGTGTACGGCCCGTTGGTGATTGTTTGTCATAATAATCTCAACTTTTATTATTATACTTGTGTGGTTGTATACTTAACAAAGTATATATGTCTCGTGTATAAGTTGTATCGTATCCGATTTGTTTGGTATAAAATGTTTCAAGACTTAGGAAAATAACTTAACTTTTCTGTTTTTGGCGACACTTGTCTAGTGTCGCTATAGGCGACACTAGTTAGGCGACACTTGGTGAGTGTCGCTATAGGTGACACTTGTTAGGCGACACTTGATTAGTGTCGCTATAGGCGACACTTCTTAAATTTGGCGTCACTAAGGGAGTGTCGCTAATATAAATCTGACTAAGTAATTCAGCGACACTTAAGTAGTGTCGCTATAGGGGCGACACTTGGCATAGCGACACTTAGCTAGTGTCGCTAGCACTGTTTTTGGCACACTAGCGACACTTCCAACAGTTCGCCGAATTTTGAGCCGAAAACGAGTTTTCCGGCCACTTTTCGACCCAAATCTTTTACCCAACTCATATTTGGACATTTTAAGTATGGAAAAACAATAAACAAACGAAAATATGCTAAATCGAAAGTTTCGAGATTTTGTCGGAAACTTACGCGGTGGCGAATCAAAATTCCGAAAAGATGAAGTTGTAGATCGTAATGAGCTTAATTTTTTTCTTCCAAAGGAGTTCGGTGATTTATGGTCGTTTCGTGGTGTTATTTAGTGATTTTAAGAGGTTGTGGTGGTGTGGTATTTGAGAGAGAAAAGAAAGAGAGATGAAGAAAGAGATGATGATGAAAATGAAAATGAAAATGGAAAGGGGTGTGGGGTTTCCCCCCCTTTTCCTTGGGCCAGTTTGGTGGGGCCCCAGCATGTGTGGGTTTCACCAATTTTTGTTTCCTCACGTTTGCGCTCCGTGCGGTGTTCGTTTTCCCGATTCGTTTAAACGTTTAATTAATATTATGCGCGTTTAAACATACGTTTTAAAATATGTAAAATTATTCGATATCTTTGTTGAAGTATTTTGTCAAATACCTTATAATTGAGTTATAAATATAACTTATTTTTATTTTGGATTGTTTTGCGCGTTTAATATTTTAATCGCGTAGACGTTATTTGTATGATACGACGTAAATACGAAATATTATCAAAATAATATTTTGAATATAGTAGTGTTATTAAATAAACGTCCGTATTAATTGAATCGAATTACATTCGATTTGAAACTTGTACGATTTAATCAAATCGCATACTTGTATATATTCAACAATATATATTTCTTGATACATTAATTAGCCTAACACAGAATTAAGTACATGTATTACACTTGATTATGCCCTAATTAACAGTCCTAATTTGACGGTTGTCACATATTCTGATTTGATATGTGTGACTATGTGACACTTGACCTTTGAGGCATTACGTTATGAGAGGTCAACTATTGTTGGACTTGGTTGCTATAGGTTAGTCAACATGGGAATTGTGAACATATGTTGTGAATGGATCCTATGTTGATTGAAGATAGCTATGAGTTATCGGTAAAACCACTGCTTGGCCTGTAGTTGGTTATAAGTGTTACTTGGAGGACCACCGCGGCTATAAGGGTTCCTCAAGGACCACCGATCCTCTGAGATGATTATGTGTTTACTATTATTTGTTGTAAATAGATTGTTAAGCTGAGTTAGACTGATAATTGCTTGTCTATTCACTTAGCTTCGTGCTAATCCCACCACCCTACTTCTTGCAGGTTATGTTTGATATGTTTTGGCAAGAAGGTTGAAACTGGAAGAATGTTTGACGATGATGTACTCTGAACAAGTTTAAAACTTATGTCGTGATATGTTTTGAAAAGTTATATAACACCCTGTTTCTGTATAATGTTTAGCACAATTTAATCTTTGAATATGTATGAAGAATATTATGTAAATTAATAATATCAGAAATTGCGCTTTCGGTATATATATATATATATATATATATATATATATATATATATATATATATATATAAATTATGGTTACAAATGAGGGGTGTTATAATTTGATATCAGAGCATAGGTTGGGGTGAATTGAACATTTGTAAGGTGTTCAATCACAAATCTAATTGTGTCAGTCAAACATTTCAAGGTGTGGGATTAGTTATGATATGATAATTGGTTAGTATGTTAGGTACTAACAATTAACGAGTTGTGAGATGTGTTGTGATTACAGATATGGCAGATAATGAACAACCGACCAATACTCTAAACAACGCCTCTAGAATCGATGTTCCTCCTTCTGAAACTCACAATGAGAGACTTGGGCATTCTGGTACTTCTATTCCAGCGGGTGGGGAAACTGATAGGGATGATTATATGTTGCAGTTAGAAGACGAGCTGCAGGAACTTAGTAGATTTAGACAGAGAACTTTGGAAGTTGAATCTTCACAGCAGCTGTCTCATTCATATCCTGTTGATAGTAGCATTCCACCTCCCGTGGTATCATCTTCCCAGATTCCAGTCTCTTTACCGTTTTATTATCAGACTTCTATTCCATTAGCATCGTCTGGACCGTACAATTATCAGTTACCAGTGTTTCCACCATTACCTCAGCAACAGCGAAAGGTTTGTTCTTATAAAACCTTTATGGCCAGTAAACCTTCGGAATATTTTGGTAGCAGCAATCCTTCTGTTACTCTGGATTGGTTGCAAGATATGGAAAGAAAATTTGAGGTTTGCAGGTGTGAAGAAGGAGTTAAAGTCCCGTATGCTACTCAACTTTTGAAGGGACAAGCCATGACATGGTGGGATTCCATAACTGCATCTTTAACTCCACAACAAAGAGAATACATCCGATGGTCAGATTTTTACAATGAAATGTGTGAACAGTTTTGCTCAGAATTTGATATGTCTAGAATCAGACGTGAGTCTATGGATTTACACATGACAGATCAAATGTCGATTGATGTTCTTATAAATCAGTTTTCTGAAAAGTTGAGGTTTGTGCAACAATGGGTTCCGGATAATAAAACTAGAGTTGAGCATTTTGTTGGAGCCTTACCTCCACATTATAGAACGACTGTGAGATTAGCAGGTTCTCTTCCCCATGCTTTTAATTTGGCTCGTGCAGTAGATGGTGATATTCGAGCAAGAACTTTGCAGAATAAGGAGAAAGCTTTACAAGGATCCAAAAGTGATACTGGTAAAGGCAAGCAGAAAAGCCAAGATAATCAGCCGAGCCGGAAATCTTATACTGGTAGTGGTATAGTTGACAGACCTTGGTGCATTAGATGTAAATCCAGTCATTCTGGACCGTGTACATTACAGACTTCTCGGTGTATTAAATGTGGTGCATTTGGACATGCTATAAAAGATTGTATGTATCCAAATTTTGTATGTTGGAATTGTCATAAAGAAGGACATTGATCAGGAGCTTGTCCAGAGCTAAGAGATTTGGAACGGGTGTGGTCGGTGGGTCATCATCTTCAGGTCAAAAGCGGAAGAATCCGCCACCTGCTACTGGAAGAGCTTTTCAGATGACCGTGGATGAAGCTGTTACTACTGAGGATGTTATTACTGGTACTTTTCTTATTAACTCTGTACCAGCACGTGTATTATTTGATTCTGGAGCCAATTGTTCTTTTATATCTGTGTACTTCTGTGATAAGTTGAAATTGACTCCGTCCTTGATTGCTAATCTTCTAGAAGTTGAAATAGATGATGGTAAAATAGTTCCTGTTACCACAACGGTGACTGGAGCTAGTATATTAATAGAGGGTTATAGTTTCCCAGTTTCTTTTCTTTTAATGCCAATTCCTGGTTTTGATGCGGTTATTGGTATGGATTGGTTGAGTCATAATAGAGCTGATATTTCATGTCATAAAAACCTGAGAAAAATTCCTATCTCTGATAAGTCATATGTCGTGGCTCGAGGAGATCGGGAGAAAGGTAGTGTTCCTTTGATTTCTTTGATGAAAGCTAGAAAATCTCTAGCTAAAGGTTGTGAGTCCTATCTGGCCTATGTTGTTGATGTTAAAGTAGAAAAGAAATCGATTTCTGATATCCGAGTGGTTTCTGAATACTTGGAGGTTTTTCCTGAAGAGTTACCTGGTTTGCCACCGGTTAGGGAGGTAGAATATCAAATTGATTTGATTCCTGGTTCAGCTCCGGTAGCTAAGGCTCCTTATAGATTAGCTCCTTCTGAAATTCGTGAAATGATGAACCAAATTCAGGAGTTGTTAGACAAAGGTTTTATTAGACCCAGTTCTTCTCCTTGGGGTGCACCTATTTTGTTTGTGAAAAAGAAAGATGGTACTCTTCGTATGTGCATTGATTACAGAGAGCTGAATAAAAGAACTGTTAAGAATAAGTATCCTCTGCCTCGAATTGATGAATTGTTTGATCAGTTGCAAGGGTCTTCTTACTTTTCTAAGATTGATTTGAGATAAGGGTATCACCAGGTTTGGGTTCGTGAGGAAGATATCCCTAAAACAGCTTTTCGTACCAGGTATGGTCACTATGAATTCTTGGTTATGCCATTTGGTTTGACAAATGCTCCTGCTATTTTCATGGATTTAATGAATCGGGTATGTCGGCCTTTTCTTGATAAGTTTGTGATTGTCTTTATTGATGATATCTTGATCTATTCTAAATCTGAAGCTGAACATGAAATGCATTTGTACATGGTACTAGAAATTCTAAAAAGGGAACAATTGTATGCTAAGTTTTCTAAATGTGAGTTCTGGCTTCGAGAAGTTCAGTTTCTGGGTAATGTGATTTGTGAGGATGGGGTAAAAGTTGATCCTTCCAAAGTTGAAGCTGTTATGAATTGGAATGCTCCAAAGACTTCCTCTGAAATCAAGAGTTTTCTTGGATTAGCAGGTTATTACAGAAAGTTTATTAAAGACTTTTTAAAGATTGCTGGTCCATTGACTAAGTTGACTCGTAAAGATGTAAAGTTTCAGTGGGATGAACAGCAGGAATCAGCTTTTCAAACTCTGAAACAGTTGTTGTGTCAGGCTCTAGTGTTAGCACTGCCAGATGAGTCTGATGATTTCGTGGTATATTGTGATGCTTCTTATGCTGGATTGGGTTGTGTGTTAATGCAGCGAGATCGTGTTATTGCTTATGCTTCTCGTTATTTGAAAACTCATGAACAGAATTATCCTACGCATGACTTGGAGCTTGCTGCTGTTATTTTCGCATTGAAAATATGGAGACATTATTTGTATGGCACGAAATGTGTTATTTGCACTGATCACAAGAGTCTTCAGTATATGTTTTCTCAGAAAGAATTGAACATGCGTCAACGCCGATGGCTGGAATTAATCAAAGATTATGACTGTGAAATCAGATACCATCCTGGAAAAGCCAATGTTGTTGCAGATGCTTTAAGTTGAAAAGGAACTTCCGATAAGATTTGTTTTATGCGGTTAGAAGTTTCTTATGATTTGATAGAACATTTAAAGGCTGCTCAGTTGGAAGCATTGCAGGATCAGAATGTGAAGTCAGAAATAATGCAGAAAAGAAAGGATTTGTTGATTGATGATTCTCGGGGTTTGAAGACATTTCAGTCTCGAGTATGGGTTCCATTGATTGGAGGACTTCGTGAGTTGATTTTGACCGAAGCTCACAAGTCTCGTTTATCTGTTCACCCAGGGAGTACCAAAATGTATAATGATTTGAAACCGCTTTATTGGTGGCCGACTATGAAAACTGACGTGGCTCGAGTTGTTGAATCTTGTCATATATGTTCTCAAGTCAAAGCAGAACATCAGAAACCTTATGATTCGTTACGACAGTTAGAGATTCCTGAATGGAAATGGGAACATTTGACCATGGATTTTGTTACTAAACTTCCACGAACGCCACGAGGAAGTGATATGATTTGGGTAATTGTTGATAGATTAACCAAGAGTGCTCACTTCTTGGCTACCAGTGAGACTGCATCTTTGACTCGATTGGCTCGGTTTTATGTTAATGATATTGTCTTGAGGCATGGAATTCCTTTGTCTATTGTTTCTGATAGAGATTCTCGATTTATCTCTCGGTTTTGGCAAAGTTTGCAGCATGAATTAGGTACTCGGGTAAACCTTAGCACAACTTATCATCCTCAGACAAATGGCCAGTCAGAACGTACTATTCAGACTTTAGAGGATATGCTACGTGCTTGTATATTAGAATATGGTGGTTCTTAGGATTCTCATATACCATTGATCGAGTTTGCTTATAATAACTCTTATCATTCTAGTATTGGTATGCCTCCGTATTAAATGTTATATGGTCGTCGTTGTAGAACACCTACATGTTGGTTAGAGGCTGGTGAAAAACAGTTTTCTGGGCTAGATATTGTTCAGTTTACAGAAGAGAAGGTTGCTATTACACGTGAAAAGTTGAAAGCGGCTAGAGACAGGAAGAAACAGTATGCTGATCCTCGTCGTCGACCTGTTTCGTTTGTCGAAGGTGAATTGGTTTATTTGAAAGTATCTCCTTGGAAGTGTGTGATTCGATTTGGTAAACGTGGGAAACTTGCTCCTAGATTCATTGGACCATTCAGAATTAGACAAGTGGTTAATGATCAGACCGTTTCCTTGGATCTTCCTGCTGAATTATCTGGCATTCACGATACTTTTAATATTTGTTATCTAAGGAAATGTAATGTGGAGGATCAATCACAAATCCTTCCATTGCCAGATTTGAAAGTTGATCAAAGTCAAAAGTTGGTAGAAGAGCCCATAGAACTCATAGATAGAAAGGTGACCAAACTACGCAAGAAAGAGATTCCTATGGTGTTGGTTCAACGGAAACATAGTTTGGGTCCCAATCTTACGTGGGAAACTGAGTCTAGTATGAGATCGCGTTACCCTAGTTTATTTGAGCGTGATGAGATTTCGGGGACGAAATCTTCTTAAGGAGGGGAGATTTGTAACATCCGTCCTAAGGACCTAAGGGTATTTTGGTAATTTTTTTAGTTTTAAATTGTTATTTAATATGTTAGGAAATTTGTGCTCAATTTAAATAATTGTGACTAGTAAATTATTATTTGTTTTAACTTTTTATAGTTAACGGTAAAATAAAATTGTTGGAATCGTAAATGGTCTTTAGGTTCCAGATAATAGCTTTAGAAAGGGGATTGTTTTAAGTGGATACGGAGTCGGTTAAAAGTTGGGCCGACCTATTTATTACCCTTCCTAATTAAGAAAGTACTTTACTTCCTTTGAACTTCAAACATTTCAAACAAAAACCCTAAACTTAGAAAGCTAGAACTATATACAATTTTTGGATCAACCTTGAGTTGTGATTTTGATCTTGTTTCCTCATCAAATTCATCATCATCATCATCATCATCATCATCATCATCATCATCATCATCATCATCATCATCATCATCATCATCATCATCATCATCATCATCATCATCATCATCATCTATATTTCCAAGTGTAAGCAATTACTTATGGTTCATCTAAGTTAAGAGTTTAAAGATTTTGAGTTTGGTTGAAATTGTTAGAAATCAATGATTAGTATGAAACTTAATGATATTTGAGATTAGGAAATGTTGTAACTTGTTGGTGTTGTTAATTATGGTTATATGATACCATAGAAACTGAGTTTGATGAGTTATAGATTTAAAACTTGTGCATGAACTGTTGTAAACCTTTCCTGCATGTTGCTGGAAAACCAGTGGATCCGGCGGATCCAATGTCTGATCCGGCGGATCCTAGTGTTTTGGGTTGGGATCCGGCGGATCCAATTGGGGATCCGGCGGATACTAGAGGATTTTAGAGGATCCGGCGGATCTAAAAGGGGATCTGGCGCATACTCAATGGTCGGTACTACATTTTTTATAAGCACCTGAAAAATATTAGTTTTTGGAATAATAATTATTGTATCCGGCGGATCCGGCGGATCATTAAGGTGAGATCCGGCGGATCCGGACCTGATCCGGCGGATCCTTGGTTGTTTACTTGTATGTTGATTTAAACATTTTGATGTATAATTGTTTGATCTTTTGATAGTTGAATTGCATTGAATTATATTCAATTCATGAGATGAGTACTGATTTATATTTTTGTGTTTTCAGATCAACCTAAGACTCAGTAACATAAGACTTTTGAGTTTGGATCCTGAGATACTCAGGTGAGCTGACTTGTGACTCTCAGTGTAAATTGGTGTAACATATTTGGTTACTACGAATAAATATGGTTAAGATGTTGTAGACTGTTATTCTGATTTGATATGTGTGACTATGTGACACTTGGCCTTTGAGGCATTACGTTATGAGAGGTCAACTATTGTTGGACTTGGTTGCTATAGGTTAGTCAACATGAGAATTGTGAACATATGTTGTGAATGGATCCTATGTTGATTGAAGATAGCAATGAGTTATCGGTAAAACCACTGCTTGGCCTGTAGTTGGTTATAAGTGTTACTTGGAGGATCACCGCGGCTATAAGGGTTCCTCAAGGACCACCGATCCTCTGAGATGATTATGTGTTTACTATTATTTGTTGTAAACAGATTGTTAAGCTGAGTTAGACTGATAATTACTTGTCTATTCACTTAGCTTCGTGCTAATCCCACCACTCTACTTCTTGCAGGTTATGTTTGATATGTTTTGGCAAGAAGGTTGAAACTGGAAGAATATTTGACGATGATGTACTCTGAACATGTTTAAAACTTATGTCGTGATATGTTTTGAAAAGTTATATAACACACTGTTTCTGTATAATGTTTAGCACAATTTAATCTTTGGATATGTATGAAGAATATTATGTAAATTAATAATATCAGAAATTGTGCTTCCGGTATATATATATATATATATATATATATATATATATATATATATATATATATATATATATATATATATATATATATATAAATTTATGGTTACAGATGAGGGGTGTTATAATTTATTTGATTTAAAATATATTATGGTCCTAATCAAAATTAGATTTAAATTAATTCTCTTATTGTGAGATAATAAATAACTTTTAAAGAGTGTATTCAACTTAAAAAATTAAAATTAATTCACGGCATTTATCCAATTAAATCCATCCATCCAATCCAATTTATTTATTTTATTTTATTATTATAAGAAACCCTTAATTATGTAGATAAAATATCATTACCCCATTATGGGTGAATAATGACCCTTCATTATTGTAGATTCTATAAGATTAACCATTGATTTAATCCATCCAAATTGTCCATGCAATAAGTTCTAATTGTCTATATACTCTTACCAAATTACCCCTAACAAAATAAATAAATGATAATTAATTTAAATCTGTTAATATTAAACACAATTATTTAATGGATATAAAAGTTGTCCACCCATGAAATACGAGAGTCAAGAGGGAGGAAGTTACAATACACATCAAGTAATATTGATTAAATCAAATCGTCTGTTAAATTGATGATTAATTTAGATCGTATATAAAAATTCAGTATAAATGAACACACTTTGACTACACACTTAATTGCTCGGTTTTTTTTACACACACTCAATATTTCAATTACTTTAAAAAGTCTTGTCTTTTATTAGGGAATATGTATAAACTATATTCAAGACCCGCGACAGCGCGGATGACTAAATTGAAACTGTTATAGATTTAAAAAAAAATTAATTATAAAAATTATGTTGGGTTCTAAGTTCTACGTCATTAGTGTTGATGGTTCAGAGTTAATGCTGTCAATTCAATTACTGCTGCTAGTTGAACGTTACTACTACTGACCTTGTTGCTGCTGTTATGCAAAGTTACTATTGCTCTTCAGAATTAGTGCTGCTTGACAAGATTAATACTGCTCGTATGAAGTTAATACTGCTGGTCAAAATTAGTGTTGCTAGTGAATTTTGGAGTTTGTGCTGCTAATGGAGAATCAAGATTAGTGCTGCTCATGTAATAGCTAATACTGTGTACTGTTTTATCATTGTTACTACTGTTAGTGTAAATTAGCTAAGTTGTTTAAGTTTAGATAGTTATCGAGTTGTAAAAGGAATAGATTGTGATTCCTTAATTGTAGGAAAGTTTGTTCAGGACTCTATAAGATATAAATAGAGATCCTTGATAGAAACTTTGATAACTTAGAGTTAATTTAAGCTTCAAGGTGTAAACTCTAATACAAAAGTGTATTCTTATTATTATACTTAATAAATAATATTGAAGCTTTGATTGATAATTCGTATTTGTTCTTAATTGTTTGTTATTGATTGCATTACAAGTCTTGATCGATATCAAAACCTTGAAACACATCTCGATATATATGATGTTCAACAAAAGGTTGATTGTCTACAAAAAAAATTATGAACACATGTTAGTGAATTCAATGTTTTCGTACGTATCTTTAACAATTAATAACAAATAATATAACATACCTTTGGAATTGTTACAATTTTTTTACATCTTTAACAATAGGTTCTTTGGGGATGAGGGGTATTTTTCTGTGGATCCATGAAGAAGATGGGGAGGATATTAAGTGGCCGATGAATAAACCATATATATAGATATATAGGGAATTAATAGAAATAGTATTTATTAAACTCATTAATAATAATAATAATAATAATAATAATAATAATAATAATAATAATAATAATAATAATAATAATAATAATAGTAATAATAATATAATAATAATAATATAATAATAATAATAATAATAATAATAATAATAATAATAATAATATTTAAAATGAAGATCTACCAATTTGCCAATTTTTTTTATTTAATTTAATATAAAGTTGCCGATTTTTTTATTATTTATATATATAAATATTAAATATTACTATTATTTAGGAGGTTTAGGGGTGGTAAGTGTAACTATTAAGGTTTAATCTCAATCGTCGGATCAAGTTGGAAAATTCATCGAAGGGTCCAAATTTCTCCATGGGATTTTGGTTTAGTTATATGTAAAATATAATAGAAAATGTGAATTTTTTAATTTACAAAAAAAATATATATATTGAGTAATGTTATATAGGACAAATTATATGTATAAATTAAGTGACCAATATTTTTTGGTCTCTTTATAAAACTAAGTGACCACCGTTATTTTGGTCTCTAAATTTCCGATAAGTGACCATAATCTACCATTGGTCACCATGTTTCCAGCATTGACCAAAAGGTAGTGACCAATTAATTTATGGTAACTATATTTAGACCTTAGTGACCAAATAATAAGTCGTCATAAAAAAACTGGTCACTAATGAGCTTTTTTCTTGTAGTGTAATCTCATTCAATCACTTTTTCATAACCACCAATCATTTCTTTAGTTCTAGATTTAGCCTTATATATTTAGGTCTCTTAATCATTTTCCAAAAATATTTAATCAGAGTTAGATGGATACTGATCTCTACTATCTAATATGTATAATTGTATTGAAACAATATCAATATTGATCCTTATATATAATCGATTGATCAAAATAATTTATGTGATCTAAAATTTATTATGTTCCTAATAAAATTAAATTTTAATTTATTCTCTTGTTGTGAGATAATAAATAACTTTTAAAGAACGACTATTAATGCAACCTAGTTGTTAAACTCTTATATGTAATGGTGTTACCACCGTTTTCCTCTAGGCAAGCCTGCCATGAGGATAAAAAGCAAACATTAAATAGCGTAAAACATATGCCCAGTGGTATATGTTACCATAAGGGAATCCGCTAGCAAAATATGTTACACCCATATGCCTGGAGGTACGCATTTAAAGACCTACGGGCGCAGCGTATCCTCGAGGGGACCACCAAGGATATTCCTAAGATCGAGATGAACGATCAAGATCAGACTCAATGATAGCCCACACCTGATGGACGGCATCCACCAAATATAGGATTACTTGGAGAAGAAGAATGATAAGTATAAATAGTAGCTCATCTTCTTCATTAAGGGGTTATCTTCTACACTTCAAAAATATTCATCACCTATTTCCTTAAAATCATTTAAATCACAGTCATGAGATCTGATTCTCACGCCGGAGGTGAATTACAGGGGTCCTCCCTGTATTTCACTTAACATAGCGTGTTATTGTTTTGCAGGTCTCTCTGGTCAGAAGTCTTTTTTAAATTAGAATTGGGGAATCTTTAGCTTGTGTGAGCTGATCGCACAAACAATTGGCACACCCGGTGGGACACGATCATAATTAATCTGAAAATAATAGTAGTTTGTAACGATTAATTTTTTCTCAAAAAAGTAGCCCATCAATTCTAGTTTAGCAAAAACAGTTGTTCTTTAATTACGGCAAGCATGTTGCCGGCAAGTGGAGGAAGCGGCGGCGATCCGCCAACACCACCACCCGGTTTTACACCCATAACCGGGACTAGATCCACCACTAGTTTCATGACATCGGAAAATGTTGCGGAAAATCGAGCTCCGGAAAGCTTAATACCTGGAGTAAGTAACGAAACGATTATCAAGTGTCTGGAGCCTTTAATTACAAAGCGGATAAGGGAAATGAACTTGGAAAGTTTGAGGTTACGTTTGGACATGAATGAAAGCGACGATGATGTGCAGGAAGAAATTGAAATGGAAGGACCTGGTACAACCAACCAGCCAATGGTTACACTCGCAAACGTACGCCAATCTGGAGGCCAAACTCAGGTAAACTCTTTAGTACCATCTAGTACAGCAGTTGTAAATCAACAAGTACAAAACACACAAACAAGTGCAAATGTACTTAACTCTTACCAAACCCAGCCAGGAGATTTATTGAAGGCTCATAATAATCTCTGGGCAAACCAGTCGTACCTCGTACCTAATTCCGGTATAATCCAAACTCAAAATCTACCACCCCTATTAAACCAATACCTGACAAACATGTCAACCAACATGGTTCCAACCGGAAATATTCCAACCACACTCCAGAATCAAAACACAGGACCCCGAGCTATTTTTACCAATGCACAAGTAGTGACCAACCAAAGTAATCAACAAGGGACACAGGGGAAGTTCAACCCACTTGGGTATTATCCTCCGGTTGGAGGGCAGATTCCAACAGGATTCATAAACCCCGGAACATACAACCCTCAGCCGGGAGGTCATTCTGTTTACTCCCCCCAATTTGGGGGATGGATAAATTTCCCACATGGAGGGTATAACCCTGCTTATCCACAGATGGGAGGAGAATATTATGACAACCCAAGATCAACTCGATCACGGGTCCAATCAATCATCAGGAAAAAGCAGTCTCCGTTGGCACCATGGATTGAACACTATGGGATGCCTGATGGCCTAGAACTCCCCTCAAACATCAAAGAATACACCGGTGTAACAGACCCAGAAGATCATCTGAGAGCATTCCGAGGGGCGAAGAAGATTAAGAAATGGACGATGCCGGTCACATGCCACATGTTCTCGATGACTTTGGCTGGAGCAGCCAGAGCCTGGTACGATAAGTTATCTCCTGGAAGTATTGGAAGTTTTGATGAATTGGAAACAAGATTCTTATACCACTTTATCAAACAACGTAAGTATACAAAAAAACACTTGGAGGCCCATAATATCTATCAAGGAGAAAATGAAGGATTAAAGAATTTTATGGAACGATACTCCAATGAAACACAACAAATAGAGGGTCTGCAGGAGGATCAAAGAGTGTCTGGGTTCATCCATGGATTGAGAAACAAATTGCTCGTGGCAGAACTGGGAAGAATCCTGCCAGAAACTTACCAGGAGTTACAGGATGAAGTTTACGCCTATGTAAGAGGAAAAGAGACAGCCATGAAGGGAAATCACTCGGAGACATCTGCTAAAGGAGGTCCTGGCAGACAAGGTGAAAGCGAATACGGAGGATATAACAACAGATACTCCAGGTGGAGGAATGAAAGCAGGGGAAAAACCCTTAACAGATCACCAAGAGAAGGTAAGTACTCACCTTATTCGAAGAAAGATCAAGGCAGGAACCTCTGGGCAGGATTAATTAAATCTCCGAGGGAAATTTGGCTAACGGAAAAAGTTTCAAACGAATTCAAGACACCCCAAAAGCTCCAAGGAAAAGCCAAAGACAGGAACATGAGTAGATATTGTGAATATCATGAAGATTACGGGCATGACACAGATTTCTGCCGAGAATTACGAGCAGAAGTGAAAAAGGCACTTAAGGTAGGCAAACTGGCCCATTTGGTAAAAGACCTTAAAGATGAGGAAAGCGCGGGGAAAAAGAGATCCAATGAAACGAAGAAAGGATGGAAGAAAAAGGAGGATGAATCAAAGCCTATGGAGGAGGAAATTCTTATGATAAGATCACCTGTGATAGGAACGAAGCAAAGATCTAAGGTAGTAGAGTTGTGGGAAGAAGAAGAAATTTCATTCCCCTCTATACAAACTATTGTACCCTCAGAAGCACCAATGATAATCACTGCGGAGATAGCAAACAGGAAAGTGCACAGGATATTCCTGGATGGAGGAAGTGCCTCGGATATTATGTATGAAAGCTGTTTCAGGCAGTTACCTCTAGGCATACAGGCAACCAGGAAAGAAGTCACCCGACCTCTAATCGGGTTTTCAGGGGAAGTATCATGGCCACTTGGCCTGATTAGTCTAAGAATGACTCTAGGGTCATACCCAAGGGTCAGAACTGAGATCTTTGACTTTATGATAATACGAGCACAATCACCATATAACATCATCCTGGGTAGACCCTCAATGTGTCTACTAGGAGCAGTAGTGTCCACTGTGCACGGAGCGATGAAATTCCCAACACCAAATGGTATGGCGACTGTGTATTCAACAAGGAACATAAAGAAGGGTTTCTAAAGAGGTTATGGGGATGAAGATGAACAGAAAACAATCATATACGCCTGTGGGGATTCCGAGCAGAGAGAAACTATCAATGATCTCCACCCAGATCAAAAAGTGGCTATCGGTAGTCAGCTACCCGAAGCAATCAAGATAAAGCTTCTAAGTCTGCTCAGAGAGAATGTAGATGTGTTTGCTTGGACCCCTGCCGATATGACAGGAGTTCCAAGGAGAATCACCTTCATGGAACCTAATGGGGAGAGAAAAGAGTTAATCACAGAGCACCATCTGAATGTACACCCAAATAAAACCCCTGTTCAACAGAAAAAGAGGCACCTGGCACCTGAGCGGAGCAAAGAGGCCTGTGAACAAGTGAGAGACCTTGTGGCCGCAGGTATACTTAAAGAGGTACAATACCAGACTTGGATAGCCAACCCAGTAATGGTCAAAAAGTCAGACGGTGGGTGGAGGATGTGTGTGGATTACACAGACTTAAACAAGGCATGTCCGAAAGATTGTTATCCTCTACCCGCAATTGACTGGAAGGTAGAATCCCTCTCTGGATTTAGAATAAAGTGCTTTCTAGATGCATACAAGGGATACCACCAGATCCAGATGGCAGAAAAAGACGAAGATAAGACGGCTTTCCACACTGATATGGGTATATTCTGTTACCGAAAAATGCCATTCGGTCTGAAGAATGCAGGGGCAACATACCAACGGCTGGTAGATAAGGCATTCCAGGGGCAAATCGGTAGAAACCTCGAAGCTTATGTTGATGACATGGTCATTAAGAGCTACAACGAAGATGATATGATAATTGATATCAAGGAAACCTTCTCAAATCTTAGAAGAATCAATATGAAATTGAACCCTAAGAAATGCACGTTTGGGGTGGAGGAAGGACAATTCCTGGGACATCTCATCACTGCGCAAGGAATAAGACCCAACCCAACCAAGATACAAGCAATCAGAGATATGGAATCTCCGAAAACGTTAAGGGATATCCAATGCTTAAATGGAAGATTGGCGGCACTCAGTCGATTCCTGTCAAAGGCAGCCGAAAGATCACTACCTTTCGTCAAAACATTGAAAGACTGCACCAACAAGAAAGACTTCTCCTGGCCACAGGAGGCTGAAGGCGCATTTCAAGAAATGAAAAACCTATTGGCAGAATTACCTACCCTCGTCGCCCCAATGGCCGGAGAAAATTTGTTTCTGTACCTCTCAGCAGCCAGCGAGGCTGTTAGCGCGGTACTCTTGGCTGAAAGAAAGAAGATCCAGGTCCCTGTATATTTCATCAGTAGAGCCTTGCATGGACCGGAAGTTAATTATCCGCCAATGGAAAAACTTGTCCTGGCATTGGTTCACGCAGCTAGGCGTTTAAGAAGATACTTCCAGGCGCATCAAATCATAGTGATAACCGACCAACCTTTACGACAGGTGCTATCAAAACCAGAAAAATTGGGGAGACTCGCAAAGTGGGCAATCGAGCTAGGAGAACATGATGTTCTTTTCCAACCACGTATCTCTGTAAAAGGGCAGGTACTCGCAGACTTCATAGCAGAAATAAGCACCAGCCAAGTTACAATCGAAGCAGGATCTCAAAAGCAAAATACAAAGTCTCCACCAGAAGAAGAATTCTGGGCCCTCCATACAGACGGAGCTTCAAGCTTGGAAGGCGCCGGAGCAGGGTTAATCCTGACAAACCCCGACAAGAAGGAATTCACTTATGCCTTGAGGTTCGAATTCCCAACCTCAAATAATGAAGCAGAATATGAAGCCCTTCTGGCAGGATTAAACTTGGCCATACAGATGAAGGTTAAAAATTTAAAGGCATATGTAGACTCACAACTGGTGGCAAAGCAAGTCCAAGGCGAATTTGAAGCAAAAGACAGCAAGATGATCAAGTATCTACAAAAAGTAAAACAAAGCGTCAAGAACTTCAATGAGTTCCCAATCGAGCATGTTCGTAGAAACCAAAACAAGAAGGCAGATGCACTAAGTAAATTGGCATCCATGCAGTTTGCACACTTGACAAAAGAGGTACTGGTAGAGGTATTGCATCAAAGCTCCGTGGAAGGAGGTAAGGAGGTACGATGCATACGGGAGGAAGAGAACTCTTGGATGAAACCACTGATAGAATACATCTGTCATGGAATCCTACCAGAGGATAGGCAGGAGGCCAGAAAAATACAGGCCAAGTCACCTTGTTACACATTTCATGATGGCATACTATATAAAAGGGCATATCTCCAGCCATGGCTAAGGTGTGTAGGCCCGGAGGAGGCAAAAAGGGTAGTACATGAAGTGCATGAAGGATCGTGTGGAATTCACTCCGGGCACAGGACTGTGGTGATAAAAATAAAAAACCTAGGCTACTTCTGGCCTACCATGTACCAAGATGTAAAGAGAGAATTGCAAGGGTGTGAATCTTGCCAGATCCATTCCTCTATACCAAGACAACCCAAGCACGATTTAATACCAGTCACATCTGCCTGGCCATTCCTAAAATGGGGAATCGACATAGTAGATCCCTTCCCACAAGCTCCAGGCAAAGTCAAGTTTCTCCTTGTGGCGGTTGATTATTTTACTAAATGGGTGGAGGCTAAACCTCTGGCCACGATTACGGGAAAGCACGTGGTAAATTTCGTGTGGGATAACATAGTATGTAGATTTGGGGTACCCAAGGAGATTGTGAGTGACAACGGGAAACAATTCGCCGAGAACCCTTTCAGAAGTTGGTGTGAGGGGCTTCACATACAACAATCATTCACGTCCGTCTACCACCCACAGGCCAACGGACAAGTCGAGGTCATGAACAGAGAAATTGTCAAAGGAATAAAAATGAGACTCGGTAAATATCAATCCGGATGGGTGGATGAGTTACCAAACGTGCTGTGGGCACTACGAACCACACCAAAAAGAAGCAATGGGGAGACTCCATTCAGTCTTACCTATGAGACAGAAGCATTACTCCCGGCAGAGATAAGCGTACCATCCCATCGATACCTTCACTCAACTGAAAAAAGCAATGACCAAAACCTTAGGGAAAACTTGGACCTCCTGGAGGAAAGAAAAGAAATTGCTGCAATAAGAGAAGCTGGGTATAAGAAGCAGATGGAGAAATACTACAACCAGAAAGTCCGCAAAACTTCCTTCAAAGTAGGAGATTATGTGCTCCGAAATAACGAGGCAAGCAAGGCAGAAAATCATGGGAAGTTAGGTCAAAATTGGGAAGGCCCATACAAGGTGGTAGAAGCACACAGAAATGGGTCCTACAAGCTCCAGACCGCAGGTGGCAAAGTTTTGGATCGGACTTGGCACGCCTCCAACCTGAAGAAGTATTATGTTTAGATACTTTGATGCACCAATTCACTTACTGACACGTGTTTTGTCATGTAGAAGATGGTTAGAAAGTTTTGCTGACTTTAAATGAGAAAATATTATGTTTAGATACTCAGACGCGCTAAATCATTTACTGACACGTATTTTGTCATGTAAAAGTTGTGTAGAAAGTTTTGTTAACTTTAATAGAAAGGAAAGGTTTCTTATGTTTTCAAAGGCATAAACTTGTGCAACTACATACTGTTTAATACAGCAATGATAAAGCCCAAAAGAAATCGGGGCAACCACACTTTTGGAAACCCCAAGCACTGTATATGGGATAGCAACCCACAACAGGGATTGAAATATAGTTCAATCAAAAATATGCCACACTATAGGCATATAAGTTCGGACCAAGGTCACAAAATCCACACTAACGGATAATGATAACCTCAAGAAATTGTTTTCTTAGAATATATGACATGTACGCATTTGGTCTAAATACAAACCGTACACAGAGCAAGTCTCATAAACGATTTGGCTGGAAAATCTAAAATGCCTGATTACATCGACATTAAAAGGATATAAGCCAAAACAAAAACAAAAGTCATACTGTTATGGATAAAGGCATCCAGCCATACAAAAGCAATAGTTATATTGTTATGGATAAAGGCATCCAGCCATACACACATACTGTCTGCTCCGAACATTCAAAACCATTTAAGGGCAACCAGACAAATACACATCACAAGAACTTCAAACATCACCAGGGGTGGCAGGAGCTTGGTCGGGCTGAACCTTGAGAAGATCGTCAATAGGGAGATGAGCAGAGTCGAGTAGCTTCTGAAGAAACGGGAAGTGTGCATCATTCAAAGCAGATACAGCTAGGTCATAATCTAACCTGGCTTGAGGATCATATTCCGGTAACTCCTCCATGTTCAAGCCATCAATCGGATACTTTGAGGTAAAAGTTGATAACATTTCCTGCCCAGATTTCCTCCCAGAACACGACAAAGCATGGGCAACTGGATTCCAGAATTCTTCACTATTGGTCAAGCCTTCAGAGAAATGTGTTAAAGCTTTTCTAACGCTATCAGCCCGGATCAACTCTGAGTTGGCAAGTTGTTCTTCTGCCTGGATCCTCCTCCCTTCTGATGCAGTAACCTTACCTTCAAGCTCAGATATCCTATCAATAGAAGACTTAACTTGGCCCTCGATATGCGCAAGTTGACCCTTCAGACCTGCTATCTCTTTGTCTTTCTCAGAAATAGTGGAAGCATTGGCAATCAAGCTTGATTTTTGCCTCCCCAGCTCTGACCGCATGTTATTTGACTCCTTGGTAAGAGCCTCCATCTTTTGCCTAAAGGTCACCATCGTGCTCTCAGAAGAGGCCTGCCTAACCTCCATCAAGGCCTTCGAAACACAATTACCATAGAAAGACATCTCCACGTTAGCCCTATCCAAACCTTCGATCATCTCCGCAAAAGTCAACTTGCCACCTTGAAACTGCAAACTGGGGGGAAGAGCATGGGAAAGAAATTCCCGCCTAGATCTAGCACTATCAAGAGTGCTATCAACAAAAAGGTTCCAGCCAGGTATGTAAACTTCCCTAGTACCCAAAGTTCTAACCTCGGCATTATCTTCAAAAACGGTAGAAAGTACATGATCCATATCAGTGAAAAAATTCCCAAACAAATCATCCCTGGAAGGAGAGTAAGGCATACTAAAAGACGAGACACCAAAAGAAGAATAATCAAGAGTACCTTTCTCTGGACCAGATGTGGTAGGAGCTTTGCCTTTGGAAGACTTAGAAACAAAACCAAACTTAGGAGAAGAAGGCGGAGTAACCTGATCATCCACTACCATCAACACCTCCTTCTGAGTAGCATTTTCAATCTTCGAGCTCCCGGTTCGTTCATCAGCCGCATCTGACACATCAAGCAAGTTAAAATCTACACATTTTGATCTCTTTGAGTTTCTGGTTCTACCACCGACTGGTCTCTTTCCTTTACGCTTCAAACCGACAGCACCATCAACGATATTCTCTGCTTCAGGATTAGAACTAATAGGCTCTGGTGAATCATCTCTGATTGGAACTCCACTCTGACCCACCTTTGACCCTTCTCCGGCCATGTCAAGAGTCTCACCTCCGGCCACAGAAGAACGAGTAACCCTAGCCGGAAGAATGCCATCAGGTTTAGGCGAAGCACTTTTGGAACCATATTGCAGGGCCTTCTTATTGCTAGAATTCAATACGTCCAACAGCTTCATCTCTGAAAACAAAAAAGAAATTAAGAACCTGCAATTAGCCAACATAATACACGAACACAAAGCAAGACACTCACCCTCCCCATCATCCATAACCACGGGTACAGAATCCTTATCCGCCCAGACATTACTCATGCCAAGAAGAACAAGAATTTCTTCCTCATAGGCATCAACATGAATACAACAATTAGAGTCAAGATAAGTACGAATAGCAATCTCTTCTTGGGTCAACTTAGGCGGGTCACTATAAGTTTCATCATCCATTTTCCAATCCAAAACCTCCCTATATGCTACGGGAATCAGGCTAGTACTCAACCAAACGAAATTCTTTTTCCAGTCCTTTAAACTGTCACGAATACCAAGTAAAATCTTACGGGCCGATGGTCTCTTTTCAATAGAAAAATACCCGCTATATGACCTACCCAGACAAAAGTAGTGCCTAAACAGGTTTACAGAAGGGATTTTTTCATGAACCTTGCACGCCATCTCAAAACCGGTTATCTTAATAGCACCCAAAGGAACCAATTGTGAAATATGCAAATCGTAATATTTAAGAACAGAAAGGAAAAAATCAGACAACGGAAGACGGACATTGGCGACAGAAAAAGTTTTGGTATATAAACCAAAGTAACCCTCGGGTGGATCGGTAATCACATCATCGGAATCAGGAAGTACCGGCATGCCGGACCCCAAACCATACAGTTTACAAATCCGGTTAAAATTATTCCGACGAAGGCCACACGCCACTTTAGTAATAGCACCTTCGTCAGACATCTTTTAAACTCAATAAATCAAGCAAGCAGAAGAAAGAAGAAGGATCGGAAGAACTAACCTGATTAAAAAGTTCACCGGAATAGAAATCGAAGTGGAAGAGAAGATAGAGAGAAACTAGGGTTTTTTGAAATTCGAAATTGGGGAAAATAACAATAAAAGGGGGAAATGATCTTTAAAAAATTGCTCCTTCTCTCTCCACGGACACGTGTCGCAACGGGATGGAATACGTGTAGCCGCAATGATGGCAGTTATTAAAAAGAAGCCGAAAAACTGTCAAAATCAAATCAGAAATGACGTACGACCTGCACGCCCCGAGTCTCTTCGCGCCCGGATGTTCTTTGTACCTAGAAAAATAAATTGGAATCATTTGCCAAGAGTCTAGTAACGTCTAGCTTAAAATTCATCTATCCCCTACTAGACTGGGGGGACTTAATGGTGTTACCACCGTTTTCCTCTAGGCAAGCCTGCCATGAGGATAAAAAGCAAACATTAAATAGCGTAAAACATATGCCCAGTGGTATATGTTACCATAAGGGAATCCGCTAGCAAAATATGTTACACCCATATGCCTGGAGGTACGCATTTAAAGACCTACGGGCGCAGCGTATCCTCGAGGGGACCACCAAGGATATTCCTAAGATCGAGATGAACGATCAAGATCAGACTCAATGATGGCCCACACCTGATGGAAGGCATCCACCAAATATAGGATTACTTGGAGAAGAAGAATGACAAGTATAAATAGTAGCTCATCTTCTTCATTAAGGGGTTATCTTCTACACTTCAAAAATATTCATCACCTATTTCCTTAAAATCATTTAAATCACAGTCATGAGATCTGATTCTCACGCCGGAGGTGAATTACAGGGGTCCTCCCTGTATTTCACTTAACATAGCGTGTTATTGTTTTGCAGGTCTCTCTGGTCAGAAGTCTTTTCTAAATTAGAATTGGGAAATCTTTAGCTTGTGTGAGCTGATCGCACAAACAATATGAATTATGAGTCGACTATTATATATTAAGTCAAAATTTTAAAAATGGAAGCAACTCACACTCCGACTATTTAAGGGCGACTTTGACTTTTATGAGTCATTTAAATCGGAGAAAAAAAGAAAAAGAAAAAAAGACACGTCCTCTCAGTCATATATCAAATTTTACATACTTGCATGAATTTAAATTCTTATGTTACATGTTGTTACTAATTAAATATAAACTTAAACTTAAAAATGATATAATTATGAGTTTCACAAGTTATGATTATAATTATTATTAAATTCGATTTGTGCACTATCTTAATGTATTAAATTATATTATTTTAATGCATTAATATAGTTTACAGTTTACACTATAAAAAAAATTACTCCAATATTTTCGACTAAATCTTTACACCAAATATAGAAGTTATGTTACCCCATATGTACTTTATCATGTAGTTTGTGATTTGAGACACGTTGCATTTATAGATTGATCAGAGTGTGAGAATACGTCGACATTACTGTTTTACATGCAAAATTGTAATAAAATAAATAAAAATAAAAATACGCATAGTCAGAAAATAGCAACTTTGACTATATGAGTGATCCGTGATCGTAGTTCGTACTTCAACTGTTTGTAGTATCCCAAGATTATATCGGACCCGTTTACTAAAACGAAGCCGCCTGTGTATTTCATTCAAAACATTAAGCAACTCAATATAACACCTATAAAAACAACTTAAATAGAGAGAACAATTAAAGCCATATTTTCAAAAAAAAAACACACACACAATTAAAGCCATATATCCTTCATCATACAATATACAAAACTCTGATGGACATCACAAGCTTGCTTAGAGATAACAATATCTCATCACTTATCTTTGTTCTTTCAACAATCTCATTGCTTTTATTCATTGTTAAACAAACCATTTCATTATCTTCTTCAAAGAGTTTGAATAACCTCCCACCGGGTCCACGAAAGTTGCCGATTATCGGAAACTTACATCAAGTGGGAGATAAACCTCATGTTTCGATAGCCAAATTCGCCCAAGAATATGGCCCTCTTATATCTGTTCAATTAGGCAAACAAATTCTAGTGGTTGCCTCTTCACCACAGGCAGCCATGCGAATTCTTAAGACTCAAGATCGTTTTCTTTCCTCTCGTGTTGTGCCAACTGCATTTCAACAAACGTCCCTATTACCGCACTCTCTCATTTGGTCAGAGTGCAACCAAACATGGAGAAACTTAAGAACACTTTGTAAAACAGAAATGTTCTCATCCAAGGCCTTAGAGAGCCAATCTAGATTACAAGAGAATAAGTTAAGTCAATTGATAGAATTCTTGAATAGAAACCAAGGAGAAGTAATTGACATTGAAAATGTAGTTTTTACTACACTGTTTAACACTTTAAGTTCTATAGTTTTTGGTAAAGATTTAATTGATTTAAAAGATGATTACGGTACTAGTGATGGGTTGAGACAGTCATTATACAAAGTAATCGAGTATGGAGGGCGTATCATTGATTTCGGCTCATTTTATCCTATCCTTGATAGATTTGATCTTCATGGAATTAGGAAGGGAACCATGAAACAATTTTTAAAGGCTTTTACTTATTGGGAATATATTATAGAAGAAAGAAGAACTCTTGTTAATTCGTCAACTTGGTCTTCGGATCATGCACAATCTTTTGTGGATCGTTTGCTTGAAAATGGATTCTCAAATGATCAGATTCATCAATTGGTTACGGTAAGCTTGATTTCTTGATTAAATATAAAGAATCTATTTTTCTCTACACTACAACATATAATATATTAATTACCAATCGATCCCTTGTATTTATTAGGAATTATTCATAGCAGGAACGAATACTACTACTAGTACAGTGGTATGGACTATGTCCGAGCTCGTGAAACACAAAGAAGTGACATCGAAAATAGAAGAAGAAATGAAAAGGGAAATAAAAACAGATAAAATGAACCCCTCTGATTTATCTAGATTACCATATCTACAAGCTACTATTAAAGAAGCCTTGAGGCTGCATCCACCGGTACCTCTTCTACTTCCACATAAGGCGGCTGAAACTTGTGAGGTTATGAATTACACAATTCCAAAGAATGCCAAAGTTTTTGTTAATCTTTGGGCAATGGGTCGTGACCCTAAAGTTTGGGACGACCCTTTGTCTTTCAAACCGGAAAGATTTATGGACTCGAGGTTGGATTTTAAAGGCCAAGATTTTGAGTTTCTACCATTTGGTTCTGGGAGAAGGATGTGTCCAGGTATGCCATCGGGCATCAAGAGTGTTGAATTTGTATTGGCATCTTTGATTCGTGAATTTGATTGGGTTCTTCCGGATAGTGATAATCCCTTGAAACTCGACATGAATGAAAAATTTGGGATCGCTACGAAAAGGGGAAAACCATTAAAGATGATGCTCAGAAGAAAATAAGATTATAGGCAATCTTACTTCAATCATATGCAATTTCCTCTAATGGTGTGTGCCATCTGAAAAACAAATGAAGGGATGCTTAACTATGTGTAGGTTCCCCTTTTCCTCTACTGCTCCATTTTCATTTATGATATTAATAGGTGCCTTTTTTTTTTTTTTAAAGAAAGAAAAGTTGGATTTCATGATAGTATTAGTTAATGTTGTAAATGATGATAACTAGTGCGCATGAATTCGATAATGTTCAAGTTTTTAAACTTATGCAAAGAATCATGATGTTAGACTATCAATCATCAATCACTAAGTTTATAAAAGTGATAAATCTGCGTAACAAAGAACTAAGTATGTCGAAATACAATGTAACGAATATAATGGGAGTATGGGACGAATATCTATGCATGTATGGTCATTTAATTGCTTCTATTGTGCGTACTTAACTCGTAAAAGTTACATATTCTATGAATTTGACTTGCTACAGCAGGAAATCACGTACATGACACCTTACCTGTTATCTTTTGGGTTAATTGCGTAAAAATGCAATTAACTAAGGTCTGACATTAATAGTGTGTATTCAACTATCCGGACATACATTATGTGTAAGAAACCTGTTATTTGCTACATGTAATTTACAGTATTTTTTCTACGTGTCATCTATATATAGGGTGTCATGTAGCATCCTTACAAGTTGACAAGTTATCAAAGTATGTACAATGTAAATAAATTATAAGTTTGTTACACACAATGTACGCCCGAATAATTTGGTACACACGATGAATGTTAGACCTTAATTAATTACGTATATTTCTATGCACTTATCGCTTATCTTTTCCAAGATTTTCCAGCCATCTTACCCAGCCACCTTTTCCAACTATAATCTGCCAACATCTTCTCCAGCCAGTTTTACTGATCTACATATTATGTCAAAAGTTTCATGTAGTGAGCAATCATCAACCATACATTAGGTTAAAATTATTAGAGTCTTGAAGGTTTATGTTATGAAGAACAAAGATGACTTGATAAACATTAACAATTTTTAACCCCGGCTAATTGTTTAGGTCACCAGTTACTTTAAATTTTGGGTTTTGTAAAAGTTAAGTAAACATATCACGTACAATAGATATTTATTCAAGGGTTTATATTTTTTTATGTATCTACTCTTACACTTTTTACTATTGTATGTATACAAATTTGAAACTTCCTATTATATGTATATAAGTTTTAGTCTATTATATGAATTTTTGTCTACATAAAGTGATACGTTTTTTTAAGTTCAATACATATAATAGTAAGTTAAATGCATATAATAGACGGTCTTAAAACTTATATACATATAATAGGAGGTTTCAAAAGTTGGATACATATAATAGTAAAATATGTAAAATTCGATACATAATCAAACTATATAAACCCTACATTCAAAGCTGGTTACATTTCATCATATTTAATTTAGCCCCGCAACAAAATGGGCATTCAATATATGATCAATGATATATGTCGATCTCCTGATACATATATACGTGTCATCTAGTGTGCTAGCAACGAGATAATTAATTGTTAATTATTGCCATGAAACTCGATCGTACCATGAAACAATTGTATTAACCATACTAAAATTATAATTTCATAATGATAAGTTAATGTGATTGCTGAACTTGTGTTAATCGTGTTGGTGTCTGGTCATGCATGGAGCCTTCTAGTTGACGTTCCAGTTGCTTTTTTCAATTATATGACGTATTAACAGTATGTGAAGTATCCATCATGTGGGCTTTATGTTGAAAAATGCATCACTAATGATGGTAACTTCTTCCAGGCAATCCATGTTAAATTCGTTTCTATTATCTAGAGTTTGGATAGAAGTCAGCAGTCCGTAAGTTGTACAAGTAGTTTATGCATACGTACGTATCACAAGGAATTACAGCGGAAACAAAAAACCTGTAACGATTAGTTGATTACTCTAAAAGAAAGCAACATGTAATCGCTTTACACTCACATACAATAAGTGAATAATGAAGAATAAGCAAAGAAGATAAAGCTAGAATAATAAAGTAGAATACACTTTGAAATAATAAATTTTTTCTGAATATATATGAGTAGATCATGTTACGCTCTAACTTTGACTAACACAAGAGGTAGAAAAAGGACTTGTATTTAAATAATGACAAAATATATACTGTATTTAAGTTAGAGAAATGATTTGTACACTATAAAAATTAAAAAGTGATAGTCTACGTAACGGTCATCAGTGTCAGCCCTAGCTATGGGCACGCCGGACAACGGTCCAGAGCAGGATTGCACATCACTTTTTGCAGGGGCGGATTCAACTCCTAACTATGGGGGGCCAAGGACCCCCATGAAATTGGTCCAAACAAGGTTAATTTTATAGTGATTTTAAAGTGGCGCCCTAACCCAATTAAGTTCGGCTCCAATTGAAACCTACAAGCTGAAATATGTTAATTTGACACCCTAGTTCTAACTCACAAATTGAAGCTTTGAATTGTACTTTAATGGAGGTGAACTGGTTTGGCTTTTTCATTGAAGAAGATGACGTACTGTCTTTTGTTGGGGTATCTTATATTTCTTATTTGGTACCCTTACTTTTATCCAAGACTTAACTTAGCCCTCTAGTTTCCTATTCACACTTAAACACCCGCCTCTTTTAATATTATACCACAACTTTACGTATGTAATCTAAAATTATGTCTTGTAAAATATACATGCAGTAACTTTTTGACTTTTGAGCTGTTTTAGAACATACCATATATTCACTAATATTTTAAAAAGTAATATTGTTGTTTTTAAAAATTTTATATAAACTTTTGCAAACATAAATCTTCGTTCTAATTAAACAAACAAACAAACTACTAAAAAGTTGAATAAAAAATATACGACGTTATTGGGTTTACACTTGAAATCTTACAACATATCCAATTAGAAGGAACATGGTCATTAATGTCACACCCCCAATTTAATGCTTTGCGGAAGTGACTGTTTTGGGGCGTGACTAATCAATAATCAAACCCAAAGTACAAGCAAAAGACTCTAAATGAGACGTTGTAGAAGTTGTTACATTAATACATAAGTTTTCAAAAGTAATACATCTTTAATGAGTTCGCAACTTGTTTTGTTAGATTTTAAGTTCATAATCATTATACAAAAGATAATGCAAGTAAAATCTTCATATGTGTAATTGCATGCGAATCGAGCTACTAAAGCATATCCTGCTGGGCCATCCTTACTGATCAACCCTACTGTTGCTGTGTACCTGAGAATGCATTACTAAAACAGGTCAACCAAAAGGTTGGTGAATCTCACAGGTTTATAGTAAGTAACAGTTTGAACACATTAGCTTGTAAATCATTGAGTAAATATTGCACAGTCGTAATAGTTTCCGTATACATTGCCATGAGCACCATAGTCGAAGCTTAACAATCAGTGATTTTGCCCTCGTGAATGCTAATCCAGACATTCATATGTAACGAGTAAGAAACACCCATTTATACTGAATGTTCGGGGTAGTGCGTGCTACCCTGGGTGAGGATTGTCAGTCCTAATGGATCCATTTACTAGTACTCGCGCTTAAGACCATAACTGACGACTATGATTAAAGGGACTTCATTGGATTAAGTAATCTCATGAAATCGATATACCAGTAAATCAGTTTGTAATCAAGTGAATAAGTACATGTGTTCGAGTAAAACAAGTAATGCATCTCCCCCAAATGTGAAAACATTAAAAAGTGGGGCTGTAAGACTCACCTGTAGAGCCAGCAATTCCTAAAGTGCGTACGTATTCCACAGTAATCTCCTAACGTCCTAAACACGCAAGATTGTTTGTTTGTAAGTGTACGCGTAACAATTTGTTTGTTTAGTTATTTATGTACAAGTGTTTGTTCATACGTTTAGAAGTAATTAAGTTTGTATTTTGTAAAAGTGTACGGCCCGTTGGTGTCGGGTTACAATTATATTTGAAAAATATAATTACAAATGTTCCAAGGAAATATACTTTGTAAAATTTTATTTCGTATATTTTACCTTTGTATTGTTTACAATTTGTAAGGAGTTTATATAAGTCGATACTTAGTTTATAAAATGAATTTTTGTTGGTCTGAGAAGTAGATCCGCCGGCACCCTATTTAGATCCGCCGGATCAAGTGTTAATTGGGGGAATCCGCCGGATTCACCCGAATCCGCCGGATTCATGGCTGAGGAGGGGAATCCGCCTGATTCAATCCAATCCGCCGGATTCAATGGTTTCGAAGAGGATCCGCCGGATAGTTCATGGGTTTGGGCAGGATCCGCCGGATCACCCATTGGATCCGCCGGATCATTCAACTTTCTGGGCGGGAATCCGCCGGATTCCCTTGAATCCGCCGGATTCCGGGGTCTGGGTTGGGTCTGTTCGTCCGATCATCATATAAAACCAGTTTTAATTCTTATTTCCGCATACTAACAACCTAATATATCATTAATACATAACTATATACATATTATAAACATGAAACTTAAACGAAAATGGAAAGATTTCTTACAAAATCGAAATGGGAAAACGAAGGATGATGATGATGCTCACGTTGATGATGATGAAATCGGATGATGGTGATGATCAAGATGTAGATGATTATGATGTTGGGATGTGTTGTTGTTTTGATGATGGAAAATCGGAAGAGAGAAAGAGAAAGCCGAGTGATAGAGGGAGTAAAAATGTGTGCGTGTGTGTGATAAATAATAGAGGCCGGCCCTCAAATAATTGAGGTTAGTTGGTGCGCCTCACTCCGTGTTTGCGTACCCGATCGTTAAATAGTGAAATCTTTAAAAATGATAATTTTCTAAAAATGTAATCGTATACGTTTTCAATCAAGGTATTTTATAAAAATACTTTTGTGGAGATATAAAAATATATCTTTGTTTTATTTAAAATGTACGGATAGTTTTCAGTATCTAAAATGTATTTAAATTTCAAACGGAGTACGTAATTATTATCCTCAATAATAATACTTGATTTAAAAATGTTTTTCACCAATTCTTAATTTGGATTTCTGCGTTCTACCAGATTTGTGTACGTACGATTATTATATAATCGTTTTCGGTTTATATATATACATATATATATAATACTTGTGTACTTGAGTATTGACACGTATGTAATTACGTGTTTTAAAAAGTTTAAATTAGGAGCTAATTTTTGGGTTATTTTGACCGGGTGTCACATTCTCCCCTTGTTAGGAGAATTTCGTCCCGAAATTTGTTCGTAGTACTTATCGTTGTATTCAAGTTATAGTTCGCGTGTTATCTACGTAAGTCTGACAACACCTATCTAGAGTTGTCTATCTCCCCTTGTTGAGCTAGCGCCCTTCCGGCAACTAAGGAATTCGAAATGAAACTTCGAGATGTGTTGACTATTGTGCCTACATGATCAGTCCAGTCGATCACTAGGGAGTAGCTACAATGTGTACTAGTAGCCTAAAGTAATTCAGTAAATCCTTGAGGGTTTTGTCGGTAGGACAAAGTTAATCATTCAGCCAATTGCTTGAGTACAACTACTTTTGCACTAGTAGTCCACCTTAGACTCTATCAATCTTATACAGAAACGAAGTGGTTTAGCACATTTCAGGTCTATGTGGGATGTTACCCAAAATACGGTTTTATGTGAGTCGTCACCCAAAAATTTGTTTTACTCGGGACGTTACCCAGTATATAAGAGTCAACCGGTATGTTTTCCGGTATACTACTGCGTAGGATCTGTGATTCCTATACCTTTGTGCTAAAACTAGTTTCATATATAGAGACTATAGATCTAAATTGTTATTTTCCCCTAACTCTTTAGCGTACTTAGAATCTAGGGAAAACCTAACAAGTTTCAAGTAGCAAGTAAAGTTTATCAAGTAAGTAGTATGAAAGCAAATAGGTTGCTAGCGAGTTACCATAATCGCATCCCTATTCAGATTCTGGTAGGTTTTGCTCCTATACAGCAAGGAGGTCATTGTGTACTGTGAAATTTTGTTGACCATTCAAGGTTTGAAGTTTTGTATAAAGTTGTGTACAGTAAGCAAGTTTGAACAGTTTTGAAGTTTTGAAAGTTCTTTAAAACATTTCGTAAGAAACTTTGCAATATATTCGTTAAAAGTACATTTGTCAGAAAATCTTGACAGGGAAAGTCGATTGAAAACTTTGAAGATTGATAAAATCTTTAGTCGATAAATAATTCAGTTGAAATTTTGTCAGTAGCAAAGTTTTGAAATCTCGTTTAACAAAATTTATTTGAAAACAGATTTTATGAAAAGTTTCGGGGTAAAAGCATGTGAAAATTGTTGAAAAATGATTTTCCTAGGGTTCGCCTAACAGTAAGACGGAGTACGTTGTAAACATAAAAAATTTTGTAGACTGTAGCAGTTTAAAATAGAGTCCCGATCTTCTTATCAAAGGACGTTGAAATCAGTATGTTTGTTTGTGGCAGTGGTGTAGACAGTCTCAAATGTATCATCAAGTAAAGGCCTATTCCTATACATCCAGTATATAATAGCCTAGTGAGTAGTATGTAGTCTAGGCCTATGTATGTATATATACCAATATCCCATAATAGCCTAATCATCCTTGTATGTATCACCGATTCCATCGGTTTCATACTGTCTACCTGAAATAGTTCGCCAATTTCCTTATTCTATTTGTACTTAGAATCTAAGGAAACACATAAAGTTCTAAGCAGTGATAGAACCTATTCAAGTAAGTAGTACAGATGCAGTTTTAGTTATCCGGGAGTGAGCGTACCCGAGTTGAGTAGGTCAATAAGTCTAGGGTTCTGGTGATTACCTTCAGCATTGAGTACATAGAACCTGCCCTTAGCAGCGTTGTTGTTTTTGTCCTTCAGTTTTGGACAGTCTCTCTTGAAATGACCAGTACCATTGCACTCATAGCAGGTTTTGGGTGCAGAGGTGTCGGTACCAGTGGTGGTTTCTTTACAATCCTTGGTCAGATGTCCAAACCGCTTGCATTTGTTGCAAGGACATAGACCATCATGATGAAGCTTGCACTTAGAGCAATAGGGCTTTCTTCCCTTATACTCTTTCTTGTCATCAGTTTCAGAGGTGTTGGCCTGAACAGTTGCAGGTTTCTTATTAGCTTGGCTCTGACTTCCAGAGCTTCCATCTATTTTCCTCTTGTTATCACTAGTGTGGTTTACAGTACTCTTGACAACAGACGTTCCTTGGCGAACGATCTGTGTCATCAGCTTATGTGCCATGCGCACATTACCATGAAATGTAGGAGAGTTGGATGAAGTAACCATCCCTTGAATTTGTGGAGGAAGTCCCCAGACATAGCGCTCAATTCGCTTGGATTCTGTATCAACCATTGATGGGCAAAGGTGTGCCAACTGATTAAATCGAGAAGTGTAGCTGGCAATGTCGTTCCCTTGAGTGGAGAGATTCCAGAATTCCGCCTCAAGCTGTTGAATCTCATCCCTAGGACAATACTCATCCTTGAGCATTTTCTTCAGTTCATCCCAAGGAGTTTCCAAAGCAATGTCTTGGCCTATGGAGTTAGCATAAGTGTTCCACCATGTCAAAGCATCATCCATGAAAGTGTAGGTGGAGAACTTGACCTTACAGTTCTCAGGGCAACTGCAGATGCGAAAGACTGCCTCTGTCTTCTCCATCCATCGCAACAACCCAATGGCACCTTCTGTGCCTTTGAAGCTCAAAGGATTGCAGTTAAGGAAGTCTTTGTAGGTGCAGGGTTTCACTACAGGGGCATTTGGTGGTGTTTCAGCACTTTCAGATCGTTGTCGCTCGGCAAGTACTGCGTCAGCAACCAATCGATCGACCTGAGCTTGAGTGAACTTTTGTCTTGGAGGCATGTTCCTTCAATGAAGATAAGGGACATGTCAGAGTTTCGTACAAGAATATGATCATCGTAGTTGCAGATATAACAGTAATATATCACAACACAAGTGACAATCAATAGTGTAGAATAACAGTGATTGTAATCATCCAACTTGCGAGTTCAAATGATTACGAGGATTAAGGTTTTCAAAAGGAAAAGGGATATTACATCTGAACAGATATCAGTAGTTTTGCGGAATGTGATAGGAAAGTAGAAAAAAATTTGTACTTAGAGAATACTGGATTCGAACGTTTAAACTGATAGGTGAATGAAGAATGGTCCTCTGTTGACCAGTTTGTGCAGAGTAAGGTGTCGAAGTTCTTAATCTCTTCCTAGGGTAAGTCTATTTCGAAGAGATGACCCTCTCTGTCAGGGCACATCCCGGTACTATTTGTCCTGATTCGATCAACTTACCACAGGCCTATTCGAAAGTGTGTTACCAAATATCGGAGGATCTTAATAAGCCTAATCATATAGGTGTAACCTATATACACTTATTATCCACCTAGTTGTGTCTATCACAGAACATGTACAAGTCACGGTTCTCTCGTGGTCAGAGTCAACTAGTGCATTCCTGTTCAACATAACCCCTTTCAGATCTTACATCATCCTCATTTAAATGTACATAGTTGATCAGGCTATGTTAAATTAAATTTGTATGCTGAAATCCCTGAACCAGTTATATCTAATGAGGAATACTGCCTAACGGTCATAGTCTAGGCCCACTAAATGCAACCTAGTTCGCTATAACCTTAGGCTCTGATACCAATCTGTCACACCCCCAATTTAATGCTTTGCGGAAGCGACTGTTTTGGGGCGTGACTAATCAATAATCAAACCCAAAGTACAAGCAAACGACTCTAAATGAGACGTTGTAGAAGTTGTTACATTAATACATAAGTTTTCAAAAGTAATACATCTTTAATGAGTTCGCAACTTGTTTTGTTAGATTTTAAGTACATAATCATTATACAAAAGATAATGCAAGTAAAATCTTCATATGTGTAATTGCATGCGACTCGAGCTACTAAAGCATATCCTGCTGGGCCATCCTTACTGATCAACCCTACTGTTGCTGTGTACCTGAGAATGCATTACTAAAACAGGTCAACCAAAAGGTTGGTGAATCTCACAGGTTTATAGTAAGTAACAGTTTGAACACATTAGCTTGTAAATCATTGAGTAAATATTGCACAGTCGCAATAGTTTCCGTATACATTGCCATGAGCACCATAGTCGAAGCTTAACAATCAGTGATTTTGCCCTCGTGAATGCTAATCCAGACATTCATATGTAACGAGTAAGAAACACTCATTTATACTGAATGTTCGGGGTAGTGCGTGCTACCCTGGGTGAGGATTGTCAGTCCTAATGGATCCATTTACTAGTACTCGCGCTTAAGACCATAACTGACGACTATGATTAAAGGGACTTCATTGGATTAAGTAATCTCATGAAATCGATATACCAGTAAATCAGTTTGTAATCAAGTGAGTAAGTACATGTGTTCGAGTAAAACAAGTAATGCATCTCCCCCAAATGTGAAAACAGTAAAAAGTGGGGCTGTAAGACTCACCTGTAGAGCCAGCAATTCCTAAAGTGCGTACGTATTCCACAGTAATCTCCTAACGTCCTAAACACGCAAGATTGTTTGTTTGTAAGTGTACGCGTAACAATTTGTTTGTTTAGTTATTTATGTACAAGTGTTTGTTCATACGTTTAGAAGTAATTAAGTTTGTATTTTGTAAAAGTGTACGGCCCGTTGGTGTCGGGTTACAATTATATTTGAAAAATATAATTACAAATGTTCCAAGGAAATATACTTTGTAAAATTTTATTTCGTATATTTTACCTTTGTATTGTTTACAATTTGTAAGGAGTTTATATAAGTCGATACTTAGTTTATAAAATGAATTTTTGTTGGTCTGAGAAGTAGATCCGCCGGCACCCTATTTAGATCCGCCGGATCAAGTGTTAATTGGGGGAATCCGCCGGATTCACCCGAATCCGCCGGATTCATGGCTGAGGAGGGGAATCCGCCGGATTCAATCCAATCCGCCGGATTCAATGGTTTCGAAGAGGATCCGCCGGATCAATATTAGGATCCGCCGGATAGTTCATGGGTTTGGGCAGGATCCGCCGGATCACCCATTGGATCCGCCGGATCATTCAACTTTCTGGGCGGGAATCCGCCGGATTCCCTTGAATCCGCCGGATTCCGGGGTCTGGGTTGGGTCTGTTCGTCCGATCATCATATAAAACCAGTTTTAATTCTTATTTCCGCATACTAACAACCTAATATATCATTAATACATAACTATATACATATTATAAACATGAAACTTAAACGAAAATGGAAAGATTTCTTACAAAATCGAAATGGGAAAACGAAGGATGATGATGATGCTCACGTTGATGATGATGAAATCGGATGATGGTGATGATCAAGATGTAGATGATTATGATGTTGGGATGTGTTGTTGTTTTGATGATGGAAAATCGGAAGAGAGAAAGAGAAAGCCGAGTGATAGAGGGAGTAAAAATGTGTGCGTGTGTGTGATAAATAATAGAGGCCGGCCCTCAAATAATTGAGGTTAGTTGGTGCGCCTCACTCCGTGTTTGCGTACCCGATCGTTAAATAGTGAAATCTTTAAAAATGATAATTTTCTAAAAATGTAATCGTATACGTTTTCAATCAAGGTATTTTATAAAAATACTTTTGTGGAGATATAAAAATATATCTTTGTTTTATTTAAAATGTACGGATAGTTTTCAGTATCTAAAATGTATTTAAATTTCAAACGGAGTACGTAATTATTATCCTCAATAATAATACTTGATTTAAAAATGTTTTTCACCAATTCTTAATTTGGATTTCTGCGTTCTACCAGATTTGTGTACGTACGATTATTATATAATCGTTTTCGGTTTATATATATACATATATATATAATACTTGTGTACTTGAGTATTGACACGTATGTAATTACGTGTTTTAAAAAGTTTAAATTAGGAGCTAATTTTTGGGTTATTTTGACCGGGTGTCACAATTAAATTGTTTTAAGGCTTAGTTTTATGAGAAGGTGTGCAATTGTATCTTAAAATTGTTTTAGTCGTTCAGTATCTATACTTGTTATTAGGACAAAACAAACAAGTAAATATAAGAGATTATAAAGGTAGTTTCATAACTACAAAAAAATGTTAAAGTAAATCGTAATGCACTTGGAAGTGTTACAAATGTAAATGTCTTCAAACACTTCCAAAAGATGAAAGAATTGAACGTAAGAGGTTATTCTAGCAGCTGTAATTTAAGACAGTTTTTAGCTACTTTATATACCATTTTGTGCAGTTTTTTAGTGTATTTAAGGCCTACTATCATGCTCTTTTGGTGCAATATTTTGCTACTTTAGCTAGTATTTTTGTGCGAATTTTTAATGCATAGTTTTATCTAGTTCTAAGTTGTATTGTGTAGTTTTTGGTACTATTTTGCAATATATAGTTATAGTTTTATTGTACGTCTTTTGAATTAAGATTGTTAGTAGTTATTTTTGCCCCCCACGTCTGAAATTTCTGAATCCGCCACTGACTTTTTGTGACCTTGCTTAATTTAGTTACTCTTATGTCTTTGTTAATTGTTAACCTTCTACCATAAAGAAAAATCAATCATACTATTGATCATATAGGCCATTGTTATATATAGAACAGTTAATGAAATATATATACACTAATAACACTACTAATGTAATATACTACCTATAGAGTCAATGACCAATAATTTGAGTTGATCGTTATTATGTTGTCAAGTATGTCGTATAATTCTTTGTCATTCGTCGTAACAATTATACAACCACAAATACTGTGAAAACAACGTCAAATTATGAAGAATGGTCACGAAAAGGGACAAACAATATTGTATCTGGGCCTAAATGTCAAAAAGAGTGGCGCTAATTTTTAGGGGAGGAAATGTAAAAGTCTTGATTTGGTAAAGGGTAGTGATCTGTACACCATCAAAAATTCTCCGTACCCCGCTAATTATATTTTATGGTGTTGTATAGTACAACACTTATAAACACACTTAATGGTGTACGGAGAATTTTTAATGATGTTCGAGTTATCACCCTTCAACAAATGGTATGAGATCAAAATCTCTTTTCACTCTCATACGACGCTCATTTTATTTCATTGGTATATCTGATAGAATTTTATAAATTTTTGGTGACTTCATCATTTCTTTAATCGTAATTATTAAGCCATAACACGTGTCATATTTAAAGAGTAGACATATGTATAACACTTGATAATGATAACTTTATAGTATAGAAATAAAAGATTAGTAGGCTAAATAGGTAAAATGATTAATCATTTCCAAATAAATTACTTATGACTCTAAAAACCACCAATGAAGCTCTTCAAAGTTGTCGTTCAAGCAGCACCATGTCTAATTTGGAGATAAAGAAATGAAGTGATTTTTAGTTTATAAAGTCATAAGTATCGTGATACAAATGGTAAATGAGATGATACTTTTATCATATACTTCATCTCTCCCAAAATAAGTGTCTCATTCCAACATGCACACAGTTTTAGAAAAGTCACTGTCTACCAATAACATCTCATATTTATCCACTAAAGTCTTCTCCAATTGGCTGTAATGAAATCTGGACATTTATATTGGAACAATCCAAATTAATAAGTAAGACACTTTTTCTTGGACGGAAGGAGTATGTGGATAGTACGTAGGAACAACAAAATTTACTTGTATTTATTGAGTTGTTTGATCATGTAATTCAACTTTGGTGATAAAACTATAAAAGTGGCCTTCAACCTTCTATTATAGCTTGACCAATTAATATCAAAAAGCCCATATAGAAAGTGGCCGCATGGCAAAAAAAAAATGTTCCCCAATAATTATATTGGAACAATCCAATAAATGGGTCCTTTAAACAACTTGGGCCCATGTGCATTACTCTGCAGTCTGCACGCGTCCAAATCTTTACCTATTATCATCCTTATCGGTCATCACTTGTTTCATACAACAGCAATTTGGTACTCCGTATTAGACCATCCACAATGGGGTGATGTGGATGGTCCAATACACTAGCATCCAACCCTTAATGCATTGTGGTATTGCCACTTGGATAGTTGGACGGTTGGACCAAAGCAAGTCCTTCTCTTCACCAACCCTCCTTGGTTGATATAGTGGTCCCAAAAATGAATTATTTTTATTTTAATATTGTTTTGTTATTTATTAAATTCTTTAAATAATTGTTGCTGCATGTTTTACTTCATCCCATTCTGCATGACGAAATCATTCTGTTATATATACACCAGTAGGTTCAATACAAGTAATAGAATAGAATTAAATTTGCAACTTAGTTTTGCATTAAAAGTACGTGAACATTGATACAAGTAAATAGAATTAAACTTGCAACCCATTTTTGCATTAAAATTGAACATTAATACAATAAGAATAGAATTAAACTTGCAACCCATTTATTATCAATTAATTAATGTTTTTTTAATTGTCTAATATGATAAATTGATTGATTTACATACATACTAAAAAAAGATTAAAGAAAAAAAATATAGAACAATGATGTGGCAAGTATCCAACCTTTCAAAGGTTTAATAGATTGTGAAGAATTGTATAGAATGGTAAGGTTCAAATGAGACTAAAAATTTGTGTGAGAATAGAGGAACCAATGATATGGTGTCATGTGTATAAAGAGAATACAAAACCCATTTACCCCTTAAGTTAAATATCTCTCAAACGACAAAGTGAAAAATTATGAAAATTGCACCATTATATTCAGCGTTTGATCCTCTTCGATTTGCCGTCCATTAAGGCATACTTTCGACGAGTTTTTTTTTTTCATTATTTTAGTGGGTTTCACATTATTAACACGTGTGTTACAGTGTTGCGTTTAGGGTTTAGGGTTTGGGGTTTATAGGTTAGGGTTGGGAGTCCTAACCCCCAAACCCTAAACCCTAAACGCTTTATAAAACTCTAAACCCTAAATCATATTAAACCCTAAACCCTAAACCCTGCTAAACCCTAACACTAAACCCTGCTAAACCCTATCACTAAACCCTGCTAAACCCTAACTCTAAACCCTAACCCTAAACCCTAAATCAAATGTATAATCAATCACTAATGTAACACCCGGTCAAAAAGTCAACTTTCGCGCCAAAATTTAACTTCAAATAATTGTATTATATATATATATGCGATCACATCAAAATATTCAAAAATGTAAGTCGTTTTAATTTAAAACGCATTTTAATTATCCGAAATCGCGCGAAAACAAATTATTAAACCTTAAATCCCAAAATAATATTTTTATAAAATATTCCGATACAAAAACGTTTCGAGAGAATATAAATAAATTTTTGAATTTAAAAAGTTATTTTAAATCACATCGGATAAATAAACACGGGTATTTTGTACTGCGGTTGGAGACCACAGTCCACGACTCGGGAGCTGGAAATGGATAAAACTATCCCCCACCTCCCCATCCCTTTCTCATTATCACCATCTCACTTCTCTCTCTATTCTCACTTCCTCTCTACTTTCTCTCTCTAAAAACCCTTCCACCAACCATCACCACCACCCACCGCCGCTGCCACCACCGCCGGCCACTACCGCCGCCGCCGTCATCATCATTAACAAGAACAACAACAAGCTTCCATCATCATCATCCTCCTCACCATCCTCTTCATCTCCATTTTTACCAAAAAGTAAGGATTTACTCACTCTCTCTCTAGAAATCGTTTCTCTTTCTATAAATTACTTAGATTACCTCAAAATACATGCTAGAAGCTTTCTATAACATCAAAACACCCAAAAATCGAGCCAAAACTCGATTTGGATCTTGAAATCGTCGAACAGACGACGACGTCGCATTCGGACCAAAAACAGTGCTGCGACGTCGCAGCCAACGTCGCAGCTCAACGTCGCAAATACCATGACGTCGCCTGGTGCGACGTCAGTCACAACGTCGCATGAAATTGCGAACGTCGCATATAGCGACGTCAACCCTTACGTCGCACTAAACACTGACGTCGCATAGAGCGACGTAGACTACAACGTCGCAGTACAATCGCACTGCGACAGAAACCTCAACGTCGCATTTAGCGACGCAAGCTTTTACGTCGCCTTGACTTGCGAATGTTGCACATAGCGACGCAAGACTCTACGTCACCTCTGACGTCGCAGCTGACGTCGCCTCTGACGTCGCAGAACCTTAAAAACCTATGTTTTTCACTAAGTATTGACAACCAAATTTTACCACTCGATTTTACCCGAATTTGGATTTCGAATGCGTTTTCTTTAAAGCAAAGTAGTAGAAATAAAAATTTTCCAAGCTGACCTGGCAGCTCGACCCCAGCCAGGGGCTCTGCCCCTTGGACCCCGCCAGGGGTTGCCACCCCTTGGACCCCGCTACCAGGGGCGCTGCCCCCGGACCCCCGTACACCATTCTCAGACTTCAACAACAAATGCATACATGAACAACTCGCTTAGACAAACTGATTTGTCTCATACTTATATAACCTCACGTGTTTAGGACACTAGAAGGTTACCATTCGGACGACGCGCGTATCATCGTATCGCTAACAACTCACAGGTGAGTTTCATAGCCCCACTCTTTCAACTGTTTTACTATTTTCGGGGTGAAACACATGCTCAATTGCTGTATTCAAATCATATTAACAATCGTTTATAATTTACAACTATTTATATTACCGTATGTAATACGAAATGTGTAATACTTAGGAATTACACCCGCAATATTGTTTTAGAACAATATCAATACTTAACCTAGATAGGTTACAATCGTACCCGGTTAGGTCGTTGGAAAACGATTACCAACACATAACTTGATTTAGTTATCACAATCCTTTGACCATATTGTCGTGGGACAATATCATTGAATACATTAGAACTAGTTAGTTCTACCTACACTGGACAATATCTATACTGTTACAAGTTTAGTTATTCTTTAAGAACTAAAACTGTCGACACACTTCATTATCACTAGAATGGGAACCGAACTTAAGTGAATATTTCCCAAGACTCCGTTATATATACTTGCTAGGCTTTAGACTAGGAGTATACAATAGCATCACACGATTAGTACAGACTTCGTATATCAATACAACTCAACTGGTGACGACTCTGGCTCAGGATGTAATCCAACCAGGGATGGTCCCCCGGCCCAGGATGTAATCCAACCGTGGGGGTGTCACTTGATGAATATCTACATACTATTATACGATCTACTTAGTCAGGCATGTCGAGTACTGCTGGCTCTCAAACAACTTAGTCGGGCATGTCGTTGTACTGCCGGCTCAATCACAAATTGCTGCGAGCAATTCCAAAAACGATGCCGCGGTATTGCAGCGGGCACCAAACGATGCCACGGTAAAGTGGGCACAAAATGAAACCACGGTATTGCAGTGGACGAAACTTCAATCAATGGATCAGCGAGTTATACTCGGGATTCACAATAAGTTAACGGATCGGTGGTGCTGCCATGCGAGGCCGTTAGCTCAATTCATGTCCGGGTTAGCTTATGCTAATTGGGTAAACGGACACGCTAAACATTCAAACATAGATCTGCGGATCTACAAACATTTGTTGCTGGATGCAACACCTCATATATTAAATCATAGTTCTGCGGGACTACAATTACTTACTATCATATGACGTGGTCATATAGTTATTTGGTTACAACTTAGGCAGGTATTGCCTCCCGTTATACACTTACTCATACCAGATAGGTATTCAGGCTCGGTATGCCTCAATTATTGTGTACTTAGGTACGGACTACAATTGATTAGGTATTAGATACCTAAACTTTCGAATTACACATTGGTAATTACATCTACACTTTGCCACAAATCAGAATCGTGGATTCTGAACAACTCCTCAAAACATACAAAATTTATACTTTATGTTTTCAACTAACAAACCTATGAACTCACCAGCTTTATAGCTGACCTGTTTTAGCATGTGTTCTCAGGTGCCCAGCAGGATTAGGGATTACTACAAGATTATGCTAGCTCGAGTCGCATGATTTCAAACATTTGGGACAACTCTGCATTTACTTTTGTATTTTCAAATTATGTATTTGAAAATTTTAATAAACTTATAACATTGTAAACGTTCTATTTGGTAAATGTATAATTATTTTCAAACGTCTCATTTAGAGTCATTCATTATGTATCTTATGCTGTGATATTTAATTTGGTAACACCCGACCCGATCGCTTCCGCAAACCGAAATTTGAGGGTGTTACAGATTGGTATCAGAGCCTAAGGTTATAGTGAACTAGGTTGCATTTAGTGGGCCTAGACTATGACCGTTAGGCAGTATTCCTCATTAGATATGACTGGTTCAGGAATTACATCATACGAGTTTAATTTAACATAGCGTAGCTAACTATGTACAGTTAAATAAAGATGATGAAAGATCTGAAAGGGGTTATACTGAAATAGGAATGCGTAGTTGACTCTGATTGTTATGTGCTAGACATCCTAGGCTATTATATGTACTATAGGTATATATTAATAGGCCTTACATGGATACTACTTCTACGTATCAAATATATACTGGGTATATACAACTAAATTCCGCTGTACTATCACTTACTCGTGAAGAGGCACATCGCCGTCTTCCTAACTATTACGACTCGACATTTTCTCCTCATGTACGCATAGGAGCATATCACATATATCACTGAACCTCGGGAAGGAGGTACAACCGTATTAAATGGGAATGGAAACCCACACATGCTAAACGTCCACAAAATTTGAAACAAACAAACGAATCTTTCACCTTTGACCGTGCTGGCCACAATTGGATTAGTGTTGACTATGTCCACAACAAATTAATTATCTCAATCACAACTTGATCATTTAGATCAATCAACTCAATACCTCAGTGCCTTGGCACTTACATTCTAGCCTTTGTGCTACATTTGGGAAATCACATAACTTTAACGCATATTCGGCCTTAGGGCTACAATCAAACAACACATGGCACGTGGTGTCACATCATGCTTTCAAGCACAACACATGGTATGTCGATACCACAATATGGGCACGTTAGTGCAAACCTCATAGTATGTCAATACTACAAATCATAGCATGTTGATGCTACATTCACAGTACGTGGGTACTGCAATTACGGTGCCGCGGGCACTTCATTACGGCACGTGGTGCTGAATTTCATAGTACTTCGGTACTACAATCACAATACTTTGGTATTTCAATTACTGTGCTGATAGCACTGCATTACAGTACGTTATTACTACACTCCAGTGCTTTAGGCACTGCATTTTAGCACTAGGTGCTACTCTCAATATACATGTAGACTTGTTATAGTTACATGTACCATTTATATATACATATACACTTACTTAACTGGGCACGAGGTGCCATACCTGACTTTTATTACGCACGTATACTTGTATAGTTACGTGTACACCATATATGTATATACGACTACTCTACTGGACACGAGGTGTTCCACTCGATTACTTTGCGTATGAACAATCGCTATAGGCACTTATACACTTATACGCATACGCGATTACCTTACTGGGCACGAAGTGCCACACCACGACTACTAAGGCATGTGATGCCTCATTCGATGAATACACCCTAATTTATTGGGATTACATCTATAGTACTTTAGTACTACACTATAGTCTGATAGACTACGACAATACCATCAGTTCTGGCCAAACTACATATAATACACAACTAGGTCGCTAGTACGACTACACATTTAAAATTTCAAAGTCCGAGGACTTTCATAAGAATACCTTAAGTGGTTTCTGGATAACTATCACTTTTACATCCGAGTATACAACTATAAAAGTCAAAATCTTTGAATAAAGATCTCACACTTTGTCATTTCATTCTTGTTCAAGAATCATGCCTCCTAAACGACAAACTTTCACTCGAGCTGAGCACGATCAAATTATTAATCAAGCAGTGACTGTGACCCTAGCTGCTCAGAACCAAGTAAAGCCTTGCACTTTTAAGGATTTCCTGAGGTGCGAACCACCAAACTTCGTTGGTACTGAAGGAGCTATCGGATTAATTCGATGGTTCGAGAAAATGGAATCTATATTTCTCATTTGCAACTGCCCCGACGACTGCAAAGTCTTGTATGCCACATACACCCTCCAGAATGATGCCTCTACCTGGTGGAATTTTCGCGCCCGAACTGTAGGAATCGACACTGCTCACGAACTTCCGTGGGAAGACCTGAAACGAATCATGAAGGACAAGTATTGTCCCATCAAAGTACTTCACAAACTTGAGGACGAACTTTGGCACCTCACCGTAAAAGACAACGACATCGAAACATATACCAATCGTTTCCAACAACTAGCACTCCTTTGCCCAACCATAGTAAACCCTGAAAGTCAACAAATCGCAAGGTACACCGGTGGACTCCCACTACTAATTGAGGGAATGGTCACCGCCTCTAAACCCGCTACTATTGAAGAGGCCATTCGTATGGCCCACAGACTTATGGCACAGAGGGAACGACGCGAAACAACTGCAACTGAAAACAACCCAACAAAAGGGAATGGGGATCCCATCACTAGTCAAAATCCAACCAATCAACCTGAACCCTTGGGGTACTATGCTGTCGAACCCAACGAAAGACAAGGCTATGCGGGTAACAAACCATTTTGTCACGGCTGTAAACGTCATCATGACGGATTATGCGGATTACCCTGCGAAAGATGCCAACGATACGGACACGTAATCCGGGACTGCAGAGTTCCCGCCAATCCCGACTCTCGAAGGATATGTTTCAAATGTAAAGAACATGGTCATTACAAGAAGGATTGTCCAAAGAAACGCAAAATACACCTGATCGACTCTGAATGAGCCAAGCGAAACTCCGACAATAATGTAGGTACATCCTTCCTCGAAAATATAATCTTTCCAATTGCAGTCACGCTAAGCGTGTACTTTTACTCCCCAATATCACTATTATCAATTTAATTCCGAATGCATCATAGGGTTAGTTAACCTAGGTCAACGAGAAACTCAAAGTTTGCTTTCAGCAGACTGATCAACTTAACGTGCACCAACTACTTAGTCCTAATGGGACTATTCACTAAACGGTCACTATGTGACAACTATCTAGTCTCAAATGGACTACAACGTAAACGGTTACCTAGTAACCACAAAATAATCATACACCAAACAAACAATACGGTCAGAATGTGACTACAATGATAAACTACGACACATTTATGAAATGACTGTCTTCTAACTCAACATAGACACTGTATGTCTACAAATCTATTCGGTAAACATCTCGTACGTACATGTCTCCCAAACTCCGCGCAATCACAACTTCACACGAAATTTCGGGATGAAATTTTCTTAACAGGGGGAGAATTTAACACCCGGTCAAAAAGTCAACTTTCGCGCCAAAATTTAACTTCAAATAATTGTATTATATATATATATGCGATTACATTAAAATATTCAAAAATGTAAGTCGTTTTAATTTAAAACGCATTTTAATTATCCGAAATCGCGCGAAAACAAATTATTAAACCTTAAATCCCAAAATAATATTTTTATAAAATATTCCGGTACAAAAACGTTTCGAGAGAATATAAATAAATTTTTGAAATTAAAGAGTTATTTTAAATCACATCGGATAAATAAACACGGGTATTTTGTACTGCGGTTGGAGACCACAGTCCACGACTCGGGAGCTGGAAATGGATAAAACTATCCCCCACCTCCCCATCCCTTTCTCATTATCACCATCTCACTTCTCTCTCTATTCTCACTTCCTCTCTACTTTCTCTCTCTAAAAACCCTTCCACCAACCATCACCACCACCCACCGCCGCTGCCACCACCGCCGGCCACTACCGCCGCCACCGTCATCATCATCAACAAGAACAACAACAAGCTTCCATCATCATCATCCTCCTCACCATCCTCTTCATCTTCATTTTTACCAAAAAGTAAGGATTTACTCACTCTCTCTCTAGAAATCGTTTCTCTTTCTATAAATTACTTAGATTACCTCAAAATACATGCTAGAAGCTTTCTATAACATCAAAACACCCAAAAATCGAGCCAAAACTCGATTTGGATCTTGAAATCGTCGAACAGACGACGACGTCGCATTCGGACCAAAAACAGTGCTGCGACGTCGCAGCCAACGTCGCAGCTCAACGTCGCAAATACCATGACGTCGCCTGGTGCGACGTCAGTCACAACGTCGCATGAAATTGCGAACGTCGCATATAGCGACGTTGATAGTCCCGAATAGCCAGACCTGATCGGATCGTTGGTGAATAATGATAAACAAATGATAATTGATTTATTCACGAACACACAAACGATTCTCTATAATCTTGTATATATTAACAATTGATAATATAACGATTACAGACTTTCACAAACTCGTTTCTCACCAACTCGTTTCTCACCTCACGGCTCTCACTCTCTAGGGTTTGATCAACCCACAAATGAAACTCTAACTCGCTATTTATACTCGACCCACTGGACCCTGCGACGTTAGGCCCAACGTCGCAGGCCCAGATCCTTGCGACGTCTGACCCGACGTCGCAGGCCCAATTACAATGTCACCATTCTATATATATTTCATTTACAGACTCGAATACACACTCTAAACACTATACATTTGTAGACTAATTGACTTTGACAATTACAATAGTTTGACCAACTGACTGACACACAAAATGCACCAACAAACTCCCCCTTGTCAGTAGCTTGGTCAAATAAGTCTTCAATTAGTCTTCATCAACAAACTCTTTCATGTCTTTGACAATCAGAAACTCCCCCTTTGAGATAGCATGGTCTTCAAAGAAATCTTGGTGTCCAAATTCATGTGACTGACACAAATTTATCATACAATAAGATCTTCAAACTCAGTGACCATCTCTCAATCATCAGCAGCTTCTCCGATAGAATTATCTTCACAAACTTTGGAGAATAACCGACATCCTTTACATCTTCAATAATTGACTTTAACAAGATATGTGATGTTTGAAGAAAATAACATAGAAATAAAATCTTTTTGTATTTTTCTTTATAAATGAAAAGTAAAGAACGAAGATTAAAATAACATTGGGGATAGGATTGTTTTAAGTCTGCTTAGGGATCATATCAGGCCAACATGCAATTATTAGGGAATAGTAAGTGTTATTTCGATCATCAGTATATTTGTCCACTTTAAATTTACTTGACATATTTAAAGCACCTTTTATAAAAATTAGTTCAAGACGATCATCGGTATTGTTTGTCCACTTAAACATGTTACATCCGTATCTGTGAGCTAACCTTTATTGTTAGTATGAATATTAATTTTGAGAAACCTATTATATGATATACTGATAAACTTCAGTAAAACAAACACTGCATATTCACACAAGGTAGAGATTACAAGACCAAGTTTATCTCGGTTTTCTCGTAACATACACTTGATATTTATATTTAGGCATACATCAAACCGACTATGAAGATACTAGTGGCCCCAGATCTGTACAAAGTACAACAGAGGGTCCCTTAGTATGAACATAACAAGTTTGAGACTATTTGCATAACTAATGGATTCAGGTCTGTACGTGAGTACAACAATTGTCACCATTAGTTAGGCGAATAATCATATTATCACTATATGCCCATTTTACATTTACATAATTATGACAGTGTATGATAGTACTTCCATTTATCAATTAAGACTTATGTCATACATCATATAACATTTTTCTCAAAGTAATAGACAAGTTTTATTATTACTTCTTACTCACTCACAAACCGGTGTGTACCATGCCTACCGATACATCACATAATGAAGCCAATGTTTATAGAAGATGTGTTAAATATACCAGATAAACCTACTGACACATCAAACATAAACCTTAAAATTTCCATTTTTATGCATATCACCCGATGTACTATCATATCCCAAGTTGTTTTACAGACACATAATCCAACATCTTTTCAAGAATTAAGAATCTTGCTGTTCACATTTCTGAATTAAATAATCAGAATTTTTAATATTCAGAATTACTCCCCCTGAACAGAAAATTCTTATATCCAATCCAAAAATACTCCCCTTAAACATTAAACATATTTTTGTAATTTTTTAATTGAATAAATTTCGCAACATTGCATTTCTTTAATACTAAAAAGTATAAAGAATGGCTGTTGCACTTAACAAAATTTAAAGAAAAGTATCAAAATCACATATCAAGTCAAGTCAAATGCCTTTTAGCACTTTTACCACCTCGTAACATCGAAAATCTCATCCAATCACAAATCATCATCGCATTCTTCCAACAATATCCACATCCATGCAGTCACTAAAAATGTTAGCTAATAAAAATCTGACTGCACCACCACAAACAATTAAACGTTAGTACTTATGAGACACCCAAGCCTTGATAGACTTGGGTTGTCCATGGTCATCCATAATCATCACATCAATGAGTTTATGATATTTTAAAAACTCGGAAGATTTCATTGATGCGTTGTCTGTGGATTTGGGTTTCCAAACCTTTGTAGATTCAGATGAGTTGTTTTCAACAATGTTGTGCTGTTGAACTTGAGGTTTACTAGGCACAACTTTGTTTACTCTAGCCACGGGTTTTGGAGAAGAGGATGCATATCTTGATATAGGCGAATACGAAGCACGCCTATAAAACGATTTTGAATAAGAATTCCTAAAGGAGGAAGTTCTTGACATCCCTCTACCAAACCTATCTAGGGATAATAACCGACAATCCCTAATTATATGGCCCTGTTGACCACAACGAAAGCAAGAACGTCTCTCAACATAAGATTTATTCCAATGATTTCCCTCAAATCGTTTCGGTGGAGAATGAACAGTTGGAGGCTTAGAAGATGAGGCATTTACAGGACGTGAATACTTATGTGTACACGTTGATGTAGAAGCCTCAGAAGTTGAACAAGTTGATGTTGAAGGTTGTTCACTTTTAGATTTTACATTTGAATCCTTCATTTGATGTTGAACCCTTTTGGATTCATTTTCAACCTTGTTTTTACCCTTTGTATTTGAAACCTTTACAGTTTCATTGGTAAGTATATGATTTTCTGGCTTTACATTAACTTTTTCAACTTTGATTTCAGCCTCTTCCGGTAGATCCTCTATCTCAACACCCTCCTCTACACTAACTGGAGGTGTACTATCAGACTTAACAAAAGTAGGCAAGGGATACTCTGTCCGTTTAGTTTTCTCCTTTGCCTGCCTTTTGGGATTGGATGTAGCTTCTTTAGACTTTGTAGCTGGCCATGATGAGTAGTCAGCCACAAGTTCTTCGGTGCCTTCCTTAACAGGCCGAGGATAGTGATTAGTAGGAGGTGGAACTGAGTTATACCCTATTCCAGCCTTACTACTTGTATTTGTCCTCTGCTTGTCAACAATTTCATCGAAGATTTTATGAGAGTTTGAGAAACTTGTGATTCCTTTTTTAAAAGAGTCAGACTCAGACTTTAGCTCAGAAAGTTCTTTATTTAACAACTCAATTTCTATTAAATAGCTGTTAATGGCATCTTGTTGACTGAAAACTTTAGCTTTATATTTCTCAGTGTCAAACTTATGAGCCTCAACTTCTTTTTCATAAAGTATTTCATTAGCTTTTAGAAACTTATTTGACTCAGTGAGTTTCTCGACCTTTTCTCTCAAGTCTACATAGTCTATTTGAAAACATTTTAAAGAAGCTTCCAATTTAATACAGGATATGCAAGTAAAAGGTTTTTCAGATTCTGTTTCTACCTCATGTATCTTTGCCAAAAGCGCACTGTGTTGAACCTCTCCTTGAAGTGCACTAAAATCAAACACTCCCTGAGAATACACCGTCATAGCCTGTGATGTTGTGTTTTTCTCTGGAGTCGTTGGAGCTGTAGGAGTAGTGAATCCAGATGAATGATATTTTTCTTTCTCACACTCCTTAGCAAAGTGCCCATGAATCTGACAGTTCTTGCATTTCACTTTGCTTTTATTAAAACCAAGACCTGTATCACCATCGTCATCCAGGTCTTTTATGCCCGTTCTCTGAAGAAATTTCTTTGTCCTTTGGGTTATCATGGCCATACTCCATTTGATGTCCATCTGCTCGAGATCATCAGAATCAATCTGTTCAAAGTCTTCTTCAGTAAGCTGTAGAGTACTAGCCTTCTTGGAAAGAAAGTTCTCATAAGAGTTGAGGAAAGCTGCAAAGATTTTAGCATGGTCCTCAGTAGCCTTTAAAGGAGCTGTATGAGCAGTATGAGCAGTATGAGAAGTATCAAAAGCAAATGAAGTGCTAGTAGAAGTAGATGCTGCTGAGTTGGAAGTAGATCTGGAAGTATCATTTAGACTAGGAACTTGAATATTAGCCTCTGACTTCTTTTCCTTTTGATCGTAAGCCACTATAAGAGCATCCCATAAACTTATAGAAGTTGCTTGATTTTTAAATTCATTAATCACAACTTCTGGCAAACACTTGGTAATCATCTCATATGCTCTATTGTCTTTATCAAACTCTGCTCGTTCCTTGACTGACATTTGTGCTCTTGACTTAAGCACCCCATCGAGTCTTGGTTGCTCATATAGATCAATGGTGTTAAACCAATTCCACAGATTTGGATCTTTGTATTCAATGAAATTGCATAACTTAATCTTCCAACTAGCAAAATCACTATAGAACAAGGATGTAGAAGGAGGCACTTTAGTACTAAAAGCCATTTACGAATTTTCCCTCCAAAATTGAATTCGAAAATTTCGAAAACCGACAGAGTGTAGCGAAACTTTTCCGACACTAAAATGAAGCTATTCTAAGCCTAAAAACAAAAGTTGAAATTACAAAATTTTCGCGTATTTCCCGCCAAAATTTCGTCCGAAAACGTCAAAAACTGGCCGGGTAAAATGAAACTTTTTCCAGACTAAAATTGAACAGTTTTAAGCCTATGGAAAAATTTTGAAAACGCAAAAAATTTTCGAAGTTTCCCGCCAAAAAACTTTTTTTTTTTTTTTTTTTTACCCACTATACATTAAACATATTTATGCATATCACCCGATGTACTATCATATCCCAAGTTTTGTTTTGTTTTGTTTTTTTTTTTTTTTTACGAAACTAGAACGAGGTTAATGTCGCAGAAAAAATTGCAACGTCGCAGCGGTACGTCGCAGAAGTACGATGACTCAATTAAGAATCGAAAATGCGACGTAGTGTATAACGTCGCAGTCCAACGTCGCAGAGTCTAGCGACGTCGCAGCCTACGTCGCAATAACCACTTAAGGTCAAAATAACGACGTCGCAGGTAACGTCGCAACTTTACGTCGCAAAGACTAATTAAAGTCAAAATCAGTTACGTCGCAAGCGACGTCGCAGGTGACGTCGCACAGTCGGGCTGCAGCGGCCAGAAACCCTAAAAATCGAAAATTTTCAAAACCCTAACGAAATTTCGAAAACCAAACGTCGATCTAACCCAAAAACACCTCCAGAAATCGATCTTAATCAAGCAAATCAACTTAGAAACGATTAATAACAATTAATACCTTCGCGAATCAATCGAGAACGCCCAAAATAACGATCCGAAACCGACGAATCCTTGATTCTACGGCTCTGATTCCAGTTGATAGTCCCGAATAGCCAGACCTGATCGGATCGTTGGTGAATAATGATAAACAAATGATAATTGATTTATTCACGAACACACAAACGATTCTCTATAATCTTGTATATATTAACAATTGATAATATAACGATTACAGACTTTCACAAACTCGTTTCTCACCAACTCGTTTCTCACCTCACGGCTCTCACTCTCTAGGGTTTGATCAACCCACAAATGAAACTCTAACTCGCTATTTATACTCGACCCACTGGACCCTGCGATGTTAGGCCCAACGTCGCAGGCCCAGATCCTTGCGACGTCTGACCCGACGTCGCAGGCCCAATTACAATGTCACCATTCTATATATATTTCATTTACAGACTCGAATACACACTCTAAACAATATACATTTGTAGACTAATTGACTTTGACAATTACAATAGTTAGACCAACTGACTGACACACAAAATGCACCAACAGACGTCAACCCTTACGTCGCACTAAACACTGATGTCGCATATAGCGACGTAGACTACAACGTCGCAGTACAATCGCACTGCGACAAAAACCTCAACGTCGCATTTAGCGACACAAGCTTTTACGTCGCCTTGACTTGCGAATGTTGCACATAGCGACGCAAGACTCTACGTCGCCTCTGACGTCGCAGCTGACGTCGCCTCTGACGTCGCAGAACCTTAAAAACCTATGTTTTTCACTAAGTATTGACAACCAAATTTTACCACTCGATTTTACCCGAATTTGGATTTCGAATGCGTTTTCTTTAAAGCAAAGTAGTAGAAATAAAAATTTTCCAAGCTGACCTGGCAGCTCGACCCCAGCCAGGGGCTCTGCCCCTTGGACCCCGCCAGGGGTTGCCACCCCTTGGACCCCGCTACCAGGGGCGCTGCCCCCGGACCCCCGTACACCATTCTCAGACTTCAACAACAAATGCATACATGAACAACTCGCTTAGACAAACTGATTTGTCTCATACTTATATAACCTCACGTGTTTAGGACACTAGAAGGTTACCATTCGGACGACGCGCGTATCATCGTATCGCTAACAACTCACAGGTGAGTTTCATAGCCCCACTCTTTCAACTGTTTTACTATTTTCGGGGTGAAACACATGCTCAATTGCTGTATTCAAATCATATTAACAATCGTTTATAATTTACAACTATTTATATTACCGTATGTAATACGAAATGTGTAATACTTAGGAATTACACCCGCAATATTGTTTTAGAACAATATCAATACTTAACCTAGATAGGTTACAATCGTACCCGGTTAGGTCGTTGGAAAACGATTACCAACACATAACTTGATTTAGTTATCACAATCCTTTGACCATATTGTCGCGGGACAATATCATTGAATACATTAGAACTAGTTAGTTCTACCTACACTGGACAATATCTATACTGTTACAAGTTTAGTTATTCTTTAAGAACTAAAACTGTCGACACACTTCATTATCACTAGAATGGGAACCGAACTTAAGTGAATATTTCCCAAGACTCCGTTATATATACTTGCTAGGCTTTAGACTAGGAGTATACAATAGCATCACACGATTAGTACAGACTTCGTATATCAATACAACTCAACTGGTGACGACTCTGGCTCAGGATGTAATCCAACCAGGGATGGTCCCCCTGCCCAGGATGTAATCCAACCGTGGGGGTGTCACCTGATGAATATCTACATACTATTATACGATCTACTTAGTCAGGCATGTCGAGTACTGCTGGCTCTCAAACAACTTAGTCGGGCATGTCGTTGTACTGCCGGCTCAATCACAAATTGCTGCGAGCAATTCCAAAAACGATGCCGCGGTATTGCAGCGGGCACCAAACGATGCCACGGTAAAGTGAGCACAAAACGAAACCACGGTATTGCAGTGGACGAAACTTCAATCAATGGATCAGCGAGTTATACTCGGGATTCACAATAAGTTAACGGATCGGTGGTGCTGCCACGCGAGGCCGTTAGCTCAATTCATGTCCGGGTTAGCTTATGCTAATTGGGTAAACGGACACGCTAAACATTCAAACATAGATCTGCGGATCTACAAACATTTGTTGCTGGATGCAACACCTCATATATTAAATCATAGTTCTGCGGGACTACAATTACTTACTATCATATGACGTGGTCATACAGTTATTTGGTTACAACTTAGGCAGGTATTGCCTCCCGTTATACACTTACTCATACCAGATAGGTATTCAGGCTCGGTATGCCTCAATTATTGTGTACTTAGGTACGGACTACAATTGATTAGGTATTAGATACCTAAACTTTCGAATTACACATTGGTAATTACATCTACAATTTGCCACAAATTAGAATCGTGGATTCTGAACAACTCCTCAAAACATACAAAATTTATACTTTATGTTTTCAACTAACAAACCTATGAACTCACCAGCTTTATAGCTGACCTGTTTTAGCATGTGTTCTCAGGTGCCCAGCAGGATTAGGGATTACTACAAGATTATGCTAGCTCGAGTCGCATGATTTCAAACATTTGGGACAACTCTGCATTTACTTTTGTATTTTCAAATTATGTATTTGAAAATTTTAATAAACTTATAACGTTGTAAACGTTCTATTTGGTAAATGTATAATTATTTTCAAACGTCTCATTTAGAGTCATTCATTATGTATCTTATGCTGTGATATTTAATTTGGTAACACCCGACCCGATCGCTTCCGCAAACCGAAATTTGAGGGTGTTACAACTAACACATGTGTTACTAATATATAAAACTCACCAAAAAAATGGAAAAAAAAAGTTCGTCGGAAGTATGCCTTGATGGACGGCAAATCGAAGAGAATAAAACGTTGAAAAATATGCTGCAATTTTCATGATTTTTCGACTTGTCGTTTGTGAGATATTTAATTTTTAAAAACGTAGATGAGAGAGAAAAAAGTGACACATGGCATATTGTGGTTGGTTCTCCCATTCTCACACAAAATAAATGGTCTCATTTGAACTCTTCTCTTGTATAGAAATAAAGGGATGCTGACGTGGTAGTGTATTGGACTCTAAAAAGACTAATACATTGTGGATGGTCTTAGGCCTGTAATGGATTGGATCATGATCCAAATCCCATCCAATCCAATGAAATTATATGACTAATTGAATTAAACAATTATCAATCAATCCAATTAGTGATCCAATAAATTTAAATATTCAATTATACAGTTGGATCGATCCATGATCCATCCGTATAGATCCATTTATTTTATTATTTATAAAAAAAAAGATAATAAAAGTTTGACTCATGCATTTTCAATTGAAAATGATTGATAGGCCTAAATTTGTATGACTAATTATAGACCTAAAGTTGTGATTGGTAGATTTGAAAAATTGATTGGACGAAATTAAGAGAGAGAAAAAATACAACCAATCAGAAAGTTAGGTCCGTTTTTAGGTTTACGTAAGTAGGTCTATTTAGCGTTACTCATTATCAATTTATTATCATCTGAGACTCTACGCTCCTAGTCTCAACGAACACCATTGAATCTCCGGCAACTCTGGCAGCTCAAGCGTGCAACTCCGGCAACTTAAATTCATTATTAAGATGGAGAGAAAGAGATAATGACGAGTCCAAACATACACGACAAAAAGGCGTGATTTATGTAAATTTGATCAATTATGTGACTACGTTTTCTAAATTTGTTAACTTAAGTAGCTGTCACACGAAACACATTAGAGATTATAAAGCATCACTCAAATTTTGTTTGTGTGGATTTCTAGTAACTACGTAAATCAGCAACGGACACATAAGCAACGATCGATCTGCGAATTTACCGTTGAACCACCTAAGATGACAATGACAAATTCTCTGTTAATGTTGTTAAAAATGCTATATGTATTGATTTTTAAATGCAGGTTGTCATTACTTTTGTCTTGTTAATTTGTTATGTTGGCTTTGAATTTGGTTTGTAGTTGCTGTAGTCATTTTGTTTTGTTTTTTTTAGGCAGCACACAATTTAACCATTTTCGAAAAACTAAAGATATTACGATCGTGGGAAGAAATGGTTGCAACGCAAATGCGTATGGATAAGGAATTACGAGACCATACAATGCATCATCGACTTCGCGAAGCGCTCATCCAACATATTGCGACCCTCCCACCAAATTTTCGAGCCCGTTAGCTAGTTGTTGTTTTTTTTCAATAAATGTATTTTTTTTTTAGGAATTGTAATGTTTTTTTTTTAATTTAATGTAAGGTTTTTAATTTTAAGGAAATTTTTGTATTTAAATTTGTGTTTTAAATAAATAAAAAAGTTGTGTATGGGGTCCAGAAAGAAGTGAAGTGATGTTCACTGTTGGCAGTGAAATGTCAGTTTTGTGTCAATTGTGAAAACTGCTGACGTGGTGCTGATTTGGAAAAAATTTGATGCGTCAGTTTGTGTCACTGTTGGGAGGGGTCAAAAAGTATTTGGGTTAATAGACATGCAGAATATGAAACTTTCATAAAATGTACAATTTAGGGGATAGTTTGATTTCTTTGACGTAAAATAACTTAACTTTTAAAACCTTCTTCTATGTGGAAAATAAAGCCGATAAAATTTATCATTTTGAACACTTTTATAAGCGTTAGTTATCCTTATATACATTTTTTTAAATTTTAGTTACCATTAAACACATTACGTATAGTTATAGTTGATTTAAAAAAAATTATTTTTATCATTATTTAAATTTAACATTTTGTGAAAATGGTTTTCCTTTCTATCTATGAACGCAGAGTATTTTTATGGGAACAAATTAATGAAGACTTTATAGATATCCATATCCTCAAATATATAAACAAAAAACTACCCTTCCATCATGTTCAAAAGTCAAATATATATATATATATATATATATATATATATATATATATATATATATATATATATATATATATATATATATATATATATATATATATATATATATATATATATATATATAACTGTGTATGCACGTTTCTCGTGTTTCAACATATTATTTAACAGTGATGTATGTGTGATTAATAATTGATTAGGTGACTGATCAACATCTAAATTAGCTTTTTAATTAATTAGTACTAGTTTAAGACTCGCGAAATTCGCGGAATCGTCAATGAAAAATATTTAAGTACCCGTATCCATAGCTGTATAATTGTAATTATTATTTTGAGTTTTATATACTATATATACAAAAAAATTTATATATAATAAGATAGTGTACACATCAACTGGTGAACATTATACCATACGCTATTATATTTGGATTTTCATGATTATTACAGTTTAATTTTATGATATATGAAAATATGAAATTGTTCATTATCTTGAACGCACCGAAACTTTGAATTAGTTAATTAAAAGTTAAATTGTTAGGTTTAAGATTTCAAATCTTGAATATACTATAGTTTATGATATTTTGATATCGTTTTTTTTTTCGTGTTTCAAATTTGCGGCGTATTTTCAATAAGTGTTTTGTTTCGCCAAAGTTAAATACATGGGGATAACCGGAATCCGTGAATAAATATGAAAAACCGATGGGTAATACTAATTGGGTACTCAACGGGTATTGGGCTGGGTATCAGTACGAATATTCTAAACGGGTATGTATACAGATACACTAAAACCCGCTAAAACCGACCCGTTGGCATCCATAATCAAGCATTATAAATTAGAAATTGATAAAGGAATTAAAAAAATGCGGTGGTATGGGTACAAAAATACTAAATCCGTCGGAACCAAACCCGTTGGCATCTATAATCCAATAATTGTAAATTAGAAATTGATAAAAGGATTCAAAATAGTAGGTCGTATAAGAATTTAAATCACTGGGCGATTAAAGTTATGAATTTTTTGGAATTGAAAATAATTTATTGGGGTTTTTTCAGAAAAAATAAAATAAATAAGATTGTAGGAAGAATTTGAATTATAGTAGAAATAATAAATTAGTTATTAAATTTAAATTTTTATAAAATATTTGAAAGATTATTTACAATTAAAGGGAAAATATATGATTTATATTGTAAATATTGAAGGTGTATATTGTAAATATAGAATGGTAAATTAGTTATTTAGTAACATAAATATGGGATTAATGATGTCATGAAATAAATTAAGGGTTAGATCTTAACTATTGATCTCCATCTATTGCTCCTTATTCTCCCAAAAGGATTATCTACAATTAAAGAAAAAATATAGGATTTATATTGTAAATATTGAAGGGTGTATATTTTAAATATAGAAGGGTAAATTAGTCTTATAGTAACATAAAAATGGGATTAATGATATCATAAAATAAATTAAGGGTCAAATCTAAATTGTCTTTATTCAAGATTTTTCTTTTAATATATAAAAAGATAGAATAGATGGACACTTTTGAATGGTTACCAAATCATCCAAAATTTATGTATATACTAAGGGAGTATCAAAAGTGACTCCATAATTTGCCACGTAGACAAACATAAAAGAATAAATTGCTCCATAATTTGACACGTGGCAAACTTTGAAAATTTTCAATTAATAATTAATTAATTAATTTCATTATTAAATATTAGCATACGGATTCTTCATGAATCCTTTTAAAAATCCAATCTTTAGGAGAAAATTATAATATAATAATAATAATAATAATATGAATATATTTCTACATATAACTGAAAGGAGGAAGCTAGATTCATCGTGTACCTAAAATTTTTAGACGAAAATAATTAATCTATGCTTAACTACACATGGAAAAAGTATAAATGACATTGAATAAAATATATATGTAACACAAACGATTTAAATAAAAAGGGTTAGCTTCTTTTTGTAGGATTCTAAATTCACAAATAATACGGATTGTTAATCGATTTATGAATGCCACTTAAGTAAGCTATGATTAACAATATGTTTACCCATGTTACTTTTATTCTTTCTTTTGATTATATGTTTATCTTTCAGGTGAATTCGTGAAAGCAAATGGGCTCCAAGACTCAAGGGAGATTTCAAAGTGCTATACTCCGATGTCGAGTGTGGTAGATACGTTAGTCGGTGAGTATCTATAAAACTTCGTTAGTATTATTCTCTTTTTCATTAAGAACCTCACGATGCAAATTGCAGTTCATTTATAAGTGAATCGTTGCAAACATGACGTTAATATATATATGAAAAAAGGTTGTATACATTGTCCTTCATCTCACGAATTTTATATCTCATATTTATTTAAAACATTCAACCGATATTGAATCATCAATATTTGTATAATATAATTTCCGTGCATCGTACGAGTTTATATCTAGTATAGTAATATATTAAAATTATAGTTTTGATCGTATAGTACTATTTACTCCGTATATAATTTATAATAATGTTATACATCCACATCCACACTATTGATAAAAAGAAATGTATTAACCAAAAAGTTTCGTGTGTTATCATAGTAATTTTGCTATATTTGAAAACCCACAAGTCTTGAATGAATATAGAAAGATTATGTTGGTATTTAATTTAATTTAATTTATATGTAAAATCTGATAGCATAATTAAATTGACGGTGACATCCTTTACATTTAATTGGTGTTTTTATGTTCAAGGCCTCTTTTCATGATAAATAATAAATAATAAATAATATTTCGATTAGTGATCCTACTTGAAAGTTTGAAAAATCCAATCGTTGTATTCTCTTTGTTTTATTATTAGATGTAATTTAGATGTTAATTCAAAGTTTATCTCCTCCTTAATTTCTACTCCCTGTCCCACTCCAAATGTCCACGTTACTATTTTTGATTTGTCCCAAATAATTGTTCACTTTTATGTTTCAACCAATCGAAAAAGGCTTAAATGGGTAGATATGTTATTTGATTGGTGAAAAATGTGATTAGTGGATAATCCGAAAACTCTGTGCAAAGTCAAAGTGGACATTTTGACTGGGACGAAGGGAGTAATTTACAGTGTTTCAAACCATTAACAAATGACGTATTTTTAGTCACAAACGTAGGGGCAATTTCGATCGTTTCGCCCAAGGCATCGGAAAACTCGAGACCGGCCTGCTTATTGGTCAATAGTACTTTTGTGTTACTATTTTTAAAACTGTGTGCAAATCTGTAGAGAAAAATTATTTTGAAACGAAAGGAAAACTGAAAGATGATTTTGTGTTCTATTGACCATTTCCTCAAAATATTATAACGTGAGCAACCTTCATCCCTATCTTGTAAAGCATGTTTCAATAAGTTGATTGTTGTACGAAGATCGATGGTTAAATAATGGTTTTAGTTAATTGTTTACGATTGTGATTAACCGTTATAAAGTTGATATGAATTAGACAGCATACATCTTAACTTATAAATACATCTTGTCCTAAATTATATTGATAATACTTAAAAATGAGTTTTGCTAACATGTGACCCGTGACACATGATAAGATGTATTTAATGACATCAAAATTTTCTTAAATAATAACAATTATATCTAATACACATTAATTCAATTTAACATTTACCATTTTTATGCACATACTGATTACAAATTATAACATTTAAGAAACTTAGGGTTCATTAAATGCACTTTAAGTTGTGTCACAAAGGCACAAGTTAGCAAACCCCATTACAAATTACTCCCTCCGTCCCGAATCTATAGTCCATCTTTCCATTTTGGGATGTCCTAATTTTATTGTCCACATTGTACTTTGAACCAATCAAAACATTTGAATGTGGTGAGAGATTAAATCTTATTGGTTGTATAGTACGACCAGTACACTTTTCTTAAACTGTGTGTTTTTTATCTGGGGACAATAAAATTGGGACGGAGGGTGTAACACCCCCAAATTTAATGTTTTGCGGAAGTACGATTTGGGTGTTACTAATCAATATGCAAAGCACAAAGAGATATAGCAAACGACTCTATATGCGTCGTTTTAACAAAATACATTAATATATTAAATGTTTACAACATTTACAACTAATACATAGCTCGTGTTCGATTGAATGAGATTTCAGTACATAAGTACTTGTACAAAATATACTAATGCAAGAAAATCTCTACTGTCTGTATGCTGACTCGAGCTATAGAAATCCTGCTAGCAGCCAAAACCTACTGCTGGGTACCTGTGATACACGCTAAAATGGGTCAGCTAAAGCTGGTGAGCACAGGTTTGAAATCAGTTAATATAGTATGAACCGCAAGATTTAAATAATTGAATTGCATCCAGCAATTTATAATGTATATGTATACAGCCATGAACACATAGTTGAGCTTAACTCGAGGGTCGGGTCCCCTATAGAGAATTCCGAGCGAGGTGCCTCCACGAGGGCCTAATCAACACTCGTCTTCCCAAATATTAGTACGTCCGTTTATACGGTTAGTGCTTGCTAACCCAGACGAGGAGGGTCAATCCTATATGGTACCATATACTAATATTCACGCTACAACGTATTAACAACTATGCTGACGGAGGACTTTAAATGATTAGTTGTGAAAAACTCATGTAGTATATGAAATGTTTGTACTTGCGTTCACATGTTAAAAATGAGCAATATATCACACCCATGAGTAAGTCAGTAAAAAGAGGGGCCATGAGACTCACCTGAGTCTAGCGAGTTTAACTTAATAAACTTTGATTGATTAGCCGAGTAATGAAGTTCAAAGACTTGTAACCTGAGGGTGTCCACGACACGCGATGGTTATAAATGTGAGTAGGTATCTATCAAGACTACCTTGTAGTTGTCTGTCCAACTAGAATTTCCAAATTACATTTGGTTGATTGATTCGAATGTTTGAAAATATGTACGGCCCGTTGGTGATGGATTTGTAATAATAATCTCAACTATTATTATTTTGGTCTCGAAACGTTATACTTGAATAGTATGTTTCAATGTGTTTTAGAAGTCGTATCACACGAGTATTTGAAATTGTGCAAGTTCAACACTTGGTGAGAAATATGCCTACGGAATCTAAGTACGGGGGTCCGGGGGCAGCGCCCCTAGCGGGGTCCAAGGGGCTGGCCCCTGGCTGGGGTCGAGATGCCAGGTCAGCTCAAAAAATTTTTATTTCTACTATATTGCTTTGGTGAAAAACGCATCTGGGATCTGAATTTGGGTAAAATTGAGTGATAAATTTCGAGTCTCGACATTTAGTAAAAATCTGTGTTTTTGAGGTTCTGGTTTGTGCGACGTTGGGTGCGACGTCGCAGATCCTGACTGCGACGTTGAGCATGGCGTCGCTATGTTCGCCTTTCGCAATTTAATGCGACGTTGTACGTGGCGTCGCTATATGCGACGTTGTTGATTTCTGCGACGTAAGGGCTTGCGTCGCTAAGTGCGACGTGGTGAGGTATTAGCGACGTTAAGGCTGATGTCGCTATCTGCGACGTCGCAATTTAATGTGACTAACGTCGCACCATGCGACGTCACGAGGGGTTTTGCGACGTTGAAGCTGACGTCGCATAAATCTGGGTCCAAAAGCGACGTTACGGTCTAATGGCCGGAAAATGTGTCAAAAACGAGTTTTTCGGTTTCCGTTCGGTCCAAATCTTTTACCCAACCCATATTTGGACATTCTAAGCTTAGATAAACAATAATATGTCGAAAATAATCAAAAATGAAAGGTTTCGAGATTTTGTCGGAAACTTACAAAGTGCCGAAATGAAATTCCGGAAAGATGAAGTTGTAGATTGCGAAGAGGTGAACGTTTTTCTTCAAATGCTCGAGATGATCCGAGTGTGTTTTGTGTTGTTATTTTTATGATTTGTGAAATGGTGGTGGTGGTTTGGTTGGAGAGAAAAAGAAAGAAGAGAAAGAGTGAGAGAGTGAAAAATGAGGGTGAGGGGGTGGGATCCCTCCCCTTTGTGGCTGATTCGGTGGGGGCCCACCGATGTGTGGGTCTCCACTTTTAATCCCGTGTATTCGCGCTCCGTGCGATGTTCATTTCCCCGAAGGTTTTAAACGTTAAATAATTATTTTATACGTTTAATTATGCGTTTTAATTACAAATATTTATCCAATATTTTCGGTTGAAGTATTTCATAAATAATTTATAATCGCGTAGTAAAATATAACTTAACTTGTTTTGTTAGTTCTGCGCGTTTTATATTTTACCGTGTAGTCGTTATTTGCATAACGTGAAATGAAATTGTAAAATTATAAAAATGATATTCTAGATATAATATCGTTATTAAATAATGTCACGTTATTTAATAAAATTGATCACCAGCGTCCGTTTTTAGTTGAACCGAATTACATTCGATTTAAATTGCGTACGATTTAACCAAATCGCATAATCGTATATATATTCATCAATATATATTTGGATACATTAATTAGCCTAACACAAAACTAATTACATGTATTAAACTTGGTTAGGCACTAATTACTAGTCCTAATTTGACGGGTGTCATAGAGGGGGTATGATTAATAGAATTCATTTGTTTTTTTTCCCAAAAGCTCTCCCATTTCATGCGTATGAGCAAAAGATTATGCGTATCCTGGAATTATTGCAATATCTTAAAGTGGGAGATATAATTTTAGATAATCTTACGCGATTTAACTATAGATTTGTAATTAATCAACATTTTTCATATTTCTAGAAAAATGTAAAAAAAAGGTACTATACTTTTCACGAACTTCTATTTAAGGTATAGAACTTTAAATTTTTTAATTTAAGATATCGAACTTTTAATATGTAATCAAGTTTGGGACGCGAATTTCACAAATGTCGAGTTGTCACCGAATTACTTCTTTATAAGTAACAAATCTACTTAATTGATTAATATTTCTCGATCAATTTAAAAAAATATTTAGCGAGGAGAGAGAATTTTACAAAAAAATCGTCACCACTTTTTACGGTAGTATCTCCCTTTATACTTAATATTTTATAGAATTGATCGAGAAGTTTTAATCGATTAAGTATATATGTTACATATAAAGAAAAATTTCGGTGACAACTCGTCATTTGTAAAATTCATGTCTATAACTTGATTAAAAAATAAAAGTGCGATACCTTAAATTAAAAAATATAAAATTGTATACTTTAAATATAATATTTAAAAAGTATAGTACAATTTTATATATTTTTCCCATTTCGTAAAGGTGGTTAGAAAATCTTAAAATTAAATATGAATTATTAAATTTCTATATATGAATAGACCCGAGTATCCTGGAGCCTTGATTTTCTTGCGTCTCCATAATAAAGTCACCTTGACTACAAATCGGGAAATATCTAGAATAGTCCATATATAGAAATCTGCCAAATTATTTCGGTTGAATTAACATATCTAGAAATCTAGAATAGTCCACCTATAGCAGTCAGCCAAATTATTTCGGTTTAAATAAATTCAACTAGTGTCGTCGTTACATACGTAACCAGGATTCGTTCACATGGTTCTAATTTATCGCGATGAAAGTTATAGATTAGCTTAATGTACGTTTCAAAAGGATTTAATTTTAATTTTTTTTTAAGGATTTTTCTAATGATAACTCTAAGGGCTATGTTTAAGAAACATTTGATGCATAAAGAATTGTACATTAAGATTAGTGGGGTAGTTATTAATAAGTCATTGAGTTGGTTATCATCAGAGTACAACAATATAATTCGTGCCTGAATATGTTAAACATAGCCCTAGAAAAATCCTTTTTTTAAAGGGTAAATTGCATTTTTCGTCCATGTGATTGACCATTTTCCCTGATTTTATCCTTAAATTTTTTTTTATGCAATTTTCATCCCTGAATTTGTTCCATTTTGCAATTTTTGTTCTTTTAACTAACACCTGTTAAATTTATCTGTTAAACCAGATAAAATGACCAAGATGCCCTAATCTTCTTCATGTTACTCCTAAAACACAACAATAAATAAAAAAGATTCAATGCTCTAGCTCTTCCTTAGCCCTCTAAGTTTAAAACCTCAATTAACACCAGACGCATACATTTATCAATTTTAATGTATATATATCATCTTTAGTGCCAGATCGGAAAGAAAAAAAAAAAACAACGCCAAATGAAATACATATACATATATGGTTACTGCATAAAAAATACATATACATCCATATTCACCAGTTCTAAATTAATTCAAAAACGTCAACGATCAATAGATCAAACCGTTTTTTCCTACAACACCTACAAAATATTCACCATCATTTACAAACACCAGTAAAACCTTGACTTGGCCGGAGATGTAGCGGTGAGGTGGCGGAGACGAGCAAACTGACCACGAGGGTGTTTTCGGGCGGGAGCAGATCGGCGCAAATCCAAAAGGTTCGAGCACATCGAAATCGAAGGATTATCTTACATGTATGAAATTAGGGGATCTAGCACGAGTGAACCAAACGGATTTTCTTGGCAATCGGAATCAAGTGCGTTTTCCCGATGAACACTAACGAAAACTACCAGATCTGAACGTTTTTCCGAGTAGGTTCGTATAAGCAGGTCCGATGGCGGCGGCGTTGAGCAAGGTGACCTTAATGCAATTTTGAGTGTAAAAAATATGAACAATGGAAAGAATAAAAAGAAGGGTTAATGCTCATGGAAGAAGATAAGGGTATCTTGGTCTTTTTATGTGAGTTAACATAGAAAACCAACTGGAGTTGGTGAAAATGACAACAATTGCGAAATTGGATAAGTTCAAGGATGAAAATGGTGAAAAAAAAAGGTTTAAGGATCAGCAAAAATGGTAAACCAAAGGGACGAAAAATGCAATTTACCCTTTTTTAAAACAAATTATGTAATACTTCCCTGTCCCAATAAATTTGTCGACCATAATCTTTGTTAAAGTTACGATAGATTAATTAAATGTCAGTTTTTCTTTTACATTCAGGACAAGTTTAATTATTTTTTTTAAGAAAATAAATAATTAAAAGTAATAAATTGAGGTGAATGAGAAGTTTAATAGTTTTTAATAGTTATACTTTCAAAAGGAGTGAATGGTTATATTGATATAGAGAAATTATAATAAATAGGTAATTGATTTTTTTTTTTTTTTTGAAAGGCTAAGTATATTATAAATGTCAAATAGCAAAACGCTAATTAGACCCCAAAATGTACAAAACACCAAAAAATAGGTAATTGATAATGACAGCTTAAAGGGTTGTCAATAAGAGGAATATAATGCATTTATTAAATCTAAAGTTTCCTTTATAATCAAAGATTTTAATTAATACATCACAACTAAAATAAAAGTTCCAGTGAATTAAAAATAAATGATCAGTGTATTAAGTATAATTTTAAATAAATCAGGAAATTTAAAGCTTAGTAATTAAATGTATTATATTTGTGGGTCATTATCATTTTCCAAATAAATAATAATATAATAATATTAATATAGGGCTGTAAACCGAGTGATGTCATTTATTAACATCTTTTTCTTTATTATTAAAAATCATCATTAATACGTCACAAATAAAAGGAATGTTTCAGTGAATTAAATACAAAACCTTAATGTATTAATTATGATTTTGATTAGATAAGGAAACTTTAATTTCAATAAATACATAATTTTTTTCTTACAAGGGCTGTCATTATCAATTCCTTAATATAGACGATAGCGTCAAGGATTTTTTTTTATTATTGAACGCCGTGGGAGTTCAGACGTGATTCTTGCAGGCGACGTGGCAGTTTTACTCCCTCAGTCCCAATTTTATTGTCCCCAGACAAAAAACACGCAGTTTAAGAAAACATCACTATCTCTCTTACTTTTTGGTAAGAAGACAGTTTTACCCTTTACTTTTTACCTTACTTTTTGTCTTACATATATAAACTAGATAAAAGACCCGCGGCGACGCGGGCTTTGTTTAAGTTGTTTGGTTATATTTTTTCTAAAGGAAATATATTTTTATAGGTTATGTTTTTTTGTTTTTTTATTTAATTAAGGAAGAAGGGAATTTAAATATAGTTAGATATTTAAAATTTAATATTTAAATTGATATTTGTTGGGAAGGCTAGTACTTGTTGATGGTATGTATTTGTATGGCTTTTACTTTGATATGAGATTATTATAATTTTTTTTAAAAGCGTTAATAAGATGTTATACGTGTAGGTGCTCCATATTTCTTGAATGTCTCGACGGCAACGAAGATGCTCATAAATCCTGACATACCTGAAGCTATGTTGTCTGATTACATAGACAACAATTTTGATATGGATGATTCAGATAGTTCTTGTGAGATTTTAGATCCTTAAGTTGTTATTATTTTTATTGTCTTCTTGATATGGGTTTTTGGATTCACTGGTTGTTGAGATATTGTTGTACAGCTGCGTAGCAAAGTCATCCCAAAGGGTGAAATCCAACTTTAAGCCGCTGTAGTAATTTAAGTTAGTATGACAATTATTATTATACTAGATCAAGACCCGCAATTTTGCGGGCTATGAAAATTTTAAAATGTAGGATTCTTACGTTAGGTAGACTTTGTAGGCGTTGACGACGTTATAGCAAAACTACAAACAATGATAATAATTACATTAAGAGAGACTAAGTCATAGAAAGAATCCTTAATTCAATAAAAGCTAGTAACGTTAAATGTAGGTTTTAATGTGTAGGTTGTTGGTGAAGAACTCGACGTCCATGCATAATGTAAATATTTACGAAAGAGTCAGCACCAAAATTAAACAAAAGTGTTGTAATGTCGATATCACCATCTATCTTCCATATAGTATTTGCAGCACCGTTGGTCGCTTTGATGATTGAACCAAACCAATGTTCTCTAGTGCACGCACATCTCACAATGTCCTCTAGAAACCATTTCAAATATAAGATTCTGAGTTGTCGACATGTAATATGTAAATCAATGAAACTGCAACCACCCAAGTACTCTAAATCGTTGTCAGTTCGCGACAAGTGACCACCATAATGATCATAATAAATGTTAGTAAAACGAAAAATAAAATAAAATGGAACAACGGTTGTGTGTTTACTATTGTTACTATACAACGATTTAAAAAAAAAAATACCTTGCCATGTCATGCCGTCTGTCTTCAAAGTACAACCTAAAACCAGAATACAAATATAATGAATGTAATATTAGTGTGAGTAGTATATATATGTGTTGTTTGGGTTCGCGTTTTGTTAAAATGTATTCGATAGCTTTCTTATAATGGAGGATGAGTAAATTACAATTAAAACAAAATCACATACAAAAAAATATGCTGTTTGTAAATCAGATGATTAACCATATTGAATTTAATAACGAATAATTTTTTTGTGAGCAAGATTGATATGATTTCTTTTACAAACTGAATTATTAATAATGACATGATAAATTTAAAACAAAAAATGACAACCAAATTTTATTTATTTATTATAAACTATTTATCATTTACTTTATTTGTTGAGAAAAGCAAGGATTTTCATTGGCTATTCCACTTTGACATCCCACTTTGTCCAAATCCATGCAGCACATTCTGTACAAATATTTTGTACATCAATTATATTACAGAAACGAAGCATGCTGGTGTATTTGGAAAGCGAGAAACGAAGCATGTTTCAATGGAGTTTCTCCTTCATGGCAACGTTTAAAAGCTGAAGTTCAGAGTACGAGTTACTTATGGATCACAAACAGAGCTAAGAGACAAGAGATATCATGGAGAAGTTGGTGTGAGTTTAAATGGTGAAGATAATGAAGCTGATCGTGTACTACATGGGAATATGCTTTCAGAATCTGTTGATATGTCGGATTAGTATGTTATGCTAAACTATATCATATTTTGTAATAGTTTATGTGGTCTGTAATAGGAGATTAAAGCCTTGGATCTGTTTGGGGTATTACCAAAAATGAAGTAGGGTGAAAACCGGTGGCTCGGCCCCTATCTTCGGGGATTTTTTCCTGTGCCTCCTCAGGTTTTTTTCATCCCTTTTAGTACCCTCACAGTTAAGATTCAAGGTCATGGTGTTTTGGGTCTATTTTTTTGATGTATGGAACTTTGTATCTTTGGGGCTCTAGCGTCTTGCTAGTTGCCATGTTTATATATATATCGCTGCCTTTCAAAAAAAAAAAAATTATATTACAGAAACTAACCAAGAACAGTGTAAATAAGAACCACTCCAAGAAATTGAGACTAAACAGAAACTCACCAACACACAACTGACCAGCCAAACTAACAACCATTACTGAATATATATGTCACTTACACTGGCCACTTTAAAATAGAACTAAAAAGAGTAAACAAAAGAATAACTATAGACCTAACAGAATCAAACAATTCTCAATGATGATCTACACCTACACCACTAACCTAAAGCAACAGCAAACCAACCAGTAGACCAACATAACAGCAGCAACCATTAGAAATGTTACCCATGTACTTAATTATTGTAAGTTTTAATCAAACAAATTCAGAGATACCTTAGCCTTTACATACTTATCTGTTACAAAGACAATGTACTTATTTCATGTGCTAAATGATGCGCTTCACAGAAAATCTTTGAAGCCTCAATAGTTTCATCTTTGGCATGACGGAGACTGTGCATAGGCTTCTGAAATTGAGAATAAAATGAAAACACATAGCTTTTTAAATACTAAAAATAACCGCAGTGTATGTGCATTTCACCAATTACATATCGCTCTAATCTATGGTACCATTTGTGCCCTTATTCCCTTCTACACTTTCCAAGCAATATATAACTCAACCTGTCCAGCCAGTTACCCATATTCTGACGACCCGTATAAACTATTTTAAAGTAAGGTGCTTTGGCGCAACTTCAAGTTGTCTCGTTTACAAAACCGGCTAACCCGCCAATATTGCCACCTCAAATATGCATGTAGTATCACCTATTATAAAGTAAGGTGCTTTGGCGCCACTTCAAATTAATTCGTTAACTAAACCGCCTGTATTGCCACCTCAAATATGCACGTACCGCCACCCCACAATATACATTATCTACATTGAAAATTTACCGAATTTGGTGGTCCATGATGGTTGTTTGTAGGGCAAATCAGTGCTCATAACAGGGATTCGATACTCTGAGGCCGCTTTTCTATTAATCTTGCATCTCTTCTCGCACAATGTACCCACAAACCACCTTGAGTACCAGTGTCAACTATCAGTCCGTGATAACCCATGAAAGAAGAATTAAAAGAAGAATGATGCAAGAAAACAAAAAACAATTTCTATTTTGAACTGAAAAAACCATAATCAGAAATTACATCTCAGGTTTAGTTATAAACAGGTATACTTAGGTAATGTTATATCTATAATAGGAATATTTAGGTAATGTAATATTTGTAATAGGTCATATTGGTAAATTAAAAAAAGTAACATACAAAAGGAATGGGTCAAACAGGTGACAAGTAACCCTTAATATACTCTAATGCATACAACCTATTGCTTTACTCCCAAAAATATATTATAATTGTAATTAATACCAAAAATTATAAGCTTATTTGAAATACAAATAGTAGTTAAAAATAAAAAAATTGCACAGGAAGCGTTTCGAAGCAACCAAGCATGACCCAATTCATTTCACCCCATATTAACTATTACCCGCCAGCCCATTCTGCCATTTCAACTTACACATGAGAATCCCCCTTAAAAATTACATATACCTGAAAAAATGAATCCTTGTTGATTGGCCGGCAAAAGAGGATCGATGTAAAAATGTTTATCAATTTTCCAGTCCGGTAAATAGTTAAAAATCTGAGATAGTTGATCAAGTGCCGCATGTATAGGTGTATCTGCACTGACATCACCAAAACCAAATAAAAATTCCCAAAAATACAAAGGACGTGAAAGGAAGATTGTTGGTGACAAATATATCAGCAGGGAGGGCACCTCTCAATCTTGGAAGAGTCTGATATGCAATTATGCAGAAGCTTAAACCCATACTCTGCGCTTTATTAAAGTCTCCTTCAGTGATATTAAGTTCCTGAAAAAGAACAGAACCTTTAAGAATTTAATTTCAAAAGGAAGGTGCAAAATGGAGTAGAAATTTAACTTCCTAACGAAATAGAATATTTTAAAAGAGATGGTTTTTATAGCTTCAATTCCTTCAAACACCTACAACAACTTTAATTCAGCAAATGCACAAACAAATTTGTCTAATGAATTCAGCGAACCCATAAACAACTCACAAGTTGTAGCTTTTCCACAAAATAGTAATACTACGTTAGGAATATACATACTTCGACGCTGGGTAAAATGATGTGCCTGTATCTCCCTAAAAGTTTCTTCAATTTTTGGAACTTTTATTCTTGAGTTATTTGACAAAAATTCATCATATCATATATAGTGTATATTGCTGCATATAAAATCAGAAACATGGAATTTTAAATTTGCAAATGCTATAGGTCCGCCAGTAACTATAATAAGTTTGAGGAGTGAGTTACATGTAGATTATAGACTCAAAATACCTTCTATAATAGGGAATTCCACACTATATGGTTATCCTAGCTCCAGTTAAAACCACAAGCATGTCACTGCAAAAAGTTGAAAACTTTAAATTCTAAAGTTGGTGCACTACCTCATACATAGTAAAACCAAAAAATTCAATCACTATAAAATATGACAGTATCATAAATTACCTTAGTTCGAAAAATTCATACAAAAGATTAACATCTTTAGTGTTTGGTGGATCTGAAGGGCGGACTACTTTCCTCTCTTTTAAAGACTCTAAAACTCTAAAAGTGGGTTTTTAACACCTTTCAAAGTGGTGGCAGGAGCTGAGATTCGGCACATCATTGATCTGTATAATCATTTCATGTCCTTCAAGTTATCAAAGTAATGAAAAGTCTCCAATCCATTCACTCGAAACCATGATAGACCTAACTTTGAGTCAAGATGGCTTGATTCTGGACGTAGGCTTGGATAAATAAAAACCAATGGTGACTGGAAATTTTAGTACCCATTTACCTAATGCACCATACTTGACTAACCCTATGATAAGCATTATGATAGTACATTATTGTGTTGAAGCACACTAAACTAACAAAAACATCATTAACCTTGGGTAGTTGATGCGGATTTTGAATTCTACTTTCACCTGGTCTACATACCTGCACATATACACAGCTATTATTGAATTTCATTGAACCAAACTGGCCTATATATGTATTATAAGCAAATATACAGCAAACCCTTTTTCATGTCATGAGAATAGAAGTGAGCAATAATGACCCATTTATAGCAAATATCATTTTTATTGTTCATGACCACGCTTATATGCCACATCTAACGACCATCAGAAAGTATACAGAAATGGTCCACTTAACAATGGCATTAGCAAAATCGAAAGTATCTAAACAATAGCATTAACAATAAGTCAACATACTGGACCACTAAAACAATGTAGTCAAGCAAAACCTATCAGCCCAGTTGGGATCAGGTGTTGTGGTCAATAGCACAAGCGAAAGAATCAAGTTTATTAGCACAATCATATCGAAACACAACAATAGATTGATCTTTTGTTTTGTTCCAACCGCCCTACATTTGACAAAGACTGACATTGTCTTTTGTTACCGTATTCAACTCTGCAGATTCTGCTGCAGCATCAAAATAACAGTCCATTAAGCCATGGAACCTCCACTATATGCTCTGCAATCTACACAATGTTTCTTGCAATTTCTCAACCTACTTGACCCGATATCACAATATGAAAATAACATGCATATCCGAATATTTGTATAGGGTCTTAGAAAAAAAGGGTGCTGGTAAATTGACCCATTAGCGGCAAAATATTAATCTAACCAATTATTTATATATGTGTCTAAACCGTCACCTCTAGTATGGTGCATAGGCAAGTAATCATACACACTTTCTAACCAGTTTACTGGTACATTTAAATTTTAAGATATAAGCGATTAAATATTTGAAAAACTAACGCCTTTAGTATGGTAAAAGGTTAGATTTAAGTTAAACACAGGCTCTAGTGCTGTATTTTAATTTTTTTGAAAGTAAAACAATGTAAGGAAAACATAATTTAACTACTAATTGGAACATCCTTGTATGATTTTGGGGAGCTTATGTTGGATAACTTACTCATCTATAGGTGGCGACGAATCATATAGGCTTCACCTCTACCACCTCACGTCCTGAGAAAAAAAATCAGTTTTGTGAAGAGGATTGACCACCATAACCTCTTAAAATCAGCTAATGAAAATCCTGTGCATCACCATCTATACGTATATGAAAATGGTACAATTTTGCAGTTGACAGCAAAATTCTTCAGCTTATTATACATTTAATTCAAATCACAGAGAAATTGAAGTGGAATGTTATGTATGCTGTGAATTTAATCATACATTTCATTAAAACATATACCTATAACACGAGATACTCTAGTGGCTTAAAACCAGCTAATGAAAAGCAAGCACATATAGCTATGGTCCAAAGTTGAAGGCAAATCATAAACTTCTATTCTTGAATATTTCCTATTAAACATCATCAGAGAGTGAATAAACAACAACTCAGTTTTACATAGACAATGTTGAAAGTTACAGGTAGCCAAAGGCAAAAGTTAGTAGGGTTGAATAAAATCACCAAAGTATATCATACGGAACCTATGAATCGAACACTACAACCTAGTTACTGAAATTAAATTCACATCAGCAAAATTAGGGTTAAAAAAATCCAATTACACAAATATACATAAAAAATAATCATCGAATCAATGGAACTGGAATTAAATATGAATCAGAATTGAATAGAAATTGAAACTTAATCGCAACCCATACTGAATTGAACTCGAAATTGAATCAATTACCTTCGGGGAAGAAGCTGATAAGAAACAATTACTTGTGATCTTAATTGTAAACTAAAACTTCGATTATGAAGATCATCAAAGATTGAAACATCCACGAAAGTAGAATGACGACTTTTATGATTTTGAAATGGCCAAATGTATTTCTTACCATCAATAGATAATCAATCTGTACATAATAAGGTTTGATTTTTTTTGAAATTCAAATTCCTTTTTGAAGGTGATTTTGAACATTAGGGCGTGGCTTTTTAATTTGGGGATGCCGTGTTTTTTGTGTAGTAGGTAGTTAATTATTTTATTTGGGGGTAATATAGTAATTACATAATAAAGGCTGGATTAATTGGCTAATCACCATTTTACTTAGTTAATAATTGGCAAAGCTTAAGCAATAATGATTTCCTAATCAATCTCTCAAATAATATAATAGAGAGATTTGATTTAAACAGAATGGAAATCACGTAAACTATATTTGGATAGTGTAAATATGTATCAGGTAAGATATACCTTAAATCTTGCTTATAGAAAGTGATAAACCTTGAACCTTTGTTGTCACCGTTCATTATCTTCGTGTCACCCATATGTACAATATGCCCAATAACATCTGATTATAAAAATTTGTAAGTTTGTAAGATGACAATAACATTAAGTTTGGTTTAATTTAACATTAATTGTATGTTGAAAACAGGGTTGATAGTATACCGAGTGAAACTTGCGTGTTGATATTCTGGTTGATGATATCCAAGAATGAAGTGAAGGAGAATTCCGGGATATTATTAGCAAAAGCCTGTGTCGTCTTGATTTTGGTGCACTTAAGGAAGTTTATCTTGTGTCCATGAGCCACAAGTAGATAGTTTCCATCGTTTGACCCAACTCCAAATTTAGAAATATCTATAACAGCACCCTGTTCTAGAGAATCTTCAAATTCTGGGATCAAATTTCTCTTAATTGTACCTTGGATCATGTGTCCCTAAGCATTCCAATGTATAAAAAATACCCAAAATCATCAAGTGTATATTGTTAAAAACAGTTATATTACGATAAGATCAATAAATACATACACCAATTTTAATCAATTGAATATAGATGTCTATCTAACAGTGATGCTAAACTTTTACATTATACTTGTCTAACGTTAAGCACTATGTGTTCCTCTAAAGAATCATACAATGAGACATATATTAAATAAAAATCATAACCACAACACTAAAAATCGACACATGAGCATGAGCAGCCTCTTACAACATGCCTACATCATCAGAATAAAAAAAACTTTAAGATCAATAACTACATACACCAATTTTAATCAATTCAATTTAGATGTGTTCATCTAAAGAATGATACAATGAATCACAATCTGATTCATTCTCAATACCAAACTAATAAATCCTACCAAAATCACAATTTGATTCACACAACTAAACCCAATAAACCCTAGGAAAATTAAAATCACAATCTGTATCATTCTCAATACTAAAATCACATATGCATCTATATTCTACTTTTCAATATCAATGAGAAAATTGAAAAATCAAACACAATAAGCCCTCAATAAATAATTTAAATTTATGAATTACCAAATTGAAAGATGAGAAAAACGTAGTAGTAGGTTTCTAAAAAACTTACATGCTCATCGGCAACTACCATGTCGATGGAAGCTACTGCAGCGGTGTTATTCCTAAAGTATTGCTTCCACATGTTTAGAACTTGTACTTTGATGGTGGAATTCTCAGAATCACCATTGATGTCTCTAACACGAGTGAAAAGAATGCTTGAAGCCATGAGAAAGAAGTTTGCGATTTTAGTGGAAGCGACTGGAAGGCTTTGAGTTTTTGTTTCGTGCGATGAAAAAGAAAAAGAGAAAAACAGTATCGTGCCTCTTTGTTTCGTGAAAATTGAAAGAAGGGTTAAACCCATAGGAACAATATATAGGTTAGGAGGTGATGGTATTGTAAGTAAACTTGGATTGCTTAGGGATTTTGTCTATATATATTTTAAAGTGTAGAATATTTTAATTAAATTATATATTTGAAAGATATTGATCTATTTAATTTATTTATTTCATGATTAATGCTTTATTTGGAGAGCATGTAGGATTAGTATATTATAGTTCAACTTAACTTTATATGTAGGCCGAATATATTGTATTAAAATCGTTTTATTGAGTAAATAAATTAATATTTATTGATTTTTAATAAATTTAAATAATTATTATTAATTTAAATATAAAATGGTGTTAAGTGTAAGTATCATTAAACTAATCTTAATCGTTGGATCAAGATGGGAAAAAGCAATTAAGGGTTGGGATTGCCCCAAGCTATTCTGCTTTAAGTATATTTTATAGATTATAATTATTTATTTATTATCTAGTCTATCTAAATATATGTTGGATACGGATATATGATGGATTTTAATAAAATATTGTTTCTTATTATTTTATTATTATTATTATTTATATATTTTTTCGAATATTTTTATTCTAATTTAATCATACACCATTGGATCAAATTGGAAAAACCCCATCGAAGGGCCCAAACTTCTCCATGGGATTTTGGTTTATTTAAATTTTAGATTAGGGGCAAAAATGAAATTTATTTCATTATTCTTATCTATTTATGGAAGTAGACAATTAAATTGGGACATCCCAAAAAGAAATCCTGGACAATAGAATCGGGACGGAGGGAATACTTTTTTTTTGAACGACCAACCAAAGAAAAGTTCCATTAATCTTAATATAACAACAAATTGTTGTTATACTCCACGTTACAAACTTCAAAAGAAGTATCAAATTACGTACAAACTTCAAAAGAAGTATCAAATTACATCAATATTGCTTAAGCAAAATTAAAATCACACCAACGATCCCATGATAAATCCTTGATTTTTGAGCGATTCTTCATCCACATGACGGAGGGAATACTTGAATTCAAGAATTAGTAAATGTTTAAAAGTGGTAAGAGTAGCCAATGACCTCTTACCCAAGTGGTAAGAGTGAGGTAAGGAGTTTTCCTAATGATGGAGAGGTCTCGGGTTCGAGCCTCTCTAGAGGGTTTCTTCTTAGGTGAGGCAAAAGGTGGGGTCAGTAGTGGTGGCACGATGATACTCCATTACTGATCCGAAGGAGTTATTTGCCGTTCCAAAAAAAAAGTAAATGTTTAAAAGTCAACTTGCTATTTCAACTCCAATTTTCAATTCACATGTATGGGCCGGGGTGACTTCAATGCACACGACAGTTGAGATATCAGTAATTAAGTCGTAGTCACTAATTAATAATCTAAATCTAAATCTAAATTAATAATCTAATAATGCATATATACATCCTAGTCCTACCTATATATGATACATCAAGATCAATTTAAATCAACACACAAACTAACTCCAATGGATCTTAAAGCTTTTCTATCAGAAAACTTTTCATCCCCTCTATTCATTCTATCAACACTTATTTTCCTTCTACTAATAATCATCATACAAACCAAAGGACTATCTTCAAATAACATCCAAAATCTCCCACCTGGTCCTCCAAAGTTGCCAATCGTTGGAAACTTACTTCAGGTGGGAGATAAAGTTCATGTTTCCTTAGCGCAATTCGCCCAAGAATATGGCCCTCTCATATCTCTTAAATTAGGTTCACAAATTCTCGTTGTGGCTTCTTCTCCTGAGGCAGCGATGGGAATCCTCAAGACTCAAGACCGTTTTCTTTCATCACGTTCGGTACCTACCGCACTTGATCGTAAATCGCTACTATCTCATTCAATCTTTTGGTCAGATTGCAATGAAATTTGGAGAACCTTAAGAACCCTTTGTCGAACTGAAATTTTCTCACCACAAGCCCTTGAGACCCACTCTAGTTTACGAGTGGAAAAGACAGATAAAATGTTGAGTTTCTTGAAGAGTAAACAAGGAGAAGTAATTAACACACAAGATATACTTTTTACTACAGTGGGTAATACTCTAAGTTGCATTATATTTGGCAAAGACTTGCTTGATATAGAAAAAGAAAATGGGACTTGTACAGGATTAAAAGCTTCCATATATATGATACTCGAGTATGGAGCTCGTGTAAAGGATTTTGGTTCATTTTTTCCGATGTTTAACGAATTGGATCTTCAGGGAATAAGGAAAGGAGGCAGGAAACATATACAAGAGATGTTTGACTTTTGGATGGACATTATAGAAGATAGAAGAGCTCATATAAAATCTACAACTTGGTCGTCGGAACAAGCAACAACTTTCGTGGATCGTTTGATTGATGTTGGATTCACGAATGACCAGATCAACCAATACATTGCTGTAAGTCTAGCTAGTTACTATCAACTTACTTAAAGCATATCTAATAAAATGTAGTGAAATGATATTCAGGCCTAAACATTGAACGCACGCAACATGATAACCATTGAACATAGTGCTAAAAGGCGGACCCTTTTTATGAATCCGTGAATGATTAACGTGTGTGTTTAAGTTAATTTATAGGCCTAACCGTACCGTTACTCTTTCTTGATAAACTTTGTCAAGTATATACTCACACACAAGAAAGGCACTACGATAATCGTATAGAATTAAATAAATTGATATACGGCACCCATGACTAATTTCATGTTGAACAGTGGAAGTATTTAGTTTAATTCTTATTTTCTTTGAACATAAACATTTCTACCTCAAATTTATAATCTTAATTGCTTTCTTTGACCACAACTAAAAAAAGTTGTTTCGTGTTTCTAGGAAATATTCATAGCTGGAACAAATACTACAGCCACTTCAGTGGTATGGGCTATGACTGATCTGGTCAGAAACAAAGAGGTGATGATGAAAATTGAAGAAGAGATAAAAAGAGAAATTAAAACTGATAAAATCAGTGAATCTCAACTATCTAAATTACCCTACCTAAAAGCATGTGTCAAAGAAACTTTGAGATTACACCCACCCGTCCCTTTTCTTCTGCCACGCCTAGCGAATCAAACTTGTGAGGTGATGAATTATACAATCCCTAAAGATGCGAGGGTATTTGTCAATCTTTGGGCAATGGGTCGAGACCCTAAAGTTTGGGATGAACCTTTATCTTTCAAACCCGAAAGATTTCTTGGCTCAGATATGGACTTTAAAGGCCACAATTATGAGTTACTACCATTTGGTTCAGGAAGAAGGATGTGTCCTGGCTTACCTTTAGGTAGCTTGGATTTGGAATTTATATTAGCATCTTTGATTCATGAATTTGATTGGGCTCTCCCAAACAATGAAGATCCTAGGAAACTTGATATGAATGACAAGTTTCTACTCACTTTGAGGAAAGAAAAACCTCTAGAACTCATCTTTAAAAGTAAATGAGGTTCTTCAACAATTTACACGTACACCTACATTTTTTCGATATGTATTTTGTATCTTGCATTTGTCCTACCTAATGAATACATGTGCATTGATGTTTGGGATTGAATATGAGTTATTGTCATTTGTCCATCGAAACATTTGGACTTGGTCTTCTTGTCTTAAGGGGCGGAACCATGATATTTTGTTAAGAGGGCTAAATTTTTGATAATTTAATTACAAAAATGTAATCTTCATAACATCAATCGAAGTTCTTTTATAAGATCTCAATTTTCAATATTATTTATTTATTTATTTTGTCAAAATCGATCCCCAAAAACTACCTTGTTGGTCATTGGTATCAATCTCTTATGTCGTGACCCCAGAACATAAGAGAAGTCAATGATAAAGGCACCCAGTAATTTAGTTTTAATTTATCAACGATAATTAACAAATTAAGTAATATCATAAAAGGTTTTACATGATATATTATTACATCTATACTTGTACATATGGAGTGTCAATATTAAATACATCACAAAACAAAGAAAAGAAAAATATGAAAGAAGATAATATAATGGAATAACTAAAAGTCGCATAACACTTTATCAAGTAATAATCATCATAATAATAAGATGATTAAAAACAAGATACTAAGGTTGCGTTTGGTTTACGGAGTGTTTTTGATGGAATTATAATTCATCAATGAAATTGAAATTTGAAGGAATGTTAAATTCCTTTAAGTGAAAGAACATGATGACTTCAAATGCAATTCAATTTTGAACCAAAGAACATTATGGAATGGAATTGAGATTCCAATTCCTTCAAAATTCGCGAACACAACACTGTTAGACGGAATACATTATTAAGTCTAGAGATATTATTAGGCCTATTTAGTGTCATCGGGCTTAGCCCATGATTTATATCATGGTGCTATTTATTCATTATTCTGAAAATTTTATTGAGATGCGAATCAAATGACATTAACATGACATTAGAGCAACCTAAAACCCTAAAAATAACTTTCTATAATTGCTGCAGCCAATTGATACCTTCAATTTCCCTTTCTTGAAGAGCACTTCTAGAGCTTTCATCCATATTATATTAGTATTTTTTTAATCATTCAATATTTAATACTAACATCTCCATTATGTATTATCTCGTACGCATGCTGCATTTGTTTGAATATTAAACCACACCTTTTATTGCTTAGCGACATAACACAAACATTCCAATAACATCATGACAAACACCGATCAATCTCCTTCCTCCTCACCTTATGATAAAGTTTATGCTAAATTCTATCAAACATCTTATTCCAATTTAACTTGATCTTGAGAAACTTAATTATGCATATTGGTCGGGTCTCTTTTTAAACGATTGAAGGTACTTCCTCCAGCACCGAAACTACAAAATTAGCGGATCTCGAATGGTCGACCGTGGATTCCATAGTAAAATCTTGGATTTATCATACTATCTCCGAAACTCTCCTTGAACGTGTCTTTAAAATTAACCCTCAAATGTCACACCCACAAAACGGTAATACATGGTTAACGAGTGTTTAGCGGAAGCATTTGAGTGTGTGGTCAGGGGTTCGTGATGTCAACATTTGGACATTCAAGCACAGAGCATATGATTATCGCAGAACAAAGTAATTAAGATGCCATAAATAAACGTTGTTACAAAAGCTACGACTTATCAAGTTGTAGTAGTAATATTGTTACAATACATGTTTCAGTGAATAAATATTCAAATCCGGGATTTCGTAAATATGACTAAAAAGGTTTAGTTATACAAAAGAAATCCCATAAGTTCCAAAAGTGGCATCCTAATTCGTCTCGGGTGATCGTAGTTCTAAGATGCATGCAGTCTTACATAAGTGCTAATTCCCTGAAAAACATAGTAGAAATTGTCAACAAAAATTGTTGAGTGAATTCACAGGTTTAGTTTACAGTGGTCAAACCAAGTTGTTTGTAATCATTGACATACAATTCAAAAAGTAATCCATTCAAGATCAAGTAATACGTTTGCGTTGTGGGTAAATCGTTTGACAAACATGTCAAAATAATGATCAAATACGATCAAGTAATAAGTTGCATTGTAGTATAGAGGAACGCATTCCAACCATAATTTTGTATAAACGTGAGTAAATCATTGGATTACATCCAATATAAATAGTTGAAAAACCTTCCAATAAATAGTTCGTTAGAAAACCTTGCCAGTAATCTAGTATATAGTTTGTAGATGACCCGCAGGTGATCTAATATAATCGTTTGTAGATGACCCGTAGGTGATCTAATGTAATAGTTTGTAGATGACCAGTAGGTGATCTAATATAATTGTTTGTTGTAAACACATCAATTTAATTTGTATACGTTTGGAAAATCATTCCAATATATAATAAGTAGGAAAACATAGACGAGATCCCCCGAAGGTGAGCTAAACCTTGCGGGTTAAAGTAACGACACCTAATCCTATAACCAAACCACGACGGGTAATGTTTATGCCTTTGGAACAATTAAATATACGCTCCTCGTTGTGACATAACAGTCGGGGGTTGGCATGACCAACAAATCAGTGGGAGGGATGTCATTTCAATAGTACTATCCATATATTCTGTGGCTAGAGTCACCTAGCTAACGGTTATAGTTTGCAAGCATGAGGACTTCTATGAAGGTCAAACTAGGTTCGTACCAGAATTCGTTGTCATGTTCCCAATATAGTATGAAAATCATTTCATAAGTAAGTAGTTGCGAGTATAGTATGAAAAGCAATAAAACAGTAAAAGTATGGGCTGTGAACTCACCTCGTGAGCTAAGTGTGAGAGCTAGCAAAAAGGGTTGCTCATGTATAGTCTCTTAACGTCCTAAACGTAAGAGATAGTTTGTATAAGTAGCTGGCTAACCGCCAAACTATGTTAGTTGTTCACTTGTTAAAAGATCATTGTGTTTTAAAATTCGTACGATCCATTGGTGATGGTTTCGTAATAATAATTCGTAATGATATTATTATTATGTTTCATTTCGTTGTATATGTTTGATATTCTTGAGTTGTCTCATATATTGTTCATTCGTCGTTGAGTTAAATTGAACAAGTTATGATAACATATTTTTAATCATTCCGTGTTCTGCGACACTTCCATTAGTGTCGCATAATAGTGGTGCGACACTCGAGCCAGTGTCGCAAGTAGTGCAATTCAGAAAGAGGCTGCGACACTAAAGTTAGTGTCGCATATTGTGTAGCGGCACTCAGATTAGTGTTGCATATTTCGTAATTTAGTAATGGCTACGACACTGAGGTTAGTGTCGCAGGTTGTGAGTTGCGACATTCGGTTTTGTGTCGCAGTGTTCGCGAAGTTCGGGAATGTAGCGACGCAAGGTTTAGTGTCGCAGGTTGCGACACTTTGGGTCCAATTGTGACACTAGCTTCTGATCAAAGTTTTTCGTTTTCATTTTCGCTTTCGTTAAGTGTCGTTATCCGTAAATGCTATAAACATCGTTTTTTTTCGTGTTTCGTAATAAAATACTTAAAACGTTCGTTTTGAGCCAAAATCTAAAGTTTTATGTTTTGTTTTGCGTTTTTCGTTCCGAGGCTCGTTTTCGATTGACTTGGTCAAACGTGTTCGGTTTGACCCGAAACTTTTACACATAAAATATTATCATATTTGAACCCATAAAAAGTAAGTTTCACATTTTATCGCAAACCCGAAGTCGTTCGTTTTCGTTCGCGGCAACACAAAACAGTCCCGACAGTTTTTATACTAAAAATACGCTATGTTTCGAGCTCGTTTTAACTAAGTAAACCTTTGCGAAAAATTCCGAGAAAATTACCCAACGTTCCGCTATGTCTTAGCTTTCCGAAACATATTTTTACATAATTATTGGCCAAAGATAAGTGGGTCAAATAATTACAAAATCACTACTGTGTCCAACAGAAAACGCAATTATACTACTTTGAAAGCTAACTAAATTTGTAGTCTTTAGGAAAAGACCTCACGTCGTTTTGAGTTTTGTACACGGAGATATGGTCTCGTGAAGTTGGTGTCAAAATCTATCTTCCGCGACAGATTTGTTATAGGTTTTTATATTTTCGTTTTCTGGTAGTAAACGGAGTAAAAAAATTACGAAACCACTTGGATCTCTTAGCTAACTTCCTGAACTTACTTTTTGGGACAAAAATCGACCATTTTGGTTGAGAAATGAGTTCGTTATATGCTAGAGAAAAACGTATACTTTTCTGTCCAGAAAATGTTCTTCACAAAAATCAAGTTTTCTTTGTTTTCGTTACGATTTTGAGTGAGATCTTGTGTAACTGAACTACTAACATGTTAATGAGCAAGATCCATGGAAGAAAATGAAAATAGGTGTGTGACACCCGTCAAATTAGGACTAGTTATTAGGTCCTAATCATTTTGTTAACACATGTAATTAGTTCTATGTTAGGCTAATTTTGTGTATCATTACGTGTATTTTTATATATACGTATTAACATGATTAATGAAATCGTGTCACTTTATATCGGCCAAATCCCGATTCATTTATATGAACGTTGGTGAACACAATTTATTAAAAAATATAAAATTATTTAATAAACATATTGATTTCTAAATATTATTTCGATAATATTTTATAAATAGTTCGTATCGTATAAAACTCACCGTACGCGACAAAAACGCGCGAAACGCGCCTGACAGATGAAATAATTCAAAGTTATATTTTTATAACTCAAAACTAAGTATTTTGATAAAATACTTCAAGTAAAAATAACGCGATTACACGCGTATAATTATAACGTTTAAAAACGTTACACAATTCAAACGAACACACGATTCGCAACCGACGACCAACCGAAGACCCAAACATTATTTTGGTAACTCAAAATATAACATTTTGGGTGAAAATATCATTTAAATATATCGAGTTTTAAAACGATATCGAAACATATTATATATAACGTTTAACGTATAAACGAACGACGAAACGACCGGGGAAACGAACACCGCACGGAGCGCAAACATGGGGAACAATATTGGGAGACCCACACCCTTAGTGGGGCCCCCTTACCAGATTTTCCAGCTCCAACAAGTTCCACAAATTGTGGATCTTGTTGGAACTTCTTTTTGACTTAAAACCACAAAAGATGCAACCTTGTTCCTCATTCATCATCATCCTTTTATCTCTATCTCTCTCTCTCTCTCTCTCTCTCTAAAAACGTTTTTTGACCAGCCACAAGAACACCACAACATCACCCTACAACCACCATATCACCACCATAGTGCCACCACGAGCCGCCACGCCGGAATTCAAGAAAACGCACCAAAACGAGCACAACGACTTCTTCTTCTTCTCAACGGTTGTACAATTATTGTAAGGTTTTGTTTATCTTCTTAAATACTTATATTATGTGTAATTACAGTTTATGTAGCTCATTTAACTAGGAAATGTCCAAACTTGGTGTTAAAAATCGTTTTTGAAGAACATATATAAACATGCATAATCTGTCCCAAAAATGTCAGCCCACTAAATCGACCATAACTTGAGTTCTACTTTGAATTAGACCATGAAACACATACCAAAATCTTCTTATGGAAAATCTCTACAAAACGTTCTTCTTTGGTTCTTTCCATAAATCTACGTATCTTTAGTTATAATCTCATCTTCACAGGACAGTCTGTTTTTGTTGAAAACTGAGTTCGGTTCTTTCGCGAAATTATTTACCTAACAAGATGGACATTATAAATCACGGAAAAATCACGTTAAGTACTAGACACATAGATGACTAGTTGGTAAAAATTGGGGACCTAAACTCAGAGCAGAACTAGTCGAGAATGAGAGGCGAAATGAACTGACAAAACCGAAAATGTAATTTAAGGACTGTTTTGAAAATAAATATAAAACCGACACTTCGGGTTAACCCCGACACGAAACATAACGATAATTTTTATGAAATTATTTTACCATTTTAAGGGATGGGTAAAAGTTGCGGGTCAAACCGAGACCGTTGACCACGTTTTCGACATTGACCAAAAACTATTAAGTGTCGCCAAATGTGAAATACTTATAACTTATTCTTACACTAAGTGTCAAATGACATAATACCTTCAATACTTATACAATACGAATACTAAACATTTCAAATATACTTTATAAGTATATCATTACAACATTCTAATAATAATGTTTTGAGATTATTAGTACAATTAATCACCAACGGGCCGTACATATTTTTTCAATTATACCTAATCAAATCAAATCATTGGACATTACTAGTTGGATGAAACAACTAGCATAGATGATCTGTTAGGACATCTAATCATTATTATAACCTTGCGCGTCTAAGACGCCCATCAGGTTTCAGTCGTTGGAGACGACATCATTTCCCTTGTATACCATCATTAGTGCTTGATAGCATCTCATCAGACTCAGGTGAGTCTCATAGCCCCTATTTTAGTGTTTTTACTCTAGGGTGAGAATATATGCTTGTTTTGTTTTACATGTGAACGCAAGTATCAAATATCGCTATATTCTGCATGAGTTTATCATCTAATCATTTAAGTCCTCCAAGCATAGTTTAGTAATACTTTGTAGCGTGAATGTTAGTGTATGGTACCATATGGGATTGACACTCCCCGTCCGGGTCAGCACGCACTGACTGGTCAAACGGACGCATTATCATTTGTTCATACGAGTGTAGATTAGGCACTCGCAGAGAGGCACCCTCGCTCAGGTACTTGATTGTGATCCTGACACCTCAGTTAAGCTCAGACTATGTGCTCATGGCAGTTATATACATCATTTATCATTTACTTATTTTCTTAATAGCAAACCATCATACTTAAATCTTGCGGTTCATACATTATACTTTATCATTAAACCTGTGAGCTCACCAGCTTTTAGCTGACCATTTTAGAATGTATTCTCAGGATCGCAGCAGCAGTAGGTCTGCTCACTCAGGAGATTCCATTGCATTTCTATATTTTGTATAATTAGATATGCCCTAGTTACTCTATCATTTGGCTTATGAGCTTTTGTAAACTATTATAACAGTGTCAGACTTTTATAATATCAATGTATTGGTAAACGACGCATATAGAGTCGTTCATTATGTATCTTATGTGCTTTGTTTATTGATTAGTAGCACCCCAAAGTATGCTTCCGCTCAACAGTAAATTTGGGGGTGTTACAAGGTGGTTCTTACAATGCTTTGAAGAAGAAGAATGAAGGTGATGATGCTAGATGCTTGGCTTGCTTGTTATCTTGTTGTTTCCTTGCTAGAATTTGAAAGATTTTGTGGTGGAGATATGGTGGTTGATGGTGGTGTAGTGGTGGTAGAGGGGTGGCTGTTTTCAGCCGAAAAGAGAGAGAGAGAGAGAGAGAGAGAGAGAGAGAGGAGAGGGTTAGGGAGAGTAGAAGAGTGGTTAAGTGAAAGAATGTATGGATTTTGTGTGTGGAAGAAGAAATAATCCAACAAGGTATGGGGGGGGGGGGGGGCTGCTATCTTGACCGATTTGGGGGCCCACCAAAGGCGTGGGGTACCCAAATCTTGTTCCCCATATTCGCGTTTAATTCCGTGGTCGTTTACCCGTTAATCGCGTGAAACGTTTTAACGCGTTTTATTCGTTTAATTTGTTAACGGTTTATATATGTTAGTTTCTTTCGAAGTATTAATTTAAATACTTTATTTTTTAGTTTAAAAAATATTAATTTCGCTTCGTTTGGTTGTCGGGTTTGATTTGCGTGTTCTTATCTCGTACGTTACGTTTTATATAAAACGTATAATTGTTTTCGTTTAATCGTTATGCTTTATCGTTATAGCATAATATATTCAAGTAAATATCCACTATAAAAATAGTTTTACGTTAACGTTCGTATATTTTTGTCAGATTCGTTCCGATCATTTCACGCGTAATTATAAATAACTACGAAACTCGTAATACTTCACGTATTAAAATTATGGGCTTGCTAGACTTATCTCATAAAAATAGTTTTGAATTCACTAAACAGGGAATTAGCCTAAGACATGCACGTAATTACAGTACGAAATTATACCATAATTTGAGGAGTGTCACATCAAACATTTAAGGAAACATGGGATTATCTCGCAAAGACTTTCCATGATAACAAGTGTTCCAAGAGTGTCTAGTTAAGAGGTGAACTCCGGAATTTGAAGATTGGTGATTTGAGTGCTGATGCGTACTTCCGCAAGATTGACTCCATTGCTACACTTAGCAATTTGGGTTCTCCTATGAATGATGAGGACCTTGTCCATTACGCAATCAATGGTATCAATGAAAAATTTGATCAAGTTGTGGGGATCTTCGCACACAAGGATCTGTTTCCCGATCTTGAAACGGTTCGTTCGATGGTGACCACCGAAGAACTTTGTATGAGTTGTCACGCTCGTGATTCTCATCATCAAGCAAACTCATCCTCCCCCACGTTACTTCTTGCCAACATCTCATCTTCTCGTGAGTCTCGGTCCCACGATGCTCGTGACAACCGTGGTACGTCAAGGTATTTTGAACCTCAAGTTGTCGTAACTTTTAGTCGTGGTTTTTGCAAGTTTGGCAATATATGTAAATTTGTGCATGATGGTAATATTCGGCCAACGAGTGCTCGGCTCAATCAATTCCTCGGCAAACACCAACTAACAACAATTTTAGACCCAGTCCAAATAATAGCAGTATTTGATCTTCAAATAATGAGTATTAATAATATGGGACAGGCCTAAATGCTTAGCTTGATACAGGCCCAACAAAAGCTTTTGCAACAATATGGATTGGCCCAACAAGCGACTCAAGCCCAGCATGCTATTCTGGCCCAACAACAAGTTGTTTCGCAGGCTAGACCAACTGTCCATTACCTTAGACCCGTATGGTTTCAGCCCACAACAGCCGTCACAAGCCCAAACTGCATTTCAAACCCAACTTGTCGTTGCACTGACCCAACAAGTGTCTCTCATGTCTACACAGGGGACGGTTTCTGGTCAAGAGACATTACTACCACATGCATTTAGTACCATGACCCTCCAGGACCTTGGGAATGCTAGTTGGAACATGGAAACAGGTCTCACCTTAACTCATCTGCAAGTAATCTTAGTACTACATCCGTCCTAAAATTATTGTCTACTTTTAACTTTCTGAAGTCTTTCTTTTTCAACTCTGACCTTACATATTTTTGTTTGTATTATATAATACATGATGAAAATTATACCAATGAAAATACATTTAAGCCTCAATCTATTCATATATTTTGCATCAAATATTATATAACACAAACAAAAATATTTAAGGTCAAAGTTGAAAAAGAAAGACTTCTGAAAGTCAAAATAGGACAATAATTTTGGTACAGAGGTAGTACTATTCTTAATAAAAGCATTTATCCGTATGTAATTGTTGGAGATGGTGAATCAATTCATGTCACCAACACGGGCCATAACATATTGCCAACACCTCACAATCCTCTTCACACCTCACAAACATCTTCACTTACACAATGTTCTTGTCACTCCTAAATTTGTACATGATAATAAATGTAAATTTGTACGAGATAATAAATGTACTGTTGAATTTGACGAGTTTGGTTTTTCTGTGAAGGATTATTTGACTCGTCAAACCCTTCTCCGATGTGATAGCACGGGTGATCTGTATCCTGTCATGAAGCCAACTCCTCTCCCTCAAGCCTTTCTTGTGAGTCAACACACGTAGCACCATCGTCTTGGCATCCTGGAAGTGATGTGTTGTGTTCTCTTATTTCTAGTAGTTTACTTTTATGTAATAAAACGAAGTCTCCCATTCTTCGCCATGCTTGTCAGCTTGGCAAACACGTGAGACTTCCATTTTCTAGTTCTGAGACAATTGTTAAGTCAGCTTTTGATATTGTGCAATCGGATTTGTGGACTTCTCCAATTCCGAGTCTTACTAGCTTTAATTATAATGTGTTATTTTTGGATCATTTTTCACATTACTTATGGGTATATCCGTTGCATAATAAATCCGATGCTTTATCTAAGTTTGTGCATTTTCGTGCTTTTGTAAAAACTCACTTTAATTGTGAAATCAAGTCCTTTCAATGTGACCATGGTGGCGAGTTTGATAACACCGCCTTACACCAACTATTTGCAACTAACGGTATTCATATTCGTTTTTCTTGTCCCGAAACATCCCAACAAAATGGGAAACTCGAACGTATCATTCGTACTATTAATAAACTCATTCGTACTCTTGTTTTTCAAGCCAATCTACCCCCACCTTTTTGGGTCGAGGCACTTCATATGGCGACATATCTATTGAATATCCTACCTTCAACTACCATAAACAATGACATCCCTCACACACGACTTTATAACAATAAACCCAACTATACATTTCTTGGCATGTTTGGTTGCTTATGTTACCTGCATCTTCACCCCACTCACAGGCTTGAACCGCGGGCGTGTGCCTCCATTTTTCTTGGTTACCTGTTTTATCATCGCGGATATCGTTTCCTCGATCTTGCCACCAACAAAATAATCATTTCCCGCCACGCCACTTTTGACAAAACCATTTTCCCTTATGGGTCACTGACACCTACTTCACCTCCCTCATACACATTTCTCGACCCACCTCCTAACATCATTGCTCAACAACTACGCACCACCTCAGCCATGCCTCAACCCATCCCAAGCCTATCCTCAATCACTCCTAATGCCTAACAAGATACTCCAGCCCATCATTCAGCTGTTCATGAGTCTCACCAGACCCCACCGACCCACCAAACTCCGACTCAATCCAATCCCACCTCAGCTCATCCCATGGTAACTCGTTTTCGTGTCGCTAGTAAGAAATCCACATCTCATTTAAATCTAAATGTTACTACCATTTCACCTATTCCTAAAACATATACTCATTATCTGAATGACTCAAATTGACAAAATGCTATGCTCGATGAATATAATGCTTTAATCAAGAACAATACTTGGATTCCATGTGGTTGTTTAAGCACAAACACCATGCAGATGGTACCCTTAGCCGCTATAAGGCTCACCTTGTCATGAATGGTCATAGTCAGCAGCTTGGGATTGATGTTGATGAGACATATAGTCCGGTTGTTAAACTAGCCACTATTCGCACCGTTCTCAGCCTTGCTTTTTCTCGACATTGGCCTGTTCACCAGCTCGATGCTCGATGTCCAGAATGGTTTTTTTACATAGCCAACTATCTGAGACTGTATATATGCATCAACTACCTGGCTTTCGGGACCCGCAATGTCCTGATCATGTCTGCCTTCTGCAGAAATCTCTTTATTGTCGTAAACAGGCTCCTCGTGCCTGGTTCCAAAGGTTTGCAGGATACGCCACACGTGTTGGTTTCATCATAGTCGATGTGACTCGTCACTCTTTATTTAGCAACATGGGACTGATATTTCTTATTTACTTTTATATGTTGATGATATTGTTTTGACTGCTTCTCTACAACACTTTTACAGCAGATTATTACTTCCCTTCATCGGGAGTTTTCTATGACTGATCTTGGGCCTCTTAACTATTTTCTGGGCATATCTATTTCTCAGAAGAAGTATACTACGGAGGTTCTTGAGCTAGCGTGCTAATATGCTTTAGTGCAATCCTTGTAGAACGCCCGTTGACACAGATTCTAAGTTGGGTGTTGATGGTACTCTTGTCACTAATCCTGCTTTATATCGTAGTCTTGCAGGTGCTCTTCAGTATCTCACATTTACTCGACCCGATCTGGCTTATGTTGTTCAGCAGATTTGCTTATTCATGGACGATCCTCGTGAACAACATCTCACGGTTCTTAAACGAATCTTACAACTCCATCATCATGAATAAGCAAATCGTGAACAACTACCTACACCCAATTTTGTTTTTAAACCTGGTGAAGCTACAACTCCATCATCATGTGACTGCTCACCCATTGTAGCAATCATTTCAGTATCACCTTCACTTAAATCAACCTTTTCATTTAGTGCATTATAAACAGATTCACCATTACCAACATCGAATACATTCTTACCACTATCACCATTAAACTTCTATCTACTAAATGCAACATTATCAGCAATCCCATCATTCTTAAACACTGTTGCTATCGAAAACAACGGGTGGTTTTAAATTTATAATTGCTGGGGTCTAAGTGTGACTTACTAGTACTGAACCAAAAGGTTAGTAGGCGGTAAGTTGGACCTAGAGTCGTTCTTAAAGAGAAACTGAATTGAAACTGAGGTGATCCAATCAATCTTTCTTTTCTAGTAAATGTTTTAAAAGAGTGCGTTGGGGGTTTTGGTTCAGTTAACTAATTAAACTAAATTAAGCGGATAAAATGTAATAGGATATTAGATATGGCAAAGTAGTATTTGTTGTGAGTTCGTTAGTTAATAATTATGGGATGATGACTCTTACGGGAAAATGATTAACTAAATTGGATTGCTTATGAGATTCATTAACTTATGGTATAACCAATAGATTCCTTATTAGTCGGTTATCAACTAATATGTCACGAGGAACTAAGGTGTCGTGATTCTGACCAGACAGACAATGCTCAACTCTCCACACTCTCCTGTGACGGAGTCAGTGGCCCATATTATTGAACGTATTCGCTCGTGGGCGAAGGAATAGAGTAGCAAGTCCATAACATGTCTAGCCGTTCTTAATACCACAATGATTATGAATCCATTAAACAACTAACTTAGAATTTGTGTCCGGACTTATTTAATCGATTTCTACCAATGAAACTTAAGCGTGATAAACGAGGGAAAGCATTTGGGTTTCTTGCGTACCGTACTTTAGGTTTCATGGTTTTAATAAAAAGTATCGGGTTAAGTTGGATTTTATACTTGCCTTTCTCAATACAATTAACAAATCCCTAGGTTTTCGTAAATGGACATTTAGCCTTTAGCCTACCTAATCTAATCTAATATAAACTAAAACAACTAATTAAAATGCTGACGGCTTTTTACAGAAAGTTAAACCCAGACCATGTCGGAAGATACTATGGTAACTCACAACGTATTGAATTGTTTACCAATGTTTCCGTTGTGAGTTTAATTGCTTCGCGATGTCTACATGATAAGTACATTGTGATTGGAGGTGTACAATACTCATGGCAAGTCCACGTAATCACATTGCATTTTATAATGCTTGCATGACGTCACAATTAAAAACATAGTTTTTACACAGATAACTATTGACCGAGTATTGAGGTTCGCGACTCCTCTTTACAATGTTACAATCACGTTTGTTAATCGAAAGGCGAATATAAGTTTTAGGTTTAAAATCACAAGATAAGTCCGTTCACAAAGTTTCCAATTTTATAACGTCGATCAATAATACAACTACCTTCGGTCGTTACTGGCTTCCATATATTTGTACTATGCTCAAAAGCATTTCCAATACTATACCGAGTAATCAGTCGAATAGGGGCCGTCATATTATCTCACGACGTATTCAAAGTCATCACACAACTATATATACTAACTACATCACAACAAATACAATAGTAATCTACTCGCTAATCATGGTAATAACGATCGCAAACATAATTAAAGCAAACATGTTTAATTAAGATAGATAAGGATAGAGATAATCGCGATTAATATACGAGAAGGAATAGACTTGAGTTAATGATCGTAACTCCAAGCGTACACCAAAGATTACAACACGTTCCTAGCTTTCTTTCTACTCTAAACGAAATGCTAAACTAACCTAATGCTAATTTAAAGAAAGTAGAATGAGAAAGTGAGAAAGTAACTAGTGCATATGAGATATGTGTAGGTGTGTGTTCAAATGAACCAAGAGCCTCCTATTTATAGGTGAGCTTTGGCTCACATTAGCACAAGTTGGCCTTGAGGTGCATGTTAGAAAGCTTGCCAAAAGTGGTATGTACCATACGAAAAGTAGGCGCACCGGGTACTGTACAACGCGAAAAGTAGGCGCACCGGTTACCAAAACTTGCCAAAAACGGAAACCGGGACGGGGGTAGGGTGGCCGGCGGCGGCTGGCTGGTGGCCGGCGGCGGTGGGCCCCACCCCGCCCCGTTGCGCGATCTTTTGCTTCATTTCTTGATTCGTGCGTGTTTTCTTCGTTATACGTCCGTTTGAGTCGATTCTTTTTTTGTTGAATTTGTAATTCAAAAACGAAGATTTTGACATAGGATATGCCTTAAAATGAGGTCCCTAGCTCTAGATATTGCATATGGATCATTTGGATCTTCCGGCGGGAACGAAATCTTCAATTTTTACCCGTTTTATTTGATTCTTCTTTAGTTGGATCCGAATTTCGAAAACGAACATCTTGGAAATAATGGATGTTGGTGAAGGGCACTTTGGTCTTGAAATCTCATTTTTATGCCTTGAATCTTCAAATGTGTGTGGAATCTTCGTTTCACATCCGTTTTGCTTGATTTTTATCGTGCAACCTCATTTTGACCTTCTTGGCATAATGTTACTGATTTGTGCTATATTTGAGTTAATTTGCCAAGAATCGTTCCAGAATGAGAAAGATATCGGTAGTAAAAACGTGACTTTTTACGCGATATCAAGTATCCCACACTTAGAACTTTGCTTGTCCTCAAGCAAACTAACGTTCAACATGGTTAAAGATAAGCAGATAATGAAATTATTTTAAGATGAGAACTTTTTACTAAGGGGGTTTTGGAAAAATAAAGATATTTGATATTTTAGAAAGCAAGGTTGTAATCTTTAGGAGCATGCTTTTGATCATTGATAGTTGATATATGACTAGGCGATCCTCTCAAGGTGGTCACTCCAATCACTCAAAGTGTTTAGGGTTTCCTATTCTATTATATCAGTCGCTCAGAACGCCAGTCATGTATTGTTTATCGTCATAGGCTTGATCGAGTATCAAATCGTTACCTTTTTTGGTGAGCGCGAAGTCGATCTAGCCACAATCATTCTAAGGGAAGTGATGTAAGGGTTTTTTTTTTTTTTTTTTTTTTTTTTTTTTGTGGTAGAATGTTGGTGGTGTGAGAGGGGTTTTGTTGGGTTTTCTTTTTGGTGAAGCGGAAAGTTGGAAATTTTGAATTTTCGGGAGGATTGACGCCTTCTTTCTATTTTGGTCGGAGTCTTCTTTCTCCATTTGACTTTCTTTTCTTCGGATTTTCTTGGGACTTTGACGTCATATCCTTGATTTTTCTCTTTTTTCATCTTTGGAACTTTGTAGGAAGTTTGAGGGATGTTTTTGAGTAGGTAAAGGGGTAACGTACTTATTTTGGGTGTATGGATGGGTTCAAGAATGATGTGATTCGATCTCCTTTTTGACTCACAAGTTCGGATTCGAAATGCATAACAAGAGCAAGTTCTGATTCTAAACGCATACATCGGCACACTCAAGAATCGAAAAAAGTGAAACATTAAAAATGAATGCTTTTCATATGGCTCAAGATACCTCACGAATCGAAAGTTGGTTTGTTGTGTGCTTAGTCATGCGATGCTCTTCATAGGATTGTCAAACTTGTTTTTCGAAAGAACTTATATTTTATTTTTCTTTCTTCCCCAAAGTAAATCATTCTTTTAAAATTTTTCATTTTCTACATATTTTTAACTTAGTTTTGAAAAATTTTGTTTACTTCTATGGAAAAGCAAGGTCTAATAAAGAGCAACGATTTAGAATCAAGAAGATACCAATATCCATTTAACAGTAGTGCAACTACTGCTATCCCACACTTAAAGGAACATCGTCCTCGATGTTATACTAAGCTCTGAATAGGGTAAAATCCCACACTTAGGGTTTTAAACATCTAAGACTTATTCTTTCAGTGTGTGTGCTGGGTTTGAATCCCACACTTAGTGATAAGCATAATGGATATTGTATATTTAAAACGAATGAAAGAAACGGTTTTAGAAATACTCCCCGGTGATTGCAGTGTTCTTTTGGTTGCATCTGCCGGTCTTTGTCTTCTTTGGTGCATTCTTGATCAAGTCTTCTTGTGATTGGTCTCGTGAGTGTGAACACGTTAGATATACTATTCTTTGGTTGTTGATGCTTCCTTGCAAGCTGGAGCATTCTTTGTATGATCCGAGTGTGAAAGATAGTCGGAGATCTCATCACTTCTTGGAAAGTAAAATTGCAGAAATGTAAAAACAAACATGGGTTGCCTCCCGAGAAGCGCTCTTTTAAAGTCGAGAGCTCGACTTAGTCCTTTTCTTCTTCAAATGATGCTTGATGCATCAGTAGTGGTGGCGTGGTCACTGTGGTTCCTTGGTAGAGAGTATCGTGGTGGGTAGTACAGTAGGAATTGCTCTATCATGTCAGCAATGAGGGTTGGTGGGTTGGTGGATAGCATTCTGAAGCTTTTGAAGTGATCAGTGGCGAGTCGATCGAGAATTGCCATTCCATAGCAGATGTATCGAACTGCCCTTGTAACTGGCCCGTTAGGGTCAATTCGAGTGCAGGTGTAAGTTCGAACGATTTCACGCTGTGGGTGGTTTCTTCCTATCGAGGCGATTAAAGCCATGAATTCGGTTTTCACTTCTTCAAAATCATTAGCCCTAGGGTCTCCTCCGAAGGCTCTGGTTGCTTGACAAACTTGTCTGATGATTTGATGTTGCTCGCGGTTGAAGGGAAAATCCGAGTCGGTGAAGATGCAAATTAATTTGCTGAATATCTCGCGATATCCTCCACAGTAAGCATCAGTTTCTTCGCCTTCTATCTCAGAAAACTTCTCACGCAATCGATCTATTACATGATTTGCTATGTTAATTGGTGACATGTGCCAAAAGTGTGTGGGAATGCTACGAGTATTTTCCTCAAATGCCGATTGATTTAGTTCATCAATCAACACTTCAATGTGATGCCTGATGGTGGAGTGAATGACAATTCTGAAATTTTCCCTGGCCGTGAGGTGTTCTCCTGTTTCTATGAGGTCTAGCAGAGTTCTGAGATCTTCCACTATTATGATGTCGGCATAGCCATTTGGATTTCCAGTGGCTCTTTCCAGATTGCTTCTTATTGATGCCAGAATAGCTTTTTGACTTGATGAGTACGGAAAGGCTGATCCTGCCAAGGCACAATATACTTTTTGGTATATCTGCCTTCGTTGCCCGTAGAATTCGATTTCTCCCATTGGGTAGTCGGGTTCTTCGGGCTCTTGAGCTTCTTGAGCTTCCTGAAGAGTTGTTCTTGAAGTGAGTCGGAGAATGCTTGAATATGTCGTATCAGAGTTTGGGGTACTGGTTCTCCATAATTGGCGAGGTACGACTCGTATTCTTGTTCAATTTGCTGTATCAGGTGCCTCTGGGCTGTGGTGTAGTTGTTAGTTGATTCTTTGATAGCCTCTACAATGACGCGCACATCTTCATTCTCAGTAAGTAGGTCAATCATCTCTTTGTGAGTGTCGATGATAGGAATTTCCAGTCTCTCCGTTGTGACAGCAGGGGAGTTTGGTGGAGCAAGAGGGGTTTGTGGAATAGAGCGTTCATCAAGAGGTATGTTGACGTAATCATTGTCGCTTTCGCTTTTGTAGTCAGAGTCTTCATCACGTGAATCCGGGAATTTATGGAATTCTTCGTCTGAGGGCGCGTTGTTGAAGGGTCGAGAACTATCGATTTCGATGGTTCGGACTTCGGTTGTTATGTCATGTATGTTCTCTTCGGCAAAACTTCCTGGTTGACGTGCCTTATATGCCGAAATTCTCTGTAGTAGTTTGGCATACTGGTCTGAGTGTGGTGATGATCGGAGTCCTTCTTCAAAGATTTCTATGTCTCGGAGTCGAGTTCTGGTAAAGGGTTTTGATGGATCGAAATAGGAATTCAGGATGTTTCCCATTCTTTTAAGATGAGAGGATCCGAGTTCTTGGCGAATGGCTCCGTAATCAACTGACTCCTCTGATGAAGAGCAGTCATCACAGTTTTGTATCCTTTTAACTTCGGCCATTTGTGGCGAATCAGTGTGATCTTCATCTTCTTCCATTTCTTCCTCTTCCTCTTCTTCTTCCTCTTCAGGGTCAGATTCAATTTCTTCATCTGCTTCCTCGTATTATTCCTCTTCTGGGTCGTATTCAGTGTCAGAAATGAGAACTAATGATCGGGTGAATTGCGGTTCCTCCTCTGGTTCTGATTCATCATCGGAACAGACTTTTCCTGTGGATATAACACAACATTCTTCCTCTTCTGGGGTGCATTCCGGTTGGTCGATTTTGTAAGTAATGCTTTCACCATGCGATCGTAAAACAATCGTGTGGTTATACACATCAATCACTGCCCTAGCTGTGTTCATGAATGGTCTTCCAAGGATAATTGGGATGTTTATGTCCTCGTGGATATCCATTACCACGAAATCCGTTGGAAAGAAAAATTTGTCAACTTGAACAAGGACATTCTCATCTATTCCTTTGGGGTATCTAACAGATTGGTCGGCTAGCTCGACGGTCATCTTAGTGGGTTTCAAGTTTTCAAGTTCTAGCCTCTTAAACAGGGAGTAGGGCATAAGTTTAATGCTAGCTCCCAAGTCGGCTAAAGCGCTCATATTTCCGGAATTGTAGATAGAACAAAGGGAGTGTAAATCTGCCAGTATCTCCTAATTTTTCGGGAAGGCTATTTTTAAGTAGGGCTGAGGTTTCAGAACTAAGGGGTATGTTGTTCACTTCAGGCAATTTATCTTTGGTGGATAGCAATTTTCTAATATACTTATTACGACCAGGAACTCTAGACATGGTATCAAGGAATTTTCCATCTAACTTAAAGGACGACAGTTTCTTAGGTTGAACTTTAAGTCTAGCGGGGTAAGGGATTCTAACCTCTTTGTTCATGGTTTGAGTGGTTTCCACAGCTGGTATCTTGACCTTTGGTTCTTCCTTTACTGGAACAGCAGCAGGTGGAGTAGTGGCTGCTTCCTTTGGTGTTGTAAATTGCTTTGCTTCCTCAATATGCGGATTTTGAACCGTGTTGCTGCGCAAACTTCCTCGTGGTCTATTCTCAAGACGTTGTGCCAATTGTCCAATTTGAGCTTCCAAATTCTTTAACACAGCCAATTGATTTCTCATGAAGATGTCGGCTTGATCTTGTCTAGCGGACGTCTTTTGGTTGAGCAGGTGTTGACCTTGCATGAATTGGGTGAATGCGTCGTCTGAACTTGAAGCTGGGGCATTTGTCTTGGTGGTTTGTTCAGTGGTTTGGTTTGTGTCGGAAGTGGGTGCAGGAAGTGAAAGGGGTTGATTATAAGAAAGTTGTGGCTGTTGTTGGTAAGGTGGATATCTAGGTGGGTATCGGGGTTGGTATGGTTGTTGGTTGTTTCTTGGCGGAAAGGGAGGTCCTCTAGGTTGGTTGTTGTTCTGGTTGAAACCGGGAGGTCGAGCTGGAAACTGAGCATAGTAGACAGTGCCATCTGCTTCTTCATATTCAACTTGGTATTCTCCAGATGGTTGCGGGTTGGTGCAGTGTTGACAGACTTGCACTTGGTGTACTTGGTGCTGTTGTTTCTTAAGTTCTCCAAACTGTTTGACAAGCGAGTCCATTTTCTCTGTTAGTGTCTTAATTGCTTCGACTGGAATCGGGTTTGCAGCAGCGATAGGTTTGGAAGATGTTGAATGTTCTCCAGAATTCCAATCGTGGTGATGCATAGTCATATTTTCTATCAGGTTCCATCCTTCTTCGTCGGTTTTTGCCATGAAGCTTCCTTGTGCAGCAGCATCGAGGGTAGTTCGGTGGTTAGGATCTAAACCATTGTAGAAAGTGCACAATTGTGCAGACTTATCGAGTTGGTGATTAGGGCATTTCTTCAAGGCTCCTTTGAATCGTTCCCATGCGGTATATAATGACTCATCGAAAGCTTGTCGAAAGTTCATGATGTCATTTCGGAGTTTGGTTTGTTTAGAGGGCGGAAAGTACTTGGTTAGGAACTTTGTCGCCATCACATTCCATGAAGGGATAGAGCCGGTCTCTAAACCTTCAAACCATGTTTGCGCATGATGGGTGAGCGAATAAGGGAAAAGGTATAAACGGATTGTATCTTGGTCAATTCCGTTTTGCTTGTAGGAATTTGAGAGAGAGATGAACTTGTCGAGGTGAGAGTTTGGGTCATCACTGGGCAATCCGTGGAATTGACAGTGGTTTTGGATTAGTTGGATGATGTGGTGTTTAAGCTCGAAAGATTGACCAGGGGTTTCAGGGTAGATAATTGGTCCTCCTCTTCCTTCGATAGAGGGTTTACTGTTATCAGCGAGAGTGATGCGTTCAGCCATTGCTTGCTTAAGTGCAGATTGCTTCTTTTCTCGTCGAATAGTGCGTATTATAAGTTCTGGATCGGGAAAGTTAAATAGTGGTGCAGATCTAGGGGAACAGGTCATAAACTAAAAGAAAAGACAGTAAAAGAAAATAGACAATAAAGGAAATGTTTTTGTTTTTTTTTTTAGAAGGTTTTATCCTAAGGGTTTACTAGAATTGGGAATGGTTGGGCCTCTGGATCGGACAGTTAGTCTCCCCGGCAGCGGCGCCAAAAACTTGTTGCTATCGAAAACAACGGGTGGTTTTAAATTTATAATTGCTGGGGTCTAAGTGTGACTTACTAGTACTGAACCAAAAGGTCAGTAGGCGGTAAGTTGGACCTAGAGTCGTTCTTAAAGAGAAACTGAATTGAAACTGAGGTGATCCAATCAATCTTTCTTTTCTAGTAAATGTTTTAAAAGAGTTTTTTGGGGGTTTTGGTTCAGTTAACTAATTAAACTAAATTAAGCGGATAAAATGTAATAGGATATCAGATATGGCAAAGTAGTATTTTTTGTGAGTTCGTTAGTTAATAATTATGGGATGATGACTCTTACGGGAAAATGATTAACTAAATTGGATTGCTTATGAGATTCATTAACTTATGGTATAACCAATAGATTCCTTATTAGTCGGTTATCAACTAATATGTCACGAGGAACTAAGGTGTCGTGATTCTGACCAGACAGACAATGCTCAACTCTCCACACTCTCCTGTGACAGAGTCAGTGGCCCATATTATTGAACGTATTCGCTCGTGAGCGAAGGAATAGAGTAGCAAGTCCATAACATGTCTAGCCGTTCTTAATACCACAATGATTATGAATCCATTAAACAACTAACTTAGAATTAGTGTCCGGACTTATTTAATCGATTTCTACCAATGAAACTTAAGCGTGATAAACGAGGGAAAGCATTTGGGTTTCTTGCGTACCGTACTTTAGGTTTCATGGTTTTAATAAAAAGTATCGGGTTAAGTTGGATTTTAAAATTGCCTTTCTCAATACAATTAACAAATCCCTAGGTTTTCGTAAATGGACATTTAGCCTTTAGCCTACCTAATCTAATCTAATATAAACTAAAACAACTAATTAAAATGCTGACGGCTTTTTACAGAAAGTTAAACCCAGACCATGTCGGAAGATACTATGGTAACTCACAACGTATTGAATTGTTTACCAATGTTTCCGTTGTGAGTTTAATTGCTTCGCGATGTCTACATGATAAGTACATTGTGATTGGAGGTGTACAATACTCATGGCAAGTCCACGTAATCACATTGCATTTTATAATGCTTGCATGACGTCACAATTAAAAACATAGTTTTTACACAGATAACTATTGACCGAGTATTGAGGTTCGCGACTCCTCTTTACAAGGTTACAATCATGTTTGTTAATCGAAAGGCGAATATAAGTTTTAGGTTTAAAATCACAAGATAAGTCCGTTCACAAAGTTTCCAATTTTATAACGTCGATCAATAATACAACTACCTTCGGTCGTTACTGGCTTCCATATATTTGTACTATGCTCAAAAGCATTTCCAATACTATACCGAGTAATCAGTCGAATAGGGGCCGTCATATTATCTCACGACGTATTCAAAGTCATCCCACAACTATATATACTAACTACATCACAACAAATACAATAGTAATCTACTCGCTAATCATGGTAATAACGATCGCAAACATAATTAAAGCAAACATGTTTAATTAAGATAGATAAGGATAGAGATAACCGCGATTAATATACGAGAAGGAATAGACTTGAATTAATGATCGTAACTCCAAGCGTACACCAAAGATTACAACACGTTCCTAGCTTTCTTTCTACTCTAAACGAAATGCTAAACTAACCTAATGCTAATTTAAAGAAAGTAGAATGAGAAAGTGAGAAAGTAACTAGCGCATATGAGATATGTGTAGGTGTGTGTTCAAATGAACCAAGAGCCTCCTATTTATAGGTGAGCTTTGGCTCACATTAGCACAAGTTGGCCTTGAGGTGCATGTTAGAAAGCTTGCCAAAAGTGGTATGTACCATACGAAAAGTAGGCGCACCGGGTACTGTACAACGCGAAAAGTAGGCGCACCGGGTACCAAAACTTGCCAAAAATGGAAACCGGGACGGGGGTAGGGTGGCCGGCGGCGGCTGGCTGGTGGCCGGTGGCGGTGGGCCCCACCCCGCCCCGTTGCGCGATCTTTTGCTTCGTTTCTTGATTCGTGCGTGTTTTCTTCGTTATACGTCCGTTTGAGTCGATTCTTTTTTTGTTGGATTCGTAATTCAAAAACGAAGATTTTGACATAGGATATGCCTTAAAATGAGGTCCCTAGCTCCAGATATTGCGTATGGATCATTTGGATCTTCCGGCGGGCGCGAAATCTTCAATTTTTACCCGTTTCAGTTGATTCTTCTTCTGTTGGATCCGAATTTCGAAAACGAAAATCTTGGAAATAATGGATGTTGGTGAAGATCACTTTGGTCTTGAAATCTCGTTTTTATGCCTTGAATCTTCAAATGTGTGTGGAATCTTCGTTTCACATCCGTTTTGCTTGATTTTTATCGTGCAACCTCGTTTTGACCTTCTTGGCATAATGTTACTGATTTGTGCTATATTTGAGTTAATTTGCCAAGAATCGTTCCAGAATGAGAAAGATATCGGTAGTAAAAACGTGACTTTTTACGCGATATCAAACACATTAGACACATATGTAGCAGCCTTCTAATAAATAACATTATGATTCAAAGACTGTGAGTGATTCTGAACAATCGGTGTATTTGGGCTATCAAACTTCTTATTCTTAGTGCATAAATGAATAGTAGATTTATTACCTACACCACTTGTGTCATCTATATTCTCATCAACTCTAGCTTCAAATAGTCCAATGGTTTCTTTAACAGAACGACTCACCACAGTATGAGCCTCTGTCTCTTGATTATCAAACATCACATCTAAACTTCACTAGCATGTGTTACCTGAGCTTGAGCAACATCAATTTAAAATTTAGTACCATTCAAAGGCAAATCGTGAGTGGAAAATGGTTCAGTTGGCTGCTTATGCTTCTTCGTTACATTATCAGGATCAGAATAGCCCTGCTCAACCACCCCCTTTATCAATTTCTGCTTACGCTTCTTACTCTTTGAAATTCCAGAATTGATTTTCGATTGAATGTTTTTGATAACACTCTTTCGAGCTTCATCCTTCTTAAGCAATTCACGTTTAGACACATGAGTACGAGCTCGAAGCAGTGTCGGACTTAATCGATTCACTGGAGTTTCCGATAACTGTTGCACCGATGTATGAAACTTTTTTGAAATAGAAGAATCTGGTGGATCTGGTGGTTTATTGATTGAATCAGGTAGTGAGGAAGGATTCATGACTGATTTAGAAAAGATTTAAGGTGAAAAGGTTGAAAAAATTGGTTGAAATCGATGGAACAATGACAATCGTACAGTGATCGCCAAAATCGCCCACACAAACGAGAGAGAAATAGGGGTTATGGTTTAGGGTTTGGAGTTTTAGGTTTTGCAAAAACCGAAACCCTAAACCCTAACCCCAAAACCATAAACCCTAAACGCTTTACAAAACTCTAAACCCTAGATCATACTAAATCCTAAACCCTAAACGCTTTACAAAACTCTAAACCCTAAATCATACTAAATCCTAAACCCTAAACCCTGCTAAAACCTAAACCCTAAACCATGCTAAACCCTAACCCTAAACACTAACCCTAACCCTAACCGTAAATCAAATGTACACCCAATCACTATCACATGTGTTACTAATTTGTAAAACTCACAAAAAACGAAAAAAAAACTCGTCGAAAGTATAGCTTGTTAGATTTTAAATCGACGAGGAGAAAACGCTGAATTTTATAGTGCAATTTTCATAATTTTTTGACCTGCCGTTTATGAGATATTTAAGTTTCAAAAACATGGGGGAAATGGGTATTTGATTAAAATGAGTAGTTGAGATTGATTCCCCTATTTTCACACAAAGTTGATGTACTCATTTGAACCTAACTCTACTTGCATATTAGTATATTTTTTTATAAAAAAAAATACGAGAAACTTGGTGAAAGTAAATACAGATTGTTTAATGTCATGCCTTTGATTTGGAATTTTTGGTATATATGAATATATCAAATGTTGTTATTCACATGTAGGAAAATCGATGAAAACTATAGTGTTATGTAACCCATTTATAAAAATATATCGGTGTTCGGATCTACTAAACATGCCAATGTAAATGTATTATCTATTAGACTTAATGTCAAATGGGCCAGTAGTCAAAATAAATGGGTCGTATATTATGTGTGTTTTAGTTAATAGGTGGGTCGGAAAAATAGAAGTACAGTATGGTTTCTATGTTTGGGCCGATGGGCCAAAGAAACCCACAGCACGCAGGAAAACAATGATACGGTGCATCTGTAGGTTAGAAGCCGTTATTGTGTCAGAGGTTGTGTCTGTTAGAAGGTGTCGATTGGTGAAACGTTGTGTTGAACCATTGTATTGGTTCGAGGTGTCTGTTAGTTTAGTATATATACATGTAGATGTATCAGTTTATTTGCAACCCATGTTCTTTTTTTCAGAATGATGATTCTTGTTGATAGTTAACATGAAGCATGTTTGTTTGGTATGTTCGATCTTGGAGTATGTGGAGAACCTGTGCAACATTGGTATCAGAGCGGGAATCAAACAACAAATTGAAACATGGAACAAGGATCAATTTTGTGTTGGATACCACGGAAGAAGGGCAGCCATGGGTGGGTGAAGATGCCGATTGAAGAAGGTTAATAGAGACGGTTACACCATTAAAGGAAGCGGTTAACCAGGAAAAAGAAGAGCCACGATGATCGAAAGAGAAAGAGACAGAAGCAGTAGCAGTTTCTTCAAGATGAAGAAAGGAGAAAGGCATCGCGAGAACCCAACAAGCGAGAGGAATGTTTGTTATGATAAACAACGACCAGAATATGATCAGGAAGATCGAATTGCTGCAGTTTTGTGGTATGGAAAGAAAAGGAAAAACGCAACAACAATAGAAAGAAGAGGCTATGAGGATCAGTTTGTATAAAGGAAGAAGAACACAAAGTGTGTTCTTATGGATTCAAAAGGAAGTGGAACCATATGGCCATGAAGAATCAAGTTTTAAGAAAGCAAGGAACAAGAAGGATTAAACAGATTAAGAGAAGAATTTGATCAGAGGAAGATCAATAAAGACAGATTACGTGTTATGAACAAGAGTAGAACTAGGAATGTTCTTGAGTTTTTGACAACGCAAAGAAAAGACAGAGACCGATTCAGAGGAATCGTTTTCAAGAGAAAGAAGAACTGATCGGGATTAAATTGTTCTTCAGAACGGGTTAGAGAAACCCAAATTCGATTCAGAAAAATCAAATAGAGAGAGACAAGAAAAGTTGTGTGAGGCAACCGCAAAGAAAAGTTATGTGAGGCAACCGACAAAGGAGTTGTGTGAGGCAACCGCAAAGAAGTTGCGTGAGGCAACCAAAAGGACAATCTGTGATAGATTGAATGGAAACAAGAAAGAAGAAAGATTAGGTGATATGATCAAGTTGAAAAGTAAAAGATTGGCATTTGACATTAGGGAGGAGAATGTTGGACTTAATGTCAAATGGGCCAGTAGTCAAAATAAATGGATCGTATATTATGTGTGTTTTAGTTAATAGGTGGGTCGGAAAAATAGAAGTACAGTATGGTTTCTATGTTTGGGCCGATGGGCCAAAGAAACCCACAGCACGCAGGAAAACAATGATACGATGCATCTGTAGGTTAGAAGCCGTTATTGTGTCAAAGGTTGTGTCTGTTAGAAGGTGTCGATTGGTGAAACGTTGTGTTGAACCATTGTATTGGTTCGAAGAGTCTGTTAGTTTAGTATATATACATGTAGATGTATCAGTTTATTTGTAACCCTCATATACAGAAAGTTTAATATATAAAGAGAAGGGTTCAACCCATGTTCTTGTTTTCAGAATGATGATTCTTGTTGATAGTTAACATGAAGCATGTTTGTTTGGTATGTTCGATCTTGGAGTATGTGGAGAACCTGTGCAACATTATCTTCATGTTTCACATCGACGCATGCATGTTAGTCCAATATTTGCAATTCTATATTGGCTCAAGGCAGGTAACGAGTGCATCAATGATTATGTGGGTTAAGTGAAAACAAAACTGTACTTTAAATTTAACCATCATAATTTGATGTGTTAAATATTACAAGTTTGATTACTTCATAAATAAAAAATGGTTGATGATTGCAAACTGTAACTTTGATATTTTAAATATTAGTAGAGAAGTAGAGACATGGTTAATTGTATTACAGTACCATATAATTGAACCCAAAAAACCAGTTATTTGATCATGGTTTAATCGTATTTCCTGTGGCATACTTGCTATTTGATGTTGTAAAATCAGTGTTAACTTTATAGTAGCATATATTATTGGCGAACGTTGGGATACATGTGATATCACGTACATTTTATAATAGTTCAAAGAGACAAATGAATTTAGTTGTAAATACATGTGATATCACGTACATTTTATGTTCAAAGAGACAAATGAATTTAGTTGTAAAGATCATGTCAGTTATAACAAATTTTGAAACTTATTGTTAATATTCAATATCGATTTACCTTTGTAAAACGTTTTAATATCTTTATATATATATATATATATATATATATATATATATATATATATATATATATATATATATATATATATATAATATAAAGTAGGGGATAAAGAATAGATAGCTAGGAGGGGGTATGAGTTATAAAGGGGGGGTATGAGATAGAAAGTAACAAGTAAAAGTAAAATGTGATTGATTAGATAAGTAGGAGGGGTATGAGAGGGGAAAAAGGGGTATGTATAGTAGGACCCAATTCATCAACGATTTTAATGATTGGTGTGCTCAACATTATCAAGGATCACCAAGTTTTCTATTTCATCTTATTTCAATCACTACAAATAGGGTAAGTTCTGTCTTTTTTTTATACAACTAATTTTAATTTTTCTATAGATATAGTTTAGATTGATTAATTTAAGTTTGTTTGATGTACCAAATAGCCTCAAGCGATTAATGAACAAGAAATAACACATGTACATTGTGAATTGTTCAATGCACGTAAGGTGTTCGATGAAATGCCTAAGACTAATTATGATAATTTTGTACCAAAAACTAGCTCTCCTTCGTTTGATGTTTACCCTTTTAGTTGCTTCTCATTATTCGGATGAGTTTTTGCTGATTATTGAGTTATTCACTTTGCAAATTACTTAATGCGAGTAGTTTTTGGAATTAGATTATCTAATAGATAAGTGTACTTTGATGGACTTATTGACATAGGATCATTTTTTTAAACACATTGATCACCTAGAAAGAGACTTATAATACAGGTCTTTAGAAGGGATAGAGGTACGACAAGATTAATGTGGGGTTAAGGCTTGAAAAGAGGTTTTTAGTCGTTGGTATCTAAATTTTTTTCTTGATGCAAGCTATAATGGATAGCAATTGTTTGAATTTGAAGTATTTGAAAGATGTGTTAAAACATGACTAGATATAGACTGCCTTTATTGTCTGAGTTTCATGTTTTCTAATCTAATATGTTTTTTTGTTTTCACGCCTTACAGATTCTTTTAGCAGTATGAATTGAAAGTTTTTGGTGAGTTGGATACATTTTCTTAAGCAACATTTTGAAAGGAAGTAGTGGACTTGAAGCAGATAATTCGGACTCAAGGATTGAAAAACTCAATTCACATGTTTCATAACGTAATCCATCTATCCTTGCCCCATGAGATACAACATGTTTTCTCATTCATTTATGATGGTAGATATCTTTTATTCTAGGCATGGTTTTTTTAAAATTCTAAATTCCTAGCATTGCCCTCATGATTTTCACTCTTCTATAATTGGTCTTATGTAAATTCAAGGATTAATTAGTTGAATAACTCTAGCCAAGAAAAACAGTAAGTATGATTGGTTTCATTCTCATTATTCCTACTGTAAATGAACCCATGTATTTACTGATGGACTTAATCATTTTTTATTAACGTACCAAATCTGGTGTTAAACATCTCTCTTAATATAATTTGAGGAGCTGATTATGTAATCCCTCCTGCTATAGCCTTGGCTCCTTATTAGCTTAGAATATGAGATGATTAGCAAATAAATAGGTGCTTCTTTATGAAATTACTATCCTACCCCTAACATAAACCAAAGCCCGCCTCCTCTTATTGCAGATCAAAATTGAATTTCCAGAACAAAAAAAAGGAACGCCATCTGCAAACCCCCGATCCTTCCTCCATTCCAATCCAATCCAATCTAATCGAAAACCCTACTCCTATAGAATCTACATCCAATCCAATCTGAAACTATCGATTCTCCGGTGACTCCTACCACCGATTACAGAAAGCCGGTGACGGAAGATATCACCCCCGACTGACCTAATACCGACTCCCGCTTCCTGGGCATCTCGCTTGTCTGTCCTCGGTACGTTTTGTTCGGATCACGAACGGCGGTTTCCGACTTTCCGATCTATACAAAATAACTCCGGATAATGGTACGTATGCAATCGGACTGAATTTCTTGTGATTTTTGGCTATTTCGTTTGTGATTAGCGTTGAATTATCATCGGTTTGATTGGATTTTAGGTTTTGTTTGATTGAATTATTATTTATTTTTAACATAATTAGTATTCAGTTTTGAAGCAGATAATGAATAGGGCATGATTGTGATTGAATAAATAAATAAATGTAAGGGGAGAAGTGTTTTCCTTTATATTTTTCATATGTTTATATTTATATTTTTCTTTATTTTTTTTATGAAATCATGATTGATGATTTCAAATTAAAGTTTTAATATCCAACATATTGTTGTTTCAATATTGATGAATTTCAATATTGATGAATACAAAAGCTTGAGTCTCTGATATACAATCAGATAACATTTATTGATGATGTTTTTCTTTGTGAATATAAGTATGATGTAAATTGGCATATTTTCAAGAAAATAGCTGATATGTTTAACAATGTAAATAATTGATAAATGTTGGGGAAGTCAGTCATATATGATGGATTTGAGGATGTTTTAAGACTTGAACACTTTATCATAAAGAAGGGTGATGAAGAAGCTGAGCGTGATGATGATTGGAGTTGTAACGAAAATATAAAGGAAAACACTTCTCCCCTTACATTTATTTATTTATTCAATCACAAACATGCCCTATCCATTATCTGCTTCAAAACTGAATACTAATTATGTTAAAGATAAATAATAATTCAATCAAACATATGCATTGACAATTAGAATTGCTTACAGTTTGCAGGTTTTGTCTCGACTAAAGAGTTCAAGGTAACTTCAATTACAAATTAATATTTCTGAAATCTTATGTCATTAGTATGGTTTCAACTTGCTAGGTTAGTGGGTAAGAAGGATAGTAGTAGTACTGGATTCCAATAATATTCTTTTAGTAGTTGATGTTGTATTGCTTTTGCCAATATTGAAGTTACATGGCAGATTTTGGCTCGTCCCTTAGGAATTGGATTTGAAAGACCTGATTTTGAGTTTACAAGAAAGACCTGATTGTGAGTTTACTCTTAAGCTCTGTTGTTTGGTTTTGTTTGGCTTGCCTGATTTCCTACTTTCTGTTTAGATAAAATTATTAAAATGCATGCTTACCTTGGTATTTAAAAGCAAAGAATTTGTTGAACTTATGCCAACAATTTCTGATCCAGTCAATGAAAATGATGGTGGAAAGAAAAACTTATGTAAAGCGTCTTCTCATGAAAATTTGAATGACAACTATCTGTATTGTCCGAATGCTGTGGATATTGAACCTGGAGGTGTAAAGGACTTTGAGTGTCATTGGTCGAAAGATGAGCCAGTTATCGTGAGTAATGTTCTTGCAGCAGGATTTGGGTTGAGCTGGGAGCCTATGGTGATGTGATGAGCTTTACGTTAGATTAAAAGTGGCTACCATGATAAGCTTTTAGATGCAGAAGTTATCAATTGCTTGGATTTGACAGAGGTTAGTCTGCCGTAATATCTTTTGTTGTATGACTCAAATTTGGGCTTTGTTGATCAGAGAACAGTTTATTCTCTACATTTGTATCTTCTAAATAATTAATGTGTTGATTATAATAAGGAAGAGCGTATAATTACAATCAGATTTAAGTTATGAATAAAATGATTCATGAAGTAGAGTAACAGGTCAAAATGGGTTAGTGTTGAATCAGGTCATTTTTAAATGGGTCAAAACGGGCTTGTTTGACTCACACTTTTGTTGTGTAATTTATTTTGATAGTTAGTTGGTTCTGACTACAGACTCATTTTTATTACATAATCAAAAAGGTTTAGAACATTTTTGCTTATTAAAAAGACTTATTATTTATTTTTCTAGCCATTGCAGAGAGTCTCTATTAAGTTTATTATCACTATATTTCTCACTTGAACCATCAAATTACAAGTACCCTATAATGATGGTTTCAAAAAGCAATGCATTGGTAAGGAATCACGGTTTCTCACAAAGAAGGCCTGTATATATTTAGTGCGCGAATTACCCCTACTGATGCAAAAAGCCCATCTGCGATCCATATTTAGTGCGAAAATTCATTGTTAAAGGTGTAATTTGAAATTCAAAATCTTGAGAATGTTTAGATCAAAAATTGGGGATATTGATCGTGAGAATTAAAAATCATAATTGCTTTCCTTTATTATGCACTTTCCCTTATCATGCCCAAACTGTAGCTAAAGGGAATTCTCCCATCAACAAAACCCTATGCAAAAATAAAGAACGTGGTAATAGTCTTTCTTCAAGATGTAAGTTCTTCGATTTTTATGTTACTTTAGAGGGTTAACAGTTGGTATCTAAATACCAACTAAACCGATTGGTAGATTGATCGTTATCACTTTTTTCCTAAGTGTAAAAGTTCTCATTTGATATCTTTGTTTATAACTTTGAATCGTTATTATGTAGACTCAAGGTAACATTGCAAAGTGGAGGAAGAAAGAAGGGGATAAGGTAGGTTGTTTGAGAGATTATTCCCGTCATAGTAGATTCTTTTACCTATTTCTACATCTATGCATTGCAAATATTATGTTTATGTTATATTTGTTGGCTATTGGTAACTCTCTTTATTTGTTTTTTTGTTCTAATAGATAGAAGTCGGTGATATCGTCTGTGATATCGAGACGGATAAGGCTACCCTTCAATTTGAATGTCTTGAATAAGGGTATATCTGTCGTCCCTGTTTTAATTAACATTTGTTGCTTCTTTCAAATCTAATAAATTCTGCCTTTAAAACAAAAGTCTGTATGTCTTTCATGTTTTCAGATCTTTATTTGGTTGAAGCCATATTTTACGTTGGTGACGGAAGAGGAATCCCATCAAGTTTAGATTCATATTTAGCGATGGTTAGCAGCTGCTGTGATGGTATGGTGGTGATCATATATTCCTAAGTAGTTTATCGGTCAAGTACAACTATTACCCTTTTTTGTAAAAAAAAAATTGTTCTTTCAAATGATATCTGAACTTCCTTTTTTCCGTAGCTACTTATTCGATGGGGGAAATGTTGGGACTGTATAATCGAGTTGGCCATCTCATTAAAGGTTGTACTTTTATTTCCGATATATAATAATTTGGTTTATCGTACCATTTTATGTAATTATGTGTGTTCATTCTTGGATAGAAAAGCCAGATACAAATTAGGAGAACAAAAGTCACAAAAGTCCAAAACAGTTGGCTCCATGTCATAGATTAGCTATGTTTATAGATTTACAAATTAAGACCAAGTAGCTGCTTGCTTGGTTCCTGATACCCCAAGCTAAAATTCATTTGATTTTCGAAAGAGTTTAATCTTCCGTGTTAATGTAGGAAACTTCTATCTTACATGGATATAATAGTCTACTACGGAGTATGATTTAGGAGACGGTAACAAAAAACCCTATCGACATTACATGGTTTGTAAGTCGCTTAAAATCTTAGTTTCGTGTTTGCTATGCTGATTGATTATTTATGTACTTAATGAACAATCAATTCAAAGTTTTGAAACAGGTTGTCGCCTTTGGTAATAGGCTAATAGCTGAAGCTCATGTATATTGGTTCTTGAACCTGAAGCTCAATCGTATGAAGTAAGTTTGATGGTTCAATGTTTTGTTATGAGCTTTTCATTAGAAGTTTGGATTTAAAACTGTATTTTATATGCTTCTGATTCAGTGGATAGTCGCATGCAAGATACAATTGTAGCATGGGCTTTTTATGTGATGAGGAGACTAATCAAGTAAGTGTATTATCATAAATATTACATTTTCTAGATATATGGAATTATAAGCTGTTATGAATACATACATGTCAACGTGTAGGATAGATACGAGATGGTTTCCATTGGTATTGACACTATAAATACCAAAACATGCAAGGTAATATTCACAGTCAAACAGATAATCCATTCTGTATGTATGCATTTCAACATTAGTTGGGGAATTAGTTAACTTTAACCCATAGGTTTATAGTTGAAAATATCTATTATGCAGCCTTCAGCAACTGAAAATGGACCTTATGATTACAAATTTTTAGATTAAAACTTTTTTTTTCTTGTAGAGAGCCTATACCTTCAAATCCTCCATATATTGATATTGATGTAATGAGTTTTGTAATTTTGCAGTATCCTTTTATTGTGTTCAAGAAAAGAGACATTGACTATCTTCTTAGTCTAGGTATAAGTACAAAGCTGCTGAGTTATGGGTGAAATTATTTTTGAAGTGATATGTGTGGACTGAGGTTGATCAACACAATCATCAGGTTTGGAGATTTACGTGTGCTCTTAAAAATGGTTGGGAATGTGGGGTTTGCAACAACATAGACTCATTATCATTGTACTATTATGTTGCAGGAGATAGCTAGACCAATTCGGAAGACTAAGATAAAGGTTCAACTGTTAAGAAAGGCCAATGTCTATGTTCTAAAATGAAACCCCAAAGAGTTCAATAAAGAAGGTATAAATGTAATTTAAAAGGAAACATTGATTGTAAATATAGCAAATTTACCCATGTGTTTGTGAGTGGGTCGTATTGGGTTATGTTGTATGTTTATCTACTCAAGCAGTCAAACGGGTCAAGTGGGTTTAGAACATAAACTTGCTTTGTTTCAGGAACTAGGTACTTTTCTTGATATGACTTTTGCAAATTACAATCTGCCCTTTCTTTGACAGTGAGCTGTTCGTTTTCCCAAACTATGGAATCAACTGTGCAGAAAAGAATGGGGTTGTTTTCATTTGAAACTTCTGCCTAACATTAAGTATCCGTTCGAGCCTTCGAGGTATTGCAATGACTTGCTTCTAGCAAATTTCCCTTCTATATGTTTTTAATTTTAGAGGTGGCAATTTTGGCCCATCTATATATGAGTGGATCAATGTTCTTACATGTGTACTTATTTTGATATGTGGCGATTACGGTCCATCTACTTATGAATGTCTACAAGAAGGTCGAGTTTCATCTTTATCGGTACATGTAATTAAATATCAGCTCAACAGGAAATGAGTGAAACGAGTCTTAAGCTCTTGAAGTGTAGTTTTTTACTCACATAACCTTCCAAGTCACCTTAATGACTTATACGATATAGTTTTTGATGTGTACATCACACTATTACCTTTTTTGTTACTAACGCCACCCACTTGTCATCTTTATTAAGTATAATATAATGTACACATATAGCATAGTACAAATATACAGTCAAATTATAGTTCATACTCAACTTTTCCTGTCTTTACTCAACACAAGTAATTCACAAAGACGTGTATTGGATCCTCTTACATTGGTTATCCGTTCGAGCCTTCGAGGTACTGCAATGACTTGCTTCTAGCAAATTTCCCTTCTATATGTTTTTAATTTTAGAGGTGGCAATTTTGGCCCATCTATATATGAGTGGATCAATGTTCTTACATGTGTACTTTTCCTGTCTTTACTCAACACAAGTAATTCACAAAGACGTGTATTGGATCCTCTTACATTGGTTATCCGTTCGAGCCTTCGAGGTACTGCAATGACTTGCTTCTAGCAAATTTCCCTTCTATATGTTTTTAATTTTAGAGGTGGCAATTTTGGCCCATCTATATATGAGTGGATCAATGTTCTTACATGTGTACTTATTTTGATATGTGGCGATTACGGTCCATCTACTTATGAATGTCTACAAGAAGGTCGAGTTTCATCTTTATCGGTACATGTAATTAAATATCAGCTCAACAGGAAATGAGTGAAACGAGTCTTAAGCTCTTGAAGTGTAGTTTTTTACTCACATAACCTTCCAAGTCACCTTAATGACTTATACGATATAGTTTTTGATGTGTACATCACACTATTACCTTTTTTGTTACTAACGCCACCCACTTGTCATCTTTATTAAGTATAATATAATGTACACATATAGCATAGTACAAATATACAGTCAAATTATAGTTCATACTCAACTTTTCCTGTCTTTACTCAACACAAGTAATTCACAAAGACGTGTATTGGATCCTCTTACATTGGTTATTCCCTTAATTCTTTATTTTTTTGTACGTGATGCAACTATTATGAAGCATTCTGTTTGTTTTCGTACATTTGATCCAGATTACATAACCTTTTCTCAGATCTACATTATGTATCTGACTTTGTTTGCTATAATCTGATGATAGAAAACAAAAAAGCTACAACAAGTGCGAGAAACTGGTAAAAGATTTCGTTAAGGAATTCGTTTATAATTAATTACAGAACTTCATAATAAATCTGTGTATGAAGATTTGCAAAAAAGTATAGTCGTTTGAAAATTATGTTGGTCTATTCAAATGTCAGTGATACAATTATAAGGCAGCCCACATTTGCCTTCATTGCAATCAGCGGTTACTTTGTTCGCTTCCAAGCTCTGACTTCGCTTTGGATTGGACTCCCTCAACAATAAATAGAAGCATTCTCCCCGTTGCAGTTACATAACAATAATTATTGCTATTGTAATTGAATTTTTAAAATCATAATCCTTTACCATACCGAAACGAGGATCATTTTGTTCTTACATTTTGTATCCTTGGATACAAGGTTCTATTTTATATATTATTGCCATGTTCAATACAATTTTACTTTGTTAGGATTACCTTTTCAACACATCTTATGTTATAGTGACTTGACAACTATAGTGTATTCATGCTGCAAATAATTTTCAAATGTAAAGTGAGATGTGCCCCTCCTATGTATTGAAAGCAACCATAATACTACCTTAATAAGATGATTCAATTAAACCAATAATCAAATTCACTTGACATCATTTTTTTCCCTACAAAGTCTACCTAACGTAAGAATCCTACATTTTAACATTTTAATAGCCCGCAAAATTGCGGGTCTTGATCTAGTTTTTAGATATGTTGTGGAATTATAATGATGGTTTAATCTTACATGTACTCTTCATTGAGATTCATTTTTATGATGTTTAGGTAGCAATGATAGAAGCATATTTGATGGTGAAAAACATGCTTCAGGTCTGAGTTTGTGGAATTATAATGAGAATCCATAACTGGTATCATCTTTAGAATTTCTTCTTTTGTGTGGATCATTGTCATTGTTATGGTGTGTAAAATTGTTTTTTTATAAGTATCTTAATATGATTACCGTAAAAATATATTACTGAACTATTTTGAAATTTTGCTTGAAGCTGCCATTCGTGTGCATTCTCATGAATTAAAATAACCTGTTCTCATGAACTAAAATGATACATTGTACGTATTTTGTAACGTATTTCATTTTCATTATTTGTTTAATATATGGTAGAAACAATGTTAGTGTGTGCTTAATTTGATGGAACAAGGATTAGAACCCAGTAGCGATCTTGACATCAGATGGAGACTTCCGTGTGGTGAAATGGCTTAGATGAAACAAGACTTTTGCTATTTAAGGCTGTTGCTATTTTCCATGTGAGTAATCATTAGTTGCTTTTTGTTTGTGAATAACTTATGTCAGAATTAACTTTGTTCGTTTCTTGCTTAATGATTTTTTGCCACTGACTTGCAATAGGATCGACTTGACCCAACCGATGATTCAACCACAAGCCGTCTTCATCTGGATTCCACACATGGTTTATGGTTAAGTCATAAGTGATTGAGGTTTTTATGAATAGTAATAGTGCTCCTACCGATTTGTTAATGGGGCACTGTGTAGTTCATATGCAACAACTTATAATTTGTAACAAACTATGTCAGGCATGGTTGTTTGCTCTCTGTGCAACCCTTTATACATCCTTAAATGCCAACAACAGTGCTTCACTTTGGTGCTTATTTAGAAATATGCGACCCTACGGGTTGCAACGAGCTTTGATGATGAAGTTATAATGCACAATATCTTAGTGACCATTTTAATTAATCATGGGCAGAGGAGTACAAGAGATTTTGGCGTCTTCAATTACCTTGGGCTTAACACTTAAAAATTGTTGGAGGATGTAACTGACAAGTTTAAGAGAAAGGTACAATCAACATCACATATATATTAAAACAAATAACTACTTTTCTTACAGAGCTTTATATGTTTCTTTCTGGTTTACTTGACAGTACAATGAATTCGTGTGAAGCATGCTTTGATGTTGAATAAGGTAGGATCAGTCATGTGTACTTAGTGTATATGAATAACTTAGATGTAGTTTCTTATTTATAGTTCACTCGCAACGACTAGGCGGGTTAACACATTTTCAATTTATGAACCAGTTGCGTGATAGTTATAGTTGTACTTATAGTGGTGGTGAGTTCTGATTGCTAATCTCCCACTCTTAATTAATTATATAGTTTGATTCTCCATTCTTTGTAACTATAATCTTTTTATGGTGGTTTATTATCTTGAATTTTATTGGTGCCTTTAGACAAAAGAACATTACCTATTAAATTGGAGGAGGTGATTCTTGTCAAAACCAACTGTCAAGGGGTATGTTACCAAGTCTCGTACTTATAATTTCTTAGTAGAAATATTTGTACTTTTTAATATAATGAGTTCCTTGGTCATTCAGTTTGTTACTATGTGATAATGGTTATACACGCATTGGGTTAGCGATTCACTTGAGCTGAAATTATATTGAGGGAGATGATGGGTCCGTCACTACGTACCGTTTGAGATTTCAGTTATACATTAACTTCCATTTTATGATAACAGGGTCCATTTGCTATTGAACATCTTATCTGACCTGAACTTCTAAAAATGTGATATTATTAATTGTTTTCTTCTACTGTATTTAAGTTGCAGCCTTCGAACAATTGATACGGACAAAACTAGATATTTTTGTAGTGAATGGGATTTACATCATGGAAATGGAGTTGTTCAATCATCCAAAATTTTTTCTCCATATACAAACTAGATATTATCGTGATTACAGATGATGTTTTTGCGTCTCTTTTGCTATGTACTTCACAACCATTGATACATTTTTTTATTAGTTTTTGGGTTTTTTTGCTAACGGAAGCTCTAAGGGTTTTCGTTAAGACTTTCACACATGCTTTAAAATTTGTACTATAACCATAACCAACTCTATGTCTACCTTCCGTTAGCAATTTCCTTTTTTTATTAATTCTTATTTCTTTGTCATTACATCGATGATTTATTTTTGTACTATTTTTCTTATTATAAAACCATTTTTCTAATCTATTTCTTCTTATACGGAGTATTACTTAACTATAACGACTTGCTCTGGAATTGTGAAGCGGCTAGAAACAGCCGACTTAGTCTCAGATATTTTGTATAGTCAGGATGTACTTTTCTCCTTAAATAATGATACTAGAGAAAGTTAAACTTTAGTCCTACTCATTAAATTTTTCATTTATTGTGAAGGCATATTTTCAATAATTTGAAAACAGTCGGTTGAAGCATTGAAAACTAATGCGGTAAGCACGACAAATTCGAAAGAATGGACCACTGATTTGAAACCACATATTAAATTGTATATGTTCACTTTATGCACATTCAGATAGTGATGATTACATAATCTAATGAGCACCTCAATTTTATGGGAAGTGATAGATATAACACACAAATCGTTTCATACAATGAACTATACAACTGTTAAAACTTAGGGTAAATATATTTTGTCGGCATCGTACCCCCCCTATTTGTTCCGAGTTAAGCAACCTACCCCTAAAACTCCCAATGTATGCAACAAACTGGTTATTTATGTGCTATAATCTCTGAAAAGTTAGTTTTGACCGTTTCATATTGTAGTTTGCTGACTAAGCAGCCACGTATCATGCCAGGTAATAATATTTTGCCACATCAACTGAGCCACGTCATTTTAATAATGCATATAGCTTATCTTTTATTTTATTTCTTTCTAATTTGTTTTTTTTATTAGTCACCAGATTGATTTGAAAACCCATCTAACAACCACTTCTATGGATTCGGTGTACCTTCTGGTGGCCGTGAAACTCTGGCAAAATCCCGCAAAATTCGTCGGCGTCGTATTTGTAGGTGAGGATTTGTTTGGCGATTTGAAGGTCATCAGCGTCTTCTCGACGGCTCATCCCATCTCCACCGGAAGTATCAATAGTTCGACGGAGGTTTCTGATCGATGGTGAAAATCTGCAGGTTTCCGATCGGCGATGAAAAATTGCAGGGTTCCGATCGATAAGATGCGAAAAGTTACAGGTTTCCGATCGATGCGAAAAGTTGCGGTTTTCCGATTAATGGAATGCGAAAAGTTTCAGGTTTTCGATCGATGTTGATAGTATCCAACGATGTTGTTAGATCTATTTTCATGTTTGGGTTCGTGTTTTTTTAAGAAGTTTTAATTCGTTTTCTTGTTTTTAGATCTGGATTTTTACAAATCAGCTTGTTTATGTTGTTAATGATTTGATTCGATTTAATGTTCGATTCCTGGTTTGCTGTTTGATTTGATGAAGTTCAAGGCGTCAAGACTTTTGTGATTTGGTCAAAATAAAAAGAATTATAGATATGAAATAATGTGGTGGTGATTTAGACATTTAGTCATAGAAAATTTTTGTTTTCCTTAAGATTTGTTGCAATCGAATTGATGTTGCCGGACAAAAAAAAGGAAAGGAGGTGGGATATTTTAAAAGTGAGAATGAATCTTCAAATTTGGTTTTGATGATAAAGATGATGAAAAAAAAAAACCAAAAATATCCACGTTTGCAAATTTTTGTCCACATCGGTATTTAAAATAAAAAAAAAATGACACATCATTAATTTACCTGTTATCCCGGTAACCGGTTACCATATTGCCGATATCGATACAACATTAACCAGTATACTGCAGACAATGGGAGTTTTAATGGTAGGTTGCTTAACTCGGAACAAACAAGGGGGGTACGATGCCGACAAAATATATTTACCCTAAAACTTATAGTACAAATATATCACAACACAAATTTGAACTATGAATCAATTATTTTGTTGTATTTATCACCTCCCTAATATTATATATCACTTTTATATCCTAAATTTGTATCATCAAGCGAAATTGCGGGTTATAAACTAGTATTTTTTTTTTATCATTAAATTCTAGATATATGAATAGATAGTATCCAGAAGGATTTTCTTGCGTCTCCATAAAAGCCTAGAAATCTAGAATAGTCCATGCATAGAAATCAGCCAAATTATTTCGGTTTAATTAAATTCAACATCTAGGGTCATCGTTACGTACATGACCAGGATTCATGCACATGTGGTTCTAATATATCGGTATAATTTACTCTTCTTTTTAAAACAAATAATGTTATACCCCCTCCGTCTCGACATAATTGTTCTGTTTTGACTTTTTGAAGTCTTTCTATTTCAACTTTGACCTTAAATATTTTTGTTTGTGTTATATAATATTTGATACAAAATATATGAATGGATTGTGTTTTAAATGTATTTTCATGGGAGAATTACATCTATATCCTTCAAAAAGTAAACAATTACGTATATATCCTTTTAAACTTCATAATTACTTGTATATCCTCCCAAACCAATAGAATTCTCGTAAATATCCAAATAAATAATTTAATTATTATTAAATGATTTTAATTTTTGAAACACTTATCTAAATATTAATTAACAAGTTATGTGACTATTTTACCCTTTTTCTATTATAAACCTAAAAGCTGTGTATCCTGTTGTGTTCATGAATAATTGAAAACTGTAGAAAGCGTAAAAGGTTTTAGATGCTGACCGTAAACAAATTGTTAACGAGATAGAGAGCCATATATTTTAATGAGAGAAACTGAAAATAAAGATTTCTCCATTATCTACCGTTGAAATAAGGATGAGTGAAATCTTGATTAATTTCTCTAGAAATTGAAGATACAAATGATAATAATTATAATACGTGGCAAAGAAGCCCAGAACATAGTGGACTTCTTCAATTGAATTTTTATTTTCTTTAAAAAAATTGATTTTAACCTTAATAACCAAAAGCAAATCTGAAAGGAATTGGCCTAATAAGAAGTTTTTCACATTTTTAGAATCCCTGCTACACATATAAGAGAGAACTGCATCATCATCATGATTATATTACTATATAATAATTCATTCAAAACTGTGTTTTGTAAAAATACGAGTAGTTGTAGTCGGTCATGTAGAAGCAGATAGGTTACATGGATGAGAGAAGGGCAAAAAGGTCTAGTAACATGTAAATTTATTAAAAACTATTAAATTATTTATAAAAATGTGTATTTGGATATTTAGGAGAATTTTAATGTTTTGGAAGGATATATACGTAATATTGAAGTTTATAAGGATATATACGTAATTATGCGGTTTTCGAAGGATATAGATGTAATTCTCCCTATTTTCATTGATAAAATCCTCATCCAGTATTATATAACACAAACAAAAATCTATTAAGTTAAAGTTGAAAAAAAAAAAGATTTCAAAATATCAAAACATGGCAATTATTTTGGGACAGAGGGTGTATGTAATACTTCCTCCATCCCAATAAATTTGTCCTCTATAACTTTTGTATAAGTTACGATATATTGATTAATGTCACTTTTTCTCTAAGGGTGTGTTTGGGTGACTAGCTTATGAGAGCTTATAGTAGCTTAAGCTTATTTTTTTCACATACTTCGGCTACAAGCTTTGTTTGGAACATAAATATGTAGGAGCTTAGTGGGAGCTTATTGAAAAAATAAGCTCTAGAATAATAAGCTACTTGAAGTAGCTTATTGAAAATTCTAGAGCTTATGAGTATTGAATTTATATAAATACCCTTTATTTAAATGTTCGATTTATCTTTTTGTGTCTTTTAATGTCATTTTACATCTATAAGCTTCAGCTACTTCACCAAACATTTACAAAAATAATCATAAGCTTTAGCTTCCAGCTCTTTATATAAGCTTCAGCTAACGGCTCCAGTTACAAGCTTCTAGCCCCAGCTACAAACTTCCAGCTCCAGCTACCAGCTACTTTTACCAAACACACCCTAAGAAAATTTTGACTAAAATTATTTATGAAATAATTAAATACTACCTCCGTCCTAGTCAAAGTGTCTATTTTGACTTAGCATACAGTTTTAGGATTCTTCACTGTCTACATATTTCACCAATTAAATAACAAATCTACCCACTAAAATTTGATTCGATTAGTTCAAACATGATAGTGGATACTTATTTAGGACAACCCAAAATAATAGTGTGGACACTTGAGATAGACCAGAGGAAGTAATAAATTGGGTAAAATGAAAAGTTCAATACTTTTTAATAGTTATTTTTTGAAGGTTAACAGTTAAGTAGTCAACCCAAGACATATATATATATATATATATATATATATATATATATAAGAGTAAATTGCATGGATGATCTCTGTGGTTTACATGCATTCTCACTGTTGGTCCATATACTTTGTTTGTTGCATTGACGGTCCAAAAACATAAAAATTGTTGCACAATTGGTCCCTCGTTCAACTATAATGACTAAACTACCCTAGTCTGTTTTATATTCATTTTTCTACTTATTAATATTAATTTATTATCTAATACTAGTATAAAAATTAAAAATAAAACATTTATTTCTTCAGATGTGTCTCCCCTAACCTCCTCTTTCCCTTACCCTATTGCTAATATGAATAACCATTTACATCCATCTCCACCTCCAAAATTCAACTGCTTCTAGCCACCACTACACCCACTTCCAAAACCTCGAACGCCACCAGGTCTCTGCAAACTCACCACATCCATCATAAGCCACTTGTAACTAATAAAAACTCATCTCAGCCTTCAAAAACTCGTCTCCTGTAACCAAATCACCGCAGTCGTCAAAAGCCCCGCCAATAACCACCTATAACCATCGCTAGATCTGAGATGTCTAGCCATACCAGGTCATCGGAAAATGGTCGGATTCTACATCTCACCTTTTAATAAGTCACCTAACCGCCAACTCCGATTACAATTTCTTTTATCCAGATCCACCGACTTGTATTCATTATTCCGATCTATGATTTCATTTTTACATATCCATGGCTAGACCTCCACCACGACCACAAATCTGCCGGAGATGATGGCGGCGTCGGCGCACTTTCAGCAGCGAAACCTTTTTTGCCATCTTCGGCGAACCTTTGGTCTTCATCTAAGGTGAAGCTATGGTCTCGATCTTTGACGAATCAAATGTTAAGTAAGATACAAAGCACTTTTTTTTTTTGTAAAAATCGGGAACAACAATGGTGATGGATTGTGGCTATTTTGTAGCTGAGTTAATATTGAACAACCATAGTAGTTAGAGTTGCAGGAAGAACAAGCGCTTCTTGTTTTGAGATGAAAAACGTAAAGATGTTTCGATGATTCTGATGAAAATAAAATGTTGGTACATGTTAGTGTGCCATCAGTTGGTCAAGAGTCTGTAACTGTTTTATAAATGAAAGTGATTTGAAAGTCAGAAATTTGTCTAAGTGTTATTAGGCGACACTAGGCCAGTGTCACTATTAGCGACACTAGGCTAGTGTCGCTAGTGGCGGCAGGAAGTGTTGTCAAGGTGCTGATTGAATTGTGTATATGTGACACCCGGCATTTTAGGTCATCGTTATTACGTTTAATATTATCATTAATATATGTATTAGTCAGAAATAGGACTAAGTACATATACACATTTCGTATATTTATATATTTATACACGAACACGATCTATGAAAAATCTCGCAACAACAAATCTGAAAGCGCGCAGAAATACAAAAACGGACGTTGGTGCAAAACTTTATAAATAAAGTATTATTGTTAAAAATAATAATTATTTATTCGGACACAAATAAAACATATTTCGTTTTATTCAAAACGCATCCTGCGCAACGAAACCATGCGAAACACATCCGTCCATCAAATTTAAAACAAAGTTATAATTTTATAACTCGGATAAAGTAGTTTTATAAAAATACTTCGATTAAAAATGGTACGAAATTTCATTTGTAAATTTATCATTTAAAAATATTACACCAATATAGGATCGGGTACACAAACACGGGCGAAAAATACTACCATTTGAGACAAGATTCACAAAAAGTGGATCTTGCCCTAAGCATAAGCCGACCAAACACACCCTCCTCTTTCTTCTCTTTTCATTTCATTTTCTTTTTCTTTTTCATCTCATCTCTTCTCCATCTATTTCTCTCTAAATCATCAACAACAAAATAACAATAACAACAACAAATCAGCAGCTACGGATCATCATCACCATCGAGCTTCATCATCTTCATCACCTTCATCATCTCCATTCACTCTCATTTTCAAAAAGTAAGGAAATCTCTCTCTCTAGAAATTGTTTCTCTTTCTAAAAATTACTTAGATTACTTAGAAATGCATGTTAGTAGCTTCTTATAACATCAAAACGCCCAAAAATCGAACCAAAACTCGTTTTGAAGCTTGAAATCGTCGAACGGACCGTTGTGTCGCAGATGCCCAAAAACAGTACTGCGACACAGCCTGTGTCACAGGGTAATGTCGCAGGATTTATGTCACAATAATTAATTATGTCGCACGGTGCAACGCAAGTCATTATGTCGCAGCAAAACTGAACGTCACACATAGCGACACAACACACTATGTCGCATTAAATTAAGGACGTCGCACAAAGCGACACAAGCTCCTATGTCACACCTAGTGTCGCTACTAGTGTCGCAAAACACAGAATCTTGAAAACCTATGTTTTTCACTAAGTGTCGGGACTAGATTTTACCACTCGACTTTACTCCCGGATTTTGGATGCGTTTTTACTAAAGCAACGTAGGTTGCCACCCCTTGGACCCCGCTACCAGGGGCGCTGCCCCCGAACCCCCGTACGCAATTTCATACTTTATAAAGATACAATGAAACAAATATAATAATAATGTTTTCAGGGATTATTATTGCAAACCGTCACCAACGGGCAGTACACGATCTTTAAAACCAAGCAACAAATAAATACTCGAACGACTTACTTAGTCAGACTGTTTAGTCCCGTACTTATATAATGTCACGTGTTTAGGACACTAGGAGGTTACCATTGTGACGACACGCGTATTGTAGAATCGCTCGCTCCTACAGGTGAGTTCATAGCCCCACTCTTCAACTGTTTTACTGTTTTCGAGGTGAGAATGCATACACGTTTTATTATCTTTTCATTGATTAATGAATACAACTTGTTTTACAAATGTTTATGATAAACATGTTACGATCCAACATTAACGAGTTCTCAAAATAAACTTAAAGGTATTAAGTACTCGAGAGATGGAAAACACTTAGTCAAACTGCTTGCACGATCATCTAGAGACTAAACACCTCTACACAACATTATGCTATGATTACTAGTTTAGACTAATACACGAGTGAATATCGAATTGAGATACCTAGATACCTGATGGACTTGAGATTACGAGTACACCAAAGTAGCATACACTAGATGAGTACATTGTACTATACCCGACTAACTAAGTGATGAATATACATACTTAGACATCTTATGCTACGTCCGATATCTAGGTGACGACTGCTCACACTTAGATACATTATGATTGATATGTGACAGCTATAGGTGCATACTTATGATTTACACCTACAATATTACCATAGGGTAATACAGTTGGATAAACATTGTATTGCGATTATCTGTGAATATCATCTATTTGGTTATGCATACATGTACTGTTTGGCGCGTTGCGTTACTTCCGGGCTCGTGGAGCTACTTCCGGGCACTGTGTGCTACTTCCGGGCGCGCTGCACTACTTCCGGGCACGTTGTGCTACTTCCGGGCTCTTGGAGCTACTTCCGGGCACTGTGTGCTACTTCCGGGCGCGTTGCGCTACTTCCGGGCACTTGGTGCTACTTCCGGGCACTTGGTGCTAGTTCCGAGCACTTGGAGCTACTTCTGGGCATTCCGTGCTACTTCCGATTATGTATACATGTTTGGTATATATACACGTACACTTGATATGCATGCATGACACACTTTTAAGCACGTAATGCTTCATTTGGTTATACTGTTAAGCATGGATTGCTTCGTATACATGTACACCTGATTTCATCATTAAGCACGAGGTGCTTCGTTTATAATTATATTATCAAGCACGTGGTGCTTCATGGGATCATACTATTAAGCACGAGATGTTCATTCGACTATACTATTAAGTACGTGGTGCTTCAATTGATATCACTAATAAGCAAGGGGTGCTTCATTTAATTTCACAGTAGGCACGTAGTGCTACTCCCGATACAATATGTACACATGATAATCTGATAGATTATCTGAACACAAGGTATTTCATCAAAATCCTTCATGGGATGTGATTTCCAGATAGGAAATTGACCTACTTCTAGGAACTTATTCCAACATGGTGAACCAGTGGATAATACATACTAGCCATACCTATCGGATTAGGTCATAGGGTTATATTAATCACCCCCCCCCCCCCCTATTACATATTGATGTAACACTTTCGTGACAATACAGTTTAAATACAATGTATTAAACTACTTTTGTACTACAAATGATTTATGCTACTCGATTTAACTAATAAAACCTGTGAACTCACCAGCTTTATAGCTGACTTGTTTTAGTATGCATTCTCAGGTGCCCAGCAGGATTAAGACACTACAAGCTATGCTAGCTCGAGTCGCATGTTTTCAAACACTTGGAAGATTTCCTTGCATAACTTTTGTTTTATCAAATGATGTATTGAAATTTAATGCGCACTCGCAACTTGTAAGCCAATTATTTTTAAAATGTAATAACTATTTTTCAAACGTCTCATTTAGAGGTCGTTTGTTATATCTTTGTGCTTTGATTATTGATTAGTCGCACCCCGACCCGAACCGCTTCCGCAATCCGAATCTGGGGTGCGACAGTATAAATAGATGAGTTAGGGTTCATTGTAAGGGTGGACGAACCCTGAGAGTGTTTGAGCAAATATTGGTGTGTCTTCTGTAACTATTATACGAAAATTATCAATACAAATCAGAAGCTTTAGATATATTCGTGTTTCGTGTTTGATTAAATGTTCAATACTTAATTGTTTGGATTCCGCACTTACGATTGAGTTACGATTCGATAGATCATAACCTCTAGGACCTACATAAAATGTTTACTCTGATAATAATATACGTATTTGTATTTTGATATGTAAATAAAAATAACGGAATACTTACAAAAATGAATACTAAAGTCAGATAAGGGTAATTTAGTCATTGCAGTTGAACGAGGGACTAATTAATAGTGCAACAACTTTTACGTTTATGGACTGTCTATACAATTAATAAAGTATAAGGATCAACGGAGAGAATGTGTGTAAACTACAGGGATCATGCATGCTATTTACTCTAAATATAACTAGTTAATTTTTGAAAGTTAAGTGTCAACTCATATATAAATATTACTACCTCCGTTTCATAATTATTGTACAGTTTTGACTTTCGGAAATCTTTATTTTTCAACTTTGACCTTAAATATTTTTGTATGTGTTATATAATACCTAATACAAAATATATAAATGGATAGGGTTTTAAAATGTATTTTCATTGGTATAATTTTTATCAATTTTTATATAACACAAACAATAAATAAGATCAAAGTTGGAAAAGAAAGACTTCAGAATGTCAAAACTGGACAATAATTTTTAGATGGAGGTAGTAATATTAACATTAATTAGTAATACAAAGATGAGTAAAACTTTTTTTTTTTTTTGGACCGAGGGAGTAAACACGTGATCCTTGTAGGCGACGTGGCACTTTCACTTGAATCCAAGACGTACAAAATGTTTATAAAAGTCAACTTGCTATTTCAACTCCAATTTTCAATTGGGTTAATTATTTAAAAGTTAAAACTACCACCTACTTTTAAATTTGTCCCCTTTTTCCATCCTACTTTTTTTATATCTCATTTCCTCATCCTAATTTTACATCTCGTCCCTTTTTTCACATTCTATTTTTTTCTATCCTATTTTCTCATCCTACTTTTACATCTTGTCCCTTTTTTCCCATTTGTTACTTGAAAACTACTGCAACAGGTTGTATAACATGGGATTTAAAAAGAAAAAAGTATCACACCCATAACTGAAATTTTTCATCGCCATTTCAATCAGTTTTTTTTAGACCTTTAATACACACAAAAAATGAATAAATTTACGTAGTGAACATCAATTGGGTGGTTGTTCAAGCAGTCTAGGCGTCCAGCCCCGTCCAAAATTTTAGTTCTCATAATTTAGCAATACTATAAGTAATTTACTATATGTGAAATTAGGAATAATTAAGTATACCTTTGTGGTTTCTTTATAATATTAAGTGTATTGAATGTTCTGCACATAAATTTATTCATTTTTTGTGCGTATTAAAGGTCTAAAATAATTGTTTGAAATGACGATAAAAAAGTTCAGTTATTGGTGTGATTTTTTTTTCTTTTTAATTCCCATGTTATACAACCTGCTGCGGTAGGTTTTCACGTAATAAATGAGAAAATAAGGGACAAGATGTAGAAGTAGGATGAGAAAATAGGACATAAAAATTAGGATGAGAAAAAAGGGACAAGATGTAAAAGTAGGATGGGGAAATATGACATAAAAAAGTAGGATGGGAAAAAAGGGACCAATTTGAAACTAGAAGGTGGTTTTAGATAATTAATCCTTTTCGATTCACATGTATGGGCTGGGGTGACTTCAATGTACAACATTAATGACAGTTGAGATATCAATAATTAAGTTGTAGTCACTAATTAAATATCTAAATTACTAATCTAATAATGCATACATCCTAGCTCTATATATATCAAGATCAATTTAAATCAACACACAAACTAACTCCAATGGATCTTAAAGCTTTTCTATCAGAAAACTTTTCATCCCCTCTATTCATTCTATCAACCTTTATTTTCCTTCTACTAATAATCATCATACAAAGCAAGGGACCATCTTCAAATAACATCCAAAATCTCCCACCTGGTCCTCCAAAGTTGCCAATCGTTGGAAACTTACTAAAGGTGGGAGATAAAATTCATGTTTCCTTAGCGCAATTCGCCCAAGAATATGGCCCTCTCATATCTCTTAAATTAGGTTCACAAACTCTCGTTGTGGCTTCTTCTCCTGAGGCAGCGATGGGAATCCTCAAGACTCAAGACCGTTTTCTTTCGTCACGTTCGGTACCTACCGCACTTGATCGTAAATCGCTACTATCTCATTCAATCTTTTGGTCAGATTGCAATGAAATTTGGAGAACCTTAAGAACCCTTTGTCGAACTGAAATTTTCTCACCACAAGCCCTTGAGACCCACTCTAGTTTACGAGTGGAAAAGATAGATAAAATGTTGAGTTTCTTGAAGAGTAAACAAGGAGAAGTAATTAACACACAAGATATACTTTTTACTACCGTGGGTAATACTCTAAGTTGCATTATATTTGACAAAGACTTGCTTGATATAGAAAAAGAAAATGGGACTTGTACAGGATTAAAAGCTTCCATATATATGATACTTGAGTATGGAGCTCGTGTAAAGGATTTTGGTTCATTTTTTCCGATGTTTAACGAATTGGATCTTCAGGGAATAAGGAAAGGAGGCAGGAAACATATACAAGAGATGTTTGACTTTTGGATGGACATTATAGAAGATAGAAGAGCTCATATAAAATCTACAACTTGGTCGTCGGAACAAGCAACAACTTTCGTGGATCGTTTGATTGATGTTGGATTCACGAATGACCAGATCAACCAATACATTGCTGTAAGTCTAGCTAGTTACTATCAACTTACTTAAAGCATATCTCATAAAATGTAGTGAAATGATATTCAGGCCTAAACATTGAACGCACGCAACATGATAACCATTGAACATAGTGCTAAAAGGCAGACCGTTTTAATAAATCCGTGAATGATTAACGTGCGTGTTTCAGTTAATTTATAGGCCTAACCGTACCGTTACTCTTTCTTGATAATTGATAAACTTTGTCAAGTATATACTCACACACAAGAAAGGCACTACGATCATCGTATAGAATTAAATAAAGAGTTTAAGTCACGGATCACCGACGTACTCTCCTTTTTGTTCCGAGATCACCAATCAACCGGTTTTATAACTAGGATCACCAACGTACTTGTTAATTTCGTGTTGAGGTCACCAATGTACTTTTACATACGGGTTTGAGATCGCCAACATACTTATTAGTACGGAGTTAAGATCGCCAACAAAATTTAGAAAGAAATTCATTTTTTTAAAGTACGTTGGTGATCCTAGTAATAAAACTGGTTGATTGGTGATCTCGGAACAAAAAGGAGAGTACGTTGGCGATCCATGACGCAAACCCTTAAATAAATTGATATACGGCACCCATGACTAATTTCATGTTGAACAGTGGAAGTATTTAGTTTAATTCTTATTTTCTTTGAATATTAACATTTCTATCTCAAATTTATAATCTTAATTGCTTTCTTTGACCACAACTAAAAAAAGATGTTTAGTGTTTCTAGGAAATATTCATAGCTGGAACAAATACAACAGCCACTTCAGTGGTATGGGCTATGACTGATCTAGTAAGAAACAAAGAGGTGATGATGAAAATTGAAGAGGAGATAAAAAGAGAAATTAAAACTGATAAAATCAGTGAATCTCAACTATCTAAATTACCCTACCTCAAAGCATGTGTCAAAGAAACTTTGAGATTACACCCACCCGTCCCTTTTCTTCTGCCACGCCTAGCGAATCAAACTTGTGAGGTGATGAATTATACAATCCCTAAAGATGCGAGGGTATTTGTCAATCTTTGGGCAATGGGTCGAGACCCTAAAGTTTGGGATGAACCTTTATCTTTCAAACCCGAAAGATTTCTTGGCTTGGATATGAACTTTAAAGGCCACAATTACGAGTTACTACCATTTGGTTCAGGAAGAAGGATGTGTCCTGGCTTACCTTTAGGTAGCTTGGATTTGGAATTTATATTAGCATCTTTGATTCATGAATTTGATTGGGCTCTCCCAAACAATGAAGATCCTAAGAAACTTGACATGAATGACAAGTTTCTGATCACTTTGAGGAAAGAAAAACCTCTAGAACTCATCTTCAAAGGTAAATGAGGTTCTTCAACAATTTACACAATCTACTTCCAACTTAGTCCCTTTTTTCCCGATGTACTTTTATTATGTTCCAATTTCCCATCGAACTTTCAGTTTTTATCCCTATTTTCTCAACTTGTAACAAGTATATTATTTTTTAAGTCCTTTTTAAAGTTTTTTTTTTTATCATTTATAATTCAAAAATAGTTTATTTTAAAAATCTTATCACTTAAACTTGAAATAAAACTATTTTTAATGATTGGTTATATAAAACTTTAAATAAAATTTGAAAAATGACTTAAAAATGATAAATTTGTTACAGGATGGGGAAATAGGGACAAAAATTGAAAGTTCGATGAAAAATTGGGATATAAAAAAGTACATTGGGAAAAAAAATGACAAAATTAAAAGTAAGTTGTGTTTTTAGGTAATTAACCCTATTTTGTATCTTACATTTTGAAAAGGCGATTGTTGTTTTCAGTGTCGGTGTAATTCTTCTTCCACATTCAGAAACATTTGGACTTGCATTGATGTTTAAAAGTGAATTGTCCTTCGAAACATTTGGACTTGGTTTTCTTTGGCAGAGCCAGGATATTTTGTTAAGGGGGCTATAATATAGTAACGATAAATTTTTGATAATTTAATTACAAAAATGTAATCTTCATAACATCAATCGAAGTTTCATTTATATAAGATATGATTTTTTTTTTTTTTGTCAAAATCGATTCCCAAAAACTACCTTGTTGGTCATTGGTATCAATCTTTTATGTCGTGACCCCAGAACACAAGAATAGAAAAGAAAAAAAATGAAAGAAGATAATTAACAAAATTATATCATAAAAGGTTTTACAGGATATATTATTAAATCTATATGTATATATGGAGTGTCAATATTAAATACATCACAAAACTAAGAAAAGAAAAATATGAAAGAAGATAATCAAATGGAATAACTAAAAGTCGCATAACACTTTATCAAGTAATTAATAATCATCATAATAATATAAGATGATTAAATACAAGATATATACTAAGGTTGCGTTTAGTTTACAGGGTGTTTTTGATGGAATTGAAATTTATCAATGAAATTGAAATTTGAAGGAATGTATATTCCTTTAAGTGAAGGAATATGATGACTTCAAATGCAATTCAATTTTGAACCAAAGACCACATTATGGAATGGAATTGAGACTCCAATTTCATCAAATTTTGCAAACCAAACAGTGTTAGACAGAATACATTATTAAGTCTAGAGATATTATTAGGCCTATTTAGTGTGTCATCGGGCTTAGCCCATGATTTATATTATGGTGCTATTTATTCGTTATACTGAGATGCGAATCAAATGACATTAACATGACATCAGAGCAACCTAAAACCCTAAAAGTAATTTTCTTTGCTGCAGCCAATTGATACCTTCAATTTCCCTTTCTCAAAGAGTACTTCCAGAGCTTTCATCCATATTATATTAGTATTTTTTAATCATTCAATATTTAATACTAACATCTCCATTATGTATTATCTCGTACGCAACTAAGCATGCTTCATTTGTTTAAATATTAAACCACATCTTTTAGCGACATAACACAAACATTCCAATAACATCATGACAAACACTGATCAACCTCCATCCTCCTCTTGATCTTGAGAAACTTAATTATGCATATTGGTCGGGTCTCTTTTTAAACCATTGTAAGGGTTTCAAAGTAGACAAATTCATTGAAGGTACTTCCTCCAGCACCAAAACTACAAAATTACCGGATCTTGAATGGTCGAACGTGGATTCCATATTGAAATCTTGGATTTATTTTACTATCTCCGAAACTCTCCTTGAACGTGTCTTAAAAATTAATCCTCAAACGTCTAAAGAAGCATGGGATTGTCTCGCAAAGATTTTTCATGATAACAGGTGTTCCAAGAGTGTCGAGTTAAGAGGTGATCTCCGGAATTCGAAGATTGGTGATTTGAGTGTTGATGCGTACTTCCGCAAGATTGAATCCATTGCTACACTTAGCAATTTGGGTTCTCCTATGAATGATGAGGACCTTGTCCATTACGCAATGAATGGTCTCAATGAAAAATTTGATCAAGTTGTGGGGATCTTCGCACACAAGGATCCGTTTCCCGATCTTGAAATGGTTCGTTCTATGGTGACCACCAAAGAACTTTGTATGAGTTGTCGTGCTCGTGATTCTCATCATCAAACAAACTCATCGTCCCCCACGGTACTTCTTGCCAATAGCTCATCTTCTCGTGAGTCTCGGCCCCATGATGCTCGTGACAACCATGGTACGTCAAGGTCTTTTGAACCTCAAGTTGTCTTAACTTTTAGTCGTGGGTTTTGCAGGTTTGGCAATATATGTAAATTTGTGTATGATGGTAATATTCGGCCAACGAGTGTCTCGGCTCAATCAATCCCTCGGCAAACACCAAATAACCACAATTTTAGGCCCAGTCAAAATAATAGCAGTATTGGATCTTCAAATAATATGTGTATTAATAATATGGGACAGGCCCAAATGCTTAGCTTGACACAGGCCCAACAAAAGCTTTTGCAACAATATGGATTGGCCCAACAAGCGACTCAAGCCCACGATGCTATTCTGGCCCAACAATAAGCTGTTGCGCAGGCTAGACCAACTTTCCATTACCTCAGAGCCCACCTGGTTTCATCCCCACAACAGCCGTCACAAGCCTAAACAGCATTTTAAGCCCAACTTGTCGTTACACCAACCCAACAAGTGCCTGTCATCTCTACACAGGGGACGGTTTCTGATCAAGAGACATTACTACCACATGCATTTAGTACCATGACCCTCTAGGACCTTGGGAATACTAACTGGAACATGGATACAGGTCTGACCTTAACTCATCTACAAGTAATCTTAGTACTATTCTTAATAAAAGCATTTATCCGTATGTATTTGTTAGAGATGGTGCATCAATTCCTATCACCAACACGGGCCTTAACATATTGCCAACACCTCACAAACCTCTTCACTTATATAATGTTTTTGTCACCCCTAAATTTGCACATGATAATAAATGTAAATTTGTACATGATAATAAATCATCTGTTGAATTTGATGAGTTTGGTTTTTCTTGTGAAGGATTATTTGACTCGTCAAACCCTTCTCCGATGTGATAGCACGGGTGATCTGTATCCTGTCGCGAAGCCAACTCCTCTCCCTTAAGCCTTTCTTGTGAATCAACACACGTGGCACCAGCATCTTGGGCATCCTGGAAGTGATGTGTTGCGTTCTCTTATTTCTAGTAGTTTAATTTTACGTAATAAAACGAAGTCTCCCATTCTTTGCCATGCTTGTCAGCTTGGCAAACACGTGAGACTTCCATTTTCTAGTTCCGAGACAATTGTTAAGTCAGCTTTTGATGATGTGCACTCTGATTTGTGGACTTCTCCAATTCCGAGTCTTACTGGCTTTAAATATTATGTTTTATTTTTTGGATCATTTTTCACATTACTTATGGGTATATCTGTTGCATAATAAATCCGATGCTTTATCTAAGTTTGTGCATTTTCGTGCTTTTGTAAAATCTCAATTTAATTGTGAAATCAAGTCCTTTCATTGTGAACATGGTGGCGAGTTTGATAACACCTCCTTACACCAACTATCTTCAACTAATGGTATTCATATTCGTTTTTCTTGTCCCAAAACACCCCGGTGATCTGCTCCCATTTCCATTGCGATATTTCCGGTTGTTGTAGCAATCTGGTGGGTTTCAGGAATTCATCCTTAACTTTCGAGCACGTAAGGCACTTGCTAACATAAGTGGCTATGTCAGCTTTCATGTTGGGCCACTAATACATATCTTTGATGCCGTGATACATCTTGTCAGCTCCAGGATGTATCGAGTACTTAGATTTGTGAGCTTCATCCATCACTAAATCTCTTAGGTTTCCAAAGCTTGGTAACCATATTTTGTTCGAGAATTATCGGGCTCCCTCGGGTTTGGTTTCGAATTGTTTATCCATGCCTCGTAAGGCTTCGTTTTTCACGTTTTCATCTTTGAGTGCTTCGAGTTGAGCGGCATGAATTTGAGCGGAAAGGTTATTGTGTATAGTCATACCAAGGGCTCGTACTAGAAGTGGTTTCACTCGTTCTTTTCGGCTTAAGGCTTCGGCAACAATGTTAGCCTTGCCAGGGTGATAGCGGATCTCACAGTCGTAATCAGTAAGTAACTCGACCCATCGGCGTTGCCTCATGTTCTGATCTTTCTGAACGAATATATGTTGGAGACTTTTATGATCGGTGAAGATAGTACACTTGCTACCATACAAGTAATGTCTCCAAATCTTAAGCGCAAATACAACGGCTCCTAACTCCAAATCGTGAGTCGTATAACTCTTTTCGTGGGTTTACAGTTGTCGAGAGGCGTAGGCAAGGACTTTTTCCCTTTGCATCAGTACACAACCAAGTCCTTAGTATGAGGCGTCGCAGTAAACTACGAAATCATCGTTACCTTCGGGTAAGGACAAGATTGGTGAACTGCAAAGTTTCTGTTTCAATAATTGGAAAGCTAGCTCTTGTTTGTCGGTCCAATCAAATTTCTTCCCCTTTTGAGTCAGTGTGGTCGAAGGTTGGGCTATTCGCGAAAAAACTATGATAAATCGCCGATAGTATCCAGCGAGACCTAAGAATTGTCGTACTTTGGTTGGTGTTCTGGGCGCTTCCCAGCACTTGATAGCCTCGATCTTGGTTGGATCTACGTGTATTCCCTGACTGTTAATGACATGGCCTAGGAATTGTACTGTGCGAATCCATAATTCGCACTTTGAGAATTTCGTGTATAACTCCTCCTTCTTGAGTAATTCAAGGATAATTTTCAGATGTCATCCATGCTCTTCTTCGTCATGAGAGTAAATCAAAATGTCATCGATGAACACAATGACAAATTTGTCCAAGTAAGGTTTGCACATACGATTCATAAGGTCCATGAATACCGCTGATGCGTTGGTCAAGCCAAAAGGCATGACCTGGAACTCATAATGTCTGTAACGAGTTCTGAAGGCTGTTTTCGAGATGTCATTGTCTCGCACTCGTAGTTGATGATAAACCGACCGTAGATCGATCTTTGAGTAAAAGCTCGACCCCTGAAGTTGGTCAAATAGGTCATCGATCCTTTGGAGTGGATATCGATTCTTCACGGTTAGTTTGTTTAGTTCACGGTAATCGACACACATCCTGAAAGTTCCGTCTTTTTTGTTCTTCACGAACAGGACCGGAGCTCCCCAATGTGAGGAACTTGGTCGAATGAATCCCTTATCCAGGAGTTCCTGTAATTGGGTAGAAAACTCTTGTAACTCGGAAAGGGCTAATTGATAAGGGGCTCATGCCACGGGTGTTGCGCCGGGCACTAGATCAATTTGGAATTCAACTTGTCTAGGCGGTGGGAGGCTAGGCAAGTCTTCAGGAAAGACTTCAGGAAAATCTCGTACAATAGGCACATCTTCAAGTAGCTTCTCCTCCGACTTCTTCTCGGTTACGTGTGCTAGGATCGCCTGGTATCCTTTTCTCAGATATTTTCTAGTTTTCATGCACGATATGATGTTTAACCTCGTTCCACCAGTCTCCCCTTGTACGATCAAAGTTCCACCGGCGACGAGAGGAATACGGACGAGTTTCTCATAGCAAACGGTTTCGGCGCAGTTTTTGGATAACCAATCCATACCTACGATGATGTTAAAGCTTCTGATTTCAATGGGTATCAAGTCTATGGGGAAAAGTTCGTTTGCTAGGGTTAAGGTGCAATCTCGGATTATACTATCAGCCTCTATCAGTTTGTCATTTCTAATTCTACAGTGTACTTAGCATCTAAGGCAATGGGGGTAATGTTGAGCAATGGACTAAACTCATCAGATATATAACTTTTATCGGCACCAGTTTCGAATAAGAATGAAGCAGTTAAGTTGTTGAGAAGAAACGTACCCGTAACAACGTTAGGGTCCTGACGTGCTTCTCTAGAATTAAGAACAAAGGCTCTGCCGCGAGCGTTGTTGTTGTTATCGTTTTCTGTTTTTCAGCTTTGGACAATCCTTTCTGAAATGTCCACTACTATTGCACTCAAAACATGCTTTTGGTGCATTGGGGGTGGTGCCTGTAGTGGGTGTTCTACAATCCTTAGCTTGGTGCCCGAAACGTTTGCATTTGCTACAAGGACCGGAACCTTCGTGGTGACGGTTGCATTTAGAGCAATAAGGCTTGTTCCCACTATACCCTTTCCTTTCATCAGCTCTAGTAGCATAGGCCTTGACAGTTTCAGGACTTTTGTTTTGTTGTTGGTTCTGATTGTTGTTGTTAGGGTTTCCTTCCCACTTCCTCTTGTTATCCCCAGCTCGGGCCTCTGTGTTCTTTTCTGCAGGTGTCCCACGTCGGACCACTTGTGCCATCAAGCTGTGTGCTATACGGATGGCACTCTGAATTGTTCCAGGATTGGAAGTGGTTACCATTCCCTGAATATGTGTTGGGAGTCCCCAGATGTACCTCTCGATTATTTTATATTCAGGGTTCACCATGGTTGGGCAGAGGAGTGCTAACTGGTGAAAACGAGTGGTGTAACCAGCGATGTCGTTACCCTTAACAGTGAGATTCCAGAACTCTTCTTCCAGCTGTTGTAGCTCTTCCCTGGGACAATACTCGTCCCTCATCATTTTCTTCAGTTCTTCCCATGGAAGCTGATAATCAGTGTCTATTCCCACTGATTGGGCGTAGGTGTTCCACCAAGTCAGTGCACCATCCAAAAGAGTGCAGGTAAAATACTTGACTTTGCACTCCTCGGTGCAGTTGCAAATACGGAATACCGATTCCATCTTTTTGAACCATCGTATCAAACCAATGGCTCCTTCAGTGCCCTCAAAGCTTAAGGGTTTGCAGCTCCGAAATTCCTTATAGGTACAAGGCTTTGCAATAGCTACAGGGACTATGTTTGTTGTATCTTCACTACCTACTTGTGGGTTTGAGCCACTGTTTCTATTTGTTTCGCGAGCAGCCATAGCGTCGGCTACTCCTTGAGCAATAAGTTGCGCAATTTCAGCGGAGCTCCAAGTCTGTCTTCCCGGCGGCATGATTCTTAAATGAAAGAAAGTAAAAGATATATGAGATCTTTCGTCCAAGGATTAGAATTATCACAGGTGTATATAAAGGGGTAATATACAAAATCACTACATGTAGGTTCCTCTTGATTAGGATCTAACGGATCGTGAACTCGAGTGTAAGAGAGGAAATCAAACAAACGAGTATTGAACGTATTAATCGAATCAAACAATTCTATAACATTTTCTTTGTATATTGATTTGAAATATAAATGTTTACAATCACAAACACACCCTGCCTCAACTCTCTCCACGCCTCACAAAAAAGTCTCACCAAATGTTCTCCAAGTCTAACCCTAAAACTGATCTCTAACTCGTATATATATATACCTGACCAGCAGCTCTAGCGACACTAGCCAAGTGTCGCTAATAGCGACACTTGCTAAGTGTCGCCTAAACACACTTAGTCATTTCTATATTCACTACTTTCACTTTTCATACACATTTCTATCTATTAGATATCAACACTGTACATCACATACTCAAACTAATTGACTTTGATAAGTACAAACATTTGACCAACAGACTGACACACATTATGCACCAATAAACTCCCCCATATCATCAGCTTGGTCAAATAAGTCTTTAATTAGTCTGAACCAACAAACTCCCCCATTGAGACAGCTTGGTCTTCAAAAATCTTGATGTTTAGCTTCATGTGACTAACATACAGTTAGATCTTCAAATTCAGTGACCAACTCTTTCTCATTCATCAGCAGCTTCTCCAATAAAGTTTATCTTCAAAATCTTTGAAGAATAATAGACATCCTTTACATCTTCAATATTTGACTTTAACAAGATATGTGACATTGAAGAAAATAACATAGAAATAAAATCCTTTTGTATTTTCTTTATAAATGAATAGTAAAGAATACATAAAAAACAAGAATTAAAATAAATTGGGAATATGATTGTTTTAGGTCTGCTTAGGGATCATATCAGGTGAACATGAAATTATTAGGAAATAGCCAGTTTTATTTCGATTATCAGTATATTTGTCCACTTTAAATTTACTTAACATATTTAAAGATGTTTTTCCAAAAATTAGTTCAAAATGATTGTCAGTATTGTTGTCCACTTAAACATTGCATACTTAAGTTAAAGAGCTTTAAATTGTTCTTAAAACTTATTATTAGTATGCATATTACATTATATAAAACATATTATAATATACATTTGGAATTAAAACATGTTAATACTTTCCACGAATAAGGTGAGAATATAATAATATCTTTAGAATCAAGCCAGAGGTGACAGGTCTGTACAAAGTACAACAAAGTCACATAAACGTTGACTAGGGTTGAACAAACACCAGTATGAACAATTAAACTATAGGGTATAGGTCTGTACAACGTACAGCAAAGTACCATAGTCTAACACAAACCAGTAATAGGTAATCTATATATAGATTTTCTTGCTCATTTGAACAATACTACGTACATATGTCTGTAAATTGATACACGGGTTTGTAATATTGTCTGTAACTTGACACAGACTACGTACATATGTCCTTTTTCAAAAATATATCAGTTGAAACCAGGTCTGTATTTTCATACAACAGAGGAGTCAACCAATATATTTCCCAGATAATACCATATTAAGACCCTAGACACAGATCATAACATGTTAAGTATCCAAATATTAATACTATGTGTCAAAATTTTAGACTAAAAGTCCTTATTTCAACTTAATGTAATACATAATAATACCTTTTATATAAAATAATATGCAAATTTGACATTATGCTTTTTGAAAAACTTAAGTATTAATGTATACCAACACATCATATGACAAAGCTAATGTTTAGAAAAACTATTTTAAATATGCCAGATAAACCTACTGACACAGCAAACGTAAACCCTAAAATTTCCATTTTGTGCATGTTACGTGATGTACTATCATATTCCAAGTTGTTTACAGGCACAACCCAACGTTTTTTCAAGAATTAAGAATGTTGCTGTTCACATTTCTGAACTAAAAATAATAAGAATTTTTACTTTTAAAATTACTCCCCCTGAACAGCAAATTCTTATCGTAATTCCAATTCAAAGTTACTCCCCTTAAACATTAAACATATATTTTTGTACTTTTTAATTTAACAAATTTCGCAACATTGCATTTCTCTGATACTAAAAAGTACAAAGAATGGCTGTTGCATTTTTAAACAAATAAAACAAATAATGTTTAAAGGAAAGTTCAAATCAAATATCAAGTCAAGTAAAATTCTTTGAGCACTGTTTACCATCTAGTAACATCAGCTTTACCACTATGCAAAAACTTATCCATCCAATCTTCACCACCACACAATAACACTTTGAGAACAATCTGTTAGTACATGTTTAGTGTCTGTCAGTTGGTCTAGCTCGTAGTTTGTAATTAGAATTAGTATTCCTGACTCCTGCGACGTAGCGTGCAACGTCGCAGGTGCGACGTCAGGTTTTGGGCCTGCGACGTAGTCTACGTCGCATGGGCTTGGGCCTGCGACGTAGCGTGCGACGTCGCAGGTGCCAGATTTTGTATAAATTCGTTTTATGTTTTCTGTTTTAGGGTTGACGAAACCCTAAACGCAATTAGTCGAAATCTCTGTAATCTGACCGATTATAATACAATATAATACATTTCGTTTGATATTCATTGCGTATTGATTGTTCGTGTGTTTAGTGTATAACTTAATCGTTGATTCCGCAAACGATTGAGTGACTCGGTTCGTACTAGATCCAAAGTAAGGGACAAACAACTGGTATCAGAGCAGAAAGTGCTCGTTTTGGCGATTCGGATCGAGTTTGGGATTTAAAAGGACGTGATATTCGTGTGTTTTTGTGTTTATCACGTTTGTTTTGTGTTTTTACAGGTTTTCGATCAGTATTACTGGGATAATTGAAGGTTTCTGTCGTTCGGCATTCGTGGTTTTGGTTTTCAGGGTTAAAAATTCGTTTTTAGGGTTTTTGGCCGCAGGATTTCGCGTTTTGCGACGTACCATTGCGACGTAAGCTGCGACGTCGCGTGCGACGTAGTGATTTGGACTTTAATTAGTCTGTGCGACGTCGTGTTGCGACGTAGTGTGATTCTGCGACGTCCTCTGCGACGTCATCTGCGACGTACCTCTCTACGTCGCATAGTGTGATTCTGCGACGTCCTCTGCGACGTCATCTGCGACGTACCTCTCAACGTCGCATATTTCTGATTCTTAATTGAATCCTTTGCTTGGTGCGACGTACCTATCAACGTCGCATAATCTTGGTGCGACGTACTCACCTACGTCGCTAAGATCAGAAGTTTGTTTTTCGATTAAGTAATTACAATGGCAGCTGATAAAGAGGATATTAGAGGTCTAAGAGAAATGATTAAACAAAGTAATGACATAGGTTCAAGTAATAAACCTCCATTATTTACTGCGGACATGGATTATGTATACTGGAGAGACCGAGTTGAACAATACATTGATTTTCATTGTCCAGAATTATGGGGACCATTACGCGAACGTTATGTACCTCCATTAGCTGAAGGAGAATACCGTAATATTCGTCCTGCTAAGACCTATAAAGCGATGTCTCCCGAGGAGAAGAAAGATTTTGATACTGAAAGAAAATCTTTTTCAATGATTAAAATGTGTCTAACTAAGGATGTTCTTTGGCTTTTCAGAACTCATGAAACAGCCTTTGATTTATGGAAGGCAATTGAAACTCGTTGTGGAGGAAACTATAAGTACAAGGAAGCCAAGCTTGAACTGATTAAGAAACAGTACGATATCTTTGACATCCTTCCAAATGAAGACACGACTTCGTTATTCACTAGGTACTCACGGTTAGTTGGTGAGTTGTTTGAAGGGGGTTATACTTTTCCTTCAATTGAAGTAAATAAGAAGCTACTGGATGTGTTGCCAAGTTCTTGGAATGTTAAAGTTCAATTTTTAAAGGAAAATGAAGAACTTGCAAACATGTCGTTGGATACGCTGATCGAGGATCTTCAAGCTCACGCAATGGAGATTAAGAAGAAAGAAACTAGGTCTGGTGCTGCTGTTCAGAATCCTAGTGTGTATGGTGTTCAGATCAACTCTGGGAAGACTTATGGATCTGGAGTCGCTTTTGTAACAAATACAAATGCTTCATCGACTTCGTCTTCTTCCGATGGGATTCATTCTGTTTTCATGACTGGACCTTCTTCAAATCAACAACAGGTTCAGGTCTCACCTGCTATTCAGGAACAAGCTGCAATTTATACAGCTTTCTTAAGCTCATACAAGGATTTGGTTACTCAACCAAATCTTACTTTGGAGCTGACTAAGGAAGACTATGCTCAGCTTGATGAAGATGATCTGGAACAAATGGATTTAACTTGGAATGTGGCGATGATCACCTGAAGAATTCAAAAGTTCTTGCAGAGGACAGGGCGTAAAAGCTTGGAAGGTGATGGAAAGACTGGCTTCGGATTTGACAAGAGTAAGGTCCGATGTTACAATTGTCAAAATTTGGGTCACTTCGCCAGGGAGTGCGAGAAACCCAAAATGCCAGCATCGGGATTCACAACACCATCTACTCCTCCAAAGGCCAAAGAAATGGAAGTTTCTAAGAAAGGGCTTGCTGATAATGCCCTGATTGCCTTTGAGCCTACAAGTCAAGATTGGACGCCAGTCTCCCAGCATTACCAACAGTGTTTGATGGCTCACATCGTGAATGAGGTACCTGATGAACCATTAAATTGTATCTCATGTATTAAGTTAACTGAATCTCTAAAGGCATTTCAGAACGAAACTGTAGAGTTGAGGAAAAAGAATGAAAAACTAACCGAGTCAAATAATTTCTTAAAAGCTAATGAGAAACTTTATGAAAAACATCTTGAGGCTCATCGGTTAGATACTCAGAAATATAAATCTAAGGTTTTTAGTCAAGAAGATGCCATTAAAAGCTATCTTGTTGAAATTGAATAACTAAATAAAGAACTTACAGATTTAAAAGCTGAGTATGAGAATTATAAGAGTAAAATCTTAGGTTCAAATTCCTCAACGGTTGTTTTTAATGAAATTCTTAGCAAGCATGGTACTAAAGGGAAGAAGAATGAGGGATTGGGATACAACTCAGTCCCTCCTCCTACTACTCATTGTCCCCTGCCTGTTAAGGAAGGCTTTGAAGAGATTCCAGTTGATTGGTCCAAGCTTTATGGTTTAAAAGCTAAAGATGCTAAAGAGACCAAACATAACAAACCGGCAAAGGAGAAAACCAAGCGGCCAGAGTACCCCTTGCCAATGTTTGTTAAGTCTGTGCATGAATCTCCTGTTAGTGTTAAGGAGAATGTTGAGTTAAAGAATGAATCTCCTGTTATTATTGAGGAGATTGTTGAGATTGAGGACATTACGGATCAGGAGTATCCTGAGGTTAAGAAGGCTGTGGTTAAACCTGAAAAAGTGATTTCAAAGATTGAACCTGAAATTAAGGTTCAACCAAATAAGGGAAAAGCCAAGGTTTTTAATTCGAAACAACAAACTTTACAGTCACCTGTAAAGATTTTGCAAAATAAAATAGTAAATGAAAGAGTTTCGTATGATAAACCTTCAACTTCAACCTCTCAACCAAAACAAACACTTTCTAAAACATGTACGCATTGTTCATGTTCTAGAAATGTTTCTCCACCTCCTGTGGTAATTCCTCAGCCTCAACCGTTTGTTGAGACTCGTTCTTGTTTCTACTGCAAGAAACAAGGACATTTAATTCGTGAATGTCCAAAGCTGTCAAATCAGCGATATGGGTGAGAGATGCCTAGGACATCTGTTTACAGAAATTCTTTTTCAAAATCTCCACCTAGGCGTTACTCTACCTCTCCCAAGCCTATTTTGAAGCCTGTTTCGAAACCAAGTAATGTTGAGCAAAAACCTTTGCCAATTCAAAAGCCCAACATTACTTCTAATATCAATTCCGAATCTTCAAAAGTTTGGAAACGTAAAGAGTCTGATGTTGACTCTTCAGTCGTCAACAATAACACATCAGATAAAAATTCTAATTTGTTTAAAGATAAAATCCTATCTGACGTGATTATTGTTGATGACCACGGTCGACCTAAGTCTGTAAAGGCTTGGGTCACCGTTTCTCACTAATCTCCTTCGTTTGTGTGTTGCAGCAGTCAGAACGCGTTAAAGATAGTGAATGGTATTTGGATAGCGGCTGCTCGCGACATATGACAGGCGATGTATCTCTTCTTGTGGATATTAAACTATACGCAGGAGGATATGTTGCTTTTGCTGGAGATACTGGGGGAACCATTTCTGGAAGAGGAACGTTAACTAACGGCAATGTTAGTTTTGAAAATGTGAACTACGTGGAACAGCTTACGCACAACTTGCTAAGTGTTTCACAGGTCTGTGATAAGGATTATACAACTGCGTTCACAAAGACAGAGTGTGTGATACTGAAGCCTGGGTATGTCATTCCGGAAGAATGGGTGTTACTGAGAGCACCAAGAAAGAATGACACATACATTTTGAACATGAGAACTGTTGAGACCTCGAACGAATATACGTGTCTCTTGTCTAAGGCTTCTGAAAAGGAATCACTGCTTTGGCACAGACGAATGGGACATATTCATTTCCAAAAAATGAATTTCTTGACTAAAAATGACCTAGTGCTAGGAGTTCCGAAACAGTCATTTGCTCTAAAGGATGACTGTATCTCCTGCCAAAAAAGGAAAGCTACGTAAAAAGTCCCATAAGTCTAAGCAGGTGAATTCTATAAATGCTCCATTGGAACTACTGCATATGGATCTTTTTGGTCCAGTCTCTACAAAGAGCATTGGTGGTCGGTCTTACTGCTTGGTAGTTACTGATGACTACTCAAGGTTTTCGTGGGTTTATTTTTTGACCACAAAAGGGGAAACTCCTGAGATTTTGGTGTATTTGTTGGACAAGTTGGCAAATCTGTGCAACTTGAAGGTGAAAAGGATACGAAGCGATAATGGAACTGAATTCAAGAACTCAACTCTCGAATTGTTTTGTGCTACAAGAGGTATTGAGCATCAATTTAGTGCTCCAAGAACTCCACAACAGAATGGAGTTGCAGAAAGAAAGAACAGGACAATCATTGAGACAGCTCGGACTATGTTAGCTGACTCCAAGTTACCAATTATCTTCTGGGCAGAGGCAGTAAATACTGCCTGTTATGTTCTCAACAGAGTACTCACGGTTAAGAAAAAGAACAAGACGTGTTATGAACTTTTCAATAACCGTAAGCCAAATCTGCAGTTCCTAGAACCATTTGGGTGTCCATGTCTGATCATGATAACAAAAGATAAGGTTTCTAAGTTTGGTGATAAAGCTGTTGAAGGGATTTTTCTTGGATATGCAGTCAACTCTCCGAACAAAAGAGTCTTTAACAAATCAACGAATCAGATTGAGGAGCATTTTGAAGTAAAATGTTTAAGGTATACAGAACCTCCTCAAGGAACGGGTCCGGATTGGTTTTTCAACTATGGAAACCTCTTCAACTCTTTTAATATTCCGGAAGAAGATGAAACGGAAGAATTGGTTTCTATACTTCATGAGCTTGATCTTTCTCAAGATACACCTGTTACTAATAAACCATCCGACCCATCTCCCAATGCAACACCCGCACCTCCACCAACTAATCCTACACCTCCACAACCTACACCTACACCATCACAACAAAAACCCACACAACCTCAAACCACTACCAAATCACCACCATCTACACCATCTCCTACTCCATCATCTTCGGCTGCTCCTTCTAAAACAGTTTATAACTACACAAAGGAGCTTCCATATGATCCAAACATGCCTCCTTTAGAGGAACCTCAAGAAGAAGATGAATTGGAAGAAACAATGGCCTACTCTCACCTGTTTTCTCCTGAAGATGAAGGAGAAGAAGAAGAGTTAGTCATTCCTGAGTCTGCTACTACTACTGAAACTGAGGGAGATGTTAGTACATGTGTGGTGTCTGTCAGTTGGTCTAGCTCGTAGTTTGTATTTAGATTAGCATTTCTGACTCCTGCGACGTAGCGCACTACGTCGCAGGTGCGACGTCAGGTATTGGGCCTGCGACGTAGCAGACGTCGCATGGGCTTGGGCCTGCGACGTAGCGTGCGACGTCGCAGGTGCCAGTTTTTGTATAAAAACGATTTGTGTTTTCTGTTTTAGGGTTGACGAAACCCTAAACTCAATTTGTCGAAATTCTCTGTAATCTGATCGACTATAAGCAATAATATTACGTTCGTTTGATATTGATTGCGTATTGATTGTTCGTGTGATTATTCGTGATCTAATTGTTATTTCCGCTAGCAATTAGAGTGACTCGGTTCGTTCTAGATCCTAAGTAAGGGACAAACAACTGGTATCAGAGCGGGAAGTGCTCGTTTTGGAGATTCGGATCGAGTTTGGGATATAAAAGAACGTGATATTCGTGAGTTTTCGTGTTTATTACGTTTGTTTTGTGTTTTTACAGGTTTTCGATCTGTATTATAGGGATTCTTGAAGGTTTCAGTCGTTCGACATTCATGGTTTTGGTTTTAGGTTTAAAAATTCGTTTTTAGGGTTTTTGGCCGCTGCTCAGCACGTTTTGCGACGTAGCAAAGTGACGTAAGCTGCGACGTCGCGTGCGACGTAGTGTTTTTGAACTTTAATTAGTTCGTGCGACGTACCGTTGCGACGTACCTCTCTACGTCGCTATTTTGACTTTAATTAGTCTTCTGTGACGCTGCGTTGCGACGTAGCCTGATTCTGCGACGTACCTCTCTACGTCGCACTTTCTGATTCTTAATTGAATCATTTGCTTTTTGCGACGTACTCATCTACGTCGCATATTCTTGGTGCGACGTACCCGTCTACGTCGCTAAGATCAGAAATTTGATTTTTTTTCGTTTAAGTAATTAAAATGGCAGCAGATAAAGAGGATATTAGAGGACTTAGGGAGATGATTAAACAAAGTAATGATATAGGTTCAAGTAATAAACCTCCACTATTTACTGTGGACATGGATTACGTATACTGGAGAGACCGAGTTGAGCAATATATTGACTTTCATTGTCCAGAATTATGGGGACCATTACGTGAGCGTTATGTAGCTCCTTTAGCTGATGGGGAATATCGTAATATTCGTCCTGCTAAGACCTATAAAGCTATGTCTCCCGAAGAGAAGAAAGATTTTGATACTGAAAGAAAGACTTTTTCAATGATCAAAATGTGTCTAACCAAGGATGTTCTATGGCTGTTCAGAACCCATGAAACAGCCTTTGATTTGTGGAAGGCAATTGAAACTCGTTGTGGAGGAAATGACAAGTATAAGGAAGCCAAGCTCGAACTGATTAAGAAACAGTACGATATCTTTGACATCCTTCCTAATGAAGACATGACTTCTTTATTCACAAGGTACTCACGGTTAGTTGGTGAGCTGTTTGAAGGAGGTTATACTTTTCCTTCAATTGAAGTAAATAAGAAGCTGCTGGATGTGTTGCCGAGTTCTTGGGATGTTAAAGTTCAATTTTTAAAGGAAAATGAAGAACTTGGAAACATGTCTTTGGATACGTTGATAGGAGATCTTCAAGCTCACGCTATGGAGATTAAGAAGAAAGAAACTAGGTCTGGTTCTGCTGTTCAGAATCCTAGTGTGTATGGTGTTCAGATCAACTCTGGAAAGACTTATGGATCTGGAGTTGCCTTTGTATCAAATACAAATGCTTCATCGAATTCTTCTTCTTCTGATGGGATTCATTCGGTTTTTATGACTGGACCTTCTTCAAATCAACAACAGGTTCAAGTCTCACCTGCTATTCAGGAGCAAGCTGCAATCTACACAGCTTTCTTAAGCTCTTACAAGGATTTGGTTACTCAACCGAATCTAACTTTGGAGTTGACTAAGGAGGACTATGCTCAGCTTGATGAAGACGATCTGGAGCAAATGGATTTGACTTGGAATGTGGCAATGATCACCCGCAGAATTCAGAAGTTTTTGCAGAGGACAGGGCGTAAAAGCTTGGAGGGTGATGGAAAGACTGGCTTTGGATTTGACAAGAGTAAGGTCCGATGTTACAATTGTCAAAATTTGGGTCACTTCGCCAGGGAGTGCGAGAAACCCAAAATGCCAGCATCGGGATTTACAACACCGTCTACTCCTCCAAAGGCCAAAGAAACGGAAGTTACCAAGAGAGGGATTGCTGATAATGCCCTGATTGCTTTTGAGCCTACAAGTCAAGATTGGACGCCTGTCTCCCAGCATTACCAACAGTGTCTGATGGCTCACATTGTGAATGAGGTACATGATGAACCGTTAAATTGTATTTCATGCATAAAGTTAACTGAATCTTTAAAGGCATATCAGACAGAGACAGCTGAATTGAGGAAAAAGAATGAAAAACTAACCGACTCAAATAATTTTTTAAAAGCTAATGAGAAACTTTATGAAAATCATCTTGAGGCTCATCGGTTAGATACTCAGAAATATAAATCTAAGGTTTTTAGTCAAGAAGACGCCATTAAAAGCTATCTTGTTGAAATTGAACTTTTAAATAAAGAACTTACAGATTTAAAAGCTGAGTATGAGAATTATAAGAGTAAAATCTTAGGTTCAAATTCCTCAACAGTTGTCTTCAATGAAATCCTTAGCAAGCATGGTACTAAAGGGAAAAAGAATGAGGGATTGGGATACAACTCAGTTCCTCCTCCTACTACTTGTTGTCCCCTGCCTGTTAAGGAAGGCTTTGAAGAGATTCCAGTTGACTGGTCCAAGCTCTATGGTTTAAAAGCTAAAGATGCTAAAGAGACCAACCATAACAAACCGGCAAAGGAGAAAACCATGCGGCCAGAGTACCCCTTGCCAAAGTTTGTTAAGTCTGTGCATGAATCTCCGGTTAGTGTTAAGGAGAATGTTGAAGTAAAGAATGAATCTCCTGTTAGTGTTGAGGAGATTGTTGAGATTGAGGACATTACGGATCAGGAGTATCCGGAGGTTAAGAAGGTTGCATTTAAACCTGAAAAAGTGATTTCAAAGGTTGAACCTGAAATTAAGGATCAACCAAATAAAGGAAAAGCAAAGGTTTTAAACTCGAAACAACAAACTTTACAGTCACCTGTAAAGATTTTGCAAAGAAAATCAGTAAATGAAAATGTTTCGTATGATAAACCTTCAACTTCAACCTCTCATCCAAAACAAACATCTTCTAAGACGTGTACTCAATGTTCATGTTCTAGAAATGTTTCTCCACATCCTGTGGTAATTCCTCAGCCTCAACCGTTTATTGAGACTCGTTCTTGTTTCTACTGCAAGAAACAAGGACATTTAATCCGTGAATGTCCAAAGCTGTCAAATCAGCGATATGGGAGAGAGATGCCTAGGACATCTGTTTATAAAAACTCTTTTTCTAAATCTCCACCTAGGCGTCACTCAAACTCTCCCAAGCCTGTTTCGAAACCAAGTAATGTTGAGCAAAAACCTTTGCCACTTCAAAAGCCCAACATTACTTCTATTACCATTTCCGAATCTTCAAAAGTTTGGAAACGTAAAGAGTCTGATGTTGACTCTTCAGTCGTCAACAATAACACATCAGATAAAAATTCTAATTTGTTTAAAGATAAAATTCTATCTGACGTGATTATTGTTGATGACCACGGTCGACCTAAGTCTGTAAAGGCTTGGGTCACCGTTTCTCACTAATCTCCTTTGTTTATGTGTTGCAGCAGTCAGAACGCGTTAAAGATAGCGAATGGTATTTGGATAGCGGCTGCTCGCGACATATGACGGGCGATGTATCTCTTCTTGTGGATATTAAACCACATGCAGGAGGTTATGTTGCCTTTGCTGGAGATTCTGGGGGAACTATTTCTGGAAGAGGAACGTTAACTAACGGCAATGTTAGTTTCGAAAATGTGAACTACGTGGTACAGCTTACGCACAACTTGCTAAGTGTTTCACAGGTTTGTGATAAGGATTATACAACTGCGTTCACAAAGACTGAGTGTGTGATACTGAAGCCTGGGTATGTCATTCCGGAAGAATGGGTGTTACTGAGAGCACCAAGAAAGGATGACACCTACATTTTGAATATGAGAACTGTTGAGACATCGAACGAGTATACGTGTCTCTTGTCTAAGGCTTCTGAAAAGGATTCACTGCTTTGGCACAGACGAATGGGACATATTCATTTCCGAAAAATGAATTTCTTGACCAAAAATGATCTAGTGCTAGGAGTTCCGAAACAGTCATTTGCTCTAAAGGATGACTGTATCTCCTGCCAAAAAGGAAAGTTACGTAAGAAGTCCCATAAGTCTAAGCAGGTGAATTCCATAAATGCTCCATTGGAACTACTGCATATGGATCTTTTCGGTCCAGTTTCTACAAAGAGCATTGGTGGTCGGTCTTACTGCTTGGTAGTTACTGATGACTACTCAAGGTTTTCGTGGGTTTACTTTTTGACCACAAAAGGGGAAACTCCTGAGATTCTGGTGTATTTGTTGGACAAGTTGGCAAATCTGTGCAACTTGAAGGTGAAAAGGATACGAAGTGACAATGGAACTGAGTTCAAGAACTCAACTCTCGAATTGTTTTGTGCTACAAGAGGTATTGAGCATCAATTTAGTGCTCCGAGGACTCCACAACAGAATGGAGTTGCAGAAAGGAAGAACAGGACAATAATCGAGACAGCTCGGACTATGTTAGCTGACTCCAAGTTACCAATCATATTCTGGGCTGAGGCAGTTAATACTGCCTGTTATGTTCTCAACAGAGTACTCACGGTTAAGAAAAGGAACAAAACGTGTTATGAACTTTTTAATAACCGTAAGCCAAATCTACAGTTCCTAGAACCATTTGGGTGTCCATGCCTGATCATGATTACAAAAGATAAGGTCTCTAAGTTTGGTGATAAAGCTGTTGAAGGGATTTTTCTTGGATATGCAGTCAACTCTCCGAACAAAAGAGTCTTTAACAAATCAACGAATCAGATCGAGGAGCATTTTGAAGTGAAATGTTTAAGGTATACGGAACCTCCTCAAGGAACGGGTCCGGACTGGTTTTTCAACTATGGAAACCTCTTCAACTCTTTCAATATTCCGGAAGAAGATGAAACGGAAGAGTTGGTTTCTATATTGCATGAGCTTGATATTTCTCAAGATACACCCGTTACTAATAAACCATCCGACCCATCTCCTAATGCAACACCCGCACCTCCACCGACTAATCCTACACCTCCACAACCTACACCTACTCCTTCACCAACACCCACACAACCACAAACGACTACCAAATCACCACCATCAACACCATCCCCTACTCCATCATCTTCGACTGCTACTTCTAAAACAGTTTACAACTATACAAAGGAGCTTCCATATGATCCAAATATGCCTCCTTTAGAGGAACCTCAAGAAGAAGATGAAGTGGAAGAAACAATGAACTACTCTCACTTATTTTCTCATGAAGATGAAGGAGAAGAAGAAGAGATAGTCATTCCTGAGTCTGCTGCTACTCCTGAAACTGAGGGAGATTTGAACAATTTGGGTGTGGATCTTGTGCCAGGTGCCATACCAGAAACACGTATACATAAGGATCACCCCATTGATGATATCATTGGTGATCCTCATGCATCTGTTCAAACACGACAGCAAACAAAGCAGACTTCAGCTCAGCAGCTTTTGGGACTTATTGCTCATATTGATTCATGTCATTTGTCTCAAATTGAACCGAAAAAGGTTGATCAAGCCTTAAAGGATCCATCTTGGGTCGAGGCTATGCAGGAGGAACTACAGCAAATAAACAAGATGAATGTTTGGGAAATTGTTCCTCTACCCAACGGTGCTCACTTGACGGGTACTCGTTGGGTTTTCCGTAACAAAATGGATGATCGTGGGGCTGTTATTCGAAACAAAGCCCGTCTGGTAGTTCAAGGATATAGTCAATTAGAGGGTATTGACTATGATGAAGTTTTCGCTCCTGTTGCTCGTTTGGAATCAATTCGGATTTTTCTAGCTTATGCTTCTTTTAAAGGATTCCGAGTGTATCAACTTGACGTGAAGTGTGCTTTTCTATATGGAGATGTTGACGCAGTGATCTATGTCTGTCAGCCTCCCGGTTTTGAAGACCCAAAGCATCCTAATCATGTTTGCAAGCTGAAGAAAGCTTTGTATGGTCTTCATCAATCTCCTCGACTTTGGTATGAGCGACTTGCCACGTACTTACTGAAGAATGGTTTTGATAGAGGACAGATTGATAGCACGCTTTTCATCAAAAGGGAAGGAGCGGATTTGTTACTTGTGCAGGTCTATGTGGACGACATAATCTTTGGATCAACTAATGATCAGTTGTGCAAAGATTTTGAAGGACTGATGAAATCTGAGTTTGAAATGAGTGCTATGGGGGAACTCACGTTCTTTCTGGGGCTACAGGTTGAGCAATCTGATAGTGGAATATATATTCACCAGTCAAAATATGTCACTGACATGTTAAAGCGATATGAATTGCTCAACTGTAAACACTTCGGCACTCCAATTGAAGCAAGACACAATCTTGGACCTAATGAGGACGATGAAGACTGCAAGGAGAAAGACTATCGATCAATGATAGGCTCTCTCATGTACCTGACTGCCTCAAGACCAGATATCGTGTTTGCCGTTTCTCTCTGCTCACGATTTCAAGCAAATCCGAAGGTGTCTCATATGAAGGCAGTAAAACGCATTTTTGGATATCTCGCTTTTAGGCCATCTCTGGGTCTATGGTATTCAAACGAGAAAAACTTCGAGTTAACTGCCTATTCGGATTCGGATCTTGGTGGCTGCAAGATAGATATGAAGTCAACTACTGGAGGATGTCAGTTCCTTGGATCACGCTTAGTTTCTTGGCAGTGCAAAAAGCAGACTGCGGTTGCTATTTCTACAGCTGAAGCCGAGTATGTTGCTGCTGCAAGTTGCTGTTCTCAGGTTCTCTGGATTCAGCATCAACTGCGTGATTACGGGTTCAATCTCTCTATGACTCCTATTTATATTGATAATACAGCTGCTATATCTATCACCCACAATCCCGTACAGCACTCTAAGACCAAACATATTGAACTTAGGTTCCACTTCATACGGGATTGCTTTGAGAAACACCTTATAGATGTCGTACATATAGAGACCCTTAAGCAGTGTGCGGACCTTTTCACAAAAGCCTTTTTGCGATCACGTTTCATTGAACTGGTCAATCTAATAGGTTTAAGGTTCTTTCAGTCAAAGAAATGATTTGTGACTTGGATTTTTTTTTGATTTTTAAATTCATTTAAAAAAAAAAAAAAAAAATTCGCAACAGCCACTCTTTATGCTCATTAGTATTAAAGAAAACGCAAGGTTGCTACATTTTTTAAAATAGACGTTGAAGTTGTGTCTGTAAACAACTTGGGATATGATAGTACATCGGGTGACATGCACAAAATGGAATTTTAAGGTTTATCTTGGATGTGTCAGTAGGTTTATCTGACACACTTAAAACAGTTTTTATCTAAATTATATTCATCATACGATGTATTGGTAGGCATGCTACACACCGGTTTGTGAGTGAGTAAGAAGTAATGATAAAACTTGTCTATTACTTTGTGAAAAATGTTATCTGATGTATGACATAAGTCTTAATTGATAAATGGAAGTACTATCATACACTGTCATAATTATGTAAATGTAAAATGGGCATATAGTAATAATATGATTATTCGCCTAACTAATGGTGACTATTGTTGTACTCACGTACAGACCTGAATCCATTAGTTATGCAAATAGTCTCAAACTTGTTATGTTCATACTAAGGGACCCTCTGTTGTACTAAGTACAGATCTGGGGCCACTAGTATCTTCATAGTCGGTTTGATGTATGCCTAAATATAAATATCAAGTGTATGTTACGAGAAAACCGAGATAAACTTGGTCTTGTAATCTCTACCTTGTGTGAATATGCAGTGTTTGTTTTACTAAAGTTTATCAGTATATCCTATAATAGGTTTCACAAAATTAATATTCATTCTAACAATAAAGGTTAGCTCACAAATACGGATGTAACATGTTTAGGTGGACAAACAATACCAATAATTGTCTTGAAATAATTTTTATAAAAGGTGTTTTAAATGTGCCAAGTAAATTTAAAGTGGACAAATATACTGATGATCGAAATAACACTTACTATTCCTAATAAATGCATGTTATTCCGATATGATCCTTAATCAGACAAAACAACTCCGTCACCAAAAATAGAGTGTTAGTTAATTTTATTTTTTGTAAAATTAAAGAAAATACCAAAAAGATTTTTTAGTTTAGTTATTTTATTTTATTTTTATTCTATGTTATTTTCCCAAGTCACGAGTTATTTGGAAATTATTTGCTAAAAATAACGAGTAAACGGTTTGAAAAATTCAAATTTGGATCACAACTGTTTTATGCGACGTTCGGCTCTACGTCGCCTGCGACGTTCGGCTCTACGTCGCCTGCGACGTCCCAGCCTACGTCGCACATAGGGTTAGATTTAAATAGTATCCACTGCGACGTATCTCGTCACAGTATTCACTATTCAAGTGCGACGTAGCCTGCGACGTACCAACCGGCGATTTGCGACGTAGCAATTCTTCGAGTTTTTTTTCGTGATTTGTAGCTGTTTTCGTTCCGATTCACTCACGTAGTTTTCATATACTCGTTATTCCGCACACTTAGGTACCATATTTACCTGTTTTCACCGTGTATTATATGTTTAATCGCTATATATGTGTTACGGGTTAATAGGGTTTTGGTTTTGGTAAGAATTCGATGGTCAATTGGATGTTAAAATGGTTATAACTTATGTTTTCGCCATCACCATCGTAGGGCGCACCTTATTGTGTGATCAATTTTGAAAACCCCTAAATTCGACAATTAGGTTTTCTGGGTTGGGGATGAATGTTCGTCAGTGCGACGTACGATGCGACGTAGTCGCCTACGTCGCTCTAATTAGCAATTATTTAATTCCTACGTCGCCCTTCCCTACGTCGCCTTTTATGCGACGTCCGATGCGACGTAGCACTCTACGTCGCTATTTTAATTAATGTGATTAAATTCACAATAAATTGCAAAATGCGACGTCCCCCTTTACGTCGCTCGACTTTTATGCGACGTACGGGCTTACGTCGCTTTTCAATTTATTTTGATTTTAGGCGACGTACAGTTCTACGTCGCTCTGTGTTATGCGACGTACGGTGCTACGTCGCTAGTTCCAGGAATTTTGATAAAGGTTTTTCCAAAAAAATGTAAATTTTTTTTTTGCTAACCCTTTTCGAGTTGCAATATGTTTCGGTTTTTGCAGATATGGCTTTGACTTTTGAAGCTCGTCACAATACGACTGCTTATCTGGTTGACACTTCTGATAAAGCTGCACCGTATCGTCAGATGATTGCATTTTTGAGACGTTCTAGGGTATCTCACGTCATTTCCGATACCACGGTGGTTTTTGGAAATCTGATCAACCCATTTTGGAGGAACGCAACTGTCGTTACTGAAAACGACGTTAGGCGATTGGTCTCTACTGTTCTGGGTACGGAGATCACTATTACAGAACAGAGCATTCGGGAACTTTTACAGCTCAACGATCAGCCGGATATGCCTATCGGTTTTGATCATATTTTTGTTACTGGAGCTATGCAACGAATAGGATATCCAGGAATTCCCTCTGATCAGTACAGGAAAGCGAATCTCACGCGTGTTTGGAGATATCTGATGCACGTGATTATCGTTTGTTTGGGGAATAGGAAAGGTGGAACGGATGGTATGAGCCAAAGTCTGGCTTCTGCTATGTTAGCATTGGTATACAACAAGCCGTTCAACTTCTCAGGATTTATCTTCAAGGCTATGGTTGATAATGCGAACGCTGGGGATCAGAAATGGATTTTATATCCACGTTTTGTTCAGTTGCACATTAATCGTCATCATCCAGATCTTCAGGCACAGGGTGATCCCGATCAGCTATTAAAGATTTCACCGATGATGAGTCGGATTTTCACTATTTGTGCAAGTTTTGAGAAAGGGGTTGCGGCAGCAACGGATGTTCCCTTATTTGGTGCAATTGTGGACGAGAATTATGTACCGCCCCCAGATCCTCAGTATATGGATGTTCCAGCACCTCAGCAACCGCAGCAACCGTTTGTGAACATTCCAGTTCAAGCTGCGGGGGAGCACATTCCTGCTCAAGCTGCGGGGGAGAACGTGGAAGCTCTTCTGGAAAACATTGAGCAGTTCGGCCACGTTGACTCGGACAATCCAGCATCGCATAATACGGTTGAGAATTCAGATTCTGATGATACTGCGAATGTAGGACCTCAGGATGGGGGTCCGACGCCTGAGCATTCTGATGGTACTGTTCCGCATCCCTCTGAGATGGAACGTATCAGGCTTTCTGATTCATTCAGATATCTGAGGATTAAGCGTCGAATCAGACAAGGACGCAAGTATGTACCTCCAAGGGATACTGGAAAACGTACACGCGACGGGGATGATCCTGCTGATGAGACTTATCAACCGCCTCGTCGTGTACGTCGCTCTTCGTCAACACGAGCTCCAGTCAATCCACAGCAACAGGAGGTTTTTGAGATTCAACCAACTCCAGCTTTCATGCAAAAGATAATGGAAGATATGCAGCTGATGAAGCAAAAGCTGGAGGCTCAGGACGAGAAGATTGCTGAACAAGCTGCTTTGATCGAGGTTCAATCTAAAGAGCTTGAAGAAACGAAGAATAGGGTAAACGTTTTGGAAGGCAGGTTACTTGCCTCGGGGGAGTCTGGGTCTGGGATACCCACTTTAGAGTCAAGTGAACCTGTGTCTGTAAATCCCAACCCTGTAATTGAAAACGTTAATGAAAATATTTCTCTTTTGGATTATTTCTCTGTTGATGATATTCCAGGTCAACCAAGACCGCTGGCAGTTGATTACTCATTCGCGGACTTATCGTTTATTCAAAGGATGGCTAGTGGAGTTGGCTCTGAGGAAGAGACAGAGAATGTTTTTGAGATGAACGAGGATGTCTCGATTGAAGAAGAGCAGTTGAATGAAGATGAAACATATGATGATGCACAATCTGGGGAAACTTATGATGGTGCACCTATTATTGAATCTGATTCAAGTGAAGACGAGAGTCCTGATAAAGCGCGACATGGAGAATCTAGTTCTGCTGCAACTCCAGCTTCAGAGACACAGGCACCGGACTCAGCAGCAAAGAAGTTATCTGCTGAAGAAAAGAGAGAGAGAAACAAGAAATGGTGGCCTAAGGGACGAAATCCAGTTCCTATTCCAGTGAAATGTCAAGTGTACCGGGTTAGTCGGAATTATACCGGTGTTATTAAAAGCTGGAAGTGTCAAAGGAATTTGTTTATGATCAAGAGAGAAGATGGAGTTCAGTATTTTAGGATGCGTTTTGATAGATTGAGCACGTTGCCAAAAGGAGAAATTAATCGATTAGCTCAGCTTAAATTGATTAATCCTTTCGAGAATGATTATGCTGAGTTCATTCAAAGATGTCTACGTCGGGAAGTATTATCGAAGACTTATTCGAAATTGAAGCCGACGTTGGGAACTCGGTATACGTGGAAGAAAAAGATTGATCCAGTCACCAGGAAGCCTTTGGTTAAAGTTCACTATTCGTCGGCTAAATGTTTGACTGAGATACCTCTGGAATCAGTTCCTTATTATTTTCTGAGAAGACTTGTGAAATGGGAACTTGATCCGCAGACTGGCGAAGCGGTTATTACTTTCGTTCCAGATTCTGAACCGTGGCCAGAAGTTGGAGGTATATGGAACTTGAAGCAAGCAACGTTTAGGCTGTATGATCCGATGAGTTTAATTAATTTTCATGAAAAAGATTTAAGAAAACTCTATGATAATCGGATTCGAGTTGGTCAGAAGAATGAATTTAACAGACGATTAGCACAGCAGTTCTACAATGTTGTTACTGTTTGCTTAGCTAATGGAATTCATGCCGACGGCCAGTTTCCTGCGGGCTGGGTTTAAAGAAGATTTTTGAAGACCAAGCTGAAGACACGGGGGAGTTTGTTAGTACATGTGTGGTGCCTGTCAGTTGGTCTAGCTCATAGTTTGTATTTAGATTAGCATTTCTGACTCCTGCGACGTAGCGCACTACGTCGCAGGTGCGACGTCAGGTATTGGGCCTGCGACGTAGCAGACGTCGCATGGGCTTGGGCCTGCGACGTAGCGTGCGACGTCGCAGGTGCCAGTTTTTGTATAAAAACGATTTGTGTTTTCTGTTTTAGGGTTGACGAAACCCTAAACTCAATTTGTCGAAATTCTCTGTAATCTGATCGACTATAAGCAATAATATTACGTTCGTTTGATATTGATTGCGTATTGATTGTTCGTGTGATTATTCGTGATCTAATTGTTATTTCCGCTAGCAATTAGAGTGACTCGGTTCGTTCTAGATCCTAAGTAAGGGACAAACAGGAGATTTGAACAATCTGGGTGTGGATCTCGTGCCAGGTGCCATACCAGAAACTCGTATACATAAGGATCACCCCATTGATAATATCATTGGTGATCCTCATGCATCTGTTCAAACACGACAGCAAGCAAAGCAGACTTCAGCTCAGCAGCTTTTGGGACTTATTGCTCATATCGATTCATGTCATTTGTCTCAAATTGAACCTAAAAAGGTTGAACAAGCCTTAAAAGATCCATCTTGGGTCGAGGCTATGCAGGAGGAACTACAGCAAATAAACAAGATGAATGTTTGGGAAATTGTTCCTCTACCCAAGGGTGCTCACTTGACGGGTACTCGTTGGGTTTTCCGTAACAAAATGGATGATCGTGGGGCTGTTATTCGAAACAAAGCCCGTCTGGTAGTTCAAGGATATAGTCAACTAGAAGGTATTGACTATGATGAAGTTTTCGCTCCTGTTGCTCGTTTGGAATCAATTCGGATTTTTCTAGCCTATGCTTCATTTAAAGGATTCCGCGTGTATCAACTTGACGTAAAGTGTGCTTTTCTATACGGAGATGTCGACACAGTGATTTATGTGTGTCAGCCTCCTGGTTTTGAAGACCCAAAGCATCCTAATCATGTTTGCAAACTGAAGAAAGCTTTGTATGGTCTTCATCAATCTCCTCGACTTTGGTATGAGCGACTTGCCAAGTACTTGCTGAAGAATGGTTTTGACAGAGGACAGATTGATAGCACGCTTTTCATCAAACGGGAAGGAGCGGATTTGTTACTTGTGCAGGTCTATGTGGACGACATAATCTTTGGATCAACTAATGATCAGTTGTGCAAGGATTTTGAAAGACTGATGAAATCTGAGTTTGAAATGAGTGCTATGGGGGAACTTACGTTCTTTCTGGGACTACAGGTTGAGCAATCTGACAATGGAATTTATATCCACCAGTCAAAATATGTCACTGACATGTTAAAGCGATATGAATTGCTCAACTGTAAACACTACGGCACTCCAATTGAAGCAAGACACAATCTTGGACCTAATGAGGACGATGAAGATTGCAAGGAGAAAGACTATCGCTCAATGATAGGCTCTCTCATGTACCTGACTGCCTCAAGACCAGATATAGTGTTTGCTGTTTCTCTCTGCTCACGATTTCAAGCAAATCCGAAGGTGTCTCATATGAAGGCAGTAAAACGTATTTTTGGATATCTCGCTTTTAGGCCATCTCTGGGTCTATGGTATTCAAACGAGAAAAACTTTGAGTTAACTGCCTATTCGGATTCGGATCTTGGTGGCTGCAAGATAGATATGAAGTCAACCACTGGAGGATGTCAATTCCTTGGATCGCGCTTAGTTTCTTGGCAGTGCAAAAAGCAGACTGCGGTTGCTATTTCAACAGCTGAAGCCGAGTATGTTGCTGCTGCAAGTTGCTGTTCTCAAGTTCTATGGATTCAGCATCAGCTGCGTGATTACGGGTTCAATCTCTCTATGACTCCTATTTACATTGATAATACAGCTGCTATATCTATAACACACAATCCCGTACAGCACTCTAAGACCAAACATATTGAACTTAGGTTCCACTTCATACGGGATTGCTTTGAGAAACACCTTATAGATGTCGTACATATAGATACCCTTAAGCAGTGTGCGGACATTTTCACAAAAGCCTTTTTGCGATCACGTTTTATAGAACTGGTCAATCTAATAGGTTTAAGGTTCTTTCAGTCAAAGAAATGATTTGTGACTTGGATTTTTTTTTTATTTTTAAATTCATTTAAAAAAAAAAAAAAAAAAATTCGCAACAGCCACTCTTTATGCTCATTAGTATTAAAGAAAACGCAAGGTTGCTACATTTTTAAAATAGACGTTGAAGTTGTGTCTGTAAACAACTTGGGATATGATAGTACATCGGGTGACATGCACAAAATGGAATTTTAAGATTTATCTTGGATGTGTCAGTAGGTTTATCTGACACACTTAAAACAGTTTTTATCTAAATTATCTTCATCATACGATGTATTGGTAGGCATGGTACACACCGCTCTCTGAGATATTAAGAAGTCATTTAAATACATGTCTATGATCATGTGGTAAACACCTTGTGATGTACGACGCTAAGTCTTAATTCCTTAGCATAGCTTGACATACTTCTATTTTTGGATCGTATATCTGAGATCTTTTGGGGGAGTATGCTGATTGTTTCCTCTGTTGTACGTAAGTGCAGACCTGGTCTCAATTCAGCTTACTCTTAAAACTAAGCAAACGTGAGTCAAAGTACTTGCAACGTCTTAAATTTAAGGTACTAAACAAGGTCGCCACTCAATTTTGGTTTGATTGCGTTTGGTTTTGCTTACACCTGAATCAAGTTATGTTGCTCTGTTGTACGCAAGTACAGACCTGTCACCGCTGGCTTGATTCTTAAAATTGATTCTCTTATATTCTTTCTAAATTTAGAAACTATGTTCATGTCTAAGTTATAGGGGTATATCTATGGTGGGGACCACGGAGAAATATTCATATTAACAATAAAATGTTACCTCACAAATACGGATGTAACGTGTTTAGGTGGACAAACAATACCAATAATCGTTTTGTAATAATTTTTATAACAGGTGTTTTAAATGTGCCACGTAAATTTAAAGTGGACAAATATACTGATGATCGAAATAACACTTACTATTCCTAATAAATGCATGTTATTCCGATATGATCCCTAATCAGACAACTCAACTCCGTCACCAAAAATAGAGTGTTAGTATTTTTATTTTGTTCATTTTTACTTTTTGTAAAATTAAAGAAAATACCAAAAAGATTTTTTTGTTTTATGCTTTATTTTTATTCTGAGTTATTTTTCCAAAGTCACGAGTTATTTTGAAATTATTTGCTAAAATAACGAGTAAACGGTTTGAAAAAATTCAAAATTGGATCAAAATTGTTATATGCGACGTCCCACTCTACGTCGCCTGCGACGTCCCAGTCTACGTCGCATGTAGGGTTAGACTATATATAGTCTCAATTGCGACGTAACATGTCACACTATTCACTATTCACGTGCGACGTACCCTGCGACGTAGCATTGGCGATTTGCGACGTAGCAATTTTCGAGCATTTTTCGTGATTTGTAGCCGTTTTCATTCCGATTCACTTACGTAGTTTTGATCTACTCGTTATTCCGCACACTTAGGTACCGATTTTACCATTTTTAACCGTGTATATTATGTTTAATGGCTATGTATGTATTACGGGTTAAAAGGGTTTCGGGTTTCGGATAAATTAGATGGTCTATCGTGTAATTTACTGGTTATAAATCATGTTTTCGTGATCACCATCGTTAGCCGCACCTTTTAGTGCGTTTGATTTTGAAAACCCCTAAATTCGAGGGTTAGGGTTTCTGGGTTGGGGACGCCTGTTCGTCAGTGCGACGTACGCTGCGACGTCGTGGCCTACGTCGCTTTATTTAATTATTATTAATTTCCTACGTCGCCCTTCCCTACGTCGCTTTTACTGCGACGTCCGATGCGACGTACCACTCTACGTCGCTGTTTTAATTAAAGTGATTAAATTCACGATAAATTGCAAAATGCGACGTCCCCCTTGACGTCGCTCAAATTTTATGCGACGTCAGGCCTTACGTCGCTTTTCAATTTATTTTGAATTTTAGCTACGTACAGTTCTACGTCGCTCTGTGTTATGCGACGTACGTGGCTACGTCGCTAGTTCCAGGAAGTTTGAAAAAAAAAAAAAGGTTTTTTCTTAAAAAATGTAACATTTTTGCTAACCTTTTTCGAGTTGCAATCTGTTTCTGTTTTTGCAGATATGGCTTTGATTTTTGAAGCTCGTCATAATACGGCTGCTTACCTTACTGACACTTCTGATAAAGCTGCACCGTATCGTCAGATGATCGCGTTTTTGAGACGTTCAAGGGTATTCCACGCCATTTCCGATAACACTATGGCGTTTGGAAATCTGATCAACCCTTTTTGGAGAAACGCAACTGTCGTTACTGAAAACGACGTTAGACGATTGGTCTCTACCGTTCTGGGTACGGAGATCACTATTACAGAACAGAGTATTCGGGAACTTTTACAGCTGAATGATCAACCGGATATGCCTATCGGTTTTGATCATATTTTTGTTTCTGGAGCTATGCAACGGATAGGATATCCCGGGATTCCCTCTGATCAGTATCGAAAAGCGAATCTCACACGCGTCTGGAGATATTTGATGTATGTGATTATTGTTTGCTTGGGGAATAGGAAAGGTGGAACGGATGGGATGAGCCGAAGTCTGGCTTCTGCTATGTTAGCATTGGTATACAACAAGCCGTTCAACTTCTCGGGATTTATCTTCAGGGCTATGGTTGATAATGCGAATGCCGGGGATCAGAAATGGATTTTATATCCGAGATTTGTACAGCTGCACATCAATCGTCATCATCCGGAGCTTCAGGCACAGGGTGATATCGATCATCCGCTAAAGATTTCACCGATGATGAGTCGGATTTTCACTATTTGTGCAGGGTATGAGAAAGGGGTCGAGGCACCAAGGGATGTTCCTTTATTCGGTGCTATTGTGGATGAAAATTATGTACCGCCCCCAGATCCTCAGTATATGGATGTTCCAGCACCACAGCAACCGCAGCAACCACTCATGAACGTTCCTGTTCAAGCTGCGGGGGAGCATGTGGAGGCTATTTTGGAAAACATTGAGCAGTTCGGGCACGTTGACTCGGACAATCCTGCATCTCATGAAACGGTCGAGAGTTCTGATTCTGAAGAACCAGCCAATGTAGGTCCTCAGGATGGGGGTCCGACGCCTGAGCATTCGGATGGTACTGTTCCGCATCCCTCTGAGATGGAACGTATCAGGCTTTCCGATTCATTCAGATATCTAAGAATTCAGCGTCGGATCCGGGCAGGACGCAAATATGTACCTCCAAGGGATACTGGGAAACGTACATGAGACGGTGATGATTCTGCTGATAAAACTTATCGTCCTCGTCGTCGTGTTCGTCGTTCTTCATCAGCCAGAGCTCCAGTCAATCCACAGCAGCAAGCTGATTTTGAGATTCAACCGACTCCAGCATTCTTGCAAAAGATTATGGAAGATATGCAGAAGATGACGCAAAAGCTGGAGGCTCAAGACGAGAAGATTGCTGAACAAGCTGCGTTGATCGAGGTTCAATCTAAGGAGCTTGAGGAAACGAAGCTTAGGGTTAATGTTTTGGAAGGCAGGTTACTTGCCTCGGGGGAGTCTGGGTCAGGGATACCCTCTTTAGAGTCAAGTGAACCTGCGTCTGTAAATCCCAACCCTGTAATTGAAAATGTTAATGAAAATATTTCTCTTTTGGATTATTTCTGTGTTGATGATATTCCAGGGCAACCGAGACCGCTGGCAGTTGATTACTCATTCGCTGACTTATCATTTATTCAGAGGATGGCCAGTGGAGTTGGCTCTGAGGAAGAAACAGAGAATGTTTTTGAGATGAATGAGGATGTTTCGATTGAAGAAGAACAGTTGAATGCAGATGAAACGTATGATGATGCACAATCTGGGGAAGCTTATGATGGTGCACCAATTATAGAATCTGATTCAAGTGAAGATGAGAGACCTGAAAAAAATCAACATGGAGAATCTAGTTCTGCTGCAACTCCAGCTTCAGAGACACAGGCACCGGACTCGGCAGCGAAGAAATTAACTGCTGAAGAAAAGAGAGAAAGAAATAAGAAATGGTGGCCTAAGGGACGAAATCCAGTTCCTATTCATGTTAAATGTCAAGTGTACCGGGTTAGTCAAAATTATACCGGTGTTATTAAAAGCTGGAAGTGTCAGAGGAATCTGTTTATGATAAAGAGAGAAGATGGAGTTCAGTACTTCAGAATGCGTTTTGATAGATTAAGTACGTTGCCAAAAGGAGAGATTAATCGATTAGCTCAGCTTAAATTGATTAATCCTTTCGAGAATGATTATGTTGAGTTCATTCAGAGAAATCTACGTCGGGAAGTATTATCGAAGACATATTCGAAATTGAAACCGACGTTGGGAACTCGGTATACGTGGAAGAAAAAGATTGATCCAGTCACCAGGAAGCCTATGGTTAAAGTTCACTATTCGCCTGCTAACTGTTTGACTGAGATACCTCTGGAATCAGTTCCTTATTATTTTCTGAGAAGACTTGTAAAATGGGAACTTGATCCACAGACTGGTGAAGCGGTTATTACTTTCGTTCCAGATTCTGAACCGTGGCCAGAAGTTGGAGGTATATGGAATTTGAAGCAAGCAACGTTTAGACTGTATGATCCGATGAGTTTGATTAATTTTCATGAAAAAGATTTAAGAAAACTCTATGATAATCGGATTCGTGTTGGTCAAAAGAATGAATTCAACAGACGTTTAGCACAGCAGTTTTACAATGTTGTTACTGTTTGTGTGGCTAATGGAATTCATGCCGACGGCCAATTTCCTGCGGGCTGGGTTTAAAGAAGATTTTTGAAGACCAAGCTGAAGACACGGGGGAGTTTGTTAGTACATGTTTAGTGTCTGTCAGTTGGTCTAGCTCGTAGTTTGTAATTAGAATTTGTATTCCTGACTCCTGCGACGTAGCGTGCAACGTCGCAGGTGCGACGTCAGGTTTTGGGCCTGCGACGTAGTCTACGTCGCATGGGCTTGGGCCTGCGACGAAGCGTGCGACGTATCAGGTGCCAGATTTTGTATAAATTCGTTTTATGTTTTCTGTTTTAGGGTTGACGAAACCCTAAACGCAATTAGTCGAAATCTCTGTAATCTGACCGATTATAATACAATATAATACGTTTCGTTTGATATTCATTGCTTATTGATTGTTCGTGTGTTTAGTGTATAACTTAATCGTTGATTCCGCAAACGATTGAGTGACTCGGTTCGTACTAGATCCAAAGTAAGGGACAAACACAATCTTCCAACAATATCCACATCCTTGCAGTCACTAAAAATATTAGCTATCAAAAACATGTCTGCATCACCACAAACAATCAAACATTAGTACTTATGGGACACCCAAGCGTTGATAGACTTGGGTTGTCCAAAATCATCCGTAATCATCACATCAATAAGTTTACGATATTTCAAAAACTCATAAAATTTATTTATTGATGTGTTGTTTGTGGATTTAGCTTTCCAAACCTGCTTAGGTTCGGATGATTGGTTTTCAACAATGTTGTGCTTTTGAACTTGGGGTCTACTAGGCACAACTTTGTTTACTCTTTCCACTGGTTTGGGGGAAGATGATGCACAACTAGATATAGACGAACGTGAACCACGCCTTGAAAAAGTTTTCAAAAAAGAATTCCTAAAAGAGGAAGTTCTTGGCATCCCTCTACCAAACCTATCTAGGGATAATAACTTACAATCCCTGATAATATGTCCTTGTTGTCCACAATAAAAACAAGAACGTCTCTCCACAAAAAAATTATTCCAATGAGTCAAATTGTTTAGGCGGAGGATGATACACAAAAGGTCTATTAATAGGAACATTAGTTGATCATGCACTCTTAGGTGAACATGTTGAAGTAGATGTTCCTGAGGTTGAGCTCGTTGATGTTGAAGGTTTATTCTTTTCAAATTTATCAACTAGTTTATCTTTCTTCGGATTATTCACAGGTAAGTTTGAATCAACTGAAGATTTAGATTATGAATCCTTCTTTTGTTTGTTAACTTTGAAAGAATCATTATCAACCTTAGCTTTACCTTTGCATTTAAAACAATCATCATTTTGAGTTTTAATGATGAAATTTTCAGCTTTGACATTTATTTTCTCAACCTTAATGGTAGACGCTTCAGGTATATCTTCTACCTCAACAACCTCCTCAATTCAACAACCTCCTCAATACTAACCGGAGGTTTATTTTCAGCATTAACAAATATAGGCCTAACAAGCTACGCCCTTTTAACTTGCTCATTAACTGGTGCATTAACGGAATTTATGTCTACTTTGGAAGAAGAAGGCACAAAGTCTTTGATGAAATCCTTGGATGGCATAGGCAGATAGTCCTTAGGAGGAGGTACATGGTGATAACCAAGACCAGCCTTACTTTTGGTATCTGTCCTTTGCGTTTGAAGGATTTCATCAAATACCAAGGAATATGTTGAAAAATTCGAAAGCTTTCTTTTTAAATCATCTACTTGTGACTGTGATTCAGCAAGATCCTTTCTTAGTAAAGAAATCATTTTTATATAACTATCAATGGCATCTTGCTGACAAAAGATTTTGGCTTTAAATTCTTTTGTTTCTTCAAAAACAGCCTTTAACTTTTTATCAGAAACTTTCTCATTTTCTTTTAAAATTTTATTTTCCTCCATCAAATTTGTAAGATCTGAATTGAGGCGCTCATTATCCTCCCTGTATCTGTTAACACTATCAGTTAATTTCATACAAGATAAACATTTGGAAGAATTAGGATCAAACTCTTGTATTTGAGCCAAAAATGCACTGTTTTGAGGCACGTCTTGTCGCGGCTCCTATCGGTCGGTCGGATTTGACTCCGGTCGTTGTTCCAACAGCAACAGAAGCGGCGGACTGTGAATTTTAAATTTATATGAGCTGGGGCTCAAACTATAAGTACTACCTACCTTGGGAGCAAGCAGTAAGTATAACTCGAGGTCGTTCTTAAATCGGAGCGAATTGAAATAAAGCGGGTCACCAAAGATTATGGTCGCAATTAGGATGGGGGTAGGTAGATAGATTTTGGATTGATTTGGTTCTCTAATTTTCCTAAGTGCAGAAAAGTAAATAACGAGAAACGAAATTAGGGTTTAAGCAGACAGGTAGAGATGTGATTGCTGAAACTTGGATAATTAGGGTTTCGGGATGATGCTCATTATAAAATTGATTGGGGATTTACCAGATAAAGAGTAGACATACTTTAGGTGTAAACACTAGGACCCTACGTTCAGGTGAAACCCTAGAAACATATGTCACTGGAATCCTAGGTTATCATGATTCTGATCAGATCAGGCTGTTTTCAAACCCTCCTGAGCCTTTGCTTAACTAAAACAAAGTCACCGTAAATGTTCTAGGGATCAGGCATAAGGCAACATACCGCAATTGTATTTACTGACCTTTCTTAACACCTAATCGTCTATTTACTTTTATTATAGCAAATACTGATTGTATCCTGTGTATGTTAAACTATTGGTGTGATTAGGGTTTTGCATGTCTAGGTATATGATTGACACTACCCTGTATTGTTTCTATTGAAGCACCTACTTAACCATCATAAATATAGACCCTCCTTTACAGTCAGGCGTTCATCCCTAGGAATAATCACGGTGTACAGGGCGATTAGGCATTTCCACAGTGTTCCAAACCCTAGATGTACTAACGGTGTACTGGGCATTTAAGCATTTCCACAGTGTTCCAGATCTTAGGTGTACTAACGGTGTACAGTGCAACAAGCATTTCCACAGCTTTGATTCCTAGACCATAGTTCTAGAAGGGTCACTTCTAGGTAATTCACGATGAAACAATCCATAGCATTTCCTTAGCTTCCACGTATTTGTACTCCACACGAGGTGTTTCCAACGCTATACGAAGTACCGTGCCTTTTAAAGGAAAGTTCATAGTTTCATACTGTAACTGGAGATAACTGTATATTCATAGTATTAGGGTTGATCAGATCCTATCCTAGGGCAACAGTCACGTGAAAGTCTGGAAAGGGTGATGAGAGACTAGATCTATATTCATGATAAGCTTAACCAGATACACAGCATAACAATTTCCAATCGTATAAATGAAACATTAATTTAACATCATCCCTACTCCTAATATCTACATTTCAACAATCACAATATTAAACTACTCTATAAACATGGCAATATGCAGAATGCAAACTGAAATAACATAAAGCACAAGCATTATAACAGTAAGTAAAGTTTAGATATCACCGGGAATACAGTAGCGTAATACTGAGGATTACAAATAGTCTGAACTTGAAAAGCTCGTTACAACAAGATTACCAAGCTAAAACTTCCTCTAGACTCGAACCGTAAGCTCAACCCTAACCTTTCTCCTCTAACTCCTAAGAGTAGTGCTAGAGAGAGAAAGTGAAAGAAAATGAGAGAAATGAAAATGAGAGAAATGTGAGAGTGTTTGTATGTGTTAAGGTGTGTAGAATGAGGAGGGGTGATCCCCTATTTATAGGCAAAGCTCAAAAATCAGCCGTACAACTCGCGAAACAGCACGTACAAGCAAACGAAGCACGATACAGGGGCAGGGGGCCGTATACGGCCTTGGTGGGGACGTATACGGTGTATACAAGGCCGTATATGGTCTGTATAGGGCCGTATACGGTTCCCTAGGCCGTATACGGTGTCTGTCTGATTTCGTTCGTTGCTTAAAACGAGCGTATCTCCTTCGTTATGCGTCCGTTTGACCTGATTCTTTCGCCTGTGTCTTCGTAATTCCGTTACGCTTCTAATGATGCCAACTTCACTGAAATTGGATGTGTATAGCTCAAGCATAGCCGAAATGACTTTATAGGGTCTGATACTGCTCAGTCTTCTCTGTTCTTTATCCGATTTGCATGATTCTTGATTTTTCCGTCTCGATTTTACCTGTTTTATCATATGATGAAGTTAGAATATGATCTATATAAGGTAAACGAGGCCGGAGGATTTTGTGCACGTTTATTCACCCTGATTTGCTTGTTATTTGGACGTTTTAGGTGATTTTTGCAGCAACGCCTATATTTAGACCACTTTAGTGAATTTTAGTAAATAGTGATCATTTTGGAATGTTTTCACTAAAGTTACGTCCAAAAAATGCGGAATATTGCCCTTAAAAACATGACTATTTGAGTCACATCACGTCTTCAGGCTCTTTTTCCTTCTTATATCCACCGCAGCATTTTTCGATGGCAACCCAAAGATCATAAGCATTGTCATGACGTTCAGAGATTTAAGATCTCCATCGATAAAGACTTTTGAATTGCTGTGAGAGTCTTCCGTTCATCATCCAATGCTTTATGTTCTTCGAGTGTCATTGATTTATATGCTTTTTCAATTTTTGTTCCTTCAATGACTAGCCTTTCATATCTCTCAAGTAATGGTATCCACATGTCTGGATCGTTAGAAGAGATGAAGGCCTCGAAACCTTTTCTCCAGCTTGAATAGTCAGTATTTTGTGCGAACATCGGAGGCTTATTGTGGACACTTTGTAGAAACGACATTTTTAAACAAGAATATTAATGAAACACAAAAACCCAAAGGTTGAATGGCGATTTTTCAATTTTTTTTAGCGACACAAGTAAAGTGTCACAGAAGCAGGAAGTGTCACTTTCGAGTGCCACACAAACCCTAAAATTAATTAGGATCAAGTTTTGCTAACAAGTGTCGTTGAATAAGTCGAGTGTCGCTTATGAGTGTCGCTGAAACCCTAAAATCAATGATGATCGAGTGTCGCTAGCAACAGAAGTGTTGCAGGCGAGTGTCGCTATATCGCGACTGCAGCGGCCAAAAACCCCAAAAACAAAAATTTTCGAAACCCTAATGAATTTCGAAAATCAAACATCGAAACAAACTTCCAGAAAACCCCAAAAGTCGATTTCTTCAAGCAATCCAACCCAGAAACGAAGATTAAACTCGGATAACTTCTCGAATCGAACCGAAAAACGTTCAATAATCGATCCATACCTTCAAATAACGAATCCGAAAGCTCTGATACCAGTTTGTAGGTTCCTCTTGATTAGGATCTAACGGATCGTTAACTCGAGTGTAAGAGCAGATATCAAACAAACAAGTACTGAACGTATTAATCGAATCAAACATTCCTATAATGTTTTCTTTATATTGATTTGAAGTATAAACGTTTACAATCACAAACACACCCTACCTCAGCTCTCCACACCTCACAAAAAAGTCTCACCAAATGTTCTCCAAGTCTAACCCTAAAACTAATCTCTAACTCGTATATATATACCTAACCAGCAGTTATAGCAACACTAGCCAAGTGTCGCCCAAACACACTTAGTCATTTCTATATTCACTATTTTCACTTTTCGTACACATTTCTATCTATTACATATCAACACTATACATCACATACTCAAACTAATTGACTTTGACAAGTACAAACATTTGACCAACAAACTGACACACATTATGCACCAACACAACACAACGATCAACATCGCAAGATAATAATATTAGTAATTAACAAAGATGCGAGTTCAAAAGATTACAGAATTCGATGTTTACAAAACATGCCAGGAATTGTTACATCCGGACGAATTATAAAAGTCTTACAAGATTCATTTAGTAGGTTACTGAAATGCCCAAATTTTTTATTTTTTTTACACTATATTGCATTTAATTAGGTCTCATATTCTATAGTAATTAGAAACATGAATAATGTTATTTCTATTTACCAATTACCTTTAAACGAATTGAGTTAACCTGGATTTAGTAAATTTAACACTTTGATTCAGTGATTCTTAATACTTTGATTCAATAAATTTAATACTTTGATTAAGTAAATTTTTTAACACTATGATTCAGTAAATTAACACTTTGATTCAGTAAATCAGACCTGCACACTTAATTACCAAAATACAGATTTCAAATGCGCATAACTCCTAAACCGTAAGGAGTTAGGTTCTCAAATTTTGCAGGCACATTTATAATAACAAAATGAGGATTTCCCTTTTTACACTTTTTCAATTTTTTTCAAAAACACGAGATTTAGATGTAGGGCTCATTTTCGCCTATTTTGGGCACTTTTGGTTGGCAACTCATTTCACAAACCACATGCTTATGAGTTCCAACCTTTTTCACACATCTTCTACCTACTAAGGCAAACTTAAGGCAACTGACCAAGGTTCCATAACCTTTGTCTAACTCAACTTACTAACTAGGGCCGTTTTTTACCCATTTTGACACTTTTTGACCCATTCACTTTTTAAACAATAATTTGACCAAGATACTACTCAATACCATTTGTATTTGACTATTTCAATACAGTTGACCATACGTCTATTCTCAATTTCAACCAACCAATCCATTTGATACTTTAACATGATTCCTCTATTTCCATCAAATCAAAACACATTCATACTATGTAACTTCAAAATTTCCAAGTTACTTGTATACATATGACTTCTACTAAATTTTTGACTTTCAAAGTCAACTTTACCAAAACTTAAACTTGACTCTTTTTAACAAATATTTCAAAACCAAGTTTTGGGCGTATTACACAAGTTAATACAAAACGATAAGTAAAGAGAAGGCTTGCGACTTACACCAAGCAAGCTAATCCATGCTACTCCTTTTTAACGTCTTTGCCGTCTCGATGTGAACTACTACCTACAATACATTAACATAATACGAAGTAAGCATAATTGCTTAGTGAATATATAAACAACCAATTAAGCAATTCAAGCAACACATAACATAGATTATAACTTGGAATTGATACACTAACACACATAATCATAATCATAAAATATATGAGCATAGGTAGCAATTAATACCAATTGGATCCGTGGTCCATAAGATATAGTTTGTGCTTAGCACATATTTTGTGATACTCAATATTTCGTAACAACTAACCTCTACTCTATTACTCAATCACATATTTCACAACAATTCCATACAATAATACTAAATACTATAAAGTGCAAGAACAACAATAACATAGCTATGTAAAACCTCTTGCTCGTAAGCAATCCGAAATCACATAACCATCACTCAATTGAATCTCTATATACTCACCTTAATAATTGATGAAGTTTCAAGCAACAACGATACAAGTTATTCCAATCCTTTCACACCTATACACATAATACATAATGATACATCTAGAGTCTAAAACTCATAACAACTCGTTAGTGAATCATAATTCACTCTCCCCCACTTTGATTAGTCTAATTATTTCATTATCTACTAATCAAAAATGTAACACCTGGTCAAAAAGTCAATTTCCGCGCCAAATTTAAATTTTAAATAATCGTAATTAGTACGCATTTATAACAAAGCATTTAAAAATGTGATCCAGTTTAAACTTTAAAACGTGTTTTAATTATCTGAAACCGCGCGAGATTTAGTTATAGAACTTTAACTTAAACATTTTATTTTTATAAAATGTTTCAATTCAAAATCATTTCGAAATAATATAAACAAAATTATAAATTTAAAATATTAGATTTATATTGTGAACGGGTACAAGAACACGGGTATTTTATACCGCGAATTGGGGACGAAGTGGGGAAAATCCCCTCCCCTTTCCCTCTTGGTCGGCTGCCCCCTTTCCCCCTCCCCATTTCTTGATTTCATTCTCATTCTCAACAACACACACACATCTCCATCTATCTCTCTCCCTCTCTACCTCACGGATCCGCCACCACCACCACCATCATCATTTTCGGAATCATCAACAACAACGAGACCAGCAACAGTCGAACATCATCACCATCATCTTCATCATCCCGATCCGCCATTTTTAAGCTCGAAATCGACATTTGGTAAGAACACCCGATTTCACACCTTTAAAACACTTGATTTATGTTGATTAACATGTTATTGAGTCCACACAACAAGAATATGTCCAAGAAATTGGTTAAAAACGTTTTAAAACTCGAAACCCACTTCAAAAATCGCAGCAGTTCATCGAGCGAGCCGAGTCGAGCTACGAACCAAACCGAGTAGCGAGCCGAGTCGAGCTACGAATCAAACCGAGTAGCGAGCCGAGTCGAGCTACGAACCAAACCGAGTAGCGAGTCGAGCTACGAACCGAACCGAGTAGCGAGCCGAGTCGAGCTACCTGAACTGACTTGGTCTGCGAAATGAGTTTTTGCCCAATGATTCGACTTTCGCGTAACAACAACTACACTTTTTACAACGATGACTTACGTACAAAAATTATATTTTTGTAAAATAGACAACGAAACAACTTTAATAATGATTTAATTGAGAATTATCATTATTACAAACTGCCACAAACGGACCGTACACAATTCTAAAACTAAACAACAGAAGTTTACTTTCACGACACGTTTAGTTAAACCGATTAGTATCTTACTCATATAACCTCACGTGTTTAGGGTACTAGGAGGTTACCATTCGGACAACACACGTATCGTAGAATCGCTGACAACTCACAGGTGAGTTCATAGCCCCACTCTTTCAACTGTTTTACTGTTTTCGGGGTGAGATGCATGCTTAATCACTATTTTCGGATTATAATGATAAACTTTTATAATTCACACGTAACTATATTACTGTTATGTAATACAAATGTGTAATACTTAGGAATTACACCCACCATACTGTTTTGACATAGTATAAATACTTAACCTAAATAGGTTACAACCGTACACTGTTAGATTAATGGAAAACAATTACCACTACATGACTTGATTAAGTTATCACTATCCATTGACCATATTGTCACGGGACAATACGATCACTTATACTAGAACTGGTTAGTTCTACCTACACTGGACAACGATTAGACTCTTACAGGATTAGTTTCCCTTTCGGGACTACAACTGCTCATACAGCCCAGGACTTCTAAACTGGAATAGTACCCAAGTAAACAACAACCAAGGACTTCAGATATACTTGCTAGGCTGAGGCTAGCAGTATACATTAGTGACAAACGTTAGTATAGGATCTTTATACTAATACAAACCAACTAGGTGATGACTATCCACACCTAGGCCCAATGTGATACAATATATTACTTCATGCGTAGCATGATACACTATTTATTGTGCTTGTAGATTTGACTTATATATATGTATATATAAATATTCTCGTACACTATATCAAGCGCTTGGTGCTTCTTACAATTTATATATGCATATTGGCATACATACATACAAACATAACTACTTAAGTCAGGCGCGTCGTAGTACGGCTGGCTCTCATTTACTTAGCTAGTCTGTTGTAGTACAGCTGGCTCTACATTTCACCAATCGGGCTTGTCGTAGTACAGCCGGCTCGATTACATACTTTGCTTACGAGCAATACGGACGATGTCCAGATTGGACACACAACGATGCCACGGTAAAGTGGGCACAAAACGATGCCACGGTATTGCAGTGGGCACAAGGACGTATTCGCGGTAAAGCGATACACTCACGGATGGACGGGCTTATGCTCGTGATCCACAACAATTAACGGGTCGGTGAGATTTCACGCGAGGTCGTTAGCTCAGTATTTGATTAAATACTCTATCGTAGTTCTACGGGACTGCACGGTTACTCATACTCAACAACGGATCGGCAAGCTTATACTCGAGATCGTTGGCTTAATTTATGTTGCCGGAGGCAACACTACATGCCAGATAGGCATGCCGATTATTACTCAACATCACATGACGTAGTCATACATTTACTTGGACTATACTCAGGCAGGTTTTGCCTCGCATTGGTTTATTTCACTTACACCAGATAGGTATTCAGGCATGGATTGCCACACCCTCGATATGACGCAGTCATACACTTGATAGTATCTAGGCATGTATTGCCTCACGATTGTAGACTCACTATACCTGATAGGTATCTAGGCATGGTATGCCTCATTCCTTACGTACTTAGGTACACACAGCTACTTTTAGGGTAGGAAATACCTAGTGAAATGTATACACATTGGTGTTACGTCTTTAACACAATACAAGTCAAAATACAGGGATTTCGAACTACTTTTCAAAACATATAGGATTTACACTTTATGTTTTCAACTAACAATCCTATGAACTCACCAGCTTTATAGCTGACTCGTTTTAGCATGTGTTCTCAGGTGCCCAGCAGGACTAGGATTGCTACAAGATTATGCTAGCTCGAGTCGCAAACATTGTAAAACTATTATTTTGGAAATGTAATAACTGTATTTTCAAACGTCTCATTTAGAGTCGTTCATTATTTACCTTTGTGCTTGTGATATTTGATTTGGTAACACCCGACCCGACCGCTTCCGCAACCCGAAATTTGAGGGTGTTACAAAAACTAAACTTTCAAGAATCAAAATTATTTATAACCTTTAATTTCTTAGATTCTTTATTGAATTCGTGTTTAGATAACTTTTGAAACTCCATTAACATGATTAACCACCCTCTAGGTTAACTAATCCAAACTTGAATAGTTTTTAACAAGACTCCCAATTTCACCAAGAATACCATTGATGAATTATTCATTTTCATGAATTGAAATGATCACCACTAGTGATAATCATGTTAATAAACACTAACTACATCAATCCCATGCCCTATTTCAAACCAATTTAATGAAAATCACTAAAACCCATTTACCACCTAAACCCTAGATTATGAATCATGAAGAAAATACTTACAAGGAAGTTAGTGATGATGATGGAGATGATGAATCAAAGATTCTAGGGCTTGAATTGAAGTAGATTGAAGAATTGATGAGGATGAAGAAGGTTCACGGCTTTGGTTTCTCACAGTTTGAAGATTCTGGAAAATTTTAGAAGGAATCAGAAATAGGTACGTATATGTGTATATAAATTTTAATCCTTTTATTTCGTACAGTCTGGAACTGACAAACCATTTACATTTTCTATTATATTTCATTATTTAAAGAATATTATTTCATAATACTTATATTTCTGGATACACTAAAATAATACCTCAAATATTGGGGTGTTACAAGTCTTCCCCACTTATTATGTACGTGTCCTCACGAACCACTCGTGGTGCACCGCAGGATAGTACACCATCATCCACTCGTCAGGTTCCCAAGTAAACTCAGAACCCTTTCGATGTCGCCATTGGACTTTGCCAATAGAGAATGTCTTATTTCGTAATTGCTTAACTTTTTGATCAAGAATCTTTACGGGTTCTTATATATAATTCAACTTTTCATTTATTTGGATTTCAGAAAGAGGTATGTATGAAGGTTCGTCAACCAGGCATTTTTGAAGCTGTGACACGTGGAATGTATCATGAATACCACCAAGCTCATCCGGTAATTTCAACTGATAAGCTACTCTAGCGACACAATCAAGTATTTCAAAAGGTCCAATATATCTTGGACTTAATTCCCTCTTTTCCGAAACCGAATGATACCTTTCCATGGTGAGACTTTCAACATTACTTTATCACCAACCTGGAATTCAATCGGTCGTCTACGTTTATCCGCATATGATTTCTGTCGATCCTGTGCTGCTTTGAGTCTTTCACGAATTTGATCGATTTTCTCTGTAGTTAGCTGTACCACATTTGTACTTCCAATTTCTCTTTGTCCAACTTCACCCCCAACAAACAGGAGTACGGCACTTTCTACCATATAACATCTCGTATGGTGGCATTTTAATAGATGAATGATAACTATTATTATACGAAAATTCCACCAACGGGAGATGAGAATCCCAACTACCACCGAAATCAATGATACATGCTCGCAACATGTCTTCAAGAGTTTGAATAGTAAGTTCACTTTGTCCATCCGTTTGAGGATGAAAAGCTGTACTAATATGCAATTGAGTACCCATGTCTTCCTGAAACTTCTTCCAGAATCGAGAAGTAAAGCGAGTATCCCTATCAGAAACAATATAAACGGGTACTCCATGACAAGCAACAATCTCACGAATATAGATATCTGCTAGTACTTCACATGATGACGCCTCTTTAATAGGCAAGAATATAGCACTTTTAATTAATCGGTCTACTATCACCCAAATGGCATCATGCTGGCGAGGAGTTCTCGGTAGCTTTGTAACAAGATCCATGGTGATATGTTCCCATTTCCATACTGGAATCTCAAGAGGTTGGAGTCTTCCATATGGTTGTTGATGCTCAGCTTTAACTTGTAGACATGTGAGGCAATTCTGAACATACTTAACGATATCGCGCTTCATACCAGGCCACCAATAATCACATTTCAGATCACGATACATTTTGGTGGCACCTGGATGAACAGAATATTTCGATTTATGAGCTTCATCCAACAACAATTTCTTTACATCACTCGTTATTGGTATCCAAATTCTACCATAACGAGTTTTCAAACCCCTGGAATTGTCAATTATTTCAGAAAGTTGACCCTTTAAACGTTGTTTATTCGGGTCATTAGAAGACAATGCATCAATTTGAGCAGCTTTTATAGAATCAAGCAGTTAGGGAAACACAACCATGCTAAGAGATTTCACAGAAAGAATATAATGAGTAGCCTTCCGGCTAAGAGCATCAGCAACAACATTAGCTTTACCAGGATGGTAAAGAATGTCACAATCATAATCTTTGACCAAGTCAAGCCACCTCCTCTGTCTATTATTCAAATCTCGCTGATCAAAGAAATATTTCAAACTTTTGTAGTCGGTATAAATAGTAGACTTGACTCCATACAGATAATGTCGCCAAATCTTCAATGCGAAGACCACAGCTGCTAATTCAAGATCGTGAGTAGGATAGTTTAGCTCATGTGATTTAAGCTGACGGGAAGCATAAGCAATAACTTTCCCATGTTGCATTAGAACACATCCCAAACCAAGCTTTGAAGCATCACAATAAACAACTAGGTCCTCGGTACCCTCAGGTAAAACGAGAACATGAGCTTGGCTGAGCTTTTCTTTTAACAATTGAAATGCTTTAAATTGTTTCTCGCCCCATTTCCATGATACACTCTTTCGAGTCAATTGAGTCAACGGGGTAGCAATCTTAGAAAAATCCTGAATGAAATGGCGGTAATAACCCGTAAGACCAAGAAAACTTCTGACTTCAGTGGGACTCGAAGGTGGGTCCCACTTCATAACCGCAGCTACCTTTGAAGGATCAACTTGAATACCGTGAATATTGATTACGTGTCCCAGAAATTGAACTTCGCGCAACCAAAATTCACATTTAGAAAATTTAGCATAGAGTTTCTCACGTCGAAGCATTTCAAGAACTTGTCTCAGATGAAATGAATGATCACTATCACTTTTAGAATAAATGAGAATGTCATCAATAAAAACAATCACAGATTTATCCAGCATAGGACGACATACACGATTCATCAAGTCTATGAATGCAGCTGGGGCATTGGTTAGACCGAATGGCATGACAACAAATTCATAGTGACCATAACGGCTTTGAAAAGAAGTTTTAAAAATGTCATCTTCCTTTACCTTTAACTGATGGTAACCAGATCGGAGGTCGATTTTTGAGAAGAAACTGGCACCTTGCAGTTGGTTAAATAAGTCATCGATTCGGGGTAAAGGATAACGATTCTTAATGGTCACTTTATTCAATTTCCAATAGTCAACGCACATATGTAAAGATCCATCCTTCTTTTAACAATCAGTAACCTATTCTGAGTGAAGCAGGCTGTACTCACTGCTTCTGCCCAGAAGTAGGTCTGAAGACCAACATCAATGAGCATTGACCTGGCAGATTCAATCAAGGTTCTGTTTCTCCTTTCAGCAACCCCATTTTGTTGGGGTGTTCTTGGTGCTAAGAAGTTTTGAGAAATGCCTTTTGAATCACAAAAACTTTCCAGGTCAACATTCCTAAATTCAGTGCCATTATCACTTCTTAAATGTTTTACCAAACTACCATTTAAGTTCTCCATTTTCTTGATAAAGGATATAATTTCACTTGCTGCTTCATTTTTGGCTTTAAAAAAGAATACCCAAGTGTATCTGGAGTATTCATCCATAATTACCAAACAATATCTCTTTCCACCAAGACTTAGAGTACTAACTGAACCAAATAGATCCATATGGAGTAGATAAAAACATTCAGTTACTGATGATGTCTGTTTACTCTTGAAGGATGAGCTATGATGCTTTCCTTTCTCACATGCTGAATAAAGCTTATCTTTATCATATGACAGTTTTGGAAGTCCAGTGACTAACCCATTTTTGCTTAATTTGTTGATAGCTTTTAGATTCAGATGAGAAAGTCATTTATGTCATAACCATTTTTCTTATGAAACAGTTCTGGAATAAAAGCATGTCCCTGACTGAGCTGAGTCCATATTGACCACATAAGTATTTCCCTTTCTGTTAGCAGCCAGCACAACACTTCCTTTCTTGTTGTAAACAACACAAGCTTCATGATCAAATAGCACCTTGTTTTTGGAGTCACAGAACTGACTGATGCTCAATAAATTGTGCTTCAGTCCCTCCACGTAAGCTACTCGCTTAAACATCACATTCCCATTGGTCACGACACCATAACCTCTTGTCTTTCCCACTTTATTATCACCAAACACTAGATCAGGACCTCTTTCGTCCTGGTAGTCACTGAGCAGGGACTTACATCCGATCATATGTCTGGAACAACCACCGTTCAGATACCAGATAGTCTCTCTAAGAATGCCCTGTAACAATAAGCAAAATTAGTTCAGCTGGTGAACCCATCCTGAGATGGGTTCATAGTGGCTGAGCCTTGGTTTTGGCTTCCACTGATTTGCATAAATGATGTCTGAATGCTCACTGATAATTAGATATCTTGAAAAAGGTGTTGCTAAGCATTTAGAAGACAAATGCTGTCTGTTGCCACATTTATAACACTTTTTGTTTGCATAATTGGTCTTCTTATCCTTTTTTGGTTTAAGTTGCTGAGCTGATACTGACCTACAACTTTTCTTGCTGATTTCTACCTCTCGTTTCTTTGACTTAAGGTCGCTGATAATCTTTTTATCATCAGTGACTGAAACAGTGTCAGAGAGGTTGTTGATAATCTTTTTATCATCACTGATTGTTTTGGTGAGTTTTAGATTAACTAAAGAGTCATCATTCTTCAATATTATTACTTCACCAACAATCTTTAGTATATCAGAATCATCAGTGACCAAATTGCTTTTTGTGAAGTAATTTGGTTTTGGCTTACTGAGGATTGATATTGGTTCAAAAACAACTTCTGAAAAGGTTCCATCAGAATTAAAGATTGGATCAACTTTCGTTGAATCAGCGAGAGAAGCAGCATATTCATAATCACTTCCCAAAATAGCTCTAGCTTGCTTTGGGATTTGATTATTAATAAATTGACTTACTCTCGCTGTAGACTTACACCATGACTCTATGACTTTCTTAAGTTGTAAAAACTTTGTTTCGAATTTTACTTTCTCTTGAATACATACTTGATTTGCATGTATTTGAGCATTAAGATCTAGTTTTAAATTCTTTACATTCATCATGTTTTCATTTTGATCATGGAGTTTAGATTTTAAGTCACTGATCTCATGATTCTGCTTTCTTTGAATGTCATGAGCATTTGATAAGTCAACTATCAAAGATTCAAAAACATTATCCTTTTCAGTAGCTGAATATGATTTAAAACAATGTACATTATAGAGAGTTGCAGGATCACATCCAGATGTTGAACATTTATGAGCTACTTCTTAGATATCCTCATGGAAAGCAGCATCATCAGCCATCAAACAGTAATCTTTATCCAAACAGATCATTGCTTCTTCTTCATCAGATGATGAGGATGAGTCAGAGTCACTGAAAGAACCTTCTTCAGCGATAAAACCTTTACCCTTCTTCTTTCCAGATTTGGACATTGCCTTCAGCTTCTTGTACTTTGCTTTGTACTTATTGTACTTGTCATTTCTAAAGCTTGGCTTTGGTTCAGGAATTGGGTTGATTGACTTAGATCTACAGTCAGCAGCGAAATGAACAGGTATGCCACACTTGTAGCAATCACCTTTTGATTTGAAATTATCAGATGATTGAGCACCAGCGAATCTTTTTGATCTGGTATTTCTTCTGAAATTTGCAACTATCATTGCCATGTCTCTTTCTAGCTTCTCTAGACCCTCATCATACTCATACTCTGACTGTTCTTCGGACTGTTCTTCAGCTCCTTCACCTTCATCATCAGCTATCAGCGACTTTGAGCTTAGCTTTGACATTTTTGACTTCTGCTTCTGATCAATTTCTTCAAGCTCAGCTACAAGGGCATTCGAGATCTTTTGACTTCCAAGTGTTGCACGAATGTGTTCACTTTGATCAGCGTGCTTTTCAGACTGCTCTCAGTTGAGCAAAATGCCATTGACTTGAGTCAGATTAAGAGTGGTATAATCATTCCTCTGTCTAGTGCAGGTAGCAATAGTACCCCAGATTTTTCTTGGTAATAGTTCCAAAAAAATTTCAACCACAAACCTCTGCTCTTTACCTATACCAGCCTTTTCCATTTTATTCATCAGCGACTGATATCTGGTATAAGTAGAAGACAGAGACTTGTTGGGTTCCATTGCAAACAGCTCATACTGACATGTGAGATTGACTTCCCTGCAGCGAATAATATCAGGTGTTCCAATATATATATTCCTAAGGGTGTCCCACATGTCCTTAGCAGTCCTACAATGCCTAATTGATTCAAACACTTCATCGGGAAGTGCCATGCCTATGTAGATTTTAGCTTGTTTGTCTAACCTTATTAACCTTTTGTCCTCATTGTTCCTCTCTCTTTGGCACAACCACTTCTGGTATGGCCTGAGTAGTTGCAGTAGCAACAACAGCAGGAATAATAGTGGTCGGAATATGATGACCATTGGTTATAATGTTACAGAGATGATCATCGACAAGATCCAAAAACATCATCATCAGGGATATCCAGGTCTCAATCCTAGAGGGATCAAACGCTGGAGGTTTGGTAGTAGAACTATTTTCCTTTTGATACTCAGAGTCAACACAACTGTACTTTACTGATTCTATTGCAGATCTGGTTAATTATTTTAAACCAACTCTGCTCTGATACCAATTAGGAGTCCCGAAATCACTATTACTTAGTGATATGGAATCGCAATATGTAAAGTTTAATTGTAGAAGGGGGGTTGAAAACAATTAAAAGCTTTTTCGAGTTTAATTAATTTATTTGTCTAAGTTTTTAATCGTAGTAGATGAACAAACAAGAACAGAGTATCACAAATATATAACAGCCCAGTAAAAGAGTAATAGTAGCTGAACTGTGAATCTTATTAAATATAAAACTTACTTAGTGTTGATTGCGGAATGGAATAGCCAAGGCTAAACCAAATCAAACACTTAAGCTAAAACTATTACAAGTTGAGTAGAACAGTTGTTGACACACAAACAAACTGTTTACTAGCTGATCGTCATACCATGCTTAGACTAACTACTCACTGACTAACAAGTGATTAACACGTACAAACGGCAAGTTTCTAAGTACAACGTACTACTCTATATATACTACAAATATCCCGTAAATATCTCCTACAAAATAGGATCTAGAATGACACGTGTCGCTGCTTGATTGGCTTGATCTCTGATGAACCGACATTCTGCGGGTCCCAATTCTGTTCCCGCAAATATTGTTGGAACATAGTTTGTGACAACAGATCTAGCTTGAAATAGGACTGGTGTAATTATTATCAAGTTTGTACATTGATTTAGATTTGTAAATGAATATTTGTTTTGTTAGTAATATTCGTTAAATATATTAGGATGTTAAAATGTTAGACGAATATTGTAAACGAAATAAATAAATAGACGTTTGATGCGAGTCGAGTTCTCAAGTCGCTGCGAGTTGAGTCGCGAGATGAGAACTGAACTCGCAAGGATCACAAGGATCATAATGGTTCTGGCGAGCCGAGTCTATAAGCGGACTTGGGCTGCGAGTTGGGCTGGACTCGCAGGCCCATGCGAGTCGAACCGGGAATTAACATATAAATGATTTTTGGTTTAGAAAATCATTAACACCTTTTGCTATTCCGATTTCATACCTGCAAATTCAGTATATCCAGAGAAAAATAACCTAACGGCTAGGCTTTGACGGTTCATACGTATAAAGCTAAGTATTAGTAAACCTAAAACGTGAACTTATTCGTTGTTAGTAAGATAACACCGTATTAAGGGATTCCGCACCTTAATACCACAGATAACGAAGTTATCGATCCTAAGAACTAGGGACTTACATCTGGTATCAGAGCTTTCGGGCTAAATACGAGTAAAGTTTGAAGTTTTAGGGATAATCACGTTTGATTCGGATTGTTTTTGCGTGCATAAGTACATATTAACGATCAAAATCATTCTCTGGACGATTTAGGGTTAGTTTACGGTCGAAATTTCCTGTTTCAATCGTAAAAATACCTTAAATTTTCGTTTTCGGGTTTTTCAGCCGTTTCGCGAGTCGAGATTAGGGTTTCAGCGTAGTCTGCGAACCGAGTTGAACTTGCGAGTCGAACTGAGACTTGCGAGTCGAACCGAGATCTCTTGCGAATCAAAATCGCTTGCGAATCGACATCACTGCAATCCGAACTGAGACTTGTGAACCGAGATTCTGCGAGTCGAGCTGAGATTGCGAGTTGAACTGAGTCTTGCGAATCGAGTTTTTCTGAATTCGAGAAACAGTTTAACTTTAAGTTTTTTAATATGTCTGATTTAAGTAAAATGATCAAGATGGAACACGAGGTGGGAAAATCAAATGTTCCACCTAAGTTGTTGAAGATCGAAGATTACTATAACTGGAAGGACAGATTTGATCTGGATGTGTATCAAGAATGGATATACTGCACCTACTCAAACGGTTAATAATGCAATTGTTACTTTAACTTACGCCCGGATGAGTGATCAACAAAAAGAGAATATATAAATTGGAAAATAAATCTCATTCTGCAATTAAGATGAGTTTACCAAAGGAGATAAACCATCAACTCAAGTCTTTTCAAACTGCTAGAACGCTCTGGGAAGCATTAGAGAAAAGATGTGATGGAAGTCCTCAAGTGAAGGTAAGCAGGAAGAATCTTCTTAAGAAACAGTTTACTGTTATAAAAGCTTTAAAGGGAGAAGATCTTGATGCTTATATCACTAGATTCTACCACTTGTTAAGTGAGCTTGACAACCATGAGATTGTTACTACTGAGACTGAAAGAACCGACAAATTTATTGAGGGTTTACCGTCTAAGTGGGAAATGTATGGTGTAATGCTCAAAGACAACGATGAAAAATATCCAACCATGACCTTAGAGCAAGTCATTGACAAGCTAAAAGGTTATGAATTAGAACTTGCTCCAGACATACGTTTCAAGACCACATTGGTGTGTACCGTACGCGGTATAGGTGCAACTAGATGACCTTGACATTCCTTAGGATTTAAACCCAATTCTTACATATCTCTTCAAGCCCAAAACCCTTCCGATACTTATTTTCAGTATCGATGATCCGCCTAGTAAACCCTGTTGAGCCTAAACCTTTCATTTCATAAAAACCCTCGTACTAAACCCCTACTCACCCAAAATTTCCCAAAACCTTATCTTGGAATTTCTAAGGTCGTGAGAAACACCTTTTGGAACATCCTCTTCAATTATGCTCTAAAGTCTTCCTCTTCTGTGTACTCTAAAAAGTCAAAAGTGCGAAAAATTGGCACGACAAAAGAAATTGAAGTTCAAGATCAAAGATCATAGTCCATAAAAGGATTTCTAAAAGGATCAACATAAAATATCCTTAGAAATTCTCTGGCAAAGAAGTTCTGAAGAAGAAAAGAAAAATAAAAAGTAGAAAAATCAAGAAAAGAAAAAGAAACAGTTCCATCAAATAAAGCTGAGTGCTTCAAGTATCACCTTCTCAAGAAAAATTCGATAGAAGACGAGCAGCTACAAAATCCTCCATTCCATTCTGAAATAAAGTTTTTCACTATCTTTGAGTTTTAAGATAAGTCAAACCCTTACAACCAAACATATACCACTATCCATACCCTTAAACCTCACCAAACACTACCACCCGTTGAATGTCTTGGGATAGTTAGCACCGTCCTCACCTAAGTGGTGGAGATCCGATTCTCAACCAAGCCTATGACGATGAGTGCTGCATGACTGGCTTATTTGAGCGATTTCATTTGTTCTAGATTGTTAGGGAACCCGATACACCTTGAGTGAATTGAGTGACCATCTTTAGTGAGATCGCCTAGTCATGTGTACTCCAAGATCACGAGGATTGGTAGTATGCTTGATGATAATTTCTTCTTGCTTCTGAAAGGATCATCTTATCATTTCCCTTATTCTTAAACAGTCTTAGTCATATTAGAAGTGGTATCATTTTGAAATTATTTTGACTCACCCTTAAAAACAAAGAAATAAATGTTTTTCTAACTGAGTGTTGCTTGAGGACAAGCAACGCCTAAGTGTGGGATAACTTGATGTGACTCAAATAGTCATGTTTTTAAGGGCAATATTCCGCACTTTTTGGACGTAACTTTAATGAAAACATTCCAAAATGATCATTATTTACTAAAATTCACTAAAGTGGTCTAAATATAGGCGTTGCTGCAAAAATCACCTAAAACGTCCAAATAACAAGCAAATCAGGACGAATAAACGTGCACAAAATCCTCCGGCCTCATTTACCTTATATAGATCACATTCTAACTTCATCATATGATAAAACAGGTAAAATCGAGACGGGAAAATCAAGAATCATGCAAATCGGATAAAGAACGGAGAAGACTGAGCAGTATCAGACCCTGTAAAGTCATTTCAGCTATGCTTGAGTTATACACATCCAATTTCAGTGAAGTTGGCATCATTAGAAGCGTAATGGAATTACGAAGACACAGGCGAAAGAATCAGGTCAAATGGACACATAACAAAGGAGATACGCGCGTTTTAAGCAACGAACGAAATCAGACAAACACCGTATACGGCCTTGGCATCCGTATACGGCCTACCTAAGACCGTATACGGCCTCTTACACACCGTATACGGCCCCACCAAGGCCGTATATGGCCCCCCTGCCCCCGTATCGTGCATCGTTTGCTTGTACGTGCTGTTTCGCGAGTTGTACGGCTGATTTTTGAGCTTTGCCTATAAATAGGGGATCACCCCTCCTCATTCTACACACCTTAACACATACAAACACTCTCACATTTCTCTCATTTTCATTTCTCTCATTTTCTTTCACTTTCTCTCTCTAACTTTCTCTCTCTAGCACTACTCTTAGGAGTTAGAGGAGAAAGGTTAGGGTTGAGCTTACGGTTCGAGTCTAGAGGAAGTTTTAGCTTGGTAATCTTGTTGTAACGAGCTTTTCAAGTTCAGACTATTTGTAATCCTCAGTATTAAGCTGCTGTATTCCCAGTGATATCTAAACTTTACTTACTGTTATAATGTTTGTGCTTTATGTTATTTCAGTTTGTATTCTGCATATTGCCATGTTTATAGAGTAGTTTAATATTGTGATTGTTGAAATGTAGATATTAGGAGTAGGGATGATGTTAAATTAATGTTTCATTTATACGATTGGAAATTGTTATGCTGTGTATCTGGTTAAGCTTATCCTGAATATAGATCTAGTGTCTCATCACCCTTTCCAGACTTTCACGTGACTGTTGCCCTAGGATAGGATCTGATCAACCCTAATACTATGAATATACAGTTATCTCCAGTTACAGTATGAAACTATGAACTTTCCTTTAAAAGGCACGGTACTTCGTATAGCGTTGGAAACACCTCGTGTGGAGTACAAATACGTGGAAGCTAAGGAAATGCCATGGATTGTTTCATCGTGAATTACCTAGAAGTGACCCTTCTAGAACTGTGGTCTAGGAATCAAAGCTGTGGAAATGCTTGTTGCACTGTACACCGTTAGTACACCTAAGATCTGGAACACTGTGGAAATGCTTAAATGCCCAGTACACCGTCAGTACATCTAGGGTTTGGAACACTGTGGAAATGCCTAATTGCCCTGTACACCGTGATTATTCCTAGGGATGAACGCCTGATTGTAAAGGAGGGTTTATATTTATGATGGTTAAGTAGGTGCTTCAATAGAAACAATACAGGGTAGTGTCAATCATATACCTAGACATGCAAAACCCTAATCACACCAATAGTTTAACATACACATGATACAATCAGTATTTGCTATAATAAAAGTAAATAGACGATTAGGTGTTAAGAAAGGTCAGTAAATACAATTGCGGTCTGTTGCCTTATGCCTGATCCCTAGAACATTTAGGGTGACTTTGTCTTAGTTAAGCAAAGGCTCAGGAGGGTTTGAAAACAGCCTGATCTGATCAGAATCATGATAACCTAAGATTCCAGTGACATATGTTTCTAGGGTTTCACCTGAACGTAGGGTCCTAGTGTTTACACCGAAAGTATGTCTACTCTTTATCTGGTAAATCTCCAATCAATTTTATAATGAACATCATCCCGAAACCCTAATTATCCAAGTTTCAGCAATCACATCTCTACCTGTCTGCTTAAACCCTAATTTCATTTCTCGTTATTTACTTTTCTGCACTTAGGAAAATTAGAGAACCAAATCAATCCAAAATCTATCTACCTACCCCCATCCTAATTGCGACCATAATCTTTGGTGACCCGCTTTATTTCAATTCGCTCCGATTTAAGAACGACCCCGAGTTATACTTACTGCTTGCTCCCAAGGTAGGTAGTACTTATAGTTTGAGCCCCAGCTCATATAAATTTAAAACTCACTGTCCGCCGCTTCTGTTGCTGTTGGAACAACGACCGGAGTCAAATCCGACCGACCGATAGGAGCAGCGACAAGTTTTTAGCGCCGCTGCCGGGGATCGTAGAGCGTTAAGATTTAAAGCCGCCTTAGATATTCTAGCTTTTAGGAGATCCTTTCCAATTAGGTTTTCTCAAACTTAGTTGGTAGTTATTTGCTTTCTTTAAGAATAATTTAGATAGTTTAATTTAGTTAAAATTAAAAATGAAAAATACAAAAACATCTTTCTATGATTCATTTCCGTCTAGCCCCATTTCTCCACTCGTCCTCAAGACGTCCGAAGAAATGATGGCCATGGATGACGCTGATTTCTTCGCCTGCTTAGAACAAGAGTTGGAATCTGACGTCTACTCTTCATCTTTATCCTCTTCCGAAGTCATCTCCGCTAATTCAGACGATGAATCTAGAACCATAGGGCAATTCTTAGACCTTGACTTAGGAACCCATGATTCTCATCAGAAGATCTCAACTTCTGCATCTTGCATTCTAAGCTACCAGGTTATACCTGCTCCTGAGATTTCATATTCCTTAGAAAACTTCTTTCAATTCCCTACCTCATCTGGTTTTGTCGAGAGTAACTCTGAACATCTTCAACCCTTTCGTTTTCCACCCGTTGAAGAACGTCTTCCACCATGGGATGAAGAAGTTTACGAATACCCTCCAAAATCACCTATCTTTTTGAACCTTGTACCCGCACCTGAGTACACCATCTATCGTGTTGTTGATAGGACTCTACCAATCAAACCTGAAGAAAATATCCGCTACGTAGGTAACTCTTTTGATCCTGATAGGAGATTGGGTGTTTGTCGGGCATTTGCTAGACAACTCAAAACGTCTGACTTTCCTTTTTCGGTTGAACAAAGAGAAGTCGCTCGTAGGATAAAGAAACAGGTTGGTATTCTCCACCATCCTCCAAATCAAAAGGAGGAAGGTATCTTCACACATTATCGAGAGCAAGAACTAAAGCTTAAATCAGAAATAGACCTACTAATGGACCTATTCGCCTGCACCGATTATAAACCGGTTTCCCTAACCCTAATTAATCGTCATGTTGCGGCTATGATTTATGAGCTTGAGTTCTGGATCAGCAAAGATCCCGCTATATCTCTCGTCATTTCTGATAAAATTCCATTTTTCGTTGACCCCGCTACTTACATGATCAACAAGTTGTTAGAGATATTCCCTGGAGCCACTGACGATGACATGGAAGCTACTTTCTTTGCTGGAAGGAAGGATATTAACGTCTCACTCACTTTGTTATTTGCTCAGTCAAAATTTCCTTTCACTGTTTCACAAACATCTTTAATCGAAGAAATCACAGAGTCAGTTCACACTACCACCGGAGACCCCGATTCAAGAGAAGAATGGAAATTTCAACAAACTCTAGGAATGCTTCTTCATGACTTAAAACATATAGATGACGGATCACGAAACGGAATTTCAAACCCTAAGAAAGTTAGAAAGGAATTTAACAAGTTTATTGACAATCTTCTAGATTTAGGCAAAAAGGAACGTATGTTTCTCACTGAACACGAACGATTCTCGTTACATCCCGCAGACCTAGTTGATTCTGTCATTAAGATTCTCACTTGTGACTTTATTCCTCGCTACACTTTCCCTCAACCAAGAGCACCAAATTCACTTAAACAATTGCACTTGGGCAATACTCAATAAATTTGTCCAAAAGTCGAGCTACCGACTTTAACCAAGCGCTTTTTGGGAGACAACCCAAACTTTAGTTAATTTAGTTTTATTTTCAGTATTTAGGCTAAGTAATATTAGTGGTTTATTTTTAAATTTAAAAGCTTGCATTTAAAAACACAAGAAAACGTTCTTTTAAAATTCAAATTCGCGCAACACAGTAACGAATTTCAGACATTTTCAGAAAGTTCGAAAAAGTTTATTTTTAAATTTTGAAAAATTAATTTTGAATTTGTCTTGAATTTTAAAGAACACAAAAAGAATGTCTTGTTTTAAATAAAAACGTATACGATTTCGCATACGATTCACAATATCTTTTCAGACTGCGCGTAAAGATTCAGAAAATTACGAACATACTTTTTAAAATTATTTTATTAAAATTTTAAACTTTAAAATTTTACTTGTATGTTTCGTATCTTTCGCAAATTTTAAATCGCGTGCGTTTGAAAAGGTATAAAAAGGATTTTAGCCACACACATAAGACAAAATATAAAAAAAACTTCATCTTCTTCCTCCTCTCCTCCCCCAAACCGTCGGCCTACACCCCATCACCACCAAATCTCCATTACTCAACCATTTTGCATGATTCCAAGCTCAAAATTCATCATTTTATGATCTTTCTTGCATCCACAACATCACTACATCAAGTTTAAGGTAATTCTTGACCTAATTTTGTGATTTTCATGAAACTTTAAAAATTAGGGCTTGTAACTCATTTTCATAGATTTCATGGTTAAAAGTTGCAATCTTTAGTATCATTTCATGCTTATCTTGATGCTTAACATGATTACAAGCTTAATCTAGTGATTTTGTTGGCTTAATTGCAAGATTGGAGATTAAAGTGTTGACTTTTTTGATGAACTATGGCTAGTTTGACTTTTTGGTTGATAAATTGCTTATGTTGACTTTTGTTGATTGAATTATGCTTAAATATGATAGGTTAACATGTTTTGATTGATCATTTGCAATTAGAAAATGGTTAAGCTAGTTTTTGGTAATTAAAGTAAGCTCATTTTTGTTAAAATCATCATAAACATCATTTTTACTTAAAACTTTTATTTTTAAACCATGTTTATGACTTTTCTAAACTTAAAAAGCTTACAAGATTATCAAAACAAGCTTCGGTTCAATTAATCATTTTTTTTTTTAAGTTTATCACTTTAATTAATAAAGTGTATGACTTTGAAATGAAACCAACAAAGACGCCATTTTCTAAAAACTACCATTTTGTCAAATAAGTTTACTTCCATTCTTTGCTTGAAACCAATTAAATAAAGCTTTATGTCTTTTGGAAATTGCGGAATATTGGATTGCATATTTAATTGGTAATATGCCCTTTTATGATTAATTGATTTACTTGAGGTAATTATATGACCTTGGATTTAATCTCATTTAAATTGATTAACCATGAACATGAAGTATTTAAGTTTCTAGTGCTTGGGATAATTAAGTTAGGTACCTTGTTGACTTGCTTTGATTATGCTAGGAACTTGAAGCTTTGTGCCACTTCCCCTTAGTTAGACATAAGTTGATAAAAGTTTTTGGATTTGTGATTGGTTGCGGTTAGGTTTAGCAATTTTAAAATTTCTGGATATGTCCATTTCTAAAGCCTACATTTCCAATTTTTTCTGAAAATCTGGAAGCACTTTAGCATATCCATTAATACACCACTATTATGGCCTAATCCTTTCTTGTCTTTTGTCACAGATGGATAATTGCCCACCTTCACTCAGCTACTTGGCCAAATCTTCAAAGAATAGGTCACTCATTCGCCAGTGGTTGCAGCGACCGATAGGCAGTAATCGGTATGTGGTATGGAAAGACATGATTAAGCTAGGGATCAGGGATGAGTTGAAGAGTTTTTTGATGTATGAGACCGATGGTCAAGTGAACAATGCCCTTCTCCGTCTCTTCGATATAGATGAGTATGCATATCGAGAAGTAGTGACAGAGTTCATGATGACTTACCAGCTGAATCCAAAAATGTGCGTATCCGACAAAAGAAAGATTTCATTCAGGTTTCAGGAACAGATTCATCATATCTCAGTTGCCGACTTGGGAGTGTACCTTGGTTTATATACAGAGTCTCAGGTCAACTCTGCATGGTTCAGAAACAGTGTTCAAGACATCTCCAGCCTACCAAACAGGAACCATAAGGATATTTGGATGGATTTAGCAGGATCAAACTTTAGGAGTTGTGTTAAGTCATCCACTTTCATCAAGCCGGTTCATCACATCCTTCTCAAGTTGTTAGCATGTTCTATATTTGGAAAGAAGGAAGGTGATGCTGTGAGTGCCGAAGAGTTGAAGTTCATGGAAGCAATCATAGGAGGAAAGAATCTGAATGTTGCTTTCTTGATCGCTGAGAGACTTGGGGGTGAGACAGACATGGATAGGCACATGTTCATGGGGTCGATTATTACTAGATTGCTGTATAGTATGGAATTGTTGACTGAGGCCCACACTGAGGAGTTCACTGTTTGTTCTCGTTCTTTGCCATTCAACTTGGACTACTGCAAGTTGATCCATCTTGTTGAGGTAGATGAGCAGAGACAGTGCCTATGGAAGAACACCAAACAGATCATTCCAGGATGTCGTCTCCCTGGGAAGCGTGTTAGAGGATCCTCACCTGTTGCAGATACTGAGGATGGCCCATCTGATAGAGCCCGAGCACCTACTACTCATGCTAGTGTCCCGCATAGAGAAGCTGAGACAGCCGAGCCACCAGCTCAGGCTACTGCTCACTACACAGATCCAGTGACCTCGCTGACACAGTATTATCTTTTGCATGCTCTTCAGGTTAGCCGTTCCCATCAGCTGTTGATTTCCAGGAAACTTGGTATTCCTGACCCAGAGCCTTACATGTACCGATGCGGTCCACCACCACCAGCCATAGCACCACCACATACATCCATCCCATCACATACCACCCATACACCATCACCCGCTATTCTGACCACACCAGTACCAGAGCAGGTCCAGTCAGTTGAGACCGAGATACCGGTAGTTCAGCCAGTGATTTCTGCACCTGTGATTCCTCATCCTGCCCAGCCGGTCGCCAGTGGATCTTACCGTGCTGACACAGTCTACTTAGGCACGGATGTTGTATCTTTTGACACTTCCGGGATGCTATTAAACTTGGGACCGATCTCTTCCTCAGCTGTACCGATAGAGAGCATGCTACGTCAGGCTTACATGACCTTACTAGAGCAAGCAGGGGTTACTTCGGCTATTTTGCTAGAGTGGGGCTACACTGATCCGATGAGACTGCCAGCAGCTACCCTCAGAGACATATTGATTCAGCTCAAACTGATCAATGCTGAAGAACAGGGACAGAGAGTATCTAGTGGCCAGCAGTCAGTCGTAGGACCATCTACAGCACCAGCTCCTACTCAGCATACTGATGCACCTGACCAGGGATCCTCAGCCTCATAGTTCTACCCCATTTGCATCATTTGACTTTCGTTTCAGACATTATTACTATTATTATCTTGTGTTTGTTTGGCTACTGTTGAACCTTACTTTTGGAACTTATTTATATCAGCCACTAGTTGGTTGATCACTCTATCCGTATTTACATTATGCTATTACTTATTATGTTTTATTTTCTTTTTGTTAAATAAGTAGAAATGTTGTGATGTATGAACGTGGAAAAAGGCGAGATGATGCACTTTCAAGAAGAAAATCCGTGAAGTCAAAAGGCAACCTGAACCAGTTTTCAATATTTGCAGACTGCGGAATATTCAACATCTCATGGAGGGGCCTCATTCATCTCAAAACTTCCTTGTATCTTAGCACTTCAAAGAACTAAGTGTGGGATCACTCCCCACACTACAAACACTTATCGAAATAACTCCAACTTCTTGAAAACCTAAAGTTTAGGATTCTACAAAATAGGATTCCCTACTTAAAAGAATTGAAGTTGATTTCTAATAACGTTGGATACATGACACCGGATAACCCCGTATGAAGCCTGCTGTCCTTCAAGAAGAATGCAGAAGAAAGCTCGCTTCGACTCTCTCTTCCCTGCAAAATTTCATAAGCTTCAAAACGTCAAAACGTTATCTGGGGAGTTTCTTAACCTTCTATCAATTTCATGATCACATATATTCTGTCTTGTTAGCTTGTTATATTCTATACCCTATCCTGAGCTTATCACTAAGTGTGGGATTCAAACCCAAATTTAACACTTAAGAAACATTTTCTTACATGTTCAAACTCTAAGTGTGGGATTTTACCTCCAGTAAAAACTCAACTCAAGAGAACATTAGGGACAATGTTCCTCTAAGTGTGGGATAGCAAGGTATAGAATACCTTGGATAATTTTAAGCAATTTTTATGTCCAAAATAGCATTACTCAGAAAATGTTTTCCCAAATAACGAATTTTTCAAACAAATTTTTCAAAAATTTAAAATTATGAGTTAAATTATGAAACTAAACTCTAAGTTTTTGAGTTAAATACTTTCGAAAAGAATCATTCTAGAAATATGAGTAAGGTATTTTGGAATATAGGGAAAGTAAGGTAGAAATTTCTCGAGCAAGAAACAATAATCTGAAAGGAGCATGGCTAGGCACATACAACCCTATTTTGTAGTGAGGTATCTTGAGCCTAAAAGCATTCATCTTTAATGCTTCACTTTCATTTCTTGTGTGTGCCGATGCTTGCATCTCTGAATTAGAACTTGCTCCAGACATACGTTTCAAGACCACATTGGTGTGTACCGTACGCGGTATAGGTGCAACTAGATGACCTTGACATTCCTTAGGATTTAAACCCAATTCTTACATATCTCTTCAAGCCCAAAACCCTTCCGATACTTATTTTCAGTATCGATGATCCGCCTAGTAAACCCTGTTGAGCCTAAACCTTTCATTTCATAAAAACCCTCGTACTAAACCCCTACTCACCCAAAATTTCCCAAAACCTTATCTTGGAATTTCTAAGGTCGTGAGAAACACCTTTTGGAACATCCTCTTCAATTATGCTCTAAAGTCTTCCTCTTCTGTGTACTCTAAAAAGTCAAAAGTGCGAAAAATTGGCACGACAAAAGAAATTGAAGTTCAAGATCAAAGATCATAGTCCAGAAAAGGATTTCTGAAAGGATCAACATAAAATATCCTTAGAAATTCTCTGACAAAGAAGTTCTGAAGAAGAAAAGAAAAATAAAAAGTAGAAAAATCAAGAAAAGAAAAAGAAACAGTTCCATCAAATAAAGCTGAGTGCTTCAAGTATCACCTTCTCAAGAAAAATTCGATAGAAGACGAGCAGCTACAAAATCCTCCGTTCCGTTCTGAAATAAAGTTTTTCACTATCTTTGAGTTTTAAGATAAGTCAAACCCTTACAACCAAACATATACCACTATCCATACCCTTAAACCTCACCAAACACTACCACCCGTTGAATGTCTTGGGATAGTTAGCACCGTCCTCACCTAAGTGGTGGAGATCCGATTCTCGACCAAGCCTATGACGATGAGTGCTGCATGACTGGCTTATTTGAGCGATTTCATTTGTTCTAGATTGTTAGGGAACCCGATACACCTTGAGTGAATTGAGTGACCATCTTTAGTGAGATCGCCTAGTCATGTGTACTCCAAGATCACGAGGATTGGTAGTATGCTTGATGATAATTTCTTCTTGCTTCTGAAAGGATCATCTTATCATTTCCCTTATTCTTAAACAGTCTTAGTCATATTAGAAGTGGTATCATTTTGAAATTATTTTGACTCACCCTTAAAAACAAAGAAATAAATGTTTTTCTAACTGAGTGTTGCTTGAGGACAAGCAATGCCTAAGTGTGGGATAACTTGATGTGACTCAAATAGTCATGTTTTTAAGGGCAATATTCCGCACTTTTTGGACGTAACTTTAGTGAAAACATTCCAAAATGATCATTATTTACTAAAATTCACTAAAGTGGTCTAAATATAGGCGTTGCTGCAAAAATCACCTAAAACGTCCAAATAACAAGCAAATCAGGACGAATAAACGTGCACAAAATCCTCCGGCCTCATTTACCTTATATAGATCACATTCTAACTTCATCATATAATAAAACAGGTAAAATCGAGACGGGAAAATCAAGAATCATGCAAATCGGATAAAGAACGGAGAAGACTGAGCAGTATCAGACCCTGTAAAGTCATTTTGGCTATGCTTGAGCTATACACATCCAATTTCAGTGAAGTTGGAATCATTAGAAGCGAAACGGAATTACGAAGACACAGGCGAAAGAATCAGGTCAAACGGACACATAACGAAGGAGATACGCGCGTTTTAAGCAACGAACAAAATCAGACGGACACCGTATACGGCCTTGGCAACCGTATACGGCCTACCTAAGACCGTATACGTCCTCTTACACACCATATAAGGCCCCACCAAGGCCGTATACGGCCCCCCTGCCCCCGTATAGTGCATCGTTTGCTTGTACGTGCTGTTTCGCGAGTTGTACGGCTGATTTTTGAGCTTTGCCTATAAATAGGGGATCACCCCTCCTCATTCTACACACCTTAACACATACAAACACTTTCACATTTCTCTCATTTTCATTTCTCTCATTTTCTTTCACTTTCTCTCTCTAACTTTCTCTCTCTAGCACTACTCTTAGGAGTTAGAGGAGAAAGGTTAGGGTTGAGCTTACGGTTCGAGTCTAGAGGAAGTTTTAGCTTGGTAATCTTGTTGTAACGAGCTTTTCACGTTCAGACTATTTGTAATCCTCAGTATTACGCTGCTGTATTCCCGGTGATATCTAAACTTTACTTACTGTTATAATGTTTGTGCTTTATGTTATTTCAGTTTGTATTCTGCATATTGCCATGTTTATAGAGTAGTTTAATATTGTGATTGTTGAAATGTAGATATTAGGAGTAGGGATGATGTTAAATTAATGTTTCATTTATACGATTGGAAATTGTTATGCTGTGTATCTGGTTAAGCTTATCCTGAATATAGATCTAGTCTCTCATCACCCTTTCCAGACTTTCACGTGACTGTTACCCTAGGATAGGATCTGATCAACCCTAATACTATGAATATACAGTTATCTCCAGTTACAGTATGAAACTATGAACTTTCCTTTAAAAGGCACGGTACTTCGTATAGCGTTGGAAACACCTCGTGTGGAGTACAAATACGTGGAAGCTAAGGAAATGCCATGGATTGTTTCATCATGAATTACCTAGAAGTGACCCTTCTAGAACTGTGGTCTAGGAATCAAAGCTGTGGAAATGCTTGTTGCACTGTACACCGTTAGTACACCTAAGATCTGGAACACTGTGGAAATGCTTAAATGCCCAGTACACCGTCAGTACATCTAGGGTTTGGAACACTGTGGAAATGCCTAATTGCCCTGTACACCGTGATTATTCCTAGGGATGAACGCCTGATTGTAAAGGAGGGTCTATATTTATGATGGTTAAGTAGGTGCTTCAATAGAAACAATACAGGGTAGTGTCAATCATATACCTAGACATGCAAAACCCTAATCACACCAATAGTTTAACATACACAGGATACAATCAGTATTTGCTATAATAAAAGTAAATAGACGATTAGGTGTTAAGAAAGGTCAGTAAATACAATTGCGGTATGTTGCCTTATGCCTGATCCCTAGAACATTTAGGGTGACTTTGTTTTAGTTAAGCAAAGGCTCAGGAGGGTTTGAAAACAGCCTGATCTGATCAGAATCATGATAACCTAGGATTCCAGTGACATATGTTTCTAGGGTTTCACCTGAACGTAGGGTCCTAGTGTTTACACCTAAAGTATGTCTACTCTTTATCTGGTAAATCCCCAATCAATTTTATAATGAGCATCATCCCGAAACCCTAATTATCCAAGTTTCAGCAATCACATCTCTACCTGTCTGCTTAAACCCTAATTTCGTTTCTCGTTATTTACTTTTCTGCACTTAGGAAAATTAGAGAACCAAATCAATCCAAAATCTATCTACCTACCCCCATCCTAATTGCGACCATAATCTTTGGTGACCCGCTTTATTTCAATTCGCTCCGATTTAAGAACGACCTCGAGTTATACTTACTGCTTGCTCCCAAGGTAGGTAGTACTTATAGTTTGAGCCCCAGCTCATATAAATTTAAAACTCACTGTCCGCCGCTTCTGTTGCTGTTGGAACAACGACCGGAGTCAAATCCGACCGACCGATAGGAGCCGCGACATATGCCTATAGATGTTGACGTAAAGGTGCCGGAGATTCAAGTGAAAGCAAGTGATGATGACGTGCTGTATATGGATTCAACTACTGATATGAGTCCAGAAGACTTTGTAGCACGCATGGCTGAAGTACAAACTGACAAGAAAAGGGTATGTTTGGATATTCTTACTCTTGCGGATGTTTGTTACCTAGTTACTGATTTACAATCTCAATTAAGTGTCTTAACTGTGTCTAATCAGAATTTGTCATCCCAAGTTAGCACTTTTAATGATTCTAATAAGACTATAATATCTGAACTTGAACAAGCTAAAAGTGATGTCCTTAGGTTAAGTACAGATAAGATAGACCTTAAGAATAAGATTAAGTCTGATGGTTCTGATAAGATTGCACTTAGAGATACCATAAATGAAAAGGCAATAATCATAGATGGTCTCTATATTAACATTGATGACTTAAATCAAACAATAGATGATAGGGATAGAGAGTTAGCTGAGCTTAAGCATAAGTTAGTTGAGCAAAATTTTAAGATTGAGTCCTACAGAACTTTAGAAATGGATAAAATGCTAGATGCTCAACGTAGTGTAAAGGACAAGACTGGGATAGGATACAATGATGTACCTCATCCTTTTAATGCCAATTACACTAGTACTCCTAAAGATTCTGAAATGACAGATGCTAATCCTGAGAAAGAAGTAACTACCAAACCTGAACAGTCAGAGGCACAGAAGGTTTCTGTTAAGAATATGTCATCTGATAATAGTAAGATATCACATCACACCAAAATACAGTTCGTATCAGGTGGAGTGATTAATGATACTAAGACTGATGATAAGGTTAATAAGGAGAAAACATCTTATCCTTTAGTGCCTAAGACTCCCAATGCTAAGGTTGATCAGAATGATAATGCAAAAATTGGTAAGTCACATAAGCAGAGGTCTTGCTTCAAATGTCACCAGAAGGGACATGTGGCTTCTTGTTGTCCTAACAAGAAGTTGGAAGCATCATCTAAGTTAGTGATAAATGAACAGACACAGGCCAATTCTAGTTCAGTTATAGACAGGTTAGGTATCAAACCTGGATTAGGTAGTAAACCTGTAAATATTCTGAAAAGAAATGGTAATCATAGTGTCTCTCCACCTAAACCTAAACGGCCTTATTCTCAATCAGAAAATGTTTTAAATAAATCTAGAGATAAGACACCGTCGAGATTTAGGACCCCTAGTAGAAACCACAGTCAGTTTGAGAGTGGTTCTACTTCACGTGCACAAGGACAAAGTTATGTGCCTAGGAGGTTTTCTACTCACTCTCCTCATAGGCAAAAGACTTCATATCATCAACAGCCTCAAATTCATGTGAAAGTAACCAAGACTCCTGATGAGAATAGTTATGGTTATTTCAAGGAAGTTCAGATTGTTGTTGATAAGGGACAAACCAAGACCGTTATGGCTTGGGTCCCTCTTGAAAACTAATTGTGTGCAACTTGTTATGTGCAGGAGCAGACTGTGAACAAGGACAGCTGGTGGTATGTAGACAGTGGATGCTCAAGACACATGACAGGAGAACGAAGTCTATTGACAGACTTCAAGGAAGGTCTCAAGCAAAAAGTCAATTTTGCAGGAGATAAAGGAGGAGTGATTACGCGAAAAGGAAAAGTTTCAAATGGAACTTTGACTCTTGAGGATGTGAACTATGTTGAAGAACTAACTCACAACCTAGTGAGTGTTTCCCAAGTCTGTGATAAAGGTCATCCAGTTTACTTTAATGAAAAGGAGGCCTTAGTCCTGAAGCCAGGATTTACAATTCCTGATGAATGGATATTGATGAGGGCACCAAGGAAGAAGGACATCTATGCAATGAACATGGGTGTTCCTAACTCTTCAATGGTGTCTACATGTTTATTATCTAAGGCTTCGGAAGTAGACGCTTTGTTATGGCATAGGAGAATGGCACACCTGAACTGGAGAAAGATGAATTACATAACCAAAAATGGTTTGGTTCTAGGTGTACCACAAAAACGTTTCGAGTCTAAAGATAAGTGTGTTCCTTGCATGAAAGGAAAGCAGCACAAGAAACCACACAGATCTACGACTGAAAACTCTATCTCCTCACCATTTGAGTTGCTACACATGGACCTCTTCGGCCCTATAAGCAAGAGAAGTCTAGGTGGCAAATGGTACTGTTTGGTTATCACAGATGATTATTCTAGATTCTCGTGGGTATTCTTTTTGGGATCTAAGGATGAAACTCCAGGAATTTTAATTGAATTCTTTGATCTGGTAGAGAATGTCTATAAAAAGAGAGTGAAGCGTATTCATAGTGACAACGGAACAGAATTCAAAAATTCAACATTGAATATCTATTGCTTAAGCAAAGGGATATTACATCAATTCAGTGCACCTTATGAACCTCAACAGAATGGTGTAGCTGAAAGGAAGAATAGAACGTTGATTGAAGCTGCTAGAACAATGCTTGCTGATTCAAAGCTTCCGGTCATCTTTTGGACAGAAGCAGTGAATACAGCATGTTATGTTCTCAACAGAGTTCTTACGGTTAAAAGACATAACAAGAATTGTTTTGAGCTTTTGAACAATAAGAAACCTAACTTAAAAGGGTTTAAACCCTTTGGAGTTTCATGCACCATATTAAAGACTGGACATCAAGCTAAATTTGGTGAGAAGGCTGACGAAGGATTTTTCCTAGGTTATATGCCCAATTCGCCAAACAAGAGAGTCTTTAATAAAGTCACAGGACGTTTGGAAGTAGTTTATAACATTGAAGTTACGAGCTATTCACCGGATGTTCATAAGGGCTTAGATTGGCAATTTGATTATTCTGATCTTTTTGCATCATTTAAAGTTCCTATTAGTGACTATGTCAGTGATTCAGAGATTGCTGAACATTTATTGTCTGAAGATGTGGATACTGGCCATACTTCAACATCGAGTGTTCCGAATTATGGAATCAAGACAAATGTTGATTCAAATCAACCATCTACTAGTGGATCTCAAAAATCCAAAGTAGATGCACCTCTAAATGAAGAAGAGCTGACTGACAAATTAGTGGACGAAATTCTCACTCCACTGAGAGAGTTAAGAATATCTATGGGTATTGATAACTCAAAGCTATCTAGAGAGGGTGTACCAGATTTGGAAGATATTCCTGAACAACATAGTGTTCTTGAGGAAATCGGTACTAACTTAGGAGATGAGATTCCAGTTGAGCCTGTTGCTTCAACTAGAACGAGTAAGAATCATCCCGTTGAAAACATCATCGGTGATATTAATACTCTGGTTCAAACAAGAACTCAATTAAAAGCTAGTACGTCTGAAGATTTAGAATACCAAAGCTTGTATACTGCATTGAAAGAGACAAGGATTCCTAATCAATGTCTATATTCATGCTTTATCTCACAAGTCGAGCCTAAAAATGTTCAAATGGCTTTAAAAGAAAGCTCGTGGGTAGAAGCAATGCAAGAGGAACTATCTCAGTTCACAAAATTACAAGTATGGGAGTTGGTTGACATACCAAAGGGAGAATATCCAATTGGAACTAGATGGGTATTTAAGTGCGAGAGAGATGATAAGGGAATCGTTACTCGCAATAAAGCTCGTCTAGTGGTTCAAGGTTTTAATCAAAAAGAACGTATAGATTACAATGAAGTGTTTGCACCAGTTGCTAGGCTAGAAGCAATTAGAGTGTTCTTAGCATTCGCATCATATTATGGTATAAAGGTTTATCAGTTAGATGTTAAGAGTGCCTTCTTGTATGGCAAAGTGGAAGAATTGGTGTATGTTTCATAACCGCCAGGGTTTGCGGATCCTGAGTATCCAGATAGAGTATATCGTTTGAATAAGGCTCTATATGGATTGCATCAAGCACCTAGGGCATGGTATGGAACACTATCAATGTATCTACTTGAGAATGGATTTACAAGAGGATCGATTGATAGTACACTATTTGTGAAGTGGAAGAAGAAAGACTTTCTTCTCGTGCAAGTTTATGTTGATGACATTATCTTTGGATCGTCTCATGAAAAGATGTGTCAAGAATTTGAGAAGTCATGAGAAAAAGGTTTGAAATGTATGCAATGGGAGAGTTGAATTTCTTCTTAGGATTACAAGTTGATCAAAAGAATGATGGATTCTTTATTCATCAATCTAAATACACATATGAGCTATTAGAACGTTTTAAGATGGATGAATGTAAGGTCTACAATACTCCAATTCCAGTCAATCATGGACGAGGTCCAGATACATCGAGTGATAGCGATGTGGATCCAACTCTTTTTAGAGCCATGATCGGATCACTAATGTGTCTAACAGCCTCTAGGCCTGACATAATGTTTGCTGTTTGTTTATGTGCAAGATATCAGGCTAATCCGAAAGAGTCACATATGCAAGCTGTTAAACAAATCTTTCGTTACCTCAAAGTGAAACCTAAGCTGGGACTTTGGTATCCGATTGATGGAGACTTAGATCTCGTAGCTTATACTGATTCGGATTATGGAGGATGCAATCAGAATAGGAAATCTACGACCGGAGGATGTCAATTCCTAGGAGGTAGATTAGTATCCTGGCAGTGCAGGAAGCAAACCTCGGTAGCCATTTCTACATGTGAAGCTGAGTATGTTGCAGCTGGCAGCTGTTGCTCTCAAGTTCTATGGATTCAACAGCAACTGCGGGATTACGGGTTAAATATAACCAGTACTCCTATGATGATTGATAATGAATCAACTATGTCGATCACCAATAATCCGGTGAAGCACAGTAAAACTAAGCATATTGATATTCGACATCATTTTATTAGAGATTGTGCTGAGAAGAAGTTGATAAAGTTAGTTAAGGTTCCATCAATGGATAACTTAGCAGACTTATTCACAAAGGCGTTCGACAGAGCAAGATTTGAGACGTTGGTTCAACTGAACGGAATGAGAAATCCAGAGTGATTAGTCTTCCAAGGGTATCTTATGTAATAGTTAGTATTTCTATGTGTTAAAAAAAAAAAAAAAAAAAAAAAAAAAAAAAAAGGCATATGGCATTCATTTGCTTGTTACCTAAGGGGAATCGCCTTTATTAAAGAATATATAAATATAATATTCTTTAAAACTTTTTAAGTTTTTATCTGCAAAAACTAAGGGAAATGATAGTACATTAGGAGAATAAGTTTCACAATAATAAGCTTAAGTCCTTAGTATGATATGTTAGTAGGTTCAAATAAAGTTACTTTAGAACTACAGCGGTTTTATCAGGTATGTGTTTATATTTATTTGATTATACACCTATATCCACAAGTTATAATTTGTCTATTTTTAGTGAAAACTTTAGAGGGCTTCATCATATGATGTACTGGTAGGCAAATTATATGAAATTTTCTAAGCCTTAAGAAGTTAATTAACATCTTGTTTATTATTTTGTGTTACTATTCTATGATGTATGACATTAGTCTTAATTATTGAATGATGGTATTGCCATACACTGTTATCATGCATTTTTAATTTCAATTGACAAATAGTAGCAATATGGGTATTAACTTAATTACTGGTAACTTTGTTGTACAGAGTACAGATCTGAAGCCTTTAATTAAATTAATATTCTCAAATATATTTTGAATTATGCTAGAAGGGATCCTCTGTTGTACTAAGTACAGACTTGGATAACATAGCATATTCAAGGTATGTCTGATATTTGTCTAATCTTAAAATTCAAGTGTATGTTATATGTTTCGAAAAGATACATCATTTAGTAACCGCTACCTTGAAATTAAATGATACAGTGCTATGAGTTTTTACTTGAAATTCTTCAGTATGTCATATAATAGGAAGCACTTGATAATGTTCATACTAACAATAAAATGTTTGCTTAGAAAATCTAGTATAATTGGTTTATGTGGATCATAATACCGGTAATCGTCTTGAACTGTCTATAATTAAAAATATTCACTTCTAGTGAGTAATGTATTTATTAATTATGCTATGTGGATAAAGGTACCTAAGCTATAGTTTTATAAATATAAATGTATAAATGATAAATTTAGTTGTAATTTTATAGTAATTTATTTGAATTTCATGAGGTATGTATACTACCAATCTACTTAGACTTTTTAAATAAATTTTAAATAGCTTGTTCTTACTAATACGATCCCTAAGCAGTTAAATTCTTATTAAAATATGTACTTTATTTTATTGAAGTATTTAATAAAATGGTACTTGGTACCACTGTTAGTTTTTATGTTTCGTATTTTATTTTATTTTTAGCTTTATGTTTTGAATAAAGTTTTTGTGTTTACTAGAATTTACCCTTTGGAATTAATTTATACTGAATAATTTCTAGTTTGAGTTGAACAATCGTAACAAATACAAGAGAAAAATAATTTTGTTTTTGACTTGTACAAATGATGGATTTTAATTTATACTTAGTGTTTAATTCGCATTTTAATTTAATCCTACGAGTTGACTTAGTCAACCTGAGGATCGAGTTCCACACTCGTGAATCGAATACAGAGTATAAAAAGGGAGGTCAAACGAGTCAACCAGACCACCGTATCCACAATATCTCGCGAGTTCACTTACACTCTGCGAATCCGCTTCCTAGCGAAAACGAGACGAAAAGTTATTTTTGTTTGATTTTGATATTTTGCGACCGGGAACGAGTTTTTCAATCCGTAGTTTTTATACATCTTTAGTTTGCACATCGACTGAGGTATAAATCAACGGATTTCACCGTTTAAATTACACGAAATCGAAGTTTTTAATAAACTAGGGTTTCGGTTTGAAGTTAGATCGATTTACGTAGATTAACGGATTGTTAGAACACGAATCCTTAGGATTAATGTTAAACGTACCTTAATAAACGTGAATGTATCGATTGATAGTGTTAAAACTAACAAAATCATCGATTTTTTGGTTAACCTCGCGACGGAAGTTCATCAAACGAGTTGAGTTTATGTTTCAACTCGCAGCGAGTTGACCTGCGGATCGACTTGATTAGCGAGTTCAATTGGCTGCGAATCCAATTGCGAGTTGACTGGCGAATCGAGTCATACTCAATTCGCATGTTGTTACTCTGCGAGTCCAGGATTTCGATTTTTTTAAAAAAATAAAAGAGTTAAGACTTTTTAAGTAATAACTAATATATTTTGGATTCCTATGACAATGTGTATATATATATATATATATATATATATATATATATATATATATATCGAAAGTCTACCGATTCAAAACGTAATCGAGTGGCGTGTTCTAATTTTATATTAGCGGTATAATATATATATTTGTTTTATAAAACGTTATAGACTTGAGAATTTCCTATTAACAAGTAATTAACGGAAATTACATATTGAACTTAAGACTTATGAGTTATAAGTTATATATGTTACATATTTATGTATACGACTCGAGACAATTAAGTAACAAGTTATATATATAATTTAAAACTAAGATGTTTGATGAATATATTTTCATAATACATTATAGTTTATGTGCATTAATTGTTATTGTCATTTGTGTTATTCTACATATATGGCACGACAATTTGACAAAGGTCACAACATTCTAGTTGATTTGGATGTACGTGCAAAGGGAGCTAGCAAAGTAGCTCAGGTGCTTACATTTTTGGCACGCTCACGTATTCGATATGCTGTTACAGCATCTCCACCTATTTCTCAGGCAATTCTGACAGATTTCTGGACGGATATACATTATGACGAATCGGTCAATCCACCAGAGATTAGAACAACGGTCAATAATAAACCGATTGTTTTTACGGCTGGTAATCTTAGGGAGATTTTGCAGCTTGGTACGGAAGAGCAAGAGAATGGGGATTTGGAGTATCCCCTGGATTTTATTGAGGGAGCTATTGGACGTATGGGATATACTGGTGATAGGCTCGGACGTCAATTCCAGAAGCCTCTGGTTATTGGATAATGGAAGTTTCTATGGCATGTGATGAATACGGTTTTTGCACCAAAGAAGGGAGGTTTCGATGAGCTGAGCCCTGCCCTTGTATCAGCTGTACTGTCCCTGGTTTATAACAAACCATACATTTTTTGTGATTACATTTTTGGAGAGCTGGCTAGACAGATTTCGGGTTCTGTTAGATCACGATTTTTGGTTTACCCGCGTTTTTGTAAGCTGATCATTAGAGCTCGTCTGCCAGAGCTTGCTATTCCTGAGCCACACTTGCGTGTAGATACTATTGGACTCAGAGGGTACAATGCTATGTTTTTGCAGACTGTGAGAAAGGAAGGGGTGGTTAAGCCTGAGGAACGACCACTTTTTGGTTATATTGTCGATCCTGCCTATGTGACGCCGCCAAATCATGGTTGGCTAGATGTTGTTGCTCCTGCTGCTGTTCCAGAGACTGTAGCTGATGTGGGTCATGCTGAAGGTCCACAAGAGCTTTTGGAGGATGTTTTGGAACAACCTGGACATGTTGAGGAACAGGTGAACCCAGATGTTGCTGCACAGGTGGTGCAGGTGGTGCTAGGTCATAATGATGAGGCACAAGATCCCGAGATGAGGGAAATTGATCTGTTCTTTGAGATTGCACCGGAACAAGTATTGTTTTCATTATATAATATTATAGATACTTAGTTGATAGATTATGTTTTATTAATCATATAGTTTAATATTATTATATATTTATACTGATATTAGATATTTAGTTAATTGGATAATATTTCTGATTATAAAATATAAATATCATTATATACACAGGTAGCTGAAGCTGAGGCTGTGAACCCAGAGGTTGCAATACCTGAGGGGGAGCAGAGACAGCTAGATGTATCAGTTGTTGTACCGGTTAAGGTATTATATCTGATTAATCTTAAATATATATAGAACTTGTATGATAGAGCTTTATGCTAATCATAAATGTTTAAATATATTTAACATTTAGGATCCTGTTAGATCATCTGGAGGTCGTGATGGTGAGATGACTTCAGATGATGATTCTGAGAATACACCTTCGCCTCCTCTGTCTATTTCTTAAAAGAAGAGGAAGGGAAAGAGTATTCTGGAGGAAGGTTCTGAGGAGACTGATACTCCATTGATGAAACGTCCAAGGACGTTGACTATCGGAGAAGGTTAGTATTAATTATGAAGTTAAATAATCTTAACTTGTTATTTATCAGGAGTTAAACTGAGACAGTTCATTCTGTATACAGTTGTTCAAGATACACCACAGGTAGAGAAGGATACACCGGCGGTTTCTGAACCGATATCTTTACCACTTCAGGTATGAGATATAAGTTTTATAACTACAAGTGTTATGCAATTAATTAGAGTTTGAGACAGAGTAATCTGTATCAATTACTGATTTTAATTGTGTTTAACTTCAGCATGAGATTGCTGATCTAGTTCGTGCGGCTAACTTTCCGACGACCAAAGGAACTAGATTTGCAGCAAACTTGCTTACGCATGCTTTGTCTCAACCGCATACACCACTGACACGAGATTGGCACATTGAGTCTCTCACACCGCCTGGACCCACAACGATCTCTATTACTCCAACGACTGATGCATAAAGGATTACGTCCTTAGAGTCGAGAGTAAAGGATTTAGAGAATGTTGTTTCTCAAATTCCGGAGTTGGTGTCGAATAATCTTCTTCTTGGTCAGCAGATGCCCAAACAAAGTGAATCTTACAATACACTGCTGAAGACTCATGATACTTTGCTTGCTGACTTCAATATTCAAAGACTGAAGATATCTTCCTTGGAGCGTTTGGTCTTGAGAGCTCATTCAGGACAGTCTACTCAGGGGGAGATATTAGCATATTTGGAGTCTTGCAAAGAAGATGAGCTGAAGAGAAAGATAGATTCAGACAAAGACGATGATCCCAATGCACCAGAAGGTGGTGAGCAGACTGGTCCTTCAAAGACTGGTGAGCAAGCTACGATTCAGGGGGAGTCTGGTGGTGATGCAAGTGGTGCTGGAGCTGGTACAAGTGCTGATAAGACTGCACAGGTTGATACAGAAGCTGGTAAGATAGCTTAGTATTAGCATAGTGTAGAAATTATTGGTGTTAATTTGTACTGAACAAATGTAAACTTAATATTATTGTGTAAATATATTCGGCTTAAGGTTATTATTATTTTAAGTAAAATATGTTTTATGTAATTTAAGTTTATATATAATTTGATATATGTGAAGATAAAATGGTGATCGAAAGACTTCCGACTCATTGAGTAGTTGAGCGGCGTGTTCCGATTAATATCGGCGGTCAAAATTTTTATATAACATATGCATTTTAGACTTGAGAGTTTGTATAACTGACAAGTTAAAAATGTGATAACTAGGTAAATGATATATAATTTAAAGATATACTTGAAAGTTAAGTTTTTAATTGGAAAATATAACAGTTCAATTAAGTTTTGGAAATCATATAAGTTAATTAATAGTAAACATGAATGTTTGGTGATTGTTCACAAGACATTAGAGTTTAAAGTTAATTAAATATATACTAAGTGTTTGACATAAGACTTTAGAAATCTTAGTTTGATTCAGGGTAATCAAGAAAAGATTTAAAGAGTTATATAGAATGCGTTTATATTATTAGTTTTAATAATACAAAAGGATTAATAAAGAAATTCTTAGATTGGTTCAGGGAAATCAATGAAGAATTTGAATTATTGATATATTTGTATTCGGGTTTTTCTCTAGGAATGGAAATGCTAGATCTATCAGATTCAGAAGATGATATTTTGGATGAGATAGATGAAGATATTGATTATGATATTGAAGAAGGAGAGTTCAAACTTCCTGAAGATTGGACTGCGGTATTTGAATCTGTGATAGATGAAGGTGTTGATCTTGATGCAAATGTAGATGAACATGTTGTGAATCCGTCAACGACTGAATTTGTTTTTGTGAATGAACAAGGAGAATCAGTTATTGATTTAGAAGCTTTTGAGAATGCTTCTGAAGATTCAGATACTGAAATTGAAGAAATAGAGGACAAATATAAACATATGGTTGGTAATCCTATGTTTATCCAAGAAATGCTTAAGAAGAAAAAGGAAAATAAGCCACGCATTTTGAAAGAAGTTGATATTACTGGAAAGCGTGTACTCAAAACTGGCATTATTGGATGGTATTATGACTCTGACCTGAAGCTCTTCGCGATCAAAAGGTTTGACGGGGTTCAATATTTTGAGAAGAAGCTTGCAGTGTTTAGTTCGTTGCCTCGATATGAGATTCGAGACTTGGCTAGATTAGATATGATAAATCCAAGTGATGATGACTATGCTAAGTATGTTGAGCGTATCATTAGGACTGAGGGATTGTCTATGAAGTTTTCAAAGATTAAGCCAAGGAAAGGAAAAACGATAAAGCTGAACAAACTCAGTCAGAGGACAGGAAGAAGAAGAAGGAAGAAGGTTTATCCAGCGGTCAAATGCATTAAGCAAATACCTATGAAGACTATGCCTCGGAATATTTTGGGAAAGTTGAAATATTGGGGGGTAGATGCTGGAACAGGAGAAGCCTTTATGATTGAAGCTGATGATGATTATCCTGATGGCGAAAAGGAGATTCTTCGTGTTTATGATCACAGACACCTGATGAACTTGTCAAAGGTAGATCTGATTATGTTATACAAGAACAAGATCGTATCTACTATTGCATGGGGTGATTTAGCACGAGATTATCACAGGATGGTTAAAACATGCATCAAGCTTAAATTTTTTGCAGGTAGTAAGATTTACACTTGAAAACCAAAGACAATATGAAGATAAAGACGCTAGAGCTATTGTCAAGGGGGAGTCTGTTGGAACATAGTTTGTGACAACAGATCTAGCTTGAAATAGGACTGGTGTAATTATTATCAAGTTTGTACATTGGTTTAGATTTGTAAATGAATATTTGTTTTGTTAGTAATATTCGTTAAATATATTAGCATGTTAAAATGTTAGACGAATATTGTAAACGAAATAAATAAATAGACGTTTGATGCGAGTCGAGTTCTCAAGTCGCTGCGAGTTGAGTCGCGAGATGAGAACTGAATTCGCAAGGATCACAAGGATCATAATGGTTTTGGCGAGCCGAGTCTATAAGCGGACTTGGGCTGCGAGTTGGGCTGGACTCGCAGGCCCATGCGAGTCGAACCGGGAATTAACATATAAATGCTTTTTGGTTTAGAAAATCATTAACACCTTTTGCTATTCTGATTTCATACCTGCAAATTCAGTATATCCAGAGAAAAATAACCTAACGGCTAGGCTTTGACGGTTCATACGTATAAAGCTAAGTATTAGTAAACCTAAAACGCGAACTTATTCGTTGTTAGTAAGATAACACCGTATTAAGGGATTCCGCACCTTAATACTACAGATAACGAAGTTATCGATCCTAAGAACTAGGGACTTACAAATATCTCTTCTTCCTTAACACCAATCACTTGCTGCCATGTAATTCTTCAGATATTTTCAAGTACGAGTAACACTTGCTGACTTACATATGAAGAGCAACTTGTACTTGTAAAGAAACTTTATTGATATAGTATATGAAGATGTAATAATCCTCCTCGCTCACTACGAGCTATCGTGCTCTTGTAGAATGACTTGAATTATATATCTTCAGCAACTAGCTTTTATTAAGGCAGTGACTTTTGCCTTTATTCATTTGAAGATATAAAACTCTCGCTGCTAGTCTTGAAGTCAGTGACACACTAAGTTGAGTTTTAATCTTCCACAGCATATCAATTTCCTTGAGTAGAACGAATCAGTAAGCAGCGAGTACAAACTTCAGCAACAGCAGCTTTGACTTAATCATTTTCTTCATCGAGTTTGTTATCATTGAGTTGGGTAGCGACCAATGACTCAACAGACGTGTAAATCGAAATTTCAGATCTACAAACACCTAAACGCCACAACTAATTTGTTACACCAGTTACCAAGCAACCTGCAACAATAAAGTTCGGCCACCATCAACATTAAATTCCGGCCACCAGTAGTACCAACAAATCCGGCATCAAACAAAGCAATCCGGTTCAGAGTTGCAATGAAATACGGCCAGGAACAACTGCAAAGTCCGGCCACAGATTGAAAAGATGAAACCGCCGTCTTCTTGTCTCGTTCACGATCAGTTTCTCAAAACGAAATTTATGGCCGATCGGTTGTTAAAAACGAAATTGAAATCCTAGATATTTTGTGATCTAACCGAACCAACTTGCATATCGATACCTTCGAATCTTTAATTAAACCAGGAGCGATGGAAGAGTTTTGGAGGTGTAGGGGGGCCAAGAATTAGGTTGTATCTACTTTTTCACAGATCTACTTTTTGAGAGATCTACTTTTTCAGAAATCTACTTTTTCAAAGATCTACTTTTAAAGATATATTTTCTTAGATATACATATTTTTCAAAGTGAATGAAGGTTTATCAATGACGTCATGGTGGTTGAGACCGGTTTTTCAACAACAGTGGTGGTCCAAATGTATGTCGGTGACGGTGGTTAAACGAAAACGCCGGTTACATCCGGTGAAAATCGGTTCGCCGACGATGATGGTGGTGGTGGTGGTAGCGTGTGGTAGTAGAGGTGTAATTGTGTTTCGGTTTTTCCGTCGTCACCGGTGTAATCATGTTACGATTTTCTTTGATTTCTTCTTTCACGTTACGATTTTCTTCGATTTTCTGTTTCGACATAGTCGTACAAAGAAGAACGATTGTAGTGTAAGCTTGAATGTGAAACTAATGATTGAAAAAAGGTTTTGAAAATGGGAGTATTTGGAAAGTGTAAGCTCTGTGTGTATTTTGAATGGAGGAGAGAAAAAGTCTCTAAATTAGATCTGACCAAAAATAAGAAGACACTGACCTTTGTTTGATAGTGGACGTGAAACGACGATTTTACCATTGGCTTATTAAACACGATATATATATATTCAGTCCCTCATTTAAAAATTTTACCAAATACCCCCTGTAGTGATGTGGCCTAATCTGGACCATTGAAAAGAAGGAAGGGTCACGATAAGGGTCATGATAAACTTCTCCTCCTTCCCCTCATATAGCCCCTTCCCCTATGATCCTCAATCTAATAAATAACTAATTATAGTTATATGATCTTAGATTGTTATATTTTAAGACTATAGAATATTGCAAAATGTTTTATTTCTAAAGGTATAAAAGATTAGGTGTATTATACTTTAAGTGTGGTAAGAATGTTTATATAAATAATAAGAGAAGATTTAAATGAGGTTTCTTAAACAAAGCATATACTCTATTAGAGAAGCTTTTGAAGGAAGTTTTAAAAAAAAAATTTTTTTTTTTTTTGAAAAAGAAAAAACGATGTGTTAGTCTAAAAGAGCATGTATATCATCATTTAAGATGTGTGTTTAGTTATATTCCATCTAATGTGATGATGTGATACCAAATGATTGTGAATCATGTATGTATGTAATTTTTTCTAGAGTTTAAGTCAACAATCGCCAACGTACTTTCCTTTTTGTTCCGAGATCACCAATCAACCGGTTTTATTACCATGATCACCAACGAACTTTCAAAAAATGAATTTCTTTGTAATTTTTATTGGCGATCTTAACTTCGTATTAAAAGTATGTTGGCGATCTCCAACCCGTAGGTAAAAGTAGATTGGTGACTTCGACACGAAATTTGAAAGTTCGTTGGTGATCATGGTAATAAAACCGGTTGATTGGTGATCTCGGAACAAAAAGGAGAGTATGTTGGCGATCGTTGACTTAAACCCTTTTTTCTATTTTTTATTTTTATCTTTTTGTAAAATTAAAGTTTATGAGAATTTAGTTAGGATGATGTGGCATCATTATAGAAGCTTAGGTGTCAATATTTGGTTAAGAGGGGTTCTTTTTATTAAGTATAGAGATAGATATAGATAGATAGATAGATATAGATAGATATAGACATTGCACATTTAATGTATACTATTTTATAACTTAGACAATGAAAAGTATTTTATATAATTAAAAACTTAAGAATTTAGGGGCTTTACAACTTTATAGTTTTAATTTTTATCAAATAAGTTTTAGCTAATGTAATAAAGATACCAATTATTGTTCCAAAGACTCTACCCCTTTTAGGGTAAGCTGATTCGTTTCTGGGATGATGTTTGGCCAAGGAACTTACGCCGAAGAGTCCTGATAAATGATGATTGAGACGAGATTCCGCATTTTTGAACGCCACATGTATATAGATAGACCAACTTTACAGTTCAGCCATCCGCCGAGTTGGGTCTATTTGAAAATAGCTAGAATATAGCATTTTCGGGAGATTTTCGGCGGAAGCCACTTATACCAAATATACCAAATTTTTCTCTTCTTTTATTAACTTATTTATGTATCGGATTTCATTCGCCTCATGGTTGGCCAACCCAAGTAATCCCCCATAACATCAATCAGTACCGCAAAAGGCTCAAATATGACTAAGTCTCCAGCAGCTGCGGAGCGGGGGACGAAATCGATTATCCGTTTACGTATTCTTTGGTTAAAGAATATTTGGTGGGGACAAAAAAATTTAAATTGAAATCATTTAGAATCTCATGCATATCTTAAAATCTCATAATATCATATCATGATAAAATAATGATAAAGTCCTTAAAATATTACTCGTATGATATATTGATGATATACTTTACAATTTGATAATAAGGGATAATTTGATTTAAAAGTTATTAATAAACGAAATTAAGCCAATTCCGCTTATGAGATAAGAATTTTCGTTTTGCTAGATAGATATCGATAATAATTTTAGTTTTATTTAAAATGTAAGTATTATAATCCTCCGCAAACGCATGAAAAAATTCCTCTAGAATTATTTTAAAGCCAATATATGTTTTAGTAGCTCATTGTATTTATGTTACAGACCTAGCCCATCTCTTCTAGCTTCTCTATTATTCGTGCGGGCGGAGCTATGAATTTTTATAAGGGGGGCAATTTTTTTTATTTATTTTTTTTCTATCACATTATGGGGTCAAAATTTTAAACTGTCACTAATTACCTTACAAAAAATTATTATTTTCCATAATTTTTGATTTCTAGGGGGCGACTGCCCCCCTTCTAGCTCCGCCCCTGTGCATGTGTCTACCCCGTTGTAACCGTACGCGCACGAGCAATCCCCCTGTTACCATTTTCCGGAAAATGACTACAACTACTATTAGTGTTTGAGGAGAACAACTCTCCACGACAATGAGCCACAACTACTTAATTCCTCGTAGTTGTGATGATCCGTGCTGAGTTCGGCCACCGGACGACTACAACTGCTCTTAATAAACATATACTTTTGAATAATTGTCGTAATAAAACTGTCGCTAAAAAGTCCACTACACGACAAAAAAAATCTCACACTAATGTTATTAATCAATCAGTAACAATAATTTATTCATATGTTGAACTTGAGGTGTCCCGTATTCAACTATTGTTTATTAGTACTCTAGTATGTATAACTAACAAACGAATCCATATATACATTATCCCTACGCTTTATCTTTTATCGTTATAGTATATACTTGAACCCCGTCTCAAATTAGGTGTCCACTATCTGTTTACAAAGAGTTTAAGAAATGTAGAGACCATCACAATGTGAACCAATAAAATTTTAAATTGAATATTGAAAAATATTTTGATTGGTTAAGAGCTTAAACAGAAAATTAATTTAATGACAAAATAAAATAAAAAGTTGGATATTTAACTTGAAACGACGGTGGTATATGATATGATTATAAATACAACAAAACTAACAAATTTTTGTGATGTCAAAGACAAGGTAGTCATCCAAACAATACTAAGAATATAAGAATATGTTTGGAGGTAACTTTTACACCATTATTTTCTATATTAATTTGTGTGCCACCAACTTATATAAAAAAGCAGAATCTCATTACATCATACGGAAAAATAATAATATGTGTAATGATTAAAAAAATTTGTATAATATTATACTACCAAATAATAATTTACGGCGTTGATTAAAAATGTTTAATATTCAACTCCCAAATGATAAAGAAATATTAATCCCACGTACTGCGCCTCGATTGACTAGCTTATCCTTATGCCAATTGACCGTGAGTTTTAGTTATATTTGAACCACGAAATTAAAATACGCGAAAATTCTAGGCTCGATCACAAGAGCTAGTATAAATATGTGTTCACTGAATAACTTTTACCAATGAAATGATTTTAGAGAAATATGAGTGAAAAAAAGGAGAATGACGGATTCATGTGATTGATAGAATTCATTTATTATCTCGTTTTGTGAATATTTCTTTATAAAATTTGTGTGAGAGTAGCATTCTCGCTTTTAAGTGCAAGCTACATGCATGAGATGTATGAGAGCATAATATCATTTGTTTTAAGATAAGAAGACGAAGTCCAAATGTTTCGATGGACAATAACTCATATTCAAACATCAATGAACTTGATAACTAATATTAAATAACAGTTACACTTATTACATATAATATGGAAAGAAGCATATGTTTTTCCAAAATGTAAGGCCGCGGTACAGAACGATATATATAAAAAATGATGTAAGAGCTCGCTAACTTGTTGAGGAACCTCGTTTACTTTTGAAGATGAGTTCTAGAGGTTTTTCTTTCTTCAAAGTGAGTGCAAATACTTCATTCATATCAAGGTTCTTAGGATCTTCATTGTTTGGGAGAATCCACTCAAATTCATGAATCAAAGATGCTATTATATATTCCATATTCAAGCTACCTAAAGGTACGCCAGGACACATCCTCCTTCCTGAACCAAATGGTAATAAATCGAAATCGTGGCCTTTAAAGTCCTTAGTTGAGCCAACAAATCTTTCGGGTTTGAATGATAGAGGGTCATCCCAAACTTTAGGGTCTCGACCCAATGCCCAAACATTGACAAATACTTTCGCATCCTTAGGGATGGTATAATTCATCACCTCACAAGTTTGGTTCGCCAGACGTGGAAGAAGATAAGGGACAGGTGCATGCAATCTAAAAGTCTCTTTAATACATGCTTTAAGATAGGGTAAGTTAGATAATTGAGATTGATTGACTTTGTCAGTTTTAAACTCTCTGTTTATCTCTTCTTCAACTTTTTTCATGATTTCTGGATTTCTTACCAACTCAGTCATAACCCAATTTAGTGAAGTGTTTGTAGTATTTGATCCACCTGCAAATAGTTCCTAAAAACACAAAAAATCTCAGTTTAATTATGACGACCAATTTATGATAACAAATATCAAGAAAAAAAAATTTATATCTAAAGAAAAAGAGTCACGTATATTAGACGCACGTATATTACTTGATCATCGAAAACCTAAGTTGTCAAATAGAAGTATATTCACTAATGAGTTTTAACTGAAAGACTTTTAGCATGTTCAATTTTAAATTAAGATGTTGGTTTCAAACTTATCGTCTTGAAATTCAAATTGGTATTTTTGTAATAGTTAAAAATTTAAAATTAAAAAATTTACAATTAGTTAAAGGGTATGATACACATAGTAAAAAGTTGTAAGCTAAAACTTAAACAAATAAACATTAGTATTTTATTATTAAGCAAAGATATACAAAATGTGAAAGTAGCTTGGATTTGAACCTGATTGAGGGCTTCATTTTCAAAGAATTTGACCAATTTTTCTATCTTTAACATATGTGATAAGATGCCTATTAATTAGATATAGTTTCACAATAATTTTTATAAAACAGGAAAAGACAAAAGTTACTATCCATATAGTTGAGTAATTGATATTAGATGATAATGATAATAATAAGGATATTAGATGATAATGATAATAATGTGAAGAAAAAAAGTTGTAACACGTGATTTTTCCATGCAAGAAGAAATGTAGATAATTTGGTGTTACAAATTGAAGTTCACACCTATAAATGTGGATATATATAACTTTTAGGTGTAAACTTTTTTTTTCTCACACTTATACATATAAAATTAGTGATGATTTCTGCACTTATTAATGTAAGTATTTTCTACACAATTATAAGGGTAAATAATTTTACACAATTCGACATATTTGTAAAAGTGTGAAAATAATATGTATAAATGATTTTTTTTTTTTTTTTTTTTTTTGGAACGGCAAATTACTCCTTCGGATCAGTAATGGGGTATCATCGTGCCACCACTACTGACCCCACATTTTGCCTCACCTAAGAAGAAACCCTCTGGAGAGGCTCGAACCCGAGACCTCTCCATCATTGGGAAAACTCCTTACCTCACTCTTACCACTTGGGTAAGAGGTATCATCTATTGATTTTTAAAACGGTCTACTTTCAAGCACTATTTAATAGTTGACAACTTGACATGCAGCCTTTGTCGAATTTTTAGATCTAATAATTACCCTTATAATCAAATTGTCAACTATAGTAGTATTAATATATCATGAGATTTTAAGATATTTATCATGATTTTCTCATGATATCTTGATACGTGAGATTTTAATGACATTTTGTAGGATCAAGACATTTTTTCACTTAAAAGTGTCCCAACACAAACTTTTCACTTTAATTAATTACTCTTTATAAATATAAATAATTATTAAAGTAATTTTACAATATATATATATATATATATATAAAAGAAAAGATGAAACTTGACATCATTCTTCATAAAAATGAATGATATTCAACTGGTTGTCACCCATGAGTTCATGGCAATATTTTTAAGTTTAATAATAATAATGATGATAATAATAATAATAATAATAATAATAATAATAATAATAATAATAATAATTCTTTTATTAATGGTATACACCTTAGCTTAGTATGCATGTTTTTTTAAAAAAAAATTCTATCAATAAGTTGAACAATCTACATATGAAACTTTAGTCTGACGAAATACCATTGTATCTTCAACATATTTTTTCTAGATATTATTGAGTAATACTATGTGATAGCCTCGCAAAAACATATATTGCTATCAGCACATATTCGACATTTTGATAACTACATGTATGCTCATGGAGTATATGTTTGAAATTACAACCATATATATACATTCATAATTATTTATAATTTACCTGTAATAGACCCGGTGGTTTTAGACGAATCCAATCGCGAAGCGTTGGCATAATGGCATGTAAAACTTGTTAACTATCATTTCTCTACTGTTAATGATATGTGGTTTAAGTATGAAGAAAATAAGTAAAGGAGCTAGACTTACAATAAGGTATTGAGCCATCTGTTCGTTCGTATATCCAGCATCAATCAAAGGATCCACGAAAAGTGTTGGTTGTTCCGACGACCAAGTTGTAGACTTCTTTTGAGCTCTTCTATCTTCTATTGACTCCGTCCAAGAATCAAGCAAGTCTTGTGTATGTTTCAAGCCCCCTTTCCTTATACCCTGAAGATCCAATCTATATAACATTGGAAAAAATGCACCAAAGTCTGTTGTACGAGCTCCAAACTCGAGTACCTTATACAGGGATGCTTTCGCTCCTGTAAGAGTCCGATTTTCTTTTTCGATATCAACCAAGTCTTTGCCAAAAACAATGCAACTCATAATATTGTACAATGTACTAAAAGTTATATCTTGTGCGTTAATTACTTCTCCTTGTTTACTCTTCACGAAACTCAACATTCTATCCACCTTATCATCTCTAATACTAGAGTGGGCCTCAAGGGCTTGAGGTGAAAGAATTCCGTTTCGAACAATGGCTCTTAAGTTTCTCCAAATTTCATTGCACTCCAGAAAAAAGACTGAATGACTTATAAACGCTTCGTGATCATATGCTGTAGGCACTGAACGAGATGAAAGACATCGGTCTTGAGTCTTAAGGACTCCCATAGCTGCCTCTGGAGTAGAAGCAACAACGAGGAGTTGCGAACCGAGCTTAAGAGATATGAGTCCGCCATATTCTTGGGCTATTTTTGCTAAGGAAACATGAACTTTATCGCCTATTTGATGTAAGTTTCCAATGATCGGTAACTTCGGAGGACCGGGTGGGAGATTTTGGATGTTGCTTGAAAATAATCTTTTGGTTTGTTTGATGATTATCAGAAGAAAAATGAGTGTTGATAGATTGACTAGAGGGGATGAAAAGTTTTCTGTAAGATAAGTTTTAAGATCCATTGTATTGGACTTGATTTGTGTGTTCCCGTTTCTTAATAGGTAGGCTGTATATATAAGATTATAGGGTTACTTGTTTGGTTATGTATCTAACTTTGCTCGTTTTACTATTGTATGTAACAAACTTTCAAAACAAATATTGTATGCAATAAACTTGTAGAAATCCCTATTGTATGTCACAACCTTTAAAAACATCTATCGTATGCAATGAACTTGTAAAAAATCTCTATTGTATGTTGCGGGTTACCATGTGTACATGCCAAACTGAAAATTGCTCTTTAACATTGGTTTGTGGTGGCACGAGTAGACTCTAGCACATCATTGACTACCGCACCATACGATAGCGATTTTTTACAAGTTTATTGCATACAATAGATGTTTTGAAAGGTTGTGACATACAATAGGGATTTCTACAAGTTTATTGCATACGATATATGTTTTGAAAGTTTGTTACATACAATAGTAAAAATGACAAAGTTAGATATATAACCAAACAATTAACCCAGGATTATATCGGAGTTGATATGTGTGTTCCGGTTTAAGCATCCAAACTACTAATTGAATATTTAATTTTAATTGTCATAATAATCCATGCGTATAATATAATATAAACTAATATAAGTAAGTGTAATCCCATACATGTGAAATGGACTATTGTATACGTTGCATCACGTGTTGATCCTTGGTGTAATCGTAATAACATATAATAATTTGTTTAAGGATACGAGTAGTAAAAAAGAAAAAGAAAAAAAAAATAAATAAAAATCTAGATATTATATTTTGTTTTTTTGTTATTCAAAAGTATTAAATTATTTCTAATATATTAGTCTTTATTAGACCATCCACAACACAGTTACGTGTCATCATTTAAATTATACAAGATATTAAATATTAATATCGTACGCACGAAGCCATATTAATAATTTAAAACTAGTAAATAAAAAATTTGAAAACATATCTCAAGTAATTAGAAACTTAAAATTTTACTGAAACTTATATTAGCAAAAAACATAAAAAAATGCAAATATATGTTTACATATACATATACATTTTACGTATCATTTTTTTTATTTATGTAACTTGTATATGTATCATATATAGCAAAAAAACATAAATAATGCTACCTTATATGCATTATATATATTTGTGTGTGTGATTAAGTAATTGAAAATAGTACGATGATCTATCAGTCTAATGGATTGGGTAAAGTTTAATGCACTGTGGATTTTTATTGGAATATGTAAAAAGCTGATGTGGCAGTCTATTAAACGGTATAGAAGTCTCATGATGCTCTTGTACATATATTGATTGATGCCCATGATTTTACTATTCACCAAGGGTTTTAATAACATGCAGGCTGCAGCATAGTATACGGTAGTGGTGCACATAACCCGGTTTTGAGAGAACCCGACCCGACCCGACCCGAAACCGGTTTTGGTCAAACATGGTCAAAACCGGTTTGGCCCAAAACCGGTTCGGGTCCAACCCGGTTTTGGCCACCCAAACCCCAACCCGATCTAACCCGATTTATATAGGGTCGAACCCGAACCGGTTCCAAAACCAGTTTCAAACCGGTTTTTATATAATTCCGTTTTTCGCGAGCGTTTCAAGGAAAACGAATGTTTGGGTCAAAACTTTTTCATTGAGTTCGTAGAACATAAGTATTGGAAACATAATTGATCGATAACTAAACCAAAACGACTCTAAATCTTGTTAAAAAAAAGTATTGAATCGAAAAAGTCTATATAATTCATTTTTCGTTCGATCGATAAGCGTTTTAAGGAAAACGAATGTTTCGGTCTATTTTTTTTTCATTAACTTTGTAGAACATTAGTAATGGAAACATAATTGATCAATAACCAAACCAAAAGGCTTCTAAATCTCCTTAAAAATACTATTGAATCCGAAAATTCTATATAATGCATAAACGTTCGATCGTTAAGCGTTTTAATGAAAAGCAACGTTTGGGCCAAATTTTTTTCATTAACTTTGTAGAACATTAGTAATGGAAACATAATTGATCAATAACCAAACCAAAAGGCTTCTAAATCTCCTTAAAAATATTATTGAATCCGAAAATTCTATATAATTCATAAACGTTCGATCGTTAAGCGTTTTAATGAAAAGCAACGTTTGGGCCAAATTTTTTTCATTAACTTTGTAGAACATTAGTAATGGAAACATAATTGATCAATAACATAACCAAAAGGCTTCTAAATCTCCTTAAAAATATTATTGAATCCGAAAATTCTATATAATTCATAAACGTTCGATCGTTAAGCGTTTTAATGAAAAGCAACGTTTGGGCCAAATTTTTTTCATTAACTTTGTAGAACATTAGTAATGGAAACATAATTGATCAATAACATAACCAAAAGACTTCTAAATCTCCTTAAAAATATTATTGAATCCGAAAATTCTATATAATTCAAAGTGAGTTGATACTTTCAAGGAATGTTTTACTAAATGCAAGGAAACATGTGCATAAAAAGTGATACTGTATGCATAAAGAGTTGTACATTTCCGTGAGTTTAGTAAAAACTTCCTTGCATTTATCAAACACGTTTTAGCGTTAGGCTTTTTAAGGATAAACAATGTTTGGAGCAAATTTTTTTTATTGAATTGGTAGAACATTAGTAATACAAACGTAATTGAACAATAACTTAAACAAAAGTCTTCTAAGTCTTCATAATACAATTACAACTAAAAATATAAAATATACCAACGAATACATTTCGAGCTTCGGCATGGCCATCACCCGAAAATGTAATCGTGTAGTAATCTTCAACTTGTATCAATCTTCAAAAGTCGAAATCTTCTTCGGAGGTAGCCTCACGCGAAGCTTGATCAAGAGCAATTTCTTCGTCGGAAAGTGATATTGTTACACCTTCTTCCACCTCGATATTGTGTATGTCTTCTTCGTATTCCATTTCACCTTCAAGACTTGATACATTTTGTATGCGTTCCGCGGCGTCCAAGTGATCCTTCAAGCAAATGCACATCTCTAAGGAGGCCGGTGTGACTCTTGTTCTTCGTATAGATAATACCCTGCCACTAAGAGAAAAAGCGGATTCCGAAGCTACCGTAGAAGCTTGGACGGTTAGTAAATGTAACACCCCCAAATTTAGAGATTTGCGGAAGCATACTTGGGTGTTACTAATCAATATACAAAGCACAAGATATACAGCAAACGACCTCTAAATGAGACGTTTTGTAAAATAATTACATTTCATAATTTAATCGTTTGAAAACATATAGTTTTCTTTACAAAATATGTAAGCCTAGAGTCCGCGTATGTGGCGGGAGATTCTATTACATAACCATAGCTACAAAAGATAATGCCAAAGAATCTCCGTTAAATGCAGTTTGGAAATCATGCGACTCTAGCTAGTGATCCTGGAGTGATCCTACTCCGTAAGTGTACCTGAGAATACATGCTAAAATGGTCAACCAAAAGGTTGGTGAATCTCACAGGTTTGTCAGTAAATAATCAGTTTGAACACAAGATTTCATCAGTAGTGCCCGTAGGCGTATATCAAGTATTTGCAAATCTCGCAAAAGTAAAGAAATCAAGTTATACCGTTGCCATGAGGCTCATAATCGAAGCTTAACCCGTAAATAATCAGTTGCTCCCGTGACATGCTCGAAATTGAGCAAGCATAAGTAAACAAAATAATAGTCGCCCGTTTATACATAACGGTTCGTGGTAGCGCTACTACCCCGGGCGGGGAGGGTCATTTCCCTAATGGATCCATTAACTACTGTTCGCGCTTAAGTACATAACTAACGATATATGATGGAGAGACTTCAGTAAATAGTAAGTAACTCATGCAATTCCGTTTGGTATAGTAAACAGTTTAGTACTTGTGTTCAAGAAAAATCAGTAGCATGTATCTCCCCCAATAAGTTAAAACAGTAAAAGTGGGGCCGTAAGACTCACCTGAGTCTTTGCAAGTGCGTTTATATCAATAAACGAGTAAGTAATATCAACAGTTGGTTCTCCGAACCCGTAACCTCCAAATGCCTAAACACGTAATGTCAAGTAAGTAGATGTCTCGCAAGATCATCTAGGATAGTTGTTCATACAACCCAATGTGTCCGAATGTTGGTTCGTTATCGTTTGTATAAAAGTGTACGACCCGTTGGTGACGAGTTTGAAATAATAAACTTTAAGTATTATTATCAAATTATTGATGTTTTGCACTTACAAAAGTGTCCCAAAGTGTTTTATAAGTCGTATCGTATAAGGATTTGAAGTTGTAAAAGTTCGACACTTAGTGAAATGTGAGTTTTCAAGGTCCTGGTTTGTGCGACGTAGCATGCGACGTTGCAAGCGACGTAAGGTGCGACGTAGGCAGGTACGTCGCATGATGCGACCTTCGCAAATCAATGCGACGTAGGGGGCGACGTAGGGGGCGACGTCGCTAATGCGACGTTGCTTCGGTTTGCGACGTTAAAGTCTACGTCGCTACGTGCGACGTCCGCGAATTAATGCGACGTAAGGGGCTGCGTCGCTAGTGCGACGTTGGGATTTTTGTGCGACGTAGGCCGCGACGTCGCAGAGGCCCCTGGCCAGGTGCGACGTAGCGGTCTGATGGCCGGAATTTTTGTCGAAAACGAGTTTCCCGGTTTCCGTTGGGTCCAAATCTTTTACCCAACCCTTATATGAACATATTAAGCCTATTTAAACCATAAACTAGTAAAAATGATCGAAAACGAGAGATGTCGGGATTTGTCGGAAACTTACAAAGTGTCGGATGAGAAATCCGAGAAGATAGGATGATAGATCGGGAGAAGGTGAACGTTTTCTTCCAAAGTAGTAACGAAATCCGAGTGCGTTTAGTATGTTTATTTGGTGATTTTGTGAGGTTGTGGGTTTTTGGTGATTTGAGAGAAAAGAGAGGAGAAAGAGAAAGAGAGTTGAGTGAAATGAGAGGAGAAGAAAGAGAGAGATGGAGGTTGTAGGTGGAAGCCCCACTTTTCAGCCTCCGTCTCCATGCTCCGTGCGGTGTTCGTTTGCTCCGTCGTTTAAACGTTAAATAATTATTTTACATATTAAATGGTAAGTTTTAAATTCAAATTTAATACGCGTTATTTTATTTAATTATTTTACTAATCGATTTATATTTGAGTTATAAAATGTAAATTAGTTTGTTTGCGCGTTTTACATTATAAAATCGTATAAGTTTTGTTTGTATGATCCGAATAAGTACGAAATATTATCATAACAATATTTTTGACATAACAACGTTATTTAATAAAATTGGTCACCAACGTCTGTATTAAATTGAATCGAAATACATTCGATTTAAATTGCGTACGATTTAACCAAATCGCCTTTTCGTATATATTCAACAATATATATAATTCGATACATAAATTAGCCTAACACAGAACTAATTACATGTATTAACAAAGAATTAGGCACTAATTCTAGTCCTAATTTGCCGGTTGTTACATTCTCCCCCTGTTAAAGGAATTTCGTCCCGAAATTTAAGTCGAAGTCGCGTTAGGGGCAGAATCGGTGAATAAGTGTGGATACTTGAGTCGTATTTGGTCTTCCCGTTCCCAACTGAATTCCGGACCGCGCCGCGAATTCCATCTGACTTTGACGATTGGAATACGACTTTGTTTCAGTTGTTTGACCTCACGGTCCATAATTTCGACGGGTTCCTCAACGAAATGTAGTTTGTCATCGATGCGAATCTCGTCAAGGGGTATAATAAGTGTCTCGTCAGACAGACATTTCTTTAAGTTAGAAATGTGAAAAGTAGGGTGCACGCTGCTGAGTTCAGAGGGCAGCTGCAATCGATATGCCACTGGACCTATTTTCTCGGGGATCTCAAAAGGTCCGATGTACCTGGGGTTTAATTTTCCGCGTTTGCCGAATCGGATTACGCCTTTCCAAGGCGATACTTTTAAGAGTACTCGATCCCCAACTTGGAACTCGAGTGGCTTGCGTCTCACGTCAGCATAGTTTTTCTGACGATCACGCGCGGCTTTGAGTCGGTTTTGGATTTCAACGATTTTCTCTGTGGTTTCATGTATGAGTTCAGGACCAGTGAGTTGACTATCTCCCACTTCAGTCCAACAGATCGGTGATCGGCACTTACGACCGTATAGTGCCTCAAAAGGTGCAGCCTTAATGCTGGCGTGATAGCTGTTGTTGTACGAGAATTCGCACAACGGTAGGTGTCTTTCCCAATTTGTACCGGAATCAACTACGCAGGCTCGTAGCATATCCTCCAGTGTCTGAATAGTTCGTTCGCTCTGGCCATCGGTCTGAGGATGGTACGCAGTACTCATATCGAGACGGGTACCCAGTGATTTTTGGAGTGATTGCTAGAAGCGAGATGTGAAACGGGCATCCCTGTCAGAGATAATCGAGATAGGGACACCATGTTGGCAAACGATTTCTTTGATGTAGATTTGTGTAAGGCGTTCCATTTTATCGGTTTCTCTGATTGCCAAGAAATGGGCAGATTTGGTGAGACGATCGACGATCACCCAAATGGTATCGCAACCGCTTGCCGATTTAGGTAGTTTGGTTATGAAATCCATGGTAATTTGCTCCCATTTCCATTGAGGAATTTCAGGTTGTTGGAGCAATCCGGAAGGTCTTTGGTGCTCGGCCTTGACCTTGGAACAAGTTAAGCATTTGCTGACGTACAAAGCAATGTCAGCTTTCATATTCGGCCACCAGTAAAACTCCTTGATGCCGTGATACATTTTGTCGGATCCCGGGTGGATAGAATATTTGGACTTGTGAGCTTCATCCATCACCAAGTCCCGCAGGTTTCCGAAATTAGGCAACCAGATTCGGTTAGAGAAATACCTAACTCCGTTGGGTCTGATCTCGAATTGTTTATCCATGCCTCGCAAGGCCTCGTTCTTGAAGTTATCGGGTTTCAGGGCTTCGAGTTGGGCAAGATGTATTTGGGTGGTGAGGTCGTTATGAATGGTAATACTGAGTGCCCGGACCCGGAGTGGTTTTGTTCGTTCCTTACGACTGAGAGCATCAGCAACCACGTTTGCTTTGCCCGGATGATATTTGATCTCACAGTCGTAATCGGTGAGTAATTCAACCCATCTACGTTGCCTCATGTTAAGATCTTTCTGGTTGAAAATGTGTTGGAGACTTTTGTGGTCGGTGAATACAGTGCTGCGGGTACCATAAAGATAATGTCTCCAGATTTTTAAGGCGAATACCACGGCCCCTAGCTCGAGGTCGTGAGTTGTGTAGTTTTTCTCGTGAACTTTAAGTTGTCGGGAGGCGTAAGCAATGACCTTGTCTCGTTGCATCAGCACGCAACCGAGACCTTGGTGAGAAGCATCGCAGTATACTACGAAGTCATCGGTGCCTTCGGGTAGAGATAGAATGGGTGCACTGCAAAGCTTGAGCTTCAACAGCTGGAATGCTGACTCTTGTTTATCAGTCCAATCGAACTTTTTGTCTTTCTGAGTCAGTGTCGTGAGTGGTATGGCTATTTTTGAGAAGTTTTCAATGAATCGACGATAATACCCCGCCAATCCCAAGAATTGGCGTACCTCGGTGGGAGTGGTTGGCGCTTGCCAGTTCTTGATGGCCTCGATTTTTGATGGGTCTACATGAATTCCCTGACTATCAATCACGTGTCCAAGGAATTGAACGGTTTTTATCCAGAACTCGCATTTAGAGAATTTGGCGTAAAGCTCCTCGTGTCTAAGTAGTTCTAGGATGGTTCTGAGGTGTTGTGCGTGTTCTTGTGCGTTTCGTGAGTATATGAGGATGTCATCGATGAAGACAATGACAAACTTGTCGAGATAAGGTTTGCACACCCGATTCATAAGGTCCATGAATACAGCCGGTGCGTTGGTTAGGCCAAAGGGCATTACTTGGAATTCGTAGTGCCCGTAACGGGTTCTGAATGCGGTTTTTGGGATGTCAGCAACGCGAACACGCAACTGATGATAACCGGATCGAAGATCAATCTTTGAATAACAGCTTGATCCTTGGAGTTGATCGAACAGATCATCGATTCGAGGGAGTGGGTATCGGTTCTTGACGGTTAGTTTGTTCAACTCTCGGTAGTCAATGCACATTCTGAACGAACCGTCTTTCTTTTTGACAAATAAGACCGGAGCTCCCCAAGGTGAAGAACTCGGTCTAATGAATCCTCTATCCAGGAGTTCCTGTAACTGAGTGGACAACTCCTGAAGTTCAGATGGAGCTAGGCGGTACGGTGCTCGGGCCACCGGTGCGGCACCCGGCACGAGATCAATCGAGAACTCAACCTGTCTAGGTGGAGGTAACCCAGGTAGTTCTTCTGGAAAGACTTCGGGAAAGTCTCTAACGATTTGCATATCTTCAAGTCGCTTCTCCTCCGACTTTTTCTCCGTGATGTGCGCGAGTATTGCGGGGTAACCCTTTCTCAGAAATTTTCGGGTTTTTAAACAGGAGATTAAGTTTAGTCTCGACCCACCGGTCTCCCCCTGTACGATTAAGGTACTACCGGCGGCGAGAGGGATTCGGACGATTTTATCGTGACAAACAATTTCGGCCCGGTACTTGGACAACCAGTCCATACCCACGATGACATCAAAACTTCCTAGTTCAACAGGCATTAGATCGATTGAGAAGGTTTCGTTTGCGAGGTTTAAAGTGCAATTAGGTATCACACTACTGGTTTCTATGAGTTTACCATTTGCGAGCTCTACAGTGTACTTAACATCTAAGGCCGAAGGGGTGATATTAAGTAGTGGGAAAAATTCATCAGATATGAAACGTTTATCAGCACCGGTATCAAATAATACTGAAGCAGTAAGATCGTTGAGAAGAAACGTACCCGTTACAACATTCGGGTCTTCCCTAGCTTCCCCTGCTTTGATGACAAATGCTCTGCTACGAGCTGGGTTGTTGTTCCGTTTGTTGCTGTTGTTGTTGTTGTTGTTGTTGTTGTTGTTGTTGTTTCTCTGCTTAGGGCAATTATTCTGAAAATGCCCAGGACTTCCGCACCCATAACAAGTCTTCGGGGCACTGGTGTTTCGACAATCCTTGGCCAGATGCCCAAAGCGTTTGCAGTTTGTGCAAGGGCAGGAACCGTCGTGGTGACGATTGCATTTGGGACAGTAGGGCCTGCTTCCAACGTACCCTTTCCTTTCAGAAGTGCCAGATGAATAAGCCCTAAGGGGCTCAGGCTTTTGGTTGGTGATTTGGTTGGATGAGTTGGGGTTTCCTTCCCACTTTCGTTTGTTGTTTGCAGGTGGGGCTGAGGTTGTGTTACGGCGGACAGCGTTTGCCGTGAGTTCATGGGCCATACGGATGGCGTTCTGGTTAGTACCTGGTTTGGATGAAGTCACCAGGTCCTGAAGTTTTTCGGGCAGTCCATCAACGTATTTCTCGATCCTCTTGTACTCAGGATCGACCATGGTTGGGCACAGAAGTGCCAGCTGGTGGAAACGGTTGGTGTAACCGGTGATATCGTTACCTTGCATCTTATGGTTCCAGAATTCCAGCTCCAGTTGTTTCAGTTCATCCCTGGGGCAATACTCACCCCTTAACATCTCCTTCAACTCCTCCCACGGGAGTTTGTAAGCATTGGCAACGCCCACAGTTTGGGCATAGGTGTTCCACCACGTGAGTGCGGTGTCAGTAAAAGTACTAACAGAGAACTTGACTTTGTCCCCCTCCGCACAGTTGCAGATAAGAAATACCGATTCAACTTTCTCTATCCATCGTATCAGACCGATTGCTCCCTCGGTACCTGCAAAGTTTAGAGGTTTGCAGTTCTAGAAGTCCTTGTAAGAACAAGGTTTAGCAGCAGTGGTTTCAGCGGCATCGCTGTTTCTCGAGGAATTTGGTGGAGTATTTCGAGCTAAGGCTTCAGTAACAGCCTGTGTTATAAGGGAGGTAATCTGGGCATCGGTGTATGGTCGTGTCTTTGGCGGCATGATTCTTCAATAAAAGAAATGAAGATACATGAGATTTTGTATGAACTTGTAATTGTCACAGATGTACATGTATAAAAGCAGTAATACATAACATCAACATGGAAAATGACAATTAATGTGAGTTGAGATAACAAAGGATATCTGATAGATAAAGTGAGTTCAAAAGTTACATCCTACAGAGATATTACAAAAGGTGTCGGGAATGGTTACATCCGACTAGTTTATAGAGTAGTGCTAGATAGTCCCTAGATTACAAGATAGATTTCAAGACAAAGGCTACGCTAGTCTTCTTGTAGATTAATTTGTTCCAATAGCGTGACAAGGCGGTCCGCAGTTTCTGCTAGTCGGTTGGTTCATTCTTAGTTAGGGTTCCTGGCCTTCGGATTCGTCTTCCGACTCCAGGTTCAGGTCGTGTGGGTGGTAGCGTGCCTCAAGCATGTCCCTGTATCTTTGAGTCGTGGAGTGGTACCTAGTCTCCTCCGTTGACTTCCTGCCCAAACGTTTGATCCATGTTTTGGTCCTACGGGTTAGGTTGGTGGCCACTTTCTTCCAGTAACGGATCTTATCTTTGATTCGTGTAGGGACAGATCGGTTTGAGATTCTCAATCTTTGTTCATAGTCTATGCACTTACGCTTAAGTGCCCAATTTCGGCCGTCTAGTCCCACGGCCTGATCTCGCACTCTTTCATATTCTTCTATGTCGATGCCAGTCATTCCGAAATTCTGATTTTCGTTTCCCTCCAGCATGATTTCTTCTTCTGGTACGATGTCCTCATCGAGATACGTGTACTGGATTTGTTCCTCGTGGGCTTGGTCACTATCAGACATGTAGTCGTCCATTTGGGAATTCGCGGCTTTGAGTTCTATAGAAATGACAGAGAGAGGATTTTAGTCCTTGGAAGTACGTTGCTTCCGGGTGTTAGATGTGATTTTCATAAAATCATTAGAGTGCGCCACAAGGTGGTGTGACGGAAATCAAGTCTGTCATGGTCGGTGCAAACCGCTGAGAGAAATTCGTAAGTGTCACCAGAGAAACGTCGGCTATCTCTATAGCGAGTGTGTTTACGTGCGAGGCCTATTCATATATATTCAATATATAATAGCCTAGTAGTATAGTCAGTGAGTGAGGCCTATGTATGTATATACTCGTATATCACATAATAGCCTAGTGTATGTCTGGCACATAACAAGTAAGAGTCTCGGTTCCCTCGTGGTCAGAGTCAACTAACGTATTCCTGTTTGACATAACCATTTCAGACCTCACATCATCTTCCCTTAATTGTACATAGTTGATCAAGCTATGTTAAATTAAAGTCGTATGATGTAATTCCTGAACCAATCATGCCTAATAAGGAAATACTGCCTAATGGTCATAGTCTAGGCCCACTAAATGCAACCTAGTTCACTATAACCTTAGGCTCTGATACCAATCTGTAACACCCCCAAATTTAGAGATTTGCGGAAGCATACTTGGGTGTTACTAATCAATATACAAAGCACAAGATATACAGCAAACGACCTCTAAATGAGACGTTTTGTAAAATAATTACATTTCATAATTTAATCGTTTGAAAACATATAGTTTTCTTTACAAAATATGTAAGCCTAGAGTCCGCGTATGTGGCGGGAGATTCTATTACATAACCATAGCTACAAAAGATAATGCCAAAGAATCTCCGTTAAATGCAGTTTGGAAATCATGTGACTCTAGCTAGTGATCCTGGAGTGATCCTACTCCGTAAGTGTACCTGAGAATACATGCTAAAATGGTCAACCAAAAGGTTGGTGAATCTCACAGGTTATTCAGTAAATAATCAGTTTGAACACAAGATTTCATCAGTAGTGCCCGTAGGCGTATATCAAGTATTTGCAAATCTCGCAAAAGTAAAGAAATCAAGTTATACCGTTGCCATGAGGCTCATAATCGAAGCTTAACCCGTAAATAATCAGTTGCTCCCGTGACATGCTCGAAATTGAGCAAGCATAAGTAAACGAAATAATAGTCGCCCGTTTATACATAACGGTTCGTGGTAGCGCTACTACCCCGGGCGGGGAGGGTCATTTCCCTAATGGATCCATTAACTACTGTTCGCGCTTAAGTACATAACTAACGATATATGATGGAGAGACTTCAGTAAATAGTAAGTAACTCATGCAATTCCGTTTGGTATAGTAAACAGTTTAGTACTTGTGTTCAAGAAAAATCAGTAGCATGTATCTCCCCCAATAAGTTAAAACAGTAAAAGTGGGGCCGTAAGACTCACCTGAGTCTTTGCAAGTGCGTTTATATCAATAAACGAGTAAGTAATATCAACAGTTGGTTCTCCGAACCCGTAACCTCCAAATGCCTAAACACGTAATGTCAAGTAAGTAGATGTCTCGCAAGATCATCTAGGCTAGTTGTTCATACAACCCAATGTGTCCGAATGTTGGTTCGTTATCGTTTGTATAAAAGTGTACGACCCGTTGGTGACGAGTTTGAAATAATAAACTTTAAGTATTATTATCAAATTATTGATGTTTTGCACTTACAAAAGTGTCCCAAAGTGTTTTATAAGTCGTATCGTATAAGGATTTGAAGTTGTAAAAGTTCGACACTTAGTGAAATGTGAGTTTTCAAGGTCCTGGTTTGTGCGACGTAGCATGCGACGTTGCAAGCGACGTAAGGTGCGACGTAGGCAGGTACGTCGCATGATGCGACCTTCGCAAATCAATGCGACGTAGGGGGCGACGTAGGGGGCGACGTCGCTAATGCGACGTTGCTTCGGTTTGCGACGTTAAAGTCTACGTCGCTACGTGCGACGTCCGCGAATTAATGCGACGTAAGGGGCTGCGTCGCTAGTGCGACGTTGGGATTTTTGTGCGACGTAGGCCGCGACGTCGCAGAGGCCCCTGGCCAGGTGCGACGTAGCGGTCTGATGGCCGGAATTTTTGTCGAAAACGAGTTTCCCGGTTTCCGTTGGGTCCAAATCTTTTACCCAACCCTTATATGAACATATTAAGCCTATTTAAACCATAAACTAGTAAAAATGATCGAAAACGAGAGATGTCGGGATTTGTCGGAAACTTACAAAGTGTCGGATGAGAAATCCGAGAAGATAGGATGATAGATCGGGAGAAGGTGAACGTTTTCTTCCAAAGTAGTAACGAAATCCGAGTGCGTTTAGTATGTTTATTTGGTGATTTTGTGAGGTTGTGGGTTTTTGGTGATTTGAGAGAAAAGAGAGGAGAAAGAGAAAGAGAGTTGAGTGAAATGAGAGGAGAAGAAAGAGAGAGATGGAGGTTGTAGGTGGAAGCCCCACTTTTCAGCCTCCGTCTCCATGCTCCGTGCGGTGTTCGTTTGCTCCGTCGTTTAAACGTTAAATAATTATTTTACATATTAAATGGTAAGTTTTAAATTCAAATTTAATACGCGTTATTTTATTTAATTATTTTACTAATCGATTTATATTTGAGTTATAAAATGTAAATTAGTTTGTTTGGCGTTTTACATTATAAAATCGTATAAGTTTTGTTTGTATGATCCGAATAAGTACGAAATATTATCATAACAATATTTTTGACATAACAACGTTATTTAATAAAATTGGTCACCAACGTCTGTATTAAATTGAATCGAAATACATTCGATTTAAATTGCGTACGATTTAACCAAATCGCCTTTTCGTATATATTCAACAATATATATAATTCGATACATAAATTAGCCTAACACAGAACTAATTACATGTATTAACAAAGAATTAGGCACTAATTCTAGTCCTAATTTGCCGGTTGTTACAGTAAATCTCGGGCCATGATGGCTAGAATGGGAAATTGAGATTCCCTCTCTTTCCACCAAGCCAAAATATCAAATTGTTCGAACTCATTGGGTAGAATAGTGGCCAAAAAATCCGTGGTCGTATATCTCCCATATTCGTTAGTGGTATTTTGGTTACCATCACCCCTTGCCCGTTTATTGTTTTCTTGTCTTAAACTATTATAAAAGTTTAGCATTGGATTGCTAGAAGAAGATGAAGAAAACATTGGGTTAGCCGTACTACCGGACACATGTGTGGTTGAACTATATTTTTGAAAATATACGCCAAATAAATCTCCCAAACATTTGTTAAAATCCGTTTTTGCATTATGTGAAAACAATGGGTCGGCCTCATTCAAATCCAAATTGTGACAAATGTTATCGATAAGCATTTCCACCCTGGTAACGTTTAAACAAGGGTTCATTGCGGCGGAACAAGTAATTACCGGTGGCATTTCTTGAAAATATTTTTTTAGTTTTTCTTTCATGGGAGCCACCATTTCTTCAAATATAGGACCTTCATACACGTAGTCGTTTAATTTTGTAGTCATTAACCAAATTTGATTAATCACCAAATTGCTAGTTGGATAATAAACACCCGATAATAAAGTAGTCGCGGTTTTGAAAAGTTTGAGCAATTCGACAATCTTTTTAATATACTCCCAATATATGATTGGAAATGGTGTTGCAAGACCTTTTGTAACAAGATGATCATGGAAAACTTGTAAAGTATCGCGTTGGCGTAAACCACATACAAACATATGGTAGGTCGAATTCCATCTAACGGGCATGTCCCAATTAGGGGTTAAAAAAATAGAATTCGTATCCTTGCACAATTTCATATAAGATTTGTATCTAGCTTTACCCTTTTGAAAAACGTCTTGCAACATAGATTTAAACCTCGTTTTTACTTCGTCTACATCTTCAACCGCTAGTCCGGCTTGCACAACCAAGTTAATGATGTGTGCAACACATCGACTATGATAAAAAATGCCCTTCAATGGTGGTGCGTATTTTAGTATTAATTTTGAAACGGCAAGTGTATTATTACTAGCGTTGTCAAAAGATATTGAAAAAAACCTTTTCTTCCAATTTAAACATTTTAATCACACTTCGTAACATGTAAAATAAGTTTTGACCCGTGTGAGGATACTCAAAGTCTTCAAAAGCAATGGTACGTTTCATCATTTGTCAAGTTGCGGGATCAACCCAATGTGCGGTTACACAAAGGTACGAACCGGGCAAACCATGAGGAGCCGACCAAACATCGGTTGTTAATGATACACATGTATTTAAATTTTCAAAACCGATTTTTAGTTGTTTTTTAGCATCTTTCCACAATTTAAGGGCATCGCGTTTAAGAGTAGTACGACTTACATTGTTATATCGCGGTTGAAGAGTGGTTTGAATCACCCTAGTAAGCCGAGGGTTGTCGAAGTGGTTGAAAGGCAAAGCTTCTTGAATTACATAACCCGCAAAAGCTTGTCGACACCGTTCCACATCGTATGTAAATATAGAACCATCTCGTGCCATCGAAGATTGCCCACTTGCTTCCGGATTACCTTTGAGTCCCGCACAATGCTTCTCGGTATGATTTTTCAAAGTGGTGTTGGAGTCGGGTTTGAAGAACAACTTACAACGTTTACAATGCGCTTTAATCGAACCATCCGACAACAACACTTTGTCGTAAGCACTCCAAATCTCCGGATTTCTTTTGTTGGGCAATTGTTTCACAATCGTTGGTGCATTTGAAGAACCAACACCATGGGAAGCCGAAGAAGATTGAGTTGCCATGAGAATATAGTATTCGTTTTTGAGTTTTTTGAGTTTTTGTAGATATGTATGAGTGTTTGGAAGTTGTGAATGAACATAAACTCAAGCCTTGTATTTATAGTGATTTGGAATGGCAAAAATGTAAAAAAAATACCACAAAAATGGCTAGAAAACGAGCCAAACGGCTATATTTTTCAAAAATTCAAAAAACCGGTTTCAAACCGGTTTTCAAACCGGTTTTTCAAACCGGTTCCAACGGTCCGCATGCCAAACCGGTTTCAAACCTACGGGTTGGGTATAACCCGAACCGGTTTTGGTCAAAACCGGTTTTGACCGGTTCGGGTTCGGTTTTTTTTCGGGTCGGGTTATGCAACCCGGTTTGGTTGTGCACGGCTAGTATACGGTACACACTCATAATTTTTTCAACAATTGCGGCTGTATTTGTTTCTATATATTCGATATGGTCAGGGCCCAATAACAATATAGAAAAGCCCAAACGAAGTTTCAACACATTTAAGTGAAGAAATTGCCAGGGTGTGTTAATATATTAGAGCACACGGAGTGGAGAAGATTTTTTCGCCGTTCACCTTCGAGAACGCCGTGGGACGGCGTTCACCACTCCGGGGAGGAGTTCCCACCGGCGTTCCGGATGCCGTTTGTGCCTCACCGTCCAATACCGGACGCCGCTTCCACTCGCTGTTCTCCCTTTTTTTATTATTTTCTATTGTTTCTCCCTTTTGCAATACTTTGTACTCCGTATTGTAGAATGTGTGTGTTTTGTGTGTTTGTTTTTTTACAATTTGCAGGGATAGAGGAGGAAGCAAGAGGAAGCAGCAGAAAGGAGGAAGGAGAAGAAAGAAGAAGTGGTTTTAAATTGTTGAAAATGTATATCGTTTTTTACCTTGTATCTTTTTTGTTTTTTTCCCAACTTGTGCACAAGGCAATACAACTTGTACATAACCAATTATTGGCAATTGGGAAGCAATTATTTTTTGGAAATACATATGTATTGTGACTTTGAGATTATTGCAAAAAGAAATAAATTTTTTTAATTTTGTTTTAATAATTTAAATGTTCTTTTATTTAATTTATTATTTTTAAATATTAATTTATACAAGTATTTACATTAAAATAATATATAAAACAAACAATAAAACAAAGAAATAAATGTTGTTTTAATGAAATAAATGTTGTTTGTTTAATTAATTTGTTTTTATCTATTAATTTATACAATTACCATCATTAAAAATCAAATAAAACAAATAATATAAAATTCCAGAACACTGTCTAGAACACTGTTACCACTCCACAAAATCCTCGCTCACAACATTCTCCAGAACACTGTTCTGAACACTGTGTTTAGGCCGTCACCACTCCGTGTGCTCTTAGAGTACTTTAGAGCACAGGGTGTGAGGAACGGTGTTCTGGACAGTGTTCTGGAGAATGTTAAAAGTGAAGAATCTGTGGTGTGGTAAAACTGAAATCACAGTGTTCTGGACAGTGTTCTGGAGTTTTTTATTATTATTTTTAATTGATTTTTTAATAAAGATAATTTTATAAATTAATATATAAAAAACAAATAAATTAAATAAACAACATTTTATTCATTAAAAATGCAATACAATTCCTAAACAACATTTTTTTCACAAATTTTGTTTTTTTGTTTGATTCTTTTTGCTTGTTCCACCGTGAGATTTATTCTGTGTTATTATTATTATTATTATTTTATTATTATTGAAAGCATGACTCCACCACTCAAGTGAATAAACAAAGGGAAAAAAAAAGATAGAACATTGAACTACATCAGCGTCCCTATACGAACACTGTGGCCAGAAAACTGTGAGAACATTGAGAAGAACATTGTCATGGTGTGCCAGAACACTGTGACACAGTGTTCTGGATGAAGAAAATTGATGAGTACACTGTGACACCGAGTGCTCTTAATAAACTAGAGTAAATTATAAACAAAGTAAATGACTCATCCTAATTTTGTGTTACGTAATAATGATTTATTATCTCATTTAAGATGCATTTGTGAAAAAGTGTAATATATGCATATAATATATCTATGGTTGATGATATATCGATGGTTGATGATAGTTGATATTTACACTATACAATTTCATTCAGTAGATATGATTAAAATAAATGTTACATATTATTAAAAGGATGGTGATATTTCCACCATGGAAATTGATAAATCCATCACAACTGTGCATCAACTATGTGTACAGTACAACCACTTAATGCAAAGTATTGGTGGATTTATCAATTTTTATGGTGGAAATATCATCTCCCTTATTAAAATAAAGATTATAGAAAAATACAATCGACCTTCTGGACTATTACTTTTTCTTCAACTTTTCATATGTGAATATTGTTTACTTCTTATTATGTGTAGTTTCATTTATTCATTACATTTTTACTTCATTTAATATTAATTCATTATCTTAACAAAGTTGTATTTTGAATTATATAAAAATAAAAAGTTCTAGCAGTCTTATCCCGTAGCGAAGCACGGGCAACAATCCTTGTTATTTTTATTTTTAACCAATGGGTCATTGACCTAATGGTATCGAGATGATCCTTTAACTAAAATTTTGAAAGTTCAAGTCCAACAAATGTATATATTTATGGTAAGTATGTGAGTAATATTTTCCTTCTAAAAAAAGTATTATTTTATTTCTAATATAATATGATTAAATTGTTTGTCATTTTGTGATTCCTCCGTTTTTGACATCTGGGTCTATGTATTATTTCTTTATTAGCAATTAGCAAATACTCCGTAGCAAACATATATGAGTAAGTATTCTATTTTGTTCTTTTCTAGATTAATTTATGTGATTCAAACAATGTATTTGTTTTTAGCTATGTGGCTGTCTTTTGAATCGAACAAGAATACGGCACCGCGCTTCGCTGCGATTTCTTTTATAAAATGTGTACCCTCAAGTAATTATTTTGTAGATGGCTTAGATTTTGATTTATTTTTAAGTTAACTAAAAACATTATGTAAAACAGTTAAATGATAAACTCATCGGGTTGAAGTTCTTGGAGATATTTAATTGGGAACGAATTTATACAATAGTAATAATAAAATAATAATACTTCCTCCGTCCCAAATAAGTGCCTCATTTACTATTTTGAGTTGTCCCAAAATAAGTTTTCAAATTTCATTACAGCCAAATCAAAAAAGACTTTGGTGGATGAAGATGAGATATTATTGATAATGGATAGTAACTTTCTTAAAATTGTGTACATTTTGACACGTGACACTTATTTTACGACAGATGGAGTAAATGTGAATAGGTTAAAAGTTGATAAATGATCAAACATGCAAATATATATATGTATGTATGGGTTGTTTCGTACTTAAACTAAAGTTAAGAGGTTGGTATGTAATTTAAAGTAACTTATAAATTAAGGTCTTAAAAATAAAAAAAGGGATGCAAGATTTGATCTTGCGACCACGTGGTTAAAGCCATGGCCTCTTACCAACTTTGCTACATGACCTTTTGCTATTTTTTTTGACTAATTATATATACGATTTCTCAGAAAAACAGGACAAAATGGACACTGTTTATAACGTCCACCGTCCCTCCGCTATTGAGGGTATATATAATGTCGTGTAACACATAAAAATCTCAAATTTATCATTACATTATTTCAATCAATATTAATGAAGATAAATACAAATTCATTGGGCCGTGTGTATACACGGGTTTGAATTCTAGTGTGTGTGTGTATATATATATATATATATGTGTGTGTGTGTGTGTGTGTGTGTGTGTGTGTGTGTGTGTGTGTGTCACATATTAATAGTTCACATTTCATTTTTTGGATGTTCAGATTACTTGTCCACTTCCAAAAGTAGAACTGAATAATTAACTAAACTTCATATATTACCAATAGGTTATATGTATGTTATAAAGATGGAAAAATATCAAAGGTAAAAATGTCATAGTACACAAAAGTACAATGTAATAATTACGTTTTTTTAATGCATATATTTTATTTGTGAGCACTAAATTTGAGACGGAAAAAGTATATCTTAACCATTTGTGGTCAATACCAAATAATTTAGAGTTTGAGGTGGTGATAGTGATGTAAATGTTTGGATTATAAAGAACTGACAACACGAGTAAAGGAATTTATGGGAAATCCCAAGGTGGTAGTCTAGTGATGTAGATGTGAGGTGTAATTTTAGGGCTAACTATTAGGCGCGTAACTAAGTTGGTTTTAAAGTAGGACTTTGCAAGAAATGATCATATTTTCCAAAATGAGTTAGTGGGCCGCTGGGTCAGTCTGGACTCCCTTTCCACATATTGTCCTCGAGGCGGACATATGAGCTGTTCAGCATCACCGATTGTCAACGTTTTGATAGAAGAGTATAGAATTAATGAGAAGATGTTACTCCTTTCTCGTTTGCAGACTTGGACTAAATTGTGAATGGTTTATCTAGTCAATTCTGCGAAATAATTAGGTAATACGTCGTCATTCATGTTACTCGCTTGTCGGAGGAAATAAACCCGTCTGATATACATTTACTCTGTTTTTATGCTTTACTTGCCGGAGGAAATTCAAATAAAGGGGTGGAAAAATTATCTTTATTTATTTTATAGTTTTGTTGAGATTAAAATATTTGTTACCTAATTTAAAATTTATCGTAGGGAATGATCACCTTCACTATGCCCAGTGACACTATTTCATATTGTATCTATATCTATATCTATATCTCTATATATATACTATAACAAAGACCTTATGCCCTACATAATTGACACTTAATCATTTCTAAAGGTGCCATGTGTCCAAGAAAATAAGAAAAAAAAAAAAACACTAATCCATAACCTCAATACATAATCATTCACTAAATATATCCTTAAAAAATCACATTTCCACTACATAACTAACTAAAAATGGATTAAATAAAAAAATTAAAAATACTTTGATTATCAATATTATATTGCTCAAAAGACATCATATTTTAAAATAATTACAACCTCGTTATGACATCCTTTTTTGCAACATCAATTCTTTTTAAATAAAAATTTTCAAAACCTAGGATTAAATTGCACTTCGTAAATATAAATTGAATATAATGTTTCTTAAAATAGGTATCTAACAAGATGCTATATATGCATCCTTAAATTTAATATTTTATTTTAATTTTTTACTTTAATAATATATATTAATATATTAATCATAATAATATGCACACTAACAATAACGTTCACACAATAAAAGAAACATGAAGACATAAACATATAATAGCAACCATCTAATCATTTGAATTAGTCTAAATATATAGAAGATTCGTTGGCATACACATAAACATCTAAAAGTTAGACACATCATTTTATTACTTGAACCTACATCAATATATGGTTATTCTAAAATTCCAATAGAATCAAGTTCATCACAAAGTTTGGTATATTGAAACTTATTAAAAAGTATGCTTCGAAGTGTAGGAAAAACAAGACATTGGTGAGCTATATAATGAGAAGTGTAGGAAAAAGAAGATTCTTGTGAGCTATATATATGGACATGAATTACTTAGTCTTGCACGCACGAATAAATAAATGATTATATAGTGAACTTTCTATATATATATTTCCTGATTATTTTGTTCAATTATATTGGTTTGATGTTTTTAAATACTGTAATTGTAGAGGAAAGATGAACAAACAAATGGAATCATTTTTTCTGATCACACAAGAAATACGCTATATTTTGTTGTAACTTAATATTCAACCTACATAGATACTCATTCCGTCTCAATTTAATTGTCCACTTTAAATATAATTTAAGAAAAGTGCAATTATTACACTCCCAACCAATAAAATTTTATATTTTTCCACGTAAACACTTTCTGATTTGTTGAAATTGAAAGTGGACATTTATTTTAGGACATCTTAAAATGGAAAGATGTTAGATTAGGACCGAGAGAATAATATATACGCAACAACGTAGTAAAAAAATCTGATATATTTACACGAGGGCCGTGCATTTGCACGGCCACGTTACTTACTAGTACTCATCATACAATAATGACTTTTCTTTAACTCGTTTTCAGTGATATCTAACGAAGGGTAACTTTTTATTAATATGCATTTAAGCTTAAGACAATTACCTAATTTTAAATAAATAAAAATTTACAACATTATTACGTAGTAGTAAAGAAACCGGAAAGGGACACATTAAAAAAATTGGAGTAGAAAATCAAATTTGCATGGCAGAAAATCAAACATGAGAGCCGCCGGTCGCCCGGTCATCTACTCAATTTCACAGGCTAGCCTATCATTTTTTAGTAAAACATTTCTTTAAAAGAGAACTACAATAAATATTTACATTAATCCACAAATATATACAATTGTCTCATCCACAGGACTTGAACCCTCAACCTTTTATAGATTGGTTATTTAAATATTGGAGCTGAAGTTGTAGATTATTTTTTAAGTTATTTAAAAAGAAATTCATTTATAATTCTTTTTTCGATGATCTAATATATATCTTTTGTTGTCAAACATGAATGAAGTATTTGAGATTGTTAAAAAAGAAGCTAAATATATGTTAATCCCTTTTAATCCTTAAGTAGTGCCGAACAAACTCATGCATTCGACGAAGATTTTCATACAAACGACCTTTAATTACTTTAATCATTATCATTATATCATTATAATTATATAAAATAGGGTTAATATTTAGTATCAACCGACTTTAAACGGTCCGGTATTCGGTACTCACTTTAAGGCAAAAAAGATAACCGGTATCAGCCGGTTCGGTACCGGTATTTTCTCACTTTTCCCGCTTTGGTACCATATTCGATATATACATGTTTTCTTTCTTATAGATCGGTAGATTCTTTCTATATTCTAAAAAGATCTATTTGAAACATCATGAAATGATCATATGATATGTCTATGAATACAAAAATGATATTCCTCAGGTGAGTAAGAAGTTTTAAATTAGAGTTAAATCTTCACGTATGAATACAATTGGAATTTTATATAACTTTGCTAGTATTCTTTGCCACACAAACACTCACGTTTTTAGCACCCTAGTTAAATCGAATTTCAAACATATTGCTTGTTAATATAAAACTAAGGATCTTGATTTGTGTCATTACCAAATCACTTAACACGGTACAATAATGTTGTTGTATACATATGTCTTTCTTCGTCGCTATCTATCTATATCAGTTAATGATGATTTTTTTTTATTTAAGATTCATTGATATTTATCTTCTTTGAATTTTATCGAGTACAAAATACGTAAATAGATTTACTTATTATTCTATTATATTTTGGTACCAAAGCGGTATAGTACCACTTTTACCCGTACCGATACCGGAAGCGTAACGGTACCGTCCCACTTTAAACAGTACGGTATTCGGTACTCACTTTAGTACCAAAAAAATAACCGGTACCAACCAGTTTAGTACGGTTCGGTACCGGTTCCGTCCCATGCTCACCCTAAGTTGAAATGCACAAATGATTTTGTGTTAGCATTAAATCAGGGACCAATTGATATTTTATTTTTAATTTTTTTTTTCAGAAAGGAAAAAAAAACTCATGCACCCTTTATAGATATATACGAAGTATATTTTTTTTCACATATATTTATATATGTCCACACGAACTTGAACCCACAACCTTGTAGTAATAAGGTCACCTTCATACTGCTAGGCGTCTAGCCAATGGCCCCCTTTGGTCGTTTGATATTTTATTTATTTAATGATCGAATTCCATAAAAGCAGGATACATAAAAGTTAAAATGGTAAAGAAAAGAAGAAAAGCTTTCGATAATACTACATAAAGCGCTTGACACTTTTATCTAAACCTTTTCTTGAAAAATACTGATAATAGTATCTAAAGTTTATGTAACACCCACCTTAGGAGTCTAGTGGTAACCTGATAATTTCCTAGCTTTAATTTATTTATTTAATGTGTTAGGAATAATTTTATATTATGTTTTATTTGAGTAGATTTTAAATGAGTTATTGTGATATGTAAATAATTATTTATTTTAAAATTTATTTAGTTGTAAAAAATATAATAATAATAATAAAATAGTTGGAATCGCAAATAATTTTTAGGTTCCAGACAATAGATTTAGAAAGGGACAAATTTTAAATGGATAACTGGGTCGGTAAAAGGGGTGAGCCGACCCAATTCTTCCCTAACTTTGCCAATTTGCTTAACTTTCTCCATTATTCCTTAGAAACTCAATAAGTAAGAAATCAAAAGGGAGAAAATAAAACAGAAGCAAAATAGGCATGTGATTTTGATTCAGTTTCAGTTGGCATCATCACCATCTTCTTAATTCCTTAAGTGATTGTAAGTGTTCTTGTTCTATTTATTTATGAACTTGTTTTGATTAATGGTTTAAGTAGGAGATATTGATGTTGTTATGAAATTGAAGTTTGAAAGTTGTTATTTGATGGTTTATGATGTTGTAGATACTAGTTGCTGTATTTGATTGAATTAGAAACATGATGTAACAACCCCAAAATTAGGACCAATTTAAAATTTTCCTAATTACGTGTTTATTACTTGTATTTAATATGAAATAGGATTAAATACATTACTTACATATATATATATGGATGGAATATATGTATATATACGCGTATACGATTCGTACAAATATCGTATAAAACAACAACTGTACAAACTTGCGTACACTGATAAAACAATTATTAAATAATGTGAAATTATTTAATTACTTTGATTATTACTTTATATTATGATTATAATATAACGGAAAACGTACGTTTTAATTAAAACGTCACCGAACTCTCCGAAAACTCGACCAACCGACAAAACAAACAAAGTTATGATTTATAACTTGAAAAACTAGTATTTTGGTAAAATATTACAATTTAATTATCGAGTATTATTTCGTATTTTTAAACGTATATTTAATCGCGTACAAAATGATTTTTACGTTTAAACGACCGGGGAAACGAACACCGCACGGAGCGCAAACGCGAGGGAACGAAATTTGGTGAGATCCACACATGGTGGACCCCACCCCAACCGGCCCAAGTAAGGGGGACATCACCCCCCCTCACTTTCTTTCTCCACACACAAACACAACATCATTTCACTCAATCTCTCCCACTCCTCTCTCTCTCTCTCTACGGTTTCTCTCTCTCTCTCTCTCTCTAAAACCCACACTAAAACGCCCTAAAAACACCACAAAACGAGCTTAAATCACAAAACGCAAAGGAGCAACGACGATCACGAGAACGAGGGCTACAATCTCATCTTTTCGGATTTTCGTTTCGACAACTTTGTAAGTTTTCCGGCGACCCGAAACTTTTCCGATTACTTTTATTTTGCTAGATAAATGTTCCCCTAGCTTAGTGATGTCCAAAAATATACTCGAAACGCGTTTTTGAACACTTTTACGAAAATGTCGGTTTTGGTCATTTTAAATAAAACGACACCTCGAACATTAAAAACGACATCCAACAATTTTTATGAACTCAACATAACATAATATAACTTGTGTAAAAGTTTCAACTTGAACGGAACTCGCTAAATACGTTTTCGACACGAATCAAAATCTGACCAGAGGTAAGTGTCGCATGGCTCACGCCAGTTATGCGACACTTCGCCTTAGTGACGCATAGGTCACGACCCGTCTATACGCGACACTTCGATAGTGCCGCTAAAATACTATACCGTCACTTCATAAGTGACGCAGTCATAACCCTTCGGCAGAAACAACGAGACACTACATAAGTGTCGCTACCCTATAACTATCGGCAGAAACAAATACGTCACTTACATAGTGACGCTAGAACACGTATACCGACACTTCACTAGTGTCGCTATCATCGATAAAAACTTATAACTTTCAGTAGAAACGAATGACGTCCGGTTGCTACTGATGACGTCACCTACACTCATACCGTCACTTCATCAGTGACGCCCTGTTTGAACACGACACTCGATACCGTCACTAACATAGTGACGCACTGATTAAAAAGCTGTACATGATAACGTCACTTACTTAGTGACGCATTATCTGAATACCGACACTACTTAAGTGTCGCATACATTGTTACACAGACACTGAATACACGACACTACTTAAGTGCCGCATACCACACCTAAGTGACGCATACAAGTGACGCTATAACAGGCTGATTGAAATTTACATTTTACACAAGTATAGAATATACTTAAAATGTAAACGTACTTTACTTGGCGTTACTTATACTTGAAAACAATATACTTTTGAGAGTATACAACGATACTTGAATACGTACAAGTCTATACTAAACTAAACGTGAGATTTCACTCACACACGCGTACGAGTTTTCACTCGGAAATACTTAGGAGATTACATTCCAACGAACTTACACTTGTACACTACACGGGATTACATCCGATACGAACTTACAAGTTCACTTACTAGTTACGTGCTGGATTACACGTTAACTGATACGAACTTACATACGAATACTTACAAGGTTTCACTCGTACCCTTTGGGGACTAAGCCCATTGGAACGTACACAAACGATACATGTTGTAATACAAACAAACGATCATACGAGTATACTTTACAACTGTACCACTACTATGAATACATAATAATAATGGATGGAATTATTATTATACACCGATAACAAACGAACCGTACAACTTTTATACAAACTACGATTTACAAACGATTACAAACTTACAAACAAACTAATGGACATTAACTAGTTTGGGAACAACTAGTATGGATACTTTACAAGTATTCCATTTACTTACTAAACCTTATGCGTATTAGGACGCTAAGGGTTGCTAGTTCGGGATACTACTTGCTTACTTACCGCATTGTCTGCCAGACTCAGGTGAGTCTTACAGCCCCTACTTTACTGTTTTATACTCAGGGGTGAGATGCATTACTGTTTTACATGAACACACAAAACTTACTTGCTGCCATGATTTACTTATTGTATGAGAGTAACGATACGCCAATTGCATGAGTTTACGACTAATCCAATGAAATCCTCCTGAATCATAGTTGTTAGTTATGTGATAAGCGCGAGTTTTAGTATATGGATCCATATGGGACTGACAATCCCCGCCCGAGGTAGCACGCACTACCACGAACCGTTCCTGTAGAAACGGGCGTTTCTTACTCGTTCCGTATGAATGTTTTGGATTACATTCATGAGGGGGTACCTATATTTACTGTAAGTTAAGCTTCAACTATGGTGGCTCATGGCGATGGTATCAAACGGTTTGCATAATCTGCAACCACCCACTTATTAAACATAACCTGTGATCGTTAATTACTGGCTGGCTATGATTTACAAATACTACTTGTGTGTTCAAACTGTTTACTTATTTACAAACCTGTGAGATTCACCAACCTTTTGGTTGACCGTTTTAGTAATGCTTCTCAGGTACACAGCATCAGTAGGGATGCCCAGCAGGATAAGCTTACTTAGCTCGAGTCGCATGCATTACAAGCTTGGAGATTTTATTACATTACTTTTGTACTAGTTGTTATGTATTGGAATCTCTAGGAATTTACTGAACTCGAGCTTGTATTTTGAAACTACTTAAGTATTAATGTAATAACTTTTCGAACGTCTCATTTAGAGTCGTTCACTGTATCCTTTGTGCTTGTGATTATTGATTAGTAACACCCAAAACATCGCTTCCGCAAACTGTTAAATTTGGGGGTGTTACAGATTGGTATCAGAGTCTAAGGTTATAGTGAACTAGGTTGCATTTAGTGGGCTAGACTATGACCGTTAGGCAGTATTCCTCATTAGATATAACTGGTTCAGGAAGTACAGCATACAAGTTTAATTTAACATAGCCTGATCAACTATGTACAATTAAATGAGGATGATGTAAGTTCTGAAAGGGGTTATGTTGAACCGGAATGCATTAGCTGACTCTGACCTCGAGAGAACCGGGACTCTTACTTGATTGTGCTAGACACCAACTAGGCGGTTATGTGATATATATATATATATACATAGGCCTCTTTCCCCGATACGATACTCTCTCGACTACTACGAAATTAGCTTTCCAATTCTATCAAACAAACGACAACCCGACTCTCGTCGTTTCGTCCTTTTTTTTGACTTTTTATGAATTCACGACTACCTGCTTACGTCCGAAGACTTCCACACCGTTATAACTGACAACCATAGTTACTCGAACGTCCTTTGATATGAAGATCGAGACCTTGTTTTATTCTCTAACTCTACCTAATTCAACTTATCCCACCGTACCGTTAGGTGTAACCTAATAAAACCATTTTCAACTCAATTTTTCGCTAGACTTTAGATTATACAACCGACTTTTACTATCAAAAATTTATAACAAATGTATTTCTATCAAACATGTTACAAAATTTCTTACAAAATGTTTTATAGAATTTTCAAAAATTTCGAAACTGTGTAAACTTATTTATAACCCACAAACTTTGAACAAATTTCAACCTTTGACGAAATTTCTTTGAAACTTACTAAATCAACACCGCCATAATTCTTATTCAAATCCTCACATGTTCTTTATTATTGTTTCAAGGAACATGCCTCCTCGACGTCAAATCATGCTTACTGAAGCCGAAGTAGCGGGTATAATTGCCCGTAGTGTGGCTCAAGCCCTAGCTACCCGAACATCAGCCCCTGGTAGCGAAGATACAGCTACTAATGGACCACAACCCAAAACCTGCACCTACAAGGATTTCCATAACTGCAAGCCGCTGAACTTTGCAGGAACTGAAGGAGCAATCGGTCTGATTCGTTGGACCGAGAAAATCGAATCAGTGTTCCTCATCTGCAACTGCAAGGAAGAGGATAAAGTTAAATTCGCCGCCAGTACCTTTTCAGACACCGCCCTTACCTGGTGAAATACGTATGCGCAAACTGTGAGCATTGCCGATGCTTACAAACTACAGTGGGATGAACTGAAGAATATGCTGAGGGGCGAGTACTGCCCCAGAGACGAGTTGAAACAGTTAGAACTAGAATTCTGGAATCACAAGATGCAGGGTGATGACATCACCGGTTACACCAACCGATTTCACCAGCTGGCACTCTTGTGCCCATCCATGGTTGATCCTGAGTACAAAAGGATCGAAAAGTACGTTGATGGACTTCCCGAACGACTTCAAGATTTAGTGACTTCATCTAAACCGGGAACCATTCAAAGCGCCATTCGCATGGCACATGAGTTAACGGCAAATTCTGTCCGCCGTGGCTCGACTTCAACCCCGTCTGCGAATAACAAACGCAAATGGGAAGTAACTCCCCACTCATCCAACCCGACTTCTGACAAAAAGCCTGCAACTGTCAACGCAATTGACTCAAAGGCTTACAAGGGGAGCAAGCCTTACTGCTCCAAATGTAGTCGTCATCATAACGGCTCCTGTCCCTGCACTAAATGCAAGAAATTCGGGCACCTGGCCCAAGACTGCCGAACCAACCCCACTGGTACTGATACTCCTGCACCCAAAACCTGCTATGAGTGCAATGGTACCGGGCATTTCAGGAAGGATTGCCCAAAACTGAAACTCCGAACCAACAATACAAGGAGTAGAGCTTACGTAATTAACGCTAGGGAGGATGACCCAAATCCGAGACTCTGTGATTTACTCAACCCGGGTACGCTTATTCTTTGATTTCCCGAAACTGTTTTCTCATAAATCTCTTGCTTAACAAATTCTATATGTTGCCTTACGTTCTATATGCTTTCTTAGATCCTAAGTACTCAATAGGATTAGGAAACGACCGACTACTTGAATTCCGACAACACGATTTGCCTTATACTTTAGATACAATAACCAAACTCCCTTCCCAATTATCTCACACTGGGTGAGACCGGGAACTCGCCCACTATTTGTTACTTTAAACAGATAATTTGATATAACTTCACTATTTGAGGAAATTTCTTAAATAGAACCCTTATTTCGTAGGAAATGACAACTCAATCCGTCAACAACCCTACCTTGGATGATGAACTGCTCGGTGAGGAACCAATGATGTTTCCTTACCTCCTCGAACTCGAGTGTGATACATAACACTCCGCTGAATCAGAAATGGCACCTGCTGTTCCTGCTGCTCCAACTGCTGCAAAAGCACCAGTTGATGTAACCTTGACTGCTGAATCAGTCAGCCACCTTAACCGGACTATTGATTCGCTGCGCAAACAACTGACTGAAGCACGGGAAGACATTGATGATCTACGACGAATTGCTTTCCAAAATGACCTGCGTATGCGTGAGTACGAGCTACGTCTGACAGCTTTAGAAAAACCTACTCCACCCTCAATTTCACAAGGTAATCCTACTGAAAAGGATACTGACACTGACTGTGCGCCACCTCCAGCAAAAAGGGTGAAGGTTTACAGGAGAAATAGACCTTACTGCTCCCGATGCACTCGACATCATGACAACCCGTGTACCACTAAAAGTACGAACCCTCCTAAGGCGAAACTCTGCTTCAACTGTGGGAGTACTGGCCACCTCAAGGCCCAATGCCCACTACCTTCAGGTAACAAAAAAAATTAGGGTACGTTACCACCTGACAATTACTTGATTTCAAACACTGTAGGACCTACTCTACTAGCATAGGCTACTAGTACACATTGTAGCTACCTGACTAGAATCGAACTACCGATTACTACTTCGAACAAATTTCGGGACGAAATTTTATTAACAAGGGGAGAATGTAACAACCCCAAAATTAGGACCAATTTAAAATTTTCCTAATTACGTGTTTATTACTTGTATTTAATATGAAATAGGATTAAATACATTACTTACATATATATATATGGATGGAATATATGTATATATACGCGTATACGATTCGTACAAATATCGTATAAAACAACAACTGTACAAACTTGCGTACACTGATAAAACAATTATTAAATAATGTGAAATTATTTAATTACTTTGATTATTACTTTATATTATGATTATAATATAACGGAAAACGTACGTTTTAATTAAAACGTCACCGAACTCTCCGAAAACTCGACCAACCGACAAAACAAACAAAGTTATGATTTATAACTTGAAAAACTAGTATTTTGGTAAAATATTACAATTTAATTATCGAGTATTATTTCGTATTTTTAAACGTATATTTAATCGCGTACAAAATGATTTTTACGTTTAAACGACCGGGGAAACGAACACCGCACGGAGCGCAAACGCGAGGGAACGAAATTTGGTGAGATCCACACATGGTGGACCCCACCCCAACCGGCCCAAGTAAGGGGGACATCACCCCCCCTCACTTTCTTTCTCCACACACAAACACAACATCATTTCACTCAATCTCTCCCACTCCTCTCTCTCTCTCTCTACGGTTTCTCTCTCTCTCTCTCTCTAAAACCCACACTAAAACGCCCTAAAAACACCACAAAACGAGCTTAAATCACAAAACGCAAAGGAGCAACGACGATCACGAGAACGAGGGCTACAATCTCATCTTTTCGGATTTTCGTTTCGACAACTTTGTAAGTTTTCCGGCGACCCGAAACTTTTCCGATTACTTTTATTTTGCTAGATAAATGTTCCCCTAGCTTAGTGATGTCCAAAAATATACTCGAAACGCGTTTTTGAACACTTTTACGAAAATGTCGGTTTTGGTCATTTTAAATAAAACGACACCTCGAACATTAAAAACGACATCCAACAATTTTTATGAACTCAACATAACATAATATAACTTGTGTAAAAGTTTCAACTTGAACGGAACTCGCTAAATACGTTTTCGACACGAATCAAAATCTGACCAGAGGTAAGTGTCGCATGGCTCACGCCAGTTATGCGACACTTCGCCTTAGTGACGCATAGGTCACGACCCGTCTATACGCGACACTTCGATAGTGCCGCTAAAATACTATACCGTCACTTCATAAGTGACGCAGTCATAACCCTTCGGCAGAAACAACGAGACACTACATAAGTGTCGCTACCCTATAACTATCGGCAGAAACAAATACGTCACTTACATAGTGACGCTAGAACACGTATACCGACACTTCACTAGTGTCGCTATCATCGATAAAAACTTATAACTTTCAGTAGAAACGAATGACGTCCGGTTGCTACTGATGACGTCACCTACACTCATACCGTCACTTCATCAGTGACGCCCTGTTTGAACACGACACTCGATACCGTCACTAACATAGTGACGCACTGATTAAAAAGCTGTACATGATAACGTCACTTACTTAGTGACGCATTATCTGAATACCGACACTACTTAAGTGTCGCATACATTGTTACACAGACACTGAATACACGACACTACTTAAGTGCCGCATACCACACCTAAGTGACGCATACAAGTGACGCTATAACAGGCTGATTGAAATTTACATTTTACACAAGTATAGAATATACTTAAAACGTAAACGTACTTTACTTGGCGTTACTTATACTTGAAAACAATATACTTTTGAGAGTATACAACGATACTTGAATACGTACAAGTCTATACTAAACTAAACGTGAGATTTCACTCACACACGCGTACGAGTTTTCACTCGGAAATACTTAGGAGATTACATTCCAACGAACTTACACTTGTACACTACACGGGATTACATCCGATACGAACTTACAAGTTCACTTACTAGTTACGTGCTGGATTACACGTTAACTGATACGAACTTACATACGAATACTTACAAGGTTTCACTCGTACCCTTTGGGGACTAAGCCCATTGGAACGTACACAAACGATACATGTTGTAATACAAACAAACGATCATACGAGTATACTTTACAACTGTACCACTACTATGAATACATAATAATAATGGATGGAATTATTATTATACACCGATAACAAACGAACCGTACAACTTTTATACAAACTACGATTTACAAACGATTACAAACTTACAAACAAACTAATGGACATTAACTAGTTTGGGAACAACTAGTATGGATACTTTACAAGTATTCCATTTACTTACTAAACCTTATGCGTATTAGGACGCTAAGGGTTGCTAGTTCGGGATACTACTTGCTTACTTACCGCATTGTCTGCCAGACTCAGGTGAGTCTTACAGCCCCTACTTTACTGTTTTATACTCAGGGGTGAGATGCATTACTGTTTTACATGAACACACAAAACTTACTTGCTGCCATGATTTACTTATTGTATGAGAGTAACGATACGCCAATTGCATGAGTTTACGACTAATCCAATGAAATCCTCCTGAATCATAGTTGTTAGTTATGTGATAAGCGCGAGTTTTAGTATATGGATCCATATGGGACTGACAATCCCCGCCCGAGGTAGCACGCACTACCACGAACCGTTCCTGTAGAAACGGGCGTTTCTTACTCGTTCCGTATGAATGTTTTGGATTACATTCATGAGGGGGTACCTATATTTACTGTACGTTAAGCTTCAACTATGGTGGCTCATGGCGATGGTATCAAACGGTTTGCATAATCTGCAACCACCCACTTATTAAACATAACCTGTGATCGTTAATTACTGGCTGACTATGATTTACAAATACTACTTGTGTGTTCAAACTGTTTACTTATTTACAAACCTGTGAGATTCACCAACCTTTTGGTTGACCGTTTTAGTAATGCTTCTCAGGTACACAGCATCAGTAGGGATGCCCAGCAGGATAAGCTTACTTAGCTCGAGTCGCATGCATTACAAGCTTGGAGATTTTATTACATTACTTTTGTACTAGTTGTTATGTATTGGAATCTCTAGGAATTTACTGAACTCGAGCTTGTATTTTGAAACTAATTAAGTATTAATGTAATAACTTTTCGAACGTCTCATTTAGAGTCGTTCACTGTATCCTTTGTGCTTGTGATTATTGATTAGTAACACCCAAAACATCGCTTCCGCAAACTGTTAAATTTGGGGGTGTTACACATGAGTAATATTGTTTTGGGGTTAGATTCGGGTTCTGGTTTTATGCAGTAGTGCAGGTTAGGGATGGTACCCGCGGGTCGTGGGTACGGATATTCCAAACCCATCACCCGGTCGGTACGGATTTTTTTGACCCGCAAACCCGTGAATACCCGCTAGCGGGTTTATTTTTACACTCGTACCCGCGACCCGCGGATACCCGTGGGTCGCAGATAACCCGCGGGTTTTAAATAGTATAAACATTTTATCAAAATATCAAAAGATTTTATATAACTTTAATGTATAAAAATGATTTAAAACATGTTCAAATCAATGGAACGTAATTTTAAACGAATTAAATTGTTAAAATTTAAAACATGCGGACTAATAGTTCGATAACTATCAATTTATTTGATAATTTTTTCTTGATCATTTGATAAGTTTGCTACTCGAAACATGAAAACTATACTTTTTAGTCTCTATATGAATAGTGTTATTATATATTGTTCAAATTAACCATTATATATACATATATATGCAATAAATTATACAAATCGACTTGTAGGTATCTATAATATGTTTTATAGGTTCGCGGGTCGGGTTTTTTCCGCGGGTATAAGTTCATACCCATCACCCGCCCGCGACCCACCAACGGGTAGAAGTTCATACCCATAACTCACCCATGGGTAAAAATTTCACGGATTTACCCACCCACGATGGACGGGTACCACGGGTCGCGTATTTTTTCTCGCCCATTGCCATCCCTAGTGCAGGTCGCTGGATGAAAGGGAGTACCCGGCGGGTAAACCCAAATTATAGGGTACCCGACGGATATAACCTTACCCGGCGGGTAAATGGTGAAAATGTGTACGGGTAAAGCCTTATACAGTGGGTAACAAGAGCGGGTAAAATAAATTTGGTTCTAATCAAATTTAGAGCTGGGAAAGACATAAGTACCCGGCGGGTAACACCTGTTTATTTGTGACATTGTTTCAGCTTAAATACTTGTGATGTATAAGTTTCGTATGGGTTTAAGTTATGTAATGCTTATTTGTTTGATGTTATAAACTTGAAATAAGTTATACCAATTATGAAATGGGTTACTAACTTATATTTTGTTTTGTTCTCAGACACGGAGAAGACTCAGTAATATAAGACTTCTGAGTTAGTGGCTGAGATTATCAGGTGAGTGGATTTGTAACTCTCAGTGTGATTTATTTGTAACAGGTTTGGTTACAAGGGGTAAACGTAGTACTACTGCTTGATAGACTGTTTAGTATAAATGATAATTATCTGGTTATGTGATAATTGGCCATTGGGCATTATGTGATTTATTCAGAGGTCAACATTTGTTGGGCTTGGTTGCTATTGTTTGGCCTGCATGGGGTCTTTGTACATGTGTTGTTTATAGGAACCTGTGTTGTGTGAAGATAGCAACCAGCTATCGGTTAACCTCTGTATTGGCCTGCAGTTGATTTTAAGTGTTCTTGGAGGGCCACCGCGGCATGAGGGCACCTTAAGAACCACCGATCCTCTTTGACGTTATGTGTTTACGGTTATTTGATGTAAACAGATTTGTTATGCTAAGTTAGACGGTTGGTTATATATTCTATCACTTAGCTTTGTGTTAATCCCACCACCCTATTACTTCTTGCAGATTATAGTTTTGATATACCGGTTTGGGCATGAAGCTTTTGTTTGAAAGGAATGTTTGACTACGCGTGCACTCTAATATGTTTGAGATTAGTCCATGTTGTATTTTGAATTATATAACACCCAGTCGGATATCTTTAGGTTTAAAATAGTATGACATCATATGTATCATGTGTAATAATAGTATGTATTATGACCTACGCTTTCGATGTATTGTATATTTAAAAAAAATAGTTGTAAATTAGGGGTGTTATAGTTTACAGTTTTTGCTATCATATATATAATAGCTGTGTGTTTCGAGGGACACACTGCTATTTTATATATATATATATATATATATATATATATATATATATATATATATATATATATATCTTTGGACTATGATTGCTTGCTATTATTTATTTAAAATAAAATATGTGTTATCGGTCTCCGTCAAAATAATTATCTGATGAATTATTGGAATACATGAAATTGACATGTGTTGAAGAATTATTTTGTTGCAATGGCAATAATCATAGTCCAAAAGAATTGAGACTATCGCACTTTGAATTAATAAAATGTTATATTAACCACTAAAAACATTTTAATTGGTTAAAAGTTTAAAATGTACACTAATTTTGGGACAAAACAAAATAGAAACGTGACACATAATTGAACGAATGAAGTATTACTTTTTAAAAATGTACGTCAATAGAGTTGGGGTTGAGTAGCTGGTGTTCCAATTTGACCATTTCAAACTTAAAAATTCAACCGGAACTCTCACCTGGCCACCTCCCACCAAAGTTGACCCGAAGCCTTTATGAATGCGAGCACAATTAAAAAAAACATTATATTAATAATAATAATAAAAATAAAAAATTCTTATCTTTGACCACAAATTAAAGAATTGAGATAAAAAGTCCAATTTTGAAAAATTATTACACCGGTATTTTATAAACCAACCCAACAACCAAACTATTTGTCCAGTTGTGCGTTGGAGATATATGGTAAATGACAACAAAAAAATGAAAGATTCGTGAATGGGCCTATCTATCGTATCTTCTTTATATATTATATATTAAATTAAAAGAAAATCTAATTAATTAATTTTCGTAAAGGGTAAATACATTTTGTCGGCATCGTACCCCCTTACTTTGTTCCGAGATCAGCAACCAACCCTTAAAACTACCAATGTATGCATTAAACTGGTTATTTTTGTACCGAAATCAGCAATATGGTAACTTGTTACCGGGATAACCGGTAACATTAATTATGTGGACATTTAACATTTTTAAAAATACTGACATGGAAAATTTTATGCAGCCGTGGAAGAAGTTTAGAAAGGTTTGACCGATTAAATTACTTTTGTACATTTAGCCATTATTTTACATCCTTTTATTTTTTTTTCCACTTTCCCTTTTATTTTATTTTTTATTTATTCTAATTCTAATTCATAAATAGAGGAATTCCCGGCGACAGTTGCATCAGATCTGACACTCAGATATGTAGTTTTTGTTGTTTCTTTATTATTTTTCAATTTAACATGGCATTTGGTGTTCATGGTGGTTGGTGTTGATGATAAAACATGGTAAAAAAACATGAATTAAGATGTAATTGGTGGTTGGTGTTCATAAGATTTTTGATTTAATCTTTAGTTTATGTTGTTCATGATGTTGATAAATGAAATAAACATTATACAAGAAATGTTGATTTGGTGACGATGATGATCTGATACTTTGTATATGATTTTTTGTTGTTGTTGAAATGATGATGACGATGATGATATGATATTGATGTGATTTTCTTGTTACTGCTGAAATGATGATGACGACGATGGAGACGATCTGCTGCTTGAAATGTCTGTCGGGATCAATCGCTGCTTCTCCGGCTAGTTGCTAATGCTCCGGTGGTGATTCTAGATCGGAAATTATCGCCGCCTCCGAGTACTTTCTCCGGTCATATGAATTTGAAGACGAAACTCTATCTACATCTGACATCGATTCATATTGTAAAGGGGCCTATTAAAGCTACCCCTGGCCCACCCTTTTTTCCTGCTCCTACCCCCTGGCCCATCCTTTTTTATTTTATTTTTTAGGTATACCCCATCTCAGCCTTCTGTTTAGTCTAAAACTGAAACTGATTCTGTACTGAACTGGATCAAATTTAAATAAAAGTATACCGAAATGGTGGGCCAGGGGGTAGATCCAGACTTCAGGGGGTGTCTTTAGATTCCCCCTATTGTAAACCGAACGATATCGCACCACCACCGCCGCACCATATTTTCCGATCTGTGTGTTTGATTTTTTTTTCTTTTTCATTTTGGTTATTAACATAAATAAAAACATATAATATTGAAAAAAGTTCGATCTGGGTGTTTGATTTTGTTGTCATTTTGGTCAGGCATGGTGATTTGTCATTTTGGATTTAAAGCCATTGAAATGATGGTCTGATGAATTTAAGTGCTTAGGTGTGAGTTGAAATGATGGAAAATAATGGTTTAGCTGGCGCTTAGGTGTGTTCCACGTGGCCATGTTTGCAAAGTTAAAAGGTAAAAATCAAGTTTGTCAAGATCTTAGCACATACTAATAGGTTTCATAGCGTACATTGGTATTTTAAGGGGTGAGTTGCCGACCTCAGAACAAAGTAGGAGGGTACAATGCCGACAAAATGTATTTACCCTTTCGTAAAATCATCCTTAAAAATCCAAATTGTTTGAAGTCCCAAACTTTGTTTACTATTATAATATATATATATATATATATATATATATATATATATAGTGGCATGATCCAGAGGGAAGTGGTACAATTTGGAGGAAGGAGAAAGTGTTGCTCTAACCATCCATCTCATCTAACCAAATTAAGGTACACCATATTATTGTGGTATGCACTTCATGAGAATTTATATATATATATAGTGGCATGATCCAGAGGGAAGTGGTACAATTTGGGGGAAGGGGAAAGTGTTGCTCTAACCATCTATCTCATCTAGGGATGAGCATTAGTACCACAATCCCAATACCGTACTCATACCATACCGGTCCCATAACCGTACATGTACCATACCACTTCAAATGGTACGGTATTCGGTACTTATAAAACTTATTTTTTTGGATGCGGTACTTTCGGTATGGTACCGGTATTTTCTCGGTTTAGTACCCGGTACCGCTATAAAATATCCTTTCTTTTTGCCACTATATAATTATACGATAATATTGTCTATTAAGAAATAAGAAAGGCTGCTGATAACACATGTTATATATACTGCAACTGATGAGTTTTTAACATTCCCAAAACCTAAATTCTAATCATCATCAATTATTAAGGATCAGAATCAACTACAATTGTCATCATAATATGCAACCACCATCGTCATTATCATCATCATCATCAACAACAACAACAACAAAGAATATGAAAACACCTATATCCTTTATACGTAAACATATAAAATCCTATGGTTCAAAATTACGATACTCTGAGTAATGAGAATCATCTGTTAGGATCATGTGTATTTTATTTGTTTCATATCATAATTGTCAACTTTATTTATTTATGTTATAATATGATCAATGTTGTTATTGATAATTTGGTGCTTGATAAAATAATGTGACAATATTGACTGTTGGGTACTTTATTTCGAAAACATAAACATGGAGATTCTTTGTCATTTATTTGTTTAAGTTACCATTCTTGATCCAGTTTGGTATTGAGGTGATTCTATGTTTTTGTGTTGTACCACTTTTTACAACTGAATATTGTTCATTTTTGTATTTTTATATTTTCGGTACCAAACAGGTATAGTACCACTTTTTACCGTACCAATACCCGTACCGTATCGGTACCAATACCACTTCAATTGGTACGGTATTTGGTACTCACATTATGGTCAAAAGGAAAAGCGGTACCGACCGGTTTGGTACGGTATGGTACCGGTTCTGTACCACGCTTATCCCTAATCTCATCTAACCAAATTAAGGTGCACCATATTCTTGTGGTATGCACTTCATGAGAATTTATATATATATAGTGGCATGATCTAGAAGGAAGTGGTAGAATTTGGGAGAAGGGAGAAGTGTTGATCTAACTATCCATCCCATCTAACCAAATTAAGGTGCACCATATTCTTGTGGTATACACTTCATGAGAATTTAATGAAAGCATGAAAGTATCAATGAGAATATGCCACGTGTACAAAGAAAACCCATTTACCCTTAAAACAAATTATCACAAACGACAAGTCGAAAAATTATGAAAATTGCACCTAAAATTCAACGTTTTCTCCTCTTCGATTTAAGATTCCTCAAGGCATACTTTCGACGAGTTAATTTTTTTTCGTTTTTTGGTGGGTTTTAAAAATTATAAGCATATATGTTAGGGTTTTGTTATAAATTAGATTTAGGGTTAGGGTTAAGGTTTAATAGGGTTTAGAATTTATGATTTAGTAGGGTTTAGGGTTTATGGTTTAGTATGATTTAGTAGGGTTAAAGTTTTAGGGTTTAGTATGCTTTAGGTTATAGGGTTTAGTAAAACGTTTAGGGTTTAAGGATTTTGCTAAATCCTGAACCCCAAACCCTAAACCTTAAACCCTAAACGCAACACTAAGTCACTAACACATGTGTTAGTAATATGTAAAACCAACCAAAAAAATGAAAAAAAAAAAAAAACAAACTCGTCGAAAGTATGCCTTAAGAGATCTTAAATTGAAGAGGAGAAAACACTGAATTTTATGGTGCAAATATCATAATTTTTCTACTTATCGTTTGCTAGATAATTTGTTTTGGGGGTAAATGGGTAAATGAGTTTTGATTATTATAGATGTAATCATATGGGTGCACACCCACACTAATTATTATAGACTTTATAAGATTAATGGTTGTGATTTACTTCTCCATTCCCCCATTTTTTGCACTTCCCCTGATCACTACCATATATATATATATTATTTATTAATTAATTATCAACTGTGTCTTTTCGTGGATACGAGGAGTATTACGTAGTATAATTATAAATCTATCATTTTCAGTTAAACAATTTCTCCATTAAAAAATACTCCGGTTAATACCACTATTTGTCTCTGACCTCATGATAATAGTTTAACCAAAATACACAAACAAAATTATGTACATTAACATTAATTAATGCTACAACCTTTTTTAAAAAAAGTGATGGAAGCGTAATCAGTATAATATTTGCATTAAACAATTCGTATGTACATAGGTCTAAAACCTCCTCAAAATTAAGCTTTTTAAAGTTTGATTTAACCACATGTATATATTTATTTCTTTTTACCAATAACATGATGATTTAATGTTACAACTATTTTAATAAAAGGTGATAGAAATGTAATCGATACATTGAATAACTCTACACACAGATTTAAAAGCTAATATATTCAAAATGATTGGTTCCTTTAAACAAATGTATGTTTGTTTAGATGGGGTGAGTTATCAAAATTGAGAATGAAACACTCAATATAAGGGTTTCTTTAAACCCAACGATATTAGTGATTTTAAGATTGATACTTATTATCATTTTCATTCCATCCATCCCAGTATCAATCTTCATAATGATTGATAAATCTTAACACTTTGTTGACGGTAACAATATTTTCATGCAATTTTTGTAGCTCAAGCTAAATAAGCAATTAACAAGTTAGGTTTACACTTATAAATTGTATTTTTTGTATTTAATAATTTTTTGCGAGTATAAAACCCGTTCAAATGTATCAATTATCTCGATTTCACAAATTGTATCCGAATTAACATATGTTTGTTTTATTTCTTATGTTTAAATTTGATTATATACATACTCCATCCACATGTACGTTCATATGTTTTAGATACCATATCCTTACGCAATGTATACCTTACTAACTTCGAATATTGTTCGAAATTCAAACTTCCAAGTGTTCAAATATTTGATATATTTAAACACCTTGGGTGATTTTCAAATGATTTCGAAAATGATAATCTTGGAGAACTCTTCAATCACAACATCAACATGTGACTTGGCAAATGCCGATACTCTGTACAACAGAAAGTTATAGATTAAAGATCTCTTATGATCCACCGAAACCAGAACTACCCTAGGAGCCACCTACAGAAATTTAAAATGTGAGGGTCTTTTAGGTCTAGGTGAGCAGGATTAAGTATCAGGGGATCTTGATCAGGGTGTGATGAGATAAAATTCTGAGAGGGTGACTGTTGTGCCACGGTCGTTACGCAACACAACGGGGTTTTAAATTTATAAAAAGTTGGGGCCTAAATTCTACTTACAGTAGTAAGTATAACTCAGGGTCGTTCTTAAAAATCAACTGTATTGTGAAACAGAGAAATCAGAATGTCCAAATCTGGCTAGTGACGGAAGGTTTTGAAAAGAGTTGAATTTGATGTTTGTTTTGTTTGTTTTTCTAAATTATACTACTAATTAAACTAAACAAGTAAATTATACTAATTAAACTAAGCAATAAAATAAATGGATAGTAGTCAGGATAGAGGAGGTGTTTGTTGTGACTTCGTTAGCCTTTCATTGGGATGATGTTTTAGTTTAAGTTATGAAAACGTCTTTTTAAAGATTTGTATTTTATTTGTTTCAAGTATTTGTGGTGTAAGCACTAGTACCCTACTAATTGATTGCTCAATCAGTATGTCACTGAGTAACGCTATCATGATTCTGATCGGAGGAGGCTGCTCAACTCTCAACACTGCCCTGTTACGGAACAGTGACCCTTTTCTGGAATATGAAGATTCCTGGGCGCATGCATAGAGTAACAGACCCACTAATGTTCCGACCGTTCTTAACACCACAGTGATACTTAATTGAATAAAACATTTTAGTTAAGACTTGGTTGGTGTTTGATTACTTTCCATCAATGGTTTTGTAGAATCCAGAGGTGATAGACATATTTGGAATACCAGATGATTCCTCGTCTTCCTTACTGGATTCATAAACTAAGTTTGTATTTAAGATCAAAGATTCTCCATTTATGATTTAAACCAGCCCTCACTTGAATTTGACCAATAAATCCCTAGTTTATTCACAGTGTACAATACTTGATTAGTAGTTTCACGGCTTCAAAACCAGACCATGCCATTTAACATATATATAATTAAGTTGTAGTTTAATCACGGTGTACAATACTTGGTTAGTAGTTCCACAGCTTAAAACCAGACAATGTTATTTGAACACAGATAATTAATTACCCCTGATATGACGTCTTATCAAAAAGGTTTTAATCACGTTTATTGGTGGAAAGGCATTAGTTGAATGCGGTTTAAAATCATAGATGAAACGTGTAATCAAAACACCGAGTTTTCATTTATAATATATAGTTGGGAACATTATTCCACAACGGATTGTGCCCACGACTTTCATAGCTTCCACGTTCCGTACTCCACACATTCGTGATGTTTCCGGCGCTATACAAATGAAAGCCGTATAACGTTACCTCCGTTGTTTCATAATGACATCATCCCAATTAACGACTAACTACATCACAACAAACACATAATATAACTACTCACTAATCATGGCAAGTAATCCTAAATCTAGCATAATAACAATAATAACATGCATCATGATAGATAAGGAAAGATATAACCGTAAATAGCGCGTAGCTTGAATATATGCTGAAAGATTACAACGAGCGGAACCTCCGAAATATCTTCGACCTCAAAGTATCTTCAACAATATTACAATATTACCCCTCCGTTAGTCTTGGTTAAATATTAACCAAGAACTAACCGACTACTAACCTAAAACTAACCTAACTATATTCTCCTCTAACTCCTAAGAGTAGTGCTAGAGAGAGAATCTAAACTAGAGAGAGAGAGAGTATTCTTGAGAGAGAATGAAGAATGAGGTGTGTGGAATGAAGGAATGGAGCCATCTATTTATAGGCTAAGCATAAGATCTCACGTACAAGCACCAAAGCACCAAAATACAAGCGAACGAAGCACAACGGAAGCACACGGGGGGGTACCAGGCCGTACACGGCCTAGAACAGGCCGTACACTGGCATTTCAGGCCGTACACCGCCATTTCCAGGCCATACACGGTCTCCTAGGGTCGTGTGCATGGCCGTGTGCATGGCCGTGTGCTGTTTTCGGCTTTCTCGTTGCTTAAATTGCGCGTATCTTCTTCGTTTCTTATCCGTTTGACTTGATTCTTTCGCCTACGGTCTCGTAATTCCGTTACGCTTCTAATGATGCCAAATGTGCCAAATTTGGATGTCTTTAGAGTTGGCGTGTGCGGAATGCCCTTGGTTTGCGCTCAGACGGCTCTGTTTTCTTCGTTCTTTACCCGATCTGCACGATTCTTGATTCTCCACTCTCGTAATTACCTGTGACATCATATGAAATTAATTAAGAACTTGTATCATAAGGGAATCAAAAGAGTGGAAGAATCAGTGATCGAATAATCTGCCTCGATTTGCGTGCCTTTTGGACGTTTTTAGCACTTTTTACAGCAATGCCTATAATTTGACCAACTTTGTGAAATTAAGTAAATAAACGTTTAATTCAAGTGTTTTCACCAAGAATTAGGCCAAATGTGCGGGAAATATGTGCCTGAAAACATGACTTTTTAGCACATATCAAATATCCCACACTTAGACATTGCTTGTCCTCAAGCAAAACTCAGTTTTTAGGAAAAATGTTTTAAGCAGATTTGGCGAATTCTAAATTTCTTAGGAGCAACTATCCCATACATCAGCAAACCATAATAGAAAATAAGGAAAAATAAGATAACCGTCCCAGAAACAAGGAATGACTTTCTTAGGCATACTTCCAACTCTCACGATTTTGGAGTATACATGACCGGGCGATTCCTCACAAGGTGGTCACTCAATTCACTCAAAGTGTATTGGGTTTCCTAACATTCTAGAACAAATAAAATCGCTCAAAGGCCAGTCATGTAGCACTCATCGTCATAGGCTTGATCGAGAATCGGATCTCCACCACTTAAGTGAGGACGGTGCTAATTATCCCAAGACATTCATGAGGGTTGTAATGTTTGGTGAGGGTAAAAGGGTATTGATAATGGTTTGTTTTTAGGGTGTAAGGGTTTATCTATACCTTAGAACTCCTAAAAATTATTAAAAACTTTATTTAGAATAGTGCAAATACGGAAACAAAACTGGATAGCTATTTTGCTTCTATCGGATTTTTCTGGAGATTGATACTACTGAAAGCATTTAGCTTTATTCTTAGACTAACTAATTTTTTTTTCTTTTTCTTCTTGAGAATTTCTCTGCCACAGAATTTCCAAGGGATTATTCTTTCATTTTTTTCTTTTTCTTTTTTTTTTTTTTTTTTTTTTTTGGCTCCCTTAGAAATCCTTTCTAACTTATCTTCTCCATTCTTGAGCTTTTGGTGTCAATTTTTCACACCAAGATTTCTCTCTCCTTCATATATAACTTTGATGACTTTGTGAGAGAGGTAAAAGTGGAATGTTGAATCAAGCGAAAAGGATACTCTAAAAGGCGTTTTTCATAACCTTAGAAATTCTGCGGTAAGCTTTTGGGAATTTTTGAGAAAGTGGGTTTAAAAATTAGGGTTTTATGAAACGAAAGGTTTAGGCTCAACAGGGTTTACTAAGCGGATCATCGATACTAAAGATGAGTATCGGAAGGTTTTTGGCTTGAAAAGATATGAGAAAAGGGGGTTATCCTAGGGAATGTCAAGATCATTTAATTGCACCTATACCGCGTACGGTACTCACTAATATGGTCTCGAAACGTATGTCAGGAGCAACTTCTAATTCAGAGATGCATACATCGGCACACACAACAAACGAAAAGTGAAGCATTAAAAATGAATGCTATAGGGCTCAAGATACCTCACTACAAGTTTTTGGGTTATATATGCCTCGTCATGCGATGCCCCTCTTAGATTATCATTTTTGTTTGAGAGATTCTTACCTTATTTTCCTTAGATTCCAAAATAGCATACTCATATACGGGAATGATTCCTCTTTAGAAACTTTAGAATTCAAAATAGAAGAGTTAAAAATTCGTACTTTTTATTTTATTTTTGAAAAATTTTGAAATTTTGAGGAACATTTTCTGAGTATGCCATTTGGACAAAAAGACATAAAATCAATCCAAGGTATCCATACCTGCTATCCCACACTTAGAGGAACATTGTCCCTAATGTTCTCTTGAGTAGGGATTTTACACGTAAAATCCCACACTTAGAGTTTGAACGTATAGAAAATGTTTCTCAAGTGTTGTTTTTGGGCTGGAATCCCACACTTAGTGATAAGTTTAGGATACGGCATAGATAACACACAAAACAAAACATATTATTTATTTATTGAAAAGTGAAGAAAGGGTAAGGAAACTCCCCGGATAGCGAGATGCTCGGATGCTTATGATTTGAAAATTGCTGAAATAGAAGCTGCTAGGATCCATTTCTGCATTTTCTTCTGGTTTTATCTTCGAGACTCTTGCTAGGGTTTTCCACATACTTCAAAACTTCTTTCAAACTCTTTCTTTTGTGAAATGATCTCGTAGGTGTGAACACATTGGATATGCCTTTTCACAAACTCATGTATTTTTGCAAACGAAAGTGATATCACTGTCTCAGATTTTGAAGAGATGTTTTCTACGACTAATCATTTATAAAAACATGTGTTTTTAAACGAGTTCGAGCATAATGCATAAAAGTAGTATGTAAGTACCTCAAATGCTCGAAACATATGAATTATTTGTTTTTACTTCCTATTTAACTGAGACAAGTGGTTTGTTTGCAAAATGAGTTGTTTTTAAGAGACGTTTTTGAAAATATTTTAGGCATAACCAAGTGTGAAGGATAGTCGGAGATTCTGATTCACTTATTGACACTCAATCTTCTCTTTTTATTGCACGGGTTGCCTCTCGAGAAGCGCTGCTTTTATAGTCGAGAGCTCGACTTTACTCCTCTAAGATCAGAAGCTGGGTAAGGAGCTCCCAGGGCGAGTGATGGTGACATTATGTGCCCTAGGTTGTGGAAATGTGTAACGCGGAGGATAGATCCTTTGGAAGTGGCAGACCATGGTTGAGATTAGGTCTGATGGTTCCATGGTATCTACTTTGAAGTGTCGAAGTTGTGCTGAGGCTGCTCTGGAAAGACCTAGCAATCCGTTGATGATGTAGTCAACCGCCTTAGTAACTGGCCCATTAGGGTCAATCATAGTGGTTGTGCTTGTCGTGATATTTTCTCGAGATGGATGCTTAAGTCTGAAGGAGTCCATAAATTCCAGTAGTTTCATCTTCAGCTCTTCAAACTCTTCAGTGTGTAGATTTCCTCCGAATTCAGATGTTGACTTGCACAAGCTTTTGATTAGCTGGTGCTGATGAAGGGTGAAGGGAAAGCCAGAGTTCTTGAAAATATGAATTATTTTGTTGAATATCTCGCGATATCCATCCTGAAGGATAAACTCTGCTTTCTCGGCGTCTTCTGCATTCAATATCTCATGTAATCGAGTTATCACATAAGTGACAATATCGAGAAGAGACATGTTTTTAACATTGATGGGATGATTACGCCTCCTTTCTTCCCAACTGATGTACCGAAGCTCTTTGATTATCAATCTGATATGATGTTCTAAAGTAGCCTTGATGATGAATCGCTTGCTTTCTTTGGTACGCAAGTGATCTTTTTCAGCTAACAAGTCAAGGAATTCCCGAAGATTGCTCATTACCATGAAGTCAGCGTGGTTACTGGGGTTTCCAGTAGCGTCTTCGATATTTCTTCTGATAACACCCAATATTTTCCTCTGTTTTAAGGAATAAGGAAATGCAGAGCCCATGAGAACATCATACACCTTGCGGTATATTTGTCTTTGTTCAATGTAGAATAGTAGTTCTTCTGCGTTACTCCTTTCTTCATTGAGCTGAGATTTGAGTGCGTCAGCGAAGACTCTGATGCAATGTCTAAGGTAGAGCGGATCTTGGGTTCCATTGCTAGCAAGACGGATAGTGGATGCTGCCTCAATAACTGCTATCAGCCACCTTTGATGCATAGAGTAATCATTGGTGGAGTTTCTAATAGATGCTATTATGATGTACGGGTCACCATCATATTCGTTTATCACAGAAATCATTTGCTCATGAGTAGAGACAATTGGTATGCATATGATTTCTTGAGATAATGCTTGTGAATCATGCAGTTCAGGAGAATCAAGAGGATGAATGCCCATAGATACGTTTCTTGAGTCACCATTCGTAGTAGGAGTATTAATCTTATGTAGATCAGGGAGCTCAACTACATCGGGAGGTGGCTGGAGATTCGTTAGTCTGCTTGCTTTGAAGTCCGAGATCTCTTTCAGATTGTGTATAAGAGTTCGTTCGATGTCTTCTAGATTGCAGAGTCGAGGGCAAGTGAGTGGCTTTCTTGGATCCAAGATAGGATTAATCATTCTCTCGAGGAAACAAGCAAAAGCATCATTGGTAAGGGGCTCATCTTCTTCTTTCATCTCTTTTTCCTGCTTAGCTGCTGATTCTGAGGTCTCATCATCTGATTTAACTTGGCTAATAGTAAATAGCTCGGCATTCTCCATCGGAATACAATCGTCTTCTTCGATCTTGAATGTGATGCTTTCACCGTGAGCGCGCAAGCTAATCGTCTGAGAGTGTATGTCAATGACTGCTCTGGCTGTGTTCATAAAAGGCCTACCTAGGATGATAGGGATGTTTATATCTTCCTGCATATTCATTACCACAAAATCAGTTGGGAAAAAGAATCTATCGACTTTAACCATGATGTTCGCAGCTATTCCCTTAGGATATCTAATAGATTGGTCAGCTAGCTGGACACTCATTTTAGTGGGTTTTAGGTCTCCTAATTCTAGTCTTTTGAATAGTGAATGTGGCATGAGGTTAACGCTTGCTCCTAGATCGGCTAGAGAGCAGATATCACCAGATTGGTTGATAGAGCAAGGAAGGGTAAAACGTCCGGTATCTCCTAGTTTTTCCGGTAGACGGTTTTGAAGGATAGCTGAACATTCAGCAGTCAGTGGGACATTAGGTACTTCGGGTACCTTTTCTTTGTTTGAAATAAGTCTCCTAACATATTTGGCATACTTGGAAGTTTTGACTTCATCAGGTCGCTGCTTGAGGCGTCCTGGAAATGGTATGCTTATCTTTTTAGGGTTTGGAGAAGACTTTTTCTCAACTGTCTGTGTGACAGGAGATTGTTCTTTCACCGGAGAAAGAACTGAAGGTTGGCTCGGTGCCACCTTGGAGTCTTGGTTGTTTACCTGGTTGGCTTCTTGGGTAAAGGTGTTACTAGGAAGACTACCCTGTGGTTGAGTGTCGATACGTTCTGCTAGTCGCCCTACTTGGGTTACAAGAGTATTCAGTAAAGTTAGCTGGTCTCTTAGGAAGAGATCAACTTGGTCTTGTCTAGCCGTAATCGTTTGGATGATTTGTGTGAGGGTGTCGTCTAGACTAGTAATTGACCTGGTAGGTTCATAAGGTTGGGCCATCTCAGGTGTGGTTTCAGGAAGTAATGGTGGTTGGTTATAGCTGAGTTGAGGTGGTTGTGGGTAGGTTGGGTATGGGAATTGGTTCGGTGGTTGAATTGGTAGGAATTGGTTAGCTCGAGGAGGAGAGGTTTGAGCATAATCAGGTGGACGCGGATGAGTTCGGAACTGGTCGTAGTAGGCTGTGCCATCAACAGGGTTCGTAGCTTGTGGATTGGTACAGTTTTGACAGGACCGGATATGGTAGACCTGTTGAGGAGGTTTCTTCAGCTTTCCTACTTCCTCGGTTAATGTTCCAATATGTTCCATGAGAGATTTGATCACCTCAGTTTGCACAGGATCGGGAAGGGCAAGCGGTGCCGATGATGAGGAATGCTCATCAGTGTTCCAATCGTTGTAATTCATGGTCATGCTCTCAATTAGATTCCAAGCTTCGTCATCCGTGCGAAGTGTGAAGTTGCCTTGAGCAGCGGTGTCGAGCGTTTCTTTGTAGTGCGGTGCAAGACCATTGTAAAATGTGCACAACTGGGTTGATCGTTCGATTTGGTGGTTAGGACATCTTTTAAGCAACCTCTTAAATCTTTCCCATGCACAGTAGATTGATTCATCGTGAAACTGTTGGAAGTCCAAGATGTCTTTCTTTAGCTTGATTCGTTTGGATGGAGGAAAGTACTTTGTTAAGAACTTATCTTCCATTTCCGCCCATGAGGAGATAGAGTTGGTCTCTAATTCCTCAAACCAAGTCTGTGCGTGATAAGAAAGAGAGTAGGGGAACAGATATAAGCGGATTGTATCTTGCTCAACCCTATTTTGCTTGAAAGAGTCAGACAGGGTGATGAATTTCTTCAGGTGGGAGTAAGGGTCATCCTCTGGTAGTCCGTTGAATTGGCAGCGATTCAGGATCAGCTGCACTACGTCATGTTTAAGCTCAAATGATGCTCCTTTAATCTCCGGGTAGTGTATGGGTCCTCCTCGAACTTCTATCGAGGGTTTGTTACTATCAGCGAGAGTTATGCGTATGGTGGTTGTAGGATTGTGGGAAGATGAGCGCTTCTCTCGTCGGATAGGTAAGATGTCATCTTCGGGATAAGGGAAAGGAAGGGTTGAAAGAATTTTTAGAGGTTTAAGAAGGGAGAACCATCCTAATGGTTCACTAGATAGAAAGTTCATCATGACGCCTCTGAGTCTTACAGTTGATTCCCCGGCAGCGGCGCCAAAAACTTGTTGTGCCACGGTCGTTACGCAACACAACGGGGTTTTAAATTTATAAAAAGCTGGGGCCTAAATTCTACTTACAGTAGTAAGTATAACTCAGGGTCGTTCTTAAAAATCAACTGTATTGTGAAACAGAGAAATCAGAATGTCCAAATCTGGCTAGTGACGGAAGGTTTTGAAAAGAGTTGAATTTGATGTTTGTTTTGTTTGTTTTTCTAAATTATACTACTAATTAAACTAAACAAGTAAATTATACTAATTAAACTAAGCAATAAAATAAATGGATAGTAGTCAGGATAGAGGAGGTGTTTGTTGTGACTTCGTTAGCCTTTCATTGGGATGATGTTTTAGTTTAAGTTATGAAAACGTCTTTTTAAAGATTTGTATTTTATTTGTTTCAAGTATTTGTGGTGTAAGCACTAGTACCCTACTAATTGATTACTCAATCAGTATGTCACTGAGTAACTAGGCTATCATGATTCTGATCGGAGGAGGCTGCTCAACTCTCAACACTGCCCTGTTACGGAACAGTGACCCTTTTCTGGAATATGAAGATTCCTGGGCGCATGCATAGAGTAACAGACCCACTAATGTTCCGACCGTTCTTAACACCACAGTGATACTTAATTGAATAAAACATTTTAGTTAAGACTTGGTTGGTGTTTGATTACTTTCCATCAATGGTTTTGTAGAATCCAGAGGTGATAGACATATTTGGAATACCAGATGATTCCTCGTCTTCCTTACTGGATTCATAAACTAAGTTTGTATTTAAGATCAAAGATTCTCCATTTATGATTTAAACCAGCCCTCACTTGAATGTGACCAATAAATCCCTAGTTTATTCACAGTGTACAATACTTGATTAGTAGTTTCACGGCTTCAAAACCAGACCATGCCATTTAACATATATATAATTAAGTTGTAGTTTAATCACGGTGTACAATACTTGGTTAGTAGTTCCACAGCTTAAAACCAGACAATGTTATTTGAACACAGATAATTAATTACCCCTGATATGACGTCTTATCAAAAAGGTTTTAATCACGTTTATTGGTGGAAAGGCATTAGTTGAATGCGGTTTAAAATCATAGATGGAACGTGTAATCAAAACACCGAGTTTTCATTTATAATATATAGTTGGGAACATTATTCCACAACGGATTGTGCCCACGACTTTCATAGCTTCCACGTTCCGTACTCCACACATTCGTGATGTTTCCGGCGCTATACAAATGAAAGCCGTATAACGTTACCTCCGTTGTTTCATAATGACATCATCCCAATTAACGACTAACTACATCACAACAAACACATAATATAACTACTCACTAATCATGGCAAGTAATCCTAAATCTAGCATAATAACAATAATAACAAGCATCATGATAGATAAGGAAAGATATAACCGTAAATAGCGCGTAGCTTGAATATATGCTGAAAGATTACAACGAGCGGAACCTCCGAAATATCTTCGACAATATTACAAAATGAACCCTCAAAGTATCTTCAACAATATTACAATATTACCCCTCCGTTAGTCTTGGTTAAATATTAACCAAGAACTAACCGACTACTAACCTAAAACTAACCTAACTATATTCTCCTCTAACTCCTAAGAGTAGTGCTAGAGAGAGAATCTAAACTAGAGAGAGAGAGAGTATTCTTGTGAGAGAATGAAGAATGAGGTGTGTGGAATGAAGGAATGGAGCCATCTATTTATAGGCTAAGCATAAGATCTCACGTACAAGCACCAAAGCACCAAAATACAAGCGAACGAAGCACAACGGAAGCACACGGGGGGGTACCAGGCCGTACACGGCCTAGAACAGGCCGTACACTGGCATTTCAGGCCGTACACTGCCATTTCCAGGCCATACACGGTCTCCTAGGGTCGTGTGCATGGCCGTGTGCATGGCCGTGTGCTGTTTTCGGCTTTCTCGTTGCTTAAATTGCGCGTATCTTCTTCGTTTCTTATCCGTTTGACTTGATTCTTTCGCCTACGGTCTCGTAATTCCGTTACGCTTCTAATGATGCCAAATGTGCCAAATTTGGATGTCTTTAGAGTTGGCGTGTGCGGAATGCCCTTGGTTTGCGCTCAGACGGCTCTGTTTTCTTCGTTCTTTACCCGATCTGCACGATTCTTGATTCTCCACTCTCGTAATTACCTGTGACATCATATGAAATTAATTAAGAACTTGTATCATAAGGGAATCAAAAGAGTGGAAGAATCAGTGATCGAATAATCTGCCTCGATTTGCGTGCCTTTTGGACGTTTTTAGCACTTTTTACAGCAATGCCTATAATTTGACCAACTTTGTGAAATTAAGTAAATAAACGTTTAATTCAAGTGTTTTCACCAAGAATTAGGCCAAATGTGCGGGAAATATGTGCCTGAAAACATGACTTTTTAGCACATATCAGTGACGGAGATTGGGGTGCAGATCAGCATAAACTTTAAAATGCTAACATTGCGTGACAAGATCACCAATGACTGAAATGAGGGATGAGTTGAAAAGTATGTGAGGTTGAGTGAGGAGTGTGTGACAGGGTTAAAAGAAAAAGAAAACCCTTACTAAACTACTAAATCGTCGGGTTGCCACATCTGCTATCGGATTTCATTCGTTGATTTCTAGTACTGAAGAAGCCATCATGGACCCAGTGATGCAATTTACATTACTTGTCTAGCCACTCAAGTACTTTTTAAAAAGTCCTTGTTTCAATTCTCATGGAGACTTAGCACATACTTTGTCGACATCTCATTTGGAGATTGTAGATATTGAAATAGGAGGACAGTCAACTCCAGTCCCCGTCTTCATTTCTTGCACTTATAGATTCTAGATCCTAATGTGTTTATAACACATCTTTAGGACACAAGTGTTCTTGTACACTATACATGTATTTGTGACATTTTTGCAAGTCTTTGTGACTTTGCCGGAACATTCATAGTGATATCTAAAATAGATATTCCACGATGATTGAATTGAAATCCTACCAATGCTATCATTAATGCCAACATTGAAAGTAGGTCATTTAATTATTTCATTTCATGATTCAATTGATGTGTAAACTGGTAATCTATGTGATCCAGAAGTTAGTAATTTCCAAAATTTGTTTTTGGAAATCACTAACAAGTTTTCCTTGTTTACTCAAGTAAATTGTTGTCTTACCTGGTTAATTACTTAGTTTCATAATCATCTTCTGCATAATTATCACGGGATAATGATTTGAATGTGAAATTTGGTTCTTATTGAAGATTCAATTGTTCAAAGTGGAATGATAGTAGGCATCGGAGACAAATATCACTTTGAGAAGATTGTTAGGATCGACAAGTATTCAAAACGTCTTAGATTACACCAGATTCATGATGCTAATGATAAAATCATAAACATCATGAGGTGGAGAGAAATGATATATTTTCAAGATAGTCGGGAAGAAAAGGTAAATGTTAGAAAAGGTTATCAAATGAAGTGTGCTGAAAGAGAAGAGCTTAAAAGATTGAATAAGAATTTGGAAATATTGAATGAAAAGAGAGTCAAGTTCGAGTAAGAGTGATAAAAATAAAGATCAAATTGTAAGCAATAGTTAATCAATGATGGTTGAAAAGCCTGAGGTTTCAAGATGAGAAACGAGATTGATTAAAGCCCGAGGTTTCAGCAGGAGAGACATGATTGATTAAGGAAGTAAGAGGATCGATTAAATCTGCTCAACAAATGTTGTGAAGTGTTTGAAGGAAGATAAAGCTTTAATGATGATTTGTATTATCTTCCTACAAGAGAGTTATTGGTTTGAGGGGAAGCAAATTCAAAGGAAGATAAAAAAAAAAGAAAACTGATCAAACTCCGGAAAAAGAGTATTAGTTTGAGAGGGAGCAAAATTGAAAGTTGATTACGCTCTTAAAGATGAAATATTAGTTTGAGGGGGAGCGTGAGTACAAAGTGTTAAAAGATGTTTTCAGTGGCAACAACATTTTTGGAATATACTTCCAAGATAAAGTTCATTTGTAGTATGCTTTCAGAGTATGAGCTTCAAAGATAATCATTCAAACATTCGTTCATACAAAAGAGTTGCCGTAGATGAAAAAGAGAGAATTAGTCTTCAAGAATGCATCAAATATCAATTTAAAGATTAAAGCTGAGATGTCATCAAAGAATAGTAAACTTCAACGTTGTTTCAGCTTACTAAGGATTCATAGCATTCAGGATTCAAAGATATAATAGAAAAGAAGACAATATCAAGCACCTACTGATATTTATGCTAAATCATAGGGAGAGATTATTAGTAATAATATTATGTAATAAGGTTTTGAATAGATTATTTTATTAGTACCTTATGCTTTATAACTTGTAATATGTTTAAGGGTCTTTTGGTATTTTATCAAGTAAGAAGGTTAGGGTATAAATAACTGAATCCTAACCATCACTAACCTTTGACTGTAATCTTTTCTTTGCATGTTCTATCAATAAACAGCCGTATCATCAAGTTTTTCATCTCTGTTGTTAATTGTGATTCATCAATAGTTGATTAGATCGATTTCATAACTTACATTGTTCGAGTAATTGTTGGGACAATTTTTCAATGTTATAACAAGCATAACTTAACAAATTTATGAAAAATGAAAATAATTATCATACTTCAAACAAAATCAAAGTAAATAATTACACAAGATAGTCGTGCTTTACTGATAATTAAATTAAGTCATCAAATTCAGACGGTGAACATTTGAACGTTCTTTTGGTCACATGTTTTTTGATGTACTAATGCAATCCAGAATCACATTTGTTATACATATACTTATATCATTATAATTATAGTTACATTTAACATTATCTTTTGGTCTCATTTGCTATACACAGGGGTGGAGACAGAAAATATAAGTAGAGGGGGCGAAATAATTTTTTTTTATTTATTTTGTAGTTTAGTGGGGGCAAAATAAATTTTTTCTTATTTCTTTTGTAGTATAGTGGGGGCGAAAATTTTAAAATGTCATTAATGCCTTAGAAAAATTTCTTTTTACGTAATTTGAAAATTCTAGTGGGGGCGGCTGCCTACGCTACCCCCGCCCTGTCTCCGCCCCTGGCTATACAGAGAATTGTTCATATTACCGTCTAATTGTTAATACGCTCACTACAACAAATATATCATTTATCCACACTTTTTTTCCACACTTTTTAAAAATGTGTAAATTATGTTAAATTATTCACACTTATAATTGTGGAGAAAATTGTTACATCAATAAGTGTGGAAATCACCACAATCTTCACATATATAAGTGTGAGAAATAAAAGTTTACACTTAAAAGTGTGGAGAAATTACAACTTACCAACACTTAAAAGTGTGGAAAAATTTTATGACACCCAAATTATCCGCACTTTCTCTTGTGTGGGAAAATCATATGTTACAAATTATTTTCCATACTTTTAAGTGTTAAAAACTTATAATTTATCCACACTTGTAAGTGTGAATTTTTTTTTTTGCATATAAGTGTGAAAAATTTTATAAGCTTTACACACTTTCTAAAAGTGTGGAAAAAAAAGTGTGGTAAAATGACATATTTTTGTAGTGACTATCATATACAGTATAACACAGTAGAGTTCCACACATATGTATTCATTAGAGCTTCATATTTATATAATGAGAGTTATACGGTTAAATATTTTGTGCATCATATATTTGTTAGTTTTTGTTATTTTATAACATATAAATCTATTTTAAAAGAGAATATGTTAGATTACGTATGTTGAATCAATGAACTCACTAACCTTTTAACTTATTATTAGCATGTAAACATGTATTTTAAAGCTCGATAAGACATGAACTAGCAAGGATAAAAAGAAGACTTAAGAATCTTAGTCAGGGGCGGAGCTAGAAGAGGGGCAGTGGGGCAGTCACCCCCTAGAAATCAAAAATTATGGAAAAAAATAATTTTTTGTAAGGTAATTAGTGACAGTTTAGGATTTTGACCCCCTAATGTGATAAAAAAATAAAAAAAAAATAAAAAAATAAAAAAATTTGCCCCCCCCCCCCGTACAAAAATTCTTAACTCCGCCCCTGATCTTAGCAATGATTACAAACTTATCGCTACTTTTGTAATATTTATTAAATTTGGGTTCAATGTCTAGAACCTTTCAAGACTTCCACTGTATGTAACGTATGAATCTTTATACCTATCTCATTTTATAATGTTCAGAGTAATAGTCATGATCTGAAAAAAGTGGGTTCCACATTTTGCAAATAGGTAAAGTTCCGATTTTGATCGTCATCACATATTGGACGTATATCTTGTAGAACTTAAATCAATACCGCATTTGTCCATATTTGTTATTGCATGAAGCCTGTCGTTAACTATTCACTAAGAAAAGACATGTAGGTCAGGTGTTCGAATTCGTTCTTCAACACATATGGTTGATTTGTGGACATGTGATTTACCCGGCATTAATACTCCTTGCGGATGGGGCGGACGCATACCATTGAAATATGGTACGGGTCAGGGGTACCTTTCAAATTACTTTTTTTCCATCTTTCACTTTGAATCGTGACACTGAGATAAGTCAAATAAATTAGTTTTTTCGGTCTTTTTGACCGAGAAAACACGATCGGCTTCAAGAATTCATGGTCATAGCCCATAACTCCATAAGTGAGACTCAGTAGACAAGTGAAGTCCATTTAAAAACTCCTTTAGCTCTATAGATTGATAAGCCTATGCGCTAGGCGTAATGGGCCTTCTCCGAACTCTCCAATATTTGAGTGACTCTGAATCATAATTGAAGCCTTAAAACATGTGAAGTCAACCACTTTAGTCAGCACAACAGGTTCAAATTTTGATGATAGATTATATTTCATATTGAATCCAACTACTCAGTGTCATGGTTACTTAATATTTGACTGGAAACTCAGATTTTCTGAGTTCTGATTTCATTGATATTAAGCGTAGCTATTCGGTCTGGGTCGAGTTGACCAACTTTGTTTATCGGGTCAGAACTAGTCAACCCAACCCAAACCCATGTAATCCATTTATCTAATCAGGTCATCAGATTTTCGGGATCAATTTCAACTGATAGGTGAATTTGGCATCAATGGGTCAATGTCCAAGTTTAAAATTCATACCGGTAAGCAAGTAAATTTGTTATAAAAATTCTCAAAAAGATCATATTACCTAGAATTTTCATTTTTAATTTAATATGAAAACATAATTACACGCTTTGATGTATTTAAATTAGAACAAAACATTTAAATTGTTAAGGGTTTAAGTCAACGATCGCCAACGTACTTTCCTTTTTGTTCCGAGATCACCAATCAACCGGTTTTATTACCATGATCACCAACGAACTTTCAAAAAATGAATTTCTTTGTAATTTTCATTGGCGATCTTGTATTAAAAGTATGTTGGCGATCTCCAACCAGTAGGTAAAAGTAGATTGGTAACTTCGACACGAAATTTGAAAGTTCGTTGATGATCATGGCAATAAAACCGGTTGATTGGTGATCTTGGAACAAAAAGGAGAGTACGTTGGCGATCGTTGACTTAAACCCAATTGTTAACCACATTAAAAATTTATTCGAGTTGTCGGTTAACCAAAACTGATTGGGTGACCCAAACCCACCCAACAAATAGCAGGTTGGCGGGTTTCGGATTGACAGGTTCGCAAGTCAAAGAACCCCAATCCAACTTGAGAAATTCCGAACTACATAACATATTATAATTTTCATTAATTATCAACATAATACAACACCCCTTATTCTACTGGCAGCTAACCAAAAACATCATTTTAGAGAGTCGAAAGAGTCAAAGAGGGATCAAATAACAAATTAAACGAACGAGTAAACAGGGACATGCCACCGGTAATTAGTCTGCGTGCTTGACGCATGTTCGATATTTGCATTTTGGGGTAATCATTAGAGGCGTTTTCCTTTGTGAAATTATGCCGTAGTTTTCAATCATGTGTACATTGGAAAAATCATCCATGTTATTAGGAAGAGACCAATGAAAGTTATGGACTAATGAAGCCAACATAAGGTGGATTTGCTTTTAGCATAGGGATAACCTGGACACAAACTTCTTCCTACACCAAAAGGTAAAAACTTGAAATGTTGTCCTTAAAATTCAACATTAGATCTACAAAACCTTTTGGTTTTGAATTGTTGGAAAGTTTAATGAAAAATATGTTTTTTGTCACTAACGTTGGACACATAAATTTATATGTAAATGTAGTATATATAAATATTAGTTTGTATAATTGCATTCTCCCTTATAAAAGCTTCGCAACGAGGTAATATGTGTCCAAAACTGAGCTAATGTTGTTGAGATATTGATTCACAAAGTAAGACATAATGTAGTTTGTAGGGTTTGAGTTTGTCGCACGTCGATGGGTGAACTAAACCTAGATGTACCACCTACACTATAAATCGAGGTGTCTAGGCTAAATGTTAATATATACAAAAACACAACCCCTTTCCATTAAAGGAGATACAATTATTCTCCAATAAAATCTCGAGCAGTGTTAGTCAAGTCTGGCAGTACTACTGCTTCGGCTGTGACACCCCCAAATTTGATGATTTGCGGAAGCTCGATTTTGGGTGTCACTAATCAATATACAAAGCACATAAGATAATAATGAACGACCACTATATGCGTCGTTTTAAACTTGCATTAATAAAGTAAATGTTTACATCAAAATAATGTTACATTAGCTCGGTTCCTGAAATTGAGAGATTACATAGCATAATTACTTTTACAAAAAATAATAATGCGATCAAATCTCTAATTGTATGTATGCTGACTCGAGCTAATGATCCCTGCTTGTGCAGCCAACCTACTGCTGGGTACCTGTGATATGTACTAAAATGGGTCAGCGAAAACGCTGGTGAGCTCACAGGTTTGTATGTCAATGTATAGTTGTAAGAACCGCAAGATTTATATTGAATTTAAGATGCAATTAAGCAAAATAAAAGTTATACAATCCATGAGCACATAGTCTGAGCTTAACTTGAGCGCTAGGTCCAATTAAGGAAACCTAACTGATTTGCCTCCTACGAGTGTCTAATCCACACTCGTCTTCCCAAATGCTAATACATCCGTTTGACCGGTTAGTGCGTGCTAACCCGGATGAGGATTGTCAATCCCATATGATATCATATACTAACATTCACGCTAAAATATTAGAGACTATGCTTATAGAGGACTTTAATTGATTAGCTTGAAACTCATGTAGTATTTGAAGTTTGGCACTTGCGTTCTACTTGTAAAACAAATCAAAGTAGTAATATCACACCCCTAGTTGAAAAGCAGTGAAAATGGGGCCATGAAACTCACCTGAGTCTTGAAGTGTTTAATTTAATAAACTTGAAGTAATTAGCGGTGAATTGGTGTCCAAAGTCTTGAAACCTGAATGTGTCCACGACACTTGAATTGTTATTAATTGTACCGGTATCTAGAAAGACTACCATTGAAATTGTTTGTTTAACTTGATGTCCAAATTACCCCGACTTGTTTGATTTAATTGATACAAGTTACAACGACTTGTTTGATTTTGAATTATGTTTTGAAAAACGCGTGCGGGCCGTTGGTGATTATTGGAAATTAAAGATTTCAATGATCTTATTATGATTCGAAGTGTTATCTTTGAAAAGTATGTTCCAATGTATTTGAGAAGTCATATCGTATAGTAGTTTGAAGTTTTATAAGTTCGACACTTGGTGAAAAATGTGCTTACGGAATCTAAGTACGGGGGTCCGGGGGCAGCGCCCCTGGTTAGCGGGGTCCAAGGGGCGGCAGCCCCTGGCGGGGTCCAAGGGGCAGAGCCCCTGGCTGGGGTCGAGCTGCCAGGTCAGCTTGGAAAATTTTTATTTCTACTATATTGCTTTAAGGAAAAACGCATCTGGACTTGAATTTGGGTGAAATCAAGTGATAAAATTTAGGGTCTCGACACTTAGTGAAAATCTGTGTTTTCTGGTTTGTGCGACGTTGGGTGCGACGTTGGGTGCGACGTGAGTGTTTGCGTCGCATTTTGCGACGTTCGCAATTCAATGCGACGTAGGGTGCTGCGTCGCTAATGCGACGTTGGTTAAGTTGGCGACGTTAAGGTCTGCGTCGCTATGTGCAACATTCGCAAGTCAATGCGACGTAATAGGTTGCGTCGCTATATGCGACGTCGAGGATTCGTGCGACGTAAGTCGCTGCGTCGCATTTGCTCCAGGCCAAATGCGACGTACGGGGTCTGATCGGAGTTTCAACCTTAAAAACGCGTTTTCCGGCCATCGATCGGCCTAATATTCTTACCCAACCCATTTTAGGACATTACAAGCTTAGAGGAACAATTATCAAGTTATAAAACTTAAAAACGAGAGTTTTCGAAGTTGTGTCGGAAACTTACAAATTGCCGAAATGAAATTCCGGAAAGGTAAGGTTGTAGATCGTGAAGCAGTACGTCTTTTATCCTAAACGAGCTTGAAGATTCGAGGTGGTTTGATGCTAGCATTTTGTGGTTTAAGGTGTATGGTGAAAATGGTGGTGATAGAGAGAAAATAAGAGAGGAGAGAGAGAAAGAAAGTGAAAAGTGAAAGAAAAAGATGGTGGGAATGGGAGGTTAACTCCCATTTTCGCCCCGCGTTTCGCTCCGTGTGGTGTTCGTTTTCCCCGTCGTTCAAACGTTAAATAATTATTTTATAGGTTTTAATATACGTTTTAAAATACAAATGATTATTCAGTATTTTTGTTGAAGTATTTTACTAAACAGTTAATAATTATATTATAAACGGTGATTTGTCTCATTTTGTTTGCGCAATTACATTTTATTCGCGTTTATATTAATTATGTGATAAAACTTGGATACGAAATATTATTGACATAATATTTTTAAATACGATAACGTTATTAATCATTCCTTGTATTACTTAATAAAATTTGTTCACCAACGTCCGTATTTATTGAATCGAAATTCCTTCGATTTGAAACTCGTACGATTTAAACAAACCGCATCATTGCGTAGATATATATTCAACAATATATATAATAATTGATACATTAATTAGCCTAACACAGAACTAATTACATGTATTAATACTTGTTTAGGCACTAAATTCTACTCCTAAATTGACGGTTGTCACATTCTCCCCCTGTTAGAAGAATTTCGTCCCGAAATTTATGTTGAAGTCGTGTTTGATGTGGAGTCATTGAAAAGTTGAGGATACTTGAGTCGCATTTGGTCTTCTCGTTCCCAGGTGAATTCCGGACCGCGCCGCGAATTCCACCTAACCTTGACAATGGGAATACGACTTTGTTTAAGTTGTTTGACCTCACGGTCCATGATTTCGGCGGGTTCCTCAACAAAGTGAAGTTTCTCGTCAACTCGAATTTCATCGAGTGGAATGATAAGTGTCCCATCAGACAGACACTTCTTCAGATTTGAAACATGAAATGTGGGATGCACGCTGCTGAGTTCGGATGGCAGCTGCAATCGATATGCTACTGGACCAATTCTCTCAAGGATCTCGAATGGTCCAATGTATCTAGGGTTTAACTTCCCTCGTTTGCCAAACCGGATTACGCCTTTTCAAGGCGATACTTTGAGTAGTACTCGATCCCCAACTTGGAACTCGAGTGGTTTGCGTCTCACGTCAGCATAACTTTTCTGACGATCACGCGCGGCTTTGAGTTTGTTTTGAATTTCGACGATTCTCTCGGTCGTCTCGTGAATGATTTCTGGACCCGTGAGTTGACTATCCCCAACTTCGGTCCAACAGATAGGTGACCGGCACTTACGACCGTACAGTGCCTCGAAAGGTGCAGCCTTAATGCTGGTATGATAACTGTTGTTGTACGAGAACTCGCACAATGGTAGGTGTTTTTCCCAGTTTACACCGAAGTCTACTACGCAGGCCCGTAGCATGTCTTCTAGTGTTTGAATTGTTCATTCACTTTGGCCGTCGGTTTGAGGATGGTATGCGGTACTCATATCAAGTCGAGTACCCAGGGATTTTTGAAGTGATTGCCAAAATCGTGAAGTGAAACGACTATCTCTATCAGAGATAATTGAGATTGGAACACCGTGTTTGGTCACGATTTCCTTCAGATAGATTCTGGTGAGGCGTTCCATTTTGTCGGATTCCTTGATTGCCAGGAAATGAGCAGACTTTGTGAGACGATCCACGATCACCCAAATGGTATCGCAACCGTTCGCTGACTTTGGTAGTTTGGTTATGAAGTCCATGGCAATTTGTTCCCATTTCCATTCAGGAAGACTGGGTTGTTGAAGTAAACCAGAAGGTTTTTGATATTCAATTTTGACTTTGGAGCAAGTAAGACACTTGCTGACATAGGTGGCGATTTCAGCTTTCATGTTCGGCCACCAATAGAAGTCCTTGATACCGTGGTACATTTTGTCGGATCCTGGGTGGATAGAATATTTGGACTTGTGAGCTTCATCCATCACCAAGTCTCGTAGGTTCCCAAATTTAGGTAACCAGATTCGGTTTGAGAAATACCTAATCCCGTTAGGTTTGACTTTGAACTGTTTATCCATGCCTCGCAAGGCTTCATCTTTGACATTTTCGGGTTTTAAGGCTTCGAGTTGAGCAGTGAGAATTTGAATGTTTAAATTGTTGTGAATAGTCATACTGAGGGCTCGAACCCGAAGTGGTTTCACTCGCTCTTTCCGACTGAGGGCATCAGCAACAACATTTGCTTTGCCTGGATGATATTTGAGCTCGCAGTCATAATCGGTAAGCAACTCGACCCATCGACGTTGCCTCATGTTGAGATCCTTCTGATCGAATATGTGTTGGAGACTTTTGTGGTCTGTAAAGATTGTGCACCTGGTGCCATAGAGATAATGTCTCCAGATTTTGAGGGCGAAAACGACGGCTCCTAACTCGAGGTCGTGGGTGGTGTAATTCTTTTCATGGATCTTGAGCTGTCTGGAAGCATAAGCTATGACTTTGTATCGTTGCATAAGCACGCAACCGAGACCTTGATGAGAAGCATCGCAGTATACCACGAAGTCATCGGTGCCCTCGGGTAATGATAGAATAGGAGCACTGCAAAGCTTTTGTTTTAATAGTTGGAATGCCGACTCTTGTTTATCAGTCCAGTCAAACTTTTTGTCTTTCTGGGTCAGAGTCGTGAGTGGTAAGGCTATCTTGGAGAAATTTTCAATGAATCGTCGGTAATACCCGGCAAGATCCAAAAATTGGCGTACTTCGGTCGGAGTGGTGGGTGCTTGCCAGTCTTTGATGGCCTCGATTTTTGATGGGTCAACGTGAATCCCCTGACTGTCAATCACGTGACCAAGGAATTGGACTGTTTGGATCCAGAACTTACACTTAGAGAATTTTGCATATAGCTCCTCGTGTTTAAGTAGTTCAAGGATGGTTTTGAGGTGTTGCGCATGTTCTTGCTCGTTGCGCGAATAAATGAGTATGTCATCGATAAAGACAATGACAAACTTGTCAAGGTAAGGTTTACACACCCGATTCATAAGGTCCATGAATACCGCCGGTGCGTTGGTTAGGCCGAATGGCATCACTTGGAATTCGTAATGCCCATAGCGGGTTCGGAAAGCGGTTTTTGGAATGTCAGCATCGCGAACACGCAATTGGTGATAACCGGATCGGAGATCAATCTTTGAATAACAACTCGATCCTTGAAGTTGGTCGAACAAATCATCGATTCGAGGAAGTGGATACCGATTCTTGACAGTTAACTTGTTCAACTCTCGGTAGTCGATACACATTCGAAAAGAACCGTCTTTCTTCTTGACAAATAGGACCGGAGCTCCCCAAGGTGAAGAACTCGGCCTGATAAATCCTCTTTCCAGGAGTTCCTGTAATTGGGTGGACAACTCCTGAAGTTCGGATGGAGCTAAACGGTATGGTGCTCGGGCCACAGGCGCAGCACCTGGTACAAGATAGAGTGAGAACTCAACCTGTCTTGGTGGTGGTAGACCAGGCAGTTCTTCGGGAAAGACTTCAGGAAAGTCTCGAACAATTGGAACATCCTCAAGTCGCTTCTCCTTCGACTTTTTCTCCATGATGTGCGCGAGGATTGCTGGATAACCCTTTCTCAGAAATTTTTGGGTTTTTAGGCAAGATATGAGGTTAAGCCTTGTCCCACCGGTCTCCCCCTGTATGACCAAGGTTCTACCGACGGCGAGAGGTATGCGAACAATTTTGTCATAGCAAATGATTTCGGCGCGATGTTTGGATAACCAGTCCATGCCCACGATGACATCGAAACTTCCTATCTCGATTGGCATAAGATCTATGGAGAAGATTTCGTCGGCTAGATTTAAAGTGCAATTAGGTATCACACTATTGGTTTCTATCAATTTTCCATTTGCTAGCTCTACGGTGTACTTAACGTCTAAAGCAACAGGTGTAATGTCAAGTAGAGGGCAAAATTCATCGGAAATAAAACTTCTATCGGCACCAGTATCAAACAGAATAGAAGCAGTTAAATTGTTGAGGAGGAACATACCCGTGACCACATTCGGGTCCTGACGGGCGTCCCCTGAGTTGATCACGAAGGCGCTACTTTTGACGTTGTTGTTGTTGCGGCTGTTGTTGTTGTTGTTGTTGTTGTTGTTGTTGTTGTTGTTGTTGTTGTTGTTGTTACCCTTATTCTTCAATTTCGGGCACGTATCCCTAAAGTGTCCTGGATTTCCACATTCATAGCAGGACTTAGGTTGTCGGGCATTTTTGTCCGAGGAGTTGTTGTTGGATCTGGGGGCTCGGCAATCCTTAGTCGAATGTCCGTACCTCCTGCAGTTGTTGCAAGGGGTATTGCACTGACCAAAGTGATGATAGTTACACTTGGACAATAAGGCCTGTCCCCGGTGTAGCTGCGGTTGGTTTCAGAGTTGGTGGTGTAGACTTGAATGGCGTTGTTTTTCTTGTTTGAGTTGTGGTGGTGTTCAGTGGATTTGCGCTTGTTGTTGTTAGAGGATGAAGTGTTGGAAGTCCCACGGCTGACAACTAGGGCCATGAGTTCATGAGCTATACGAATGGCACTTTCAGTGGTGGTTGGTTTGGATGAGGCGACATTTCCCTGGATGTTCTCAGGGAGTCCGCGAATGTATCTCTTAATGCCCTTACTTTCCGGTTCAACCAAGCTTGGGCATAGTAAAGCAAACTGCTGAAATTTTGTGGTATAATCAGCAACATCATTTCCCTGCACCGTTAGGTGCCAGAATTCCTCCTCCAGCCTGTGCAGCTCTTCTTCAGGACAATATTTTTCTGTCAGCTTCTTCTTCAGTTCGGCCCAAGGAAGCCGATTTGCAACCTCAAGGCCTACAGTGTTTGCGTGGGTTTTTCACCACGTGAGTGCACCTTCCTGAAAGGTGTAAGCAGCGAATTTGACCTTGTTATTCTCAGTGCAGTCGCAGAGACTGAAGACAGATTCCATACGCTCAATCCAGCGGATCAAGCCAATGGTACCTTCTGTGCCCTTGAAATATAGGGGTTTACAGCTGAGAAAGTCCTTGTAGGAACAAGGCTTGACAGCATGAGTGGTGGCGGTGGTATCGACTGTTTCCTCGGACGTTCGGATTGGATCCCGAGCGGCCAAGGCGTCGGCTACGGCCCGATTAACGGCAGCAGCGAGTTCGGCTTCACTGTAACTCTTTTTCTTCGGTGGCATGATTCTTCAAGAAAAAGAAACAATAGGTACGTAAGAAACTGTAACAGAATGATAATTATGGTAGATGTACGTATTAAAGCGACATTATACACATCACAAGTGTAATAGTTCCATAATATAGATTTAAATCGAAAGAAATTGTCAATTGATATTACGTTGTTAAACGATTACAGACAATTTCGAGTTTGAGAATTCAAAAGTTACAGACTTAGATATTGTGCCAAAAGTTCCGGGAATTGTTTCATCCGGTCAATTTACATTAGTCCTATGAAAGCGTTATAAAGTGCAGATTCAACCTAAGCTAATTCTGACGAAGATTGAGTTGTGGCATTAAGGCAGTGAGACGGTCAACGGACTCTGCAAGTCGGCTAACCATTCCGAGTGCCTCCTCGGTTTCCCTCAGGCGTGTCTCACATTGAGTCAACCTTGATCGCAGGACAGTGATTTCGTTGTGATTGTCAGTCACTTGATTGTGAACGATCTCCATGGTCTCGATGGTTTCACCCACTCGATTTTCGAGAACGTTCATATTGTTGATAGTGTTTTCATGGTCTTCAGAGACCTGAGCAACTTGTCCCATTAGGGTGAGTGTCCAGTTTTCTCGAGTCTCTTGCAACTCGATGTCCATGTCACGTAGTTGTTGCTCGTGACGGTGTAGCCTAGCGGACAAATCCGTTAGTGTGAATTGATTGGGGTATGGGCCCGCTCGAGGCAACCTGGGGTTCCTCCTAGCTACCCTTGAACGTTGTGATTCGTACGAATGGGAACGAGATGAGTTGGGTGGTGTGTTTGCCATTCTGAGACAGAGTGTTAGAAAGAATGAGACCTATATTCATATAGTATAATATAGCCTAAGATTGTAAGTGAGGTCTATTCATGTATATATATATATATCACATAATAACCTATTGTGTGTCTAGCAAAGACATGTTTTGAGTCCCGTTTCTCTCGAGGTCAGAGTCAACTAGTGTATCCCGTTCAGCCATAACTTCCTTCAGATCTTACATCATCTTTGTTTAATTGTACATAGTTGATCAGGCTATGTTAAATTAAATTCGTATGCTGTAATCTCTGAACTTGTTATACCTAATAGGGAATACTGCCTAACGGTCATAGTCTAGGTCCACTAAATGCAAACTAGTTCACTATAACCTTAGGCTCTGATACCAATCTGTGACACCCCCAAATTTGATGATTTGCGGAAGCTCGATTTTGGGTGTCACTAATCAATATACAAAGCACATAAGATAATAATGAACGACCACTATATGCGTCGTTTTAAACTTGCATTAATAAAGTAAATGTTTACATCAAAATAATGTTACATTAGCTCGGTTCCTGAAATTGAGAGATTACATAGCATAATTACTTTTACAAAAAATAATAATGCGATCAAATCTCTAATTGTATGTATGCTGACTCGAGCTAATGATCCCTGCTTGTGCAGCCAACCTACTGCTGGGTACCTGTGATATGTACTAAAATGGGTCAGCGAAAACGCTGGTGAGCTCACAGGTTTGTATGTCAATGTATAGTTGTAAGAACCGCAAGATTTATATTGAATTTAAGATGCAATTAAGCAAAATAAAAGTTATACAATCCATGAGCACATAGTCTGAGCTTAACTTGAGCGCTAGGTCCAATTAAGGAAACCTAACTGATTTGCCTCCTACGAGTGTCTAATCCACACTCGTCTTCCCAAATGCTAATACATCCGTTTGACCGGTTAGTGCGTGCTAACCCGGATGAGGATTGTCAATCCCATATGATATCATATACTAACATTCACGCTAAAATATTAGAGACTATGCTTATAGAGGACTTTAATTGATTAGCTTGAAACTCATGTAGTATTTGAAGTTTGGCACTTGCGTTCTACTTGTAAAACAAATCAAAGTAGTAATATCACACCCCTAGTTGAAAAGCAGTGAAAATGGGGCCATGAAACTCACCTGAGTCTTGAAGTGTTTAATTTAATAAACTTGAAGTAATTAGCGGTGAATTGGTGTCCAAAGTCTTGAAACCTGAATGTGTCCACGACACTTGAATTGTTATTAATTGTACCGGTATCTAGAAAGACTACCATTGAAATTGTTTGTTTAACTTGATGTCCAAATTACCCCGACTTGTTTGATTTAATTGATACAAGTTACAACGACTTGTTTGATTTTGAATTATGTTTTGAAAAACGCGTGCGGGCCGTTGGTGATTATTGGAAATTAAAGATTTCAATGATCTTATTATGATTCGAAGTGTTATCTTTGAAAAGTATGTTCCAATGTATTTGAGAAGTCATATCGTATAGTAGTTTGAAGTTTTATAAGTTCGACACTTGGTGAAAAATGTGCTTACGGAATCTAAGTACGGGGGTCCGGGGGCAGCGCCCCTGGTTAGCGGGGTCCAAGGGGCGGCAGCCCCTGGCGGGGTCCAAGGGGCAGAGCCCCTGGCTGGGGTTGAGCTGCCAGGTCAGCTTGGAAAATTTTTATTTCTACTATATTGCTTTAAGGAAAAACGCATCTGGACTTGAATTTGGGTGAAATCAAGTGATAAAATTTAGGGTCTCGACACTTAGTGAAAATCTGTGTTTTCTGGTTTGTGCGACGTTGGGTGCGACGTTGGGTGCGACGTGAGTGTTTGCGTCGCATTTTGCGACGTTCGCAATTCAATGCGACGTAGGGTGCTGCGTCGCTAATGCGACGTTGGTTAAGTTGGCGACGTTAAGGTCTGCGTCGCTATGTGCAACATTCGCAAGTCAATGCGACGTAATAGGTTGCGTCGCTATATGCGACGTCGAGGATTCGTGCGACGTAAGTCGCTGCGTCGCATTTGCTCCAGGCCAAATGCGACGTACGGGGTCTGATCGGAGTTTCAACCTTAAAAACGCGTTTTCCGGCCATCGATCGGCCTAATATTCTTACCCAACCCATTTTAGGACATTACAAGCTTAGAGGAACAATTATCAAGTTATAAAACTTAAAAACGAGAGTTTTCGAAGTTGTGTCGGAAACTTACAAATTGCCGAAATGAAATTCCGGAAAGGTAAGGTTGTAGATCGTGAAGCCGTGAGTCTTTTATCCTAAACGAGCTTGAAGATTCGAGGTGGTTTGATGCTAGTATTTTGTGGTTTAAGGTGTATGGTGAAAATGGTGGTGATAGAGAGAAAATAAGAGAGGAGAGAGAGAAAGAAAGTGAAAAGTGAAAGAAAAAGATGGTGGGAATGGGAGGTTAACTCCCATTTTCGCCCCGCGTTTCCGCTCCGTGTGGTGTTCGTTTTCCCCGTCGTTCAAACGTTAAATAATTATTTTATAGGTTTTAATATACGTTTTAAAATACAAATGATTATTCAGTATTTTTGTTGAAGTATTTTACTAAACAGTTAATAATTATATTATAAACGGTGATTTGTCTCATTTTGTTTGCGCAATTACATTTTATTCGCGTTTATATTAATTATGTGATAAAACTTGGATACGAAATATTATTGACATAATATTTTTAAATACGATAACGTTATTAATCATTCCTTGTATTACTTAATAAAATTTGTTCACCAACGTCCGTATTTATTGAATCGAAATTCGTTCGATTTGAAACTCGTACGATTTAAACAAACCGCATCATTGCGTAGATATATATTCAACAATATATATATAATAATTGATACATTAATTAGCCTAACACAGAACTAATTACATGTATTAATACTTGTTTAGGCACTAAATTCTACTCCTAAATTGACGGTTGTCACATCGGCCGTTGTACCTGAGAAACAGATGACGTGTAGACGGCGAATCTGTTTTTAAGGGAACCATGTCCAACACGGGCCTCGGTCTTCTTCAAATAAGTTTGTCGAGTCTCGGCCTTTTTAAAGATAAGTTTCTTTTACTTATTTTCTTGTACTTATTTGTTTTATTAATTGTTTTGTTATATATCAATTTATGTTTAGTTGTAATAATTATATTAGAATTGCTACATATGTAATTCGATTTATAATTTGGTCGAGTTACATCTTGTATATATGAATAAATTATATTTTGGTACAAAATATTTTACCTACATGAATAACAATTGGTCATGCCAAACACTTTGGTCTCGGCCCATTGCCCAAATTGACTATTAGTTGAGAATTTTTTGGAACTTTGTAGATCATGATTTTACAAGCTTTAAGGTGGTTAGTGGATGTAAAACTGGTGGTGGTGGTGGTGGTGGGTGTAATCTTAATGTTTCCTACACATGCGTGTATAAGGAAGCTCGGAGACGTGTGATTCTTCAATGGACGTTGTTGATTTCTTTATCGAGCTCGATCTTCTCTAATTACGAACATAGCTTCTTTGTTCTTGATGAAATCGGGAATGTCCACTTGATCATTGAAGCTGTACTTTGTGTTCCTCTTGAGTATAATTCCTCCTAAATTACAAATTTTTTGGATCACTAAATAATGTAGAGATGGAAAATTAGACCTTTTTATACATAAATGAATCAATTGCGGTTCGGTTTTATCAACCAAAAGTCAACTGGGAAAGTAAAATAAAGATAGCTGAGAAGAAACAGCTTTAATGGGTCAAAAAACATAAAGAAGGAGTAAATGTATCAAATTTGGTAATATATGTGAAGTTCAATTTATGATACTCGTCACGTATTGGACATCTGGTAGATTTTAAATCAATACCACGCGTGTCCGAATCTATTCTTATGGCAAGTCATTTATTAACGAGTCTTCAAGAACAAATAATAAGTTTAATAGTTTGAAGTTTATTCCATCTTGCATTTTTGAATCGTGGTATTGATAGAAGTCAAATCATTTTTTTATCTTTTTTTTTTTTTTTGATGCTTTTGACCGAAAAAACATAACCAGCTTCGAGAAGCCATGACCATGAGTCAGGACAGTAAACAAGTGAAGCCATCTAACAATAGCCGTGAACAAAACCAGTTTTTGGACCGACCCGACCCGGAAACCCGAACCGTTTTTTGTCAAAGTAAAAAAACCGGTTCCTTCAATACCAGACCCGGACCCGACCCGGTTTGGGGTAGGGGAAAACCCAACCCTATAGTAACCGGTTTTTACCGGGTAGGAACCGGTTTGGGTCTAATACCCGGTTCCAAACCGGGTACGGTGTACCCGTCGGGTACGCATAGTTCCAGCCGGGTACCTTTGCCTGGTTCACTTCTGTTTCCAAATTCCAAAAAGTACCAGCCGGGTACAAATGTACACGCCGGGTACAAGTTCCCTAATCCCACATTTTTGACCATTTTTTACCAAAATTTCACCTAAATCCAAATAGAAAAGTGTTTTGGGATGTCGTTGTACAAAACGTACCCAAAAGTCATCCCCAGTCAAGCATTCCAAAATATCCAAGCAGAAAATTAAAAGTACTTAAATAAACCGTAATCAATTTGTCTTGGAAAAATGTCTGAATCAAATGAGGCACGCAAGCACTCAAAATGGGGAATAGTCATAGGGGAATCCACGCTCCTCTTGCTCTCTCTCCTGCTGCCTTCGATACTCTTCCTGCAGCTCTGCCAAGGCGGCACCCTCGTCATAAACAGGTGGTGGATAGCTTACTCCAGACTGACCCCACATGGGTGGGTAGTTGTAGGTTGTAGGCCGGAAGTTGGGCACCACTTCAGGATGTCTTCGTATGTTGTGCTGTGACTAAGCGTTGTGGTAACGCTGTGCTCCATGCTCATACCTGACTTCCTGCGAAAAATTATCATGGCTAACCTGAAGGCCCTGAATACCCTGCATAATATTCAGCATGGATGGCTGTGCTGCACCTTGCTGCTGGAAACCTCCCTGCTCATATGCAGCTTCTTCCTCTTGATGTTGTTCATGTTCCACCTGCTGTTGTTTTCTTCTTTTTCATGGTGGTTGAGCCGCTTGCTCCTCTGGTGGTGGTTCCTGGTAGGGCACGAAATGATCATTGACAACTGAGACATCCCGTGCCCCCTGAAACTGAACTAGCCCTACTGTTTTTGGCCTAGTCGTCACTCGCTTTAAATTCTCAAAACTGATGTTGAAGGACTTGGCATTCCTAGTCACAAATTGTCCCCCACAGATAGGGGATGCCCCTCTAATCCCGCTAGCATTATGATGTAAATACCAGGCAACAGCGTATGGAACATTGATATTCTCCTCCGCTACAAACTTCCTCATATACCATAAGTCGGCAAAACCGACTCTCTCTGTGTTCTCCCTTCTATGCGAAATGGTGTGCGCAAGACATCGTTAGATAACCCGCAACTGCATGTTCTCTATATCTTTGTATGAACTTCCACCTCTAGCGTATGGTTTTTGTGAAAATTCGTGCCACACATCCTTGGGGTAAAATTCCAGCCCGATCATATCACTATTCATCAAATAATCCTCAAAATGAGTTGCATCCAGCTGCTCTCGAGAATAAATGCCTAAATAGGCAGCAAGTTCCACCATACTCATTTTCCTTGGTTGACCTCCCAGTCGGAAAGTCATGAAATTTTTATCAGTCGCCGACTCAACATTCTCTTTCATTTCATATGTGCAGTGGAATTCCACACATAGCTCTTTGTATACCTGCTCATTAATCTGAAATATGCCTTCCCATTCTTCATAGTCGAATGGTATGTGATCCACAAAATAACGTTGCGTAATCATTTCCTTAATTCCGGCGGCTACCCTTGCTTGTTCTAGTGGTTCCCAATCGACCACCCTAGATAAATCACAGTCTTTCCACCTCAACAAGTTCAGTTTCTGACAGTATGTATTGTACTTTGTTAACCTGTTACTAAATTTAAGCCATGGGAGAATTGTCTCGGGAATAAGTAGAGCATCAATGCTCATCGGCTGAGGGCGGTCACCCTCTTCATCGTTAGCAGTCCCAGAGGTGCTGCCTTTTTGTCTCTTGCTTCTTCCCTGCAAAACACAACACAAATGAGAGAATTGCCTTGACCAATTCATCCATCACATAATCAATTATACAATCATTCCCGCAATACCAACCAATACTATTATGAGTAACTAGATATGCTATCATATAATGTACACACTCATTAAGATTAGCATCATATCAGTTATATAGCCGTAAACACATTTTATTTAGAAAGCTCAAACTCATCCTCTTTCACAAATGCCCTAATATCAAGCTAAACTCGAATTATGCAATTAAACACATAATTTGATTCAAGTGAGCATTACAATCATGAGTATTATATAAATGGATTACAATTCTAAGCATATCATTACACAGAATTAATTTTCCCCAAAATTTGTTTCAAGAACCCTAAATTCGTATTTTTCATAATCATGTAAATTAAACATGAATTTATGAAATAAGAAGGTGTGAGTACATATAACTCACAATATAATCAGAAATAGAAACAACTAAAACTTCCCCACATTCAATTTCAAGAAAACCTAAATCTAAAAACTTCAATCAATCCATGAAAATTAAGTGTTTTGAATTAAAAAGTTGTTAATCGTACCTTCAACATGCTATAGAAGTGTTTTGCCGGTTTAATTCGTGAGTTTTTGCTTCAAAAATGGTTGAGTGGGGGGTTTGGTGGTGTTGCTCCTGTTTTTTGGAGAGAAAAATGGGTTTTTAGAGTGTGTTGAAAGCGTGGAAGGCAGCCAGGGATAACCTGAAAAACGAGAATACCCGACGGGTACAACATATTCCCAGCGGGTACTAATGTTTAGTTCCCGGAAAAAGATGAACTACCCGGAGTGAATATTAACGGGTAAATACATAGTACCCGGCGGGTACACTTGTACGCAACGGGTACTCAAGGCAATCTAACTTCTGTTAAGGAATTAACCTTTGTACCCGGCGGGTACTCTTTGTACGCACCGAGTAATATTTGGTATGCAGAATTTTTAGAAGCGAAATTCCGACGCGCATAACTTTTGACTTGTAAATACTTAGAAGATGGGTTTTTGCAGACATCTCCACTATAACAAAATAAAACTTTCCAATTTTTTACACTTTTTCAAATTTCACGTTAACGAAGAATTCAGACGTGTGACTAATTTTTTGTCATTTCGGACACTTTTGGTGACCATACCAAATCACAAACGCCTCACATTCAGACTTTCATTTTTTAACAACACATTTTAACATACATTTAACACCTAAGGCAATTGCAAGCCGCTACATAATTACACCATCGCTCGTTTTGACATAACCACACTTTCATGAACCATTTGGACACCTTTTGACCCGTTTACCATAACAACAACACTTTGACCATAACAACAACACTTTGACCATTGCATAATCTTCATAAAAATAACAAAGTCTTCAACTTAAAACATATACTTGACCATTTCACAATCTTCATAAAAATAACAAAATCTTCAACTTAAAACATCATTTAGGAATGAAAACATAACTTGACAATTACTTAAATCAAAGTCTTCTAAATGGTCATAAAAATATTCTTGAAACAAATAAGTCTTCATACTTCTTCAAAATCTTCAAGTTTTATTAATCTTCAAGTCTTCTAACATCTTCAAATGCATAGTCTTCATTGTTCAAAGGTCGAAATCTTCATCGGTGGTAGCCTCTCGCGAAGCTTCATCAAGAGCAATTTCTTCATCGGAGAGTGATATTGCCATACCCGCTTGCACCTCGATATCGTGTATATCTCCTTCATATTCCATTTCACCTTCAAGACTAGAAATGTGTTGTATACGTTAGGCAGCGTCTAAGTGATCCTTCAAGCAAATGCACATCTCTAATGAGGCCGGTGTGAGTCTTGTTCTTCGTATAGATAGTACCCTGCCACTAAGAGAAAAAGCGGATTCCGAAACTACCGTAGAAGCTTGGACGGTTAGTAAATCTCGGGCCATGATGGTTAGAACGGGAAATTGAGATTCCTTCCCTTTCCACCAAGCCAAAATATCAAATTGTGCGAATTCATCGGGTTGTATAGTGTTTAAAAAATCTGTTCCGGTATACCTCCCATATTCGCTAGTGTTCGTTTGATTACCTTCACCCCTTGCCCGTTTATGGTTTTCTTGTCCTTGATGACACGCAAAAAGTCAGGTTTTTGTTTGCCATTATCTCACCTTTTTAGCCCAATTATGGATGAAAAACATTTGAAATATACATTTTATACTAAATTTCATAATGAAGGCTAAAATATAGATGACGCTTCAAGAATCAACCAAAAAGGCCTAAAAACGAATAAGATGGAGCATAAACAATCATAAGCATTCTCGTTCACGCTTTTTAGCACTTTTTAAGATCCGTTTGGAATTATGACCTCTAACTTATGTCATTTTCTTCCTTAGGAAAATACGATCGCGTGGATATAAAGAACGCTGAAAACGGACACCCGAGTCAAAAGTTACGGCCAAACGAAGAAATAAGGCAACCGGAGAAGACCAATACGGGAAAACCAAGCCGTATACGGGCAAGCACAGCCGTATACGGCCTGGACATGACCGTATACGGCCTGGCAAGGGCGTATATGGCCTGGACCAGCCGTATACGGCTTGTGTCCTCCCGTATACGGCCTTGTTCTCCCGTATCTGATCCGTGTTCGCCCGTATCGTGCCATTTCCACCCGAAATACGGGAGGTCCCCTCGTATCGTCCTCCTCCCTCATACAAGATCAAATTTTGATACGGTTGAGCGATACGGCTGGACATTTGAAGGTGCAAATACGGCTGGACGATACGGCTGAGCGACTAGTATAAATATGGGATCAAATCACCTCATAATACACATTCAAACATTCACATTCTCAACTCTCTCTCACTACTCTCTCTCTAGGTTAGGTTTATATTTTCAGTTTTCGTAGTTAGCGGCTAGTTAGTCACGGCTCTGACCGGACGAATAGGGGGTAATATTGTAATATTGCTTGGAGGATACTCGGAGTTCCGCTTGTATTCGTTCACGTTATATTCAGCTACGCTGTTACTCTGGTTAATTCTATCCTTTATCTATTTCGTTATGATGATTGTTATTACTGTTGTCATGCTAGATTTAGGATTGTTTGCCATGATTAGCGAGTAGTATTATTGCGTGTTTGCTATGATGTAATTAGTCGTATTAATTGAGATGATGTCATTATGAAAACAACGGAGGTAACGTTATACGGCTTTCATTTGTATAGCGCCGGAAACATCACTAATGTGTGTAGTACGGAACGTGGAAGCTATGAAAGTCGTGGGCACAATCCGTTGTCGATTAATGATTAATTAGTGTGTTAATCCACTTTCTATCTATGATTTTAAACCTCAATCAAACTTAACGCCTTTCAACCAGTAAACGTGGCTACGGCCTTAATGATAGGACGTCGCGAACCCTATCCAAGGTGATTAGTTATCTGTGTCTAAAACATGGTCTGATTTGCGAAGAATGTAAACACTGTTTTCTAAAACGGAACACCAAGTACATCGTCATCATGGAAATAATGTTTTCACTATCGAACGCAAAGTACATGGTGATTATGGAACAACGTTTTCTAACTTGAACACAAAGTACACCGGTACTGTGGAAAGATCGCTTTCCCTTCAGAACGCAAAAGTACATCGTACCTGTGGAAATACTGTTTTCTAACTGAACGCAAATATTACGCTATTTGCAAATTAGGGATTTATTGGGATTTCAAAGTAAGGGCTGGTTTATATCATAGATGGAGAATCATTGTACTCAAATACAAACTTAGTTAAACAAAGTCTAGGGTTCCAACTATAAGCAAAGTAGGTACCGCAAATCGGCTAAGTACTTGGTATTTCCACGGAAAATAGCCGTAGTTACCTATTGTGCACTTTATTAAATCATACTTAGACTTTACAAACCCATCGATAGAAAGTGATCAACGCACACTAAATCTAATCTCGAAAGTGAATATTTTGTTTAGATTAAAGTATCCTTGTGGGGTTAAGAAAGGTCGGACATCGAGATTGGTTTGTCGCCTTATTCATGCACCCAGGATTTATTTCCATATAAGGGTCACTATACCGTCATTGGTTAGTGTTGTATGGCTGGATAAACTACTCCGATCAGAATCACGATAGCCTAGTTACTCAGTGACATACTGATCGAGAAATCTATCAGTAGGGAACTAGTGCTTACTCCACTAATACTTGAAATGAATGGAATATAAACTTTTGAGATCATATTACAATCCATCATCCCAATTAAGAAAACTAATGAAGTCATAGCAAACACCTCCTCTAGATTATCTGCTAACTACTGATATTTTATCTTGCTTTATTTAAAATTTTCTGCCTAAGTATAAAAAACCAAAACCCCAAAAATCTGTTAAAAATCATTACTAGTTAGATAAATCGTCTTCAACGTTAACGTTTTACAATACTTCTGGTTTATAGAACGACCCTAGGTCATACTTACTACTGTACTCCCATAGTTTTAAGTATACTTAGGCCCCGCATTTACAAATTTTAAAACCCACTGATCGCCGCGCCAGGAGGAAGGCCCGCAACGACGCGAGTCAAATCCAACCGACCTCTCGGCGCGCATCAGGTTTTTGGCGCCGCTGCCGGGGAACCAGTTGTAAGATCCAAAGACGTTCTAGACGAATTTTTCTTTCTAGTAAATATCCGTAGTTTAGTTTTACTTTCTTAGTTTTACTTATTCCAGACGAAAATTCCTCACCACAACACACAACGATATTCGACCAGATCATCCGGATCTAAACCGCTCATTTTCATACCCAATCCTGAGTCGATTATCCGAACTGCTCGCAAAGAATTGCGCACTCGACAACCGATGGCTGCACGTGTCACTCTCGCTGACAGCACCAAACCGTCAATCGAAGGACGAGGGGGACCCATCAACTATCCAGTTATCGACGGCGCATCTTTCAAACTTAGACACCACATCATTCAGCTAATCAAGGAATTCTGTCAATTCCATGGTTTGCCCAATGAAGACCCCAACGCCCACATAAACCGATTTATTCAAACCACCAACTCTTACAAGCATAATGGGGTTGAGCAGGACATAGTTCGCCTATACCTATTCCCCTATTCGCTTACTCACCATGCCTTAACTTGGTTTGAGGGATTAGAGACCGGCTCTATCTCCTCTTGGACGGAGATGGGTAATAAGTTTCTAACTAAGTACTTTCCTCCGGCCAAACAAACCAAATGCAAAAATGACATCATGAACTTCCACCAAGCTCATGATGAATCTATCTATACGGCATGGGAGAGATATAAGAGTCTCCTAAACAAATGTCCTAACCATTTGATAGAGAAAACCAGCCAGCTGTGCACGTTTTACAATGGTCTTGCTCCAAACCATCGCATCACCCTCGACGCTGCTGCTCAAGGAAACTTCATGCAGTTAACTGATGAAGAGGCATGGAACCTGATCGAAAATATGACGATGCACCATCACGATTGGAACTCTGGTGAGCATTCCTCATCATCGGCACCACTTGCCACTCCAAACCCGTTCCAGGCTGAAGCTATCAAATCTCTGACGGAGAAGATCGAAACCCTGACGAAACAGATCGGCGAAATGAAGAAACCATCCTAGCACGTCCATCAAGTTTAGGAATGCCAGAACTGTGCCAACCTTCCAACTGCTGCTTATCAGGTTGAGTACGAAGATCCCGCTGACGGAACGGTTTACTATGCTCAATTTCCAGCTCGCCCTCAAAATCAGTCACGTTTCGCTCAAACCTCTCCCCCTAGGACTAGAAACACCCAATACCCGCCTAGAAACCAACCACCTTTCCAACCCACCTACCAACCTAGGTACCCACAACAAAACCAACTCACATATAACCAACCACTATCATTGACTGCACCCGACGCAGCTCAATCGAATGAACCCACTAAAACCCTTGTGCCCATTACTAGTACAGATGACACCCTCACTAAGTTCATCCAAGGCCAACACCAGGTCAACCAAAAGACTAGCGCTAGGCAAGACCAAACTGACATATACCTTAGGAACCAATTGGCCGTTCTCAAAAATCTTGAGACCCAAATTGGACAACTAGCTCAACGTCTTGACTCTAGGCCTCAGGGTAATCTTCCTAGTAACACGGTACAAAACCCTCACGTAGAAGAGGCTAAACAGATGAGTACTACAGACACGAAGGAGGCACCGGGCCAACCTTCCACTACTTCTCCTATCCCACCGACAGTCGAGACCCCGTCTGTCCCTACACCACAAAGGGAAGTACAAATTCCGTTTCCTAACCGTCTTAGGAAAGCCTACAAGGCTAACACCTTCCGTCTCGATGGAAAGTTCATGGACACCGTGTCCAGAATCCCTTCCAGTTCAAAATACATCCTTAAACTCCTGTCTACTAAGGATAAGGTACCCGAAGTACCCAATGTCCCACTGAACGCGGAATGTTCAGCAATCATTAAAAATTCCTTACCTGAGAAATTAGGAGATACAGGACGATTCACCCTTCCTTGTTCGATCTATCACTCGGGCATGATACACTCTCTAGCCGACCTAGGAGCCAGTATCAACCTTATGCCTTATTCACTTTACACTCGACTGGAATTAGGACCCCTTAAGCCTACCAAGATGAGCGTCCAGCTAGCTGACCAATCCATTAGATACCCTAAGGGAATAGCTGAGAATATCATGGTTTAGGTAGATAAGTTCCTATATCCCACAGACTTTGTAGTGATGGACATTCAGGAGGATGTGCATATCCCTATCATCTTAGGAAGACCCTTCTTGAACACCGCGCGTACTATCATCGATGTTTATTCACAGACTATCAGTCTCAGATCTCACGGAGAGACTATCACCTTCAGGATTGATCAGACTGACCAGGCCTTGACCGAGCATGCGGAGATATGTATGATTTCTACAGGCAGAGTTACTTCGGATGATGATTCTGAACCAGACACACGGATGTCTGACGAGCCCATTATGATTGCTTCCGACACTGAAGAAGAAGAAATGGAAGAAGAGGAAGATACTGAAGAAGAAATAGAAGAAGAAGAAGAGGACAAGGCAGAAGAAGATCAAACCACACCGACTTACCTTCCTGAGTCATACCTTCCGACAGCAGAGATAATGCAGATAGACTACACTCGAAGTTTTATTCCGCTGCCAGATAGTGATTCAGAGGAAGAAGAACCAATGGAAGATCATTCTTGTGATGCCAAACTCATCACATCAGACCTCGATCCACTCACCTTTCCTAGACTTCGAACTCAACTTGAGCTAGGAGGCACTTCTGATTCCAGTCATGATTCCGACTCTCAGGATGAAAGGGAAATTGAGATGATCTCTTCTCAGCTGATATCTCAGATCACTGACGAGTCTCAGTCACCACCTACAGTTATGGAGTTCCCTGATTCACTAGATATTGATCCCACAACGACAGAAAGTGACGAGGACGATGTCGTATTCATCGATGTTCCGATAGATATCCGCTCTATTCACCTTCGTCTACCTTCCACCATTCCAGGCTCTTCTCTCGGAACTATCCAAGTACCGGTCGTCTCTAATCACGAAGAGATGATCAGTACTATTGAGCAATACGAGGATGACTTTCGTACCTTGATGGCGATTATCAGAGATTCTACTATTGAGTACACGCCACATCAGAGAGACTTGATCGAAGAAATTGAAGCAGAATATGATGTTTATCGTGCCACCAATTCTCGAAGTCCTCAGCATCTACAAAACCGCATCCATGCCTTCGCCGAAGATCTCGCTACTCAGCTTCTGCAAGAACCTCAGAACAGTGATGAGCCATCTGCTGACAATCTGGAGTTCTTTGAAAACCGGAAAATCATATATGGCAAGGTATACGAGACACTAATCATGTCTGCATTTCCATATTCGCCCAGACAGATGGAGTTTCTACACTCTTACAGATACAATATGGACTATGCTACTGGAAACCCTGATGACGAAGTCGACAAACAGATGATGAGTGATCTTCAGGGATTGATGAACTCTATGGCTAATAACGATCATATCGACGATTCTTCACCACACAGGTTTTACATCGACTGCACTTTAGAATTCCATGCTCACAAAATTATCGAAAGGCTGGAGCGTGTATGCCAGGAGGAAAGGACCCGTGACATCCCTTCATCCATACCTGACGATTCGTTGGTTAACACCGCGAACTTCATCACAGAGCAGCTTAGAGATATCTTCGGTACTGTCTTCACAGGGGAGCCAAGACAGTTGTTCCATGATGGACTGCGTGAGGTTTACAATAGAATGATTAACATCTTTCGTAAACCCAACCTCACGTATTCCAGTCATCAAGAGCAGCTCATCCAAGGCATCCTCGAATCCATCGAAGAATTGGGAAGAAGCACCAGCGTCAGCACTCATGAAGACATCCATCTGCGCTTCTTCGGATTCATGGATTCATTAAGGCAGGAACGACCAGAGCGTGAGAGACTTGAGTACAACGGGACCTACTTCATAGATTCCGACGGACCCATCTCCAAAGCAGTCTATGACATCTCCTGGGACCTCTTATATTTGCAGAGGGTGGCTGAGGAACACTTCGATAGCTTCCATCTCTTCGTTTTAAGAATCCCGAAAATCACCCAAGTCATCACTCGCTATTTCCTCAAGTTCTATCCCCAAAACTCCAGGGCCCCAACACCGAGCATCTCTAGCCCTGGAGGTTCCTCTTCCGGCTGATCCAGGAGGAACAAGAGTCGAGCCCTCGACTTTAAATAGAAGCGCTTCTCGGGAGGCAACCCGTGGAATAAATATCCTTTAGTATTAGTAGTATTTTAATTTCCAAGAAGTGAATTATCTCTGACTATCTTTCACACTCGGATATACAAAATCTTTCAAAACACCACTCCATTTTTAAAACTAACAGCTTTTACAACATCACTAATTCCAGAATATAGGAAACATTTGCAAAATAATAAGTCATGTGTTTCGAGTATTTGAGGTACTTGTGTGCTACTTTCACACATTATGCTCGAACTCGTTTAAAAACACATGTCTTACAAATGATTTGTAGTAGAAAGCATCTCTTCACATTCTGGGATAGTGATACACTTTTTCGGCAAAAAGCTATAAAAATGAGAAGTTGGTTAAAAAGTATATCCAACGTGTTCACACTTATGAGATATTTTCACATGAGAGAGCCAGTGAGGAGAATGAAGAACCAAGCCATTTTGTACCAAGTGCTCTTCCCAACAGCCGAATGCACTTCATGGAACTGCCGAAGGGAGGATATCTGGCACATACTCTTCTTCAAAGGCAGCATATCTTCTGACTCTCAACCTCCTTCAACCACCTTGATAGGGGAGTTCTCTCGTTCTTATCCTTGTCTTTGATTATTTTTGCTTTATTTTTCAAGTAATCTATGCCATATCCTTAACTTATCACTAAGTGTGGGATTCCAGCCCAAAACAAACGCTTGAGAAACATTTTCCGATATGTTCAAACTCTAAGTGTGGGATTTTACTTACAATAAAATCTCAACTCAAGAGAACATTAGGGACAATGTTCCTCTAAGTGTGGGATAGCGGTATAGAATACCTTAGGTCTGATTCTTATTTCCAAAAGCAAACTCGGAAAATGTTCCTCAATCTTAAAAAAACCTCACTTTTGCTTGAAATTTTTCAAAATTTTTGAATTAAAATGTCTTGAGAGGAATCATTTTCATATATGAGTAATGTACTTTGGAAATTAGGATTAAATAAATTAGGACTTTCTTAAGCTGAAATAATAAATCTAAAAGGCATCGCATGACTAGACACATACAACCTAATCTTGTAGTGAGGTATCTTGAGCCATGAAAAGCATTCATTTTTAATGCTTCACTATTCGTTTGATGAGTGTATACCGATGCATGCATCCGGAATTAGAACTTGCTCCTGTTATACATGTCGAGACCACATTGGTTGAGTACCGTACGCGGTATAGGTGCAATCAGGGGACCTTGACATTCCTTAGGATCTAACCCCATTTTTACATATCTCTTCAAGCCCAAAACCCTTCCAACACTCAATTTTAGTGTTGATGATCCGCCTAGAAAACCCTGTTGAGCCTTAGCCTTTTCATTTCTTTAAAACCCAAACTTTAAACCCATTTACATCCGCACCCACCAAAACCTTATCTTAGAAATTTTTAAATTTTTGAAAAATGCTATTTAGGTATTCTTTTTGCTTTCACTCAAAAATTACAAATCTCGTGTTTACTCAAAACTCCTCGTGTACGTTCCCATGATCAAAACTCAAATCGAGAGTCTTGTAGTGCATAAAATTGGCACCAAGTAAATTCGAAATTGTCAAAAGTGTGAAAAAAAAATGAAAGTCAGAAAAGATCTCAAAAGGGCAGTGAATAAACTGAAAAATTCCTTAGAAAATCCTTGGCAAAGAAAGTCCAAGCCAAAAAAATAGAAAATAGAAAAGAAAAGAAACGAAAATATATATCATCTGAAATAAAGCTAAGTGCTTCAAAATCTCCCAAAAACTCCGATTCCTAAAAGAGTATAATCTTCCGTGCGTTTTAAGAGATAGAAGTCAAAATAGCTATCTCCTCCCCTTATCGTTATCCATTTCCGTTTTCATTAAAAAGTTTACCTAAATAATTTTTTTTTTCATGAGTTTAAAAAGGCCTAAGATAAGCAAAACCCCTTTTACTTAAAAACAATTTCCCACTTATCCATTTCCTTTAACCCTCACCAAACATTACAACCCATTTGAATGTCCTGGGATGATTAGCACCGTCCTCACCTAAGAGGTGGAGATGTGATTCTCGAGCAAGCCTATGACGATGGATACTGCATTTCGTTTGATTAGAATGATAGGTAACCCGAAACACTTCTGAGTGAATTGAGTGACCACCTTGTGAGATCGCCTAGTCATGTATATCCCAACAGTATGCCGAAGAGATTTATTTCATGTTTCTGAAACGAATAGCTTATTTTCTCTCAGTTTCCAGGATATATTACTTGTATATGGGATTGTTTGCTCTCAACATTTTGATTCACCCAAAATGCATTAACACTTTCAAATATTTTCATTGGGGAAGCAAGTGAGAAATTTAAGTTTTGCTTGAGGACAAGCAAAGTCTAAGTGTGGGATATTTGATGACACGCAAAAAGTCAGGTTTTTGTGTGCCATTATCTCACATTTTTAGCCCAATTATGGATGAAAAACATTTGAAATATACATTTTATACTAAATTTCATAATGAAGGCTAAAATATAGATGACGCTTCAAGAATCAACCAAAAAGGCCTAAAAACGAATAAGATGGAGCATAAACAATCATAAGCATTCTCGTTCACGCTTTTTAGCACTTTTTAAGATCCGCTTGGAATTATGACCTTTAACTTATGTCATTTTCTTCCTTAGGAAAATACGATCGCGTGGATATAAAGAACGCTGAAAACGGATACCCGAGTCAAAAGTTACGGCCAAACGAAGAAACAAGGCAACCGGAGAAGACCAATACGGGAAAACCAAGCCGTATACGGGCAAGCACAGCCGTATACGGCCTGGACATGACCGTATACGGCCTGCCAATGGCGTATACGGCCTGGACCAGCCGTATACGGCCTGTGTCCTCCCGTATACGGCCTGTGTCCTCCCGTATCGTGCCATTTCCACCCGAAATACGGGAGGTCCCCTCGTATCGTCCTCCTCCCTCGTACAAGATCAAATTTTGATACGGTTGAGCGATACGGCTGGACATTTGAAGGTGCAAATACGGCTGGACGATACGGCTGAGCGACTAGTATAAATATGGGATCAAATCACCTCATAATACACATTCAAACATTCACATTCTCAACACTCTCTCACTACTCTCTCTCTAGGTTAGGTTTATATTTTCAGTTTTCGTAGTTAGCGGCTAGTTAGTCACGGATCTGACCGGACGAATAGGGGGTAATATTGTAATATTGCTTGGAGGATACTCGGAGTTCCGCTTGTATTCGTTCACGTTATATTCAGCTACGCTGTTACTCTGGTTAATTCTATCCTTTATCTATTTCATTATGATGATTGTTATTACTGTTGTCATGCTAGATTTAGGATTGTTTGCCATGATTAGCGAGTAGTATTATTGCGTGTTTGCTATGATGTAATTAGTCGTATTAATTGGGATGATGTCATTATGAAAACAACGGAGGTAACGTTATACGGATTTCATTTGTATAGCGCCGGAAACATCACTAATGTGTGTAGTACGGAACGTGGAAGCTATGAAAGTCGTGGGCACAATCCGTTGTCGATTAATGATTAATTAGTGTGTTAATCCACTTTCTATCTATGATTTTAAACCTCAATCAAACTTAACGCCTTTCAACCAGTAAACGTGGCTACGGCCTTAATGATAGGACGTCGCGAACCCTATCCAAGGTGATTAGTTATCTGTGTCTAAAACATGGTCTGATTTGCGAAGAATGTAAACACTGTTTTCTAAAACGGAACACCAAGTACATCGTCATCATGGAAATAATGTTTTCACTATCGAACGCAAAGTACATGGTGATTATGGAACAACGTTTTCTAACTTGAACACAAAGTACACCGGTACTGTGGAAAGATCGCTTTCCCTTCAGAACGCAAAAGTACACCGTACCTGTGGAAATACTGTTTTCTAACTGAACGCAAATATTACGCTATTTGCAAATTAGGGATTTATTGGGATTTCAAAGTAAGGGCTGGTTTATATCATAGATGGAGAATCATTGTACTCAAATACAAACTTAGTTAAACAAAGTCTAGGGTTCCAACTATAAGCAAAGTAGGTACCGCAAATCGGCTAAGTACTTGGTATTTCCACGGAAAATAGCCGTAGTTACCTATTGTGCACTTTATTAAATCATACTTAGACTTTACAAACCCATCGATAGAAAGTGATCAACGCACGCTAAATCTAATCTCGAAAGTGAATATTTTGTTTAGATTAAAGTATCCTTGTGGGGTTAAGAAAGGTCGGACATCGAGATTGGTTTGTCGCCTTATTCACGCACCCAGGATTTATTTCCATATAAGGGTCACTATACCGTCATTGGTTAGTGTTGTATGGCTGGATAAACTACTCCGATCAGAATCACGATAGCCTAGTTACTCAGTGACATACTGATCGAGAAATCTATCAGTAGGGAACTAGTGCTTACTCCACTAATACTTGAAATGAATGGAATATAAACTTTTGAGATCATATTACAATCCATCATCCCAATTAAGAAAACTAATGAAGTCATAGCAAACACCTCCTCTAGATTATCTGCTAACTACTGATATTTTATCTTGCTTTATTTAAAATTTTCTGCCTAAGTATAAAAAACCAAAACCCCAAAAATCTGTTAAAAATCATTACTAGTTAGATAAATCGTCTTCAACGTTAACGTTTCACAATACTTCTGGTTTATAGAACGACCCTAGGTCATACTTACTACTGTACTCCCATAGTTTTAAGTATACTTAGGCCCCGCATTTACAAATTTTAAAACCCACTGATCGCCGCGCCAGGAGGAAGGCCCGCAACGACGCGAGTCAAATCGCAACCGACCTCTCGGCGCGCATCAGTCCTAAACTATTATAAGTTAAGCATTGGATCGCGAGAGGAAGAGGAACCAAACATTGTGGAAGCCGAACTAGAAGAAGCATTTGTTGAACCATATTTTTGAAAATAATGAGTAAATAAATCTTGAAAGCATTTGTTAAAATGTTTTTTTGTATTTCGTGAAAAAAATGGGTCCTCGTCATTCAATTCCACGTTACAAATGTTATCGATAAGCAATTCCACCCCGAAAACGTTTAAGCATGGGTTTATTGCGGCGGCACAACTAATTACCGGTGGCATTTCTTTAAAATATTTTCTTAGTTTTTTTTTTCATGGGAGCCACCATTAGTGCGTATAAATTATCAATAAATTCGTATTCGCTTAGTTTTAAACACATTAAAAAAATTTGGTTAAGTACCAAGTGAATCGTGCGATAATAAACACCCGATAACAAAGTAGTTGCGGTTTTAAAAAGTTTGAGCAATTCGGTTATCTTTTCAATAACATCCAAACATCCGCTTGGAAATTCGTTTATAGCATAACCCCATTGGATAAGTTGTAAATGAAAAGCTTGTAAAGTCTCACGTTGGCGTAAACCACATACAAACATGTTGTATGTCGAATTCCATCTTACGGGCATGTCCCAATTAGAGGTTAAAAAAATGGAATCCGTTTCCTTACACAATCTCATATAAAGTTTGTATCTAGCCTTACCCTTACAAAATATATCTTGCAACATGTTTTTGTACGCGTCTTTTACTTCACTTATTTGTGAAACCGCTAACCCGTCTTGCACAACTAAGTTAATGATGTGTGCAACACATCTACTATGGTAGAAAATGCCTTTCAAAGGTGGGTTGTATTTTAGTATTAATTTTTGAACGGCGTTTGTATTATTACTCGCATTATCAAACGAGATAGAAAAAACCTTTTGTTTTAATTTAAACATTTTCATTACATCCCGTAACATGCAAAATAAATTTTGACCCGTGTGAGGATAGTCAAAGTTTTCAAAAGTAATGGTACGTTTCATCATTTGCCAAGTTGAGGGATCAACCCAATGTGCGGTAACACAAAGGTATGAACCGGGCAAACCATGAGGAGCCGACCAAACATCGGTTGTTAGTGATACACTTGTAGTTAAGTTTTCAAAACCGGTTATTAGTTGAATTTTAGCATTTTTCCACAATTTAAGTGCATCACGTCTAAGAGTAAGACGTGATACATGATTATATCGGGGTTGAAGAGTATTTTGAATAACCTTAGTAAGCCGAGGGTTGTCGAAGTGGTTGAACGGCGAAGCTTCTTGAATCACAAAGCCGGCAAATGCTTCTCGACACCGATCCGCTTAGTATGTGAAAATACCTCCATCCCGTGACATGGTTGCTTGACCCTCCTCCGGATTAGTTTTGTTTGCACTACAATACTTTAAAGTATGTTTGCTCAACGTTGAGTTGGTGTCGGCTTTTAAAAAACTCCCACATCGTTTACAATGTGCCTTAGTCGAACCATCCGACAACAACACTTTGTCAAAGTTACACCAAATCTCCGGATTACGTGTTGTTTGCAAAACTTGAACAATAGTTGGTGCATTTGACGCATTTAACGAACTAACAAAATCGTTAGTTGAGGAACTTTGAGTTGCCTTTTTGAGAGCGTTTTGAGAGGATGAGAGTAATGTTTTGAGAGTTTTGTATGTAAATCGTAAGCGTTTTGAGTGTTTTTTCACTAGAATGAGTGAGTTTGAGTGTTGTAACTAACCCAAATCCAAGGTATCTATTTATACTAGTTTTAGGATGGAAAAATGGTAAATAAAAAGCAAAAAAAATGGATATAAAACGGATAGGTGCTCAAACACAACGGCTAGTAAAAAAACCGGGTTCAAACCGGGTTTTAAAACCGGTTTTTGGAACCGGTTCGGGTACAACCCGGGTCCAACCCGATTTGAAACATTTGGGGGCGTACCCGGTTTGGTACCCGGCGGGTACTAGTATAACCCGAATCGGGTATGGTCTACCCGGTTATTGACCGGGTCGGGTTTTCGGGTATTGACCGGGTCGGTTTTCCAACCCGGTTTTTTTGGTCACCCCTATCTAACAATGATGAACATATGGGCTAGGCCTAGTGGGCCTTCTCCAAGTCTAGTAACGATTAGCATCACCTTCTACAACTCCAATTGGGCCTTTATACTTTTGCACTATTTTTAGGTATATCTTTTACCGACCCAAATGTCATGCCAAAAACCCAAAACTCATAGTTATGCATGAACAAAAAGCCCAAACCCGAAACTGTAACACCCCCAAATTCTACTGTTTAGCGGAAACAAGCTTTGGGTGTTACTAATCAATAATCAAGCACAAAAGTAAATCAAATGACATCTATATGCAACGTCGTACAATAGTACAAAAGTATTACATTGTTAAATCAGAATAACAAGCATCGAGTTCGAAAATAGTTTCCTGGAGATTCTAATACATAACTGATATACAAAAAGTAATACAAAAGAATCTCCACAAGTTTGTATGCATGCGACTCGAGCTATCAGTCCAGTGGGTGTGCAGTCCTACGGCTGCTTTAACCCTGAGATAAATGCTAAAAAGTGTCAACCAAAAGGTTGGTGAATCTCACAGGTTTAGTAAAGTAAATCATATATGAACCACAAGTAAGTACCAGCAATGCCCTCGAGCAATGTAAGTAGTTTAGTAGCACAGTAAATCAGTAAGTCAACACAATTACCATGAGCTCACAAATTGAAGCTTAACAGTGTAGTGTGAATGGTACAATCAAGTACCGTATCAAGTACCCCCGTGAGTGCTATCCGAACACTCATATGTAAAAAATACTAATATGTCTGTTTCTACGGTGAAATCCGTGGTAGCGCTACTACCCCAGGCAGGGATTGTCAATCCCAAATGGATCCATCTACTAGTAATCGCGCTTAAGTCCATAACTAACAACTTATGATATGAGGCTTTCAGTGGATAAAAGTTACTCATGTAATGTATGTAAAAGTAGTGTAAACAGTTCAGTACTTGTGTTCATACGTAAAACGGTAGCAAATATCTCACCCCAAAGTAGAAAACAGTAAAAGTGGGGCTGTAAGACTCACCTGAGTCTAGCAAGTGTGCTTATGTAAGCAAACAAGAATAGCGGATGTAAGTTCGTAGGTATGTCTCGGATGTAATTCCGTAAGTTGGTTCTCCGAACCCTGCAACCTTCTGGCGTCCGAAACGCACATGGTTGTAAGCAAATAAGTAAGTAAGTTGGTGTCACGAAGGAGCACCCATGCTAGTTGTCCACTCAACTAGGTAATGTCCAAGTGTTTTGTTTGTACGTTTGTAATTGTTCGCAATTAAGTGTGGCCCGTTGGTGACGGAGGTGTAATAATAATTCAAATATTATTATTATGTAATTCATCGTGTTTGTATACCTTGTTCAGTATATACATAAGTTGGTTATTTATAACGTGACGTGTAACCGTCGTTCAGATGTAAGTCCGTGCGAGTGTAAGCTCGTAGTAGTGTGGGTGTAATCCCATCTAAGTGTGTGTGTAATCTCATATGTAGTTTCGAGTGTAATCTCGTTTGCGTTCAAGTTGTAGCGTATACTTCCAAAAGTATATGTATATCATGTAAGTGTAGTGTCGTATAAAGTATAGTTGTTGTATGTATTCAATACTTAGTGTAAAAAGTATTTTCAAGTTCCTGTTTTATGTGACACTGCATGCGTCACTGCATGCGACACTGCATGCGACACTGGGGTTAGTGTCGCTATATGCGACATTCAGAAGTTATGCGACACAAGTGCTAGTGTCGCAGTATGCGACATTCGAGATTTTATGCGACATTTGGCTTAGTGTCTCTATATGCGACATTCGAGATTTTATGCGACATTCGGCTTAGTGTCGCAGTTGGGTTTGGCCCTCCTACGACACTAGCGGCTGATTGGATTTCAAGTGTCGGGTTTGTGGTCAAACGACCTCGGTTTGACCCGATACTTTTAGGGAAGCCTTATATATGTTAAATAAGCTTTAGAAAATTGTCGTTACATTTTATGGTTGACCCGAAGTGTCGGTTTGGTGAAATGACAAAAACAGCCCCTTGGAGCTTCGGTTCCAGATTTTAAACCCGATTTAACCCCCGATTTCACCCATTTCTACTCCGAATCAAGCCTAACCAAAAATCACACATATTCTCCTAGGTGTCTTGTTGATTTCTACACTTTATGGTAATTTCATAAGCTGATTTACTATTTTAACCAAAAATAAATATGAAGAGTGGTCAGATTTGGTCTAAAACAAACCTCTGTTCAAAGATCGAGTTATACACTAAAATTCGTGTATTTATGGAAATGGCCAAAGAAGAACTTTTTATAGAAGACAAAAATCCAAACTTTTCCAAGTGGTCTCATACATTTATTTAACCTAGAACTCAAGTTATAGCCGAAATGGTGAGACACATTTTCTGAGCAGATTTATGTGTTTTGTGTTTATGTTCATAAAAATGATTTTAAGTTACTTTTTGGACATTTCTTGGTTGAATGAGCATATAGACATGTTAATACATATGTTATAAGTAAAATACAAGAGTGATGAAGTTCCTTACAATTGTCTAGATGAAAAGAAGTAGAAAAGTCGTTGTGAGCTCGATTCCTTGCGTTTTCTTGAATTTCCGAGTGGTGGCCTTGTGGTGGATTATGGTGGTGATTGTTGTAACACCCACTGTTTTCGAAACATTATTATAATGTAATTCGACCCGGAAGCGGAAGTCCCAAAACAAGCATTTCATTTTTCAAACATAAAAGTCCAGCTTATTTCAAACATATAAATAAATATTATAAACATATAACTTTTAAACACAATCATTGGGTGTTATTGAATCCAAAAATAACATTGATTTAGCAAAATCAATATCAGAGTAATACGCAAGGTCGTCAAACAATCCATTCCAGCCACCGACTTCTTGCCCAACAATATAAACAATCATAACCTGCAAGAAGTGGGAATGTGGGGGTTAGCTCAAAGCTAAGTGAGATAGAACTGTAACCGACAGTCCAACTCAGATATAACACATCAGCTTACAATAAATAATCGTAAACGCAACAACAATCAATGTTTACATCATCAAGCACTGTAAACACACAATCACTAAAGAGGACCGGTGGTCCTTGAGGAACCCTCAAGCCGCGGTGGCCCTCAAGCGACACTTATAAACCCCACTGAGCTGCAGGCCAATACAGCGGTTTACCGATAGCCTGTTACTATTATCTCACACAATTTAGATTCCCATTAACGATGTGTACAAGGAATCCTCATCGTCCAGACAATAGTAACCAATGCCCAACACTTGTCGACCTCTTTATTAACACATATATGCCTCAAAGGCCATATAACACTTAACACAATTATAATCATAATAGATTAATAATTATTCAACAATAACATATACGGTTACCCGTTGTAACCAAACATGTTATAACTCAATCACACTGAAGGTACAGGTCCACTCACCGATACCTCAGATGTCCACTCAGTAGTCTAATGTCACTGAGTCTTCTGTATATCTGAAATCATCACAGAATACCACAAGTTAGTAACTTGTCAACAATGATGATATTATTATAATAAACAATACACGTTATAATCATATAACATATCACAATGTCTCATCGACCCCATGTCATATTAATATAATAACAACTATCATAATATATCTTAATATAATATATCATATCGACACAATAAGCATGATCAATTACTAAAATGATATTTAATACTTATGTCCCCATCAATCTTTAATGATTACAAACCATAATTATATTACTAACCTTTATAATAAACAATTCAACACTTATTATCATCAGAGATCACAACCGAATATAATTATTAAATAGTAACTTGCACTAATGTCATCTTATCATTTCATGCATAAGCATACCATTTATCTCGCAAAGTGTAACATTAAACACTACAATAAAATAGTACAAGTAAACATTACTCAATTTGAGCTTCATGTACAATTAAACTCAATGTATACACCAAATAACACAAGAATCAAACTGCATCATAAAACATGAAACAGTGGGAATACGTTCTTATTCCCCGGAATACGATCGTATTCCCAGCCCCTTCCAGCCCAAGTTTTGATCAGCCGAGGATTTAAGGAATACGTCTAATGAATACGTTCATACTCCATGAATACGTTCGTACTCCCTGAGTACGACCGTACTCCCCAAATTACCCTGAATACGATCGTATTCCCTGAATACGATCGTACTCCCCAAAACTTACCTGAATACGATCGTATTCCCTGAATACGATCGTATTCCCGTGTTCGTCAGAGCCTGTACCTGCTGTTCTAACTCAAAACCCGAATCAAAACCCACAAATCATCAAACCAAGGTATCTAATCGAGTATAACAAAACAACAAGAGGCATATAGCATCATATATCATCATTTATATCATCTAATTCATCTAATAATCATAAACCCTATAATTTTGCATATATATATATATATATATATGATGAATACTTACAACTTGAAGACCAAAAAGATGATGGTGATGATGTTAAACTGATGATGATGATTAAACAACAAGATCACAAGCAATCACTCTCTCTTTTTTCTCTCTTTTGATTTCAATGATATATATGTATGTGTGTATAGCGAGATAGAGATAGAGAAAAAGATCAAAAATAAGGGAAATAAAGAAAAGTAGGTCGGCCCAACCTTTTTAACCCACTTTCACTAGTACAAAATAATACCCGCTCTAAACCTATTGCCTGGAACCCGAAAATACCCGCGAGACAATAAACTTTTATTTTACCGTCAGGCTTAACTATTTAAAACAAATATTATTTTACTAGTCACAATAATTCCTGGAACTCATTTACCTATTTATTTTCATACTCAAACACATATATAATTTCCTACTCATTTAAATCATTATTTAAATTCCGGAAAATATCATAAACGTCTAGGCCCGATTTGCTGATGTTACAAATCTTCCCTCCTTAAAAAGATTTCGTCCTCGAAATCTAATCCAACTCGAAATCCTCGATTAGGTAATCACATAACATCCACAAGGATCAATTAGTATACCGTATCACACTTGAAACAAAATTATCTATCCATAATCAATATATATATATCCAATCCAAGATAATCCATCGATATAATGATTTCAAATCATTTCACAATTCTAAAATCTCCGAATAAACCAACAGTTAACACTCAACAGTTTCAATTAGAATCACATTTCGAAATCTCAAACAACTGAATTCAACACAATATTATGCAACCTTTAATCCACTAGTAACGTTCCATAGAAATTTCCAATTTCCGATAATAATCTATCAAGTCCTCGAGCTAGATAGTTCTCAATCACTCCATTAAGTCCGAAAAGAATTTCAAACGCATAGGATAAATCTTTTCGCAAATCAGCAACAATTCCAATTAACCTCAAGTCTCACAATCAAATCTTTGATTTAATCTAACCATCACCCATATCTCCATGAGTTTAAGGTAAAACAACCATTACAAACTCCAAGTCAAGGATGAAATAATTCCTTCTCATAGCTTAGGCTATCATAAACTATAAATAATAACCAAGTCTTATCGCATCAAACACGATTCAATCATATGGAAGATATCATAACACTTTATAAGATCGTTTAATCCATCAATCAATATTAGGTCCAAATCTGACATAACAACAGTTCCAATGTCAAATAAACATCCACTGTTCAATCTACAATTAATTCCAGAATAATCAATCTGTCATACCAGTCAAGTCAAATCACACAACATATTCGAGATAAGGCTAATCATCCATTTCCCGAATCTCATCACATTAACTTTACCAAATTACCGTCTCAATCAAAACATATCATGTCTTATTAAAATAAAAATTGACACTAACACAATCAACCGCAATATGACCCACTATCCAATATTAATTCTAGTCACCGACATGGTAACCTAGATTATCTAATATCAATTAATTCTACTATAAAAGAATTAACAACTACAGTGGGGATCAATTCAGTTATCACACAATGCACAAATATAAAATGCAATTAACTCTAAATCACATAAACATATGGTAGTATAGAGTTAATACATAAGTACCTGAAATAACGTCAGGCAATCCCACAGTTTTTATCAACTGTTGTATGAAGAACTCTGTCAGCAACTGATGACAAATTCTCCCACCCATAGCAAGAAGATGACGACCTCCCGACCAATCCCAACTCCTATCTCCTAGCCTCTGGACACTGATTCGCTCGATGATTCTCTTTGTGACAATTCCAACAAACATGATGAGGGTAATCACAATCATTTGCAACATGTCCAAACACGCCACATTTAATGCATCTGGCGGTCTGAGAATTACACCGCCCGATGTGTCTGGTTTTACATTTAAAGCACCATTTGGGTTTATCAACTGAACCCTTACGGTCACTCTGCCATTTCCGTTAACCCTTACTAGAAGAATCACACTCAGATGATTGCAAAGCCCTGTCTCTATTTAGTGCATCATGAGCCCGCAAGTCACAATCCACTGCACGAGCTAAATCAAAAGCCCGAGAAAGCAAATCTGCTAATCTCACTGTTGCCCGATAATTGGGTGGCAATGTTCTAACAAAATGATCAATCTTAGTCCTATCAGTTGGGACCCACTGTTGAACAAATCTCAATTTTTCTGTAAACTGATTAATCAACTTATCAATAGTCATTTGATCGGTCAGGTGAAGTTCCATAAACTCGTCCCTAATACGCGATATATCAAACTCAGAACAATATCGTTTACATATCTCATTATGGAAATCTGACCATTTAATAAATGCTTTCTGTTGTGGAGTCAAAACGGCTGTAACCGAATCCCACCAATTCATTGCTTGACCCTTCAAAAGTTGAACTGCATACGGAACCTTATCTTCTTCTCTACACTGACAAACCTCAAATTTTGTTTCAATATCTCGCAACCAATTCAAAGCATCTGAAGGATTTGAACTGCCTTGAAATTTCGAAGGTTTACATGACATAAAAGTAGTAAAAGAACAAACTTTCTGCTGAGAAGATCCAGCCTGCCCATGTTTATCATTCTGTATTTCCAAAGAAAAAGTATCCATCCGAGAGGCACTATAAGGAGCATTGGCCGGGTAATCATTATCTGCCATATCTGTAATCAAAACAACAATCTCGCAAACTGTTAACGGTTAGTACATAACATGCTAACCAAATTCTCATGCAACACTAAGCCCACACTATGGAATGTTTGACCAAACACAAACAGATTTGGGATTGAACATTACCAAAGTTCAATTCGCCCAAACCTATGCTCTGATACCACTTGTAACACCCACTGTTTTCGAAACATTATTATAATGTAATTCGACCCGGAAGCGGAAGTCCCAAAACAAGCATTTCATTTTTCAAACATAAAAGTCCAGCTTATTTCAAACATATAAATAGATATTATAAACATATAACTTTTAAACACAATCATTGGGTGTTATTGAATCCAAAAACAACATTGATTTAGCAAAATCAATATCAGAGTAATACGCAAGGTCGTCAAACAATCCATTCCAGCCACCGACTTCTTGCCCAACAATATAAACAATCATAACCTGCAAGAAGTGGGAATGTGGGGGTTAGCTCAAAGCTAAGTGAGATAGAACTGTAACCGACAGTCCAACTCAGATATAACACATCAGCTTACAATAAATAATCGTAAACGCAACAACAATCAATGTTTACATCATCAAGCACTGTAAACACACAATCACTAAAGAGGACCGGTGGTCCTTGAGGAACCCTCAAGCCGCGGTGGCCCTCAAGCGACACTTATAAACCCCACTGAGCTGCAGGCCAATACAGCGGTTTACCGATAGCCTGTTACTATTATCTCACACGATTTAGATTCCCATTAACGATGTGTACAAGGAATCCTCATCGTCCAGACAATAGTAACCAATGCCCAACACTTGTCGACCTCTTTATTAACACATATATGCCTCAAAGGCCATATAACACTTAACACAATTATAATCATAATAGATTAATAATTATTCAACAATAACATATACGGTTACCCGTTGTAACCAAACATGTTATAACTCAATCACACTGAAGGTACAGGTCCACTCACCGATACCTCAGATGTCCACTCAGTAGTCTAATGTCACTGAGTCTTCTGTATATCTGAAATCATCACAGAATACCACAAGTTAGTAACTTGTCAACAATGATGATATTATTATAATAAACAATACACGTTATAATCATATAACATATCACAATGTCTCATCGACCCCATGTCATATTAATATAATAACAACTATCATAATATATCTTAATATAATATATCATATCGACACAATAAGCATGATCAATTACTAAAATGATATTTAATACTTATGTCCCCATCAATCTTTAATGATTACAAACCATAATTATATTACTAACCTTTATAATAAACAATTCAACACTTATTATCATCAGAGATCACAACCGAATATAATTATTAAATAGTAACTTGCACTAATGTCATCTTATCATTTCATGCATAAGCATACCATTTATCTCGCAAAGTGTAACATTAAACACTACAATAAAATAGTACAAGTAAACATTACTCAATTTGAGCTTCATGTACAATTAAACTCAATGTATACACCAAATAACACAAGAATCAAACTGCATCATAAAACATGAAACAGTGGGAATACGTTCGTATTCCCCGGAATACGATCGTATTCCCCGGAATACGATCGTATTCCCAGCCCCTTCCAGCCCAAGTTTTGATCAGCCGAGGATTTAAGGAATACGTCTAATGAATACGTTCGTACTCCCTGAGTACGACCGTACTCCCCAAATTACCCTGAATACGATCGTATTCCCGTGTTCGTCAGACCCTGTACCTGCTGTTCTAACTCAAAACCTGAATCAAAACCCACAAATCATCAAACCAAGGTATCTAATCGAGTATAACAAACAACAAGAGGCATATAGCATCATATATCATCATTTATATCATCAAATTCATCTAATAATCATAAACCCTATGATTTTGCATATATATATATATATATATATATATATATATATATATATATATATATATATATGATGAATACTTACAACTTGAAGACCAAAAAGATGATGGTGATGATGTTAAACTGATGATGATGATTAAACAACAAGATCACAAGCAATCACTCTCTCTTTTTTCTCTCTTTTGATTTCAATGATATATATGTATGTGTGTATAGCGAGATAGAGATAGAGAAAAAGATCAAAAATAAGGAAAATAAAGAAAAGTAGGTCGGCCCAACCTTTTTAACCCACTTTCACTAGTACAAAATAATACCCGCTCTAAACCTATTGCCTGGAACCCGAAAATACCCGCGAGACAATAAACTTTTATTTTACCGTCAGGCTTAACTATTTAAAACAAATATTATTTTACTAGTCACAATAATTCCTGGAACTCATTTACCTATTTATTTTCATACTCAAACACATATATAATTTCCTACTCATTTAAATCATTATTTAAATTCCGGAAAATATCATAAACGTCTAGGCCCGATTTGCGGATGTTACAATTGTGGTGGCTTATGATGGTGTAATGGGGCTGGAAAAAACCAGCAGAAAATCGTGGTTAGGGGAAAGGAAAAGAGGGAGAGGTAAAGAGTTGGAGTGAAGTGTGAAATGAGAAGGTATGGTGTGTTTGGTGATGTTGTAGTCAACAAGCTAACAAGAGGGGAGTATGGGATGGATGATTTTCTGCAGAAAATCTGGTGGGTCCCACTCCATGTGGTGCATTACATTGTTTCCCCAAAGTTACGTTAAGTGTGGTGCTCGTTTACCCGATCGTTTTACGTTTTAATTAATCGTATAACGTTTTATGTAATGCGTTTTGTTAACGATTTAAAACATAACATTTTTAATAAAAGTTTTACTCAAGTAGCATATTTTAAGTTACTAGAATAATATTCGAGTTTTCGTTCGGTCGTCGGTTGCGAATTGTGCGCTTATTCGAATCGTGTAACGTTTTCAAACGTTTTAATTGTACGCTTGCAATTGCGATATTTTTACTTGAAGTATTTTACCAAAATACTTATTAATGAGTTATAAATTATAACTTGAATTTATTTCATGTGTCGGGCGCGTTTCGCACGTTTTCATCGCGTTCGGAGTGTTTTTAGACGATAAATAATACGTGTAATATATTACCACAATATATTAAGGTAAATAATATTTATTTGAATATTTCCATATTATTTTAGATAGTTTGTCACCAACGTCCATATTAAACAGTGTCGGACCTTGTCCGGTTCATGAGTGTACGATTTAAACAAATCGTATAAACGTGTATGTAATTACACAAAATGTTACGTATATTTAGATTAATACAATACTAAATACACGTAATTACACGTAATTACAAGTAGTTAGGCACTAATTAAAGTCCTAATTTAGCGGGTGTCACATTCTCCCCTTGTTAGGAGAATTTTGTCCCGAAATTTGCTCGAAATCGCGGTGTGAGTAGAGTCTGTGAACAAGTGTGGATGTTTCAGTCGCATTTGGTCTTCCCGTTCCCAAGTGAATTCAGGACCTCGCCTCGAATTCCACCGGACTTTGACAAATGGGAATACGGCTTTGTTTCAGGCGTTTGACCTCACGGTCCATAAGTTCCACGGGTTCCTCGACAAAGTGTAGTTTGTCGTCAATGTGTATCTCTTCGAGAGGTATAATCAGTGTTTCATCAGACAGAGATTTCTTCAAGTTAGAAATGTGGAAAGTAGGGTGCACGCTACTGAGAGCAGGAGGTAGTTGCAGTCTGTATGCCACTGGACCAATCCTTTCAAGGATTTCGAACGGTCCAATGTACCTGGGATCCAGTTTCCCACGTTTGCCAAAACGGATGACGCCTTTCCAAGGCGATACTTTCAGAAGTACTCGATCTCCGACTTGGAACTCGAGATGTTTGCGTCTCACGTCAGCATAGCTTTTCTGACGATCACGCGCTGCTTTCAGCCGGTTTTGTATGCCGACGATCTTTTCGGTTGTTTCGTGTATGATTTCTGGACCGGTGAGTTGTGTATCCCCCACCTCAGTCCAACAAATAGGTGATCGGCACTTACGACCTTACAGTGCCTCGAAGGGTGCAGCCTTAATGCTGGTGTGGTAGCTATTGTTGTACGAGAATTCGCACAACGGTAAGTGATTTTCTCAGTTTTTACCGAAGTTAACTACGCAGGCTCGTAGCATATCCTCCAATGTTTGTATGGTTCGTTCGCTCTGACCGTCAGTTTGTGGGTGGTATGCAGTACTCATATCCAAACGACTACCGAGAGATTTTTGCAGTGATTGCCAGAAGCAAGAAGTGAATCGAGCGTCTCGGTCAGAGATAATCGAGATGGGCACGCCGTGCCTTGACACGATCTCTTTCAAGTAGATTCGTGTCAAACGTTCCATCTTGTCAGTTTCCTTGATGGCTAGGAAATGAGCAGATTTAGTGAGTCGGTCTACGATCACCCAAATGGTATCGCAACCGCTAGATGTTTTCGGAAGTTTAGTAATGAAATCCATGGTGATTTGCTCCCATTTCCATTGTGGGATTTCCGGTTGGTGTAGCAAACCGGAAGGTTTCTGGTGTTCGGCTTTAACCTTAGAACAAGTATGGCACTTGCTAACATAGGTTGCAATGTCAGCTTTCATGTTGGGCCACCAATACATTTCCTTGATGCCATGATACATTTTATCGGCACCCGGGTGTATAGAGTATTTGGACTTTTGAGTTTCATCCATCACCAAGTCCCGCAGGTTCCCAAAACTTGGTAACCAGATTCGGTTTGAGAATTATTTGGCCCCGTTTGGTTTGGTTTCCAATTGTTTATCCATGCCTCGCAAGGCCTCGTGTTTCACATTTTCAGCTTTGAGTGCTTCGAGTTGAGCAGTAAGGATTTGGATTATCAGGTCGTTGTGTATAGTCATACTAAGTGCTCAAACTCGAAGGGGTTTCACTGGTTCTTTACAACTTAAGGCATCGGCCACAACGTTGGCTTTGCCTGGATGACAACGGATTTTACAGTCGTAATCGGTAAGTAATTCGACCCAACGGCGTTGTCTCATGTTTAAGTATTTTTGGTCGAAGATGTGTTGGAGACTTTTGTGGTCGGTGAAGATTGTACACTTGGTACCGTACAAGTAGTGTCTCCAGATTTTTAGAGCGAATACAATTGCCCCCAACTCTAGGTCATGAGTTGTGTAATTCTTTTCGTGGACCTTGAGTTGTCGAGAGGCGTAAGCAATAACCTTGTCTCGTTGCATCAGTACGCAACCGAGACCTTGGTGTGAAGCGTCATAGTATACCACGAAGTCATCATTGCCTTCGGGTAAGGATAAGATAGGTGCACTGCAGAGTTTCTGTTTGAGCAGCTAAAAGGCTGACTCTTGTTTGTCAGTCCAATCGAACTTCTTTTCTTTTTGAGTCAGTGCAGTGAGATGTTGTGCTATTTTCGAAAAATTTTCAGTGAATCGCCTGTAGTATCCGGCGAGTCCTAAGAATTGGCGTACTTCGGTGGGTGTAGTAGGTGCTTGCCAACACTTAATGGCCTTAATTTTCGAATGATCAACACGAATACCTTGACTGTCAATCACGTGTCCAAGGAATTGTACAGTTTGCATCCAGAACTCACACTTGGAGAATTTGGCATATAACTCCTCGTGCTTGAGTAGTTCTAGAACGGTTTTCAGGTGTTGCGCATGTTCTTGTTCATTGCGCGAGTAAATCAGAATGTCGTCAATGAAGACAATGACAAATTTGTCGAGGTAAGGCTTACACCCTATTTATAAGGTCCATGAATACTGCCAGTGCGTTGGTTAAGCCGAATGGCATCACTTGGAATTCGTAATGGCCGTAACGAGTTCGAAAGCTGTTTTTGGAATGTCGGTGTCACGAACTCGTAGCGGGTGATAACCTGACCGTAGATCGATCTTTGAGTAAAAACTCGACCCTTGTAGTTGGTCAAACAGGTCATCAATGCGAGGTAATGGGTAACGGTTCTTGACGGTTAGTTTGTTGAGTCTACGATAATCAATGCACATGCGGAAAGAACCGTCTTTCTTTTTCATGAAGAGGACCGGGGCGCCCCAAGGTGAGGAACTCGGTCGAATAAGTCCCTTATCTAGGAGTTCTTGCAGTTGAGTATACAACTCCTGAAGTTCGGATGGGGCTAAACGGTACGGTGCTCGTGCCACGGGTACTGCGCCGGGCACAAGATCAATAGAAAATTCGACTTGTCTAGTTGGCGGTAAGCCGGGCAAGTCTTAAGGAAAGACTTCTGGGAAGTCTCAAACAATAGACACATCCTCAAGTCGCTTCTCCTCCGACTTTTTCTCCATGACGTGTGCGAGGATTGCCTGGTACCCTTTTCTCAAGTATTTCTGGGTTTTCATACATGAAATGATGTTCAGTGTCGTCCCACCGGTCTCCCCTTGTATGACTAAAGTTCCATCGGTGGCGAGGGGAATACGGACGATTTTCTCAAAACAGATAATCTCGGCGCGGTGTTTGGATAACCAATCTATACCGACGATTATGTCAAAGCTGCCAATCTCGACAGATATAAGGTCAATAGAGAATAGCTCATCAGCTAAGTTTAACGTGCAGTTAGGTATCATACTATTAGCCTCAATGAGTTTGCCGTTTGCCAATTCTACTGTATACTTAGAATCTAAGGCAACGGGTGTAGTGTCAAGTAGTGGACAAAACTCATCAGATATGAAGCTCCTATCAGCACCAGTATAAAATAACACAGAAGCAGTCAAATTGTTGAGAAGGAACATAATCGTGACCACATTCGGGTCCTGACGGGCTTCTCCAGCATTGAGTACAAAAGCTCTGCCTCGAGCATTGTTGTTGTTGTTCTTTTTGTTCTTGTTTTTCAGCTTGGGGCAATCGCTTCTTAAATGCCCAGCAACCCCACATTCATAACATGTCCTGGGAGTGTTGGGTTTGGTGTTGGTGTTGGCAGTGTTGGCTCTGCAATCCTTAACAAAGTGCCCGAATATCTTGCACTTGCTAGAGGGGCAAGAACCATCATGGTGAAGTTGGCACCTAGAACAGTAGGGCTTTGTGACAACCTTCACCAAACCGTAATCGTAATTCAAACTTTAAAAAAACTCATTTTTTGTGTAAGATTTATTTCATGGATTTCTTTACAGCAAAGTCTTCGTTTTTGAAAAACGAATCCAACGGAAAAAGAATCATCGCAAACGGACGTGTAACGAAGGAGATACGAAGCAAAACGTAAAACGAATAAACAGTTCTGGACTGGGCTGATTTGGACCGTGTGACCTAAGTTATTTTATGTGTCTTCTTTTATTTGGCCCTAAAGACTGACCCAAACCCTTTCCTTGTGAGCCCATTCGGCCAGCCCACATAACAAACCCATTAAACTTAAGCCCAAACAAATATATAAGCATATAAATAAAAACCTATATTATACCCTAACCCTTTTGGATAAGAAATATGATCGTCCCTGTCGTTTTTCTGCTGCCATCGACTAAAAAAAAAGAAGAGAGAAGAAATCAAAAGAAAACACTACCGAATCGAATTCAAGGCTTGAATTAGTGTGTTTCTCGTTCGCGTGTTCGTATAGGTATAATCATAAACCTTAATCAATAGTTTTCTTTATAATTTTCTGAGTTATACATGTATTTAGGTCGATTTATGTGTTTGGGGATTGAGTATATTGGTTTTAAGGTGTTTTTGAAGTCGAAAGTTATAAAGTCGTAACTCGTATAATCTGTCCAGATTTTTGTGGTCGTAATCAGAGGCTGTTTTGACCTAGTTACGTTCATTTTCAGGCTTCGGCCATAACTGGAAAGTTGTAGATCTCGAAATTTTACATCAACCCTCAAGGTTTCGGCATCTGAAACGCATTTTATGATTTTATAAAAATTATTTTGCAAACTGTTGTATTAATGCATTTCGATTGATTCGTATTGTCGGTTTTATTCGGTTCAATCCATTGTATCCCTCTTAATCTTGAACATGTTAGGATGGATAAATCAGTATATAAGTGATTAGAAATGAAATATATGATTGTATTGGTGTTTTGGATTGGTTATATGAATATTTAGGGCTGATTACTCATGAACCCTAATATGGTCAGATTCTATGTTCGGATTGGGAAGCTTGTAACTTGGTCGTTTCATGATGGTTTTTGATGAAAAAGGAGTCTAAACTTAAGTATTTTTAGTCTACTTTCAAATGGATTTGGTTTCATGGCTAAATGTTGAGTATAAGTCAGTCGAAACAATTTTACAAGATTGAGTGTCATTTCTGAGTTTTTCAGTTCATGATTTCGGTTAACTTGTCGATTTTTGAAATGTAGGTTAAACTAATAATTAGGCTTTGAAATTTTTAGCGAAGTAATTTTTAAGTGTTAAAAATTTTCTGTAAAAATATGATAATCTTTGTAAGTTTCTAAGTATTTTAAACAAATTATAACTTTTGTGAAGTCAGAAAGTCTTGTTGGTTTAGAGTAGTTCAATTTGGTGAATTTTTAAAAATAGTAAATCAATGAAATAAGATCTGGAAAAATTACATAATTTTCGTAACCCATTGAAATATCACTGGTTAAATTTTTAGAGTCAAATGATTCCATTAAGTTATATTTAAAAATTCGTAAAGTGGAACCAAATTTCTTGACAGAATCTGAATTTCTCATTAAGGTTGATTCTTGTAAGAATACATTAGGTTGGGTTGTAAGATAACTTAGTGAATGTGTTTTGGACTCGGGGTACAATGGAATGACCTAGTTATGTCTAGGTTGTAACCCGTATGCATACCTGATCATTGTAGATTGCGAGTGGTTTGGTGAATACACTTAAGGGCAATACTTACTTCTGTATTTAAGGTGAGTTTCGTGGCCCCTTTTTCATTTTTATTTTTAACGTTTTGGGGGAGAAGAATGCTCAGATATTTTAAATTGTTTTATCGCTATGGAAACAATCTTTGAACTTGCTTTTGATCATGAGTTGCTATGAAATACATGTATAGTTTAATGTGCATTATTTGTTTGTGTGGAACGATAACATGAATAGAGCATAGCTTTTGTGTGTGGTTATTTTGTGTGGAACGATGATAGGAACGTTGTGACCTTGAACGATGAAACGTTGTAATCTTACACATGTGGATGTTTCCACTGCTGAGGTAAGATTATCTTGAAACGTAGGAACGATGGAACGTAGAAACATAGGGACGTAGAAACGTAGGGACGTAGAAACGTAGGAACGTAGTAACGTATGATGTAACGGAACGTTGTTGTGATTATTTAAAACGTTGAACGTGTATCTTATTTTAATGTTGAAGCGTGTAACTTATTTGTAACGTGGATAACGTGTGAATACATGAACGTTGTATTATTATACTTTGTATACATTGCACTCGTGTGTTTTAACTGTGACACCCGTCAAATTAGGACTAGAAATTATTGCCTAATCAAGTCTTAATACATGAAATTAGTTCTGTGTTAGGCTAATTAATGTATCAATATATATATTGTTAAATATATACAATTATGCGGTTTGATTAAATCGTACAAGATTCAAATCGAATGTAATTCAGTTCAATTAAATACGGACGTTGGTGAACAATTTTATTGAATAATACAATATTATTTAATAACACAATTATATCCAAAATATTATTTTTATAATATTTCGTACTTATTACGTGTCGTACAAACTAAGCCTTCGCGATTAAAAATGTTAAACACATAAACAAAATAAAACAAGTTAAAGTTACGTTTCATAACGCAATTACTAAGTATTTGGTGAGATACTTCAACAAAATATTGGGTAAATATTTGTATTTCAAAACTTGTAATTAAACGTACACAAAAGTTATTTAAACGTTTAAACGATCGGGAAAACGAACACCACACGGAGCGCAAACACGGAATCGAAGGTGGAGACCCACACTTCAGTGGGCCCCCATCGAAAAATCTGCCACAAAAAGGTGGGAGATCCCACCCTTTCCTCATTTTATCATCATCTTCACCATTCTCACTCTCTCTCTCTTTCATTTTTCTCTCAAACACAACCACACCACCATCTCACTAAAATAACATATTATTACCACGAAACGACACCGGATCATACCACTCCTTTCGAATAAAAGAACCACGGCGCAACGATCTACCTTTCCATCTTTTCGGATTTTCCTCGCGTCGATTCGTAAGTTTCCGACAAAACCCGAAACTTTCCGTTTTTACTCATTTTTACTTGTTTACGGTTTGTCTATGTTTGTAATGTCCAAAAATGGGTTGGGTAAAAGTTTCGGACCAAACGGAAGTTGTCCGGCCGTTTTTCCGGCCACCGGAACCTGATCAGTCGCCGACGTCGCATTTGGCCCAAACTTTATGCGACGTTATGTGCGACGTCGCAAAACTCATCATGATGTCGCATGGTGCGACATCAGTCTCAACGTCGCCTTAAGTGGCTAACGTCGCACATAGCGACCTCGACCCTTACGTCGCAAGAACTAACAACGTCGCATATAGAGACGTCACTCTTAACGTCGCATTAAATTGCGAATGTCGCGCATAGCGACGCCATGCTCAACGTCGCAGTCAGGACATGCGACGTCGCACCCAACGTCGCACAAACCAGAAACTAGAAAACACAAATTTTTACTAAGTGTCGAGACCCAAAATTTTATCACTTGATTTTACCCAAATTCAACTCGCAGATGCGTTTTTCACCATAACAATATGATAGAAATAAAAAATTGTCGAGCTGACCTGGCATCTCGACCCCAGCCAGGGGCCAGCCCCTTGGACCTCGCTAGGGGTTGCCACCCCTGGAACCCCGCTAACCAGGGGCACTGCCCCCGGACCCCCGTCACTTAGAGTTTGTAACGACTTCTAAAACACATCAAAACACACTTTTCAAGTATAACCCCACGAAATCAAAATAATAATAGTTGAGATTATTATTACAAATTCGTCACCAACGGGCCGTACACGCTTTCCAAAACTCAAATAAATCAACCAGATCGTAGTAATCTGGACAAATTAATCAACCAAATCGTAGTAATTTAGATAATCAAACCAACCAAATCAGGGTAATTTGGACATCATAGTTGGGCAAACAACTACAAAGGTAGTCTTTTAAGATACCTATGCAATTAATAACCATCGCGCGTATCGGACGCCTTCAGGTTACAAGTCTTCGGACATCAATTCAAAGCTATTCAATTCAATTTTATTTCGATAAACACTCAAGGCTCAGGTGAGTCTCATGGCCCCTATTTTACTGCTTTTCAATTAGGGGTGTGATATTATTGCTCTTTTTGTTTTACAAGTTGAACGCAAGTACAAATCAAGTCAAATACTACATGAGTTTCAAGCTAATCAATTTAAAGCCCTCCATAGCATAGTCTGGTAATACGTAGTAGCGTGAATGTTAGTATATGATATAATATAGGATTGACAATCCTCGTCCGGGTTAGCACGCACTAACTGGTCAAACGGACGTATTAGCATTTGGGAAAACGAGTGTGGATTAGGCACTCGTAGGAGGCATTCAAGTTGGGTTTCCTTAATTGGACCTGACACTCAAGTTAAGCTCAGACTATGTGCTCATGGCTGTATAACTTTTATTTTGCTTAATTGCATTTTAAATTCAATTATAAATCTTGCGGTTCATACAAATATGTGTTGACATACAAACCTGTGAGCTCACTAGCATTTCGCTGACCCATTTTAGCATGTATCACAGGTAACCAGCAGTAGGTTGGACTGCTCAATCAAGGCGAATTAGCTCGAGTCAGCATGCAAACAATCAGAGATTTAGCTGCATTATTATATTTTGTATAGATTAATTATGTACTTAAATCTCTCAATTTCAACCGAGCTAATGTAAACAATATTTTTGATGTAAACTTTTGGTTTTATCAATACAAATGTAAAACGACACATATAGTGGTCGTTCATTATACCTTGTGTGCTGTGATATTTAATTGGTCGCGCCCCGACCCGAATCGCTTCCGCATCATAAATTTGGGGGTGCAACAGATTGGTATCAGAGCCTAAGGTTATAGTGAACTAGGTTGCATTTAGTGGGCCTAGACTATGACCGTTAGGCAGTATTTCCTTATTAGGTATGATTGGTTCAGGAATTACAGCATACGACTTTAATTTAACATAGCCTGATCAACTATGTACAATTAAGGAAAGATGATGTAAGGTCTGAAACGATTATGTTGAACGGGGATACACTAGTTGACTCTGACCTCGAGAGAACCGGGACTCAAACATATCTGTGCTAGACACCCAATAGGCTATTATGTGGTACTAAGTATACATAGATAGGCCTCGTTACAATCTTATGCTATATTATATAAGTTATTATATGGATATAAGCCTCATTCTTTCTAACGCTTTGTCTCAGAATGGCAAACATACCACCAAGTTCATCACACTCTTATCCACATGGATCACGAAACCCAAGGGTGGCTGGAAGGGACGCCAGGTCGCCTCGAGCTAGCCCATATCCCACTCATCTCACTATAACGGACTTAGCCGCTAGGGTACACCATCACGATCAACAACTCCACGAAATGGATATCGAACTACAAGAAACTCGTGAAAACTGGAGACTTACAGCAATGGAACGAATCGAGCAAGTCTTTGAAGATCACGAGCACACTGTTAGCACCATGAAAACTCTTCAAAATCAAGTGGGAGAAACAGTCGAAACCATGGAGGTTGTCCACAACCAAGTGATTGGCAACCGAAATGAAATCTCTGTCCTACAATCAAGGCTGCATTAGTGCGAGACACGTCTAAGGGAAACCGAGGACGCCCTCCGAACGGCCAACAGACTCGCAGAATCTATGGCTCATCTCAACGCACTACTGCCACAACTCAATCTACGTTGGAATTAGCTTAGGCTGAAGTCTGTACTATATTGTGCTTTCGTAGGACTTATGTAATTCGACCGGATGTAACAATTTCCGACACCTTTTGTTAAATATCTAAGCCTGTAACTTTTGAGACTCGTAACTCAAAATTGTATGTAATCGTTTGACTTCGTAATATCAGTTGACAATTTCCCTCAATTAATCTACGTTATTTATTTTTACATCGTGATGTCGTGTGTTACCGCTTTTATATATGTACATCTGTTGTAATTATCGTTCTGGTACAATTTCTCATGTACCTTTTGTTTCTTTCTTGAAGAATCATGCCGCCCAAGAAGAAAAGTTACCGTGATGCTGAAATCAATGCAATTGTTTCCCGAGCTGTGGCCGATGCCTTGGCTGCTCGGGACTCACCTCGAAACTCCCGAAGTACTGGTGAAGCTCCCAGTAATACCCCTGTCATCAAGCCTTGTTCTTACAAGGACTTTCTTAGCTGCAAACCACTCTACTTCAAGGGTACGGAAGGTGCCATTGGACTGATCCGTTGGATAGAACGGATGGAATCTGTTTTCAACCTCTGCAACTGTACGGAGGATAACAAAGTTAAATTCGCTGCCTACACCTTTCAGGAAGGTGCTCTTACGTGGTGGAACACCCATGCCAACTCTGTGGGCATCGAAATAGCAAACCAGCTCCCTTGGGCTGTATTGAAGAAGAAGCTAATGGAGAAGTACTGTCCCGAAGAAGCCCTACACCGTCTGGAGGAAGAGTTTTGGCACTTGACGGTGCAGGGTACCGATATTGAGAGTTATACCACCAAGTTCCAACAGTTCGCCTTACTATGTCCGGGATTGGTTGAACAGGAGACAAAAGGCATCAAAAGGTATATCCGCGGCCTTCCTGAGAGCATTCAGGGGAATGTCGCTTCGGCCAAACCAACCACTACCGAAAGTGCTATCCGACTAGCACATGAACTCATGGCACTAGTTGTCAACCGTGAGACATCCAACAACTCCTCCAACAACAACAAACGCAAATCCTCTGAACCTCACAACAACCAAAACAAAAAGCCCAATACCATCCAAGTGTACAACACCAATTCTGAACCCAAACGCGCCTACACTTGGACATACCATACTGTTCCAAATGCAACTACCACCACCATGGTCCACGCAAGTCTCCCTGCAACAACTGCAGGAAGTACGGGCATTCATCCAAGGATTGCCGAGCCCCCAAATCCAATAACGATAACAACCAACAACCTAAATCCTGCTATGGATGTGGAGAGCCGGGACATTTCAGAGATGCATGTCCTAAATGGAAAAACAAGGGCAACAGCAACAATGCCAAAGGTAGAGCCTTTGTACTCAACTCTGGGGACGCCCGTCAGGACCCGAATGAGGTTACGGGTATGTTCCTCCTCAACAACTTAACTGCTTCTGTTCTATTTGATATTGGTGCCGATAGAAGCTTTATTTCTGATGAGTTTTGTCCACTACCTGACATCACCCCCGTTGCCTTAGATGTTAAGTACACCGTAGAGCTAGCGAATGGTAAACTCATAGAAACCGATAGTGTGATACCTAATTGCACTTTAAGTCTAGCCAACGAAATCTTTACAATTGATCTCATGCCTGTTGAAATTGGGAGCTTCGATGTTATCATTGGTATGCACTGGTTGTCCAAGCATCGGGCTGAAATTATCTATTATGATAAAGTTGTTCGCATACCCCTCGCCACCGGTGGAACTTTAATCATACAGGGGGAGACCGGCGGGACGAGACTCAATCCTCGCGCACATCATGGAGAAAAAGTCGGAGGAGAAGCGACTTGAGGATGTGCCAATCGTTCGAGACTTTCCAGAAGTCTTTCCCGAAGAACTACCTGGTCTACCACCACCAAGACAGGTTAAGTTCTCAATCTATCTCGTGCCAGGTGCTGCGCCTGTGGCCCGAGCACCATACCATTTAGCTCCATCCGAACTTCAGGAGTTGTCCACCCAGTTACAGGAGCTCCTGGAAAGAGGATTCATTAGGCCGAGTTCTTCACCTTGGGGAGCTCCGGTCCTATTTGTCAAAAAGAAAGATGGTTCTTTCGGAATGTGTATCGACTACCGAGAGTTGAACAAGTTGACCGTCAAGAACCGATACCCACTTCCCCGAATCGATGACCTGTTCGACCAACTTCAAGGATCGAGTTATTATTCAAAGATTGATCTTCGATCAGGTTATCATCAATTGCGTGTTCGCGATGCCGATATTCCGAAAACCTCCTTCAGAACCCGTTATGGACATTATGAATTTCAAGTAATGCCATTCGGTCTAACCAATGCACCGGCTGTATTCATGGACCTTATGAATCTGGTGTGCAAGCCTTATCTCGACAAGTTTGTCATTGTCTTCATCGATGACATACTCATATACTCGCGCAACGAACAGGAACACGCGCATCATCTCAAAACCATCCTAGAGCTACTTAGACACGAGAAGCTTTACGCCAAATTCTCCAAGTGTGAGTTCTGGATACAAACCGTTTAATTTCTTAGAAAGTTAGTTATCTTGTATATACTATATATATGAGGCAATGTGATCGTTAGGAACAGACTTTAACACCTCCAACACTCTACAACTTCATCATTTCACGATCAAAACACATTTTACTTCATCTTCTTCATCGATTCATCACTTTCATCACCAAACACCCTTTAGATCGATCATATTGTGCTCTTTCGTTGTATTATCCCGAATTTCAGCAATTAAATCAACAAAGGCAATGAACGATTGTTCCTTCCCGAGGTTTTATGCCGGCGATCTAACAAAGATCAAGGGCTTTCCTCGTACATCCTTGTGTCGATTGCATTTACTTTATGTTTTTATTGTTTAATGTGCATTACATTGATCTTTTGATCATATATTCCGCATTATCCCGATTTTATCTTATATTTATCATCAATATATGCATTCATCTTGTTTGCAATTCTGTTTTTACCACAAAATCAGCATTACATCAACTTTTTATCATAATACTTGCATTATCTCAAAATTACTTTGCATTTTACTCAAAACTCTTGTATTTATCTCGATGATAAACGTTTATTTTATAAGAATCATTGTTCTTTAAACTCTTAGTCATATTTTTGGCAAGTCTTCTGTTTATATCATATTAGCTTAGTGAAATTCATATTGTTTCACCGTATACTTACGTTTAAAGTCAATTATCTCGAAAATAATAACAAGCACACTACCTCACTTTACTGATTTGATCACTTAATTACTTAGGGTAATTTTTTGACCAAAATAATCATAATTCATTAGATAATAAAATTAGATTACAAGATACGAGTTTCAAAAGATTACAGAATATGAGTTCAAATGGTTACAAATATCGGAGTTTACAAAAGATGCCGGGAATTGTTATATCCGGACGAATTACATGAGTTTACATAGATAGCTAGTGGGTTACATAGTAGGTACTACACTAATCTCGGTGTAGATTCAGTCATGGCAGCAGAGAGGTTAGGTGGTCCACAGATTTTGTAAGTCTGGTGACCATTCTGAGAGCATCCTCGGTTTCCCGCAGGCGCGTCTCGCATTCTCGCAGCCTTGATTGTAAGATGAAGATCTCATTTCGGTTACTGATCACTTGGTTATGAACAATCTCCATGGTTTCAGCAGTGTCTTCCATTTGATTGTGGGTACGGTTAACGGTTACAAACAGATCTTCCTGATCTAAGTAGATTTGTGCAATGCGGCCCTGAGCCATTAGCATCCAGTTTTCTCGAGTTTCTTGAAGTTCGATTTCCATGTAGTGTAGCCTGCTCTCATGACGATGTATCCGAGCAGCTAACACCGGAACAGTTAGGTGTGTTGGTTCTTGAATGTACGGAGAGAGATCCATAGCTGAATACTCTCCGACATTGTCGGGGATCTCAATGTGTTCTTCAATCCTCCAGGTGGCCATAGTCGTAGGTAACCAGCTGCATTGATGAGCGATTGCTCGATGGAGAGCTAAAGTAGATGTGTTACCAGTAGTGGCAGGATTGGCATAGGGACTAGCTCGGCGCGAGCTTCCAGTGCGTCTAGTCACTAGGGATTCCGAGTGGCTACTGATGACACACAAAAAGTCATGTTTTTGTGTGCCATTATCTCACCATTTTAGTCCAATTATTAATGAAAACACTTAAATATGAACTTAAACATCACATTTCATCATAAGGGCTAAAATATAGACGATGTTTCAAGAATCAACCAAAAAGACCTAAAAACGAGTAAAATAGAGCACAAACGATTAACGAATATTTCGTTCACGCATTTAAGCACAATTTAAGCTATACTTGGAATTATGACCTCTAACTTATGTCATTTTCTTCATTAGGAAATTACGAAACTGTGAGCGTGAGAATCACTCAAAACGGATAAACGACGAAGAAGTTACGCCAAATCGAAGAAACGGAGAACCAACAGACCGAATACGGCTGGAACAGACCGTATACGGCTGAGCCAGACCGTATACGGCTGGACACAGACCGTATACGGCCTGTGCAGACCATATACGGCCTGTGCTCAGCCGTATACGGGCCAGCTCAGCCGTATTCACTCTATGCACAGCAGTATACGGTCCAGTTCAGCCGTATTCACCCTAGCTCAGCCGTATCGTGCGTTTGGGTGATAAAAATCAGGTTTTTATTCGCCTTTGCGATACGGTTATGCGTTTCATGGTTTGGATACGGTCTACGGATACGGTTGTGCGATCTCTATATATAGAAGCCTCATTTCATCATTTTGAAGACACACACTCAACACACAATCAATCCACCAACATCTACACACACTTTCTCTCACTACTCTCTCTCTAGATTAGGTTAGTATTAGTAGTAGATTAGCGGCTAGTTAGAGGGGCAATATTGTAATATCTCTTGGCGCGTACTAGGAGTTCTGCTCGTGTAACGTTCAAGTTGTATTCAGCTACGCTCTTATTACGGTTATATCTATCCTTTATCTATTTCATTATGATGATTGTTATTACTGTTGTCATGCTAGATTTAGGATTGGTTGCCATGATTAGCGAGTAGTGATATTGCGTGTTTGCTATGACGTAGTTAGTCGTAAATTGGTTGGAATGATGCTATGAAAATTAGTGCTTTGATTCGCTTTCTATCTATGATTTTAAACCTATTAAACAAATCGCCTTTCAACCAGTAAACGTGATTACGGCCTTAATGATGGGACGTCGCAAACCCCATCAAAGGTACTTAGTTATCTGTGTCAAACATGAACATGGTCTGATTTGTTAATCGTGTAAACATCGCTTTCTAAATGAACGCTAAGTACATCGTCATCGTGGAAATAATGTTTTCTAATTCGAACGCAAAGTACACTGTGGCTATGGAAATATGGTTTTCAAACTGAACACTAAGTACTGGAGCCGTGGAAATACTGCTTTCTATTATGAACGCAAAGTACAGTGTACCAGTGGAAATATGGTTTTCTGACTGAACGTGAATATTACACTGTTGACAAGTTAGGGATTTATTGGGACTTAAAAGTAAGGGCTGGTTTATATCATAGATGGATAATATTATGCTTAAATACAAACTTAGTTAAGTAGTCTGGGTTAGCCTTTATGAAGCAATGTAAGGTACCGTAAGTCGGCTGATTACTCTGTATAGCGTCGACAACACCTCCGGTGTAGTTAATACGTCGAAGCCGAGGAAAAGCCGCAGTTACTAAGCCTTGTGGAATAACGGTAACTCTGTGATTAGCAGAGCTGGTACCGACTAGGCCCTTGGTTCATCAATGGAAACACCTTCGGTGGAGTACAATGTAGTAATCACGGAAAGAGTCGTTGTTATCGGTCTATGTGAATCACGAGTCATGACTCAACACTCAGACTCACCAAACCATTGATAGAAAGTAATCAAGCACACTCTATAAACTTAGTCTTAAATGTTTTATTTAGATTAGATATTTTTGTGGGGTTAAGAAAGGTCGGACATCGAGTTGGTTTGTCGCCTTATTCATGCACCCAGGGTTTCATCCCAGATAAGGGTCACTATACCTTCACCGGTTATTGTTGTGGGCTGGATAAACTACTCCGATCAGAATCAGGATAGCCTAGTCACCCAGTGACATACTGATCGAGAACTCTATCAGTAGGGGGCTAGTGCTTACTCCACAGATACCTGAAATAAAAAAAATACAACCTTTAGAACACGTTTTCATACATCATACATCATTCCAATCAATAAGGCTACCGAAATCATAGCAAACACCCTCTCTAGATTATCTGCTATCTACATTTATTTTATCTGCTTTAATTTAAATTTTCTGCCTAAGTATAAAAAACCAAAAACAAACCACCAATCAAATCTTTTAAAACCTGCTAGATCGATAAGTACGCCTGTTTCGTCCACGATCCACAATACACTGACTCAAAGAACGACCCTAGGTCATCCTTGCTGCTATACACCAATAGTAACTAGGTATACTTAGGCCCCGCAAATACAAATTTTAAAACCCTCTGACCCAGCCAAGCGGGAGGCTCGCAACGACAGGAAGCGATTCCTAAAACCGACCGTTCGGCTGGCGTCAGCTACGACGTGTGCGAGAGAGAGATGATGAAGTACGCGTAGTTTGTCTAGATGATGAGTCCGCCATTTCTGTCGCAAGAAGGTTGAGTATCGTGAGGCCTATATATATATATATATATATCATATAATATAGCCTAGGGTGTCTAGCACAAACAAGTAATAGTCCCGTTTCTCTTGTGGTCAGAGTCACTATCGTATTCCTATTCAACATAACCATTTCAGACCTCACATCATCTTTACTTAATTGTACATAGTTGATCAGGCTATGTTAAATTAAAGTCATATGATGTAATCCCTGAACCAGTCATACCTAATAAGGAAATACAGCCTAACGGTCATAGTCTAGGCCCAATAATGCAACCTAGTTCGCTATAACCTTAGGCTCTGATACCAATCTGTAACACCCCCAAATTCTACTGTTTAGCGGAAGCAAGATTTGGGTGTTACTAATCAATAATCAAGCACAAAAGTAAAGCAAACGACATCTATATCCAACGTCGTACAATAGTACAAAAGTATTACATTGTTAAATCAGAATAACAAGCATCGAGTTCGAAAATAGTTTCCTGGAGATTCTAATACATAAATGATATACAAAAAGTAATGCAAAAGAATCTCCACAAGTTTGTATGCATGCGACTCGAGCTATCAGTCCAGTGGGTGTGCAGTCCTACGGCTGCTGTAAACCTGAGATAAATGCTAAAAAGTGTCAACCAAAAGGTTGGTGAATCTCACAGGTTTAGTAAAGTAAATCATATATGAACCACAAGTAAGTACCAGCAATGCCCTCGAGCAATGTAAGTAGTTTAGTAGCACAGTAAATCAGTAAGTCAACACAATTACCATGAGCTCACAAATTGAAGCTTAACAGTGTAGTGTGAATGGTACAATCAAGTACCCCCGTGAGTGCTATCCGAACACTCATATGTAAAAAATACTAATATGCCTGTTTCTACGGTGAAATCCGTGGTAGCGCTACTACCCCAGGCAGGGATTGTCAGTCCCAAATGGATCCATCTACTAGTAATCGCGCTTAAGTCCATAACTAACAACTTATGATAGGAGGCTTTCAGTGGATAAAAGTAACTCATGTAATGTATGTAAAAGTAGTGTAAACAGTTCAGTACTTGTATTCATACGTAAAACGGTAGCAAATATCTCACCCCAAAGTAGAAAACAGTAAAAGTGGGGCTGTAAGACTCACCTGAGTCTAGCAAGTGTGCTTATGTAAGCAAACAAGTATAGCGGATGTAAGTCCGTAGGTATGTCTCGGATGTAATTCCGTAAGTTGGTTCTCCGAACCCTGCAACCTTCTGGCGTCCGAAACGCACAAGGTTGTAAGCAAGTAAGTAAGTAAGTTGGTGTCACGAAGGAGCACCCATGCTAGTTGTCCACTCAACTAGGTAATGTCCAAGTGTTTTGTTTGTACGTTTGTAATTATTCGCAATTAAGTGTGGCCCGTTGGTGACGGAGGTGTAATAATAATTCAAATATTATTATTATGTAATTCATCGTGTTTGTATACCTTGTTCAGTATATACATAAGTTGGTTATTTATAACGTGACGTGTAACCGTCGTTCAGATGTAAGTCCGTGCGAGTGTAAGCTCGTAGTAGTGTGGGTGTAATCCCATCTAAGTGTGTGTGTAATCTCATATGTAGTTTCGAGTGTAATCTCGTATGCGTTCAAGTTGTAGCGTATACTTCCAAAAGTATATGTATATCATGTAAGTGTAGTGTCGTATAAAGTATAGTTGTTGTATGTATTCAATACTTAGTGTAAAAAGTATTTTCAAGTTCCTGTTTTATGCGACACTGGGGTTAGTGTCGCTATATGCGACATTCAGAAGTTATGCGACACAAGTGCTAGTGTCGCAGTATGCGACATTCGAGATTTTACGCGACATTCGGCTTAGTGTCGCTATATGCGACATTCGAGATTTTATGCGACATTCGGCTTAGTGTCGCAGTTGGGTTTGGCCCTCTTACGACACTAGCGGCTGATTGGATTTCAAGTGTCGGGTTTGTAGTCAAACGACCTCGGTTTGACCCGATACTTTTAGGGAAGCCTTATATATGTTAAATAAGCTTTAGAAAATTGTCGTGACATTTTATGGTTGACCCGAAGTGTCGGTTTGGTGAAATGACAAAAACAGCCCCTTGGAGCTTCGGTTCCAGATTTTAAACCCGATTTAACCCCCGATTTCACCCATTTCTACTCCAAATCAAGCCTAACCAAAAATCACACATATTCTCCTAGGTGTCTTGTTGATTTCTGCACTTTATAGTAATTTCATAAGCTCATTTACTATTTTAACCAAAAATAAATATGAAGAGTGGTCAGATTTGGTCTAAAACAAACCTCTGTTCAAAGATCGAGTTATACACTAAAATTCGTGTATTTATGGAAATGGCCAAAGAAGAACTTTTTGTAGAAGACAAAAATCCAAACTTTTCCAAGTGGTCTCATACATTTATTTAACCTAGAACTCAAGTTATAGCCGAAATGGTGAGACACATTTTCTGAGCAGATTTATGTGTTTTGTGTTTATGTTCATAAAAACGATTTTAAGTTACTTTTTGGTCATTTCTTGGTTGAATGAGCATATAGACATGTTAATACATATGTTATAAGTAAAATACAAGAGTGATGAAGTTCCTTACAATTGTCTAGATGAAAAGAAATAGAAAAGTCGTTGTGAGCTCGATTCCTTGCGTTTTCTTGAATTTCCGAGTGGTGGCCTTGTGGTGGATTATGTTGGTGATTGTGGTGGCTTATGATGGTGTAATGGGGCTGGAAAAAACCAGCAGAAAATCGTGGTTAGGGGAAAGGAAAAGAGGGAGAGGTAAAGAGTTGGAGTGAAGTGTGAAATGAGAAGGTATGGTGTGTTTGGTGATGTTGTAGTCAACAAGCTAACAAGAGGGGAGTATGGGATGGCTGATTTTCTGCAGAAAATCTGGTGGGTCCCACTCAATGTGGTGCATTACATTGTTTCCCCAAAGTTACGTTAAGTGTGGTGCTCGTTTACCCGATCGTTTTACGTTTTAATTAATCGTATAACGTTTTATGTAATACGTTTTGTTAACGATTTAAAACACAACATTTTTAATAAAAGTTTTACTCAAGTAGCATATTTTAAGTTACTAGAATAATATTCGAGCTTTCGTTCGGTCGTCGGTTGCGAATTGTGCGTTTATTCGAATCGTGTAACGTTTTCAAACGTTTTAATTGTACGCGTGCAATTGCGATATATTTACTTGAAGTATTTTATCAAAATACTTATTAATGAGTTATAAAATTATAACTTGAATTTATTTCATGTGTCGGGCGCGTTTCGCACGTTTTCGTCGCGTTCGGAGTATTTTTAGACGATTAATAATACGTGTAATATATTACCACAATATATTAAGGTAAATAATGTTTATTTGAATATTTCCACATTATTTTAGATAGTTTGTCACCAACGTCCATAGTAAACAGTGTCGGACCTTGTCCGGTTCATGAGTGTACGATTTAAACAAATCGTATAAACGTGTATGTAATTACACAAAATGTTACGTATATTTAGATTAATACAATACTAAATACACGTAATTACAAGTAGTTAGGCACTAATTAAAGTCCTAATTTGGCGGGTGTCACAGATACCGAACCCGAAAAAAAACCCGAAACTGTTTTTTACAAAAACCGGGTTTTTTGAACCCGGTTTGGGTTTTGGGAGAACCCGACGGGTTGGAACCCGGGTTGGGTATTTAGAATTCAAAACAGGGTTGAAACCGGGTCGAGTTTGAAACCCGGTCAAAAACCCGGTTGAAAACCCGGAAAAAACCCGAAAACTAGTCATTAACCCGGTTCGGGTTGATCAAAAACCCGGTTCGGGTTGGGTCAAAAGCCGGTTTTCACTTGTTGACCAAAACCCGGTTCGGGTTCCGAGTTCGGGTCGGGTTCGGTTAAAAACCGATTTTGTTCACCAGTACTCATAGTTACCCTTTTAGAGAAAGAAAATACTAATGTTGATTCTTAGAAGCTCTTTTTTCAAATTTATGATAATTTTCATGGGCTTGCCAATGTTTTGGGAGGACTCATGGTATTAAGCAGGGGCGGAACGGGTGAAAAAAGGTTATTTTAATTTCTTCTATAGTTTTGTTAGGGTGAAAATTTTAAAATGTAATTAGTATCTAAAAAAACTTTATTTTTTATATAATTTAAAATATTTTGTGGGGATGACTGCCTATACTGCCCCGCTCTCCGGCCCTGGTATTAAGATCACCATCTTTACAATAAATGGACTTTGTGATTTTGCACCAAAGTGAGTTGAGTGCAATATGAAATCTCCAGTTCACCATTTTCCTAGCATGACATAATTACTGAATTTGAGTATTTTGGTGCCTAAACAACCTTTGTTAAGAGATAATGAGACTTTATTCAAAACAATCTAGACATTTTTTCTTTCCATCGAGGATTCTTCTTAAAAAAGTAGGTGCATTGGAACTGTGATGCTTAACAATGGGGTAGAACCGTAGAAGCTAGCTAGAAAGTTGACATCCATTGCGGTGACACCAATTTCGTATAATTTACTTTTCAAGAAATTGACTTTTATACAAGTAGATCATACTTTTTAATTTCGATTGAAATCGAATTTAGTTCCAAACCTATTTACGAACTTAACTCCAATACATGAGTGTCTCTGAACTTCTGAAGTCTTAATTGAAGCCTGGAACATGTACATTCAACGGATTAGGGATTTGATTTTTTCTTGGTTTGTGTTTGGATTTTAAATATGATACATTGTATGTTTGCATCATGGGTAGTTAATACGGAGTATTTTATTGGAAGCTCTTAACTACCAGTTTTTCATTGATTTCCTTCAGTAACTTGAGACATTCCAACAAAAAGAACATACATAGTATGATTCCATTAATTATCAAATACAATACAACACATTGGCCTTATTCTACAGCAGCTTACTGGTTATTAAATAGAGACAGCTACGAAACTAACAAAGATGGATCGTTCGAAAGACAAACCAAAAATCGACTTGCCTGTAGCTTTTTTGAGGAACCAAGTGCCAAATGTCATTAGTTTGCTTGCTTGACGCATATAGTCAACATTTGCATTTCGGGATAACCATTAGAGGCTTTTTCCTTTGTGAAATTATGCCAAAGTTTTCACTCATGTCTAAAGTGGAAAGATTCTCCATCTTATTAGGAAGAGACCAATCAAAGTTTTGGACTAATGAAGCCAACATAAGGTGGATTTGCTTAATAGCATAGGGATACCCTGGACACATCCTTCTTCCTACACCAAAAGGTAAGAACTTGAAATGTTGCCCTTTGAAATCTACATTCGAGCCATAAAATCTTTCGGGTTTGAATAACAATGGGTCATCCCAAAGACTTGGGTCTCGGCCCATTGCCCAAACGTTGATTATTAGCTGAGAACTTTTTGGGACTTTGTAGTTCATGATTTCACAACCTTCAAGGATGGCTTGTGGATGTAAAAGTGGTGCTGGTGGGTGTAATCTTAATGTTTCCTTAACACAGGCATGTAAATAAGGAAGCTCGGAGACCTGTGATTCTTTGATGGACGTTGTTGAACCGATTTCTTTATTGAGCTCTTCTTTGATTGCGAACATAGCTTCTTTGTTCTTGATCAACTCGGCTAATGCCCACTCGATCGTTGAAGCTGTACTATGTGTTCCTCCAGAGAATAATTCCTAAATTACAAATTAATTTGATCACTAACTAATGTAGAGGTGGAAAATAGACCTATTTATACAAAAATGAATCAACTGCACTTCGGTTTCATCAACAAAGAGTCAACTGGGAAAGCAAAAATAAGGATAGTAGAGAAGAAAACAACTTTAATGGGTCAAAAGACGCACAAAGTGTTATATTCTTAACCTTTTAAACTATATGATTCGAAGAAGAAGGACATCTACAATATTATAATTTCGTAACAAGCCGATAACGTAGGGGTACTCTGATGAACCACCAACTAAAAGGTTGTGGTCCACGTCCCAAAAGTAACAAGAGTGTATGAACAAGGATGTGTCAGTTATATGTCCTTCAAAAAGTAGTTTTTTTAGTCACAAATGTGAATATATTTTAAACATAGCTATTTTGAAGCCAACCCAACACAACCTGTTTCAACCCGCGACAAAAAAAGTAAAAATAAGTAAATAAATACGGAGTAAATTGTAAAAAAGAGTAAATAAATAAATTGTTTTGACCTCAACACATTTCCACTAGACCCGTCCAGTTTACCACCTCGACTTGCAACAGTCAATAGGTATGCGTAAATGATCAATTTCAGCTCAGTTTTATATGCAAAGAGTCAACTATGGTTATAGAAATCAGGATAGCTTATAAGGAAACGACTTTAGTGGTTCGAAAATCACACACAGTGTATATTTAGAACCTTCTAAACCGTATGATCCAAAAAACAGAGTTACAACAACAATGCTATAATTCTTTAACAGGCCCAATAGGATAGAGTATATGTAGGCAGAAGGGTGTGTAAGTTATATGCATTTCAAAAAATACAAAGATATATTAAAAATCTGAAAAAGAGTCAAATAAAAAACTATTACAGACTAACTCTGTCCAACTTGTAGCTGTTTTAACCCGAAACAAATATAATGTGGTTTGAACCCAGCATATTGAGGCTAGACCCGTCCATTTTACCAGCTCTGAATATTCAGAATATAGACCCAAATCTAAGACAACATAACTAGACTTGTGGAAACTGTAAAAGCTTAAAAGGGATCGACTTACCACAGTCAACTGGTTAATCTGAAGATCCGAAAAGCCACATCTGAGCATGGTATCCAAGAAATCGTGGTCGTCAAAATCAGCCCCTTTTTGAGATTCTCTTTTAGCTCTTCTTTCCTTAATTATATGTTCCCATACACTATAAGCTTCATTCATAGCATCTGATGTGTTTCTCTTTAAACCTTGAGGATCCAATACTTCAAATACAGGATAAAAATCTGCAATATTTGGAGTTGTACCCAACTTCATCAACCTATAAAGCGCTCGTTTTAACCCCTTACTTTCCTTCCCATCACTCTCTAAACCAACAAAGTCTTTCGAGAAACATATATTTCCAAGTATATTTACTGTCGTAGCAAACACAAGTTCTCGAACATTCACAAGACTCCCTTGTTTTCTTTTTAAGAATCCCACCATTTCATCGACGTTTTTCTCCCTTATAAAAGACTGCGATTCTAGACCTTTAGCCGAAAACAACTCTGTTCGACATAACGACCTCAAAAGCTTCCAATGATCCGTGCACTCAGTCGCCCAAATAAGCGAGTATTCCTGTAAACCATCTTGACCAGCTTTAGGCACCCACCTACACTATGACCGACGAACAAGTTTCACCATATAATTAAAATTATAATATAAAATAAAAATTTGACTAACCAAAATAAGTAAAACAAACAAACTATTACTCCCTCCGCCCTATTTTAAATGTGCATTTTACTATTTCTGTTTGTCCCAAAAGTATTTTTCACTTAAAAAAAATAGTAACTTAAAACAATCATTAAATTCTCAAATCTACGTCATTTATTTTTCTTAATAACTCATTCTTAAAAAATTTAAACTAAACTTAGCTTGAATATAAGGGTAAAATTGACATCCAATCAAACTATCATAAATTCAACAATTTTTCTCAAGTACACCCAAGAACTGTGTAAAATACTCCGTAAAAGTTTTTTCAAGTAACTTAGGAAAATAAGCTTTGATTCACTACCACACCTGTATGTTGGTAATCTATCATGGGCTCTCATAATTTCGGTTGCAGCCATGGGAGACGAACCAATGACGAACAAATGGGTGCCAAGTTTAACCGAGCACAACGGGCCATAACAACGGGCTAACTCGGTGAGGTAGATATGAGGTCCTTTTAGCATATGGGGAAGGTTTCCTAATATTGGCCATGAAAATGGACCTGGTGGAAGGCTACGTGCTAGATTACTATATTCGGATTTGATTCGTGTACGGACGACGATTACTACGGCCAAGAGTGGCAGCAGCACAAGAAGAAAAATTAAGTAATCGGAAAACATTTGCATTTTGAACCGAAACTGAAAGTGTAATTTGTGAACGATAGAGATAGATGCAAGTTGTGAGTCGACAAGTTAGCACAACCCACTTGATCTTTCCTTATCATTATGGTTAAAAAAAATAAAAAAATTAACGTATCAATATGGTAATAAAGGTGACAACCGAAACACGACATATAGATAGTATAACTTGTTCGATAAAAACAATGATTTACGTACCAAACTGTCTTTATTAATATTGGTCATGGTGGGATATATATTTCATTTTATTTTAATTTAAAATGATAAATAAATGTATAGTAGCAGCAAAGGGTCCTTGTTTTTTATTGTTTCAGAATATTATCTTATCGATTTTGTACGATGACTACAAAGGCCTATTGAAATTGGAATACTATGCAATAAAAGTCCTACAATATTTCAATCTCAGGATATATATGTTGGGCAGTATTTAAAGCAAATAAAATAATAAGTTATTTTTTTAGGTGAGAATGTGTTTTTTTGAATTGTGAAAGTGTAAACTATTTATAGGTGAAAAACGGTGCCCTATGGCGAAAACGGTAATTGGAGTGGTTTACTATTTCAATACAGAGTCGGACAAATGCACATCGACTTTTTACACAATATATATTGCAAGTATCAATAAATCGGTGCAACTTGTTAGCTTTAAAAGATAATTATTAAGGAGCAGTGGAAAACCTTTCTTACTTCGATTTGTTAAAAAATTGAGAATTATTAACCAATCAATTTTTTAATTTCGTTGAATTTTTAATTAAACAATCAAATAATGTTGACACAAAAGATCTCTAAATAATATCATTGGTATCCAAACTCACGTCCAACAATAAAAATATCAGATAATGTTAATTATTTTTTTATTATAGATGATTGCTGTAGATAACAATTACGTAATTTATTTTTCATACTAGTGAAAATTGCACGGCCCACTTCTAAAGAAGTTAATGTCAATTTTGCGATGTTAATTGTATGTTAATTTCTAATATGATGGTTGATCTAAACGAAGAAAAAAAAACTTGATCTCTATCTCTTTTCCTCTACTATTGGCAAGAACAAACACTTCAATCAATGCATATGATCCACCTTGAAAGATTACATGGATAGAGAATAAGTTTTAAGAAGCTACAAAACTTTAAAACATTTAAAAAGAATTATAAGAAAAACAAGTAAATTGATAGATTAAGAAAGTAGGAGTGCTTGCTAAAAAATAGAAAATTTGAAGTGAAATGTGACTGTGTTGAGAGAGTAGACACGATATATCTAGAAGGTAATTATCAAAAAAATATGTTTATGCTAAATATTAGACAACTGCTAAATATATGTAACAATCTTTATTTGAAAGAAAAAAAAAAGAAGTTGATACAAGAAACAAAGATATTCATGTAAATCTACTATATATTTTGCATGTATATAGTAAGAAATGATTAAGTGATTAAGAGAAGTAATTAATATATAATAATGATTATTATTTTAATTGTGTACACATAGTAAGTTTTAAGAAGTTTACGTGTCAAGTTTTTGAAGAAAGTGTTCTTCGTATAGATTCGAAAGAAATTTTATTAGTATAAGATTAACTACTTTAGTATGATGATATGTTAATTTTAAAGTTTAAAATATAAATAAGATAAATGTAAGTAGCCTCATTAGGTAAGATGTATATATTGAATGAAATGTATTAGTTTTAAGGTGAGTATTTTAAGTATGATGATATCTTTTAAACTTTTATATATATATATATATATATATATAGGGTAGTGATCAAGAGGGAAGTGCCTTTTTAGGGGGAAGGGGGAAGCGTTAGTATGCATCAAGAAGCATATTACAATTATCAATCAAAACGTCAACAAAAAATTATTTTTATTGATAAATAGTAATCAAAATCGAAGCTATAAATAATATTTTAATGAATGAATCTCATTTTTAAATCATAACATTAATTGATGAATATTTATTTAATAAATTGTTAATATGCAGTGTGATGCGTATTAACTAATATGCATCGCGATGCATATTAAAACTTCACATTATTTGAAAGATATTTTTATTGTTAATATGCATCACAATGCATATTAACTAATATGCACCGCGATGCATATTAACGGATTTGGATCTAATATTCATAAATCGATGCTATAACTTGAAGAAATAATTTATCAAGTAAGCTTAACATTCATAGCATCGATTCTGATTAACATTTACTAAATTTCAGTTTGCTTTTTTCGAGATTTGTATGGGTGAAGGTAATATGCTTCCTGATGCATACTAACGCTTCCCCCCTTCCCCTAAAAAATGCACTTCCCTCTGGATCATTCCAATATATATATATATATATATATATATATATATATATATATATATATATATATATATATATATAAAAGGAAAAAGATAAATGTAATAAGTGTTGATGTGTCAAGTTTGTTAAGCTTAGGCATTAAGGTGTCATTTTTATAGCTAACATTTTGTATTTTAAAATAATATATATGAATAATGAATAATAGTTATATTTATTAAATCAACTTTAATTGCAAATGATGTGTAAAGGGTCGTGCGACGCACGGTCCACGCCCAAAAAGGTTAATGCTGACTTTTGCGATGTGATATGTATATTATTTTTAAGTGTTGATTGAAGGAGAATAATAAACTTTTATCTATTATCCTCAACTATTATCAAATACCAACACCTCGATTAATGTGTCATTTGAAACACCTTGATCGTAGACAATGGTGAGAAAAAGTATTGAGAATCTGTCATTTTCAGATGACTTATTTAGCTATTAGTTGCTCCTTTATAATAGTTGTGACACCCGTCAAATTAGGACTACTAATTAGTGCCTAATCAACTGATTATACGATTTGATTAAATCGTACGCAATTTAAATCGAACACAATTCGGTTCAATTTAATACGGACATTGGTGAACAATTCTATTAAATAATATAACATTATTTAATAACGCTATTATATCCAAAATATTATTTTGATAATATTTTGTATTTATTTCGTATCGTACAAATAACATCTAAGCGATTAAAATATTAAACACGCAAACAATTGAAACAAATTTAAGTTATATTTTATAACTCAAGTATAAAGTATTTGATGAAATACTTCAACCAAAAATATCGAGTAATTATTCGTATTTTAAAACGTATATTTAAACGTATAAAATAATTATTTAACGTTTAAACGATCGGGGAAACGAACACCGCACGGAGCACAAACGCAGGGAACAATTTTGGGACACACCCACATGGGGTGGGCCCCATAAAAATCGGCCAAGGTGAGGGTCATCACCTCCCTCACCTCACTCTCTTCCTCATTTCCCACTTAAACTCTCTCTCTCTCTCTCTCTCTTTTTCTTAATTCTCTTTCAAGAACAACCACCAGCACCGTCACCTAAATCCACCAAATAACACCACCAAACACCCTCATCTCCTCTCGCTCGTTTGAAGATAAAGAACCACGACATCACGATCTACATTCCTACCTTTTCGGTTTCTCCCGGCGTTAACTTGTAAGATTCCCGACAAATCACGAAAACTCTTAAATTGCATTATTTTTTACTTGTTGTTTATCTAAGCTTAAAATGTCCATATATGGGTTGGGTAAAAGAATTGGACCAAACGGAAGCCGGAAAACACGTTTTCGACTCAAATTCCGGTCATCAAACTTAAGTGTCGCATAGGCCAAAGCAGCATACCGTCACTTAATGCGTTACTTAAGTGTCGCACTAAGTGTCGCTAAAAGCCCTAATTTTGCGTCACTTACCCTAGTGCCGCATAAAACCCCTTTTTCCCGACACTTGCCTAAGTGTCGCAAATTCAATGCCCGACACTTCAGACCGACACTCCAAGCTACACTTGTCTAAGTGTCGCCTATAATTAAATTCCGATTTTACCCGACATTTGACCCTAGTGACGCTCCAACCCGATATCCGACACTTATGCCCGACACTACCTTAGTGACGCCTTATTATGCGTCACTTCACTAAGTGACGCCCTTATTACAGAATATCCCATTTTATGCGACACTTCTTAAGTGTCGCCTAAACTCTTAAAGTGTCGCATGAAACAGAACCAAGAAAACACAGATTTTTACTAAGTGTCGAGACCTAAAATTTTATAACCTGATTGCACCCAAATTCAAGTTTTAGATGCGTTTTTCACCAAAGCAATATAGTAGAAATAAAATTTTTTCGAGCTGATGTGGCATCTCGACCCCAGCCAGGGGCTCTGCCCCCGGACCCCCGTCACCTAAAGTCGGTAAATACTTTATAAGTATAACACTCAAACACCAAGACAATAATACTTTGGAATTGTATTACATACGAATCACCAACGGGCCGTACACGTTTTCAAAATACAATCAAATCAACCAAATCGTAGTAATTTGGACATTCTAGTTGGATGAACAACTACAAAGGTAGTTGATCGTGCCCCGAACGGTCGGTCAAGGAATCGCTTCCCTGTCGTTGCCGGACCTTACGCTCGAGGCGGGCGATCGGAGGGTGGTTTTAAATTTATAGAGCTGGGGACCTAAGTTTTACTTATAACTATGAATAGCAGTAAGTAATGACTCAGGGTCGTTCTTAAGATCAACCGTATTGTGAAACCAAGCAGTCAAGACGATCGATTCGATTTAGTAGGGTTTGTAAATGGGAGATTTGACTTTTGGTTTTTAATTACTTAGGTCCTAAATTAAACTAAATAAACAGCAAAATAAAATAGTAGATGATAATCAGTATGGAGAGGAGTGTTTGTTGTGATTTCATTAGCCTAAAGGGGAGATGATGTTTGGATTGATGTTTTGAAAACGTTCTTTCTAAGTATTTGTGTTCTACTGTTTTAGGTACTTTATGGAGTCAACACTAGCACCCTACTATCTTATTCCTCAGATACCATGTCACTGAGTACTAGGTTGTCATGATTCTGATCAGATCAGGCTGCTCTACCCTCAACACTGTCTTTGAAGACAAGTGACCCGTCTTGGAGTTAACTCCTGGGCGCATGAATAAGGTAACAGACCGATATTTAATTTATGACCTTTCTTTGATACCATAAAGTATTCTAATTCAAGTAGAGCATTTAAGACCTAATTCGGAAAGCGTCTGTTAACTTTTCATCGATGGTTTGTTAGGTTCAGAGCTGGTGGGTGACCCAGTGCTGCTCAGAATGTATACACCGACGTCCGTTCCATAGCTTGGGTGTATGGGAATCGTTCCCGAAGGATGATTCCGACACTTACACGAGGTACTAGGATGTTTTACGGCATTCCATGCCTTGCGCACTAACGCAAGTTAGAGTGTATACACCGACGACCGTTCCGTAGCTTCCATGCATTTGTACTACACCAAAGGTGGTTCCAGCACTATACTAAGTAATAGGATGTTTTACGGTGTTCCACGCGTATTGCACATTCGGATCACTCTGAACCCGTTTAAACTCAGTTTGTATTAAAGCTACCCATCTATGATATAAACCCAGCCCTCACTTAATATTACCCAATAAATCCCTGATTTATTCACGTTGTACTATACATTAGGTTTAGCGGTATTTCCAAAGATTCGAAATCAGACCACGCATAGATAGCACATATAATTAATTACCCTCAGAACAAGGTTCGCGACTTCTTGTCTTTTAGGGTTTTAACCACATTTATTGGAGGAAAGGCGATAGTTTGATGAACAGTTTATAATCATAGATGAAAAGTTAAACAGACATAGTTTTCATATTGTAACAATTGGAATAATATTTCCACAACGGATTGTGCCCACGACTTTCATAGCTTCCACGTTCCGTACTTCACACATTCGTGATGTTTCCGGCGCTATACAAATGAAAGCCGTATAACGTTACCTCCGTTATTTGATATCATCCTAATTATGTATTTAAATTAACATCATCTCCCATTATAACGGCTAACTACATCACAACAAACACAAAAGCTAACTACTCACTAATCATGGTAACGAATCCTAAATCTAGCATAATAACAATAGCATGCATTATAACAGATAAGGAAAGAGATAACCGTGATAAATACGTAGTTTGAATATAAGCTGAAAGATTACAACGAGTAGAGCCTCCGTTATTACAAAAGCACCCCTCCAAGTATCTCCAACAAATATTACAAAGCAACCCCTCCGTTAGTCTCTTTAAATATTAACGAGAAGCTAACTACTAACTAACTAACCTACTAATTCTCCTCTAACTCCTTAGAGAACTGTTAGAGAGAGAAACTACTACTATGTGTGAGAATAGAATGTGATTTGAATGGTGATGAGAAATGAGGAGGTAAAGCCTCTATTTATAGGCTTTCAAGATACAAATTTACATTCAACACCCTCGCTCCCAATTTTACACTGAAATACACCATCGAGCTATAAAATTCGACACCTAAAGGGGCGTATTCGACACCAAAAGGGGTGTATTCGGTAGCAAATAGGGCGTATTCAGTAGCAAACGGGGCGAATCCGGCACCATAGAGGGGGTATACCACCCCAAAAGGGGGGTATACGGCCCCATAAGGGGGGTATACGGCCCAACACTGTGTTCTTGAGTTTAAATCTAGGTGGAAAAGAAGGGAAATGAACAAAGAAGAAAAGAAAAGAAAGGAAGAGGAAGGAAGATAAGTTAGTGGGTTGTGTTCTTAAGTTGAAGGGAAGAGGAGAGAAGGAAAGTTGTCCCTCCTAATCATCCCAAAAATGAGAGGAAAGACTTGGAACAAAAATACATATAAGTCTTTCCCTCCTCTTCCTTCTCCTTCATTTCCTTTCCTTGCATAAAAAAACTCAAGAACACCATTTCATTTTTCAATCCTTTCACTTCCTTTCCTTTCCACCCTCAAATTAACTCGAGAACACAGTGTAAGGGGGGGGGGGGGGGGGGGTATACGGACCCTGTGGGGTGGTATCCCCTTGGTCGTGGTCTTGTACACTGGATCGTAGGTCTTGCGTGTTGGATCGTAACTTGTTTTGGCCCTATCTTCTTCGTTCTAGCTCCGTTTTCAGCGTTCTTTATATCCACGAGATCGTAATTACCTGAAGATCATAATGAGATAATCTAAGTATAATTTCAAGGTTTTATTCTTTAAAAGTGCTCGTAGAACGTGAACGTATCGTTTGTGCTCTATTTTGTACGTTATTTGGCCATTTTACTTGATTTTTGAAGCAACACCTTATTTTTAGCCCTAATGATGAATTATGGTGAAAAAAGTATTGATATTGAATGTTTTCATCCATTTTAGGGATAAAAAGTTGGGAATTATGTATGCAAAAACGTGACTTTTTACGTTCAATCAAATATCCCACACTTAGACGTTGCTTGTCCTCAAGCAATACTTCAACTATCCTCACTTAAAAAGATGATTTAAGTCCGATTTTTGCGAATTAAATTATTTCTAAGAACAACCATTCTTCATACAAGTAACCTGTTTCAGAAAATTGAGATAAATAAGATAATTGTTCCAGAAATAAGAAATGAATATCTTTGGGCATGCTTCTGATTCTCATGATCTTTGGCATACACATGACTTAGGCAATCTCACCAGGTGGTCACTCAATTCACTCAAAAGTGTATCGGGTTTCCTATCATTCTAAACAAACGAAATCGCTCAAAAACCAGTCATGCAGCATTCATCGTCATAGGCTTATTCGAGAATCAAATCTCCACCACTTAGGTGAGGACGGTGCTAATTATCCAAAGACATTCATCGGGTTGTAGTGTGAAATGAGGGTTAAGGGTATGGATAGTGGGCATTTTTAGGTTTAAAGGGTTATGCTTATCTTAGAACTTTTAAACATAAGAAAAATTTTATTTAGATACGCTTTTTAATGAAAACAGAAACGGATAACGGTAAGGAGGAAAAGATAGCTATTTTGACTTCTATCTTTTTGAAAACACACGGAATATATATTTTTCAGAGATCGGAGTTTTCGAGAGATTTGAAGCACTTAGCTTTATTCTATTTTTTGGCTTAGAATTTCTTTGCCAAGGAATTTCTAAGGGATTATTATTATTTTTCTTTCTTACTTCCTTTTGAGATCCTTTCTTATTTTCATTTTTCAATCTTTTGACATTTCGAATTTTACTTGGTGTCAATTTTTCACACCTTTAGACTTTCTCGATCTTTTTGAGATTTTGATAATGGAAACGCACACGAGATATTTTAAGTAAAACACGAATTTTGTGATTTTTGAGTGAAAGCAAAAAGAATACCTAAATAGCATTTTTCAAAAATTTAAAAATTCCAAGATAATATTTTGGTGGGTATGGAGGTGGATGGGGTTTAAATAAACGGTTTTCAAGAAACGAAAAGGTTAAGGCTCAACAGGGTTTACTAGGCGGATCATCGATACTAAAAATGAGTATCGGCAGGGTTAGGCTTGAAGAGATATGAGAAAACGGGTTTATTTCCTAGGGAATGTCAAGGTCATTTAATTGCACCTATACCGCGTACGGTACTCACTAATATGGTCTCGAAATGCATACCAGGAGCAAGTTCTAATTCAGAAATGCATACATCGGCACACACAACAAATGAATAGTGACTCATTTAAAATGAATGCTTTATAGGCTCAAGTTACCTCACTGCAATTAATATGGGTTGTATGTGCTTAGTCATGCGCTACCCCTAAGATTATCATTTCTTAATTTGAGAAATTCCTACCTTATTTACACTATTTTCCAAAATAACTTACTCATATTAATATAGCTCCTCTTAGAAAACATTAAAATTCAAAATAGCAGAGCTAACTGAATGAGTAGCCATCTACTGTCGAAGTTAAGCTCGTGCTTTTCTTTGTTTAAAGCAAAAGTTTTAAAAATTTTGATCAATTTTTAAAGTGAGGAACATTTTCTGAGTTGCTATTTGGACACAAAAATCTATCTAAGGTATTCTATACCGCTATCCCACATTTTAGAGGAACATTGTCCCTAATGTTCTCTTTAGTGGGGATTTTACTGGAAGTAGAATCCCACACTTAGAGTTTGAACATATAAGAAAATGTTTCTCAAGTGTTAATTTTGGGCTGGAATCCCACACTTAGTGATAAGCTTAGGATATGGTATAGATTACTTTTATTAATTAACAGTACTAAATAAAGCAAAAAGATAAAACAAAGAAAGGATGAAGAAACTCCCCAAATAGCTAAAGTTGAAGATCTGAATATGTGCCGAGAAGAAGAAAAGTCTTTCTTTTGCGGTAGCTCCATGAGGATTATTCAGCTTTAGGGGGATTTGCCTTTGATTAGGAGCTTTGCCTTCCATTTCAACCATCATTTGTGAATCAATCTCTTAAGTGTGAACACGTTGGATATACCTTTTAACTCCATATTTTTTCAATGAAAAGGAATCAGTGTCTCAGAATGAAAAGATGTTTTCTATTACAAATCATTTTGTAGAACATATGTTTTTAAACGAGTTCGATCATAATGCATAAAAATAGTATGCAAGTACCTCAAATGCTCGAAACATATGAACTAATTTTCTGAAAGTATTTTCCTATTTATCTGAGACAAGTGATTTTGCAAAAATGAGTTGCGACTTTTTGAAATATTTTGAAAAAATTTTTTTAGGCATATCCAAGTGTGAAGGATATTCAGAGATTTATCTTCACTTATTAACACACCAAAAACACACGTATTATTCCACGGGTTGCCTCCCGAGAAGCGTTGCTTTTAGAGTCGAGAGCTCAACTTTCCTTCCTTCAGAATCAGTGGGCGGAGGAACTTCCAGGGCCAATGGTGCTGGAAGGTGGGACCCTGGAATAGAATCTCAAGAAGTGGCGAGTGATGACCTGAGTGATGTTTGGGATCCTTTCCACATGTAGAGGGAAGCTTTCAAAGTGTTTTTCAGCAACCCTTTGCAAGTGAAGGAGATCCCAGGTGATATCATCGACTGATTTTGAGATGACTCCGTTGGGATCAAAGATGAGGGTCCCATTGGATCTGATAACCTCACGCTCAGGCCGTTCTCCTCTTAAGGAATCCATGAAACCAAAGAAGCGCAGATGTATATCTTCATGATCGGCTGTGCTGGGGTCTCTTCTTAGTGCATGGATAGATCCTTGGATACCCTGGAGAAGTTGCCTTTGATGATCGGAATACGTAAGGTTGGAATTCTGAAAGATGTTCAAGATTCTGTAGTAAACCTCACGTAGACCATCATGGAATAGCTGTCTGGGCTCTTCTGAGGGAACAGTACCAAAGATTTCTGAAATTCGTTCCGTGATAAAGTTCGCAGTGTTGATCATTATTCCATCTGGTATGGAAGACGGGATAGCACGCGTCCTTTCATCTAAACTCACGTACTCGAGCTTCTCAATAATCTTGCGGGCGTGGTGTTCAATAGTGCAGTCGATGTAAAACCTATGTGGTGAGGTGTCATCAATGTGGTCATTATCGGCTATAGAATCCATCAATCCTTTGAGATCATTCATCATCTGAATGTCTACTTCTTCCTCAGGGTTCCCACATGCATAGTCCAAATTGTACCTGTAAGAATGTAGCAAACTCATTTGTTGGTTAGAATATGGAAATGCGGACCTGATGAGGGCTTCATAAACCTTGCCATATATGACTTTTTGCCCTTCGAAGAACTCTGACTCGTCTGCAGTTGGTTCTTCATTATCAGAGTGTTCATGCAGGAGCTGAGTTGCTAGATTTTCGGCGAAGGTATGAATGCCGTTTTGTAGGAATTGAGGACTTCGAGAGTTATTAGCACGATAGACCGCGTATTCAGCCTTGATTTCTTCGATTAATTCTCTCTGCCGCGGTGTGTACTCATTTGTTGAGTCTCTGATAACCGTCATTATCATCTGAAAATCATCCTCAAATCTTTCGAGAGTATCGATCATCCCTTCATGAGTAGAGACGACCTGAACTTGGATGATCTCGAGAGGAGGGTCGGGAATGGCGGAAGATGCACGAAGGTGGATAGAGCGAACATCTATCGGAACATCTATGAAAACGACGTCATCTTCGTCACTGTCCTTTGATGGAGTATCAGAATCCTGAGAATCAGGGAACTCAACATTATCGGATGGTGGCTAGGATGCGTCGACGATTTGTGATGTTGGATGAGAAGAGTCCATCTCAATGTCTCTTTCAGTGTCAGAATTACAGTGAGAGTGATCAATCAATGGGTCTTTCTCTGAATAATCATCTAACAGAATGATTGGACTTTGGATGTACTCTAGTTGCATGATCTCTTCTGTCGGATGCTGAGAGTCAGGGAAGTACTCATGAGGTGGTGTAGACTGATATATGTCCTCTTCTTCTGGCTCTTCCTGTTGTTTTTCTTCTTCAGACTCCTCCATTTCTTCTTCTGTCTCTGAGTCTTCCATCTCATCTTCTTCTGAGTCTGATTCTTCGGTTGCAGAGATGAGATAGGTATGATCATCGGGTTCATATGAGTCTGAAGGCTCTGACTCGGATGTATCATCGTCTGAAGTGATTCTGCTAGTAGAGATTGTGTATATCTCAGCGTTCTCTAGTAGAGAACTATCAGCCTGGTCAACCAGGAAGGATACAGTCTCTCCATGTGCTCGAAGGCTAATAGTCTGCGAGTATACATCAATGATAGCGCAAGCAGTGTTCATGAAAGGCCTGCCTAGGATGATTGGTATATTGATATCTTCCTGTATATCCATCACAACAAAGTCAGTGGGAAAAAAGAATTTATCAACCTTAACCATTATGTTTTCAGCTATTCCCCGTGGATATCGAATTGATTGGTCGGCTAGCTGCACGCTCATCTTTGTAGGCTTAAGGTTTCCTAATTCTAATCTGACATATAGAGAATAACATGAGATTGATGCTGGCTCCAAGATCGGCCAAGGAGCGAATCATGCCAGACTGATAGATGGAACAGGGCAGAGTAAAGCGACCAGTGTCTCCTAGTTTTTCGGGCAGGTTGCTTATGACGGCTGAACATTCCGCGTTCAGAGGGATTTTAGATACGTCGGGTATCTTATCTTTGGTAGAAAGCATTCGTCTAATGTACTTAGTACTTGTAGGAATTCTAGACACGGTGTCTAAGAATTTTGAGTCGAGTTTAAAGGAGTTGACCTTGTACTTTTGCTTTAGACGATTAGAGAATGGGATTCTTACTTCTCTTTCAGGAGTGGGTATGGATGGGGTCTCAACTGTCTTCGGGATAGGAGATTCTTCCTTCACCGGAGAAGGAGTATTAGGTTGACTCGGTGTCACCTTTGGGTCTTTAGAGGTTACTTGATTGGCCTCTTCTACGTGTGGGTTGTGAATGGTATTGCTGGGAAGGGTTCCTTGGGGTCTGGTGTCAAGACGCTGAGCCAACTGACCGATTTGGTTCTCAAGGCTTTTAAGAACCGAGAGTTGGTTTCTAATGAATAGGTCAGTCTGGTCTTGTCTAGCAGTGGTTTTCTAGTTGAATAGTGTCTGACCCTCGATAAATTTTGTGAGATTATCATCTTGACTAGTGATAGGCACAATAGTCTTTGTGGTATCACTAGGTGGGCTGACATCTGGTGCAGTTAAGGATAAGGGTTGGTTGTAGGTAAGCTGTGGCTGTTGTGGGTAGGTTGGGTATCTTGGTTGGTATTTGGGTTGAAAGGTTGGTTGGTTATTTCGTGGAGGAAATTGAGTGTCTCGTGTCCTAGGTGGAGATGTTCGAGCGAAACCAGGTGGATTCTGTGGTCGAGCTGGGAATTGCGCGTAGTAGATCGTGCCGTCAGCTGGATCTTCGTACTCCACTTGATATTCTTCCGTGGGAAGGTGAGCACAGTTCTGGCAAGCCTGAACTTGGTGGATCTGCTGCGGTTGTTTCTTTAGCTCTCCCAACTGTTTCGTCAATGACTCAATCTGCTCACTCAAGGATTTGATCGTCTCGGGTTGGATTTGGTTGTAGGAGGATAGAGGTAGTGATGAGGATTGCTCATCTGTCTTCCAGTCGTGATGGTGCATCGTCATATTCTCGATCAAGTTCCAAGCTTCTTCGTCCGTGAGTTGCATGAAGTTGCCTTGAGCAGCGGCGTCAAGGGTAATGCGGTGATTCGGAACAAGACCGTTGTAAAACGTGCATAACTAGGCAATCTTTTCGAGTTGGTGGTTTGGACATTTCTTCAGAAGGATCTTGAATCGTTCCCATGCCGTGTAGATAGACTCATCATAAGTTTGATGGAAGTTTGTGATGTCATTCTTGGACTTGGTTTGTTTGGACGGAGGAAAGTATTTGGTTAGGAATTTGGTAGCCATATCCGTCCATGAGGTGACTGAGCCGGTCTCAAGTCCCTCAAACCATGTCTGGGCATGAAGAGTGAGAGAATATGGGAACAAGTATAGGCGGACTATATCCTGCTCAACCCCGTTCTGCTTGTAAGAGTTGGAAATCTAAATGAATTTGTCGATATGGGCGTTAGGGTCATCAAGGGGTAAACCGTGGAATTGACAGTTGTCCTTGATAAGTTGAACGATGTGGTGTTTAAGTTCGAAAGATGCGCCTTCGATCACCGGATAGCTTATGGGTCCTCCTCGTCCTTCGATGGACGGTTTGGTGTGATCGGCGAGAGTGATCCGTGCGGCCATCTGTTGGAAGCGAGAGCGTCTTTCTTTGCGGATTGTTCGGACAATCGACTCAGGATCGGGCGTGAAAATGAGTGGTTCAGTTCCAGATGATCTGGTCGAACGTCGTTATGTGTTGTGGGAAGGAAGTTTCGGTTGGACCAAGGAAAAGAAAACTACGGGTATTTACAGGTGGTACTAAATAGAAAAGTTCGTCTAGATGCCTAAGATTCTTACGATTGAGTCCCCGGCAGCGGCGCCAAAAACCTGATCGTGCCCCGAACGGTCGGTCAAGGAATCGCTTCCCTGTCGTTGCCGGACCTTACGCTCGTGGCGAGCGATCGGAGGGTGGTTTTAAATTTATAGAGCTGGGGATCTAAGTTTTACTTATAACTATGAATAGCAGTAAGTAATGACTCAGGGTCGTTCTTAAGATCAACCGTATTGTGAAACCAAGCAGTCAAGACGATCGATTCGATTTAGTAGGGTTTGTAAACGGGAGATTTGATTTTTGGTTTTTAATTACTTAGGTCCTAAATTAAACTAAATAAACAGCAAAATAAAATAGTAGATGATAATCAGTATGGAGAGGAGTGTTTGTTGTGATTTCATTAGCCTAAAGGGGTGATGATGTTTGGATTGATGTTTTGAAAACGTTCTTTCTAAGTATTTGTGTTCTACTGTTTTAGGTACTTTATGGAGTCAACACTAGCACCCTACTATCTGATTCCTTAGATACCATGTCACTGAGTACTAGGTTGTCATGATTCTGATCAGATCAGGCTGCTCTACCCCCAACACTGTCTGTGAAGACAAGTGACCCATCTTGGAGTTAACTCCTGGGCGCATGAATAAGGTAACATACCGATATTTAATTTCAGACCTTTGTTTGATACCATAAAGTATTCTAATTCAAGTAGAGCATTTAAGACCTAATTCGGAAAGCGTCTGTTAACTTTTCATCGATGGTTTGTTAGGTTCAGAGCTGGTGGGTGACCCAGTGCTGCTCAGAATGTATACACCGACGTCCGTTCCATAGCTTGGGTGTATGGGAACCGTTCCCGAAGGATGATTCCAACACTTACACGAGGTACTAGGACGTTTTACGGCATTCCATGCCTTGCGCACTAACGCAAGTTAGAGTGTATACACCGACGGCCGATCCGTAGGTTCCATGCATTTGTACTACACCAAAGGTGGTTCCAGCACTATACTAAGTAATAGGACGTTTTACGGTGTTCCACGCGTATTGCACATTCGGATCACTCTGAACCCGTTTAAACTCAGTTTGTATTAAAGCGTACCCATCTATGATATAAACCCAGCCCTCACTTAATATTACCCAATAAATCCCTGATTTATTCACGTTGTACTATACATTAGGTTTAGCGGTATTTCCAAAGCTTCGAAATCAGACCATGCATAGATAACACAGATAATTAATTACCCTCAGAACAAGGTTCGCGACTTCTTGTCTTTTAGGGTTTTAACCACGTTTATTGGAGGAAAGGCGATAGTTTGATGAACAGTTTATAATCATAGATGAAAAGTTAAACAGACATAGTTTTCATATTGTAACAATTGGAATAATATTTCCACAACGGATTGTGCCCACGACTTTCATAGCTTCCACGTTCCGTACTTCACACATCCGTGATGTTTCCGGTGCTATACAAATGAAAGCCGTATAACGTTACCTCCGTTATTTGATATCATCCCAATTATGTATTTAAATTAACATCATCCCCCATTATAACGGCTAACTACATCACAACAAACACAAAAGCTAACTACTCACTAATCATGGTAACGAATCCTAAATCTAGCATAATAACAATAGCATGCATTATAACATATAAGGAAAGAGATAACCGTGATAAATGCGTAGTTTGAATATAAGCTGAAAGATTACAACGAGTAGAGCCTCCGCTATTACAAAAGCACCCCTCCAAGTATCTCCAACAAATATTACAAAGCAACCCCTCCGTTAGTCTCGTTAAATATTAACGAGAAGCTAACTACTAACTAACTAACCTACTAATTCTCCTCTAATTCCTTAGAGAAGTGTTAGAGAGAGAAACTACTACTATGTGTGAGAATAGAATGTGATTTGAATGGTGATGAGAAATGAGGAAGTGAAGCCTCTATTTATAGGCTTTCAAGATACAAATTTACATTTAACACCCTCGCTCCCAATTTTACACTGAAATACACTCTCGAGCTATAAAATTCGACACCTAAAGGGGTGTATTCAACACCAAAAGGGGCGTATTCGGTAGCAAATAGGGCGTATTCGGTAGCAAACTGAGCGAATCCGGCACCATAGAGGGGGTATACCACCCCAAAGGGGGGTATACGGCCCCTAAGGGGGGGTATATGGCCCCTGTGGGGTGGTATCCCCTTGGTCGTGGTCTTGTGCACTGGATCGTAGGTCTTGCGTGCTGGATCGTAACTTGTTTTGGCCCTATCTTCTTCGTTCTAGCTCCGTTTTCAGCGTTCTTTATATCCACGAGATCGTAATTACCTGAAGATCATAATGAGATAATCTAAGTATAATTTCAAGGTATTATGCTTTAAAAGTACTCGTAGAACGTGAACGTATCATTTGTGCTCTATTTTGTACGTTATTTTGCCATTTTACTTGATTTTTGAAGCAACGCCTTATTTTTCGCCCTAATGATGAATTATGGTGAAAAAAGTATTGATATTGAATGTTTTCATCCATTTTGGGGTTAAAAAGGTGGGAATTATGTACGTAAAAACGTGACTTTTTACGTTCAATCAGTAGTCTTTATAGATACCTACTCACGTTATAACCATCGCGTGTCGTGGACACCCTCAGGTTACAAGTCTTCGGATATCACTACTCGGCTAATCAATTCAAGTTTATTAGATTAAACGCTCAAGACTCAGGTGAGTCTCATAGCCCCTATTTTACTGTTTTACTCAGGGGTGTGATACATTGCTCGATTTATTTAAATGTGAACGCAAGTACTATTCAAAATCAAATACTGCATGAGTTTTTTTCAACTAATCAATTTAAAGCCCTCCACAAACATAGTTTGGTAATACATCTGTAGCGTGAATGTTAGTATATGATATCATATAGGATTGACAATCCTCGTCCGGGTTAGCTAGCACTAACTGGTCAAACGGACGTATTAGCATTTGGGTAGACGAGTGTAGATTAGGCACTTGTAGGAGCCACCTCGATCGGAATTCCTTAAATGTGGACCCGACCCTCAAGTTAAGCTCAGACTATGTGCTCATGGCTGTATAACTTTTATTTTGCTTTATTGCAACTTAAATTCAATTAAATCTTGCGGTTCATACTATATGTTTTGACATACAAACCTGTGAGCTCACCAACGTTTCGCTGACCCGATTTAGCATGTATCACATGTACTCAGCAGTAGGTTGGACTGCCCGATCAGGATACTTAGCTCGTGTCAGCATACAAACATTCAGAGATTTAGCTGCATTATTATATTTTGTATAAATTAATTATGTATGTAAATCTCTCAATTTCAAACCGAGCTAATGTAAACAATACTTTTGATGTAAACTTTTGTTTTATCAATACAAGTTGTAAAACGACGCATATAGTGGTCGTTCATTATATCTTTGTGCTGTGATTACCGTATTAGTCGCGCCCCGACCCGAACCGCTTCCGCATCTTAAATTTGAGGGTGCGACAATAGTTGTTCTATTTATTTACAACGAAGCTACTACAATAAAAAAATCTAAAAAATTTCTTTGATTGAAAAAAATGGAATGTGTAAAAAGAATTTGTTTATATATAAAAATGGAACTTAATGTTTCATTTTATCATTAACTTATGTAATTAAGTTCAAAAAACATTACATGTTAGAATTATATCATATGGGATGATTATGTATTCATTGGAATTAAATTAAATTTAGAAGAAAATGTTATAAGGTAAAAAAAAACCATGTCATATCCTATGAGATGATTATGTCATTAAAGAAGATATACATAAATAATTATCATTATTTTTATATAGCTAGAACAATGAAATCAAAATTATGGATGTCTAATAATTTGTTTAAATTGAAGATTATTGAAAATGTATTACATAAATGTAAGAATATGTTTTTTCTATAATAGTTTAAGGATTATGTTTTTTAGATGGTGTTTTTATATTAATAATATATCTTTAATAAAATTGATGTGTTTATTTATAAGGTGAATATTAAGATGCTAATATTAGTATTATAAATGTTTTAGATATATTAAAATAATTAAGAATAAATTATTTTGATTAAGTACACATGACACCATTTTAAGTATACATGTAAAGATATTTGTAAGTTAGTGATTTTTATTAAGTTATAAAAATGGAAAATGATTGGTAGGCCTAATTATATAAGCCTAAAAACAGACCTAAAACTGTGATTGGTAGATGTGAAAATTTGATTGGATGAAATTAGGAGAGAGAAAAAATTTAACCAATAAAAGAAGTAGGTATCTTTTTAGGTCTTTCTAATTAGGCATGTTTAGCATTACTCTATAAAAATATCTCTTGAGTTAATTAATAAGTTAAATTAGTTTTTAAACGATTTTTGTTGATTGATGATGTATAAAAATTTTAGGTGCATATGTGGCAATCAAAGAAAAATGTGTGCTTCTTATATAAAAGTTAATGATTAATGATAATGATAACTAATGAATTAATGATGTTTCATGAAGGAATTTATATACTCCGTATTACAATTCGTTTAAGACATTGGTCTAATCATCCAAAGTCTCCTGTATAAGATGGCAACAAGAAAATTAAATAATAATATTAATCAATTACATTGTTGATGTAGACATCAATAATTTTATGGGTATGTTCGGCGATGAACTTTTAAGAGCTTTTTGAAGTTTTCGCTTTTCATTTTTAAATTTAAAAGCTGGTAATAAAGGAACTTCTATATTACAATTTGTATAAAATTTAATGTATTAGTTTAGGGGTAACCTACCCGAATTCTTGATCCCGTACTCGTACCGTACCGAACCGGTACCAACAAACTTTAAACGATCTGGTATTCGGTACTCACTGTAGGGCAAAAAGATAACCGGTACCAACCGATTCGGTACCGGTATTTTTCCACGTTTCCCGCTTTGGTACCATATCCGAAATATACATGTTTTTCTTTGATATAGGTTGGTAGGTTCTTTCTATATTTTAAAAAGATTTATTTAAAACCTCATTTCAATGATCATATGATATGTTTATGAATACAAAAATGATATTTTTGAGTGATTAAAAAGTATATCGTTAGAGTTAGACCCTCAAGTATGAATACAATTGTAATTTTATAGAAGTCTAGCTAGTACTCTTTGTCAAACAAACAATTACGTTTTTAGCACCCTAGTTAAATCAAATTCCAAACATATTGCTTGTTAATATAAAGTTAAGGATCGCGACTTGTGTCATTACCAAATCACTTAACACGGTACAATAATGTTGTATATATATGATTTTCTTCGTCATTATCTATCTATGTCACTTAATGATGATTTTTTTACTTGGTATTCATTAATATTTATCTTTTTTGAATTTTAACGAGTACAAAATATGTAGACTTATTATACTACTATATTTTTGGTACCGAAGCGGTATAGTACCACTTTTACCCGTATCGGTATCGGAATTGTACTGGTACCGTCCTGCTTTAAACGGTCCAGTATTCGGTACTCACTTTAAGGCAAAAAAAAGGTAAGCGGTACCAACCGGTTCAGTACCGATTCCGTCTCATGCTCACTCCTAATTAGTTTGTTACTAATACTTTTACAATAGTTTTATCATCCTATTTAATCAAACACGATGTTACGATCATATAATTTATCAATTGTTGGTAACTAACGGGTTTAATATAATTCACTTATTCCTTTGTAATCTCTTTATTTGCTCTAAAAAATGAAATATTTGTTTATACTTATTTCACTTACATCTTCATAAATAGCTACAATATAATTTTTTGGTTACCGCTGATTATAATTGGTTAATAATTTCTCATAATATTCGTTTATACTTTGACATTTTGGATGGGGGTCCTAATAAAGCTACCCCCTTTTTGTACTTTTCCCATTTCCTACCCCCTCACCCATCTAATCAATCACATCATACCCTTTTTTTTATTTTATTTTCTAGGTATACCCTTTTTTTTCTCTAATTCATACCCCATGTTTAATCTAAAACTGAACCTGATTCTGTACTAAAATGGACCGATCATAGATAAAACTGGACTGAAAAAAGACTGGATGTGGACTGGAGGTGGGCCAGGGGGTATCCCCTGTAATTTGAGGGGTGTCTTCATATTTCCCCTTTGGGGGTACTTTGACATTTTGTTAGTATATTAATTAGTTGTTACATATGTCACAAATTAAATAAGCCCGATACTTATAATTTTTCTGGTAGATTAATTTTTAGAGATCCTACCAATTCTTCCATTTTACTATTCCTCACACGTTTTGAAATATACAAAATAAACATAGAATAACAACTCATTAATAAGGTTAATGTCACTTGCATAATGCTCACTTATTTTCAGTAATGTAGTAATAAATATATGTTACATTTGTTTGACAGGTTTTAGATTTAGACTAGCATGAACCCCGCACAAAGCAGCGGACGATTATACACTTTTAGTTTTGCTACAGACAAACATGTTAAAGTCGATGTGTACATATTTATTGTTCAAGTTTTTTGATTCCATTTATATCTATATTAATTCTTATTAAACTTCGTAATTACAAAAGTTATTTTAATTTGATTGTTTTATTGTAGTAAACACTTTATTAGTTGATATTTTAATTTTAGTTGGATTACTTTAAATAAGAAAATTTTATTGTAGAATGTCAAGTTGTCAGCAGGGTATGTTAGTAATCTTAATTTTTATGTAATAGTTTGTTATTGAATTGTGTATCCGTATGTTAGTAACTTTGTGTATCTATGTCTAATTATGTAATTTTTTTAGTAGTATGTCTAATAATGTAATTTGTTATCAAAATGTGTATATGTATGTTAATAACTTTGTGTATCTATGTCTAATTTAGAGTGATTACTATTTAATTGTGTATCCGTATGTTAATAACTTTGTGTATCATATCTGTGTCTAATTATGTAATTTTTATCGGAATGTATATGTATATTCTAATAACTTTATGTATCTATGTCTAATTTAGAGTGATTTGCTATTTAATTGTGTATCTTTATGTTAATAACTTTGTCTATCAACTTTATTACAAATATAAGTTTGTGTGTACCTTACTATGAGTTGCGTGGTAATATGTTACGGAGTAATATCTTTGGGTGATAAGTGTGTGTATCACAAAATTAAGATTGTGTATATGAGTTGTGCATTAACATGTTAATAACATTGTATGCGAAGTATCTGTATTTAAGTTGTGCGTTAATATGATGATAACTTTATGGGTTAATGGCGCAGATTGGCAACGAACTTTCCCTTTTTTGTCGAGTTAGGGTATGAACCCAATTTATTATACAGGTCGGTAACGAACTTTTAAATTATGTTTTGAGTCAGGTCACGAACTTATTTTTCATCTAACTCGAAAAGTTCGTTACCCTACTCGAAACATAATTTGAAAGTTTGTTACCTAACTCGAAACATAATTCGAAAGTTCGTGTCCAATATCGGCAACGAACTTTCCCTTTTTTGTCGAGTTAGGGTATGAACCCAATTTATTATACAGGTCGGTAACGAACTTTTAAATTATGTTTTGAGTCAGGTCACAAACTTATTTTTCATCTAACTCGAAAAGTTTGTTACCCTACTCGAAACATAATTTGAAAGTTTGTTACCTAACTCGAAACATAATTCGAAAGTTCGTGTCCAATATACGTTCCGAGTTAGGTAACAAACTTTCGAAATATGTTTCGAGTTAGGTAACAAACTTTCAAATTATGTTTCGAGTTAGGTAACGAATTTTTCGAGTTAGGTGAAAAAAAAATTTGTTACCTAACTCGAAACATAATTTGAAAGTTCGTTACCGACCTGTATAATAAATTGGGTTCATACCCTAACTCGACAAAATAAGGAAAGTTCGTTGCCGATCTACGTCATTTACCCTAACTGTATATGTTGAGTGTATGTATCACAATAATAAGTTTGTGTATATGAATAGTAGGTTAATATGTCAATCAATTGTAACTATAAGAAGAATAATTTGTATCTTAAATATTTTTTGCACTGTTCTTTTTGGTTGTTTTTTTGGAACATTTATGATTTTTCTAAATATTATATGAGTGTAAATGTTTTATAGTAAAATAATATAAAAGGAAATTCCAAAAAAGATTACACACAAAAGGTATAATAAAATATATGTTAAATCAAAATACTCTGTATAATAATAAAAGTGATATAGTTTTATATTTAATATTTTAAAATTTATTAACATTTAAAAGCTTGAACACCTTTTGGGAAAATTGGATGTTTATGGGTGTTGTGTATGTGAGTGAGCAGAGGTGTGTGAGTCATCTGCGATCCACTTGCATGAATCACGAAGTACCCATTCAACTCATGATATTACGAAGATGCCATTGTCATTCATTCAGTTATCATGCATTGAGAATACATTTTACCACTGATGTTATAGTTAATTGAGGTTCTGCCATCGCGCTTTTTTGCTTAAAAACTTCATATCCAAGGGATGAGATCTAATCCCACCATTACCACCTTAATCAACCTGAGTAGGATAATCCTCCTCTAATTCTTTGAATATCACCTTATTGTTCGGTTACTTTTTGTTTTGTTTTTATTTTATATGCTTTGCAAACAAGTCCTTATTATTATTATTTTTTACTTGGATACACTTTGTAAATATAACATTTATTTATAAACTTTCACTTTTTCACTGAATCATAGTAAACAAACTTTACTTACCAAATCAATGACTCACAAACACGGTAGAGTACTGATTCACTAATTTACAAACTTTCATTCGTTTATGTATAAATTAGTGAATTGTAGATATTTGATTGTGAATCGTTATTATAAAATGGTGAATCGGAACTATAAATTCGTGAATGAATGTTATACTGTATTTGATAAAGAGAAAATTGCCCGTTTCATCCTTGTGTTTGTCCAAAAAATCACAATTCGTCCCTTATTTGAAGAAATATCACAAGACATCCCTGTATTTGCTACTTTTGCTCACTAATAGTCCTTGGCCCTAACGACGTTAAACATTCTCGTTAAAACCTGTCATGTGCCATGCACATGAAGGGTACTTTTGTCTTTTCCTCTATTTTTATTACATTTGTATTTTTCTAATTGATGACTCCAATTTTAATTTTAATTTTAATTTTAATTTTCATATATACCAGTATTTGTTTGATACAATTACCAACCCATAAACGCAATCACTTCTTTTGTTCTTTATGTTTTAATTTTTGGTCCAAACAAATTTTAACACCATTCATCATTATCAAATCACCATTTATCATCAACAGTAGCAAAAAACTATCATCATCGTTCTCATCCTTCTCTTCATCATCAGAAGCAAACAAACATGTTTTTCATTATAAATCAAATTAAAAACACAACAGCATAAACAACATCATGTTCATCTTATAAAAAATCCCAATCTCTGTCTCTATATTTCCCTCATTCTCTAAAATGATTAACACCTCCAAAAATCATAATTAAGAAAATTGGGGATGATAACTTTATTTTGAAATCACCTTTACGTAAGGCGGATTTCCAGTAATGAATCGTTAACCCACCACCTTCGTCACTATCTAACCACCACTGCGGCAATCCAACCATCGTCGTCACAATCCAACCATTGCCGCCGCTATCCAACCACCTCCATCTTTTCCGATTACAACAAATGATACTAACCCACTACCGTAACCAACGAGATCTACACTGATTTTGTATTTTTCTATTCAGATCTCCAACGAATCTCGTTTATCCATTCAGATCTCGATGATGATGATATTGATTATTTTCGTCCGACGACATCGCCTGATTTTCAATCACCTTACACCTCCCCTATTTTCTCATCAACAACCACCGCAACTAATCAAAACCCTAATCAATCATGAACCAAACGCATCTCCCAAATCATACAACCACCATTACTGTCGATTACCTGGAAAAAGAAAACTAGATTAAAAAACCCAAATCAAAACACATCTTCAATAATTTAACTATTCACCTTCGATTAACTTTCAATTTGCACACATCACACATATCAATACCAGTAGCGTTCGTCATCGCCATCTCCGGCAGAATTGCCGTAGATTCCTCCTCCAACGTAACACGAAAGGCGATTAATACGATGGTCACGAAGGGATAAGCACGTTGTGAGGTTCCGACGGTTGCGCGATGGTTTTAGGTTGTAGCCATGGCAATGTCCGATCTATTCCTTCTATTTTATACTTTCAGATCTAATTCCATATGATTATTTTTGGTATACATATGTAGCATGATTATTAAAACAAAAGAAAAGGTATTAAAATGGTGGTGGTGGAGGGTCTAATGACGGTGGGGATGTTCGAACACAAAGAATTGGGAGGAGTATTTTGTGAATTTTTATTTCTTTTTCAATTTTAGTTTTTATTTTTCATGTAATTATAGTGGCTTGGCAAAAATTTAAAAGGAGGCTACCAAAAAGGAAGGCTTTTAAAGGAAGAAGATTGGGGTATTTTAGTCATTTTAGTATGACTTAACAGAAAAAGTTAACTGCTCTAACGAAAAGGACTACCAGTGAGCAAAAGCAGCAAATATAGGGATGTTTGGTGATATTTCTTCAAATAAGGGACGGATTGTGATTTTTTGGACAAACACAGGGATGAAACGAGCAATTTTCTCTTTGATAAATTAGAAAATCAACGTTATACAATGTTTGTGAATCAAAAAGGAAATTTTGAATCAAGTTATGTTGAATCTTATTGTAGAGGGATATTTTGAGAGAGAATGGGGAAAAGCATTCTCGACCAATCATTTCGAAATCACTTAAAATGGTATATCAGGTATTTAACTTTCGATTTATTACTCAAAATATATATATTATAGTAAATCAAAAATACACATGGTAGTTATATTCTTATATGTGATATATGAAAATACTTAGTATTTTCTTTTTCAAGTTTGCAATCACTTTCTTAATGAAACAATTGATTGATATTTTGTATCAATTTCTATATTTTATGAATCACAAAAAAATAGCATGTGAATTATAACAAAATCCAATAAATAAAAACATCAAGCAATCGAACTTATCGAATCATATAAATGAAAAAGTGAATCATATAATAAAGTGTATGTTGAATCTAGTAAATAAAACTATGAATCAACAGTTTTCTTATTTTTATTGAATTGTATACTCTAAAGTGAATTTTAGGGATTCACTTTTTAAAATAAAATGGAAAATTCATTATGTATAAAGTTGCGATGCATTTCATATATTTAATATCTTATTATTACTGAATTAGTATCATTTAATGTTTAAAGGTATTCTGAATTTATGAATAGAAACTATAATTCTATAAATCAATGTTATGATCATTCAAAATCGATTTCTTATGAAAACTTGCACATCATGATATAATTTTACCCTAAAATCAAAAGATGTTCACTTAGATTATTTTTTTGAATCGTATCTTCATTTTTCATTATCAATGTTTTATCAAAATATCAGTGTTTATTATACTGTGAATCACAAAGTTATAATTATTTGAAGGATTTTTCTAATGACAGCCCTAAGGGCTATCATTAAGATATTTAGACACGCATCATTTTGTTGTACCTCGCTGATAACCACCTCACAAACTTTTTAATAACTACCCCACTAACTACAAAGTACCATCATTTATGTACAAATTCTTTTCTTAAACACAGCCCTAAGGGCTATCATTAGAAAAATCCTTATTTGAATCATCATATAACTTTAATAGAATCAAATATTATTATTATAATTATAGGTATGTATAAGAGGTCGATAACTTGGGCTATAATAACTGAAATACCGAATCGTAATAATTGATACAAAAATGGCAAAATCTTAAATAAAAAACATTTATAAATGTGGGAGATAGTTGAAATCAATTACACATATATCATCATCATTTTATTATCATATCTGATTAATCTGAAAGTTGAATCCTGGGTAAACTTGAAATTATAAGTTTTTATTAATTCGTCCTCTAATCAGTCAAATAGATCGTTTTATAAATCTAGGTAGATTTGTGATGAATCTATATTATGGTTATTGAAAATTCATATAAAATAGATTTTAATATAAAAAAATAAAGTTTTTGAAATATATTAGATGAAGGTGTTGTTGCATGATATTGAAGATATCAAAGCATTCTGACAATTATCAACGTGTCAAAAGTAATTGATAATTGAAAAGTTATGAAAATGAATCGTTTAATTTAATGTTTTGCTTTAGTTCACGAGTTCTTAAACAATCAAATATTGAATTATGTTTGATCAAATAATGAAGTATAGGATGTTGATAGTAGTAAAACGGTAGAACACTTCTAAGAATCATAACAATAAATAAAAGAGTAGTTTGGAGTATTAACGGTTGAAGTTTTTAGATTTTGATCAAATAAATGACATGGGTCCGCCAAAGACTTAGTTAGGAGAACTTTTTAGTTGGTTGTACAAAGTCCACCTTGTTCAAATTTAGCTTAAGCTTTTGAGTTCTTTATCTAAGATCTTAAATACTATTGTAATGTATCTATTTATTCACTTGTATACTTGTATAGGTTAATTAAACTCTTAAGGAACATATTAACTTTACTTCCGGAGCTCAAAACAATGTAAGATAATATTTGCGAAAAGCAAGCGCAGAATCAAAACCTATATACATACACTTTGGTTAACACTTAAGTGTTTTAAAATTTGCTAATAACTAGCAAACTCAACCAAGTAATGCACTAAGGTACTAAAAGATTTATCACTATTGCACGCGAGATGGGTCGATCATGGGAAGTTCGTTTATTCCTTAAATAGAATTTTAATGCATGCTTAATATCGAGTTTATATTGTTGATTTGTGTTGTTTCTATTGTTCAAATGTCATTTTATTGACCCAACTTCATACAATAGTACATTTGCATGACGCATAGGATACACACACGACGTAATAGCCATAAATGTGACAAAAAGGACTAGTGCGAAAGACTAATTAAGTTGATAACTTAAAACCATACCAATTCATATAGATATTTCAAATGATGGTTTAGAGGGTTTCATAGTGTCTTGCAGTGAGGTGGTCACACAATAGACGGGCACGTGATAGATTTTAAAGACAATCATTTTGCCATAGACGATAGGGTGACTGTAGAGTGACATAGTTACTCTTACCCACTGGAGCCGGTGGCGAATCTAGGATAGATATTCACGTGGGTCGACTTTTACCAGAGGCGAAGAAATTCGCAAATCGGATGGGTTGGTAACGGGTCGGGTGGTAACCGAATGGGTTGGGAATTGGGCCAGGTTAAGTTAAATGCTGATTTGATTAGTTTAATCATTTAAAATGTCACTTGAGCTACCCATAGAACCAAAAAATATCATGTTAACTTAATTAGATTGATCATATACTTATATTGGAATGATGGATTGTCTCATATGAATCAAACAGTTGCAAAATCATTGTTATTTATATAGGATATCTAATTAAGTGATCTAGTGTTTTATATAGGATTTATAGCTTATAATATCTTAGCTTTTTAACTCAAAGAATTGAAGAAAACAATTCATTTGAGAAAATTTATTAAAACTTTATTGAACAATTAAACTAAATTATATGTTGAACAAAATATAAAATATAAAATATTTATGTGTTGTCCTATGGTTTTTACACTCTACAATTGGGATGGTGTTGGTTGAAGTCACTTTTCAAATACATAAATCTTAAACTTAAAGATAAAAACCAATTGAGCACATAGTATTAAATATAGAAGCCCAAAATACATGGGCCCAGAGTATTAAACCTAACAACATTAGGTTTGATGTATTTGTCTTTTAAACCCAAATGGCTGAAGTTTAGCATGTTATAACTTCGTCTTTTTCAAATTTTTAAGGTCAAAAGGCAGCCATGAATAACAAAACAGAGCTTTCTGATGTTTGATCTAAATAACACATTAGAGTGCTCATCTCCATCAAATCCAGAAACTAACATGGGTCAAAGCATAAAAATTAGATGGGTCCATTGCAAAAATACCATATGTTCTACACATCAGTTGAAATCTAAGGTGGTTTAACTGACCCTTCTTGGCTTGCTGTAGATTCGCCTCTGACTGGAGCTATACGTGGAAGTTTATCACATACACATGGTATCCACTCGCGGAATGACCGGATTCCTTTGATGCCTCATTCCCTAACAATGCAAGTGAATGGTATTTCATGTATCTTCTCGCTTATCCTTTAGTAGGTTCCCTCCAATCAATCCTCCGAGATTCCAGGATTAACTCCTTTAGATCATGGTTGATTGTGGACTAATCATACACGAATTGATAAATATGACGATAAGATGATTAAACGAGTGTGAATGACGAGTCAACATGACTTTGGGACTTGTACTTAAGTTCATGCCATGATATTTGTTGAAAAGTAACTTTACTATTGTCGAAATACTTTAGATAGTAAAGGTTGTCATGTTATATATTGTTAATAATTCATTAACAGTGTGAATAATTGAGATGAAGACGTTTTATTGATTAAAGGTTTTTAATTTGTGCTTAATATACTAATCTATTAAGCTTACTCGACGTTAAAATCTGACAAGTACTTTCTACTTGTGGATTGTACATTCGCATGATAAGACTAGGAGTTGTTAACGAGCAAAGTGGGTAGTTGAAAGAATTCAACAAATTGCCTTAGTTCGTTAATGAGACGTTTAGTATTTAGATTCAGGTAGACCTTATTTATGGGTTTTATTTGATATTATTGTGTTTTGATGTGACAACCTAGCACTGTAGACATTTTGAACTAAACGTTGCTTGATTTATTCTTAATTTTATTAGGACGTTTCCGCATAACTCGAATTGTTTTGAAAACACATAATTATGAATTTAGGTTGTTACACCATTCCAACATTTATATATATAGTATTTGCGAAGATTAGTATATCTAGGTGTACATATGTATATGGTATATATATATATAAATATATATATATATATATATATATATATATATATATATATATATATATATATATATATATATATATATATATATATATTAGAGTAAATTACACAAATCGTCCTTTATATTTGGTCAAAATTTCATTGACAGTCCTTTACAAACTTTAATTACACCAACCATCCTTTATTTGGAAAGTTGTTACGCAAATAGTCCTTTAGACTAACGACCGTTAACTATTCATTCAAAAGGACCATATGTGATACTTTTTTTCTTTTAATTTATTTTCTTTTAGTTTATTTTCTTTTGAGTAAAAAATATATAATTATAAAATCTAAAATATGTATGAATGCATTATTAGGTGGACCGATATCATTTTTATATTCCCCATTTCATTTAGCAAATTTATCATAAAATTCGGGCATCTTCTCCAATTAAACATAGATATTTATAGTCTACCACCCAAATCAACCACCATCTTTCACCACCCCACGACCCTCCATCACCAAGTCATCTTATCTATCTTATATGCTCACGACTTTAGTAGTCGCCGCCTCTTTTTTTTGCATTCATTCCTTACTCAAAAATATCTTAAACAAAAACCCTAACTTCAAAGTATAACGACGTCGAAAAATATAAACCAACTATGTGACTGATAATCTTTAAGTCACAAATGTATGTTTGGGTGGTGAAAAGTAGTGGTGGACTATAAAATTTGATATTTCTCCAGAGAAAAACATCGAATTTGGTGATGTTTTATTAAGTGAAATGGTGAAGGTGAAAACGATGTTTTGTACACCTAATAATGTGTCTATACATATTTTGGATTTTATAATTTATAACTTACTAAAAAGAAAATAAATTTAAATGAAAAAAGTATCACACATGGTCCTTTTTAATGAATAGTTAACGGTCGTTAGTCTAAAGGACTATTGGCGTTATAAGTTTCAAAATAAAGGATGGTTCGTGTAATTAAAGTTTGTAAGGGATTGTCAGTGAAATTTGGGCAAAACATAAAGGACGATTTGTGTAATTTTCTCTATATATTTAAAGTTAAAACTCCTTTAAAATGTTTGTATGCAAAGCTCAAATGATAGTAAGGCCCATTTAATTCTTGAAGCCCAACCCTATTATATAAAATAAAGGATTCTAGGTTAAACTTTACTATGTTTGATTTTAAACATAAGTTTATAGAGAGAGTGAGAAAAGTTAAATATTGTGAAAGAAGAGCGGCGGTGACGACTCTAGGTTTCTTGAAAAACATAAGGCGATTCAAGACTTCACCGTAACTGAAGTTATCTAAGAGTTTAAATAGAAATCCAGCCAAGAAAGATCGGAACTTTAATCATGGTAAATTCATTTTCTTAATTATACATTTGTTGGTTATAAGTGTTTCTTTATTGGCATACATCGATAGTATGGATGTTTGAGATATACAAATCATCATTTATGGTAGATTAATTAACCTTACACATGTTCTATATTACGGTTATTTAAAATTCATATAAATTAGATTTTAATATAAAAAAATAAGTTTTTGAAATATATTAGATGAAGGTGACACGTTGCATGATATTGAAGATATCAAAGTATTCTGACAAAAGTATTATGACAATTATCAACGTGTCAAAAGTAATTGATAATTGAAAAGTTATAAAAATGAATCGTTTAATTTAATGTTTTGCTTTAGTTCACGAGTTCTTAAACAATCAAATATTGAATTATGTTTGATCAAATAATGAAGTATAGGATGTTGATAGTAGTAAAATGGTAGAACACTTCTAAGAATCATAACAATAAATAAAAGAGTAGTTTGGAGTATTAACGGTTGAAATTTTTAGATTTTGATCAAATAAATGACATGGGTCCGCCAAAGACTCAGTTAGGAGAACTTTTAAGTTTGTTGTACTAAGTCCACCCTATTCAAATTTAGCTTAAGCTTTTGAGTTCTTTGTCTAAGATCTTAAATACTATTGTAATGTATCTATATATTCACTTGTATACTTGTATAGGTTAATTAAAATCTTAAGGAACGTATTAACTTTACTTCCAAAGCTCAAAACAATGTAAGATAATATTTTCGAAAAGCAAGCGCAGAATCAATACCTACGTATATACACTTTGGTTAACACTTAAGTGTTTTAAAATTTGCTAATAACTAGCAAACTCAACCAAGTAATGCACTAAGGTACTAAAAGATTTATCACTATTGCACGCGAGATGGGTCAATCATGGGAAGTTCGTTTATTCCCTAAATAAAATTTTAATGCATGCTTAATATCGAGTTTATATTGTTGATTTGTGTTGTTTCTATTTGTCGCACCCCCAAATTATGATGCGGAAGCGGGTCGGGTCGGGGCACGACTAATCAATAATCAAAGCACATAAGATACATAATGAACGACTCTACATGCGTCGTTTACAAATACATTGATATTATAAAAGTCTTACACTGTTATAATATAGTTTACAAAACTTCGTGAGCCAAATGATAGAGATTCTAGGGCATATCTAATTATACAAAATATAGAAATTCAAGGGAATCTCCTGATGTCTGTATGCGACTCAAGCTAATGGGCATCCTGAGTAAGCAGAACTACTGCTGCTGAGAACCTGAGAATACACGCTAAATGGTCAGCTAAAAGCTGGTGAGCTCGCAGGTTTAATGATAAAGTATAATGTATGAACCACAAGATTTAAGTATGATGATTTGCAATTAAGAAAATAAGTAAATGATAAATGATGTATATAACTGCCATGAGCACATAGTCTGAGCTTAACTGAGGTGTCAGGATCACAATCAAGTGCCTGAGCGAGGGTGCCTCTATGCGTGTGCCTAATCAACACACGTATGAACAAATGATAATGCATCCGTTTGACCAATCAATGCTTGCTGATCCGGACGGGGATTGTCAGTCCCATATGGTACCATACACTAACATTCACTCTACAAAGTATTACCAAACTATGTTATTGAGGAATTATGATGATTAGATGAATAACTCATGCAGAATATAGCAATGTTTGATACTTGCGTTCACTTGTAAAACAAAACAGGCATGTATTCTCACCCCTAGTGTAAAAATAGTTAAATAGGGGCTATGAGACTCACCTGAGCCTAATGAGATGCTATCAAGCACTAATGATGGTGAACAAGAGAAATGATGTCGTCTCCAACGACTGAAACCTGCTGGGCGTCCTAAACGCGCAAGGTTTTAATGATTAGATGTTGGAACCTGCTGGGCGTATTATACGCGCAAGATTTTAATGATTTAGATGTCTCAACAGACCATCTATGCTAGTTGTTCATCCAACTAGTAATGTCCAAATGACTACGATTTGGTTGATTAGTTTGCGTTTCAAAAACGTGTATGACCCGTTGGTGATTATTTGTAATAATAATCTCAAAGCATTATTATTATGATATCGAAGTGTTATACTTAAAAAAATATATATCCCAAGCGGTTTAGAAGTCATATTGTACAAGTATTATTGGTTATCCAAGTTCGACACTTAGTGATATTTGTGTTTTCTAGATTTTGTACTGCTAGTTATGATTCCCTTGTTTCCACTTCTAGTTATATCCGTTTCCACTGCTAGTTATATCCGTTTCCACTGCTAGTTATATCCGTTTCAAGTTCTAGTTATATCCGTTTCCACTTCTAGTTATATTTCCCCGTTTCCACTTCTAGTTATATCTGTTTCCACTGCTAGTTATATCCGTTTCCACTTCTAGTTATATCTGTTTCCACTTCTAGTTATATTCGTTTCCACCCCAGTTATATCGTTTCCACTTCTAGTTATATCTGTTTCCACTTCTAGTTATATCTGTTTCCACTTCTAGTTATATCATTTTCACTTCTAGTTATATCCGTTTCTAGTATTTTTATAAAATTTCTCATGAATTATAGGTGTCTATAAGTAGGCCAAATAAAATGACAAATCCCATGAGGTCCAAATTGCCGACCAATCCGGATATATGTGTACAAACAGAATTACTGAGCACGATCCGTGCATTTCTAGACAAAGTGTTCTAAACGAAAGTTGTAGACAACAAAAATACCAAGCTTTTCCAGGTGGTCTCATACATTTATTTTGTGTGTACGATTTTATATGATTTTTGGCGTGAGACTGAAATCTTTGGACAGAATCTGTCCTAAAACGTATGTGTTTCAAAAACGATTTTCGATATACTTTTTGGACATTAATAAGTTGTATGAGCAAGAATACATGTATATAAAGATAATATAAGTACTTTTTGAAAGTGTCGAGATTCTTACAATGATCGTATGAAAAATCCGAAAAGATGGAAACGTAGCTCGCGTTCTCGTGATCGTTATTGCTTCAAACGACTTGATGATCCAAAGTGGTTTTGATGGTGGATTATGGTGGTGAAGATGGCTGGTTTAGAGAGGGAAAGAGGAGAGAGTTTGAGGCTAGAGAGAGATGGATGGTGATTGAATGAGGAGGAGGTGGGTGGTTGAATGGCTTATGCCAACAAAAGGAAACAAGATCCACATTTTATGGATCTTGTTTTGGGGCTGGTCAAAACCGACCCATGGGGCCCACACATGAGGGTGTGTGTCCCAATTTTTGGTTCCTCAATTTGCGTTCCATGCGGTGTTCGTTTCCCCAGTTGTTTAAACGTTTATATTAACGCGTATCGTTATATTATTACGTTTTCGTTATCGATTTATATCTTGATATTTTTAGTGGAAGTATTTTATCTAAATACTTTGTTTTGAGCTATAAAAATATAACTTGAGTTCATTTGATTTATCGGATAGGTTTTGCACGTTAAGATTTGTGTCGGTTACGTTTTAAACAAAACGTATATTGTTCCGCATATTATTAATACATAATAATATAATGTAAATAACTACTATTAAATCACTAAATAGATTTAGGTTATTTATTAAAAAGTTCACCAACGTCCATATTAATGGATCAGAATTCGGCCGATATAAAATGACATGATTAAATTAATCATGTAAATGCGTATATATATAACAATACACGTAATAATACATACAATTAGCCTAACACGGAACTAATTACATGTATTAACAAAATGATCAGGACCTAATAACTAATCCTAATTTGACGGGTGTCACATTCTCCCCTTGTTAAGAGAATTTCGTCGCGAAATTTAGCTCTAAGTCGCGTGAGTTGAGGCGGAGAAAAGATGTGGATATTTGAGTCGCATCTGGTCTTCCCGTTCCCAAGTGAATTCCGGACCGCGCCGTAAATTCCACCAAACTCTAACGATAGGAATACGACTTTGCTTAAGCTGTTTGACCTCACGGTCCATGATCTCCACTAGTGTCTCGACAAAATGAAGTTTGTCACCGATTTGAATCTTATCAAGAGGAATAACGAGTGTCTCGTCGGACAGGCATTTCTTAAGGTTAGAAATGTGAAATGTGGGATGTACGCTACTGAGCTCAGGTGGTAGCTGCAATCGATATGCGAATGGACCAATCCTCTCGAGGATCTCCAAAGGTCCAACGTATCTAGGGTTCAACTTCCCGCGTTTGCTAAATCGGATGACACCTTTCCAAGGTGATACTTTGAGCAATACCCGATCCCCAACCTGGAACTCGAGATGCTTGCGTCTCACGTCAGCATAACTCTTCTGACGATCACGTGAGGCTTTCAACCATTGCTGGATACCAACGATCTTCTCGGTGGTTTCATGAATGATTTCAGGACCAGTGAGTTGACTGTCTCCCACTTCAGTCCAATAGATAGGCGACCGGCACTTACGACCGTACAGTGCCTCGAATGGTGCAGCTCCAATGCTGGTATGATTGCTATTGTTGTACGAAAATTCACACAATGGCAAGTGATGTTCCCAATTTACACCAAAGTCAATTACGCAGGCGCGTAGCATATCTTCCAGTGTTTGAATTGTCCTTTCACTTTGGTCGTCAGTTTGTGGATGATAGACTGTACCCATATCCAAACTAGTACCTAAGGATTTCTGCCATGATCTCCAGAACTGAGAAGTGAAACGACTATCTCTGTCGGAGATAATCGAGATAGGAACGCTGTGTCGGGATACGATACCCTTCAGATAGATTCGTGTGAGGCGTTCCATTTTATCAGTTTCCTTGATAGCGAGGAAATGTGCAGATTTGGTGAGACGATCAACGATCACCCAAATGGTATCGCAACCGCTTGATGTTTTCGGGAGTTTAGTGTTGAAATCCATAGCGATTTGCTCCAATTTCCACTCAGGAATGTCCAGTTGTTGCAGCAGACTGGAGGGTTTTTGATATTCAGCTTTGCCTTTAGAACATGTGAAGCATTTGATGACGTATGTAGCGATCTCAGCTTTCATGTTTGGCCACCAGTACAATCCCTTGATGCCATGATACATCTTGTCCGATCCAGGATGTATAGAGTATTTAGACTTGTGAGCTTCATCCATCACCAAGTCTCGAAGGTTTCCGAAGTAGGGCAACCAGATCCGGTTTGCGAAGTATTTGACTTTGTTGGGTTTGGTTTCGAACTGTTTATCCATGTTGCGCAAGGCCTCATTTTTAGATTTTTAGGTTTCAATGCTTCGAGTTGAGCGGTGAGGATTTGAATGATGAGATCATTATGAATGATCATGTTGAGGGCTCGGACTCGAAGTGGTTTTGTGCGTTCCTTTCTACTTAAAGCATTGGCAACAACGTTTGCCTTGCCCGGATGATATCGGATCTTGCAATCATAATCGGTGAGCAACTCGACCCAACGCCGTTGCCTCATGTTGAGATCCTTCTGATCGAATATATGCTGGAGGCTTTTATGATCGGTGAAGATGGTACATTTTGTACCATACAGATAGTGTCTCCAAATTTTGAGTGCAAACACTACGGCTCCTAGTTCGAGATCATGAGTGGTGTAGTTCTTCTCGTGAACTTTGAGTTGTCGGGAGGCGTAGGCAATAACCTTGTCTCGTTGCATCAACATGCAACCAAGGCCTTGGTGTGACGCATCGCAGTATACCACGAAGTCTTCATTGCCTTCGGGTAATGATAGAATGGGTGCACTACAAAGCTTTTGTTTCAATAGCTGAAATGCTGACTCTTATTTATCATTCCAATCGAACTTCTTTTCTTTCTGAGTCAGTATCGTGAGAGGTTGAGCTATTTTTTGAGAAATTCTCAATGAAGCGCCGATGGTAACCAGCCAATCCTAAGAATTGGCGTACTTCGGTAGGCATTGTCGGTGCTTGCCAGGACTTGATAGCCTCAATCTTTGATGGATCTATGTGAATTCCTTGACTGTCAATCACATGACCAAGAATTTGAACGATTTGCATCCAGAACTCACACTTGGAGAAATTAGCATATAACTCTTCGTGTCTAAGAAGTTCTAGGATGACTTTGAGATGTTGCGCATGTTCTTGCTCGTTGCACGAGTAGATGAGAATGTCATCGATAAAGACAATGACGAACTTTTCGAGGTACGGTTTACACACTCGGTTCATAAGGTCCACGAATACAGCCGGTGCGTTTGTCAAACCAAATGGCATCACTTGGAACTCGTAATGCCCGTAGCGAGTTCGGTAGGCAGTCTTTGGGATGTTGATGTCACAAACTCGTAATTGACGATAACTTGATCGTAGATCTATCTTCGAATAGAAACTTGACCCTTGAGGTTGGTCGAACAGGTCATTAATGCGATGAAGTGGATAACGGTTCTTGACGGCTAATTTGTTAAACTCTCTATAGTCGATACACATCCTGAATGAACCGTCCTTTTTTTTTTACAAACAAGACCGGGGATCCCCAAGGTGAAGAACTCGGTCTAATGAATTCCTTATCCAGGAGTTCTTGTAACTTAGTAGATAACTCCTGAAGCTTAGATGGGGCTAAACGATATGGTGCTCGTGCCACAGGTGCTGCTCCGGGCACAAGGTCGATTGAGAACTCAACTTGTCTCGGTAGTGGTAGACTAGACAAGTCTTCCGCAAAGACTTCTGGAAAGTCTCTAACAATGGGCACATCCTCAAGTCGCTTCTCTTCCGACTTTTTCTCCATAATGTGCATGAGGATCGCCTGATAACCCCTTTCTCAGATATTTGCAGGTTTTCATGCATGATATGATATTCAATCTCGTCTCACCGGTCTCCCCTTGTATGACCAAAGTACTACCGGTGACAAGAGGAATACTGTAACACCCCAAAAATATAAAGGTATTATTTTAGTGCACGTGGGTATAAATATTTTAAAGTTGTGTTATTTAAATGATACGATATAATATAATACTCAAATGGTTTCCTAGTTCCAGACAATAGAGTTCAAAGGGAATAAAATTATCTATAATATATATGTACGTACGTTTAAAGTTGGAGAATTATCTCCTTTCTTTTAAAAGCTCCAGAATGTTTCCAGAGACAAATAGAAAATCGCAGGAACCAAATTATGAACCAAAATCAGTTTTTAATCTTTTAATTGAAGCTAGAGAAACAAGAATCATCTCCCTTTGATCATCATTAATACCATGTAAGTTGTATTTCTTGATTTCTTTAACCTAGTTCTTGGGTTTCATGGGGTTTTGATAAATTGAAGAGTTTAATACGAAATTAGGGTTTTAATTAGATGAAATTTATGATAATTGGTGTTATTATGATCATGGGTAACTAAATAACAACATGAAAATGACGAAATCATGATTTAGTGTTTATAAGTAATTCTAGGGTTTTGCTAAAAGTGTATGAATTGATGTTAATAAACTTAAATATGTGATTAATGATAGAAATAGAGTATGATTATGAAGATGAAACAAGTATTCAAGTAGTAAAGTTTAATGAGTAATGAACTAAAGAGTATTTATGATGAATTATATAGTATGTTCATGATAAAAGTGATGAATTGTATTGAATTGTTATAAACTAGATCAAAAGATGAATTGAAATTATTATTATTATACAAAGATGATGTGTTGAGTCTAAATAGAAATAAAGTTTTAAGTGTCAAGTTTTAAGAGGTAATATGAATCATGAAAAGTGTTGTTTTGATATATTTAGTTAAAGGATCTTGATAAGCAAATTCATAGTGGGGGAGGGATTAAATATGATAAATAGTGGAATTTGATGATTTTATAGAGTCTAAGTGTATTGTATGTTGTTATGTATCATGTGTATAGGTGTTAAATACGTGGAGGCTAGTGTTGATAGATATGGTGAAATCGTCTAAAGTATCGAGGTGAGTGATACGGGGGTTAAACAAGTGATTCGGTTGTGTAAGTATCGGCTAGCTTGCGGGCTAGAGGTTTGCACAACCATGGAAGAAGTTAATTGTTTATGTTTGTTTGTTCATATTCTTTGTTTATAATTGTTTATTTATATTAATTGCTTAAATTAGTTGTTGAGTTAAATTTCTTAATTGTGCTTAATTGTTATGTGTTTAATTGTTACTTGGTAAGAAAAGTGGTGATTATCTCATTAGTTTGATGTTAGCCGAGTAGTGAGTATACCACTAGTTTAAAGGTAAAGGAAAAAGAATTGGTTGAGAATTATGATGAATAGTATATGATTCGATTGTGTTGGATCCGGATTGCTTCCGAGCAAGAGGCTACACAATCGGGTGGAAGATGATTTGTCGATATATGTGGATTAAATAGTGATTATGTGGTGAACCGTGTATGAATTGATTGTATGTGTTTCCGGATAGCTTCCGAGCTAGAGGATCATACAATCAAGTGGAAGTTGCTTGTTATATGTTTTGTTTCTTATACGTGTTTAAGATTATGTTAAAAGGTGTTGTTGATTAGTGTTTTGATTATTGTTGATTAAATTATGTGGAATATGTTTATGCAGTGAAACAGTGTTAGTATGCATACCATTGTGGTATGGTACTCAGTGAAACAGGGTTAGCATGCATATCGATGTGGTATGGTGCTCAGTGATCAGTGTTCAGGGTTCAGAGCTTAGTGATTTTGTGTTTATGTAATTGTGTTGATATGTGTTAAGTGTTATGTGGATTACTTGTTTGATTGCTTGTGTACTCACTAAGCACCTGTGCTTACTCGTTTCAGTGTTTATATTGTAGGTTGATGTTTTGCTAGCGACATGTGGATAGAAGGTTTATGTGAAGTTAGTGACGTGAATATGGAGCTAGCTTACGGTTAGATAATGCTCCATTTCTTTTGAATCGTTGTTATGGTTTCAATTTGTGTAAATCGCCCAAAAATGGTTTTATAGTGACATATGCGATTTTATTGAGTAAAGTGTGAAGAGAATGATGTAATTATGTTTTAAAGAGTCAAGTCATGTTATGGGTTGGATTGGGAAGTGATTTGGTGTTAAATATGGTTGTTTTGACTAAATGGGTCAAGGGTGTCAAAATGGGTCATAGAGGGGTCACATGTTGATTTCGAATGGCTTAGTATTAGGACTTGTTGTCGGGTGCTTCAAGTTTGTTTTCATGTGTCTAATTAGTGTACAAAAAGGGTTAAGTCATAAACCGAGTGGTTTGGGATTTGGTATGTTCACCAAAGTAGTCCAAAATGACCATTTATTGGTCATACATCCAGATTTGTCGTTTTCGTGAATTTTGAAAAGAGTGCAAAAATAGAAAGTTTCATTTTGGCATTGTGGAGGTGCCTGCAAAATTTGATGGTCTAAGTGTTTATGAGTAAAAAGTTATAAGGGTTTTAATTTGGTCAAAAAATTTGGTTACCACTACCACTAGAACAGGCTTGTTCTAGTCTAAAACAAGCTTGTTCTAGCTAAAACAAGGTTGTTTTACCTAGGTGTACTACGTGGCTGATAAATTGCATACTCCGTTGTCTTGTTTTGGGTCAAAATGTAAAGATGAGAATACGGTATCAAATATACGAGATGTGGGACCGAGCTGTGGGGACCGAAAAACAAAAAAATTCCTTGAGTTTTGGGGCGTTTCAAGTTGGTATCAGAGCAATGGTTTAAGAGAGTTAGGTGATCCATGATAGGATTGCTTAAACTTAAACCATTATGTGTTGTTTGAATTACTATGATTATGATTATGCTAAATATTTAATTGTTGTAGTTTGTATATGCAAATAAGGTAGATATATAGTGAAGTAGTTTTTGACTATGTGTTTAATTGTTAATTTGTTATTTGTTGTGTGTTATGTGTTTGTGTGGAAATCACATTGGAAAACGATGATATGAGATAGCTTGAGAAGGAAGTGTGTATAACATAATATGTCTACGCCTGATCACCGTGGTTATATTATGCTATTTCACATGAAATTGTTGGAGTTATCAAATATCAAAGTGATTTAATATGATTGTTAGGATAGAGTGTAAGAGAAGATGTGTTTAAACTATGTGAATTACTTGTTAGATATTATGATAAGAGGAGATAATAGAGAAAGTAGGAGTAATAGACTTGTATCTAGTGATACGTATTTCACTAAATTATGTGAAACCAATATGTAAGGGGTATCTGATTAAGAGCTTGTAGAGTTAGTGTTGATAATGCGTTTAAGTAGAACTAAGTAATGTATGCGTTTATGTATGACCAGTGAATTAAGTGAAGTGTTCTAAGTATGATTAAGTGTTTGTGCATGAGTAGAGATAGTGTTAAGACTGGGTAGTACTAGTGTCATTCGTGAGGACACGAATGAGATAAGTGGGGGAGAGTTGTAACACCCCAAAAATATAAAGGTATTATTTTAGTGCACGTGGGTATAAATATTTTAAAGTTGTGTTATTTAAATGATACGAAATAATAAAATACGCAAATGGTTTCCTAGTTCCAGACAATAGAATTCAAAGGGAATAAAATTATCTATAATATATATGTACGTACGTTTAAAGTTGGAGAATTATCTCCTTTCTTTTAAAAGCTCTAGAATGTTTCCAGAGACAAATAGAAAATCGCAGGAACCAAATTATGAACCAAAATCAGTTTTTAATCTTTTAATTGAAGCTAGAGAAACAAGAATCATCTCCCTTTGATCATCATTAATACCATGTAAGTTGTATTTCTTGATTTCTTTAACCTAGTTCTTGGGTTTCATGGGGTTTTGATAAATTGAAGAGTTTAATACGAAATTAGGGTTTTAATTAGATGAAATTGATGATAATTGGTGTTATTATGATCATGGGTAACTAAATAACAACATGAAAATGATGAAATCATGATTTAGTGTTTATAAGTAATTCTAGGGTTTTGCTAAAAGTGTATGAATTGATGTTAATAAACTTAAATATGTGATTAATGATAGAAATAGAGTATGATTATGAAGATGAAACAAGTATTCAAGTAGTAAAGTTTAATGAGTAATGAACTAAAGAGTATTTATGATGAATTATATAGTATGTTCATGATAAAAGTGATGAATTGTATTGAATTGTTATAAACTAGATCAAAAGATGAATTGAAATTATTATTATTATACAAAGATGATGTGTTGAGTCTAAATAGAAATAAAGTTTTAAGTGTCAAGTTTTAAGAGGTAATATGAATCATGAAAAGTGTTGTTTTGATATATTTAGTTAAAGGATCTTGATAAGCAAATTCATAGTGGGGGAGGGATTAAATATGATAAATAGTGGAATTTGATGATTTTATAGAGTCTAAGTGTATTGTATGTTGTTATGTATCATGTGTATAGGTGTTAAATACGTGGAGGCTAGTGTTGATAGATATGGTGAAATCGTCTAAAGTATCGAGGTGAGTGATACGGGGGTTAAACAAGTGATTCGGTTGTGTAAGTATCGGCTAGCTTGCGGGCTAGAGGTTTGCACAACCATGGAAGAAGTTAATTGTTTATGTTTGTTTGTTCATATTCTTTGTTTATAATTGTTTATTTATATTAATTGCTTAAATTAGTTGTTGAGTTAAATTTCTTAATTGTGCTTAATTGTTATGTGTTTAATTGTTACTTGGTAAGAAAAGTGGTGATTATCTCATTAGTTTGATGTTAGCCGAGTAGTGAGTATACCACTAGTTTAAAGGTAAAGGAAAAAGAATTGGTTGAGAATTATGATGAATAGTATATGATTCGATTGTGTTGGATCCGGATTGCTTCCGAGCAAGAGGCTACACAATCGGGTGGAAGATGATTTGTCGATATATGTGGATTAAATAGTGATTATGTGGTGAACCGTGTATGAATTGATTGTATATGTTTCCGGATAGCTTCCGAGCTAGAGGATCATACAATCAAGTGGAAGTTGCTTGTTATATGTTTTGTTTCTTATACGTGTTTAAGATTATGTTAAAAGGTGTTGTTGATTAGTGTTTTGATTATTGTTGATTAAATTATGTGGAATATGTTTATGCAGTGAAACAGTGTTAGTATGCATACCATTGTGGTATGGTACTCAGTGAAACAGGGTTAGCATGCATATCGATGTGGTATGGTGCTCAGTGATCAGTGTTCAGGGTTCAGAGCTTAGTGATTTTGTGTTTATGTAATTGTGTTGATATGTGTTAAGTGTTATGTGGATTACTTGTTTGATTGCTTGTGTACTCACTAAGCACCTGTGCTTACCCGTTTCAGTGTTTATATTGTAGGTTGATGTTTTGCTAGCGACATGTGGATAGAAGGTTTATGTGAAGTTAGTGACGTGAATATGGAGCTAGCTTACGGTTAGATAATGCTCCACTTCTTTTGAATCGTTGTTATGGTTTCAATTTGTGTAAATCGCCCAAAAATGGTTTTATAGTGACATATGCGATTTTATTGAGTAAAGTGTGAAGAGAATGATGTAATTATGTTTTAAAGAGTCAAGTCATGTTATGGGTTGGATTGGGAAGTGATTTGGTGTTAAATATGGTTGTTTTGACTAAATGGGTCAAGGGTGTCAAAATGGGTCATAGAGGGGTCACATGTTGATTTCGAATGGCTTAGTATTAGGACTTGTTGTCGGGTGCTTCAAGTTTGTTTTCATGTGTCTAATTAGTGTACAAAAAGGGTTAAGTCATAAACCGAGTGGTTTGGGATTTGGTATGTTCACCAAAGTAGTCCAAAATGACCATTTATTGGTCATACATCCAGATTTGTCGTTTTCGTGAATTTTGAAAAAAGTGCAAAAATAGAAAGTTTCATTTTGGCATTGTGGAGGTGCCTGCAAAATTTGATGGTCTAAGTGTTTATGAGTAAAAAGTTATAAGGGTTTTAATTTGGTCAAAAAATTTGGTTACCACTACCACTAGAACAGGCTTGTTCTAGTCTAAAACAAGCTTGTTCTAGCTAAAACAAGGTTGTTTTACCTAGGTGTACTACGTGGCTGATAAATTGCATACTCCGTTGTCTTGTTTTGGGTCAAAATGTAAAGATGAGAATACGGTATCAAATATACGAGATGTGGGACCGAGCTGTGGGAACCGAAAAAAAAAAAAATTCCTTGAGTTTTGGGGCGTTTCAAGTTGGTATCAGAGCAATGGTTTAAGAGAGTTAGGTGATCCATGATAGGATTGCTTAAACTTAAACCATTATGTGTTGTTTGAATTACTATGATTATGATTATGCTAAATATTTAATTGTTGTAGTTTGTATATGCAAACAAGGTAGATATATAGTGAAGTAGTTTTTGACTATGTGTTTAATTGTTAATTTGTTATTTGTTGTGTGTTATGTGTTTGTGTGGAAATCACATTGGAAAACGATGATATGAGATAGCTTGAGAAGGAAGTGTGTATAACATAATATGTCTACGCCTGATCACCGTGGTTATATTATGCTATTTCACATAAAATTGTTGGAGTTATCAAATATCAAAGTGATTTAATATGATTGTTAGGATAGAGTGTAAGAGAAGAGGTGTTTAAACTATGTGAATTACTTGTTAGATATTATGATAAGAGGAGATAATAGAGAAAGTAGGAGTAATAGACTTGTATCTAGTGATACGTATTTCACTAAATTATGTGAAACCAATATGTAAGGGGTATCTGATTAAGAGCTTGTAGAGTTAGTGTTGATAATGCGTTTAAGTAGAACTAAGTAATGTATGCGTTTATGTATGACCAGTGAATTAAGTGAAGTGTTCTAAGTATGATTAAGTGTTTGTGCATGAGTAGAGATAGTGTTAAGACTGGGTAGTACTAGTGTCATTCGTGAGGACACGAATGAGATAAGTGGGGGAGAGTTGTAACACCCCAAAAATATAAAGGTATTATTTTAGTGCACGTGGGTATAAATATTTTAAAGTTGTGTTATTTAAATGATACGAAATAATAAAATACGCAAATGGTTTCCTAGTTCCAGACAATAGAGTTCAAAGGGAATAAAATTATCTATAATATATATGTACGTACGTTTAAAGTTGGAGAATTATCTCCTTTCTTTTAAAAGCTCTAGAATGTTTCCAGAGACAAATAGAAAATCGCAGGAACCAAATTATGAACCAAAATCAGTTTTTAATCTTTTAATTGAAGCTAGAGAAACAAGAATCATCTCCCTTTGATCATCATTAATACCATGTAAGTTGTATTTCTTGATTTCTTTAACCTAGTTCTTGGGTTTCATGGGGTTTTGATAAATTGAAGAGTTTAATACGAAATTAGGGTTTTAATTAGATAAAATTGATGATAATTTGTGTTATTATGATCATGGGTAACTAAATAACAACATGAAAATGATGAAATCATGATTTAGTGTTTATAAGTAATTCTAGGGTTTTGCTAAAAGTGTATGAATTGATGTTAATAAACATAAATATGTGATTAATGATAGAAATAGAGTATGATTATGAAGATGAAACAAGTATTCAAGTAGTAAAGTTTAATGAGTAATGAACTAAAGAGTATTTATGATGAATTATATAGTATGTTCATGATAAAAAGTGATGAATTGTATTGAATTGTTATAAACTAGATCAAAAGATGAATTGAAATTATTATTATTATACAAAGATGATGTGTTGAGTCTAAATAGAAATAAAGTTTTAAGTGTCAAGTTTTAAGAGGTAATATGAATCATGAAAAGTGTTGTTTTGATATATTTAGTTAAAGGATCTTGATAAGCAAATTCATAGTGGGGGAGGGATTAAATATGATAAATAGTGGAATTTGATGATTTTATAGAGTCTAAGTGTATTGTATGTTGTTATGTATCATGTGTATAGGTGTTAAATACGTGGAGGCTAGTGTTGATAGATATGGTGAAATCGTCTAAAGTATCGAGGTGAGTGATACGGGGGTTAAACAAGTGATTCGGTTGTGTAAGTATCGGCTAGCTTGCGGGCTAGAGGTTTGCACAACCATGGAAGAAGTTAATTGTTTATGTTTGTTTGTTCATATTCTTTGTTTATAATTGTTTATTTATATTAATTGCTTAAATTAGTTGTTGAGTTAAATTTCTTAATTGTGCTTAATTGTTATGTGTTTAATTGTTACTTGGTAAGAAAAGTGGTGATTATCTCATTAGTTTGATGTTAGCCGTGTAGTGAGTATACCACTAGTTTAAAGGTAAAGGAAAAAGAATTGGTTGAGAATTATGATGAATAGTATATGATTCGATTGTGTTGGATCCGGATTGCTTCCGAGCAAGAGGCTACACAATCGGGTGGAAGATGATTTGTCGATATATGTGGATTAAATAGTGATTATGTGGTGAACCGTGTATGAATTGATTGTATGTGTTTCCGGATAGCTTCCGAGCTAGAGGATCATACAATCAAGTGGAAGTTGCTTGTTATATGTTTTGTTTCTTATACGTGTTTAAGATTATGTTAAAAGGTGTTGTTGATTAGTGTTTTGATTATTGTTGATTAAATTATGTGGAATATGTTTATGCAGTGAAACAGTGTTAGTATGCATACCATTGTGGTATGGTACTCAGTGAAACAGGGTTAGCATGCATATCGATGTGGTATGGTGCTCAGTGATCAGTGTTCAGGGTTCAGAGCTTAGTGATTTTGTGTTTATGTAATTGTGTTGTTATGTGTTAAGTGTTATGTGGATTACTTGTTTGATTGCTTGTGTACTCACTAAGCACCTGTGCTTACCCGTTTCAGTGTTTATATTGTAGGTTGATGTTTTGCTAGCGACATGTGGATAGAAGGTTTATGTGAAGTTAGTGACGTGAATATGGAGCTAGCTTACGGTTAGATAATGCTCTATTTCTTTTGAATCGTTGTTATGGTTTCAATTTGTGTAAATCGCCCAAAAATGGTTTTATAGTGACATATGCGATTTTATTGAGTAAAGTGTGAAGAGAATGATGTAATTATGTTTTAAAGAGTCAAGTCATGTTATGGGTTGGATTGGGAAGTGATTTGGTGTTAAATATGGTTGTTTTGACTAAATGGTTCAAGGGTGTCAAAATGGGTCATAGAGGGGTCACATGTTGATTTCGAATGGCTTAGTATTAGGACTTGTTGTCGGGTGCTTCAAGTTTGTTTTCATGTGTCTAATTAGTGTACAAAAAGGGTTAAGTCATAAACCGAGTGGTTTGGGATTTGGTATGTTCACCAAAGTAGTCCAAAATGACCATTTATTGGTCATACATCCAGATTTGTCGTTTTCGTGAATTTTGAAAAAAGTGCAAAAATAGAAAGTTTCATTTTGGCATTGTGGAGGTGCCTGCAAAATTTGATGGTCTAAGTGTTTATGAGTAAAAAGTTATAAGGATTTTAATTTGGTCAAAAAATTTGGTTACCACTACCACTAGAACAGGCTTGTTCTAGTCTAAAACAAGCTTGTTCTAGCTAAAACAAGGTTGTTTTACCTAGGTGTACTACGTGGCTGATAAATTGCATACTCCGTTGTCTTGTTTTGGGTCAAAATGTAAAGATGAGAATACGGTATCAAATATACGAGATGTGGGACCGAGCTGTGGGAACCGAAAAAAAAAATTCCTTGAGTTTTGGGGCGTTTCAAGTTGGTATCAGAGCAATGGTTTAAGAGAGTTAGGTGATCCATGATAGGATTGCTTAAACTTAAACCATTATGTGTTGTTTGAATTACTATGATTATGATTATGCTAAATATTTAATTGTTGTAGTTTGTATATGCAAATAAGGTAGATATATAGTGATGTAGTTTTTGACTATGTGTTTAATTGTTAATTTGTTATTTGTTGTGTGTTATGTGTTTGTGTGGAAATCACATTGGAAAACGATGATATGAGATAGCTTGAGAAGGAAGTGTGTATAACATAATATGTCTACGCCTGATCACCGTGGTTATATTATGCTATTTCACATGAAATTGTTGGAGTTATCAAATATCAAAGTGATTTAATATGATTGTTAGGATAGAGTGTAAGAGAAGAGGTGTTTAAACTATGTGAATTACTTGTTAGATATTATGATAAGAGGAGATAATAGAGAAAGTAGGAGTAATAGACTTGTATCTAGTGATACGTATTTCACTAAATTATGTGAAACCAATATGTAAGGGGTATCTGATTAAGAGCTTGTAGAGTTAGTGTTGATAATGCGTTTAAGTAGAACTAAGTAATGTATGCGTTTATGTATGACCAGTGAATTAAGTGAAGTGTTCTAAGTATGATTAAGTGTTTGTGCATGAGTAGAGATAGTGTTAAGACTGGGTAGTACTAGTGTCATTCGTGAGGACACGAATGAGATAAGTGGGGGAGAGTTGTAACACCCCAAAAATATAAAGGTATTATTTTAGTGCACGTGGGTATAAATATTTTAAAGTTGTGTTATTTAAATGATACGAAATAATAAAATACGCAAATGGTTTCCTAGTTCCAGACAATAGAGTTCAAAGGGAATAAAATTATCTATAATATATATGTACGTACGTTTAAAGTTGGAGAATTATCTCCTTTCTTTTAAAAGCTCTAGAATGTTTCCAGAGACAAATAGAAAATCGCAGGAACCAAATTATGAACCAAAATCAGTTTTTAATCTTTTAATTGAAGCTAGAGAAACAAGAATCATCTCCCTTTGATCATCATTAATACCATGTAAGTTGTATTTCTTGATTTCTTTAACCTAGTTCTTGGGTTTCATGGGGTTTTGATAAATTGAAGAGTTTAATACGAAATTAGGGTTTTAATTAGATGAAATTGATGATAATTGGTGTTATTATGATCATGGGTAACTAAATAACAACATGAAAATGATGAAATCATGATTTAGTGTTTATAAGTAATTCTAGGGTTTTGCTAAAAGTGTATGAATTGATGTTAATAAACTTAAATATGTGATTAATGATAGAAATAGAGTATGATTATGAAGATGAAACAAGTATTCAAGTAGTAAAGTTTAATGAGTAATGAACTAAAGAGTATTTATGATGAATTATATAGTATGTTCATGATAAAAGTGATGAATTGTATTGAATTGTTATAAACTAGATCAAAAGATGAATTGAAATTATTATTATTATACAAAGATGATGTGTTGAGTCTAAATAGAAATAAAGTTTTAAGTGTCAAGTTTTAAGAGGTAATATGAATCATGAAAAGTGTTGTTTTGATATATTTAGTTAAAGGATCTTGATAAGCAAATTCATAGTGGGGGAGGGATTAAATATGATAAATAGTGGAATTTGATGATTTTATAGAGTCTAAGTGTATTGTATGTTGTTATGTATCATGTGTATAGGTGTTAAATACGTGGAGGCTAGTGTTGATAGATATGGTGAAATCGTCTAAAGTATCGAGGTGAGTGATACGGGGGTTAAACAAGTGATTCGGTTGTGTAAGTATCGGCTAGCTTGCGGGCTAGAGGTTTGCACAACCATGGAAGAAGTTAATTGTTTATGTTTGTTTGTTCATATTCTTTGTTTATAATTGTTTATTTATATTAATTGCTTAAATTAGTTGTTGAGTTAAATTTCTTAATTGTGCTTAATTGTTATGTGTTTAATTGTTACTTGGTAAGAAAAGTGGTGATTATCTCATTAGTTTGATGTTAGCCGTGTAGTGAGTATACCACTAGTTTAAAGGTAAAGGAAAAAGAATTGGTTGAGAATTATGATGAATAGTATATGATTCGATTGTGTTGGATCCGGATTGCTTCCGAGCAAGAGGCTACACAATCGGGTGGAAGATGATTTGTCGATATATGTGGATTAAATAGTGATTATGTGGTGAACCGTGTATGAATTGATTGTATGTGTTTCCGGATAGCTTCCGAGCTAGAGGATCATACAATCAAGTGGAAGTTGCTTGTTATATGTTTTGTTTCTTATACGTGTTTAAGATTATGTTAAAAGGTGTTGTTGATTAGTGTTTTGATTATTGTTGATTAAATTATGTGGAATATGTTTATGCAGTGAAACAGTGTTAGTATGCATACCATTGTGGTATGGTACTCAGTGAAACAGGGTTAGCATGCATATCGATGTGGTATGGTGCTCAGTGATCAGTGTTCAGGGTTCAGAGCTTAGTGATTTTGTGTTTATGTAATTGTGTTGATATGTGTTAAGTGTTATGTGGATTACTTGTTTGATTGCTTGTGTACTCACTAAGCACCTGTGCTTACCCGTTTCAGTGTTTATATTGTAGGTTGATGTTTTGCTAGCGACATGTGGATAGAAGGTTTATGTGAAGTTAGTGACGTGAATATGGAGCTAGCTTACGGTTAGATAATGCTCCATTTCTTTTGAATCGTTGTTATGGTTTCAATTTGTGTAAATCGCCCAAAAATGGTTTTATAGTGACATATGCGATTTTATTGAGTAAAGTGTGAAGAGAATGATGTAATTATGTTTTAAAGAGTCAAGTCATGTTATGGGTTGGATTGGGAAGTGATTTGGTGTTAAATATGGTTGTTTTGACTAAATGGGTCAAGGGTGTCAAAATGGGTCATAGAGGGGTCACATGTTGATTTCGAATGGCTTAGTATTAGGACTTGTTGTCGGGTGCTTCAAGTTTGTTTTCATGTGTCTAATTAGTGTACAAAAAGGGTTAAGTCATAAACCGAGTGGTTTGGGATTTGGTATGTTCACCAAAGTAGTCCAAAATGACCATTTATTGGTCATACATCCAGATTTGTCGTTTTCGTGAATTTTGAAAAAAGTGCAAAAATAGAAAGTTTCATTTTGGCATTGTGGAGGTGCCTGCAAAATTTGATGGTCTAAGTGTTTATGAGTAAAAAGTTATAAGGATTTTAATTTGGTCAAAAAATTTGGTTACCACTACCACTAGAACAGGCTTGTTCTAGTCTAAAACAAGCTTGTTCTAGCTAAAACAAGGTTGTTTTACCTAGGTGTACTACGTGGCTGATAAATTGCATACTCCGTTGTCTTGTTTTGGGTCAAAATGTAAAGATGAGAATACGGTATCAAATATACGAGATGTGGGACCGAGCTGTGGGAACCGAAAAAAAAAAATTCCTTGAGTTTTGGGGCGTTTCAAGTTGGTATCAGAGCAATGGTTTAAGAGAGTTAGGTGATCCATGATAGGATTGCTTAAACTTAAACCATTATGTGTTGTTTGAATTACTATGATTATGATTATGCTAAATATTTAATTGTTGTAGTTTGTATATGCAAATAAGGTAGATATATAGTGAAGTAGTTTTTGACTATGTGTTTAATTGTTAATTTGTTATTTGTTGTGTGTTATGTGTTTGTGTGGAAATCACATTGGAAAACGATGATATGAGATAGCTTGAGAAGGAAGTGTGTATAACATAATATGTCTACGCCTGATCACCGTGGTTATATTATGCTATTTCACATGAAATTGTTGGAGTTATCAAATATCAAAGTGATTTAATATGATTGTTAGGATAGAGTGTAAGAGAAGAGGTGTTTAAACTATGTGAATTACTTGTTAGATATTATGATAAGAGGAGATAATAGAGAAAGTAGGAGTAATAGACTTGTATCTAGTGATACGTATTTCACTAAATTATGTGAAACCAATATGTAAGGGGTATCTGATTAAGAGCTTGTAGAGTTAGTGTTGATAATGCGTTTAAGTAGAACTAAGTAATGTATGCGTTTATGTATGACCAGTGAATTAAGTGAAGTGTTCTAAGTATGATTAAGTGTTTGTGCATGAGTAGAGATAGTGTTAAGACTGGGTAGTACTAGTGTCATTCGTGAGGACACGAATGAGATAAGTGGGGGAGAGTTGTAACACCCCAAAAATATAAAGGTATTATTTTAGTGCACGTGGGTATAAATATTTTAAAGTTGTGTTATTTAAATGATACGAAATAATAAAATACGCAAATGGTTTCCTAGTTCCAGACAATAGAATTCAAAGGGAATAAAATTATCTATAATATATATGTACGTACGTTTAAAGTTGGAGAATTATCTCCTTTCTTTTAAAAGCTCTAGAATGTTTCCAGAGACAAATAGAAAATCGCAGGAACCAAATTATGAACCAAAATCAGTTTTTAATCTTTTAATTGAAGCTAGAGAAACAAGAATCATCTCCCTTTGATCATCATTAATACCATGTAAGTTGTATTTCTTGATTTCTTTAACCTAGTTCTTGGGTTTCATGGGGTTTTGATAAATTGAAGAGTTTAATACGAAATTAGGGTTTTAATTAGATGAAATTGATGATAATTGGTGTTATTATGATCATGGGTAACTAAATAACAACATGAAAATGATGAAATCATGATTTAGTGTTTATAAGTAATTCTAGGGTTTTGCTAAAAGTGTATGAATTGATGTTAATAAACTTAAATATGTGATTAATGATAGAAATAGAGTATGATTATGAAGATGAAACAAGTATTCAAGTAGTAAAGTTTAATGAGTAATGAACTAAAGAGTATTTATGATGAATTATATAGTATGTTCATGATAAAAGTGATGAATTGTATTGAATTGTTATAAACTAGATCAAAAGATGAATTGAAATTATTATTATTATACAAAGATGATGTGTTGAGTCTAAATAGAAATAAAGTTTTAAGTGTCAAGTTTTAAGAGGTAATATGAATCATGAAAAGTGTTGTTTTGATATATTTAGTTAAAGGATCTTGATAAGCAAATTCATAGTGGGGGAGGGATTAAATATGATAAATAGTGGAATTTGATGATTTTATAGAGTCTAAGTGTATTGTATGTTGTTATGTATCATGTGTATAGGTGTTAAATACGTGGAGGCTAGTGTTGATAGATATGGTGAAATCGTCTAAAGTATCGAGGTGAGTGATACGGGGGTTAAACAAGTGATTCGGTTGTGTAAGTATCGGCTAGCTTGCGGGCTAGAGGTTTGCACAACCATGGAAGAAGTTAATTGTTTATGTTTGTTTGTTCATATTCTTTGTTTATAATTGTTTATTTATATTAATTGCTTAAATTAGTTGTTGAGTTAAATTTCTTAATTGTGCTTAATTGTTATGTGTTTAATTGTTACTTGGTAAGAAAAGTGGTGATTATCTCATTAGTTTGATGTTAGCCGAGTAGTGAGTATACCACTAGTTTAAAGGTAAAGGAAAAAGAATTGGTTGAGAATTATGATGAATAGTATATGATTCGATTGTGTTGGATCCGGATTGCTTCCGAGCAAGAGGCTACACAATCGGGTGGAAGATGATTTGTCGATATATGTGGATTAAATAGTGATTATGTGGTGAACCGTGTATGAATTGATTGTATGTGTTTCCGGATAGCTTCCGAGCTAGAGGATCATACAATCAAGTGGAAGTTGCTTGTTATATGTTTTGTTTCTTATACGTGTTTAAGATTATGTTAAAAGGTGTTGTTGATTAGTGTTTTGATTATTGTTGATTAAATTATGTGGAATATGTTTATGCAGTGAAACAGTGTTAGTATGCATACCATTGTGGTATGGTACTCAGTGAAACAGGGTTAGCATGCATATCGATGTGGTATGGTGCTCAGTGATCAGTGTTCAGGGTTCAGAGCTTAGTAATTTTGTGTTTATGTAATTGTGTCGATATGTGTTAAGTGTTATGTGGATTACTTGTTTGATTGCTTGTGTACTCACTAAGCACCTGTGCTTACTCGTTTCAGTGTTTATATTGTAGGTTGATGTTTTGCTAGCGACATGTGGATAGAAGGTTTATGTGAAGTTAGTGACGTGAATATGGAGCTAGCTTACGGTTAGATAATGCTCCATTTCTTTTGAATCGTTGTTATGGTTTCAATTTGTGTAAATCGCCCAAAAATGGTTTTATAGTGACATATGCGATTTTATTGAGTAAAGTGTGAAGAGAATGATGTAATTATGTTTTAAAGAGTCAAGTCATGTTATGGGTTGGATTGGGAAGTGATTTGGTGTTAAATATGGTTGTTTTGACTAAATGGGTCAAGGGTGTCAAAATGGGTCATAGAGGGGTCACATGTTGATTTCGAATGGCTTAGTATTAGGACTTGTTGTCGGGTGCTTCAAGTTTGTTTTCATGTGTCTAATTAGTGTACAAAAAGGGTTAAGTCATAAACCGAGTGGTTTGGGATTTGGTATGTTCACCAAAGTAGTCCAAAATGACCATTTATTGGTCATACATCCAGATTTGTCGTTTTCGTGAATTTTGAAAAAAGTGCAAAAATAGAAAGTTTCATTTTGGCATTGTGGAGGTGCCTGCAAAATTTGATGGTCTAAGTGTTTATGAGTAAAAAGTTATAAGGATTTTAATTTGGTCAAAAAATTTGGTTACCACTACCACTAGAACAGGCTTGTTCTAGTCTAAAACAAGCTTGTTCTAGCTAAAACAAGGTTGTTTTACCTAGGTGTACTACGTGGCTGATAAATTGCATACTCCGTTGTCTTGTTTTGGGTCAAAATGTAAAGATGAGAATACGGTATCAAATATACGAGATGTGGGACCGAGCTGTGGGAACCGAAAAAAAAAATTCCTTGAGTTTTGGGGCGTTTCAAGTTGGTATCAGAGCAATGGTTTAAGAGAGTTAGGTGATCCATGATAGGATTGCTTAAACTTAAACCATTATGTGTTGTTTGAATTACTATGATTATGATTATGCTAAATATTTAATTGTTGTAGTTTGTATATGCAAATAAGGTAGATATATAGTGAAGTAGTTTTTGACTATGTGTTTAATTGTTAATTTGTTATTTGTTGTGTGTTATGTGTTTGTGTGGAAATCACATTGGAAAACGATGATATGAGATAGCTTGAGAAGGAAGTGTGTATAACATAATATGTCTACGCCTGATCACCGTGGTTATATTATGCTATTTCACATGAAATTGTTGGAGTTATCAAATATCAAAGTGATTTAATATGATTGTTAGGATAGAGTGTAAGAGAAGAGGTGTTTAAACTATGTGAATTACTTGTTAGATATTATGATAAGAGGAGATAATAGAGAAAGTAGGAGTAATAGACTTGTATCTAGTGATACGTATTTCACTAAATTATGTGAAACCAATATGTAAGGGGTATCTGATTAAGAGCTTGTAGAGTTAGTGTTGATAATGCGTTTAAGTAGAACTAAGTAATGTATGCGTTTATGTATGACCAGTGAATTAAGTGAAGTGTTCTAAGTATGATTAAGTGTTTGTGCATGAGTAGAGATAGTGTTAAGACTGGGTAGTACTAGTGTCATTCGTGAGGACACGAATGAGATAAGTGGGGGAGAGTTGTAACACCCCAAAAATATAAAGGTATTATTTTAGTGCACGTGGGTATAAATATTTTAAAGTTGTGTTATTTAAATGATACGAAATAATAAAATACGCAAATGGTTTCCTAGTTTCAGACAATAGAGTTCAAAGGGAATAAAATTATCTATAATATATATGTACGTACGTTTAAAGTTGGAGAATTATCTCCTTTCTTTTAAAAGCTCTAGAATGTTTCCAGAGACAAATAGAAAATCGCAGGAACCAAATTATGAACCAAAATCAGTTTTTAATCTTTTAATTGAAGCTAGAGAAACAAGAATCATCTCCCTTTGATCATCATTAATACCATGTAAGTTGTATTTCTTGATTTCTTTAACCTAGTTCTTGGGTTTCATGGGGTTTTGATAAATTGAAGAGTTTAATACGAAATTAAGGTTTTAATTAGATGAAATTGATGATAATTGGTGTTATTATGATCATGGGTAACTAAATAACAACATGAAAATGATGAAATCATGATTTAGTGTTTATAAGTAATTCTAGGGTTTTGCTAAAAGTGTATGAATTGATGTTAATAAACTTAAATATGTGATTAATGATAGAAATAGAGTATGATTATGAAGATGAAACAAGTATTCAAGTAGTAAAGTTTAATGAGTAATGAACTAAAGAGTATTTATGATGAATTATATAGTATGTTCATGATAAAAGTGATGAATTGTATTGAATTGTTATAAACTAGATCAAAAGATGAATTGAAATTATTATTATTATACAAAGATGATGTGTTGAGTCTAAATAGAAATAAAGTTTTAAGTGTCAAGTTTTAAGAGGTAATATGAATCATGAAAAGTGTTGTTTTGATATATTTAGTTAAAGGATCTTGATAAGCAAATTCATAGTGGGGGAGGGATTAAATATGATAAATAGTGGAATTTGATGATTTTATAGAGTCTAAGTGTATTGTATGTTGTTATGTATCATGTGTATAGGTGTTAAATACGTGGAGGCTAGTGTTGATAGATATGGTGAAATCGTCTAAAGTATCGAGGTGAGTGATACGGGGGTTAAACAAGTGATTCGGTTGTGTAAGTATCGGCTAGCTTGCGGGCTAGAGGTTTGCACAACCATGGAAGAAGTTAATTGTTTATGTTTGTTTGTTCATATTCTTTGTTTATAATTGTTTATTTATATTAATTGCTTAAATTAGTTGTTGAGTTAAATTTCTTAATTGTGCTTAATTGTTATGTGTTTAATTGTTACTTGGTAAGAAAAGTGGTGATTATCTCATTAGTTTGATGTTAGCCGAGTAGTGAGTATACCACTAGTTTAAAGGTAAAGGAAAAAGAATTGGTTGAGAATTATGATGAATAGTATATGATTCGATTGTGTTGGATCCGGATTGCTTCCGAGCAAGAGGCTACACAATCGGGTGGAAGATGATTTGTCGATATATGTGGATTAAATAGTGATTATGTGGTGAACCGTGTATGAATTGATTGTATGTGTTTCCGGATAGCTTCCGAGCTAGAGGATCATACAATCAAGTGGAAGTTGCTTGTTATATGTTTTGTTTCTTATACGTGTTTAAGATTATGTTAAAAGGTGTTGTTGATTAGTGTTTTGATTATTGTTGATTAAATTATGTGGAATATGTTTATGCAGTGAAACAGTGTTAGTATGCATACCATTGTGGTATGGTACTCAGTGAAACAGGGTTAGCATGCATATCGATGTTGTATGGTGCTCAGTGATCAGTGTTCAGGGTTCAGAGCTTAGTGATTTTGTGTTTATGTAATTGTGTTGATATGTGTTAAGTGTTATGTGGATTACTTGTTTGATTGCTTGTGTACTCACTAAGCACCTGTGCTTACCCGTTTCAGTGTTTATATTGTACGTTGATGTTTTGCTAGCGACATGTGGATAGAAGGTTTATGTGAAGTTAGTGACGTGAATATGGAGCTAGCTTACGGTTAGATAATGCTCCATTTCTTTTGAATCGTTGTTATGGTTTCAATTTGTGTAAATCGCCCAAAAATGGTTTTATAGTGACATATGCGATTTTATTGAGTAAAGTGTGAAGAGAATGATGTAATTATGTTTTAAAGAGTCAAATCATGTTATGGGTTGGATTGGGAAGTGATTTGGTGTTAAATATGGTTGTTTTGACTAAATGGGTCAAGGGTGTCAAAATGGGTCATAGAGGGGTCACATGTTGATTTCGAATGGCTTAGTATTAGGACTTGTTGTCGGGTGCTTCAAGTTTGTTTTCATGTGTCTAATTAGTGTACAAAAAGGGTTAAGTCATAAACCGAGTGGTTTGGGATTTGGTATGTTCACCAAAGTAGTCCAAAATGACCATTTATTGGTCATACATCCAGATTTGTCATTTTCGTGAATTTTGAAAAAAGTGCAAAAATAGAAAGTTTCATTTTGGCATTGTGGAGGTGCCTGCAAAATTTGATGGTCTAAGTGTTTATGAGTAAAAAGTTATAAGGGTTTTAATTTGGTCAAAAAATTTGGTTACCACTACCACTAGAACAGGCTTGTTCTAGTCTAAAACAAGCTTGTTCTAGCTAAAACAATGTTGTTTTACCTAGGTGTACTACGTGGCTGATAAATTGCATACTCCGTTGTCTTGTTTTGGGTCAAAATGTAAAGATGAGAATACGGTATCAAATATACGAGATGTGGGACCGAGCTGTGGGAACCGAAAAAAAAAAAAATTCCCTGAGTTTTGGTGCGTTTCAAGTTGGTATCAGAGCAATGGTTTAAAAGAGTTAGGTGATCCATGATAGGATTGCTTAAACTTAAACCATTATGTGTTGTTTGAATTACTATGATTATGATTATGCTAAATATTTAATTGTTGTAGTTTGTATATGCAAATAAGGTAGATATATAGTGAAGTAGTTTTTGACTATGTGTTTAATTGTTAATTTGTTATTTGTTGTGTGTTATGTGTTTGTGTGGAAATCACATTGGAAAACGATGATATGAGATAGCTTGAGAAGGAAGTGTGTATAACATAATATGTCTACGCCTGATCACCGTGGTTATATTATGCTATTTCACATGAAATTGTTGGAGTTATCAAATATCAAAGTGATTTAATATGATTGTTAGGATAGAGTGTAAGAGAAGAGGTGTTTAAACTATGTGAATTACTTGTTAGATATTATGATAAGAGGAGATAATAGAGAAAGTATGAGTAATAGACTTGTATCTAGTGATACGTATTTCACTAAATTATGTGAAACCAATATGTAAGGGGTATCTGATTAAGAGCTTGTAGAGTTAGTGTTGATAATGCGTTTAAGTAGAACTAAGTAATGTATGCGTTTATGTATGACCAGTGAATTAAGTGAAGTGTTCTAAGTATGATTAAGTGTTTGTGCATGAGTAGAGATAGTGTTAAGACTGGGTAGTACTAGTGTCATTCGTGAGGACACGAATGAGATAAGTGGGGGAGAGTTGTAACACCCCAAAAATATAAAGGTATTATTTTAGTGCACGTGGGTATAAATATTTTAAAGTTGTGTTATTTAAATGATACGAAATAATAAAATACGCAAATGGTTTCCTAGTTCCAGACAATAGAGTTCAAAGGGAATAAAATTATCTATAATATATATGTACGTACGTTTAAAGTTGGAGAATTATCTCCTTTCTTTTAAAAGCTCTAGAATGTTTCCAGAGACAAATAGAAAATCGCAGGAACCAAATTATGAACCAAAATCAGTTTTTAATCTTTTAATTGAAGCTAGAGAAACAAGAATCATCTCCCTTTGATCATCATTAATACCATGTAAGTTGTATTTCTTGATTTCTTTAACCTAGTTCTTGGGTTTCATGGGGTTTTGATAAATTGAAGAGTTTAATACGAAATTAGGGTTTTAATTAGATGAAATTGATGATAATTGGTGTTATTATGATCATGGGTAACTAAATAACAACATGAAAATGATGAAATCATGATTTAGTGTTTATAAGTAATTCTAGGGTTTTGCTAAAAGTGTATGAATTGATGTTAATAAACTTAAATATGTGATTAATGATAGAAATAGAGTATGATTATGAAGATGAAACAAGTATTCAAGTAGTAAAGTTTAATGAGTAATGAACTAAAGAGTATTTATGATGAATTATATAGTATGTTCATGATAAAAGTGATGAATTGTATTGAATTGTTATAAACTAGATCAAAAGATGAATTGAAATTATTATTATTATACAAAGATGATGTGTTGAGTCTAAATAGAAATAAAGTTTTAAGTGTCAAGTTTTAAGAGGTAATATGAATCATGAAAAGTGTTGTTTTGATATATTTAGTTAAAGGATCTTGATAAGCAAATTCATAGTGGGGGAGGGATTAAATATGATAAATAGTGGAATTTGATGATTTTATAGAGTCTAAGTGTATTGTATGTTGTTATGTATCATGTGTATAGGTGTTAAATACGTGGAGGCTAGTGTTGATAGATATGGTGAAATCGTCTAAAGTATCGAGGTGAGTGATACGGGGGTTAAACAAGTGATTCGGTTGTGTAAGTATCGGCTAGCTTGCGGGCTAGAGGTTTGCACAACCATGGAAGAAGTTAATTGTTTATGTTTGTTTGTTCATATTCTTTGTTTATAATTGTTTATTTATATTAATTGCTTAAATTAGTTGTTGAGTTAAATTTCTTAATTGTGCTTAATTGTTATGTGTTTAATTGTTACTTGGTAAGAAAAGTGGTGATTATCTCATTAGTTTGATGTTAGCCGAGTAGTGAGTATACCACTAGTTTAAAGGTAAAGGAAAAAGAATTGGTTGAGAATTATGATGAATAGTATATGATTCGATTGTGTTGGATCCGGATTGCTTCCGAGCAAGAGGCTACACAATCGGGTGGAAGATGATTTGTCGATATATGTGGATTAAATAGTGATTATGTGGTGAACCGTGTATGAATTGATTGTATGTGTTTCCGGATAGCTTCCGAGCTAGAGGATCATACAATCAAGTGGAAGTTGCTTGTTATATGTTTTGTTTCTTATACGTGTTTAAGATTATGTTAAAAGGTGTTGTTGATTAGTGTTTTGATTATTGTTGATTAAATTATGTGGAATATGTTTATGCAGTGAAACAGTGTTAGTATGCATACCATTGTGGTATGGTACTCAGTGAAACAGGGTTAGCATGCATATCGATGTGGTATGGTGCTCAGTGATCAGTGTTCAGGGTTCAGAGCTTAGTGATTTTGTGTTTATGTAATTGTGTTGATATGTGTTAAGTGTTATGTGGATTACTTGTTTGATTGCTTGTGTACTCACTAAGCACCTGTGCTTACCCGTTTCAGTGTTTATATTGTAGGTTGATGTTTTGCTAGCGACATGTGGATAGAAGGTTTATGTGAAGTTAGTGACGTGAATATGGAGCTAGCTTACGGTTAGATAATGCTCCATTTCTTTTGAATCGTTGTTATGGTTTCAATTTGTGTAAATCGCCCAAAAATGGTTTTATAGTGACATATGCGATTTTATTGAGTAAAGTGTGAAGAGAATGATGTAATTATGTTTTAAAGAGTCAAGTCATGTTATGGGTTGGATTGGGAAGTGATTTGGTGTTAAATATGGTTGTTTTGACTAAATGGGTCAAGGGTGTCAAAATGGGTCATAGAGGGGTCACATGTTGATTTCGAATGGCTTAGTATTAGGACTTGTTGTCGGGTGCTTCAAGTTTGTTTTCATGTGTCTAATTAGTGTACAAAAAGGGTTAAGTCATAAACCGAGTGGTTTGGGATTTGGTATGTTCACCAAAGTAGTCCAAAATGACCATTTATTGGTCATACATCCAGATTTGTCGTTTTCGTGAATTTTGAAAAAAGTGCAAAAATAGAAAGTTTCATTTTGGCATTGTGGAGGTGCCTGCAAAATTTGATGGTCTAAGTGTTTATGAGTAAAAAGTTATAAGGATTTTAATTTGGTCAAAAAATTTGGTTACCACTACCACTAGAACAGGCTTGTTCTAGTCTAAAACAAGCTTGTTCTAGCTAAAACAAGGTTGTTTTACCTAGGTGTACTACGTGGCTGATAAATTGCATACTCCGTTGTCTTGTTTTGGGTCAAAATGTAAAGATGAGAATACGGTATCAAATATACGAGATGTGGGACCGAGCTGTGGGAACCGAAAAAAAAAAATTCCTTGAGTTTTGGGGCGTTTCAAGTTGGTATCAGAGCAATGGTTTAAGAGAGTTAGGTGATCCATGATAGGATTGCTTAAACTTAAACCATTATGTGTTGTTTGAATTACTATGATTATGATTATGCTAAATATTTAATTGTTGTAGTTTGTATATGCAAATAAGGTAGATATATAGTGAAGTAGTTTTTGACTATGTGTTTAATTGTTAATTTGTTATTTGTTGTGTGTTATGTGTTTGTGTGGAAATCACATTGGAAAACGATGATATGAGATAGCTTGAGAAGGAAGTGTGTATAACATAATATGTCTACGCCTGATCACCGTGGTTATATTATGCTATTTCACATGAAATTGTTGGAGTTATCAAATATCAAAGTGATTTAATATGATTGTTAGGATAGAGTGTAAGAGAAGAGGTGTTTAAACTATGTGAATTACTTGTTAGATATTATGATAAGAGGAGATAATAGAGAAAGTAGGAGTAATAGACTTGTATCTAGTGATACGTATTTCACTAAATTATGTGAAACCAATATGTAAGGGGTATCTGATTAAGAGCTTGTAGAGTTAGTGTTGATAATGCGTTTAAGTAGAACTAAGTAATGTATGCGTTTATGTATGACCAGTGAATTAAGTGAAGTGTTCTAAGTATGATTAAGTGTTTGTGCATGAGTAGAGATAGTGTTAAGACTGGGTAGTACTAGTGTCATTCGTGAGGACACGAATGAGATAAGTGGGGGAGAGTTGTAACACCCCAAAAATATAAAGGTATTATTTTAGTGCACGTGGGTATAAATATTTTAAAGTTGTGTTATTTAAATGATACGAAATAATAAAATACGCAAATGGTTTCCTAGTTCCAGACAATAGAGTTCAAAGGGAATAAAATTATCTATAATATATATGTACGTACGTTTAAAGTTGGAGAATTATCTCCTTTCTTTTAAAAGCTCTAGAATGTTTCCAGAGACAAATAGAAAATCGCAGGAACCAAATTATGAACCAAAATCAGTTTTTAATCTTTTAATTGAAGCTAGAGAAACAAGAATCATCTCCCTTTGATCATCATTAATACCATGTAAGTTGTATTTCTTGATTTCTTTAACCTAGTTCTTGGGTTTCATGGGGTTTTGATAAATTGAAGAGTTTAATACGAAATTAGGGTTTTAATTAGATGAAATTGATGATAATTGGTGTTATTATGATCATGGGTAACTAAATAACAACATGAAAATGATGAAATCATGATTTAGTGTTTATAAGTAATTCTAGGGTTTTGCTAAAAGTGTATGAATTGATGTTAATAAACTTAAATATGTGATTAATGATAGAAATAGAGTATGATTATGAAGATGAAACAAGTATTCAAGTAGTAAAGTTTAATGAGTAATGAACTAAAGAGTATTTATGATGAATTATATAGTATGTTCATGATAAAAGTGATGAATTGTATTGAATTGTTATAAACTAGATCAAAAGATGAATTGAAATTATTATTATTATACAAAGATGATGTGTTGAGTCTAAATAGAAATAAAGTTTTAAGTGTCAAGTTTTAAGAGGTAATATGAATCATGAAAAGTGTTGTTTTGATATATTTAGTTAAAGGATCTTGATAAGCAAATTCATAGTGGGGGAGGGATTAAATATGATAAATAGTGGAATTTGATGATTTTATAGAGTCTAAGTGTATTGTATGTTGTTATGTATCATGTGTATAGGTGTTAAATACGTGGAGGCTAGTGTTGATAGATATGGTGAAATCGTCTAAAGTATCGAGGTGAGTGATACGGGGGTTAAACAAGTGATTCGGTTGTGTAAGTATCGGCTAGCTTGCGGGCTAGAGGTTTGCACAACCATGGAAGAAGTTAATTGTTTATGTTTGTTTGTTCATATTCTTTGTTTATAATTGTTTATTTATATTAATTGCTTAAATTAGTTGTTGAGTTAAATTTCTTAATTGTGCTTAATTGTTATGTGTTTAATTGTTACTTGGTAAGAAAAGTGGTGATTATCTCATTAGTTTGATGTTAGCCGAGTAGTGAGTATACCACTAGTTTAAAGGTAAAGGAAAAAGAATTGGTTGAGAATTATGATGAATAGTATATGATTCGATTGTGTTGAATCCGGATTGCTTCCGAGCAAGAGGCTACACAATCGGGTGGAAGATGATTTGTCGATATATGTGGATTAAATAGTGATTATGTGGTGAACCGTGTATGAATTGATTGTATGTGTTTCCGGATAGCTTCCGAGCTAGAGGATCATACAATCAAGTGGAAGTTGCTTGTTATATGTTTTGTTTCTTATACGTGTTTAAGATTATGTTAAAAGGTGTTGTTGATTAGTGTTTTGATTATTGTTGATTAAATTATGTGGAATATGTTTATGCAGTGAAACAGTGTTAGTATGCATACCATTGTGGTATGGTACTCAGTGAAACAGGGTTAGCATGCATATCGATGTGGTATGGTGCTCAGTGATCAGTGTTCAGGGTTCAGAGCTTAGTGATTTTGTGTTTATGTAATTGTGTTGATATGTGTTAAGTGTTATGTGGATTACTTGTTTGATTGCTTGTGTACTCACTAAGCACCTGTGCTTACCCGTTTCAGTGTTTATATTGTAGGTTGATGTTTTGCTAGCGACATGTGGATAGAAGGTTTATGTGAAGTTAGTGACGTGAATATGGAGCTAGCTTACGGTTAGATAATGCTCCATTTCTTTTGAATCGTTGTTATGGTTTCAATTTGTGTAAATCGCCCAAAAATGGTTTTATAGTGACATATGCGATTTTATTGAGTAAAGTGTGAAGAGAATGATGTAATTATGTTTTAAAGAGTCAAGTCATGTTATGGGTTGGATTGGGAAGTGATTTGGTGTTAAATATGGTTGTTTTGACTAAATGGGTCAAGGGTGTCAAAATGGGTCATAGAGGGGTCACATGTTGATTTCGAATGGCTTAGTATTAGGACTTGTTGTCGGGTGCTTCAAGTTTGTTTTCATGTGTCTAATTAGTGTACAAAAAGGGTTAAGTCATAAACCGAGTGGTTTGGGATTTGGTATGTTCACCAAAGTAGTCCAAAATGACCATTTATTGGTCATACATCCAGATTTGTCGTTTTCGTGAATTTTGAAAAAAGTGCAAAAATAGAAAGTTTCATTTTGGCATTGTGGAGGTGCCTGCAAAATTTGATGGTCTAAGTGTTTATGAGTAAAAAGTTATAAGGATTTTAATTTGGTCAAAAAATTTGGTTACCACTACCATTAGAACAGGCTTGTTCTAGTCTAAAACAAGCTTGTTCTAGCTAAAACAAGGTTGTTTTACCTAGGTGTACTACGTGGCTGATAAATTGCATACTCCGTTGTCTTGTTTTGGGTCAAAATGTAAAGATGAGAATACGGTATCAAATATACGAGATGTGGGACCGAGCTGTGGGAACCGAAAAAAAAAAATTCCTTGAGTTTTGGGGCGTTTCAAGTTGGTATCAGAGCAATGGTTTAAGAGAGTTAGGTGATCCATGATAGGATTGCTTAAACTTAAACCATTATGTGTTGTTTGAATTACTATGATTATGATTATGCTAAATATTTAATTGTTGTAGTTTGTATATGCAAATAAGGTAGATATATAGTGAAGTAGTTTTTGACTATGTGTTTAATTGTTAATTTGTTATTTGTTGTGTGTTATGTGTTTGTGTGGAAATCACATTGGAAAACGATGATATGAGATAGCTTGAGAAGGAAGTGTGTATAACATAATATGTCTACGCCTGATCACCGTGGTTATATTATGCTATTTCACATGAAATTGTTGGAGTTATCAAATATCAAAGTGATTTAATATGATTGTTAGGATAGAGTGTAAGAGAAGAGGTGTTTAAACTATGTGAATTACTTGTTAGATATTATGATAAGAGGAGATAATAGAGAAAGTAGGAGTAATAGACTTGTATCTAGTGATACGTATTTCACTAAATTATGTGAAACCAATATGTAAGGGGTATCTGATTAAGAGCTTGTAGAGTTAGTGTTGATAATGCGTTTAAGTAGAACTAAGTAATGTATGCGTTTATGTATGACCAGTGAATTAAGTGAAGTGTTCTAAGTATGATTAAGTGTTTGTGCATGAGTAGAGATAGTGTTAAGACTGGGTAGTACTAGTGTCATTCGTGAGGACACGAATGAGATAAGTGGGGGAGAGTTGTAACACCCCAAAAATATAAAGGTATTATTTTAGTGCACGTGGGTATAAATATTTTAAAGTTGTGTTATTTAAATGATACGAAATAATAAAATACGCAAATGGTTTCCTAGTTCCAGACAATAGAGTTCAAAGGGAATAAAATTATCTATAATATATATGTACGTACGTTTAAAGTTGGAGAATTATCTCCTTTCTTTTAAAAGCTCTAGAATGTTTCCAGAGACAAATAGAAAATCGCAGGAACCAAATTATGAACCAAAATCAGTTTTTAATCTTTTAATTGAAGCTAGAGAAACAAGAATCATCTCCCTTTGATCATCATTAATACCATGTAAGTTGTATTTCTTGATTTCTTTAACCTAGTTCTTGGGTTTCATGGGGTTTTGATAAATTGAAGAGTTTAATACGAAATTAGGGTTTTAATTAGATGAAATTGATGATAATTGGTGTTATTATGATCATGGGTAACTAAATAACAACATGAAAATGATGAAATCATGATTTAGTGTTTATAAGTAATTCTAGGGTTTTGCTAAAAGTGTATGAATTGATGTTAATAAACTTAAATATGTGATTAATGATAGAAATAGAGTATGATTATGAAGATGAAACAAGTATTCAAGTAGTAAAGTTTAATGAGTAATGAACTAAAGAGTATTTATGATGAATTATATAGTATGTTCATGATAAAAGTGATGAATTGTATTGAATTGTTATAAACTAGATCAAAAGATGAATTGAAATTATTATTATTATACAAAGATGATGTGTTGAGTCTAAATAGAAATAAAGTTTTAAGTGTCAAGTTTTAAGAGGTAATATGAATCATGAAAAGTGTTGTTTTGATATATTTAGTTAAAGGATCTTGATAAGCAAATTCATAGTGGGGGAGGGATTAAATATGATAAATAGTGGAATTTGATGATTTTATAGAGTCTAAGTGTATTGTATGTTGTTATGTATCATGTGTATAGGTGTTAAATACGTGGAGGCTAGTGTTGATAGATATGGTGAAATCGTCTAAAGTATCGAGGTGAGTGATACGGGGGTTAAACAAGTGATTCGGTTGTGTAAGTATCGGCTAGCTTGCGGGCTAGAGGTTTGCACAACCATGGAAGAAGTTAATTGTTTATGTTTGTTTGTTCATATTCTTTGTTTATAATTGTTTATTTATATTAATTGCTTAAATTAGTTGTTGAGTTAAATTTCTTAATTGTGCTTAATTGTTATGTGTTTAATTGTTACTTGGTAAGAAAAGTGGTGATTATCTCATTAGTTTGATGTTAGCCGAGTAGTGAGTATACCACTAGTTTAAAGGTAAAGGAAAAAGAATTGGTTGAGAATTATGATGAATAGTATATGATTCGATTGTGTTGGATCCGGATTGCTTCCGAGCAAGAGGCTACACAATCGGGTGGAAGATGATTTGTCGATATATGTGGATTAAATAGTGATTATGTGGTGAACCGTGTATGAATTGATTGTATGTGTTTCCGGATAGCTTCCGAGCTAGAGGATCATACAATCAAGTGGAAGTTGCTTGTTATATGTTTTGTTTCTTATACGTGTTTAAGATTATGTTAAAAGGTGTTGTTGATTAGTGTTTTGATTATTGTTGATTAAATTATGTGGAATATGTTTATGCAGTGAAACAGTGTTAGTATGCATACCATTGTGGTATGGTACTCAGTGAAACAGGGTTAGCATGCATATCGATGTGGTATGGTGCTCAGTGATCAGTGTTCAGGGTTCAGAGCTTAGTGATTTTGTGTTTATGTAATTGTGTTGATATGTGTTAAGTGTTATGTGGATTACTTGTTTGATTGCTTGTGTACTCACTAAGCACCTGTGCTTACCCGTTTCAGTGTTTATATTGTAGGTTGATGTTTTGCTAGCGACATGTGGATAGAAGGTTTATGTGAAGTTAGTGACGTGAATATGGAGCTAGCTTACGGTTAGATAATGCTCCATTTCTTTTGAATCGTTGTTATGGTTTCAATTTGTGTAAATCGCCCAAAAATGGTTTTATAGTGACATATGCGATTTTATTGAGTAAAGTGTGAAGAGAATGATGTAATTATGTTTTAAAGAGTCAAGTCATGTTATGGGTTGGATTGGGAAGTGATTTGGTGTTAAATATGGTTGTTTTGACTAAATGGGTCAAGGGTGTCAAAATGGGTCATAGAGGGGTCACATGTTGATTTCGAATGGCTTAGTATTAGGACTTGTTGTCGGGTGCTTCAAGTTTGTTTTCATGTGTCTAATTAGTGTACAAAAAGGGTTAAGTCATAAACCGAGTGGTTTGGGATTTGGTATGTTCACCAAAGTAGTCCAAAATGACCATTTATTGGTCATACATCCAGATTTGTCGTTTTCGTGAATTTTGAAAAAAGTGCAAAAATAGAAAGTTTCATTTTGGCATTGTGGAGGTGCCTGCAAAATTTGATGGTCTAAGTGTTTATGAGTAAAAAGTTATAAGGATTTTAATTTGGTCAAAAAATTTGGTTACCACTACCACTAGAACAGGCTTGTTCTAGTCTAAAACAAGCTTGTTCTAGCTAAAACAAGGTTGTTTTACCTAGGTGTACTACGTGGCTGATAAATTGCATACTCCGTTGTCTTGTTTTGGGTCAAAATGTAAAGATGAGAATACGGTATCAAATATACGAGATGTGGGACCGAGCTGTGGGAACCGAAAAAAAAAAATTCCTTGAGTTTTGGGGCGTTTCAAGTTGGTATCAGAGCAATGGTTTAAGAGAGTTAGGTGATCCATGATAGGATTGCTTAAACTTAAACCATTATGTGTTGTTTGAATTACTATGATTATGATTATGCTAAATATTTAATTGTTGTAGTTTGTATATGCAAATAAGGTAGATATATAGTGAAGTAGTTTTTGACTATGTGTTTAATTGTTAATTTGTTATTTGTTGTGTGTTATGTGTTTGTGTGGAAATCACATTGGAAAACGATGATATGAGATAGCTTGAGAAGGAAGTGTGTATAACATAATATGTCTACGCCTGATCACCGTGGTTATATTATGCTATTTCACATGAAATTGTTGGAGTTATCAAATATCAAAGTGATTTAATATGATTGTTAGGATAGAGTGTAAGAGAAGAGGTGTTTAAACTATGTGAATTACTTGTTAGATATTATGATAAGAGGAGATAATAGAGAAAGTAGGAGTAATAGACTTGTATCTAGTGATACGTATTTCACTAAATTATGTGAAACCAATATGTAAGGGGTATCTGATTAAGAGCTTGTAGAGTTAGTGTTGATAATGCGTTTAAGTAGAACTAAGTAATGTATGCGTTTATGTATGACCAGTGAATTAAGTGAAGTGTTCTAAGTATGATTAAGTGTTTGTGCATGAGTAGAGATAGTGTTAAGACTGGGTAGTACTAGTGTCATTCGTGAGGACACGAATGAGATAAGTGGGGGAGAGTTGTAACACCCCAAAAATATAAAGGTATTATTTTAGTGCACGTGGGTATAAATATTTTAAAGTTGTGTTATTTAAATGATACGAAATAATAAAATACGCAAATGGATTCCTAGTTCCAGACAATAGAGTTCAAAGGGAATAAAATTATCTATAATATATATGTACGTACGTTTAAAGTTGGAGAATTATCTCCTTTCTTTTAAAAGCTCTAGAATGTTTCCAGAGACAAATAGAAAATCGCAGGAACCAAATTATGAACCAAAATCAGTTTTTAATCTTTTAATTGAAGCTAGAGAAACAAGAATCATCTCCCTTTGATCATCATTAATACCATGTAAGTTGTATTTCTTGATTTCTTTAACCTAGTTCTTGGGTTTCATGGGGTTTTGATAAATTGAAGAGTTTAATACGAAATTAGGGTTTTAATTAGATGAAATTGATGATAATTGGTGTTATTATGATCATGGGTAACTAAATAACAACATGAAAATGATGAAATCATGATTTAGTGTTTATAAGTAATTCTAGGGTTTTGCTAAAAGTGTATGAATTGATGTTAATAAACTTAAATATGTGATTAATGATAGAAATAGAGTATGATTATGAAGATGAAACAAGTATTCAAGTAGTAAAGTTTAATGAGTAATGAACTAAAGAGTATTTATGATGAATTATATAGTATGTTCATGATAAAAGTGATGAATTGTATTGAATTGTTATAAACTAGATCAAAAGATGAATTGAAATTATTATTATTATACAAAGATGATGTGTTGAGTCTAAATAGAAATAAAGTTTTAAGTGTCAAGTTTTAAGAGGTAATATGAATCATGAAAAGTGTTGTTTTGATATATTTAGTTAAAGGATCTTGATAAGCAAATTCATAGTGGGGGAGGGATTAAATATGATAAATAGTGGAATTTGATGATTTTATAGAGTCTAAGTGTATTGTACGTTGTTATGTATCATGTGTATAGGTGTTAAATACGTGGAGGCTAGTGTTGATAGATATGGTGAAATCGTCTAAAGTATCGAGGTGAGTGATACGGGGGTTAAACAAGTGATTCGGTTGTGTAAGTATCGGCTAGCTTGCGGGCTAGAGGTTTGCACAACCATGGAAGAAGTTAATTGTTTATGTTTGTTTGTTCATATTCTTTGTTTATAATTGTTTATTTATATTAATTGCTTAAATTAGTTGTTGAGTTAAATTTCTTAATTGTGCTTAATTGTTATGTGTTTAATTGTTACTTGGTAAGAAAAGTGGTGATTATCTCATTAGTTTGATGTTAGCCGAGTAGTGAGTATACCACTAGTTTAAAGGTAAAGGAAAAAGAATTGGTTGAGAATTATGATGAATAGTATATGATTCGATTGTGTTGGATCCGGATTGCTTCCGAGCAAGAGGCTACACAATCGGGTGGAAGATGATTTGTCGATATATGTGGATTAAATAGTGATTATGTGGTGAACCGTGTATGAATTGATTGTATGTGTTTCCGGATAGCTTCCGAGCTAGAGGATCATACAATCAAGTGGAAGTTGCTTGTTATATGTTTTGTTTCTTATACGTGTTTAAGATTATGTTAAAAGGTGTTGTTGATTAGTGTTTTGATTATTGTTGATTAAATTATGTGGAATATGTTTATGCAGTGAAACAGTGTTAGTATGCATACCATTGTGGTATGGTACTCAGTGAAACAGGGTTAGCATGCATATCGATGTGGTATGGTGCTCAGTGATCAGTGTTCAGGGTTCAGAGCTTAGTGATTTTGTGTTTATGTAATTGTGTTGATATGTGTTAAGTGTTATGTGGATTACTTGTTTGATTGCTTGTGTACTCACTAAGCACCTGTGCTTACCCGTTTCAGTGTTTATATTGTAGGTTGATGTTTTGCTAGCGACATGTGGATAGAAGGTTTATGTGAAGTTAGTGACGTGAATATGGAGCTAGCTTACGGTTAGATAATGCTCCATTTCTTTTGAATCGTTGTTATGGTTTCAATTTGTGTAAATCGCCCAAAAATGGTTTTATAGTGACATATGCGATTTTATTGAGTAAAGTGTGAAGAGAATGATGTAATTATGTTTTAAAGAGTCAAGTCATGTTATGGGTTGGATTGGGAAGTGATTTGGTGTTAAATATGGTTGTTTTGACTAAATGGGTCAAGGGTGTCAAAATGGGTCATAGAGGGGTCACATGTTGATTTCGAATGGCTTAGTATTAGGACTTGTTGTCGGGTGCTTCAAGTTTGTTTTCATGTGTCTAATTAGTGTACAAAAAGGGTTAAGTCATAAACCGAGTGGTTTGGGATTTGGTATGTTCACCAAAGTAGTCCAAAATGACCATTTATTGGTCATACATCCAGATTTGTCGTTTTCGTGAATTTTGAAAAAAGTGCAAAAATAGAAAGTTTCATTTTGGCATTGTGGAGGTGCCTGCAAAATTTGATGGTCTAAGTGTTTATGAGTAAAAAGTTATAAGGGTTTTAATTTGGTCAAAAAATTTGGTTACCACTACCACTAGAACAGGCTTGTTCTAGTCTAAAACAAGCTTGTTCTAGCTAAAACAAGGTTGTTTTACCTAGGTGTACTACGTGGCTGATAAATTGCATACTCCGTTGTCTTGTTTTGGGTCAAAATGTAAAGATGAGAATACGGTATCAAATATACGAGATGTGGGACCGAGCTGTGGGAACCGAAAAAAAAAAATTCCTTGAGTTTTGGGGCGTTTCAAGTTGGTATCAGAGCAATGGTTTAAGAGAGTTAGGTGATCCATGATAGGATTGCTTAAACTTAAACCATTATGTGTTGTTTGAATTACTATGATTATGATTATGCTAAATATTTAATTGTTGTAGTTTGTATATGCAAATAAGGTAGATATATAGTGAAGTAGTTTTTGACTATGTGTTTAATTGTTAATTTGTTATTTGTTGTGTGTTATGTGTTTGTGTGGAAATCACATTGGAAAACGATGATATGAGATAGCTTGAGAAGGAAGTGTGTATAACATAATATGTCTACGCCTGATCACCGTGGTTATATTATGCTATTTCACATGAAATTGTTGGAGTTATCAAATATCAAAGTGATTTAATATGATTGTTAGGATAGAGTGTAAGAGAAGAGGTGTTTAAACTATGTGAATTACTTGTTAGATATTATGATAAGAGGAGATAATAGAGAAAGTAGGAGTAATAGACTTGTATCTAGTGATACGTATTTCACTAAATTATGTGAAACCAATATGTAAGGGGTATCTGATTAAGAGCTTGTAGAGTTAGTGTTGATAATGCGTTTAAGTAGAACTAAGTAATGTATGCGTTTATGTATGACCAGTGAATTAAGTGAAGTGTTCTAAGTATGATTAAGTGTTTGTGCATGAGTAGAGATAGTGTTAAGACTGGGTAGTACTAGTGTCATTCGTGAGGACACGAATGAGATAAGTGGGGGAGAGTTGTAACACCCCAAAAATATAAAGGTATTATTTTAGTGCACGTGGGTATAAATATTTTAAAGTTGTGTTATTTAAATGATACGAAATAATAAAATACGCAAATGGATTCCTAGTTCCAGACAATAGAGTTCAAAGGGAATAAAATTATCTATAATATATATGTACGTACGTTTAAAGTTGGAGAATTATCTCCTTTCTTTTAAAAGCTCTAGAATGTTTCCAGAGACAAATAGAAAATCGCAGGAACCAAATTATGAACCAAAATCAGTTTTTAATCTTTTAATTGAAGCTAGAGAAACAAGAATCATCTCCCTTTGATCATCATTAATACCATGTAAGTTGTATTTCTTGATTTCTTTAACCTAGTTCTTGGGTTTCATGGGGTTTTGATAAATAGAAGAGTTTAATACGAAATTAGGGTTTTAATTAGATGAAATTGATGATAATTGGTGTTATTATGATCATGGGTAACTAAATAACAACATGAAAATGATGAAATCATGATTTAGTGTTTATAAGTAATTCTAGGGTTTTGCTAAAAGTGTATGAATTGATGTTAATAAACTTAAATATGTGATTAATGATAGAAATAGAGTATGATTATGAAGATGAAACAAGTATTCAAGTAGTAAAGTTTAATGAGTAATGAACTAAAGAGTATTTATGATGAATTATATAGTATGTTCATGATAAAAGTGATGAATTGTATTGAATTGTTATAAACTAGATCAAAAGATGAATTGAAATTATTATTATTATACAAAGATGATGTGTTGAGTCTAAATAGAAATAAAGTTTTAAGTGTCAAGTTTTAAGAGGTAATATGAATCATGAAAAGTGTTGTTTTGATATATTTAGTTAAAGGATCTTGATAAGCAAATTCATAGTGGGGGAGGGATTAAATATGATAAATAGTGGAATTTGATGATTTTATAGAGTCTAAGTGTATTGTACGTTGTTATGTATCATGTGTATAGGTGTTAAATACGTGGAGGCTAGTGTTGATAGATATGGTGAAATCGTCTAAAGTATCGAGGTGAGTGATACGGGGGTTAAACAAGTGATTCGGTTGTGTAAGTATCGGCTAGCTTGCGGGCTAGAGGTTTGCACAACCATGGAAGAAGTTAATTGTTTATGTTTGTTTGTTCATATTCTTTGTTTATAATTGTTTATTTATATTAATTGCTTAAATTAGTTGTTGAGTTAAATTTCTTAATTGTGCTTAATTGTTATGTGTTTAATTGTTACTTGGTAAGAAAAGTGGTGATTATCTCATTAGTTTGATGTTAGCCGAGTAGTGAGTATACCACTAGTTTAAAGGTAAAGGAAAAAGAATTGGTTGAGAATTATGATGAATAGTATATGATTCGATTGTGTTGGATCCGGATTGCTTCCGAGCAAGAGGCTACACAATCGGGTGGAAGATGATTTGTCGATATATGTGGATTAAATAGTGATTATGTGGTGAACCGTGTATGAATTGATTGTATGTGTTTCCGGATAGCTTCCGAGCTAGAGGATCATACAATCAAGTGGAAGTTGCTTGTTATATGTTTTGTTTCTTATACGTGTTTAAGATTATGTTAAAAGGTGTTGTTGATTAGTGTTTTGATTATTGTTGATTAAATTATGTGGAATATGTTTATGCAGTGAAACAGTGTTAGTATGCATACCATTGTGGTATGGTACTCAGTGAAACAGGGTTAGCATGCATATCGATGTGGTATGGTGCTCAGTGATCAGTGTTCAGGGTTCAGAGCTTAGTGATTTTGTGTTTATGTAATTGTGTTGATATGTGTTAAGTGTTATGTGGATTACTTGTTTGATTGCTTGTGTACTCACTAAGCACCTGTGCTTACCCGTTTCAGTGTTTATATTGTAGGTTGATGTTTTGCTAGCGACATGTGGATAGAAGGTTTATGTGAAGTTAGTGACGTGAATATGGAGCTAGCTTACGGTTAGATAATGCTCCATTTCTTTTGAATCGTTGTTATGGTTTCAATTTGTGTAAATCGCCCAAAAATGGTTTTATAGTGACATATGCGATTTTATTGAGTAAAGTGTGAAGAGAATGATGTAATTATGTTTTAAAGAGTCAAGTCATGTTATGGGTTGGATTGGGAAGTGATTTGGTGTTAAATATGGTTGTTTTGACTAAATGGGTCAAGGGTGTCAAAATGGGTCATAGAGGGGTCACATGTTGATTTCGAATGGCTTAGTATTAGGACTTGTTGTCGGGTGCTTCAAGTTTGTTTTCATGTGTCTAATTAGTGTACAAAAAGGGTTAAGTCATAAACCGAGTGGTTTGGGATTTGGTATGTTCACCAAAGTAGTCCAAAATGACCATTTATTGGTCATACATCCAGATTTGTCGTTTTCGTGAATTTTGAAAAAAGTGCAAAAATAGAAAGTTTCATTTTGGCATTGTGGAGGTGCCTGCAAAATTTGATGGTCTAAGTGTTTATGAGTAAAAAGTTATAAGGGTTTTAATTTGGTCAAAAAATTTGGTTACCACTACCACTAGAACAGGCTTGTTCTAGTCTAAAACAAGCTTGTTCTAGCTAAAACAAGGTTGTTTTACCTAGGTGTACTACGTGGCTGATAAATTGCATACTCCGTTGTCTTGTTTTGGGTCAAAATGTAAAGATGAGAATACGGTATCAAATATACGAGATGTGGGACCGAGCTGTGGGAACCGAAAAAAAAAAATTCCTTGAGTTTTGGGGCGTTTCAAGTTGGTATCAGAGCAATGGTTTAAGAGAGTTAGGTGATCCATGATAGGATTGCTTAAACTTAAACCATTATGTGTTGTTTGAATTACTATGATTATGATTATGCTAAATATTTAATTGTTGTAGTTTGTATATGCAAATAAGGTAGATATATAGTGAAGTAGTTTTTGACTATGTGTTTAATTGTTAATTTGTTATTTGTTGTGTGTTATGTGTTTGTGTGGAAATCACATTGGAAAACGATGATATGAGATAGCTTGAGAAGGAAGTGTGTATAACATAATATGTCTACGCCTGATCACCGTGGTTATATTATGCTATTTCACATGAAATTGTTGGAGTTATCAAATATCAAAGTGATTTAATATGATTGTTAGGATAGAGTGTAAGAGAAGAGGTGTTTAAACTATGTGAATTACTTGTTAGATATTATGATAAGAGGAGATAATAGAGAAAGTAGGAGTAATAGACTTGTATCTAGTGATACGTATTTCACTAAATTATGTGAAACCAATATGTAAGGGGTATCTGATTAAGAGCTTGTAGAGTTAGTGTTGATAATGCGTTTAAGTAGAACTAAGTAATGTATGCGTTTATGTATGACCAGTGAATTAAGTGAAGTGTTCTAAGTATGATTAAGTGTTTGTGCATGAGTAGAGATAGTGTTAAGACTGGGTAGTACTAGTGTCATTCGTGAGGACACGAATGAGATAAGTGGGGGAGAGTTGTAACACCCCAAAAATATAAAGGTATTATTTTAGTGCACGTGGGTATAAATATTTTAAAGTTGTGTTATTTAAATGATACGAAATAATAAAATACGCAAATGGTTTCCTAGTTCCAGACAATAGAGTTCAAAGGGAATAAAATTATCTATAATATATATGTACGTACGTTTAAAGTTGGAGAATTATCTCCTTTCTTTTAAAAGCTCTAGAATGTTTCCAGAGACAAATAGAAAATCGCAGGAACCAAATTATGAACCAAAATCAGTTTTTAATCTTTTAATTGAAGCTAGAGAAACAAGAATCATCTCCCTTTGATCATCATTAATACCATGTAAGTTGTATTTCTTGATTTCTTTAACCTAGTTCTTGGGTTTCATGGGGTTTTGATAAATTGAAGAGTTTAATACGAAATTAGGGTTTTAATTAGATGAAATTGATGATAATTGGTGTTATTATGATTATGGGTAACTAAATAACAACATGAAAATGATGAAATCATGATTTAGTGTTTATAAGTAATTCTAGGGTTTTGCTAAAAGTGTATGAATTGATGTTAATAAACTTAAATATGTGATTAATGATAGAAATAGAGTATGATTATGAAGATGAAACAAGTATTCAAGTAGTAAAGTTTAATGAGTAATGAACTAAAGAGTATTTATGATGAATTATATAGTATGTTCATGATAAAAGTGATGAATTGTATTGAATTGTTATAAACTAGATCAAAAGATGAATTGAAATTATTATTATTATACAAAGATGATGTGTTGAGTCTAAATAGAAATAAAGTTTTAAGTGTCAAGTTTTAAGAGGTAATATGAATCATGAAAAGTGTTGTTTTGATATATTTAGTTAAAGGATCTTGATAAGCAAATTCATAGTGGGGGAGGGATTAAATATGATAAATAGTGGAATTTGATGATTTTATAGAGTCTAAGTGTATTGTACGTTGTTATGTATCATGTGTATAGGTGTTAAATACGTGGAGGCTAGTGTTGATAGATATGGTGAAATCGTCTAAAGTATCGAGGTGAGTGATACGGGGGTTAAACAAGTGATTCGGTTGTGTAAGTATCGGCTAGCTTGCGGGCTAGAGGTTTGCACAACCATGGAAGAAGTTAATTGTTTATGTTTGTTTGTTCATATTCTTTGTTTATAATTGTTTATTTATATTAATTGCTTAAATTAGTTGTTGAGTTAAATTTCTTAATTGTGCTTAATTGTTATGTGTTTAATTGTTACTTGGTAAGAAAAGTGGTGATTATCTCATTAGTTTGATGTTAGCCGAGTAGTGAGTATACCACTAGTTTAAAGGTAAAGGAAAAAGAATTGGTTGAGAATTATGATGAATAGTATATGATTCGATTGTGTTGGATCCGGATTGCTTCCGAGCAAGAGGCTACACAATCGGGTGGAAGATGATTTGTCGATATATGTGGATTAAATAGTGATTATGTGGTGAACCGTGTATGAATTGATTGTATGTGTTTCCGGATAGCTTCCGAGCTAGAGGATCATACAATCAAGTGGAAGTTGCTTGTTATATGTTTTGTTTCTTATACGTGTTTAAGATTATGTTAAAAGGTGTTGTTGATTAGTGTTTTGATTATTGTTGATTAAATTATGTGGAATATGTTTATGCAGTGAAACAGTGTTAGTATGCATACCATTGTGGTATGGTACTCAGTGAAACAGGGTTAGCATGCATATCGATGTGGTATGGTGCTCAGTGATCAGTGTTCAGGGTTCAGAGCTTAGTGATTTTGTGTTTATGTAATTGTGTTGATATGTGTTAAGTGTTATGTGGATTACTTGTTTGATTGCTTGTGTACTCACTAAGCACCTGTGCTTACCCGTTTCAGTGTTTATATTGTAGGTTGATGTTTTGCTAGCGACATGTGGATAGAAGGTTTATGTGAAGTTAGTGACGTGAATATGGAGCTAGCTTACGGTTAGATAATGCTCCATTTCTTTTGAATCGTTGTTATGGTTTCAATTTGTGTAAATCGCCCAAAAATGGTTTTATAGTGACATATGCGATTTTATTGAGTAAAGTGTGAAGAGAATGATGTAATTATGTTTTAAAGAGTCAAGTCATGTTATGGGTTGGATTGGGAAGTGATTTGGTGTTAAATATGGTTGTTTTGACTAAATGGGTCAAGGGTGTCAAAATGGGTCATAGAGGGGTCACATGTTGATTTCGAATGGCTTAGTATTAGGACTTGTTGTCGGGTGCTTCAAGTTTGTTTTCATGTGTCTAATTAGTGTACAAAGAGGGTTAAGTCATAAACCGAGTGGTTTGGGATTTGGTATGTTCACCAAAGTAGTCCAAAATGACCATTTATTGGTCATACATCCAGATTTGTCGTTTTCGTGAATTTTGAAAAAAGTGCAAAAATAGAAAGTTTCATTTTGGCATTGTGGAGGTGCCTGCAAAATTTGATGGTCTAAGTGTTTATGAGTAAAAAGTTATAAGGGTTTTAATTTGGTCAAAAAATTTGGTTACCACTACCACTAGAACAGGCTTGTTCTAGTCTAAAACAAGCTTGTTCTAGCTAAAACAAGGTTGTTTTACCTAGGTGTACTACGTGGCTGATAAATTGCATACTCCGTTGTCTTGTTTTGGGTCAAAATGTAAAGATGAGAATACGGTATCAAATATACGAGATGTGGGACCGAGCTGTGGGAACCGAAAAAAAAAAATTCCTTGAGTTTTGGGGCGTTTCAAGTTGGTATCAGAGCAATGGTTTAAGAGAGTTAGGTGATCCATGATAGGATTGCTTAAACTTAAACCATTATGTGTTGTTTGAATTACTATGATTATGATTATGCTAAATATTTAATTGTTGTAGTTTGTATATGCAAATAAGGTAGATATATAGTGAAGTAGTTTTTGACTATGTGTTTAATTGTTAATTTGTTATTTGTTGTGTGTTATGTGTTTGTGTGGAAATCACATTGGAAAACGATGATATGAGATAGCTTGAGAAGGAAGTGTGTATAACATAATATGTCTACGCCTGATCACCGTGGTTATATTATGCTATTTCACATGAAATTGTTGGAGTTATCAAATATCAAAGTGATTTAATATGATTGTTAGGATAGAGTGTAAGAGAAGAGGTGTTTAAACTATGTGAATTACTTGTTAGATATTATGATAAGAGGAGATAATAGAGAAAGTAGGAGTAATAGACTTGTATTTAGTGATACGTATTTCACTAAATTATGTGAAACCAATATGTAAGGGGTATCTGATTAAGAGCTTGTAGAGTTAGTGTTGATAATGCGTTTAAGTAGAACTAAGTAATGTATGCGTTTATGTATGACCAGTGAATTAAGTGAAGTGTTCTAAGTATGATTAAGTGTTTGTGCATGAGTAGAGATAGTGTTAAGACTGGGTAGTACTAGTGTCATTCGTGAGGACACGAATGAGATAAGTGGGGGAGAGTTGTAACACCCCAAAAATATAAAGGTATTATTTTAGTGCACGTGGGTATAAATATTTTAAAGTTGTGTTATTTAAATGATACGAAATAATAAAATACGCAAATGGTTTCCTAGTTCCAGACAATAGAGTTCAAAGGGAATAAAATTATCTATAATATATATGTACGTACGTTTAAAGTTGGAGAATTATCTCCTTTCTTTTAAAAGCTCTAGAATGTTTCCAGAGACAAATAGAAAATCGCAGGAACCAAATTATGAACCAAAATCAGTTTTTAATCTTTTAATTGAAGCTAGAGAAACAAGAATCATCTCCCTTTGATCATCATTAATACCATGTAAGTTGTATTTCTTGATTTCTTTAACCTAGTTCTTGGGTTTCATGGGGTTTTGATAAATTGAAGAGTTTAATACGAAATTAGGGTTTTAATTAGATGAAATTGATGATAATTGGTGTTATTATGATCATGGGTAACTAAATAACAACATGAAAATGATGAAATCATGATTTAGTGTTTATAAGTAATTCTAGGGTTTTGCTAAAAGTGTATGAATTGATGTTAATAAACTTAAATATGTGATTAATGATAGAAATAGAGTATGATTATGAAGATGAAACAAGTATTCAAGTAGTAAAGTTTAATGAGTAATGAACTAAAGAGTATTTATGATGAATTATATAGTATGTTCATGATAAAAGTGATGAATTGTATTGAATTGTTATAAACTAGATCAAAAGATGAATTGAAATTATTATTATTATACAAAGATGATGTGTTGAGTCTAAATAGAAATAAAGTTTTAAGTGTCAAGTTTTAAGAGGTAATATGAATCATGAAAAGTGTTGTTTTGATATATTTAGTTAAAGGATCTTGATAAGCAAATTCATAGTGGGGGAGGGATTAAATATGATAAATAGTGGAATTTGATGATTTTATAGAGTCTAAGTGTATTGTATGTTGTTATGTATCATGTGTATAGGTGTTAAATACGTGGAGGCTAGTGTTGATAGATATGGTGAAATCGTCTAAAGTATCGAGGTGAGTGATACGGGGGTTAAACAAGTGATTCGGTTGTGTAAGTATCGGCTAGCTTGCGGGCTAGAGGTTTGCACAACCATGGAAGAAGTTAATTGTTTATGTTTGTTTGTTCATATTCTTTGTTTATAATTGTTTATTTATATTAATTTCTTAAATTAGTTGTTGAGTTAAATTTCTTAATTGTGCTTAATTGTTATGTGTTTAATTGTTACTTGGTAAGAAAAGTGGTGATTATCTCATTAGTTTGATGTTAGCCGAGTAGTGAGTATACCACTAGTTTAAAGGTAAAGGAAAAAGAATTGGTTGAGAATTATGATGAATAGTATATGATTCGATTGTGTTGGATCCGGATTGCTTCCGAGCAAGAGGCTACACAATCGGGTGGAAGATGATTTGTCGATATATGTGGATTAAATAGTGATTATGTGGTGAACCGTGTATGAATTGATTGTATGTGTTTCCGGATAGCTTCCGAGCTAGAGGATCATACAATCAAGTGGAAGTTGCTTGTTATATGTTTTGTTTCTTATACGTGTTTAAGATTATGTTAAAAGGTGTTGTTGATTAGTGTTTTGATTATTGTTGATTAAATTATGTGGAATATGTTTATGCAGTGAAACAGTGTTAGTATGCATACCATTGTGGTATGGTACTCAGTGAAACAGGGTTAGCATGCATATCGATGTGGTATGGTGCTCAGTGATCAGTGTTCAGGGTTCAGAGCTTAGTGATTTTGTGTTTATGTAATTGTGTTGATATGTGTTAAGTGTTATGTGGATTACTTGTTTGATTGCTTGTGTACTCACTAAGCACCTGTGCTTACCCGTTTCAGTGTTTATATTGTAGGTTGATGTTTTGCTAGCGACATGTGGATAGAAGGTTTATGTGAAGTTAGTGACGTGAATATGGAGCTAGCTTACGGTTAGATAATGCTCCATTTCTTTTGAATCGTTGTTATGGTTTCAATTTGTGTAAATCGTCCAAAAATGGTTTTATAGTGACATATGCGATTTTATTGAGTAAAGTGTGAAGAGAATGATGTAATTATGTTTTAAAGAGTCAAGTCATGTTATGGGTTGGATTGGGAAGTGATTTGGTGTTAAATATGGTTGTTTTGACTAAATGGGTCAAGGGTGTCAAAATGGTTCATAGAGGGGTCACATGTTGATTTCGAATGGCTTAGTATTAGGACTTGTTGTCGGGTGCTTCAAGTTTGTTTTCATGTGTCTAATTAGTGTACAAAAAGGGTTAAGTCATAAACCGAGTGGTTTGGGATTTGGTATGTTCACCAAAGTAGTCCAAAATGACCATTTATTGGTCATACATCCAGATTTGTCGTTTTCGTGAATTTTGAAAAAAGTGCAAAAATAGAAAGTTTCATTTTGGCATTGTGGAGGTGCCTGCAAAATTTGATGGTCTAAGTGTTTATGAGTAAAAAGTTATAAGGGTTTTAATTTGGTCAAAAAATTTGGTTACCACTACCACTAGAACAGGCTTGTTCTAGTCTAAAACAAGCTTGTTCTAGCTAAAACAAGGTTGTTTTACCTAGGTGTACTACGTGGCTGATAAATTGCATACTCCGTTGTCTTGTTTTGGGTCAAAATGTTAAGATGAGAATACGGTATCAAATATACGAGATGTGGGACCGAGCTGTGGGAACCGAAAAAAAAAAATTCCTTGAGTTTTAGGGCGTTTCAAGTTGGTATCAGAGCAATGGTTTAAGAGAGTTAGGTGATCCATGATAGGATTGCTTAAACTTAAACCATTATGTGTTGTTTGAATTACTATGATTATGATTATGCTAAATATTTAATTGTTGTAGTTTGTATATGCAAATAAGGTAGATATATAGTGAAGTAGTTTTTGACTATGTGTTTAATTGTTAATTTGTTATTTGTTGTGTGTTATGTGTTTGTGTGGAAATCACATTGGAAAACGATGATATGAGATAGCTTGAGAAGGAAGTGTGTATAACATAATATGTCTACGCCTGATCACCGTGGTTATATTATGCTATTTCACATGAAATTGTTGGAGTTATCAAATATCAAAGTGATTTAATATGATTGTTAGGATAGAGTGTAAGAGAAGAGGTGTTTAAACTATGTGAATTACTTGTTAGATATTATGATAAGAGGAGATAATAGAGAAAGTAGGAGTAATAGACTTGTATCTAGTGATACGTATTTCACTAAATTATGTGAAACCAATATGTAAGGGGTATCTGATTAAGAGCTTGTAGAGTTAGTGTTGATAATGCGTTTAAGTAGAACTAAGTAATGTATGCGTTTATGTATGACCAGTGAATTAAGTGAAGCGTTCTAAGTATGATTAAGTGTTTGTGCATGAGTAGAGATAGTGTTAAGACTGGGTAGTACTAGTGTCATTCGTGAGGACACGAATGAGATAAGTGGGGGAGAGTTGTAACACCCCAAAAATATAAAGGTATTATTTTAGTGCACGTGGGTATAAATATTTTAAAGTTGTGTTATTTAAATGATACGAAATAATAAAATACGCAAATGGTTTCCTAGTTCCAGACAATAGAGTTCAAAGGGAATAAAATTATCTATAATATATATGTACGTACGTTTAAAGTTGGAGAATTATCTCCTTTCTTTTAAAAGCTCTAGAATGTTTCCAGAGACAAATAGAAAATCGCAGGAACCAAATTATGAACCAAAATCAGTTTTTAATCTTTTAATTGAAGCTAGAGAAACAAGAATCATCTCCCTTTGATCATCATTAATACCATGTAAGTTGTATTTCTTGATTTCTTTAACCTAGTTCTTGGGTTTCATGGGGTTTTGATAAATTGAAGAGTTTAATACCAAATTAGGGTTTTAATTAGATGAAATTGATGATAATTGGTGTTATTATGATCATGGGTAACTAAATAACAACATGAAAATGATGAAATCATGATTTAGTGTTTATAAGTAATTCTAGGGTTTTGCTAAAAGTGTATGAATTGATGTTAATAAACTTAAATATGTGATTAATGATAGAAATAGAGTATGATTATGAAGATGAAACAAGTATTCAAGTAGTAAAGTTTAATGAGTAATGAACTAAAGAGTATTTATGATGAATTATATAGTATGTTCATGATAAAAGTGATGAATTGTATTGAATTGTTATAAACTAGATCAAAAGATGAATTGAAATTATTATTATTATACAAAGATGATGTGTTGAGTCTAAATAGAAATAAAGTTTTAAGTGTCAAGTTTTAAGAGGTAATATGAATCATGAAAAGTGTTGTTTTGATATATTTAGTTAAAGGATCTTGATAAGCAAATTCATAGTGGGGGAGGGATTAAATATGATAAATAGTGGAATTTGATGATTTTATAGAGTCTAAGTGTATTGTACGTTGTTATGTATCATGTGTATAGGTGTTAAATACGTGGAGGCTAGTGTTGATAGATATGGTGAAATCGTCTAAAGTATCGAGGTGAGTGATACGGGGGTTAAACAAGTGATTCGGTTGTGTAAGTATCGGCTAGCTTGCGGGCTAGAGGTTTGCACAACCATGGAAGAAGTTAATTGTTTATGTTTGTTTGTTCATATTCTTTGTTTATAATTGTTTATTTATATTAATTGCTTAAATTAGTTGTTGAGTTAAATTTCTTAATTGTGCTTAATTGTTATGTGTTTAATTGTTACTTGGTAAGAAAAGTGGTGATTATCTCATTAGTTTGATGTTAGCCGAGTAGTGAGTATACCACTAGTTTAAAGGTAAAGGAAAAAGAATTGGTTGAGAATTATGATGAATAGTATATGATTCGATTGTGTTGGATCCGGATTGCTTCCGAGCAAGAGGCTACACAATCGGGTGGAAGATGATTTGTCGATATATGTGGATTAAATAGTGATTATGTGGTGAACCGTGTATGAATTGATTGTATGTGTTTCCGGATAGCTTCCGAGCTAGAGGATCATACAATCAAGTGGAAGTTGCTTGTTATATGTTTTGTTTCTTATACGTGTTTAAGATTATGTTAAAAGGTGTTGTTGATTAGTGTTTTGATTATTGTTGATTAAATTATGTGGAATATGTTTATGCAGTGAAACAGTGTTAGTATGCATACCGTTGTGGTATGGTACTTAGTGAAACAGGGTTAGCATGCATATCGATGTGGTATGGTGCTCAGTGATCAGTGTTCAGGGTTCAGAGCTTAGTGATTTTGTGTTTATGTAATTGTGTTGATATGTGTTAAGTGTTATGTGGATTACTTGTTTGATTGCTTGTGTACTCACTAAGCTGTTGTGCTTACCCGTTTCAGTGTTTATATTGTAGGTTGATGTTTTGCTAGCGACATGTGGATAGAAGGTTTATGTGAAGTTAGTGAAGTGAATATGGAGCTAGCTTACGGTTAGATAATGCTCCATTTCTTTTGAATCGTTGTTATGGTTTCAATTTGTGTAAATCGCCCAAAAATGGTTTTATAGTGACATATGCGATTTTATTGAGTAAAGTGTGAAGAGAATGATGTAATTATGTTTTAAAGAGTCAAGTCATGTTATGGGTTGGATTGGGAAGTGATTTGGTGTTAAATATGGTTGTTTTGACTAAATGGGTCAAGGGTGTCAAAATGGGTCATAGAGGGGTCACATGTTGATTTCGAATGGCTTAGTGTTAGGACTTGTTGTCGGGTGCTTCAAGTTTGTTTTCATGTGTCTAATTAGTGTACAAAAAGGGTTAAGTCATAAACAGAGTGGTTTGGGATTTGGTATGTTCACCAAAGTAGTCCAAAATGACCATTTATTGGTCATACATCCAGATTTGTCGTTTTCGTGAATTTTGAAAAAAGTACAAAAATAGAAAGTTTCATTTTGGCATTGTGGAGGTGACTGCAAAATTTGATGGTCTAAGTGTTTATGAGTAAAAAGTTATAAGGGTTTTAATTTGGTCAAAAAATTTGGTTACCACTACCACTAGAACAGGCTTGTTCGAGTCTAAAACAAGCTTGTTCTAGCAAAAACAAGGTTGTATTACCTAGGTGTACTACGTGGCTGATAAATTGCATACTCCGTTGTCTTGTTTTGGGTCAAAATGTAAAGATGAGAATACGGTATCAAATATACGAGATGTGGGACCGAGCTGTGGGAACCGAAAAAAAAATTCCTTGAGTTTTGGGGCGTTTCAAATACGGACGATTTTATCGTAGCAGATAACTTCAGCGCGGCGCTTGGACAGCCAGTCCATGTCCACAATGATGTCAAAACTTCCGGTCTCGACAGGTATAAGGTCGATAGAAAAGAGCTCGTCGGATAGATTTAAAGTGCAATTAGGTATTATACTGTCGGTCTCTATGAGTTTACCATTAGCTAACTCTACCATGTACTTATTATCTAAAGCAATAGGAGTGATGTTACGCAATGGACTAAACTCATCGGATATGAAGTTCCTATTAGCACTAGTATCAAGCAGAATAGAAGCAGTTAAGTTGTTGAGAAGTAACGTACTCGAGACCACATTCGGGTCCTGACGGGCTTCTCCTGAGTTCAGAACAAATGCTCTTCCTTTAGCAGTGTTGTTGTTGTTCTTGTTCTTCAGTTTTGGACACTCATTCCTGAAGTGCCCCGTGTCTCCACACTCATAGCAGGTATTTGGTTTGTCAGTGGCAGTGTTGGCATTGGTAGATCTACAATCTTTGGCCCGATGCCCATACCTTTGACATATGTTGCAGGGAGTACCGCAGGGACCTTCATGATGTCTGCGGCACTTTGAACAGAATGGCTAATTTCCAGTGTAATCCTTTTTGAACTCGGATCCAGTGTTGGTGGTCTTATCAGACCCAGACCTCTTGGATGATGGTTAATGTTGATTGGGGTTTCCAGACCACTTTCTTTTGTTATCCCCAGAGATATCGTTCAATACGCTTAAGTTCCCGATTAACCATAGATGGACACAGGTGTGCCAACTGATTAACTCAAGAGGTGTAACCAGCAATGTCATTGCCTTGAGTAGCGAGTTGCCAAATTCAGCCTCGAGTTGTTAGATCTCATCCCTAGTACAATACTCATCCTTGAGCATTTTCTTCAGTTCAGTCCAAGGAGTTTTGAGAGCAAGGTCTATGCCCACAGATTGAGCATAAGTGTTCCACCATGTTAGAGTATCATCCATAAAGGTGTAGGTGGAGAACTTGACTTTGCAGTCTTCAGAGCAGTTACAGATGCGAAAGACTGACTCCATCTTTTCCAGCCAGCGTAATAACCCAATAGCACCTTCAGTGCCCTTGAAGTTCGGAGGCTTGCAGCTAAGGAAGTCCTAGTGTGTACAAGGTTTTACCAGAGGGGTATTTAGTGGTGTTTCAAAACTTTTAGATCATCGTTGCCTAGTAACTAGTGCTCCAACAACCAGTTGATCAACTTCAGTTTGAGTGTACGTCCGTCGCGGAGGCATGATTAAAAGATGTCAGGAATTAGGGCATCGAGATTCGGAATTCGTCCGAATGAAAGTGATGCTATTAACAGTATGTGCGGGATAAAGCTTAATTCGTGGAGACTTAGCAGTTCTCATAGCGGTATGTTTCAATCGTGATCCTGAAGGATTAAAATGGTAGGAGGAATACGAAACGATATCTTCCTAGTGAGCACATGACGGTACGGCGAAATGTGTTTGATGTGACCCAAAAAGTCATGTTTTTAAGGACATATTTCCACACTTTTTGGACTATTCTTTGGTGAAAACATTTCAAAACCATCATTATTTACCAAAAATCACCAAGGTAGTCTAAATATAGACATTGCTACAAAAATCGGTTAAAACGTCCAAATAACACGCAAACCGAGGCAAAAACAATTACCTTAAAATATCCGTTCTTAATATTCTTATAGAAATAGATCTTAATTCATATTTTATGATTCTATAGGAAAATCCAAGACCAGAGGTGAAAGAATCAGAAGAAACGGACGAAAGACGGTGAAGATATACAGTCTAAAAACTCGCCGATCGTCATCCGGAACACGCAAAAGTAAAACACCTTCAAATTTGGCAAACTTAGTGTCATTAGAAGCGTAACTGAAAAACGAATCCAACGGCGAAAGAATCAAGCAAAACGGACTCCAAACGAAGAAGATACGGACGAACCAGCAACCGAGAAGTCAACGGAGGCCAAATGGAGCACCAACCCCCCCCCCCCCCCTTGGCACTAGGTACCGTATACGGTACCCTAGGTGTTGTATACGGCACTTGGTGTGCCGTATACGGGGTCTTTTGCCTTTTTGGGTGCCGTTTGACCCCCCCCCCCCCCCCCCTTTGGTCCGCTTGCCCCGTATGCTGCTTTGATGCTTGTATTTGTTGCTTCAAGACTTGTACCAAGGCTTTCATCATTCTCCTATAAATACCAAGCTCCATTTCACAATTCAACACACCTCACACACCTCATTCTCTCATTTCTTCTTTCTCTCTCTAGAATAATCTTTCTTTCTCTCTCTAGTTTATTTCTCTCTCTAGAAATAAGCTAGTAGGTTATAGTTTAGAGTAGAGGCTTTTAATAGCTTTTGTACGGAGATACTCCGAGACTTCAGATACGTGAAGATTTGTCTGTATTACTCTCTTATTCAGGTTTAATACAATATCTCGTATTTATTCTTTTAATTATGCTTTCTTATTATGCATACTTAGGAATGAATGCTAGAATTATGCTAGGCTAGACAAATCAATGTTTGTTGTGATGTATGCAATGTTAGGATAGTTATGATATAATTTGCCAAGCTATTACTCTGTCTGTATGAGTTTAAACTGTTTGTGAACTTATAAGCTGAACATCTGCCCGTTTATCTATCCAACTTATGCTGTGGTTTGTATCCTCCTCCCTAGAACCTGGCCAATTGCTAGAAGTAGGATTGCCAACTATTCTGTGTATGATGATCAATGAACTCAACATGGTCGTTGTTCCCTTGATTGAAACATATGAAACAACGGAGGTAAAGTTATACGGCTTTCATTTGTATAGCACTGGAAACATCACGAATGTGTGTAGTACGGAACGTGGAAGCTATGAAAGTCATGGGCACAATCCGTTGTGGAATAATGATCTCAATTGAAACATATCTGAGGGACACGAAGCAGAGGATTAGAGCTAGATTAGGTTCATGCTTCTTTTTTGTGAATCTTTGGGACAACTTCCGGGATACCCATGATTTAATTATTAGATCAGTTAATGTGATGCTAGTGTTCCATCCTATTGCATGTTCTTGTTTGATTGTTGCTTAGGTACTGCATGCTGGACATACGTAAACACTATCACTGCCCTGTTAATTAGATTTTCATAAACATAATAAACATAATACAGATAGGTTAACATGCATGTAATAGTTGTGATGATTGTATGATTAATGATGAACAATTCAGCTGACCACTAGACAGATTATCCCAACCGGTTCCGCGGGTTAAACCCTATTCATGTTATTGTTCAATGAACAATTCATGCCACGATACGGACGTCCTCCAGATGTATGAGACTGGGGACCTGGATTAGAGGATAGTTGTCAGTTGAATTGGTCTGTGCATTTGGGAGAACTTTCGGTGTACTGGACATTCTATAACTGCTATCCCTGTGACATATTATATATCTAATTGCGGACAACTCTACGTTAGGTACATAATAGGATCGTAACTATAGCCCATTAAGAAATATAGGAATATCTAGTGAGTAATCTGGAACCCTAATTGGTATAACGGAAAAGCTGTAAAATGCCCAAGTATCCGGTATAGCGTTGGAACCACCACTGGTGTAATACAAATACGTGGAAGCCGAGTAAAGGTCGTAGGCATAATACTTTATTTCTAATTAAGCTTCTATGACCTCACCGGATTAATCATCACACCTAGTAGCCTTATCCCTCATAACTATCCATCCAAATAACATTGCCGAAATCACAGAAAACATATTCCTTATCGTGATTTCTCTGCGTTCTCCGTACAAACCCCTGTCTTTAATTTATTTTTTAGTTTTAGTAATTAGATTAGAAAACCAACCAACCCATCAAAAGTTTTAAAAATCCCAACTAAATTACAAAAGATAATTAATCCTCCTAGATTTCCATGGCCGTTGTAGTTTGAAGAACGACACCTGAGTCATACATACTGCTTACTGCCCTTTAGGTCTTTAGGTTGTATTAAAACTTCGGATACCCTGCATTATAAATATATAACACACTGTTCGCGCGTCCTGGTTGGAAGGTTTAACGACCGGAGTAAAACCCGACCGACCGCTGGGACCGCGACAAGTTTTTGGCGCCGCTGCCGGGGACTACAACGACCGACTTTAGGAATTTAGTTGTCTTAGTTATTTAGCGACCCTTTCGGGAGATCAATATCATCCAGAAGTTACCTGCTTTACCCTTAGGTTAATTAGGTTAATTAGATTAATTAGGTTAATTAGTTTGGATTAGCTTTCCTTTCCGTAACCCTAATTTCTACCTTACGAGTTATGACGAACCGTATCACGCTCACCTCATCAATCAAGCCACTGCTAGAGGGACGAGGAGGACCGATCGTAGCACCAACCGAAGAAACCCTTGAAATTAAGCCTCACTACATAAAAATGATTAAATCTGAGTGTCAGTTTCATGGTCTTTCGGTTGAAAACCCAAACGCCCATCTCAACAAGTTCATCAACCTTACCGACTCCTTCGATATAGTAGGAACCAATAGAGACCTTCTTCGACTCCATTTGTTTCCTTATTCTCTATCTTTTCGAGCCTTAACCTGGTTTTATGATTTCGAACCTAATTCGATTCATACATGGGAGGAGATGGCTACTAAGTTCCTAGCTAAGTATTTTCCTCCTTCCATGCAAACCAAGCTTAAGACCGACATTGCTAACTTCCGTCAGGAAACTAACGAATCATTAAGCAAGGCTTGGGAATGATTTAAGAATCTTATCGGAAGATGTCAAAACCATCAGTTGGCTGAAACGAATCTGGTCTGCACGTTCTATAACAACTTAAATCCTCAGCACCAACAAACCCTCGATGCTGCTTCATCCGGAAACTTCATGCAACATACTTCAGACGAAGCTTGGAAATTGATTGAGACGATAACGATGCACCATCATGACTTGGAGCCAGATGATTCCGCTTCAGAAAAAAGGAGTACTTCAGATCAAGCCTTGGACACCTTGAAAACTCAACTCGAATCCATCTCTAAAGTTGTCAAGGACTTGCGAGAATCTTCTAAACCCATGCAAAAGAAGAACCCTCAAAAGTTCTTCCCAAACATACGGGCCAACGAAGAAATTCTTGACACCACTGGCAGAAACCCTGACCAATCCTTTCACTCTAAACCATTTGTTCAGCGGTTAACCACACTACCCCCATCTCAATCTTTAGTTCTCTCTACTTCTACCCAATTGACTTCTCGTCTAAACAATACGATTTTCAATAACTTCATGGTTGAGCAAAATAATACAAACAAACGAATTCTTGATTTTCAAAATCAAAATGACTATTTGCTCAGGATTTCAAATGATTTAATTAAAAACATAGAGGATAATGTTAAAAGATTGTTTTTAAAAGTTGAGGAGAAGCAAAGGGAAGAAGCAATTTACAATTCCGTCTATCACTCATCCTACGAGTATGATGACATTCTTGTAGTCACAAGAGGAGGAAAAGAGACTAAGAATGAGAAAACCATAGATATTCCTTCGAATGAACCTTCTACTTCTCTACCTACTGACTCGGTACAAGCTGACACCCTTGTCGCTTCTCCTGAGCCAGAACCTTCTAAAGCCCCAGATGTCTCTAAACCCATTCGAATACCATTCCCTGGTAGGCTTACGAAAGAGAAACAAGAAGCTCAATTTGGAAAATATCTAGAAATGTTCAAAAGCCTACACTTAAAGGTCAGATTATTAGATGCTTAAGTAGAAATGCCCACTTGAGCTAAATTCTTTAAGGAACTGATATCCAACAAAGAAAAACTTAGATAGATAGTTAACTTGCCCCTAGATGCCGAGTGCTCTCTAATTATGCAACAAGGACTACCCCCTAAGCTTGGAGATACTGGTCGTTTCACTATTCCTTGTTATCTTCAGGATGTTCAAATAAGTAACACCTTAGCTGACCTAGGAGCTAGTGTAAACCTCATGCCATTCTCGCTTTATAGGAAACTAGGATTAAAAGAACTCTTGCCTACCCGTATGACCATCCAATTAGCCGATAGATCAGTTAAACTCCCCCGAGGAATTGCTAAAGATATCATGGTCCGTGTCGACAAATTCGACTTTCCAGTTGATTTCGTTGTTATGGATATTGAAGAGGACACCCAGGTTCCACTCATCCTTGGCAGACCTTTCCTAAACACTGCCAAGGCCGTCATTGACGTAAATGAAAAATCTTTAAAATTCCGATTTGGAACTGAAGAGGTCACCTTCAATGTTGATAAACTAATGAAACAACCTATGAGAGAAGATCTTGGTCTTGTAGATTCTATGCGGGAAATAATTGAAGAACACTTGGAAGAGATCCTCGTAGTAAGTAGCATTAACCCCCTTCCCAATACTATCATTACTTCAAGAATACTCCGTGAAGAAGGTGCGGGTCTATGCTCAGCTATCGCGGATTCTTCCGACGCATCTGGAGAGTTACTATTTCCTTTAAAGAATTCCGAGCCGCAGCTCAACTCCATCTTGACTGCTCCACTTGGATATGGCACTCCTGTCACTCTACTACGAAGGAACCCGACTTCTGAAGTAGATCATTCATCTCTCTCAAGGGAAGAAATTCTAAAGACTCTTAAAGACATGGAGTCAATGCTTAGAACACCTTCTTCGCAACTATCTGAAGGTTGTGAAAATCCTAAAATCACCATCAGCGAGTCTTCATCAGCTCAATTCCAGAGATTTGCAACAACTGACAAAGGAAAAGAAATTATCACTGAAGAAAATGCAATCTCTCAATCTGCTCAAGTAAAATATGAGCTGAGAAAAGATGAGCTGTCCAACAATACAGAATGGGTTGAGATAGCGTCAGCCGACATTCCAGAATCACCTGCAATGGAGTCAGATTATCAAACAACGTACGACGAGCTTAAAAGAGACGAGATTGCTAGGATGAAACCATCTACTGAAGAACCACCCGAATTAGAACTAAAGGAACTTCCCCCACACCTTGAATATGCTTTTCTTGAAGGAACTTCGCACTTACCGGTTATCATATCTAAAGAATTGAAGACCGAAGAGAAAGCAAGGCTGGTACAGGTTCTAAAGTCACACAAGAAGGCGATTGCTTGGAAGATCTCTGACATCCAAGGGATTAGTCCAAACTACTGCACGCATAAAATCTTAATGGAAAACGACTTCAGAACATCAGTTCAAAGGCAAAGGAGAGTCAACCCGAAGATTCAAGACGTGGTGAAAAAGGAGGTTATCAAACTCCTGGATGCTGGTCTGATCTACCCTATCTCAGATTCCCCATGGGTTAGCCCAGTTCAAGTCGTCCCAAAGAAAGGAGGCATGACGGTCATCGCTAACGAAAACAATGAATTGATTCCAACACGAACCGTCAATGGTTGGAGGGTGTGTATCGACTATCGGAAACTGAATGAAGCTACACGCAAAGATCATTTCTCTCTACCAATCATTGATCAGATGCTCGAAAGGTTATCAGGAAACAAATTCTATTGCTTCCTTGATGGCTTCTCAGGCTAATTTCAGATACCTCTCGATCCGAAGGACTAAGAAAAGACGACGTTCACTTGTCCCTATGGAACATTTGCTTACCGACATATGCCTTTTGGTTTATGTAATGCACCTGCGACTTTTCAAAGATGTACGGTAGCAATCTTCCATGACATGATTGAACAATGCATGGAAGTGTTCATGGACGATTTCTCAGTTTTTGGGGATTCGTTCACCACTTGTCTTTCTAACTTGGATAGGATGCTTGCTCGATGTGAAGAATCAAACCTAGTTCTGAATTGGGAGAAATGTCACTTCATGGTGAAAGAAAGCATAGTTCTTGGACACCGCATTTCAAAATATGGAATTGAAGTTGACAAAGCAAAAGTTGAGACTATCTCGAAGCTTCCACCCCCTACTTCTGTGAAAGCCATCTGAAGTTTTCTAGGACACGCCGGATTCTACCGTCACTTTATTAAGGATTTCTCTAAGATCTCTCGACCTATGACTCATCTTCTCAAAAAAGATACTCCGTTTGACTTTACAGATGAATGTCTCAAGGCTTTTAACTACCTGAAGGATCAGCTTGTACATGCACCGATCATGGTTGCCCCCGATTGGAGTCTTCCATTTGAAATCATGTGCGACGCCAGTGATTTCGCTGTAGGAGCTATACTGGGACAGCGGAAGGAGAAACATTTTCAACCAATATACTACGCCAGCAAAACGCTCACAGATGCTCAAGAAAACTACACCACTACAGAAAAGGAGCTGCTTGCGGTAGTATTTGCTTTTGATAAATTTCGTTCTTATTTAATCTTGTCCAAAACTATTGTCTATACAGATCACTCCGCTTTGAAATACCTTTTCAAGAAGCAAGATGCTAAACCGCGCCTTCTACGATAGATTCTACTCCTACAAGAATTTGATATTGAGATTAAAGATAAGAAAGGAGCAGAAAACGTCGCGGTCGATCATCTTAGCCGACTGGAAAATCCATCAATGGAGAAGTTGCACGAGAAAGATATCCAAGATCAGTTCCCCGAAGAACAACTCATGACTGTAGGAGGCTACCAACAAGGATCACAGTTCACACACAACCCTTGGTATGCCGACTTCGCCAATTATCTGGTAGGAAACATCATACCAAAAGGAATGCCAACCTCTCAGAAACGAAAATTCTTCCGCGATGTCAAGAACTATTTTTGGAACGATCCTTATCTCTTTAAGGTTTGTCCCGATCAACTTATTCGAAGATGCGTCGATGGGAAGGAGGCAGAACAAATTCTACACCAAAGCCTCCACGGACCTACTGGAGGACACCATGGCAACAAAATGTATAACGCCCCTCATTTTATAATTCAATATTATATTAATAAACCGGAAGCGTAGTAATTTAAAACAAGTCATTTCATTTACTAGGTCATACTTAATTTAATTAAACAGACCATAATTAAGTCATACTGGTTCAAAGCTATTTAACCACATCTTAAATGGGCATTATATAAAACCCAACTCGTTTAGTACAAAACATTATCAGAGTAGCATACTGTCAAGACATTCCCAGCTTCCAGAGCATCAACTTCCTGCTACCCATCTATTCAAAATATAACCTACAGGAAGTAGAGAGGAGGGATTAGCACATAGCTAAGTGAGTGAGTTCATCACACAACATTCAACTTAGCATAATCACCTAATTACATCAAATCAATCAACACAATATTGAGGATCGGCGGCTCTGGGGATAACCAATAACACGGGTGGCTCCCCAAGAACACTTATCCAACCTATCCGTATGGCCATAACGGACGAGGCCGATAGCTAGTGGTTATCCTACTCAGATACAATTCAATACACACAACAAATGAAGTAAATCCCTGTATCATTCACACGATAACCGACTAGCCCAACCAACCATTCAACAACTCGTTGACCTCATTAACAACTGATGCCCGAAGGCCACACATTGCACATTGAGTAATAATCAACAAGGTATATTAAATAAGCAACAACAATATATCAACGCTTATTCATTGTAATCCAATGATTACAACAAAATTCAATGGTGAGTTCCGAATCCACTGACCGATACCTTCGTCTTTACTAACTCAGATTCCAGGTGCTACTTTATCTTTTAGAGGATCTGAGAATTAACATCATAAACAAGTTAGTAATGGTAATCATCAATATATAACTCATATCAACTAATCACATTAGGGAATTAGCATAACTATTATCCAAGTTATAAGTTCCTCTCATGTATTATTAATCATTATATAACACATAACAACCAATTAATACTAAGTTACAACAATTAAATTCAAAAAGTGAATCTGGCCATTTAGCCGCCGGCTAGGACAAGAAGCCGCGGCTTCCAAGGCCAGCCGCCGGTTCCCAACCTTGGGATGCCGGCTCTAACGTGTTTTGAGCAACCAGAAATAAAATGCGTTTTAAAGCCATTTTTACCCGCAGGCTAGGGTCTCTGACCCGCCAGCCTTAGGCGTTTAGCCGCCGGCTATAGCTCTAAGCAGCCGGCCTCCCATCCCAAACCCGGTTAGCCGCCGGCTAAGCTGCAAAGCCGCCGGCTAGTTCATCCAATCAGCAGCAGCAGCTATTGCTCCAAAATACCACACGAACTTTTATCCAAAAATCTCAACTTTAAACTACAATTCATCTCATACTCGATTTCTAGCATTAAAGGGATAAGTTACTACTTCTAGTTACATCAATCAACAACAATAACATCAAATCATATCATTTTCATACCAATTCCATGAAACTCATTTAGGGTTTCAACTAACTTCAATCATAGCTCCAAAACTTAAATTTAATCTATATAACTAGTCTAGAATCATCACATATCATTATATATCACAAGTATTTATCATATATAACTCAAGAATCAAATCTATTCATTCAATGTCATCATACCTAACACTTGAGTTTAGGAAATAGAAAACTTACTTACACTTAAGAGAAGATCAAGATGAAAAAAGCTAGATGATGATGATGATGTTTGTTAAGACTCACAACTCCAATTTACACATTCAACTTTGATGATCAAGTTTTGATTTAGGTTCGGGTTTAGGTGTTTTTACTTGAAAGGAATGAGAATTGGGAATTGGTAAAGTGATCTCAAGGAAAAGGTCGGCCCCTTATTAATCGACCTAACATTTTGGGTATATTATACCCGCCCTAAATCTGTTGTCTGGAACCTAGAACCAGTTTGCGAGAAATTTATTTTATTGTACCGTCAACTTTAATAAATTAATCCAAGCAACATTTTATTAATCACAATAAGTCCTAAGACCTATTTCACCAAGTTTCACAAATACGCAATTTATAACAATTAAATTCCTAAAATAATTACTTACTCAAATATAATAGAGAAATACCAGGCCACTGGAGAGGATGTTACAAAATGACTGCACGAAAGTTTTACGATGCCGGTTTTTATTGGCCAACCATATTTCGAGACGCTTGCGACCTGGTGAAGCGCTGTGATATTTGCCAAAGGCAAGGCAATATCTCAGCCCGAAACGAAATGCCACTTACCAATATCCAGGCCGTGGAGATCTTTGATATCTGGGGATTAGATTTTATGGGACCATTCCCTAAGTCTAATGGTAAAGAGTACATCTTAGTCGCAGTTGACTACGTCTCCAGGTGGGCCGAAGCTCAAGCTTTTCCGACCAACGATTCAAAAGTAGTAACCCAGTTCCTCAAAAAGCTGTTCAGTCGATTTGGAACTCCTAGAGCTATAATCAGTGACCGTGGCACGCATTTCTGCAATACTCAATTCATACGAGTGCTGCAGCAGTATGGTGTCACTCACAAAACTTCGACGGATTACCATCCACAAACAAATGGGCAAGCTGAAGTGACAAATCGGGCTTTGAAAAGGATATTGGAACGAACTGTCAGAAATCACGGGCATAGGTGGGCTGAAAAATTAGACGATGCGTTGTGGGCATTCAGAACTGCCTACAAAACACCATTAGGAACCACACCGTATGGGCTAGTCTACAGAAAGGCATGTCACCTTCAAATTGAGTTGGAATATCGGGCGTACTGGGCATTAAAACACTACAAGTTGGAAATTTCAGCAGCTGGAGAACAACGGAGAATGCAATTGAATGAGTTAGCAGAGCTAAGAGACCAAGCGTACGACAGTTCGCTAAGCTTCAAGAAAAGAACTAAAAGGGTCCACGACGCTAAATTGAAGCCCTCTAGGTTCAAACAAGGAGATAAAGTGCTGCTCTTCAATTCGCGATTCAATAAATTCTCCGGTAAATTCAAAAGTAGGTGGAGCGGACCATTCATAATCTCAAAGGTATTTCCCTATGGCGCAATCGAACTCGAAGCTCTAGAAGGTAATTTTAAGGTTAATGGTCATCGCTTAAAGCATTATGTTGAAGACTTTCCCATCAGGGAAGACGTCTTCATCTTTGAACCTCCATGAGTCTTCAAGAAAGGTACAAAGAGTCAAGCTAGAGACTCGTAAAACAAGCGCTCTTGGGAGGCACCCAAAGCTTATCTTTACTTTTCTGTCAAAATTTTTACTTCTTAGTTTATTTTTGTTAAGTATGATTATCTCTAACGAAATTTCAGGAATTGCTACTTATCAGACTACAAACTTCAAATTTTTACAAAATCAGAGATAAGTTTTAAAAATGCAAATGCCAGAACTCTGATAACAGAAATCTTTATAAAACATCTTCACACTGTCATCAGATCTCTGTGCATTTGTATTCATCATTTTATGCATTACCTGTTTATTTTGTTTGTTTCAGGATGGATAGCTCCAGTGACACCAGAGAGATCATAGGTGAGATACCACCGAGATGTCGCAGAGATCGTAGACGAGGACGTGAAGCACGTAGGACCATGCCTAATATTCACGAGGAGGACCTTACTGATGTCCCAATCACTCATGAGGAGCCATCCGCTGAGAGACCCCCATCACATGTTCACCAGTCAGCTCCCATACCCACTTTTGAGTATGGGATTACACTAGCTGACCTGGTTGCAACCTGGGCCCTCTTTCGGATACTCCACCTTCAGCATGACATCATGTCTACCCTCTGTGTGTATGTAGGGCTTCCGAGGCCTTCTGACTGTCCGTTTCATCTTGGTCCAGACCCAGGACCGTCTCGCCCGCCCTGGTCATTCTTCCCTCCTGCTGGACCGTTCGCTGCTGGACCTTCCACTGCTCCGCCTGCTGCTATTGATCTTGCCATGTCATCAGGGAGTGCATCAGCAGAGCCTTCATTTACTGAGCAGTTGATGGCTATGTTGGATGTCTTTAGCCCACCTCACGCTCATGCTTCTGCTGGCATTACTAAGCCGAGCATGGATTTGATGGAGGAACCTACACCATCACCCACCTCAGTCCTTGCTGCTGATATTGCTGACTTCGATCTTGACAGCGATGATCTACTTGATGACTTTTAGTTTATTTAGTTTATTTTATCTTATTTTAGTACTTAGATTTTTTATAACTCTTTGTTATTTTCGAGATATGACGTTGTGTTGATGTTTATTGCAGAACTTAGCTTTTTATGGAATGGATAATCTTACACGAGACTGGTCCTCCAATCCAGCAAATCACACGCACCATTTCTACACTAATCTGGCCCTGTCCAGTAAACAAAATGGGGAGTACTTTAAACCTTTCTCCGTTTTTTATGATTCTATGTTTACTTAAGTTTATGTGTTATCATCTGTGCCACATCCTAACTTATCACTAAGTGTGGGATTCCAACCCAATTCAACACTTAGGAAACATTTTTCTTACATGTTCAAACTCTAAGTGTGGGATTGTAGGCGTAAAATCTCAACTCAAGAGAACATTAGGGACAATGTTCCTCTAAGTGTGGGATGGTAGGTATAGAATACCTTGGATAAACAATTTTTATGTCTACATGGCATATCTCAAAAAATGTTCCCTAAAATTTTTCAAATTTTTCAAAAATATTTTTCAATAAAACTAAAATATGAGCTAAATCTTGCGATTAACTCTAAATTTTTGAGTTTTGGTATGCCTAAAGGAATCATTTTCAAAATATGAGAAAAATATTTCAAAAAAAACTTAAGTAAATTAAGGTAGAAATTTTCTAAGCAAGAAACGACAATCTAAGAGGGGCATCGCATGACTAGGCACATACAATCCAAATCTGCAGTGAGGTTTTGAGTCTTAAAAGCATTCATTTTTAATGCTACATTGTTCATTTCTTGTATGTGCCGATGCATGTATCTCTGAATTAGAACTTGCTCTTGACATACGCTTCGAGACCACATTGGTGTGTACCGTACGCGGTATAGGCGCAATTAGATGACCTTGACATTCCTTAGGATTTGAACCCCTTTTTAGCCTTCTCTTTCAAGCCCAAAACCCTTCCGAGAGCCTAAACCTTTTCATTTCTTCAAAACCCTAATCACAAACCTACTTTCCCAAATTCCCAAAATCTTATCTTAGAATTTCTGAGGTTATGAAAAACATCTTGAAGAATATCCAACTCGATTATCCTACTCGTTCGTGTTCTCCAAAAAAAATCAAACCTCTCTAAAAGTGCGGGAAAATTAGCTCACAAGAGAGACAAGAAAACAACGGTGCGGGAAAATTAGCACCCGAAGAAAAGATTCGAATTGATCAAGATAAGAGAAAGGATTTCTGAAGGAGAAAAAGAAAAGAAATTATCCTCGGAAGTTCTCTGACAAAGAAATTCTGAAGAAGAAAAGAAAATAAAAAGCAGAAAAAGAAAATAAAGCTAAAAAGGCTTCAAAGTATCAACCATTAAAGGGAGATCCGATAGAAGACGAGTAGCTACTTCATCCGTTCTACAAATAAGTTTTTTATGATTCTTGAAAAGCCTAAGATAAGCAACACCCTTACAAACCAAAAAAAATCCTTATCCATACCGCTTAACCCTCACAAAACATTACAACCCCCGAATGTCCTGGGATAATTAGCGTCTTTCTCACCTAAGTGGTGGAGATCCGATTCTCGATCAAGCCTATGACGATGAGTACTGCATGACTGGCTTTATGAGCGATTTCATTTGAACTAGACTGATAGGAAACCCAATACACTATTGAGTGAATTGAGTGACCACCTTATGTGAGATCGCCTAGTCATGTATACTCCAAGATCATGAGAGTTGGAAGTATGCCTATGAGAATCGCTTCTTGTTTCCGAAAGGATCATCTTATTTTTCCTTTGTTTTCTGAAACTATTTACTCATATGAGGGAACAATTACCGACAGGGATGTCATCACTCCCTTATAAAACCTGCTTTAAAAATGTTTTCAAAGGGAGTATTGATGAGTGTTGCTTGAGGACAAGCAACGTCTAAGTGTGGGATACTTGATGTGACCCAAAAAGTCATGTTTTTAAGGACATATTTCCACACTTTTTGGACTATTCTTTGGTGAAAATATTTCAAAACCATCATTATTTACCAAAAATCACCAAGGTAGTCTAAATATAGACATTGCTACAAAAATCGGTTAAAACGTCCAAATAATACGCAAACCGAGGCAAAAACAATAACCTTAAAATATCCGTTCTTAATATTCTTATATAAATAGAGCTTAATTCATATTTTATGATTCTATAGGAAAATCCAAGACCAGAGGTGAAAGAATCAGAAGAAACGGACGAAAGACGGAGAAGATATACAGTCTAAAAGCTCGCCGATCGTCATCCGGAACACGCAAAAGTCAAACACCTCAAAATTTGGCAAACTTAGTGTCATTAGAAGTGTAACGGAAAAACGAATCCAACGGTGAAAGAATCAAGCAAAACGGACTCCAAACGAAGAAGATACGGACGAACCAAGCAACCGAGAAGTCAACGGAGGCCAAATGGAGCACCAACCCCCCCCCCCCTTGGCACTGGGTACCGTATACGGTACCCTAGGTGCCGTATACGGCCCTTGGGGTGCCGTATACGGGGTCTTTTGCCTTGTTGGGTGCCGTTTGACCCCCCTTGGTCCGCTTGCCCCGTATGCTGCTTTGATGCTTGTATTTGTTGCTTCAAGACTTATACCAAGGCTTTCATCCTTCTCCTATAAATACCAAGATCCATTTCACAATTCAACACACCTCACACTAGAAATAAGCTAGTAGGGTATAGTTTAGAGTAGAGGCTTTTAATAGCTTTTGTACGGAGATACTCCGAGACTTCAGATACGTGAAGATTTGTCTGTATTACTCTCTTATTCAGGTTTAATACAATCTCTGGTATTTATTCTTTTAATTATGCTTTCTTATTATGCATACTTAGTAATGAATGCTAGAATTATGCTAGGCTAGACAAATCAATGTTTGTTGTGATGTATGCAATGTTAGGATAGTTATGATATAATTTGCCAAGCTGTTACTCTGTCTGTATGAGTTTAAACTGTTTGTGAACTTATAAGCTGAACCTTTGCCCGTTTATCTATCCAACTTATTCTATGGTTTGTATCCTCCTCCCTAGAACCTGGCCAATTGCTAGAAGTAGGATTGCCAACTATTCTGTGTATGATGATCAATGAACTCAACATGGTCGTTGTTCCCTTGATTGAAACATATGAAACAACGGAGGTAAAGTTATAAGGCTTTCATTTGTATAGCGCTGGAAACATCACGAATGTGTGTAGTTCGGAACGTGGAAGCTATGAAAGTCGTGGGCACAATCCGTTGTGGAATAATGATCTCAATTGAAACATATCTGAGGGACACGAAGCATAGGATTAGAGATAGATTAGGTTCATGCTTCTTTTTTGTGAATCTTTGGGACAACTTCCGGGATACCCATGATTTAATTATTAGATCAGTTAATGTGATGCTAGTGTTCCATCCTATTGCATGTTCTTGTTTGATTGTTGCTTAGGTACTGCATGCTGGACATACGTAAACACTATCACTGCCCTGTTAATTAGATTTTCATAAACATAATAAACATAATACAGATAGGTTAACATGCATGTAATAGTTGTGATGATTGTATGATTAATGATGAACAATTCAGCTGACCACTAGACAGATTATCCCAACCGGTTCCGCGGGTTAAACCATGTTCATGTTATTGTTCAATGAACAATTCATGCCACGATACGGACGTCCTCCGGATGTCTGAGACTGGGGACCTGGATTAGAGGATAGTTGTCAGTTGAATTGGTCTGTGCATTTGGGAGAACTTTCGGTGTACTGGACATTCTATAACTGCTATCCCTGTGACATATTATATATCTAATTGCGGACAACTCTACGTTAGGTACATAATAGGATCGTAACTATAGCCCATTAAGAAATATAGGAATATCTAGTGAGTAATCTGGAACCCTAATTGGTATAACGGAAAAGCTGTAAAACGCCCAAGTATCTGGTATAGCGTTAGAACCACCACTGGTGTAATACAAATACGTGGAAGCCGAGTAAAGGTCGTAGGCATAATACTTTATTACTAATTAAGCTTCTATGACCTCACCGGATTAATCATCACACCTAGTAGCCTTATCCCTCATAACTATCCATCTAAATAACATTGCCGAAATCACAGCAAACATATTCCTTATCTTGATTTCTCTGCATTCTCCGTACAAACCCATGTCTTTAATTTAGTTTTTAGTTTTAGTAATTAGATTAGAAAACCAACCAACCCATCAAAAGTTTTAAAAATCCTAGCTAAATTACAAAAGATAATTAATCCTCCTAGATTCCCATGCCCGTTGTAGTTTGAAGAACGACACATGAGTCATACATACCGCTTACTGCCCTTTAGGTCTTTAGGTTGTATTAAAACTTAGGATACCCTGCATTATAAATATAAAACACACTGTCAGCGCGTCCTGGTTGGAAGGTTCAACGACCGGAGTAAAACCCGACCGACCGCTGGGACCGCGATAGTGTTGTAAATTGTCACGTGAGTATAAATGAATAGGCGGTAGTAGCTATACTCGTCGTCTTCGGTGGTGTGAGTGTTAATGAGTATATTATCGTGTGAGATCTATATATATTCGAGATATATAATAGCTTAGAAAGTAATACGCAGGTATAGCCTATTCATATATCTTCAATATATAATAGCCTATAGAGTAATACGTAGGTGAGGCCTATTGATGTGACCTAAAAAGTCATGTTTTTAGGCACATTATTCTACGCTTATTGGACTTATATTTGGTGAAAATATCTTAAAACATCTATTATTTACTTAAAATCACCAAAGTTGTCCAATTATGGATGCTGCTGTTAAAATCACTAAAAACATCCGTTAATCACGCAAAACGAGGCAAATAACGTCACCTTAAATATTCCCTTCTTGAATCACTTATGGAACTAGATCTAAATTCATATTTTATGATTCCATAGGGAAATCCAAGACCGGAGGTGAAAGAATCAGAAGAAACGGACAAAAGACAGAGAAGATACACGGTCTGGAAGCTCGCCGATCGTCATCCGGAACACGCAAAAGTCAAACACCTCCAAAATTGGCAAACTTAGTGTCAATAGAAGCATAACGAAAAAACGAATCTAACAGCGCAAGAATCAAGCAAAACGAGCTTAAAACGAAGAAAATACGGACGAACCAAGCAACCGAGAAGTCAGCAGAGGACAAATGGAGCACCAACCCCCCCCCCCCTCACTCTAGGTACCGTATACGGTACCTAGAGGGCCGTATACGGTAGGTGGGGTGCCAATTGTGCCTCCATTTGCCTTGATAAATGGTACCTAGGTGCCATTTGACCCCCCCTGTTGCTTGTTGGCCCTGTGTAACGCTTTGGTGCTTGTTCTCTATGCTTCAAGACTTGTACCTCAAGCCTAACCTTCTCCTATAAATAGTGGCTTCAATTTCTCATTTGAACACACCTCTCACCTCTCTTCTCTCTCTCTCTACTTTCTCTCTCTAAAGTTTTAGTTGGTTAGTTAGGTTAGTTTTAGGTTAGATCTTGGTTGATATTTAACCAAGACTAACAAAGGGTAGATTTTGTAATAGAGTTGGAATTCTTGGAGGATCTCCATTGTAATATTGTTCGGGATATTTCAAAGCTCTGTCCGTGTAATCTTTCAGCTACTTTTAAATCTACGCATTACTTTCGGTTATTTATATCCTTATCTTTCATAATGTTGTATGTTGTTATTATGTCTGATTTAGGATACATTGCCATGATTAGTGAGTAGATTAGCTATTGTGTTTGTTATGATGTAGTTAGTTTTTTTATATTTGGGGTGATGCTACTCTAAATACACAATTGGGATAATAACGTTATGAAACAACGGAGGTAACGTTATACGGCTTTCATTTGTATAGCGCCGGAAACATCACGAATGTGTGGAGTATGGAACGTGGAAGCTATGAAAGTCGTGGGCACAATCCGTTGTGGAATAATGTTCCCAATTGTTACATATTGAAAACTCGGTGTACTTTTTAACTATATATTTATGATTTTAAACTAAATTTTCGCCTTTCCTCCAACAAACGTGGTTAGAACCTTTATGTCAAGGAGTCGCGAACCTTGATCAAACGGTCACTACCTATCTATGTTTTCTTAAAATAAACATGGTCTGATTCTGAGGCTGTGAAAATACTGCCTAACCTATCGTATAGTACACCGCGGATTAATCAGGGATTTGTTGGAATTGAATCACTAAATTGAACGGGTCGTTTAGCTATCATAGATGGTTTTACTGTAATACAAGCTTAAATATATTGAGGTCAGATGGCCGTAAAGTATGTAATACAGGAAATACCATAAAACGACTAAGTATCCGGTATAGCGTTGAAAACACCTCTGGTGGAATACAAACACGTAGAAACCATGGAAAGGTCGTAGGCTAAACACTGTATTGCATCCTGGCATAGTCTGTGATCCTGGAAAGGCCGTAATACAGGTGAATACACAGTATAACATTGGAACCACCTCTTGTGAAGTATAATAAAGTACAAACTATGGAAAACCCTATTGGTTGCAGACTGTATCACAGCCGAACATCTCTGAACTCAATCACAACCATTAATGTATATGTTAATCAGTCACCACCTGTCTTAAATCTTAAATGACTTGTCTAGCTTAGATATCTCTGTTTGTGTTAAGAAAGATCAGTGGATAAATTACGGACTGTCGCCTTATTCCTGCACCCCATCTGGTGGGTCACTTGGTCTCGTCACAAGAGACGGTGAGAAGGGTTTCAAGGCAGTCCGATTTGATCAGAATCTTGACAACCTAGTACTCAGTGACATACTGATCAGTTTACCTGATCAGTAGGGTACTAGTGTTTACACCACAAGGTATCTACGTGAACGCAAGATACAAATTTTAAAAGACGTTTTCAAATATCAAACCTCAATACAGCATCACCCCACGTAAAAGCTAACGAAGTCATAACAAACACAAGTCCCCTTATATTAATTCAACCTACCGCTTTTAATTACTGTTTTAATTAGTTTAAATTTTAATTACGGACCTAAGTATAAAACCCCCACTCAAAACTATTTTCAAACCATCGCTAATTTGAACTGTTCGTCCCGACAAGTCGTTTCCCAATACGATTAACTCTTTAGAACGATCCTAGGTCATACTTCAGCTATACAGCTCTAGTAGAACTTAGGTCCCTAGCAAAATATAAATTTTAAAACTTACACCCCCGTCGTGCTGCTGCCAGTTGCGAAAACGACAGTGACTGCTGGCAGCGCGACACCTATGTATGTATATACGCCTATATCACATAATAGCCTAGTGTTTGTCTAACACAAACCAAATATAAGTCCCGGTTTCTCTCGTGGTCAGAGTCAACTAGTGCATTCATGTTCAACATAACCCCTTTCAGATTTCACATCATCTTCATTTAATTGTACATACTTAGCTAGGCTATGTTAAATTAAACTCGTATGATGTAAGTCCTGAACCAGTTATACTTAATGAGGAATACTGCCTAACGGTCATAGTCTAGGCCCACTAAATGCAACCTAGTTCACTATAACCTTAGGCTCTGATATCAATCTGTCGCACCCCTAAATTATGATGCGGAAGCGGGTCGGGTTGGGGCGCAACTAATCAATAATCAAAGCACATAAGATACATAATGAACGACTCTACATGCGTTGTTTACAAATACATTGATATTATAAAAGTCTTACCCTGTTATAATATAGTTTACAAAATCTCGTGAGCCAAATGATAGAGATTCTAGGGCATATCTAATTATACAAAATATAGTAATGCAAGGGAATCTGCTGATGTCTGTATGCGACTCGAGCTAATAGGCATCCTGAGAAAGCAGACCTACTGCTGCTGAGAACCTGAGAATACACGCTAAATGGTCAGCTAAAAGCTGGTGAGCTCACAGGTTTAATGATAAAGTATAATGTATGAACCGCAAGATTTAAGTATGATGATTTGCAATTAAGAAAATAAGTAAATGATAAATGATGTATATAATCGCCATGAGCACATAGTCTGAGCTTAACTGAGGTGTCAGGATCACAATCAAGTGCCTGAGTGAGGGTGCCTCTATGCGTGTGCCTAATCAACACACGTATGAACAAATGATAATGCGTCCGTTTGACCAGTCAATGCTTGCTGACCCAGACGGGGATTGTCAGTCCCATATGGTATCATACACTAACATTCACGCTACAAAGTATTACCAAACTATGCTATTGAGGACTTATGATGATTAGATGAATAACTCATGCAGAATATAGCAATGTTTGATACTTGCGTTCACTTGTAAAACAAAACAGGCATGTATTATCACCCCTAGTGTAAAAACAGTAAAATAGGGGCTATGAGACTCACCTGATCCTAATGAGATGCTATCAAGCACTAATGATGGTGAACAAGAGAAATGATGTCGTCTCCAACAACTGAAACCTGCTGGGCGTCCTAAACGCGCAAGGTTTTAATGATTAGATGTTGGAACCTGCTGGGCGTATTATACGCGCAAGGTTTTAATGATTTAGATGTCTCAACAGACCATCTATGCTAGTTCTTCATCCAACTAGTAATGTCCAAATGACTACGATTTGGTTGATTAGTTTGCGTTTCAAAAAAAATGTACGGCCCGTTGGTGATTGTTTGTAATAATAATCTCAAAGCATTATTATTATGATATCGAAGTGTTATACTTAAAAAAAATATATCCCAAGTGGTTTAGAAGTCATATTGTACAAGTATTAGTGGTTATCCAAGTTCGACACTTAGTGATATTTGTGTTTTCTAGATTTTGTACTGCTAGTTATGATTCCCTTATTTCCACTTCTAGTTATATCCGTTTCCACTGCTAGTTATATTCGTTTCCACTGCTAGTTATATCCGTTTCCACTTCTAGTTATATCCGTTTTCACTTCTAGTTATATTTCTCCGTTTCCACTTCTAGTTATATCCGTTTTCACTGCTAGTTATATCCGTTTCCACTTCTAGTTATATCTGTTTCCACTTCTAGTTATATTCGTTTCCACCCCTAGTTATATCGTTTCCACTTCTAGTTATATCTGTTTCCACTTCTAGTTACATCTGGTTCCACTTCTAGTTATATCATTTCCACTTCTAGTTATATCTGTTTATAGTATTTTTATAAATTTTCTCATGAATTATAGGTGTCTATAAGTAGGCCAAATAAAATGACAAATCCCATGAGGTCCAAATTGCCGACCAATCCGGATATATGTGTACAAACAGAATTACTGAGCACAATCCGTGCATTTCTAGACAAAGTGTTCTAAACAAAAGTTGTAGACAACAAAAACAGCAAGCTTTTCCAGGTGGTCTCATACATTTATTTTGTGTGTACGATTTTATATGATTTTTGGCGTGAGACTGAAATCTTTGGACAGAATCTGTCCTAAAACGTATGTGTTTCAAAAATGATTTTCGATATACTTTTTGGACATTAATAAGTTGTATGAGCAAGAATACATGTATATAAACATAATATAAGTACTTTTTGAAAGTGTCGAGATTCTTACAATGATCGTATGAAAAATCCGAAAAGATGGAAACGTAGCTCTCGTTCTCGTGATCGTTATTGCTTCAAACAACTTGATGATCCAAAGTGGTTTTGATGGTGGATTATGGTGGTGAAGATGGCTGGTTTAGAGAGGGAAAGAGGAGAGAGTTTGAGGCTAGAGAGAGATGGATGGTGATTGAATGAGGAGGAGGTGGGTGATTGAATGGCTTATGCCAACAAAAGGAAACAAGATCCTCATTTTATGGATCTTGTTTTGGGGCTGGTCAAAACCGACCCATGGGGCCCACACATGAGGGTGTGTGTCCCAATTTTTGGTTCCTCAATTTGCGCTCCGTGCGGTGTTCATTTCCCTGGTTGTTTAAACATTAATATTAACACGTATTGTTATATTATTACGTTTTCGTTATCGATTTATATCTTGATATTTTTAGTGGAAGTATTTTATCTAAATACTTTGTTTTGAGCTATAAAAATATAACTTGAGTTCATTTGATTTGTCGGATACGTTTTGCGCGTTAAGATTTGTGTCGGTTACGTTTTAAACAAAACGTATATTGTTCCGCATATTATTAATACATAATAATATAATGTAAATAACTACTATTAAATAACTAAATAGATTTAGGTTATTTATTAAAAAGTTCACCAACGTCCATATTAATGGATCAGAATTCGGCCGATATAAAATGACACGATTAAATTAATCATGTAAATGCGTATATATATAACAATACACGTAATGATACATACAATTAGCCTAACACGGAACTAATTACATGTATTAACAAAATGATTATGACCTAATAACTAGTCCTAATTTAACGGGTGTCACACTATTGTTCAAATGTCATTTTATTGACCCAACTTCGTACAATAGTACATTTGCATGACGCATAGGATACACACACGACGTAATAGCCATAAATGTGACAAAAAGGACTAGTGCGAAAGACTAATTAAGTTGATAACTTAAAACCATACCAGTTCATATAGATATTTCAAATGATGGTTGAGAGCGTTTCATAGTGTCTTACAGTGAGGTGGTCACACAATAGACGGACATGTGATAGATTTTAAAGACAATCATTTTGCCACAGACGATAGGGTGACTGTAGAGTGACATAGTTACTCTTACCCACTGGAGCCAGTGGCGAATCTAGGATAGATATTCACGTGGGTCGACTTTTACCTAAGGCGAAGAAATTCGCGAATCGGATGGGTTGGTAACGGGTCGGGTGGTAACCGAATGGGTTGGGAATTGGGTCGGGTTGAGTTAAATGCTTATTTGATTAGTTTAATCATTTAAAATATCACTTGAGCTACCCACAGAACCAAAAAATATCATGTTAACTTAATTAGATTGATCATATACTTACATTGAAATGATGGATTGTCTCATATGAATCAAACATTTGCAAAATCATTGTTATTTATATAGGATATCTAATTAAGTGATCTAGTGTTTTATATAGGATTTAATTATAGCTTATAATATCTTAGCATTTTAACTCAAAGAATTGAAGAAATAATTCATTTGAGAAAATTTTTTAAAACTTTATTGAACAATTAAACTAAATTATATGTTGAACAAAATATAAAATATCAAATATTTATGTGTTGTCCTATGGTTTACACTCCACAATTGGGATGGTGTTGGTTGAAGTTACTTTTCAAATACATAAATCTTAAACTTAAAGATAAAAACCAATTGAGCCCATAGTATTAAATATAGAAGCCCAAAATACATGGGCCAGAGTATTAAACCTAACAACATGAGGTTTGATGTATTTGTCTTTTAAACCCAAATGGCTGAAGTTTACAGGTTATAACTTCGTCTTCTTCAAATTTTTAAGGTCAAAAGGCAGCCATGAATAACAAAACAAAGCTTTCTGATGTTTGATCTAAATAACACATTAGAGTTCTCATCTTCATCAAATCCAGAAACTAACATGGGTCAAAGCATAAAAATTAGGTGGGTCCATTGCATAAATACTATATATTCTACACATCAGTTTGAAATCTAAGGTGGGTCAACTGACCCTTCTTGGCTTGCTGTAGATTCGCCTTTGACTAGAGCGATACGTGAAAGTTTATCACATACACATGGTATCCACTCGTGGAATGACTGGATTCCTTTGATGCCTCATTTCCTAACAATGCAGGTGAATGGTATTTTATGTATCTTCTCGCTTGTCCTTTAGTAGGTTTCCTCCAATCAATCCTCCGAGATTCCAGGATTAACTCCTTTAGATCATGGTTGATTGTGGACTAATCATACACGAATTGATAAATATGACGATAAGATGATTAAACGAGTGTGAATGACGAGTCAGCATGACTTTGGGACTTGTACTTAAGTTCATGCCATGATATTTGTTGAAAAGTAACTTTACTATTGTCGAAATACTTTAGATAGTAAAGGTTGTCATGTTATATATTGTTAATAATTCATTAACATAGTGAATAATTGATATGAAGACGTTTTATTGATTAAAGGTTTTTAATTTGTGCTTAATATACTAATCCATTAAGCTTACTCGACATTAAAATCTGACAAGTACTTTCTACTTGTGGATTGTACATTCGCATGATAAGACTAGGAGTTGTTAACGAGCAAAGTGGGTAGTTGAAAGAATTCAACAAATTGCCTTAGTTCGTTAATGAGACGTTTAGTATTTAGATTCAGGTAGACCTTATTTATGGGTTTTATTTGATATTATTGTGTTTTGATGTGACAACCTAGCACTGTAGACATTTTGAACTAAACGTTGCTTGATTTATTCTTAATTTTATTGGGACGTTTCCGCATAACTCGAATTGTTTGAAAACACATAATTATGAATTTAGGTTGTTACACCATTCCAACATTTATATATATAGTATTTGCGAAGATTAGTACATCTAGGTGTACATATGTAAATGGTATATATATATTAGAGTAAATTACACAAATCGTCCTTTATATTTGGTCAAAATTTCATTGACAGTCCTTTACAAACTTTAATTACACCAACCATCATTTATTTGGAAAGTTGTTACGCAAATAGTCCTTTAGACTAACGACCGTTAACTATTCGTTAAAAAGGACCTTATGTGATATTTTTTTTCTTTTAATTTATTTTCTTTTAGTTTATTTTCTTTTGAGTAAAGAATAAAAAATTATAAAATCTAAAATATGTATGAATGCATTATTAGGTGGACCGATATCATTTTTATATTCCCTATTTCATTTAGCAAATTTATCATCAAATTCGGGCATCTTCTCCAATTAAACATAGATATTTATAATATACCACCCAAATCAACTACCATCTTTCACCACCCCACGACCCTCCATCACCAAGTCATCTTATCTATCTTATATGCTCAAGACTTTAGTAGTTGCCGCCTCTTTTTTTTTTTTGCATTCATTCCTTACTCAAAAATATCTTAAACAAAAACCCTAACTTCAAAGTATAACGACGTCGAAAAATATAAACCAACTATGTGACTAATAATCTTTAAGCCACAAATGTATGTTTGGGTGGTGAAAAGTAGTGGTGGACTATAAAATTTGATGTTTCTCCGGAGAAAAGCATCGAATTTGGTGATGTTTTATTAAGTGAAATGGTGAAGGTGAAAACGATGTTTTGTAAACCTAATAATGTGTCTATACATATTTTGGATTTTGTAATATATAACTTACTCAAAGGATAATAAATTTAAATGAAAAAAGTATCACACATGGTCCTTTTTAACGAATAGTTAACGGTCGTTAGTCTAAAGGACTATTGGCGTTATAAGTTTCAAAATAAAGGATGGTTCGTGTAATTAAAGTTTGTAAGGGATTGTCAGTGAAATTTGGGCAAAACATAAAGGACGATTTGTGTAATTTTCTCTATATATTAAAAGTTAAAACTCCTTTAAAATGTTTGTATGTAAAGCCCAAATGATAGTAAGGCCCATTTAATTCTTGAGGCCCAAACCTATTATATAAAATAAAGGATTCTAGGTTAAACTTTAGTATGTTTGATTTTAAACATAAGTTTATAGAGAGTGTGAGAAAAGTTAAATATTGTGAAAGAAGAGCGGCGGTGACGACTCTCGGTTTCTTGAAAAACATAAGGCGATTCAAGACTTCACCGTAACTGAAGTTATCTAAGAGTTTAAATAGAAATCCAGCCAAGAAAGATCGGAACTTTAATCACGGTAAATCATTTTCTTAATTATACATTTGTTGGTTATAAGTGTTTCTTTATAGGCATACATCGATAGTATGGATGTTTGAGATATACAAATCATCATTTATGGTAGATTAATCAACCTTACACATGTTCTATAGAGTATTAGAGTAAAAGATTTTTTTTTTTTTTATCAATTGATGTATAGCTTAACGTATGAATTAATGGATCAATCTACGTCGATAGTTGATTAATAGATAGACCCATCACTAGGATAGATAGATAGGTAGATAGATTGGTAGATGTATGTACATGCTAACATATGTTGATTCATCATTTAATATAATGATATACAAAGATTGATCTATCACATTAGTACACGGATAGTTGGATACTTTGTTAAAAACTGGGTGGTGATCAATAGATTCACACTTAAGTATGTAGATAGATTGGACGGATGCAAAAATGATTGATGTATAGATAGAAATATACATAGATATAATAGTAGATTTATTAAGGACGAATGAACGTAGGACGGATAACAAATAAATTAGTGCAAGAATGATTTACATGCATGGACAAAGCTATATAGAGCCGAGAAAGGTCACTCGGCTTAGTTGAAAGATTTGTTTTTTTTTTTTTTTTGGTGAATTTAGTACAAAATCAGTATTATATAATTTGCAAACCCTTTAATTATATAAATAGCATTATTTTTTTTTTCTGTTGAACCTCCTCGTAATAATTTTCAGTTATCACTTGTTAAATATCCGAATAAGTAGTTAATCACTTAGCAAGAGATAGCAAAAAGTAAAAAAAAATAATAATAAAAAAATAAAAAAAATTCCCGCTTCTAATGGGAACCAAACCCCACACCCGGTTTGATCGGGAAATCCCCGAGTTAACTGGGGATGTGGACGGGGACGCGAAATTTCAGAAATCGGAAACCATGGATGGGAATACCCTTCGGGTCCCCATACCCATACCTGAATCCGCACTCGATATTGAATATATCGGTCCTTAAACCCATTCTCGAATTATATATATTATATCAATATTACATAGCATATTACATACATTTTTATAATATAAGCTATATGTGTATATATTAAAATTTCCAATCTATAAAATTCTAATATATCATACTGTACGCTTCATTTTTCAACCCAACACTTTGTATTGTTAAAGTTATGTCCTCATTTTACTAATGTGTTACTCGAACATGTTTTAATTAACCAAAAAACTTTACAGGTCTTCTTATATCTCTGCTAAGAGTAAATTTCATAAATGGTCCCTGTGGTTTATATTGATTTACGAAAATAGTCCCTGTACTTTTTTTTCAACGTTTTTGGTCCAATAACTTTGGATTTGCTCGCAAATGATCCCTTAACTTTGAATTTTTGCTCGCAAATGGTCCCTCCGTCTAACTTTGGATTTGCTCGCAAATGGTCCCCTAAGGACCATTTGCGAGCATATCCAAAGTTATTGGACTGAAAACGTTGAAAAAAGAGTACATGGACTATTTTCGTAAATCAATGTAAACCACATGGATCATTTATGGAATTTACTCCTCTGCTAATAATAAGTCTTTTCATATTTAGCTTTGCAATAAATCTTAAGAGTTTATATGATATACTTTTTCGTTATGTTGTCATTTCGGTAGTTTGTTTATTTATTAAAGAGTTAATTGCATGAGTAGTCCCTATGGTTTACACACATTCTCATTGTTCGTCCTTGTACTTTGTTTGTTGCATGGACAATCCAAAAACTTAAAAGTTGTTGCACACTTAGTCCATCATCTACCTAAAATGACTAAAATACCCTCATCTGGCCAAAAAAATAGATACTATCACCAAGGGTATTTTAGGCATTTTAGGTAGATGAGGGACTAAGTGTGCAACAACTTTAAAATTTTTAGAGTGTCCGTGCAACAAACAAAGTACAAGGACTAACGGTGAGAATGTGTGTAAACTACAAGGACCATTCATGCAATTTATTCTTAAAGAGTTAAATTTAAAGTTAAATTAAGAGCTGGAAAAATAATCCCCGTATACCCGATGGATATCTGCGATTCCCGTAGGGGACGGAGATGAGGATGCAAAATCAATCTTCGACATGGATGAGAGTGGTGATGGGAATTTGGATAGGGAATGATATCCCGACAATCCCCACCACGTTCCAGTCCTACACATAGCTAATGAAAGACTAAAAAAAGGTTTCACTTGTCTTTGGTGTTAAATTCTTAAGTATATTAAAATTTTACTATCACATAACTTTTACGCTATCTTGTGTAATGCAAATTTCTATCACAAGTGTTCTGAGATTTCTTTCATCTCAAAAAAACTTTCAATTCTCTTTCGGTGTAAGTGGTACAACAATTTTTTTCATCCCGGATGGATAGACTATGTGCTAGTGTGATGGTGTATAATGACCATTATTCTACACTTAATAAATAGAGTAAATGTTATAATTGATGCAAAGTGAAAATTTATACGTGTGTGTAATTTATACATGACTTTTGATTTGAGAAATACATGTACTAAATTATATTATATTATATTATTATAATAATAGAATGTTTGCTTAACTGGTATATTTCATCTTTGGGTTAAGTGTTTGTAAATGTATATAAGTATGCGTTGACTTCTTTAGTGTGTACGTAACTAAATTGACCTCCATTGTATGTACGAAACTATTTATTGTCGTACATTGTATGTATTTTGGTGACGTGTTATCAAATATAAGGTGACAAGTGACATCATTACCAGTTGACAAGTCACCAAAATACATACAATGTACGACAATAAATAGTTTCGTGCATATAATGGAGGTCAATTTAGTTACGTACACACTAAAGAAGTCAACGCATAGTTACATACATTTACAAATACTTAACCCATCATCTTACTACTTGTAGGGATTATGTTTGAATATTCTTAAATTTCGCGAGTTTTACTTAATTGTGTTTTGAAGTTGGACCGAAAAATCCATACCATTAAGAAAGAAAAAAAAAAAGGATGATATGACCTAAAAAAAAAAAGATGAAATGAGGTCATATCATCATTTTTTTTCCATGTCTAGTAGTCTATCTCATTCTTGTAGAGATTTTTATTCTTAGAGAACATTTGAAACGGTTGAAAAGACAACTTCTAAAATTAGGATGACTACAAGAGTCTGTTTACGTAAAAGGATAATTCGTTTCAAAGTAAATATCCACAATTATATATAATAAATTACTCATGATTTTAACCATGCGGAGCTTTTTCAATATTAAATGTCAATTCTAGCCTTATTAACACATTACCGTGTAGGCTTAGGTAAAACTCTTTTGTGCAAGTGTCGGATAAGGGAATAATGAGAAAGTCGATATCTTCTTTTTAAAGTGAACGTCTATTTTGATACATATTAGAATAGGAATATTGATATTTATTTTTTAAACAAATAAATAGAAATATTAAAGAGTATACAAAATTAATTTCACAACGGCATCAACATTAGAGGTGTCAATTTGGGTTGGGTTGGGTTGGTGGCTTCAGATTGGTGGGTTAGAAATGGTCCCGAACTTAACCTGATTTTATAATCGGTTTGAGTATTTCAACCCAACCTGTTGACACCGATCCGAGCCAAGTAACCTGATTTGTAATCTACTCGGTAGGTTTTCGGGTGATTTTTGAGTTTTTAGGTCGATTTCGGGTTATTCGAGTCAAATTGGTCAATTTTTTAAAAAATGAATAATAATAGCTTATTATATATAAGTAGGCCTGTAAACGAACCGAACGAACACGAACGGAGTCTGTTCGTGTTATTTCATTAAGGTTTTGACGAACAAATGAACGAACACGAACGGATAGGCGAACAGATTTTGTTGTTCATGTTCGTTCATTAAGAAAATTTCTTTGTTCACGAACACAAACGAACGTACACGAACAAACACATAATTTAATGCATTTCTTCATTAATACCTTAAACGAACCTCAACAAACATAAACGAACATATATATATATATATACACACACACACACACATCTACACATCTACACATATATATTATATAACTTGAAACTTTGCGATGCGTATTCAACATTACAAAACGATCACAATATGAAGATAAATTCATTTGCTTGGTCGATCGTTGGAAAGAGCAGCACATCTGGAACTAGTGGAGGGAGAGTGTGGATGTGTTTTTGGAGTGGAGGGAAATGTGATATGGAAATATAAGGTAAAAATATGTAGATGTTTAATATTATCAAATGAAAATATCAAAATATAAATAATATTCTATTTGATATTTAGCTTTATCAAAATAACATATACAAATATGTATTAATTTAATTAAACTATTAGTTAATAAACGAACATTTAACTGAATGTTCACGAACATGTTATCGAACGTTCACGAACGTAAATGAACGAACGAGACATGTGTTCATGTTCGTTCATATAATTAAACGAACGTAAAAATTTGTTCATGTTCGTTCATATAACGAAACGAACGAACATAAACGAACTTCCCGCCGAACGGTTCGCGAATAGTTCGCTGAACGTTCAGTTCGCTTACAGGCCTATATATAAGCATAGAAATGCTTATAAAATTTCAAAAGTAATCATAATACATATTATATCCATTTGAATTCGATACCAAAACATCATTAATTCTCAACTTCTACCAGAACATAAAGGTATCAAAGATATCTAAATAGAAATTTAAGAATTCAAATGCACTATACAAAAGTACAAATGATTCTTCTCCATCGTAATTGGAATTAGGGTTGTGATATGTGAATTTGTGAGAAATTGGGAACTGAGAAACTGAGAACGGCGATTAGGGTAAAGTAGATAGTCATTTTGGAGGGAAAAGAGAAGCCCAAATATCATTGTTTTGGACTTTTGAGTGTGGGCCATATATCAGTAAATGAAAATGTCCGGATTATGTGTCATATTTAAATTATAATAAATTACAATAATTTAAAAAAAAAAAAAAAAAACTCGAGTTGTCGGGTTCAATTTGAAAATTATTCTGCTGACGTGCACTTGATCCGAACAAATATGAGGTCGACGGGTTGGCGCCTCAAAATTCTGACCCAAACCTAATTATATTCGACTCGAGTTCGTGGTGTGTTTCGAGTCGAGTCGTAAATTGCGAGCCTTAATCAACATGCGTGTGAGTACGAAAAGTTTAGCGTTTTTTCACTTTGGGCCGGGAGGTAGATATTAAGTTTGGTTTGTTCTTCGGTATAGGATCCAAATAATTTGTAACATCTTGGGCTTGTTAATTGGTTCTTAGCTCTGTATTTCTATATTTCTTATATTGTGTTGTTGACATCTTAAAAAGATGAAAACAAGGGAAAAAGTAAAAAATGTAATAATAATAAATAATTAATAAACAAATGAAAAAAAATGTATATTCAAAAACTAATGATACTCATTTTCAATTGCAGAGACATCTTTCTAAGGTGGTATTTTAACTAGCTATTCAAGCCAATACACCTTGCATAGCGCGGTTGTGTGTGAGAAGCTGCCTTCTCGCAACTCCAATTTGCTTCAAAGTACATCATGTCTTCGTCTCGCCAACAGGTATTAGTTGCATTTCTCGTAGTATCTCTAATGACTATATGTACACGATTTTTTGATATCTTATCTCAAATATGTAGTATGAAATCATGTTTATGTTTATCCTTTTAATAGTACACACTCCTAAAATGTATAATATGGACACACTCTGTATAGTGATTGAGATTAATAAGAAAATGGCAAAAGATTATATTCTTTTAATCTGGTTTTGAGATTAATGAAGATACTATGAGCTTTCTCCAAACCAAAAGATACTTTTATAGTTTTATTAATATTTTTATTGTTGTCATATATTACCAAATTTCGCAATTTACCCTTTAGTTAAAATTTTAAACCGTTACGCAGAGCTAGAACCAGTCCATTTTTTCTAGTCCGTCAGCTAAGAAACGGTTTCAATTTTAAACTCTTTTGCTATATTGAGCTAAGAAGAAACATGATATAGATTATTCCATAAGAGTAAGAATTTAATGACCAAGTAATCAATTATTTCTTTGAGACGCATTCTGTCTCAACTGATTTTGCGTACAAATGTTGATAATCCGCTGATCACCTTTTACTTGCATTTAACTTGATGTATATTCATGGCCTTAAGAGTTTGGGGACTATCTTCATACTCATGGTCATGGCTCATATATAAATCATGTCACCCTGGAATATTTGTTGATTTTTTTAATTGAGGATCACTTGATAATTACACATAATCTAACATACATCGTTATCATTATAGTTCTTACAAACTCGATGTGTCAAACTTTTCAGATCCCAATACTCTCAAATTCGTCAACTGCACAAGTTCCATCTAATGACGAGAGTGGTGTAGCGGATAATTTCACAATCTCTCCGGCAGACTCACATGCAAATCTTTGTAAGGTTGGTACTTTGAAGCTGTAAATCATATCTGGAAATTGTTTGATCTTTGTTGTTCTGTTTTACTCTTTTCTGTTGCAGAGGTTGTAAGTTGTTAATTAGTATCGTATCACATTTGTAATTGACATAATTTTAACTGAATCATATTGATTACTATTTGTTTGAGTTTAGAATGATGAACATATACTATTTAACAATATTTGCAGAAACTTGAGAACGATTTGGAGTTGGTGGGAATCCAGATAAAACAACATGAAGCTAATATCAATTTTTTGAAGACTCAAATGGACAGTTTGGACAGTATGCTGATAGATATGCAAGGTATTTGTCTTGGCCGGTTACCTTGAACCATGACTAGTTCAAATGCTTTAATAATAGATTTGCATTCTAGTGTGTTTTCGTTTCCTTTACCAAGTAATTAACTGTTCTTGTTTATGGTGGTAATTATGTTATTAGCTACTCTGCGGATGTATTGTCCCTCGACTTTACCTAAGATTGAAGATGATGATATGCATAGTGAAGATGCAACATTTAACAGTATAATGAAACATGAGAAATCAGCTGCTGCGATTTTGTTGCAGCTGAAACGCCATCGCAATCAGCCTGCTGATATCAAGGATGTTATTGGTGTGGTAGCTACTCTTGGTAAAGTTAAGGATGCTAATCTTAGTAGGTTAGTTTACTTTCTCAGCCTCTTCTTTAACTTTTTCTTGCGAGTATACATGAACATTACTGATTTGTCTGAGAATAAAATTTAATTTTTCTAGAAATAACTTGTGTATAATAATTGATGAAGTAGCTATATATATTTTGGTAATTTTTGGAACTCATTGATATTTATCAAAATTTTAACAATAAGAAGTAAAAGTAAAAAGTTAATGAATGTGATGAACTGCAATCTGTATATCTTTTTACATACCTGGGCCCTGTAATGAAGCTTAATAGCATGATTGACATCATCATATCACAATAATGGTCGTTGGTTTCTATGGAGAGCAGGCTTTTATCGGAGTACGTTGGACTGGAAAATATGTTGGGTCTAGTTTGCTTGACATACGATGGAGTGAAAGCTCTGGAGTCGTATGATAAAGAAGGTTCTATTAACAAATGTTCTGGTCTGAGTGGCCTTGGAGCTGCTATAGGAATGACTCTCAAGGGAAGATATAATGTTTTCTGTCTAGAACATATCAGGTATGTGTTCCTTTTGTCTATCATGATCTCTTATATTAGGATTATGTTATTATTTATTTCTCTGTGTATGTGCTGATGATTTGGACCTCTTTTTATGTTTCTGATAATGGCTTTAGACCATATACTGGTGAGTTTATGCCAAATGACCCACAAAGGAGACTTGCTCTTCACACACCAAGGTTACCGAATGGTAAAATTCCTTCTGGATTTATTGGGTTTGCTGTGAATATGATACATATCGATGATGTGCATTTGTCCGGTCTCACACTCAATGGCAACGGCTTAAGAGAGACTGTTTTTTATAAAATTTTCTCTGGTCTGCAAGTTTACAAAACCAGGGAAGACATGGATAAGGCCCGCCATTTCTTATGCTATGGAGCCATATCACTAGATGGAGGGATGATTAAGAATTCTTTCTTATTTTCGCATAGCAATCGGTAAGCTAGATATTGCTACTAACATAACATGTTCGTTTTTTTCTTTGATGAATATTTCTTACTACCTTTCAATTATCTGTAGGGAGGAGATTGACGTTAAATTTGCAGTAGCCTCCGGGGTTTCTTATATACCCGAGGTTTACATTAAGACTAAAGATGAGTTTAGGGAGTTAATTTTGAAAAAGCAAAGAATGATGGAAGACATACAGAAGGAAGAAAAAAATTTAGCCTATCAACAGTCCACTTATTATTTGAAGAAGCAAGAGTTCCTTGGTCTCGTGGCGCAAAGTCCCCATTATTTCTATAATGCAAGTAATGCCTGATCATTATTTTGTGTTCTGCTTACTTCCTTGATGCCTAACTAGGAAGCCAGAATGCATATCTGGGAAACATGGATGGTGAATCTCTTAAAACTTCTTTATTTCTTGACTTGCATCTTTGGTATCATGATAAAACCATTGCACTGTTTTATGGTTTTTTGATTGTGGTTGCTTAGATCAAAAGCCTGGTGATGCAACTATTTTTGCATTTTGAACTTTGGGAACCGGTGTTTTTCCCAAATTGGATATTTAGTGACTTTGGCATGTGAGAACTTTTGCATTTATCAACTATCTTTTGAATCTTATTATACTTTTTGAGAGAGAAAAAATTAGTATGGTTGGCATTGTGATATTCTGACAAGATGTGTTAAGTTCAAACATTATTAGTTGTACGTCTTAAAGTGGTTTAGGAAAAGAATGGAAAAGATTGGAAACAGTCACGGAGATACCCGGTTAGGTCACGTACATTTAGGTAAAAATACACGCTCTTTCTAAATAACCTGAACCTGAAAAACTAATCTGTTTATTGTCAATCCACAAAATATATACTTAACATGTACATACTTTCTTTTATAGTCTACCCATTTTTATATGATGATTGAAACCTTGTATGTGGTCTGATCTTTTATGTACATTCCAACAAGCTATTGCAACGTGAAATAGTAACAACACAAAGTGTATTTTATAATTATTGGCACAAACTAAAAGAATCTTATAATTAAATTTGCATTGGTACTCCTCGACCCGAAAGCCATATATAATCGAAAACTGAATTTTATGATATATTTACATGTATATCACTCTAGCACCAACATTCGAAGACTTTCCGGTGTTGCACAAGTACCTAAACAACTTTTTTTTATTGAGCAAAATCATGCAAGTTTGTCGAGTATGTTGTATGTTGTAATTCCTAAATAATATGATTATTTAATGTAATTGGTTGACCAAACCACGATGGATGGGTCAACTAATAAAATTGTAAGGATATTGACAAGAAAATTAATATATGCATGCTTAATGTTTATATCATGCAAGTTCGTAGGAAGTTTTCTACGGATTTCTTACAAAGTTCCTACGAAATCGCTTCATGTTTCTTGTCCATAACTTTGTCACGGATCTCTTACGAATTTCTTACGGAAAAGTAATCCATAGGGAATCCGTTGGAAAAGTGCTATGGATTTCCTACGGAACATGTAAATTCGTAAAAAATCCGTACCGTAGCAATTTCCTACGGATTTCCTACGTATCCTTCCTATTTAAATTTTAATTTTACTTTTTGAGATCTCGATATGAACATAAAGTTATATATTAGTATTAAATGATTCGTAAACTAGTTCTTGTTAGAGAAGCACAAGTGAAATGGATACAGTGTCAATCTATTCCTAAATGAAGCGATATAGTGTCCATGACTTGTGTTTGGTATTTTTTTTGTGGCACCAAATTAAATTGCTTTAAGATATGTTCAAAAAACCCATTGAAGTTAATTAAGAGTTACTATAAGCAAACTCATTGAAATTACATACATGATGTTGCAATAGGTAATGCTCATGGGGTACAATTAAAGAGATGTTAGGTATTCGTTGGGAATAATGTTGAAACCTTCGGTGGATAGTCTGGACTAGGCGTGAACAAAAGCGGGTTTTCACCCAACCCGACCCGACCCGATACCCGAACCGGGTATTAGTCAAGAAAGTCAAAAACCGGGTTGGACCCAACCCGAACCGGGTTTTTTCGGGTTTTCGACCGGGTTTTGACCGGTTTTCGGGTTTTTGACCCGACCCTATTTCAACCCGGGTTCAACCCGATTTCGAATTCTAAAAACCCTACCCGGGTACGTACCCGCCGGGTACTCAAAAAACCCGAACCGGGTAGGGTCAAACCGGGTCGGGTTTTCGGGTTTGAAACCGGGTAGGGTATAAAACCTGGTTTTTTTTAACACCACTAGTCTGGACAACCGATTGGTAGGACTCGAGCTGCTGACAAAGAAAACCGTAAACCTCGTCAAAAGGAGGGGGATTCCGTTTTTGACCAACATCCGGCGTGAGAGTAAGTATGTGTTTCGTTATAAGATCGAGTAAATGGTAAACATATTTAATGTAAGAGTAATGAATGACCAACCTTGAGGTAGTTGTGTGGTATTTATAGTGGGAGTTCAATCTTTTACCTGATTCAGATCTTCCCTGTTGACCGTTGCTTACTTGATGTTCCATCGCCAGTCGGCTATTAATTTGATTAGACCATTCACTATTATTTGCGTTGGATTATGTTCCCATAATAGATCATATTTTCCTTTGTGTATTACTTTCGGTTGTGCTTATCGGCATAATTGCTTTTCTTATATGTGCCCCTCGGTATTATGGTATACCGCAACCCACATTTGATATAGGAGTACCGAAGGGTAAGTGCTGAAAGGTAGGTACATCGTCACATGATACATGACTCTAACCGGTTGTAGATGCAATCCAAGGATACTACTCGAGTCAAAAGAGTTACCAACCACAATTAACAAGTGAACTATGTGCCATTGGCGAGAGTTCACCGGTATTTTTCGGATGTTAATATTATACGGAGTATTTGGATGTTCGTTATTGTATTTTTACGATCGAAACAAATGGCTATATATTACTTTTTGTATCCTATTTAAAAGTTTTTGTTATTTTGAATCATTGCAGAAAAAAAATTGAAATTATAAATTATGTACAAAATCTTTCACAATGAGTTTAGTAGGATACTAGGAAATCTGTTGTTAGAATCTGTAAGGAATTCTGACGACGTTTCCGAAACAAAGGCCGTTGCAAACTTTTATTTTATTACGGGCTTGTTTAAAGCTGTAAATCAACTTTTTTACAGATTTTCAACGGAAAAATCTGTTGGAAATTTTTTTTATCCGTAGGAAGAGTTTGCCACGCCCTGTTTTGCTTCAAACCAAATCTGCAATTCTGTAGAAAATATCGATTTCCTACAGATTCGCCCGTAGCAGCTCAGCTGTTTTCTTGTAGTGTCTCTTATTTGGATAAAAACATAGTATCCGAATCCGAACCAATCCAAACCGAATCCGAATAACCTGAAATCGAATAATCCAAATCTTATTCGGTTTGGATTACGAATAAATTATAAACCTGAAAAATCCGAATAACCCGACCCGAATAATCCGAAACCCGAACAGTTTATCCTAACAACGCCCCTTATTTATTGGCACAAATTAAGGAACCTTATAATTAAATTTTGCATTGGTACTCCTCGACCCGAAAACCATGTGTAACAACCGCCAAATTAGGGCTAGTATTAGCGCCTAATTCTTTGTTAATACATGTAATTAGTTCTGGGTTAGGCTAATTTATGTATCGGATTATATGTTGGTAAATATATATACAACTTTGCGATTTGATTAAATCGTACGCAACTTAAATAGAATGAAATTCTATTCGGTTAACACAGACGTTGGTGAACAAATGTTTATAAGCAAAAATAACGCAATTATGACCAAAACGCTATTTTATAACAATTAGTAACTGCCTCGTATTACACGATTCATAACTTACACGATTTAATAACAAAAGTAATTAAATCTAATTTAAACTATTAAAGATTTAAGGAAATAATTTAAATAAATTATTTAACAAGATTTGTAATTTTATAAAAATAATTAAACGCGAAAAATGGATATTTAACGTTTAAATGACGGAGCAAACGAACACCGCACGGAGCGGGAACGCGGGGCGAAAGTGGGGATTTAACCTCCCACTTCCACCCACTTTCTTTCATTCTCATTTACTCTCTCTCTCTCTTCCTTTTCTTTCATCTCAAAAACCACCAACCAAAATCAACAAAAATCACAAAATAAACGCCCTAAACGACTTCGGATCTTCAAGCCCCTTTGGAAATAAACGACCACCTCGCGACGATCTACAATCCTACCTTTCCGGAATTTCATTTCGGCGATTTGTAAGTTTCCGACAAATCCCGACATCTCTCATTTTTGATCATTTTTACTAGTTTGCGGTTTTAATAGGCTTAATATGTTCGTATAAGGGTTGGGTAAAAGATTTGGACCCAACGGAAACCGGAAAACTCGTTTTCGACAAAAATTCCGGCCATCAGACCGCTACGTCGCATTTGGCCAGGGGCCTCTGCGACGTCGCGGCCTACGTCGCATAAAAACCTCAACGTCGCATTAGCGACGCTGCCTCCTACGTCGCATTGATTTGCGAAGGTCGCATCATGCGACGTACATGCCTACGTCGCACCCGACGTCGCTCCTGACGTCGCACCCTACGTCGCACCCGACGTCGCACCCTACGTCGCACCCTACGTCGCACGCTACGTCGCACATAACAGAACCTTGAAAAGTCAGATTTTACTAAGTGTCGAACTTACACAACTTCAAATACTTATGTCATACGACTTAACAAACGTCATAGAACATACTTTCTATTACAATTACACTAAATTGCGTTATAAATGATAAACTTTAATTATAACAAATCACCAACGGGCCGTATACTTTGATACAAACGAGAACGAACCAACATTACACACAACGGGTTGTATGAACAACTAGCCTAGATGGTCTTGCGAGACATCTACTTACTTAACCTTACGTGTTTAGGCACTAGAAGGTTACGGGTTCGGAGAACCTACTTGCTTTACTACTACTTGCTATTTACCACTGCTCGACTCAGGTGAGTCTTACAGCCCCACTTTTACTGTTTTATACTTTGGGGTGAGATACTTAGCAACTGTTTTACGTATGAACACAATGTACTGAACTGAAAACATTACTGTTTACAAACAAACGCATGAGTTACTTTTATCCACTGAAAGCCTCCTAATCGTAAGTTGTTAGTTATGGACTTAAGCGCGATTACTAATAGATGGATCCATTTGGGACTGACAATCCCTGTCTGGGGTGGTAGCGCCACCACGTACTGATTTACACGTAGAAACAGACATATTAGTATTTGTTACATATGAGTGTGCGGATAGCACTCACGGGGGTACGTGATTTATTTCACACTACACTGTTAAGCTTCAACTTATGAGCTCATGGCACTGTACTGATAAACTGATTTACTTACTTTGCTTGATAGCAATACGGGTACATACTTGTGGTTCATAACACTTACTTATTACTAAACCTGTGAGATTCACCAACCTTTTTGGTTGACACTTGCTAGCTTTGTATCTCAGGTACACTTACGGAGTAGGGTCACTCCAGGATTTCTAGCTAGAGTCGCATGATTTACAAACTGCATTTAACGGAGATTCTTTGGCATTATCTTTTGTAACTATGGTGATGTAATAGAATCTCCCGCTATACGCGTGGGCTCTAGGGAATTACATTTTGTATACGAAAACCTACGGTTTTCAAACGATGATTAATTATGAAATGTGTCTATTTTACAAACGTCTCATTTAGAGGTCGTTTACTTTTAATCTTGTGCTTTGTATATTGATTAGTAACACCCAATGTATGCTTCCGCAAACCGTTAAATTTGGGGGTGTTACAGATTGGTATCAGAGCCTAAGGTTATAGTGAACTAGGTTGCATTTAGTGGGTCTAGACTATGACCGTTAGGCAGTATTCTCTTATTAGACATGACTAGTTCAGGAATTACAGCATACAACTTTAATTTAACATAGCCTGATCAACTATGTATAATTAAGGAAAGATGATGTAAGATCTGAAATAATTATGTTGAACAGGGATACGATAGTTGACTCTGACCTCGAGAGAACCGAGACTTAAACATGTTTATGCTAGACACTCAATAGGCTATATTATATAGGAACTATATGAATATAGGCCTCAATCTTACTAACGCTTTGTCTCAGAAATGGCAAACATCCCATCCGACTCATCTCGTTCTCAATCCGGGTCGCAGAACCCAAGGGTAGCAAGGAGGAACAACAGGTTGCCTCGAGCTGGCCCGTACTCTACTCACTTCACCTTGCCAGCCTTAGCTGCTAGGGTGAACCAACACGAGCAACGACTTCGCACCATGGATGTCGTGTTGCAAGAAACCAACGAAAACTGGCGACTTACATCTCTTGAACGCATCGAACAAGTCTCTGAGAATCACGAAACCACCGTTACTAATGTGGACATTCTTCTCAACAGAGTGGTGGAGATTAGCGTGGAAACCACTCTTTTGAAACGCAGACTTGATGAGTGTGAACAACGCTCACGGGAAACGGAGGAATATAACCGTGGATTGATACAGCGACTAGCATTAGCTGAAGATAATGCTCGACAAGCTAGCAGACTTGCAAATACTGTGGATCGTCTCATCGAAATGATGGAGCAGATTAACCTACGTTAAGACTAGCTTAGTCTTTGTTTTGTAAACTATCCTGTAATCTAGTAACTATCTAAGCACTACTCTATGTTTCAGTCGGATGTAATAATTCCCGACACCTTTTGTAATACATCCGTAGGATGTAACCTTTGAACTAGCACCATCTATCAAATATTCCTTGCTGTTTCGACTCATGTTAATTGCCATAATCCTTTTCATTATGATGTTGTGTATTACCACCTATGTACATGTACATCTGAAATAAATACAATTTCTTACAAAATCTCATGTATCTTCATTTCTTTTATTGAAGAGTCATGCCGCCAAAGTCAAGACCTTACACTGATGCTCAGATCACGTCACTCATAACCCAGGCTGTTACTGAAGCCTTAGCCCGGAATACTCCACCAGGTTCCACAAGAAACAGCGATGCCGCTGAAACCTCTGCTGCTAAACCTTGTTCATACAAGGATTTCCAAAACTGCAAACCCTTGAGCTTCAAGGGGACCGAAGGAGCCATCGGACTTATCAGATGGTTCGAAAAGATGGAATCCGTTTTCCGCATCAGCAAATGTGCGGAGGACGACAAAGTCAAATTCTCCACCTGCACCCTCGAAGATGGTGCCCTCTCGTGGTGGAATTCCTATACCCAGTCTGTGGGTATTGATACCGCTTATCTACTCCCTTGGGAGGATCTAAAGAAAATGCTCACTGATGAGTATTGCCCGGCCGAACAACTATACAAGCTGGACGAAGAGTTCTGGAACTTGAAAGTGCAAGGAACTGATATCGTTGGATACACCACCCGATTCCAACAACTCACCGTCCTTCGCCTAACCATGGCGGGTACTGAACCCGAAAAGATCAAGAAGTATATCCGCGGCCTCCCGGAACCCGTCCGGGGAAATGTCGCCTCATCAAAACAAACCACACTTCATGGTGCCATTCGGTTGGCCCATGAACTTCTAGCCATGAACGAGGACCCCGAACCACCCACTCCATCTTCCAACAACAACAAAAGAAAGTGGTCTGACAATCACAACAACCACCAAAACAAGAAACCTGAAACCATTAAAGCCTACATCTCCAGTTCTGATGACAAGGGGGCGTACAAGGGAACCAAGCCCTATTGCCCAAAGTGCCAACGACACCACCATGGTTCGTGTCCCTGCAGCAAGTGTAAAAGATTTGGACACTTGGCTAGGGACTGTAGATCAAACACCACTGACATCAACACCGCGGCACCAAAGACTTGTTATGGGTGCAACGGTACGGGGCATTTCAAGAAAGACTGCCCGAAACTGAACAACAACAATGCTCGAGGAAGAGCTTTTGTGCTGAAATCTGGGGAAGCCCGTCAAGACCCGAATGTGGTCACGGGTACGTTTCTTCTCAACAATTTGACTGCATCTGTATTATTTGATACTGGTGCTGATAAGAGCTTTATTTCCGACGAATTTTACCCACTTCTTGACATTGCACCTACGGCCTTAGATTCTAAGTACACAATAGAATTGGCAAACGGAAAACTTATTGAGGCCGACAGTGTGATACCTAATTGCACTCTGAACTTAACTAACGAGCTTTTTCCCATTGACTTGATACCTGTCGAAATCGGCAGCTTTGACATCATCGTCGGTATGGATTGGTTGTCCAAGCACCGAGCCGAAATCGTTTGTTTCGAGAAGATTGTACGCATTCCTCTCGTCACCGGTAGAACTTTGAGCATACAAGGGGAGACCGGTGGGACGAGAATAAACATCATTTCTTGCATGAAAACCCGAAAATACTTGAGAAAAGGGTACCAGGCAATCCTCGCGCACGTTATGGAGAAAAAGTCGGTGGAAAAGCGACTTGAGGATGTGCCTATCGTTCGAGACTTCCCAGAAGTCTTTCCTGAAGACTTGCCTGGCCTTCCGCCAACTAGACAAGTCGAATTCTCTATTGACCTTGTGCCCGGTGCAGCACCCGTGGCACGAGCACCTTACCGATTAGCCCCATCCGAACTTCAGGAGTTGTCTACTCAGTTACAGGAACTCCTGGACAAGGGATTTATTCGACCAAGTTCCTCACCTTGGGGAGCTCCGGTCCTGTTTGTGAAAAAGAAAGACGGTTCTTTCCGCATGTGCATCGACTACCGTGAACTCAACAAATTAACTGTCAAGAACCGTTACCCACTCCCTCGCATTGATGATCTGTTTGACCAACTTCAGGGGTCGAGTTTTTATTCGAAAATTGATCTACGATCGGGGTATCACCAACTCCGAGTTCGTGATGAAGATATTCCTAAAACAGCTTTCCGAACTCGCTACGGACATTATGAATTCCAAGTGATGCCGTTCGGCTTAACCAACGCACCGGCTGTGTTCATGGACCTTATGAATCGGGTGTGCAAACCTTACCTTGACAAGTTTGTTATCGTCTTCATCGATGACATCTTGATTTACTCGCGCACTGAACAAGAACACGCGCAACACCTGAAAACTATCCTAGAGCTGCTCAAACACGAAGAGTTGTACGCCAAATTCTCTAAGTGTGAGTTCTGGATGCAAACCGTTCAATTTCTTGGACACGTCATTGACAATCAAGGGATTCATGTCAATCCTTCAAAGATCGAGGCTATCAAGTGTTGGCAAGCACCTACTACACCGACCGAAGTACGCCAATTCTTAGGACTCGCCGGATACTACAGGCGATTCATTGAGAATTTTTCAAAAATAGCCCTACCTCTCACTGCACTGACTCAAAAAGAAAAGAAGTTCGATTGGACTGACAAACAGGAGTCAGCTTTTCAGCTACTAAAACAGAAACTCTGCAGTGCACCTATCTTATCCTTACCCGAAGGCAACGATGACTTCGTGGTATACTGTGATGCTTCACACCAAGGTCTTGGTTGCGTACTGATGCAACGAGGCAAGGTGATCGCTTACGCCTCTCGACAACTCAAGGTCCACGAAAAGAATTACACAACTCATGACCTAGAGTTGGGGGCGGTTGTATTCGCTCTAAAAATCTGGAGACACTACTTATACGGTACCAAGTGTACAATCTTTACTAACCATAAAAGTCTCCAACATATCTTCGATCAAAAGGATCTCAACATGAGACAACGTCGATGGGTCGAGTCGCTCACTGATTACGATTGCGAAATTCGCTATCATCCAGGCAAGGCGAATGTTGTCGCCGATGCCTTAAGCCGAAAAGAACGAGTGAAACCACTTCGAGTTCGAGCTCTCGGTATGACCATTCACAACGACCTCATCAATCAAACTCTCACCGCTCAACTCGAAGCACTCAAACCAGAAAACTTGATAAACGAGGCCTTACGGGGCATGGACAAACAATTTGAAACCAAACCTAACGGGGCCAAATACTTCTCGAATCGAATCTGGTTACCAAGTTTTGGAAACCTGCGAGACTTGGTGATGGATGAAGCTCACAAGTCTAAATACTCTATACACCCCGGTGCCGACAAAATGTATCACGGCATCAAAGAAATGTACTGGTGGCCCAACATGAAAGCTGACATTGCAACCTATGTTGGCAAGTGTCTTACTTGTTCCAAAGTTAAAGCTGAACACCAGAAACCTTCCGGTTTGCTACAACAACCCGAAATACCACAATGGAAATGGGAGCAGATCACCATGGATTTCATTACTAAACTCCCGAAAACTTCTAGCGGTTGCGATACCATTTGGGTGATCGTCGACCGACTCACTAAATCTGCTCATTTCCTAGCCATCAAGGAAACTGATAAGATGGAACGTTTGACACGGATCTACCTGAAAGAGATCGTGTCAAGACACGGCGTGCCCATCTCAATCATCTCCGACCGAGACGCTCGGTTTACTTCTCGCTTCTGGCAATCACTGCAGAAATCTCTTGGTACTCGTCTGGATATGAGTACGGCTTACCATCCTCAAACCGATGGCCAGAGCGAACGAACCATACAAACACTGGAAGACATGCTACGAGCCTGCGTAGTGGACTTCGGTAAAAACTGGGAAAATCATTTACCATTGTGCGAGTTCTCATACAACAACAGTTACCACACCAGCATAAAGGCTGCACCCTTCGAGGCACTGTACGGTCGTAAGTGCCGATCACCTATCTGTTGGACTGAGGTGGGGGATACACAACTCACCGGTCCAGAAATCATACATGAAACAACTGAAAAGATCGTCGGCATACAAAACCGACTAAAAGCCGCGCGTGATCGTCAGAAAAGTTATGCTGACGTGAGACGCAAACACCTGGAGTTCCAAGTAGGGGACAAGGTACTTCTCAAAGTGGCACCGTGGAAAGGTGTCATTCGATTCGGAAAACGAGGCAAACTAAATCCTAGATACATCGGACCATTCGAAATCCTTGAAAAGATTGGTCCAGTGGCATACCGCCTACAACTTCCTGCTGAGCTTAGCAGCGTTCACAACACATTCCACATTTCTAATCTTAAGAAATGTCTGTCTGACGAGACACTAATAATACCGCTCGACGAAATTCAGATCGATGATAAACTTCATTTTGTCGAGGAACCCATGGAAATAATGGACCGCGAGGTCAAACAACTAAAACAGAGTCGTATTCCCATCGTAAAAGTCGGGTGGAATTCTAGACGTGGCCCTGAATTCACCTGGGAACGGGAAGACCAAATGCGACAGAAATACCCACATCTCTTCCCAGACAACGCACCGACCGTGCAATCGAGCTAATTTCGGGACGAAATTCTTTTAACAAGGGGAGAATGTAACAACCGCCAAATTAGGGCTAGTATTAGCGCCTAATTCTTTGTTAATACATGTAATTAGTTCTGGGTTAGGCTAATTTATGTATCGGATTATATGTTGGTAAATATATATACAACTTTGCGATTTGATTAAATCGTACGCAACTTAAATAGAATGAAATTCTATTCGGTTAACACAGACGTTGGTGAACAAATGTTTATAAGCAAAAATAACGCAATTATGACCAAAACGCTATTTTATAACAATTAGTAACTGCCTCGTATTACACGATTCATAACTTACACGATTTAATAACAAAAGTAATTAAATCTAATTTAAACTATTAAAGATTTAAGGAAATAATTTAAATAAATTATTTAACAAGATTTGTAATTTTATAAAAATAATTAAACGCGAAAAATGGATATTTAACGTTTAAATGACGGAGCAAACGAACACCGCACGGAGCGGGAACGCGGGGCGAAAGTGGGGATTTAACCTCCCACTTCCACCCACTTTCTTTCATTCTCATTTACTCTCTCTCTCTCTTCCTTTTCTTTCATCTCAAAAACCACCAACCAAAATCAACAAAAATCACAAAATAAACGCCCTAAACGACTTCGGATCTTCAAGCCCCTTTGGAAATAAACGACCACCTCGCGACGATCTACAATCCTACCTTTCCGGAATTTCATTTCGGCGATTTGTAAGTTTCCGACAAATCCCGACATCTCTCATTTTTGATCATTTTTACTAGTTTGCGGTTTTAATAGGCTTAATATGTTCGTATAAGGGTTGGGTAAAAGATTTGGACCCAACGGAAACCGGAAAACTCGTTTTCGACAAAAATTCCGGCCATCAGACCGCTACGTCGCATTTGGCCAGGGGCCTCTGCGACGTCGCGGCCTACGTCGCATAAAAACCTCAACGTCGCATTAGCGACGCTGCCTCCTACGTCGCATTGATTTGCGAAGGTCGCATCATGCGACGTACATGCCTACGTCGCACCCGACGTCGCTCCTGACGTCGCACCCTACGTCGCACCCGACGTCGCACCCTACGTCGCACCCTATGTCGCACGCTACGTCGCACATAACAGAACCTTGAAAAGTCAGATTTTACTAAGTGTCGAACTTACACAACTTCAAATACTTATGTCATACGACTTAACAAACGTCATAGAACATACTTTCTATTACAATTACACTAAATTGCGTTATAAATGATAAACTTTAATTATAACAAATCACCAACGGGCCGTATACTTTGATACAAACGAGAACGAACCAACATTACACACAACGGGTTGTATGAACAACTAGCCTAGATGGTCTTGCAAGACATCTACTTACTTAACCTTACGTGTTTAGGCACTAGAAGGTTACGGGTTCGGAGAACCTACTTGCTTTACTACTACTTGCTATTTACCACTGCTCGACTCAGGTGAGTCTTACAGCCACACTTTTACTGTTTTATACTTTGGGGTGAGATACTTAGCAACTGTTTTACGTATGAACACAATGTACTGAACTGAAAACATTACTGTTTACAAACAAACGCATGAGTTACTTTTATCCACTGAAAGCCTCCTAATCGTAAGTTGTTAGTTATGGACTTAAGCGCGATTACTAATAGATGGATCCATTTGGGACTGACAATCCCTGTCTGGGGTGGTAGCGCCACCACGTACTGATTTACACGTAGAAACAGACATATTAGTATTTGTTACATATGAGTGTGCGGATAGCACTCACGGGGGTACGTGATTTATTTCACACTACACTGTTAAGCTTCAACTTATGAGCTCATGGCACTGTACTGATAAACTGATTTACTTACTTTGCTTGATAGCAATACGGGTACATACTTGTGGTTCATAACACTTACTTATTACTAAACCTGTGAGATTCACCAACCTTTTTGGTTGACACTTGCTAGCTTTGTATCTCAGGTACACTTACGGAGTAGGGTCACTCCAGGATTTCTAGCTAGAGTCGCATGATTTACAAACTGCATTTAACGGAGATTCTTTGGCATTATCTTTTGTAACTATGGTGATGTAATAGAATCTCCCGCTATACGCGTGGGCTCTAGGGAATTACATTTTGTATACGAAAACCTACGGTTTTCAAACGATGATTAATTATGAAATGTGTCTATTTTACAAACGTCTCATTTAGAGGTCGTTTACTTTTAATCTTGTGCTTTGTATATTGATTAGTAACACCCAATGTATGCTTCCGCAAACCGTTAAATTTGGGGGTGTTACACCATGTACAATCGAAAACTGAATTTTATGATATATTTCCATGTATATCGACATTCGAAGACTTCTCGGTGTTGCACAAGTACCTAAACAGCTTTTATTTATTGAGCAAAATCATGTAAGTTTGTCGAGTATGTTGTAATTCCTAAATAATATGATTATGTAATTGGTTGACCAAACCACGATGGATGGGTCAACTAATAAAACTGTAAGGATATTGACAAGAAAATAAATATATGCATGCTTAATGTTTATATCTAGAACGTATATGATACAATTCATGTTAAAACAATATGTGGAAATGAAAAGAAAGAAAATACAATGGTGATGTATCATTAAAAATCGTATTTTTATTTAGCATTACTCATTAATAATGATATTTTATCATCAATTACTCGTCATTGAAGCCTATAAATATATACTTAAATTTGTGTCAAAATCAAAATATACAATTTTTGACAAATTGATTCCACTTATTATTTTTCCTTATTCAACGATCATTTTAGCATGTACATCAATAAAAATTGTAGCTTTAGTTTTAGATCAATGTTATTAGACACATCAAACATTTTTCTAAACAGAATATAAATCACCTATATACATTACATGTTTCATGACGGCAATCCGAGTAACAAAAATTTATCATGAGACGTAAAACACTATACTCTACGGTCTTTATGTTATTCAAGTTGATCGTAACCACACAATCTTGACCTCGCAACTTCACTAAGATAGTACCATCATCAAGTATTAATAGCACTGTGATTCAAGGTTTGTAAATCTCTAACGATGTCTCAAGTTAAATTTTTACGCTTTGCAACTTCATAACTAAACCTCAAGCAATACAATCAGGCTATTGAATCGGTCTGAATATCATCTTTCACATATTGTCAATGCGGCATGATGTATAAATCGATCAATTTCACATATTGTTAACGGGACAGGATGTATAGATCGATCAACATTATCGATTATCATAGCAATAATTTTGCGGTAACAACACTATACACGTTTAACACAAAATAACTCGATAAAAAAAACACTATATACTTAAATACGACAAAACATTTAAAGTTTTGTTAAACAATGAATGAAGTAGACATAACTAAAATGATTCGGTGTAATAGACAGTGAATATTTTGTCCGTTTAATCTGACTGGTCAGGGACTCACTGTCTATCCTATCTGTCAAAAAATTAAAATAAAAATAAAATTCTACGGAGTATTTCTTTTTATTTAAATATTTTTAAAAAAATACATAATCAATCGTGGGTCCATAACTAGAACTACCGCCACAAAATCTACACACACAACAACACACACTTTCATAATTCTCTAAAATTCTGGTTACCGGCGGCGATGGTAAATGGGTAAAACAACCAGGTGGATCCGTTCCCTATTCCGACCCAAAAAGACCCATTCATCTTCAACCGGGTCGGATTCCTTAAAGCAACAGTATTACGGGTCAGAAATTTCATTGGATGCTAATAAGCATGCCATAGCTGTAGCTGCGGCTACGGCGGCGGTAGCAGAGGCGGCGCTTGCTGCAGCACATGCGGCGGCGGAGGTGGTGAGGTTGACGGCAGGCGGTGGTAGTCGGGTTTATAATGATGGTGAACGGCGGAGGAGTACGGCGGCGGTGAAGATACAGTCGGCGTTCCGGGCTTATTTGGTGAGTGTAATCTTGATAAAATGTGGGTGTGTGAATTTACTGATTTGCCCCTTGTGGAATGTGGAATTACGTCGGTTGTTAAGAGTGGCATTTAATGGGGGAGAGATGTGGGTTTTTTGTGGTCGGTTTTTGTACTGTGGTTCTGTGTGATGTCAATTTTTGTTTAATTATTATTTGAAATACAAAAATGTTTTTGTTTTTATTTACAAAATTTGCACATGGGTTTTGGATTCTAATTTTTGGACTGAAATGTTTTTTTTTTTTTTTAATAAAAATAAAAATAAAAATTGGTAGCTATCTTCTTCCCAGAAATGCTAATCAGTTGTAAATATAAAAAATGCTAGATAATTTGTATGTGCAAACATAGTTTGTTAAATTTTATATATAATTTGTGGTGCAAATGTAGGCTAGGAGAGCACTAAGGGCACTTAGAGGGTTGGTGAAGCTTCAGGCACTTGTTAGAGGGCGCATTGTAAGAAACCAAAGTGCAGACATGCTTCGGCGTATGCAGGCAATGGCTCGTGTCCAGGCTCGAGCATGTGCTAGTCGAGCTTCCTTATCGGCGTCACCACATTCAAGCACAAGGTCGTCCAACTCGCACTCTCATCTTGTAAGTTTCCACTATCTATCAATTCCACTTTGTTCTGTAGAAAAACGTGAGCAGATACCACATGGGGCTTTCTTGTTGACATGTAGTGTAGGAAGGTTTTCACATTTAAGTGCGTTTCTTAAAGTACTAACATTTAGGTGATCGTTCGTTTTTAGATGTGACACTTTCAACCCATTTATAGGCGATTGTGAAAATTTGGGGTTTGTTTTACTCCGTATTATAACGGGTCAAAAGAGTAAACTGAAAAACTAGGCCACCAAATTAAGGGCCAAACACCTGAAACGGTCAAAATTCGCCCAAAATTGTATTGCATACAAGCTTATTATAACCCCCTATATTCCGAGTTTGATTATTGTTGTTATAATATTGTTTTAGTGATTATATTGGACAAAAAGGTATTGGTTGATCATTGTGACCCGACCTAAACTGAAAATAAACATTTTGTTCGGGTTTTTCCACCTCTGTTCACTTTATCGAATGAAGACATTTTATTTCGTGTGAACACAGACATCTACAAATGTGAAAGGCTCTTTTATCCATGAACGTATAAGAGGACTAAATTGGTTAGAAAATTGGATGGACGATACATCTTGGAGCAGTAAACAATGTCGGCCCGATGATGACAGAAGTGACAAAATTCTTGAAGTTGATACGTGGAAGCCTCGCCTTAACCAGAGCCCAAGTAACAAGTCCACCCTCGACTCATATTCCACACCAACAAAACCATGGAACCCGAGTTCTCGAAATGGGTCAAGGGAAATGTTGCCATTGGGTTCAATGATTCTTCGAGAAGCAGAAAAAACCATATCAACGGCTGATAACACCCCTCGTCTTCGTTCCCCAGCGTCTAGGCCTGGAAGTAGCCATAAACAACGTAGCCCTTTTACTGAATACTCACGGAGTGTATATGGTGACTACCCAAGTTATCCAAACTACATGTCTAACACAGAATCATCAAAAGCAAAACTACGGTCCCACAGTGCTCCAAGACAGAGGATTCCGTTTGAAAAATCTGGTTCGACTAGACTACGGGATTATTCGGATACTATATCCGAGAGAGGATTTCGAAGCTAAAAGTGTACTTATTGGATTGCAAAAATGAAGTGTGTTTAGGTTTTTTATTTGAGTTTTAATGTTGTGGTCTAGTAGTGTCTTAGTCATGGTGAAACTTAAAAGGGATGCTACACGATGCAACTTTAAAAATTGTATATGCACTTTACTATTTTTGCCTTGTTAAACTTTTTCAGGTTTTAATAATTATGTAGTCGGGTTTGTTCAAGTAAAACAAAGTTTATGATAAAATTAATATGGAAGACTAATGAAAGCTTCGATGTGTAGTATTCCATGTACTGTCTTTACGTTATTTCTTATTTATTTTACCATAAGATTTTTGTTTACAAATGGCACGGTTTTGATTTAACTAAACACCAAACTAGACCATGTTATTGGATTAGGTCGTAACCTCATACTCAATTCAAGGGCCGAGCCACATTGAAGGTATGAGTAGCCGTAGCTACGGATTCATTCGCTATACGAAGTGTAAATTTCTTGTAAAAATTGCATTCTTTCTCTGCGTTACGGAATTACAAAAATATGAGTTGCCCCAAATCCTTAATCCGACTCAATTTTTAATGTAGCTCAAGATATTATACAAGAAAAATGCAACAAAGTGTTCTGGAAAATGATTGATAGACCTAATTAGATAGACCTAATATGGACCTAACAATGTAAGAGTGGTATGTGTCAAGTTCAACGAATAAGATTAGGAGAGAGAAACTGTATTAACCAATCAATGCATTAGGCCTACTTTTAGGTCCATCTAAATAGGAGCATTACTCGTGTGTTCTTGTTTGATCACTTTAGTGTTGTACTAATGAGTAATTGGTACTTCAACATCAAGTTAGAATCTTTGTGACCAACTGAGATGAAATTACAGCAATACCCATGGTTTAAAATATTGTCTTCCATATGAAGGTTGGGACTTGGGAGGCATGTCTATAAATACTATGATAAAAGCTAAATGATCTTAAATAAAGAGGCAAAAAAGTTGATATCTTTGAAAGCTTGATAATGAGTTTTTGTACTAATCTCTATTACAGCTCATGGATGCTATACTTTTCTTGATTTGTAGACCCTCATGATTCTTTTATGTCATTGTGGGTCAAAGCATCATCATGCACCATTTATTTCTCCACTTTTGATTCATGTTTTTATACTTTTACTTTGGGTTATAACATGCAGTTTAATTGTTATATGCATATGAAATAATACAAGTCATGACATGGAAATCAAGAAAGAAAACCCAAATTATATGAATGTTGTCCTTTAAAGCAAGAGAGCATAATTCTTGAAGTAGCATTTGTTTACATCTCCTTTTTGTAGCAATGGACTAGTATTCAATAAGGACAGTTATGCGTTCTTTAGTCGATCCATACTCGCAAAATAACCTTTTCTTTTGTATTCTTGAACAAGTTTGCAAACAGGTTCGACTCATACACTGCACCGAAAACAAAACAAGTTACAAATTTGTGTTTGTTACGAAAGAAGATATGCAAGATTTGTAAGAAGAATAAAAAGAACTAAAGTTTAGACATCTCAATTTTGACACACTAAGATTTTCACTCTTTAGATGTATCAAAGAAGTTTAGCCTCTTAAGGTATGCATGCGCATATCTTTTATAAAAAAAAAAAACTTTTGTGATCTTTTCTAAGCATAAAAATATAGAGAAAGAAAACTTTTGTGATCTTTTCTAAGCATAAAAATATAGAAAAACATATAAATTTTGAAATGGTAATGTGTATTTCAAAAATACTGGAGCTGTCTATCAATTCTTTATTTATTTGCCCTTCTGCAAAATCTAAGAAAATAAGTAGAGGCTCTTACTAGTTGCAATCGGTGTTTGGGTCAATGGTAAAGCCAAGAGAGACACCACAGAAGCCAGGCAGGGTAGCAATGGCGGTAGCATTTGGATTGTAAGTCGTAATAACACCCATCAAGCACATACATAATGATCGTCTGTTTTCTTCTGAGTCACCAAGATTATTTAAACTAGCCACCGCATCACAACAAGGGGACCCTGGGTACGGGTCAGGAGTGCCATAGGTTACATAGGCAGAGCATGTTGATATGAGGGTTGTTACGGTCACACAGTCTACGGTGGCTGAGGTTTTTAATGCCACCCAAAGCAACACCATCACTAGTAACCAAACACCGGTCATTATCTTCAGAAAACTCATTTTTGGAGTATTCATGAATGAAATGGTATGTGAATTGTGCTTTTATACGGAGGTGCGTAAATGATGGGAGTGTGGTGGGTTAGCAATAACGAAGGTGTGCTTGGAGGTGCGTAAATGATGGGAGTGTGGTGGGTTAGCAATAACGAAGGTGTGCTTGGGACATTAATATTGAATGAGCCAAGTGACCACGCAAATTACACAGCATATGCAGCTTGTTAACCAATATATAGAACTTCAAGAACATTTAACTGTAAATCAGTAATGTATCATCAAATTAAGAGATTAACCATCTTATTCAAGTCTACAAAGCTGCATCATTTTGGTTTTAGCTTGTCAAATCTCCACACCAGCTTAATTATCAATTTGCGGCTCTTTATCATCGTTACTTATAACTTCAGTTGACAAATTAGCCACTAATTTTGCACAAAACATGATGAATACAGAACTACCCATGACTTTATTGGTACACTTTGTACTCTTTCTCGTCAAAGATATTGAAATGACTTACTTGGGAGTGACAACAATTAACAATCACAGTGTCACACATATGCCAAGTCAATAAGCACTTTTAAAGAATAATTATGTAGTTCTCATATGTGAGAATGCATGCAAAACATCATAACCAGTAATTAATATCTCATGACAGGTCAGTCGATCATAGCTTCAATTTACTTTCAAAATCGTAGATCAAAATGCTTCACTCTTGATAACGTAAACTTTAGCATAAAAGACAACTTCTGTCAATGGAATCAACATAAACAATACGGAACACTGAAAGGTTCTAGCAACAAGAAAAAGATGACAATGGAGTCTCAACGCTTGCCGCCGCCACCTCCAAGCTTAGGGCCCTTACCTTTAGGAGCATTACCACCCTTGGCTTGAGTCTTTTGTTTTGATACTACTTCAGCTTTCTTTGCTTTCTTCTCATCCTTGGTTTTCTTGATCCTTTCCTTAATCTCACTGCAATTTGATAATGTTAATAAGTGATACCTAAGAACTATGGCGAAATCATGACAATCACCGATCAGACTAGGAAAAACAAGCATACCGAAGAGCTGCCTCCCTAGCAGCATCACGAACTTCAGGCTTCTCACTTCGTTTCTTTTGAATAACTTCCAAAGTGGCTCCCACAATAGCCCGAGAGTATGGCTTCTTGGTGGCACGGCGCCTCTTCTTCACAGCTTCCTGAGCAATATCCTGAGGGATTTGGAAAGACAAAGCATTTGGTCAGATTATCACCAATATGACTGAAAGAAATAAATTGCTAAAGTGGAAATCAAGCACATTAGGTGAAGGGTTCATGTTAGCAAAAGTAGCTTTTGGGTACAAATAAAAACAAGTCAGCCAGTTGACTGACATGCAAATACGTATTTTACCATTTTAGAAATTTACATGACATAATGTGCTATATAATATTGCAAAAACCAAGTTTCCTAGAACAAAAATCTAAAGCATGTTCAATAAGGAGATATAAGAGGACTTAGAGCTGTTACAGCAGCGTTCAAGTAATGCTTCGTTTTTAACTTATTTTGAAAAGAAAAAAAAAAGAACACACTTTTTAAGCCGCTAAAGTGGTGCTTTGTATGAACACACTTTCTAAGTAATAAGCACTTAAAAGTATGCACTCCCAATCACCCTCTATAAACACTTCAAGTGAGTATCAAACTGTTCTGTTTTTTTTTTTTTTTTTTTTTGGTGTAAAAAGTTAATTCACTGAAGGCTAGAGATGATGAAACTTTAACCTATAGGTAAACGAGTAAAAAATGCCACACCAACATTGGCAAGCACGCCGATAAAACAAATTGACTAACCTTCTTATGCTGCTTTCGGTACATAGCAGTCCATGTGAGCTTTGAGGGCTTCAACTTATTATGGAAGTACCTTTTGCATTTGGAATTTGCAAACAGAAACACCTAAATTTATAAACACACAAATCCTTCAGTTCAAATTTAACAGAAAACAACAAACAAAGAACAAAATCTATTCACTATAACTGAATGACTGAATGTAATATGCTAGAAACAATTATAACAATCATAACGTGTAATCACAAGATATACCTGAGAGTCTGACCTAATGAATCTAATACCCCTTCCTGGATATATCTTCTGGCCACTAAAACGGCAAAGCTCAGTCCTACAAACAACCAACACAGTGTCAAAATATTAAAAAACCCATAAGGGATACAATTATCATCGGTTAACGGATATTCGCAGCAAATTAGCAACTTATAAGAAATTCACATGCAAACACACAAATACGAATAAAATGCAACAAAAATGAGTCCCCGTATAAAAGTAACCCCCTGCAACTAGAAAAAACTCTAAATTGGAAATGCATTAAGTAGCTCAAATTGATTCATTTTCTAACCCTAATAATACAATATCACCATCCAATTTCATTAATAAGTTCTCAAAAACCTAGTTTGAAAAGCAAAACCAATGCAGCTAGTATCATCGGAATAAAGCCCTAATATTGATATGAATGAATCCTTATTTACCTCAAATTAATTCAATTTACCTAATCATACAATGTCACCGCCCTATTTCATTAATATGATCTCTAAACCCTAGTTTGAACTAAGTAATTCATCAATTAATGAACAGACTAGAGTGCTACAAATTGGGGTTAATGACGATTGAAAAAAGATAAAGTTTCAAACAGAAATAAATTATATATACGAATAGAGTACTAATATAATTAAGATAAAAGGAAAATGAAAGCATACTTTAGAACCATGACGACGGCGGCAGCTGCAACAATGGACGGAAAAAAGAGAAACCCTAAAATCGTTGATTAGTTCGGTGGTTTATATATATAGCAGCAGCGTTCCCTTAAGGAATTATAGAGATGGTGATTGTGACCCTTTTAGTTTTGTTTCGTACATTTTTTACCGCTGATAGCAAACCCAGCAGGGGCCATAAAAAGCCCAACCTATGTGTTATATATTGGACCATAGCCCAATAAAATAAGCAGTTCGTTCATCGGAATCCCCTATCGTAAATCTTTTGTAAAGACTAAAGAAAATACAACCACCGATTGATTTTATTTTTATTTTTTACCAGAAGGATCCGCGACAACGTGTACTACATTTGAATTTGTAAGTATACCATTTAATTAAATTTGAATATTACTCCATATGTCTCAATTTGAATCTCGCGTAGCTGGTTGCAGGATCCCGTATAAGCTGTTGTTCTAGTAAATTTGTTTTGTTTGGACCCAACCTTTGTATTATATAATTATAGTATAATTAGTAAGTTTAAATATGTTCTCGGAACACAAATAGAGTAAAAAAAAAATGGTTCAAAATTTCGGGGTGTTTCACAAAAGTTAATTAGAGAAAGAGTTAAGAAGTAAGGATGAAAAAAGGTGGTATATTTGATAAAAAAAAAAAAAAAAAAGGCTCGGAAAGAAAAACCCGTACATTTTATTTTTTTATTTCTATAGATACGACACCACAATATATTTTATAAAAGCGTGCAAAATTCACCCAGCTCCATTTCCCTTTTACCTCATCTAATTTCGTCCCCATTTCCCCTTTGCCTCTTCTAAATTTGTGACTCTTATTACTTCAATCAAGTACACATACAAAATTTTGACAGTTTATTCACAAGGTATCCCTAACTATATATGATTGTCTTTTGTTTGTTTTACATTGTTTCTATTTACTTTATTCAATGAATGATATTTGTACTACTATAGGTCATTTCCTATAATTCTAGGGATTTTGGCTTGTTTTTAACTCCTACATTGATTTATTATAGTCTTAGCAATACTTTGCTAACTTGTTTTAGGCATATATTTTTATTTTAGATTACACTTATGTATAATTAGTTATTTGTAGTTAGTTAGTTATTTTGGGTTTAATAGTGTGTTTGTTATAAGTAAACTAGAAAAACTTTCGGATGTGCGTACGCACAGCCCACAGACATAAAGTACTTAAATTTATGTTTAATACGTTAGAATATTTGAAGATGAAGGTAAAAAATAGGTCTTTAAATAAAAAAAATGAGCTTGAAGAAAGAAAACACGATGTTTTTCTAAAATATCTAACAAGACTACAACTCTAACTAAAATTCATGAATTCCCACTATACGATGATGAATGATCATTTAGTGATTTATGAGAAACTTAATGCAACACAATCTAATGTTATAAGCTTCATGCTACTGTGTATGCCTAATTGTTGCTCGCATTTGATTGCTTGGTGGCAAGAATATTCGGATGTGGTGTCATTTTGTACTTTATCCTCGGTCATTGGGGATATAACTTGAGGGAATTGGTTCCTTCCGATCAATAATTGTCCCCACATACATATTTAGCCTTCTAGTTCGATTTGGTTTTCGTTTGTGTGGTTTCTTGTTTTCTGCAACTTTCGTTCTATTTTATGTGTTTCGAGTTTTGTAAAACAACTGTTTTTCTTTTCTTTCAATTACAAATGTTTTATGGTAGTTCTAAGTGTGACCTACAAAAGTGTATACAAATATTAACTATGATGGGTAAGGTTCAAATAAGATTAAAAATTTGTATAAGAATAGAGGAACCAATGATATGATGCCATGTGTACAAAGAGAATACAAAACCCATTTATCTCTTAAGTTAAATATCTCACAAACGACAAATCGAAAAATTATGAAAATTGCACCATTAGATTCAGCGTTTGATCCTCTTCGATTTTCCGTCCATTAAGGCATAATTTCGACGAGTTTTTTTTTTCATTATTTTTAGTGGGTTTCACATTACTAACACGTGTGTTACAGTGTTGCGTTTAGGGTTTAGGGTTTGGGGTTTAGGGGTTAGGGTTTAGGGTTTAGGGTTGGGAGTTTGGGGTTTCGGGGACGAAACCCCACACTCCCAACCCTAAACCCTAACCCCTAAACCCCAAACCCTAAACCCTAAACGCTTTATAAAACTCTAAACCCTAAATCATACTAAACCCTAAACCCTAAACCCTGCTAAACCCTAACACTAAACCCTGCTAAACCCTAACACTAAACCCTGCTAAACCCTAACACTAAACCCTGCTAACCCCTAACTCTAAACCCTAACCCTAAACCCTAAATCAAATGTATAATCAATCACTAACACATGTGTTACTAATATGTAAAACCCACGAAAAAAATGAAAAAAACAAAAGTTCGTCGGAAGTATGCCTTGATGGACGGCAAATCGAAGAGGATAAAACGCTGAAAAATATGGTGCAATTTTCATGATTTTTCGACTTGTCGTTTGTGAGATATTTAATTTTTAAAAACGTGGATGAGAGAGAAAAAAGTGACACAAGACATATTGTGGTTGGTTCCCTCATTCTCACACAAAATAAATGGTCTCAATTGAACTCTTCTCTAACTATGATATATAAACAAATGGGTTTGAATTTAGGAAGAAGATAACTTAATGTATCTTTTTAACGAAGCTTTGTCTACACTTGAGGAACTAAGTTGGTAGTAAATGTTAAATTGAGTGGCGTAGGTAAGTGATTGTATAAATAATATTTGTTTTCATTTATGTTTATTACTAATAAAAATAGGGTAAGGTTCAAATGATACTAAAAATTTGTGTGAGAATAGAGGAACCAATGATATGGTACCATGTGTACAAAGAGAATACAAAACCCATTTACCCCTTAAGTTAAATATCTCACAAACGACAAATCAAAAAATTATGAAAATTGCACCATTAGATTCAACATTTGATCCTCTTCGATTTGCCGTCCATTAAGGCATACTTTCGACGAGTTTTTTTTTTCTCATTATTTTTAGTGGGTTTCACATTACTAACACGTGTGTTACAGTGTTGCGTTTAGGGTTTAGGGTTTAGGGTTTAGGGGTTAGGGTTTAGGGTTTAGGGTTGGGAGTTTGGGGTTTCCCCAAACTCCCAACCCTAAACCCTAAACCCCAAACCTTAGGGTTTAGGGTTGGGAGTTTGTGGAAACCCCAAACTCCCAACCCTAAACCCTGACCCCTAAACCCCAAACCCTAAACCCTAAACGCTTTATAAAACTCTAAACCCTAAATCATACTAAACCCTAAACCCTGCTAAACCCTAACTGTAACATCCCCAAATCGGGCCTAGGAGAAAAAGGTATTTTTCTTTAAATTATTTATGCAATTTAAATTGTTACCTGAGTTTGATTGTAAATTTAATAGGTAAGTGAGCCTCAGGAAATATTGTGACTAGTGAAATATTATTTGTTTTAAATAAACTTAAGTGACGGTAAAATAAAATAATTTTCTCGCGTCTGAAAATTGAGGTTCCAGACAATAGATTTAGGACGGGTATAATATTTCACTGTATTTGAGTTAGGTTAAGAGGGATGGTCGACCTTTAATCCTTTCATTTCCTGACTTTGGTTAAAAACCTCCAAGAACACACACACTCATACACAAATTGCAAATCTGAATGTGATCAAAATTGGAGCTGTGAATTTGTTAAAGCCTCTGAATTCATCATCTTCTTCTTCTTCATCTTGTTCATCTAGTTTTCTCCATTTCCATTGTAAGTATTTGTTTTGTGTTCTTAAGCTCAATTGGTGAAATTAAGTAGAAAACTTATGCATGTATGATCAATGGTACTGGAATGGATTGTAGTTGCTGAAATTAACATCATCATCTTCTTGTTCTTGACTTAAATGTAAATTTCTTAGGTTTCTAGTATAAAAGTGGGTTCTTGATTTAAATTAGGTTGAATACATGATGCATGTGTGAAATTGAGGTTAGATGATGTTCTTTGTTGTTGTACTATGATTAGGAATGATATTTGAGGCCAATTACTTGCAAAAATCGTGTATTACAACTGAATTGTATGAAAAAGGGGTTTTGTGTTCGAGCTGAATAGTTGCAGGTCTGAACCTCTGTTTTAAAACGTGTGAACGCGATCCAGCTCCATCACCCGGATAGCGTTCCATAGTGAAATTTGATTTCAGAACGATTTTGTTCATTCGAACGCGATCCAGCCACAGCTACCCGGATCGCGTTAGTCAGTGTTTAATTGGGTCGGATTGGTTTTGTTCACAGGAACGCGATCCAGCACCTAAACCCGGATCGCGTTCTAAAGTGTAAAATGGTTACAGAAAGTTTTCTTCTTGGGAACGCGATCCCACCACCTTTAGTTGGATCGCGTTTGTCTTTGTAATTTCGAAGAATTTGATATTATGTGAACTTATGTGAATCCAACACTTATAATGTTTAGTTATCGATATTTCTTGATTATCAATGTATGTAATTGAGTGTAGTCATAATTAAATTATGAAACAAGTTATTAACTTGTGTTTTAATTATGTTTATAGAGACACCGAAGACTCAATAAAATAAGACTTTTGAGTTTGGAGACTGAGACTGACAGGTGAGTGGACTGGTTCTCACGGTTTAAATTTGGTGTTAACGGTTGGGTTACATCAGTTTTGAATAGCATATGTTGATTGATTATTGTTGAGCTGATTGTAGCATAATTGATTGTGATTAGTAGTTTTTGATTGATGGATTGCTTGTGAATGATTCCATGATAGGTTGGAATGATAGAGGTCAATTATGTTGGGTTTAGTCGCTATAGGTTAATCTTTATGGGTTGGATGAACATTCGTTGTGAATTGGTCCATATTGATTAAAGATAGCAATAAACTATCGGTAAAATCTCTGTATTGGCCTGCAGTTGATTACTAAGTGTTCTTGGAGTGCCACCGCGGACTGAGGGTATCTCAAGAACCATCGATCCTCTGTTTTGATTGTTAATTATAGTTGATTGTTGTGAGTTGATTGTTATGCTAAGTTAGATTGTTAGACCTAGTCTATTCACTTAGCTTTGTGCTAATCCCCCACATTCTCTTGCAGGTTAACTTTTGAGATATTTGGACATATGATGATGGCGTGAAGAAATGTTTGACAACTGGAACTCTGATCGTCTTGATAATACCATGTTTTGTTAAATAACACCCAGTTGATAAATATCGTTTGTAACTATACCTAAATTTTAGAAAATATGTAATGTTTTGGTTGGTGATTTCGTGACATCTATGTATATATTATATATGGGATTTGCGCTTCCGAATTATAAAAAAAAAAAAAATGTCTTAAAACGTGAGGTGTTATAAGTTGGTATCAGAGCCTAAGTTTAGGTGAATTGAGCATTTTAAAGTATTCAATCCTAAACTTAGTTATATTGGTCAAACATTTCTTGTGGTGGGGATTTAATGTGATAGTTGATTTGGTTAGTTTGCTAGTACTAACAATTAACGAATGTTGAGATGTGATGTGATTTCAGATATGGCGGATAATGAACTACCTTCCCATACTCTTAACGATACTTCGCGGACAGATGCACCGCCAGAGAATCAGGTTCATAATGGTACATCTAATTTAGCCGGTGGGGAAACCGAAACTGATCAAGAGTATATTATGAGATTGGAGAATCGAGTATTGGAACTTCAGAGAGAACAAGCTGAATCTTCTCAACATCCAGTTTCTACTCGTCCACATATTGCGACTAATGTACCACCTATAGTATCTTCTACACGGATTCCGGTATCTAATCCTTTTACTTCACAACAGCAGCAACAGGGTTATACTTATCAGACCTCGGGTCCTTTTCCTTCGTCTGGTTATTCTAGTTATCAAATACCTATTCCACCTTTCCCACAGTTAAAGAAAGGTTGTTCTCTTAAAACTTTTATGTCATGTAATCCTTCAGTATATTATGGAAGTACCGATCCTACGGTCACTTTAGACTGGCTTCGTGATGTTGAGAGAAAACTGAATGTATGTCATTGTGAGGAGGAGGATAAGGTACCTTATGCGGTTCAGTTGTTAAAGGGTCAAGCCATGTCATGGTGGGATTCGATTACTGCACCATTATCTCCACAACAGTTGAATGCTATTAGATGGTCAGATTTTCATGCCGAAGTTTGTAAGCAATTTTGCTCGGAGTATAATCTTTCACGGATTAGACAAGAGTTTCTTGACTTACAAAAGACTGATCAAATGACGATTGATGAATTAATTAAGCAGTTTTCAGATAAATTGCGGTTTGTGCAACAGTGGGTTCCAACTGACCGGACCAAAATTGATCACTTTGTGAAAACATTACCTCCTGATTACCGTACCACAGTGAGACTAGCAGGTTCACTTCCTCAAGCTTATGATTTAGCTCGTTCGGTTGATGGGGATATTATGGCTAAAAGAGTGTTGAATAAAGAAAGGTATTCACAGAAAAACAAAGGAGATTCTTCGAGTAAACAGAAAGGTCAAGGTAGTCAACAAAACAGGAGATCGAATTCTGGCATTCCAATGGATAGTAACTATTGTAATAGATGTCGAGCTAGACATAATGGTCCTTGTACTCCCCAGACATCTAGATGTGTTAAGTGTGGAATTTTTGGTCAAGCTGCAAAGGATTGTACCTACCCAAATAGCGTGTGTTGGAATTGCCATAAAGAAGGGCATCGTGCAGGGGATTGTCCTGAGGCGAAAAGACAGAGTATGGGTACGGGTAAGGGTTCGTCATCTTCTGGTCAAAAGAGGAAGAATCCTCCAGTAGCCGCTAGCCGAGCTTTCCGAATGACAGTTGATGAAGCTGTCACCACTGAAGATGTCATCACTGGTACATTTCTCATAAATTCTATACCAGCTCGTGTATTGTTTGATTCTGGTGCCAATTGTTCGTTTATATCTGTGAACTTTTGTGATAGACTGAAATTGATCCCCTCTTTGATTGTTAAACCTTTAGAAGTTGAAATTGCTGACGGTAAATTAGTTCCTGTTACCACATCGGTAGATGGAGCTAGTATACTTATTGAGGGTCATAATTTCCTAGTCTCCTTTTTGTTAATGCCAATTCCTAGTTTCGATGCAGTTATTGGTATGGATTGGTTAAGTTTGAATAAAGCCAACATTGATTGTCATAAAAAGATTATAAGAATTCCGATTTCTGATGGGTCATACGTCATGGCTCGAGGAGAACGGGTAAAGGGTAGTCTACCATTGATTTCTTTGTTGAAAGCTAGGAAATCCCTATCTAAGGGATGTGATTCTTTTTTGGCATATGTGATAGATAGCAAGTTAGAAAAGAAATCTTTGTCAATTTTTCCGGTGGTTTCTGAATACCCGGAAGTTTTTCCGGATGAATTTCCTGATTTACCCCCTGTAAGAGATGTAGAATTTCAGATTGATTTAATTCCTGGTTCGACTCCAGTAGCTAAGTCTCCTTATAGATTAGCTCCTTCTGAAATCCGTGAGATGATGGGTCAAATTCAGGAACTGTTAGATAAAGGGTTTATTCGACCAAGTTCTTCCCCGTGGGGTGCTCCGGTATTGTTTGTTAAGAAAAAGGATGGTACTCTTCGAATGTGTATTGATTATAGAGAGCTCAATAAAAGAACAGTGAAAAACAAATATCCATTGCCCCGAATTGATGAGTTATTTGATCAGTTACAGGGATCATCTTATTTTTCTAAGATCGATTTGAGATCCGGTTATCATCAGGTACGAGTTCGTGAGGAAGATGTTCCTAAGACTGCTTTTCGTACTCGGTATGGTCATTATGAGTTTTTAGTTATGCCTTTTGGATTGACTAATGCTCCTGCTATTTTTATGGATCTAATGAATCGTGTATGTCGACCTTTTCTAGACAAGTTTGTGATTGTATTTATTGACGATATCTTGATTTATTCTAAGTCTGAGGCTGAACATGAACATCATTTAAGATTGATTCTTGAGATTTTGAAAAGAGAGCATCTTTTTGCTAAATTTTCCAAATGCGAATTTTGGCTCCGAGAGGTACAGTTTCTTGGGCATATTATTTGTAAGGATGGTGTGAAAGTGGATCCTTCCAAAGTGGACGCCGTTATGAATTGGAACGCTCCTAAATCGCCTTCTGAGATTAAAAGTTTCCTTGGTTTAGCGGGATATTATCGAAAATTTATCAAGGATTTCTCCAAAATTGCTAGCCCGTTAACCAAGTTAACTAGGAAAGATATTAAATTTCAGTGGGGAGATCAACAAGAAACATCTTTTCAGAATCTTAAACAGTTGTTATGTCAGGCGCCAATGTTAGCATTACCTGATGGTTCCGAGGGTTTTGTGGTTTATTGTGATGCTTCTCATGCTGGTTTGGGTGCTGTCTTAATGCAACATGATCGCGTTATTGCTTACGCTTCTCGTCAGCTTAAAACTCATGAAAGAAATTACCCCACACATGATTTAGAGCTTGCAGCTGTGGTATTTGCGTTGAAAATCTGGAGACACTATTTGTACGGAACTAAATGTGTCGTATGCACGGATCATAAAAGCCTCCAGTACATGTTTTCTCAGAAGGAACTCAATATGAGACAGCGCCGATGGTTGGAGTTGATTAAGGATTATGATTGTGAAATCCGATATCATCCGGGTAAAGCTAATGTGGTTGCCGATGCTTTAAGCCGAAATGTACCTTCCGATCGAATTTATTTTATGCGTATAGAAATATCTTCTGATTTGATTTCTCTGTTGAAAGCTGCACAGTTAGAGGCATTGATGGATCAAAATTTAAAATCTGAGATTTTGTTGAAACGGAAAGATTTATTGATTGATGATTCTCGAGAATTGAAAACTTTCCAGTCCCGGGTTTGGGTTCCATTGATTGGGGGACTTAGAGATTTAATATTGACGGAGGCACATAAATCGAGGTTGTCGGTTCATCCAGGGAGTACGAAAATGTACAATGATTTGAAACCATTGTATTGGTGGCCAACCATGAAAACCGATGTTGCGCGAATGGTGGAGACTTGTCATATATGTTCCCAGGTTAAAGCAGAACATCAGAAGCCCTACGGTTCATTGAAACAGTTAGATATTCCGGAATGGAAATGGGAGCATATTACTATGGATTTCGTTACCAGATTTCCCCGCACTCAGAAAGGTAATGATATGATATGGGTGATTGTTGATAGATTGACCAAGAGTGCACATTTTCTAGCCACCAGTGAGACGGCGTCGTTGACTCGACTTGCTCAATTGTACATTCATGAGATTGTTGTTAGACATGGTATTCCTTTATCCATTGTTTCCGATAGAGATCCCAGGTTTGTTTCTGGCTTTTGGCAAAGTTTGCAACGTGAATTAGGTACCAGAGTTAATCTCAGTACAGCTTATCATCCCCAGACAGACGGGCAGTCAGAGCGTACTATTCAGACACTCGAGGATATGTTGAGAGCTTGTGTACTTGAGTATGGCGGTTCTTGGGATTCACACTTACCATTGATAGAGTTTGCTTATAATAATTCTTATCATTCTAGCATTGGTATGCCGCCGTATGAAATGTTGTATGGGCGTCGTTGTCGAACACCTACATGTTGGTTAGAAGCAGGAGAAAAACAGTTTGCGGGTCCCGATATAGTTCAAATTACAGCTGACAAAGTTAAGATTGCTCGTGAGAAACTGAAAGCTGCTCGTGATAGACAGAAACAGTATGCTGACCCACGTAGGCGACCTGTTGTTTTTGTTGAATGTGAACTTGTATATTTAAAAGTTTCTCCGTGGAAGGGTGTTATTAGATTTGGTAAACGTGGGAAGTTAGCTCCTCGTTATATTGGCCCATTTAAAGTCCGGCAAGTGATTAATGAGCAATCGGTTTCCTTAGATCTTCCGCCTGAATTAGCTGGTATTCATGATACGTTTAATGTTTGCTATTTAAGAAAGTGCAATGTGGAGGATCAATCCCAAATCCTTCCTTTGCAAGATCTTCGGGTTGACCTAAGTAAGAAATTGGTAGAAGAACCTGTTGAGCTTTTAGATAGGAAAGTGACCAAATTGCGTAGGAAAGAAATCCCTATGGTATTAGTTAAATGGAAGCATAGTTTGGGAGCGGATCTCACTTGGGAAACGGAGGAGAGCATGCGGGTTAGATACCCTAGTTTATTTGTATCTAGTTAGATTTCGGGACGAAATCTTTCTAAGGAGGGGTGATTTGTAACATCCCCAAATCGGGCCTAGGAGAAAAGGGTATTTTTCTTTAAATTATTTATGCAATTTAAATTGTTACCTGAGTTTGATTGTAAATTTAATAGGTAAGTGAGCCTCAGGAAATATTGTGACTAGTGAAATATTATTTGTTTTAAATAAACTTAAGTGACGGTAAAATAAAATAATTTTCTCGCGTCTGAAAATTGAGGTTCCAGACAATAGATTTAGGACGGGTATAATATTTCACTGTATTTGAGTTAGGTTAAGAGGGATGGTCGACCTTTAATCCTTTCATTTCCTGACTTTGGTTAAAAACCTCCAAGAACACACACACTCATACACAAATTGCAAATCTGAATGTGATCAAAATTGGAGCTGTGAATTTGTTAAAGCCTCTGAATTCATCATCTTCTTCTTCTTCATCTTGTTCATCTAGTTTTCTCCATTTCCATTGTAAGTATTTGTTTTGTGTTCTTAAGCTCAATTGGTGAAATTAAGTAGAAAACTTATGCATGTATGATCAATGGTACTGGAATGGATTGTAGTTGCTGAAATTAACATCATCATCTTCTTGTTCTTGACTTAAATGTAAATTTCTTAGGTTTCTAGTATAAAAGTGGGTTCTTGATTTAAATTAGGTTGAATACATGATGCATGTGTGAAATTGAGGTTAGATGATGTTCTTTGTTGTTGTACTATGATTAGGAATGATATTTGAGGCCAATTACTTGCAAAAATCGTGTATTACAACTGAATTGTATGAAAAAGGGGTTTTGTGTTCGAGCTGAATAGTTGCAGGTCTGAACCTCTGTTTTAAAACGTGTGAACGCGATCCAGCTCCATCACCCGGATAGCGTTCCATAGTGAAATTTGATTTCAGAACGATTTTGTTCATTCGCACGCGATCCAGCCACAGCTACCCGGATCGCGTTAGTCAGTGTTTAATTGGGTCGGATTGGTTTTGTTCACAGGAACGCGATCCAGCACCTAAACCCGGATCGCGTTCTAAAGTGTAAAATGGTTACAGAAAGTTTTCTTCTTGGGAACGCGATCCCACCACCTTTAGTTGGATCACGTTTGTCTTTGTAATTTCGAAGAATTTGATATTATGTGAACTTATGTGAATCCAACACTTATATTGTTTAGTTATCGATATTTCTTGATTATCAATGTATGTAATTGAGTGTAGTCATAATTAAATTATGAAACAAGTTATTAACTTGTGTTTTAATTATGTTTATAGAGACACCGAAGACTCAATAAAATAAGACTTTTGAGTTTGGAGACTGAGACTGACAGGTGAGTGGACTGGTTCTCACGGTTTAAATTTGGTGTTAACGGTTGGGTTACATCAGTTTTGAATAGCATATGTTGATTGATTATTGTTGAGCTGATTGTAGCATAATTGATTGTGATTAGTAGTTTTTGATTGATGGATTGCTTGTGAATGATTCCATGATAGGTTGGAATGATAGAGGTCAATTATGTTGGGTTTAGTCGCTATAGGTTAATCTTTATGGGTTGGATGAACATTCGTTGTGAATTGGTCCATATTGATTAAAGATAGCAATAAACTATCGGTAAAATCTCTGTATTGGCCTGCAGTTGATTACTAAGTGTTCTTGGAGTGCCACCGCGGACTGAGGGTATCTCAAGAACCACCGATCCTCTGTTTTGATTGTTAATTATAGTTGATTGTTGTGAGTTGATTGTTATGCTAAGTTAGATTGTTAGACCTAGTCTATTCACTTAGCTTTGTGCTAATCCCCCACATTCTCTTGCAGGTTAACTTTTGAGATATTTGGACATATGATGATGGCGTGAAGAAATGTTTGACAACTGGAACTCTGATCGTCTTGATAATACCATGTTTTGTTAAATAACACCCAGTTGATAAATATCGTTTGTAACTATACCTAAATTTTAGAAAATATGTAATGTTTTGGTTGGTGATTTCGTGACATCTATGTATATATTATATATGGGATTTGCGCTTCCGAATTATAAAAAAAAAAAAAAAAATGTCTTAAAACGTGAGGTGTTATACTAACACTAAACCCTGCTAAACCCTAACTTTAAACCCTAACCCTAAACCCTAAATCAAATGTATAATCAATCACTAACACATGTGTTACTAATATGTAAAACCCACCAAAATAATGGAAAAAAAAAGTTCGTCGGAAGTATGCCTTGATGGACGGCAAATCGAAGAGAATAAAACGCTGAAAAATATGGTGCAATTTTCATGATTTTTCGACTTGTAGTTTGTGAGATATTTAATTTTTAAAAACATGGATGAGAGAGAAAAAAGTGACATATGGCAGATTGTGGTTGGTTCCCCCATTCTCACACAAAATAAATGGTCTCAATTGAACTCTTCTCTAAGTTATCTTCTTCCTAAATTCAAACCCATTTGTTTATATAACATAGTTAGAGAAGAGTTCAATTGAGACCATTTATTTTGTGTGAGAATGAGGGAACCAACCACAATATGTCTTGTGTCACTTTTTTCTCTCTCATCCACGTTTTTAAAAATTAAATATCTCACAAACGACAAGTCGAAAAATCATGAAAATTGCACCATATTTTTCAGCGTTTTATCCTCTTCGATTTGCCGTCCATCAAGGCATACTTCCGACGAACTTTTTTTTTTCATTTTTTTCGTGGGTTTACATATTCGTAACACATGTGTTAGTGATTGATTATACATTTGATTTAGGGTTTAGGGTTAGGGTTTAGAGTTAGGGGTTAGCAGGGTTTAGTGTTAGGGTTTAGCAGGGTTTAGTGTTAGGGTTTAGCAGGGTTTAGGGTTTAGTATGATTTAGGGTTTAGAGTTTTATAAAGCGTTTAGGGTTTAGGGTTTGGGGTTTGGGGTTTAGGGGTTAGGGTTTAGGGTGTTAGGGTTTTACCCTAAACCCTAACCCCTAAACCCCAAACCCTAAACCCTAAACGCTTTATAAAACTCTAAACCCTAAATCATACTAAACCCTAAACCCTGCTAAACCCTAACACTAAACCCTGCTAAACCCTAACACTAAACCCTAACCCTAAACCCTAAATCAAATGTATAATCAATCACTAACACATGTGTTACTAATATGTAAAACCCACCCAAATAATGGAAAAAAAAAGTTCGTCGGAAGTATGCCTTGATGGACGGCAAATCGAAGAGGATAAAACGCTGAAAAATATGGTGCAATTTTCATGATTTTTCGACTTGTAGTTTGTGAGATATTTAATTTTTAAAAACATGGATGAGAGAGAAAAAAGTGACATATGGCATATTGTGGTTGGTTCCCCCATTCTCACACAAAATAAATGGTCTCAATTGAACTATTCTCAATAAAAAATAATAATGGTAAGATTTAGAGATTTTAAAAAGATATTAAAACACTAATGAAAGTGATGTGTCTTTTTTTTTAGCTTAGGTGTAGAAAATCAAATCTAAAATATCACGATCTTCAATATATATGTAGACTAAAATATTAAAGGTTGTGCTAAGCGCAACCGACTACAACTAACATTATATTTTAAGTTAATAAATTCGACGATAAGCATATTTTGTTGAAATTTTATCTAATTACCTTGTTTATACAATATAACTTCACTTTTGTGGTATGAAAATACATACATATAAACTTACTATAATTTTTTAATACGTAAATATTTAGAAGTCTAGATAAAGCAATATTTTTATCTTAAATATGTATTCTTTTTTAATTATATGTCTTACTAAAGCTTTTTTATAATTTAAATCATACATTTTTTTTTATAATAATATACCTTACTAAAGATATTTATAATTTAAAGTACACATATTTTTTTAAATAATATACAAAAGTTTACATGATTTATAAATTACAACATTTTATGACTATAAGGTGTCAACCTCAAAATGTTGGAGATGATAGTTGAGGTTTTTGGTTTAGTTAATAGTTTTATGAAGAATAATAATTTTTTAAAAAATAGTGTGTGAACAAATAAAGTTTCATTTTGAAAGGTAGAGTAAGATTCAAATGAGTACACCAACATTGAGTGAAAATGAGAGAACAAACAGATTTCTGCCATGTGTCACTTTATTCTCTCTCTTCCACATTTTTAAAAATTAAATATCTCACAAACGGTAAGTCGAAAAATCACGAAAATTGCACCATAAAATTCAACGTTTTCTCCTGTACGGTCGCAAGTGCCGATCACCTATCTGTTGGACCGAAGTTGGGGACAGTCAACTCACAGGTCCTGAGCTCATCCACGAAACAACCGAGAAAATCTTCGAGATTCAAAACAAACTCAAAGCCGCACGTGATCGTCAGAAAAGTTACGCTGACGTGAGATGCAAACCACTTGAGTTCTAGGTTGGGGATCGAGTACTCTTAAAGGTATCGCCTTGGAAAGGCGTAATTCGATTCGGCAAACGCGGGAAGTTAAATCCCAGGTACATTGGACCATTTGAGATCCTCGAGAGGATTGGTCCAGTGGCATATCGATTGCAGCTGCCATCCGAGCTCAGCAGCGTGCACCCCATTTTTCACATTTCTAACTTGAAGAAATGTCTGCCTGATGAGACACTTATTATTTCCCTCGATGAAATTCGTGTTGACGACAAACTTCACTTCGTTGAGGAACCCGCTGAAATTTTGGACCGTGAGGTCAAACAACTCAAACAAAGTCGTATTCCCATCCTTAAGGTCAGGTGGAATTCGCGGCGTGGTCCGGAATTCACTTGGGAACGGGAGGACCAAATGCGACTCAAGTATCCTCAACTCTTCACCGACTCTACATCAAACGCGACATCGAACTAAATTTCAGGACGAAATTCTTCTAACAGGGAGAGAATGTGACACCCGTCAAATTAGGACTATTAATTAGGGCCTAATCCTTTGTAATTACATGTAATTAGTTCTGTGTTAGGCTAATTAATGTATCGAAATATATATTGATGAATATATACGATTATGCGATTTGATTAAATCGTACGCAATTCAAATCGAATGAAATTCGGTTCAGTAAATACGGACGTTGGTGAACGATTTTATTAAATAATATAACATTATTTAATAACGCGATTATATCCAAAATATTATTTCTTATAATATTTCAATGCAAATTCGTATCGTACAAATAAGATTTAACGCGCAAACAATTCAGAATAAAGAAAAGTTATATTTTAAAACTCAAATATAAAATATTTAATAAAATACTTCAACAAAAATATCAAATAATTATGCGTATTTTAAAACGTATATTTAAACGTATAAAATGATTATTTAACGTTTAAACGATCTGGAAAACGAACACCGCACGGAGCGAAATCACAGGAAACGAAAAATGGGTGAAGCCCACACCCGTGGACCCCACCCGATCGGCCCACAAAAGGGGAAAACCCCCTCCCCATTTTTCATATCATCATCACCACCTTTTCTATCTCTCTCTCTTTCTTTTTCTTTCAAAATAACCATTCACCACCATCACACTAAAACGCCAAATTACACCACCAAACGCCGCCGAATCTCAAAGCTTTTTGGAGAAAAAGAACCACCACGCTACGATCTACAACTTCATCTTTTCGGAATTTCATTTCGACACCGCGTAAGTTTCCGACAAAAACATGAAACTCTCCGATTTCACTCATTTTTACATGAAAGTTGTTTGTTTATGTTCATAATGTCCAAATATGGGTTGGGTAAAAGTATTAGATCGAACGGTGGCCGGAAAACTCGTTTTCGGTCCATTTTCCGGCGAACAGTTTGAAGTGTCGTTAGTGTGCCAAAAACAGTGCTAGCGACACTAGCTGAGTGTCGCTATGCCTAAGTGTCGCCCCATAGCGACACTACTTAAGTGTCGCTGAATTACTTAACCGGATTTTGATTAGCGACACTCCCTTAGTGACGCCAAAATTATAAGTGTCGCCCATAGCGACACTACTCAAGTGTCGCCCCTTAATTGAAAATCAGAAACCTAGCGACACTCACCAAGTGTCGCTTAACCTATGCCGCCTGTAGCGACACTCACCTAGTGTCGCCAAACTAGTGTCGCCTATAGCGACACTAGCCAAGTGTCGCCAAAAACAGAAAAGTTAGAATATTTTCCTAAGTCTTGAAACGTTTTATACCAACCAAATCGGATACGATACAACTTATACACGAGACATACGTACTTTGTTAAGTATACAACCACACAAATATAATAATAAAAGGCGAGATTATTATTTCAAACAATCACCAATGGGCCGTACGCGTTTTCAAAACACAAGTTAATCAAACAACCAAATCGTAGTCATTTGGACATTATAGTTGAACGAACAACTACAAAGGTAGTCTTTGTAACTACCTACTCATATTAATAACCATCGCGAGTCGTGGACACCCTCAGGTTATCTGTCTGCGGACATCTCACTGCTTGTTTAAGCATCATACGTTTATCGGTTTTAACGCACCAAGACTCAGGTGAGTCTCATAGCCCCTCTTTTTACCGCTTTTCACTCAGGGGTGTGATTCAATGCTTATTTTTAACATGTGAACGCAAGTACAAACTTTACAATATACTACATGAGTTGTTTTCCACTAATCATTTCAAAGTCCTCTGTCAGCATAGTTTGATAATACGTTGTAGCGTGATTATTAGTATATGGTACCATATAGGATTGACCCTCCTCGTCCGGGTTAGCATGCACTAACTGGGTAAACAGATGTACTAATAATTGTTCAGACGAGTGTGGATTAGGCACTCGTGGAGGCACCTCGCTCGGAATTCTCTATATGGGACCCGACCCTCGAGTTAAGCTCAGACTATGTGCTCATGGCTGTATACACTATTATTTATTTGCTGGATGCAAAACAGTACTTTAAATCTTGCGGTTCATACGATATTATCCGATTTCAAACTTGTGAGCTCACCAGCTTTAGCTGACCCATTTTAGCATGTTTCACAGGTACCCAGCAGTAGGTTGGACTGTCATCAGGGATTCTATAGCTCGAGTCAGCATGCAGATATTAGAGATTTTCTTGCATTAGTATATTTTGTACAAGTACTCATGTACTGAAATCTCTCATTTAAATCGAACACGAGCTATGTACAGCTTTAAAAGTTGTAAACATTTCTTATATTAAATCTATTTTGTTAAAACGACGCATATAGAGTCGTTTGCTATATATCTATGTGCTTTGATTATTGATTAGTAACACCCAAAGTATGCTTCCACCAAACAGTAAATTTGGGGGTGTTACATAAGGTTAGGGTTTAGGGTTAGGGTTAGGGTTTAGTAGGGTTTAGGGTTTAGTAGGGTTTAGGGTTTAGTAGGGTTTAGGGTTTAGTAGGGTTTAGGGTTTATCATGATTTAGGGTTTAAAGTTTTGTAAAGCGTTTAGGGTTTAGGGTTTGAGGTTTAGGGGTTTAGGGGTTAGGGTTTGAGGTTTGGGGTTTGAAGAAACCCCAAACCTCAAACCCTAACCCCTAAACCCCAAACCCTAAACCTTAAATACAACACTTTAACACATGTGTTAGTAAATGTGAAACCCACCAAAAAATGGAAGAAAAAAAACTCGTCGAAAGTATGCCTTGAGGGACGGCAAATCGAAGAGGAGAAAACGCTGAATTTAATGGTGCAATTTTCATAATTTTTCGATTTGTCATTTGTGAGATAATTGATGTTGGGGGTAAATGGGTTTTGTACATGTGAAACATTCTCTTTGTACACATGGCATGAACCATTGGTTCCCTCATTCTCACACAAATTTCTATTCTCGTTTGAACCCTACCCTTGAAAGGTATTGATGTATTATTATTTTTTTGTCAAACTTTTAGATGTTGTGATGTCATATTTTAAAAGTTAATAGTTGTTTTATAGTATAAGTTTATATAATAATTGTTATTTAGTAATATTGAATTAGTAAATGGTAAAGAAAATTAGAAAAAATTGTGATGATGTGTCAACAATGTAGATACTTAGGTGGCATCATATGAAGCTAACTTAATCTAACTTCTTCTTTTTATATATAAATAAACTAGGAAATCCAAAACGCCGTGCTATGCATGGCTCATTAATATTAACAATAGTTATCGATATGGTTCTTGATACCATATGATCGTAGATATAAGGGTTTATCTTATAGATTACCATTGTACTTTCATTTTTGTCCTAATATCACCAACAAACCACTTTTATTACTAATGTCAACCATATACTTTCAAATGTTGTCCCGATGTCACCAAAATCTTGTTTGTAACCTGCTACAGTTAATAGTAATTGACGTGTCAATGACACATCATCTCATTTAATCCACGTCATAACACATTGCACATGTGTCATCCACGTCAGGTTATCCACGTCAGCCCCTGTAAGTCTGTTTCAAAAAGCCATTTTCAATTTCATTTTAATGTAGTAGCATACAGTCTGATTCATCGGAAGATGCGATGGTGAGACTACGGCGATTACGAGAGAAGAGGTCAGCGTTATTATCGTTATTTCCATTAAAATCCCCAGTTGTTGCGGTTGTGGTGGAGGTGAGACTCATGACTCGCCGATGAGATAATAATCCGGTGACCGGAGAATTATAAATGTACAAGACGTAGACATGATGGAAAATTTCTTTAATTATTTAATATTGATGACAGGAAGAATTGATTGAACAATTAACATAATCTAAAATTGGTGATATAAGTAGAGCGGAAATAGATCACGAGTAAGATTCATGAATTATAAACTGTCACCTGAACTGTGTAATTCAAAAATCGCGGCGAGGATTGAGAAGCTGTGGTGTCGACGGAGCAGCATCGATGACGATCGAGCGGTGGCGGAGATGATTGAGCGGCGTCGGAGACGATTAGAACGGCGACGACGATTGAGAAGGGCGGTGACAATCGGGAACGGGGGTGACAATCGAGCGACTGTGGTGATGGTGTGGTTTTGGTGGTGGTGAACGAGATAGGAGATAGGTGATGGTGAAGAAGGCGGTTTCAGTGGTGTAAATAAATGAGATGGGCTCAAAAAATTTGTTTACAATTTTACATATACACTGGTTCTTAATTTCCATGGTAAAGGAGATAGGAGATAGGTGATGATGACGTGGATTAAATGAGATGATGTGTCATTGATACGTCAATTACTTTTAACTGTAGCAGGTTACAAACAAGATTTTGGTGACATTGGGACAACATTTGAAAGTATATGGTTGACATTAGTAATAAAAGTGGTTCGTTGGTGATATTAGGACAAAAATGAAAGTACAATGGTGATCTATAAGATAAACCCTAGATATAATAGTTAAGTTTGAAAATAAAACTAAGCAAAAACAAAATAAGTATAATAGGGACATATACATTACTTTTAGTGCATGGTACATAAGGAATCCAACCTTATAGTGTTGTAAGATAGAATAGAGAATAATTAAACAGACTATCATCGACTATTATAAACCTTACATCATTTGACAATTGTATTAACTTTCAAATTTCTTTCATGTATTTCTTTCCGATCAAATTGATCAAAACTTTGAAAACTTCGAATGACTTAAATTAGGTGAAGTTATAAACTTACTTTTTTTTTACCATAAAAGTCAACACTTATTTTGAAAAAGATATGAGATGATATTCTTAATAGTTATTTGGCCTTATAGAAAGCTATAACATTCTTTCATGAAATCAACTTCTCTTTCATGAGATTTTCTCTTTCGAAAAATGATTAAGAAATATTAGTTAGCAAAAAATTTCACAAATAATTTGATGTAATTATAAATTTAAAGGTATGTACCATTTTAAAGTATTACTCCGTATAAGACTTTTTTATATAAGTAAAACATCAAAAAGAGCATAATTATACTTTTTTCTTAAAAGGGTGAAAATAAACTTAGAAGACACATGCCATCTCATGAAGAGATGATGTCATTTTATATTGGAAGTGTATAAAGGACATTTTTTAATTAAGTAACAATAAATCAAGAAAGTGGGTTTTTTAAGGCGGTGAAATTACATAATTTTCTTTTAAGTTGTTAAACAATAAATGATTTTTTTTAAATAATTTGTCAAGGACACGTGTCAAGCTTATATAAGCTTAGGAGTCAAGTTTTAAAAGAATATGCCCTTTTTATTAAGTAATGAGAGATAATGATAATTGTAGTATTTTATTTAAAGATACTTGTTATATTTTGATTTTAAGTTTGAGTATTTAAATTTTTAAACTTTAACAAAACCATCATAGTGTGTTTTTATATTTATATTATGTACACACTTCGAAGTACTTATCCTCTCATTCTTAATAGTTTAGTTTTCTTATGTAGTTAGTCCTTAAGTATATGGATTAAAAGTGTAATTATTTAGTTAGAATATTTAAGTATGTTCGAAGTTGATATTATTGTTACAATACAATGTAAATGGAACCCTTAAGCCTAGTAGATGAACATTTGAGATCCATTTTAGCAAGGTTTATTAAAGTTGTTGAATTTTTTTATCAAACAATTTTGTGGCGATTGAAGCATAGAAAATTAAGTTTAGGCCTCGCAATGGATGGATATTGATTGATCTTGATCAGCTCCATAAACGATCCAACTTAATTGGATCATGATCAAATCCATGATCCACTATAATGGATCGTGATCCAATCCATATCCAAATGGATCAGATCATGATTCGGATCTATCCGTTTAATTTAATTTCTTTTTTTGGAAGAGTATTTAGACTAAAATGCCTTTCACAATGCAATATTGGATTAATTATTTAGACAATGTTTTATATTCGAACAGCACAAGACGTCTCATTATGTGTAACACCTGCATAATTAGGATAATTAATTATGCCTAATTGTTTGTAACTGGTGGTAATTAGTATGTAATAGGACTAATTACAGATTCTATTTGTATATATATATATATAAGGTGATTTATATATATATGTGTGTACTTACGCGATTTGGATGAATCGTACGAATTAACAGGACGGAGTCCGACACGGTTTATTTGGACGTTGGTGACAGAAATTTACTTAAATAATGAGAACGTATTTTGTTATATAAAATACACAACCGAACGAGCATTATTTATATATTATCGCGACGACATTTTAACTAACGCAGCAAAACGTAATAAACGCGACTTAATAATTTAAATATTGCGACAAATGTTTTACTATTAATTTCAAAGTATTTTTACTTAAATACTCCAATTACGTTTTAAAAATATAAACGTTTGGTTAAATATGAAAAACTAGTGAATAAACGATTAGGACACGGAGTCAACACTGTGTTTTGGGGAGTATTTTCCCCTCCTTCCTTGATGGATCAGCCAACCCCACCCCCACTCCTACTTTCTTCTTTCATTTTTCATTTCTCCAAAAACACACACACCTCATAAACTCTCTCAACTCCAATCTACACCAAATTTTCGGAATACAAACCGACACACGAAAATTTCATATTTGGAGTCACCATCACGAGTGGAGCAAGAATATCAAGACCGTTTTCATCAATTCATCCTCCATTTAGCTCGATTTGCAAAAGTAAGAAATTTCTAAAATCTTAGATCTATTCAATTTGGTGTAATGTTTTGATGTTTTGATGTGTACACAACTTAGATATAACCTAATACATGAAGAATACACGATTTTATAGCTCGAAAATGGGTTAGATTTGCGTTTTTGGTCGGAAATTCTTGAAACCCGAAAGTTTCTGGGCTGGTGTTCATACATGCGACACAAGCCTTGTGTCGCATGCTGTGTCGCATAAACCCGTTTGTGTCGCACCTTGTGTCGTACCAATCCTTTAGTGTCGTAACCTTTGCGACACAATATTGTGTCGCACTCTATGTCGCATACTATGTCGTATTTAATACGACACAACCGTTCTGTCGCTATTGAATTAGCATCGCAAGCTTTTTGCGACACAACCACTGTGTCGCAGAGCATGCGACACAACCCTTGTGTCGCATACAAATCCTTGTGTCGCAGCTTATGTCGCAGAAAACAGAAAACTTGGAAATTTTAAAGGATTTTCACTATAGAAAAGTCAAAGTTACTGTAGCAAAAAGTCAAATTTTACTGTAGCAATTCACTGTAGCACATTTACTGTAGCAAAGTCAACATTTTAGAAATTTTGCTACAAACCGTCACCAACGGGCCAAACATGTTTTCCAACAAACAAACAATTACAAACATACGGACAAACACTGGATATACTAGTTGTGTACAACTAAACGAAACGTCTCGTGAGACGCATACTTACATAACTTCATATGATTAGGCATTTGAAGGTTACGGGTTCAGAGAACCTACTTGCTTTACTTACTACTTGCTAATTGCAACTGATTACTACAAGACTCAGGTGAGTCTTACGGCCCCACTTTTATTGTTTTATCTTATTGGGGGAGATACATGCTACTGATTTTCTTGAACACAAGTACTAAACTGTTTACTATACCAAACGAAATTGCATGAGTTTACTTACAAACAGAAGTCTCTCCATCATATATCGTTAGTTATGGACTTAAGCGCGAACACTAGTTAATGGATCCATTAGGGAAATGACCCTCCCCACCCGGGGCAGTAGCGCTGCCACGTACTGATTTACACGTAGAAACGGGTGACTAATTATTCGTTACTGATGCTTGCTCATTTACGAGCATGTCACGGGAGCAAACTTATTACTTACGGGTTAAGCTTCGATTATGAGCCTCATGGCAACGGTATAAACTTACTTACTTACATTTGCGGGATTGCAAATACTGGTTTACGATTTCTGGATTGAAATTGCTGATTTTACGCCTGCGAGCATTACTGATGAAATCTCGTGTTCAAAGCTGATATTACTTACAAACCTGTGAGATTCACCAACCTTTTGGTTGACACTTTTTAGCATGTTTTCTCAGGTACTCGGATGGAGTAGGATTACTCCAGGATTTTTAGCTAGAGTCGCATGATTTCAACACAACTGCATTAACGGAGATTCTTAGCATTATCTTTTGTATATTTTGATTATGTAATAGAATCTCCCGCTATACGCGCGGACTCTAGGGAAACTACATTTTTGTATACGAAAACACTAAGTTTTCAAACAATATATCTATGGAATGTAACTAATTTACAAACGTTGCATATAGATGTCGTTTACTTTATCTTTGTGCTGTGATATTTGATTAGTAACACCCCAAATTATGCTTCCGCAAAACAGTGAATTTCGAGGGTGTTACATTATGTATGCATGTCGGTACCATTTTGTTATAGTATATATACATGTCATAATTCAGATACGTACAAAGTACATTTATCTACTAACCATCTTTGTTGACTTCAAAACACACCATTATAAATTCATGTGGCCAAACATATTTGCCAACTTCCTTTCAATGACCATTTCTTTTAAAATACCAACTAAACATATACTCCGTATATTATATTGTGAAAGACCCACCAATTCACCACACAACATATAACTTATAAATAAAGTAACAAAAACTCTGATAATTAACTACATATTTAACTAAAAAAAAGCATCCAGTAGCAACAAAACAGACCCAAAATCAGTCTATAGGTTCAAATGAGAACCAATTAAAAGTTGAGAATCTTGAGAACTACTAGATTACATATTTGTTCACATGTGATTAACTTCATTCACATGTGAACATTGATTTAGGTTAGACTGAGGAAAAAAAATGTCAAAAAATCCTAAAATTATGTCTTAAAACACGTTTGACCTGATTTGTTCACATTATTGTCCACATGTGAATATATATTTGTTTTTTGTGTTTTTCGATATAATTTTAGGATTTTTTGATTTTTTTCTTTATCAATTAAATGTAAATCAATGTTCACATATAATTGAAGTTAATCACATGTGAACAAACATGTAATCTAGTAGTTTATCAAGGTTTTCAACTTTTAGTTGGTCCTCATTTGAACCTCCCTCTATATAGGTACTTAACATGATATGAGCGCCAACTACATTTTTCAATCTATTCAATCCAATCAGTGGTTGTGACCAATGCTTCAACAAGCTCCGAAAGCATGGACGAGCGTGTCTCATCAATTGTCCTTCCTCCAACACTAAAAGCAGACTCTATGCGATCGTAGTTGTCGGGACTGCCCACACATCTCTTGCTATTCTCGATAAAATAGGATAGTTGCTAGTGTGAATGAATATTTTCCCATAAAATGATCAACATACATTAGTTAACAATATAAAGTTACATGGCGGGCTATAATGGGCCAACTACAAATAGGCCATGTGCTAAGAATATACAATCTAACATGTAACACCCCAAAATTTAAAGTATTATTGTGGTAAAGGTAAAAGTAATTGTTTTAAGTTATTATTATTTTAGGTGAAATAAAATAGTAATAACTGTAGTCGGTTTTAAAGTTCCAGACAATGATAATTACGGGGTGTAAAATAAAACAGATACATATATATATCATGTACGTACGCATTATATATGTTTCATATACGTTCCAGAGAGTTAGAGAGAAAGAGAGAAACACAGGAAGAAAAAGAGAGAAGCAGAAATCGAATGAATTACATGAAATTGAAGCTAGAATCATTCAATTGATCTTCCCTTAATTCTTCTTAAGCAAAGGTATGATTATGTTCTTCAATTCTTCTAAACCTAGAAATGGGTTTTTGAAGGGTAAGAGTTTAAGAGTTTATGTTATCACCCTTTTTTATGGATGCGAGGATTCGTATGTTATTCTACAGAGATATTTTAACAATATTCCCTATATATTAAATATAGAAGGCATCAAGTATAATGTTTTTGAGGGTGTGATATTGCGTAAAAAGTCATGTTTTTACCCTCTATATTTCTTCCATTTAAAGCCTTTATTTAGCAAAATAGTTCAAAGACTATGTTTATTCGTCAATTGTCATCAATGGTACGTGTTGATATAATTGTTGATTTCATATATATATATATATATATATATATATATATATATATATATATATATATATATATATATATATATATATATATATATATTGGTTAAAATATCCTAATTAGTTTTATATATATATTTCTTTTGTATGTGAAATGTACAAATTTGAAATGAAAAGATTAGCTTACTTGTTTATCTTGGTGGTGTTGAGTGATAATAAATATCAATTCCCCTATAACCAGGTTAATCTAGCTAATGTGGAAAAGTTATATAAAGAAGCAGAACGTAATGTATCAGAAGAAGCAAACGATGTGATTGGGTTAATTGTGAACACATCAAGGTAAGAGTATACCCATCAGAGTTTAAGAGTTTGTGTTATCACCCTTTTTTATGGATGCGAGGATTCATATGTTATTCTACAAAGATGTTTTTAACAATATTCCCTATATATTAAATATAGAGGGCATCAAGTCTAATGTTTTTGAGGGTGTGATATTGCGTAAAAAGTCATGTATTTACCCTCTATATATCTCTTCCATTTAAACCCTTATTTAGCAAAATAGTTCAAAGACTATGCTTATTCGTCAATTGTCATCAAGCTTGCTTTTTAGTTCCCAATTGTCATCAATGTAATGAGTTGTCAAACATATGTAGGCTAGGTAAAAGCACTAAAGACACTTTTGGTCCCATTTTCAAAGTATATCCCAAAGTTATGTGGGATTAGTAAAAGTAAGATGACCTCTGATGATAGGGATGGTAGGTGTTGATATAATTGTTGATTTCATATATATACATATATATTCAATATTGGTTAAAATATCCTAATTAGTTTTTTATATATATTTCTTTTGTATGTGTAATGTACAAATTTAAAATGAAAAGATTAGCTTACTTGTTTATCTTGGTGGTGTTGAGTAATAATATATATCAATTCCCCTATAACCAGGCTAATCTAGCTGATGTGGAAAAGTTATACAAAGAAGCAGAACGTAATGTATCAGATGAAGCAAACGATGTGATTGGGTTAATTGTGAACACATCAAGGTAAGAGTATACCCATCAGAGTTTAAGAGTTTGTGTTATCACCCTTTTTTTATGGATGGGAGGATTCGTATGTTATTCTACATAGATGTTTTTAACAATATTCCCTATATATTAAATATAGAGGGCATCAAGTCTAATGTTTTTTAGGGTGTGATATTGCGTAAAAAGTCATGTTTTTACTCTATATATCTCTTCCATTTAAATTTCTAATAGTCAGTCTAACCTTTTCAAGAAGTTCTTTGATTACCTTCAATCCATCTTGAACAACCAAATTAAGTATATGCAAGCTACACCGAACATGAAATAACCCCCCTTTTAAAGATAACAACGATCTTCCAAAAAGCCAACTTTTGAACTTTCTAACCATAACATCATTCGAAGAAGCGTTATCTACTACAATGGAAAATAACTTGCTATCGATATTCCACTCTAATATATTTGATCACGAATAAAATTAAACAAGGTTTCCATCACGTGGATATTCTATTTCCCTATATGCAAGAAGCTTGCTTTTTAGTTCCCAATTTCCCCTTAACATCAATTTAACAACCTTATGAATAGTAACCTTTGAAAATTTTTCATTTTTAACCCCTAAAGTTTTAGCACTTTTAAATTTTCTACCCTTTAAGTATTAGCGAATATTTAATTTCTACCTTTTAACTTTTAGTATTTTTCCATTTTTTACCCTCTAATTTTAAAAACTCCACCCCTTAACTTTTAGTAATTTTTCACTTTTCCCCTTTTAAATTTTAACTACTTTCCATTTTCTTCGTCAGAACTTTTATCACTTCTCCATTCTATACCCTTTAAGTTTTAATATTTCCAATTTCCCCCTTTACATTTTAGATTTAATTCCACCCCCCCCCCCCCCCCCCCCCTTTTTTTTTTACTAATAGTTTCTATATTTTTTTGCCTTTACTTACAACAAAGTTTTATATAAATTTTATTACGAGAAGATTATACAAATAATTGCAAACGATAATTTAACTTAATATTTTTATGTAGTATTCTATTAAATTTGTATTAATTTACATTTTTTCAACTATACATACATATTCCCCCCTAATAAAAAAAACCATAAAGATATCATACCTTCGTCAACTTAAACTTTTTTATGAATTCATATTGGAGTTTAAGAATGTACTTTTTAACCCCGTCGCAAAGCGCGGGTAAAAAAATCCGCATATAATATCAATTAGCAAACTTTATAAATAGTAAGTTGTTTGTTTTATTCTAAATTTAACTTTATGTGATCTAATAAATTACTAATTAAGTGAAATATAAAAAACAAAGTTATTTTAGAGTAGTGGTAAATAGGTAGGTTCCAATCATGATTTATGTGCTTGACCCAAGTTCAAAACATGGTGAATATTAGTTATTTTTTTCTTTTTTTTACCTTTTATCTATGATCACTTTAATATATTTTATCTTTTCTAAACTATATTCTACTAGCTAAAAAAGTGTTAGACAATCGTTATAAATAATTGTCATACCGAAAAAATTATGTATAACAAATTATACTTTTACATATTAATTTTGATTTTTATGATATTTAAATGATATGTTTATGAAGTAGATTTAGTTGTATATCACTAAATGAAATTTTAAATTGTACAACTTAAAATATAAAATTATATGTTTTACAATATAAGTAGACAACCGTGATTAAAAGTCTACGTTATGAGATAAGTTTTTTCCCTCAAAAACACCAACAATTTCAATTCACTTTGTTTTCTCTTTCTTTAGCATTTTTCAGTTCTCTATTTCAACAACAAATCAATTGTAAATGATCGTAACTAAAAGATGAACTCATTGAAACAATTAACGGATAAATAAAATACAAAATAAATACGATGAATCAAATTATATGTTCCCATCGCAAAGCGTGGGCATAATGAACCTTGTTGTCATCAATGTAACGAGTTGTCAAACATATGTAGGCTAGGTAAAAGCACTAAAGACACTTTTGGTCCCATTTTCAAAGTATATCCCAAAGTTATGTGGGATTAGTAAAAGTAAGATGACCTCTGATGATAGGGATGGTAGGTGTTGATTTAATTGTTGATTTCATATATATATATATATATATAGGATTTTGATCCATGGAGAAGGAAAACTAATAAGAGAAGAGGAAGAAGGTTTTTGGATCATTGGATCTCATGATCAACGGTTGATGACAATTGTAATTATTAATGATTATATAACACATGTATCTAGTACTACAGGGGCAAAAAGGGAAAATTCTTGTGGCTCATAAAAAACCACCGCACGTTATTACAGAAGTATTTAAATATGATGATGGAAGCAATTATGATTAGGGATGGCAATGGTCACCCGATCCGATGGATATCCATCCGATCCATCCACTAAATGGTGGATATGGACGATCTAAATGGATGAATAGTGGATATGGATATGGATGTGGATGAATATTGGATCGGATATGGATGAAAATTTATCATCCATGGATTTATCCATTTCACCCGAAATACATATACATATATATATATATACATATATATATATATATATATATATATATATATATATATATATATATATATATATATACACTCCTTAATAATACATATATATATATATATATATATATATATATATATATATATATACACATGTAAATTTACATACCCACATATAAACCATAACAATTAAGGTGTTATTGGATATATAAAGTCGTAAATTTTAAATATCTAATGTATATTTGAGGGGTTTTATTTTGTATTTTGATTTATATAGCAAATCTTAATGCATGAATATATCGTGCTGAGCGAAGTTCTGCTTACAACCATATTTTGAAGTCACAATCCACGATATATAACAATTAAAACACGTGTGATTAGCCTATAAACAAGGAGAACACGTACATTTACATTTGTCTAAATATATGTTTACTTGTAAGTGTAATAAATTATTCTTCGTTGATTGACAATGTTTGAACACTTTTGTGAATAGATTTTTGTATGTTACGTTATATTTATTTTTTTACAATATTTGTCAGTTTCATTTCATATTAGAAAATTTTTCCTAACATTTTTTGAATATCCAATGGACATCCATTAACCCGCTTAATCCATCGGATATGGATATGGATGGATGAATTGAAATTAAATGGATATGGATACGGATATGGACGAAAATATTTAAATGGATATGGATGTGGATATGGGATCATCCGATCCATATCCGATTCATTGTCATCCCTAATTATGATCCTTAAAATGTGCGACTTTTGCTGCAACAATTTGAATCAAAATTGTGTCAATAGTAATTAATTAATTTTCTTTCTCAAAATTATCTTCAAAGTACGTGTTTTTCTCAACGATTTTAGTATCGCAAATTAGTGAATCAATAAAATTTTCTGAATCAACAATTTGATTACAAACATACAATTATAAAATTGGGAATCAAATCAAATTACCTAGAACTAAATGACCGAAAGTTGTTAAGTACCAAAATTTGCTCACTTATAATAGTTTAATTATGAATCTTATGGAAATACTTCTATTAGAGTATTTAGTTATTATTTCATGAATCAAAGTTATTTATTCATGAAGCAAAGCTATTAAATTCTGAATCATAATTAAATATTTGTGGATCGTAGTGTAATTGATAAAATATTGAATCATTGTGTTTTATTGTTTTAGAATAAGAAAGAATGTGAATCATCGTTATAAATCATGAAGAATGATTGTGAAAATATCATGGTATGATGTCAAATAAAAAATGGTTTTACGCAAATGTTAACTTACGGTTTGGAAGGAGTTGAATTGTGAATACCAATGATTTTTTGTACTTAAAATCATTTGCAGCATATAATAATATTGAATCTTGTTCTTAATTGTCGAACATCCATTTTTTAGAATTCAAAATAAACGTGAATTGCAAAAGTTAAGATTAGATAAAGGAAAGTTCCTTAAATTACGTAATGTTTGGTAACTGTCATGTTTATTTGAAAATCTAAAATAATTAAATATAATATGAAAATTACCATGTTGCCTATGGCTGAAAATCCTTCTCTTCTTTCTCTCTTAAATATTTCTTCTTTTTTGATCCCCTTACTATATATGTGTGTATATATATATATATATATATATATATATATATATATATATATATATATATATATTCAATATTGGTTAAAATATCCTAATTAGTTTTTTATATATATTTCTTTTGTATGTGAAATGTACAAATTTGAAATGAAAAGATTAGCTTACTTGTTTATCTTGGTGGTGTTGAGTGATAATAAATGTCAATCTAACGTATCAAAAGAAGCAAACGATGTGATTGGGTTAATTCTGAACACATCAAGGTAAGAGTATACCCATCAAAGTTTAAGAGTTCGTGTTATCACCCTTTTTTTATGGATACGAGGATTCGTATGTTATTCTACAGAGATGTTTTTAACAATATTCCCTATATATTAAATATAGAGGGCATCAAGTCTAATGTTTTTGAGGGTGTGATATTGCGTAAAAAGTCATGTTTTTACCCTCTATATCTCTTCCATTTAAAGCCTTTATTTAGCAAAATAGTTCAAAGACTATGTTTATTCGTATTATTTTGTTAAGAAGGTAAAAACAGAGACGATGCAAAAAGAATTTTAAAACTTCACACTGATAGCGCCCGTAGGTAGTTCGTCGGTTTTCGCCCCGAGCCAAATATAAATTTTAAAACTTCACACTGATATGGTGCTAACATTCCGTAGGTAGTTCAACTAGAATAAAGGTTAGGGTAGAATAAATAGAATAAGATAATATAGTGATAAATTTTGTAGGGTAAATAGGGGTAGTTTAGGTATTGAAACTCTAAATTTAATAGCGTTTACTTTTGAACATTGAGAAAAAACTGCCATTCCTATTAATACTCTATAACATACGGATTAACCAAAATGGAGAACCCAAAATGTCAGCTCTGTATCTCTATTTTTTTCGATCGCTACCAAAGAACCCAACAATTAAAATGACGCATGAGTTATGTGAAGCAAAGTCTCATAATTAGGCCATATTTTTTAACCTAATAAACTCCATATTCTCTAAAATAACGGTGTGCTTCACAAGGGCAAGACTTTGTGAATCAAAAAATGTTTGTGAATCAACATTTTGGAGTTGTATATTCATGTTTCAAGGTTGCGTGCATCAATTTTACGAGGCTGTACTTCATGGGTGTGCATCAACTTGTACGTGAATCAGTTTTTTAAGAGAATTTGCATTATTGGCATGTTAATGTGAAGCCGAAACCAACGAATTTTGAAACCCTCAAGGTAAACATTAATCATGTGTTGATGATAATTGTCAATTTTACCCCTAATCATCAAATTCATTAATTAAATTTATTAAATTATTTAATGCTAATAATTACCTATCAAAAGATGAATCCAATGGTCCACATTTTATTCTAATTATTCTATTACTACGTATAACTTTTGTTTCACAATAACCAAAGCCTAGAATAACTTTTGTTTCACAATAGTGTGTGTGGGAGTGGGAGGATGGACAATTATAGGGAGGAAACAAATATGAACGGAATTGAGTGATGAATAACCTTTTCCATCCTCCCAATAAATATTTATCACTTTTTAACCTTCTCCATCAACTTATAATTGGATAATGTAGCAGGATATATAGGGGAATATATGAATTATGAAAGATTGCTTTCTATTCGGCCCACATAGATGCAACATTTGACGGCCCACATAGGCACAGGGCCCGGCCTACAAACTTCAGCCCATGGTCTTCCTTTTTTGGGTTTTACATGTTTTACTACAGTTGTTTATGGTATGGTGTCAGTGACTTATATTGTGACACCCGGTCAAAAATGGTATTTTTCGCGCCAAATTTAAACTTTCAAATCACGTATTATTTAAAGATAATACCGAAGTAATTGAATACGATATATAGAATTATATATACATAACATTTAAAGATTATTTAATAATCCCGTATCTACGAATCTGATAGAACGCGTAAATTAAAATACTAACGTTGATGCAAAGCATTTCCAAACTAAATATTATTGTCAAGAATAATATTTAATTACTTCGTTAGAAAACTAAATACATTTTAAGTACCGAAAACTATCCGTATATTCAAAGTGAAACAAGGATATAAATTTATATATAGTTAAACGTATTTTTATAACATACTTGGATTGAAAATATTTACGATTTTACATTTAGAGATTTAACAATTAGAAACATTATTTTATAATACGATCGGGTACCCGAACACGGGTATTTTATACTGCAATTGGAGCTAAAAAGGAAGAGTTGCCCCAACCTCCACCTTTTGTGGATCTGGTCGGAGCTCCTTTTTGACCAAAACCCACGTACCATTTGTTTCTTCCATTTTTTCATCATCATTCATCTATATCTCATATCTATCTCTCTCTCTTGATCTCTTTCTTTTTCTACAATAACAACATAACAAAACAATAACAATGATAATAAACAGCAGCAGCAAATCGATCCTCATCATCATCATGTCCATTTTCACCATCTAGAAATCTTACTCATCTCTCTCGGTGAACACACACAACCGGCCACCACCACCTTCGGACCACCATCACAATCGGAGCAAGAGAAGTAACGGAAACAACAACACATAATCATCATCTTTTCTTCTATCATCGATCATCATCAACACATCATTCTCATTATCACTCTCGGCTCACTACTACCACCGAGCACCACCTCACCACCGAACACCCACCACCTCCGAGCACCACCACCATTACTGAACATCACCACCATCGGCACAACAGTAGGTAACAACCGCAGCAACAACATCATCATCACATTCGAGCACCACCTTCTCGGCACCACCACCCTCATTCTCGGTTCCCACCTTCACCGTGAGCACCACCCTACCTATTCCTTTGACTTACTTTGAGTTTATAATGCATTAATCACCATCTGTATGTGTTGTATATATACACTGCTATGCTCAAGAATGAAGAGCTAGAACCTAATTGTGAATGGGTTACGTAATAGAGAAACAAAATAAACAAAAATATTTACACAGAGATATATGTATACACTTAGCAAAAATAAACCAAAAGTAAGCTCTAGCCCACTGGTTGAGCATGCTTATTGAAACCAACGGTCACGGGTTCGAGCCCCTTGACTAGTTTTTGTTTTATACATTTTTTTATTGTTTTTCAATTACACATGAATAAATAAAGAATTGATATATTCAAGGAAGATTTTACTAATTTCACGGAATAGTACAACTCTATATGCTTACTGTACAGATTTTTTATGCACCTATTTCCTTGTATTTAGTAAAACAGTCCTTGAATTAATTAGCCATAAATAGTGTGTTATAAAATTGTGTAAAAATGTAAAACGAACCGTGCAATAAACAAGATGTGTAATATAACGTCAAAACGAATAATTAGTTTTATAACGTTACAAGTTATTATTATCAATTATGAAATTATATATATATACGAAATTACAAACGACGATTATACATTTTATATATATACATGATACGATTTAAATGTACAACTTTATAATTATACGAGAACAAACATATTTATATTTTTGGAACATAATTTTGAAGCGTCACTATCAGTCCATAATCATTTTATAAACTTCAGACGTAAACAATTATTGAATATTCTGGACATAATTCAAACGACTAAAAATCAGACAAATGACATATTTACACGTACATTTACTTATTATAAATCTCATGTGTTTAGGACATTAGGAGGTTCTGATTCGGATCGTACGAGTACAGTAGGATTACTAGCTCTTTCAGGTGAGTCTCACGGCCCCTTTTTAATGTTTTACTATTTTGGGGGAGATGCATTGCTTGTTTTACTCGAACACATGAACTTACTTACTTGATTTACTTACTGATTTACTGGTATATCGATTGCATGGGTTTTACTTAATCCAATGAAGTCCCTTTAATCATAGTTGTTAGTTATGGACTTAAGCGCGAGTTTTAGTATATGGATCCATATGGGACTGACAATCCCCACCTGGGGTGGTAGCGCCACCACGAACCGTACTCGTATAAACAGGTGTTTTCTACTCGTTTCATATGAATGTTTTTGGATTAGCATTCACGAGGGCAATTACTTACTTACTGTTAAGCTTCGACTATGGTGCTCATGGCAATGTATACCCATTACCTTATTGCATTGACGCAATGATTGATTACTGATTTACTGACTGCTTACAACCATGGATTGCTACCCGATTGCATGGATGCAGTGATTGACTAAAAATTTGTTACTTACATACAACTAACGATTACTACTCTGCTGATTGCGTACAACTTTTAAATACTGACGTGTTACATTCGTACAACCACTTTTACTGTTATATTTCAACTGTGCGATTACATTTATTACTTTACTGTTTCTTCTGTGAAACTTGTGTACTTATATTGTGTTCAATTTGATTTACTTACTACAAACCTGTGAGATTCACCAACCTTTTGGTTGACACTTTTAGTAATGCATTCTCAGGTACGCAGCTATAGTAGGATGGCCCAGCAGGATCTATTTATTAGCTCGAATCGCATGCATGTAACTACTTGAAGATATTACGACATTACTTTTGTATTAATGGTTATGTACTTGGGAATACTAATATAACGTACTATTTTTCCAACATCTCATGTAGAGTCGTTCACTGTATACTTTTGGTGCTATGGTTATTGATTAGTCACGCCCCAAAACAATCGCTTCCGCAAGCCATGAAATAGGGGTTGTGACATATATGAAGTTCAATCGTTCCCGACAATCAATCATAACCACAAGTGCTCTTGGAAACTTACATGCATTAACTATACAATGGTCATAAACATCATGAATATTGCCATTATCGGTTTGTCTAATCCTGAATGATGCAAAATATGTTGGGTAATATTCAAAATAAGCATACAAGTCAGTTAATATGAGTTAGGTTTTAAGAAGAAGATATATAAATTTTTTTATAGGTTTATCACGTCTCTAATAAGAGCAAGCTAATAGAAAAGAAAAGAAAGTGAGTATATAAGTGTTTTTTGCAATGCACTCATTTCATCTTTACTAAGGAAGTGGTGAAGATTGAAACGGGTGCATTGCCCCTTTGCGCACGCGTGGGCAATGGGCGGAATGCAGTAATTTGATGGTGCACAATGCAAGAGGGACGCAGGAGCAATTCACTAATTTGTGTAATTTTTTTTCTCACACCTATATATGTGAAGATTGTGGTGATTTCCACACTTATTGATGTATAATTTTTTACATTGTGGTGATTTCTACACTTATTGATGTAACAATTTTTTACACAATTATAAGTGTGTATAATTTAACATAATTTCACATATTTTTTAAAAGTGTGAAAAATAAAGTATAGATAAATGATATCTTTGTCGTAGTGTAATATATAAAAGTGATAACAAAAGTTACAAAGCTTCTATACTCAGTTCTATTGAAGCTATCTTCTATTTACATAGTAATAGAGGAACAAACAAAAAACAATTTCGTTGAGGCCGGCGAAGATGTCCAAAACTAAAAGTAGTGTCCTAACCAAGGTAACATGAGCGGCTTAAGGTATTGTGGGGTCTAAAGCGAATTTATAAATTGAGGCCTTATCGGTTTTGATATTGTTGACTATTTTTCTACCATTTTTATTTTATGCATATTCTATAAAATGTTTCGGTACAATATGAATAGTCTATTTTTCTAAATTAAAAAACTCGATTCATCCTTTTCGTTGTGATATAGTACTTCAACTTTAAATGTTCGTTACTGATGTAAGATGTTTTCGTAAAAAAAAAAAGGTAACAAATCTACCAAAGCAAGCGTCATTTAAAAAAAAAATCATCTTCACTATTTTACTTATATAATATGAAGTTTTGAAAGGCGATTGAGTTATCCACTAATTGTAGACTTAGGGATTTATATTTTTTGACAATATATCTATATAAAAGTTCTATCAAAGTTTTTAGCGAGGAATATAAAATATTACTTTCACGTATTTTATTCACATAACATAATTATATTGACATTATATGTCATGTTTTCTTCGTCAATAATATTACATGATATATTAATGCCAAACTTATGTGACATTTAATCACGAGTCATGTTTGAAATGATTGAGTTAGTTATTTGAAGAATATGATAAATGATAATGTGTAAAGAGAATGATTGAAGAATTCAATCGTGAAAACATAAAGATTATGATAAAATTACTTTGATATATGATAGCCAATGAAATACAAAGATTGAATTTAAAGACATGAAAATAGAACGTCGGAAACCTTTTAAGGAGATCACTTAAACTGAGTGACAAAAATGGGATTAGTCTTTTTTATCACTTAAATTGGTACGAGTTGAAGTCTTTGAGGCATTATAGTGTCATTTTTACATAAAGTGAGTCTAGCCACTCTAATGACTAATCTTTTAGAGCTTACATTCACTAAAACATTGAAGATTCTTGTCGTTATCCTACACAAATACATGACATTGAAAATTCCGGGGCTTTACAAATTCGGGGTCCTAAAACCCTAGCTTCACTAGCCTTACCCTTGAGCCACCCTGCAATGTAGGCATGAACAAAACCGGGTATTCGCCCCAACCCGAAACAGGTTTTGGTCAAACCCGGTCAAACCGGGTTTTGACCAACCCGAACCGGGTTTTTTTCGGGTTTCAACCGGGTTTTTGACATGGTTCAAACCGGTTTTTCGGGTTTTTTCCGGGTTTTCGAACGGTTTTCCAACCCAACCCGATTTCGAATTCAAAATACCTAACCCGGTTTGGTACCCGCCGGGTACTAAGAAAACCCGAACCGGGTAGGGTAAAACCTGATAGGATCGATTCGGATATTCGGGTTTAAAATCGGGTAGGGTATAAAACCCGGGTTTTTTTTTTCCACCACTACTGTAATGTATAACACAATATTGCCATTGTAAATTTTTTTACCCTTGGGCTTTCCAAACTCAGTGGCCCAATTATGTTCTTTTAACAAGTTCGGGTTAATTACATATTTCCCCACCTTAAACCTATCAAATATCATATATACCCACTTTACTTTCAAAATAACAAATATACCCAATTCTCTAATTTAATTATATTTAAATCAAAAGAATCACTAATAATTATTCATTTACTCACCTAATGACAATAATACCCTTATCTATTTGTTTCTCTATCTCCGATCAATACTTTAAGATTCTTAATCACAAATATAACAAACTAGTTACAACTTACAAACTATCGACCTGCAAATAGACAAAAACTAAAATAAACAAAAGGAAAACGAGCAAGAAATATTTTATTGTTTATAGTGTTATAGTCCCTTAACCTAATTTACGATAGTAGAAAAGTGAAGAAAGTTCTTTCTGTATGTACTAACTTTTTGTTAACCGTAGGTAATTCAACCATTAAATGAGCCACTGAACAAAATTAAAAGAAGAATTTACGAAAACAAATAAAGGCACGTTAACTTTTATAACATTTGATAAAACAAACAAAAAAGTATTTTGGATGATTGAATTGATCGGCGACAATGTAAAAAAACTTAGCCGGAGGGTTTTGCCTCCTTTTAGAAAAGGAGTGAGGGTATTATTGTCATTAGGTGAGTAAATGAATAATTATTAAAGATTCTTTTGATTTAAATATAATTAACTTAGAGAATTGGGTATATTTGTTATTTTGAAAGTAAAGTGGGTATATATGATATTTGATAGGTTTAAGGTGGGAAAATATGTAATTAACCCAACAAGTTCTTAAGTAAGCATATACGTCTACAAAACTAATGTGAAATAGTAATACTAATTAATTAACTATGTGTTGACATAGATACGATTCAATACAAAAAACAAACAATCTTAAATTATATATAAGAAACACGTGATGATGTCATCAAAAATCTAATCAACCAATAGAATTACTCAATTTTGTCCAATTAGCTAAATTATAGGATTTAGTGACATCATAAATCATTAATTATTTATTATATAAAGAAAAATAATTATTATAACTTTATCCAAATAGGTATTCGTAATACATTAGGACTATTATCATATCACAATATGTATTCGTAATATATTAGGACTATTATCATATCACAATTTGATTTGATGATGCGTTGATGAGATTTAATCCTTCATAGCAACAACTTTTAAAATCTATTTGTTTTCGTCCAACCCCGTGTAATACACGGGTATAGAGTCTAGTTAACTTTATCAAGGAAACACGATTGAGTTTACTTCTTTTGACCAACTAGCATTTGTTACAGCTTACAGGGTCCGTCAGTTTTAGAGCACGGGCAAAGTTGTTCTCGTGTTAGTCGTGTACAACTATCAGTTACATAAGCACGACTGACTACAATTACCAAATTACAAAAATTACCCTTGTCATGACTTATATCACTACTAACTGTCTAACTTATATCACATCTTATTTTATTTTTAATTTACCTCTCTAACAAAACACGTAACAATATAACATTCATATATAAACTGGAAAATACATCAAATTGAATAAAACTATAATGTTAAATAAATAAAATTACATTAACAAACTCGAAAGTCTCATAAGAATCCCAGGTTTAAGGCTCAGTAGGTAATTATCTTGTGATAACAGAAAAAAGTTCTACAAATGATCATGTCAATAACCAAGGTCACGTACATCTGATCCACACATATATTGTAGATTCCTATCCGTTTACTTGTATACCGGTATTTAAAAAAAAAAAAAAAAAGAAAGTGAGTAGTTATACTGATTATTTAATTATGCGAAATTTTAACCAGATTTTTCATGCTAGTTTAAAACCAGGCCCGGCCATAAGCCCCTAAGGGTGTGTTACCTGGGCTGTAGCACAGGGCCCAAAACTTTGGGGGCCCAATACATCGATTACTTAGTCTAGTTTAGTGGGCAAGTCTGTGTTATTTGAAGCTAAGTTCAAGTCATCGAGTGCTGAATATGGTTTTAAGCATTTACTAACTTTTTTACATGCTAATACGTAGTTATATTTTTCATACTTACCAAGCGGCTAGTTTTGTTTTAACTATCACTAGCTTAAAAAGCCCGCGACATTTCATATATGTATAGTTTTAAGACCCGCGACAACACGAGCGACTAAATTGAAAGATATTGAGATCCTTGTGAATCCATTGATATCAATATGAGAAAAAACGTATAGATTGATGGATCATATATTGATATATATAAGGTTAGAAATAAAGAATTATAATTATGAAAAGATTCGAATGTGATACATTTTTATTTTAGATAGTAATGATTTTGCTTATATTTATGAAGTAAATTTGTTAATATTGAGAATATATCGTGAAATTTGTGTACGTTTTTATTTTATTTAATGGTAATATAAATCGGATTTTTTTTAATTAATATATTTAATAATTAAGGGTTTAAAAGATAGTTTCTTATTTTGTGGGAGTAAATTGTAACATTATTATTTTTAATCTGATTTAATTATATATCGTTGGATCAAATTGAAAAACTCTATCGAAGGGTCCAAGATTCCTCCATGGGGTTTTGGTTTAATTATATAAATATAAATAATAAGACTAGTTTATTGTACTAAAAATTTATTAAATGTATAAATTTCATTGATTTAATATTCAATCTTCTAAGTAGAATATTGTTGGATCCGAAAATTTATTTATACAATTCAATAAACAATTCACAAAATATTTCATATCAATACAAAACTCAATTAAGAGCTTGAATAAGGGGCCTAGTTTCAAATTACGACACAGGGCCAACAAAATTTACAGACGGGGCCTGATTAAAATTTGACAATTTATGTGTAATTCATCGGCACAAATTACTTATAGCAAAAAAAACATGTAATTAGTACTTATATATCTAATATATATATATATATATATATATATATATATATATATATATATATATATATATATATATATATATATATATATATATATATTACTTATAAAGCATCTTATATATTACGAATCTTAAACTCTTAAAAATAACTAAAATTCCCAATTTACCCTTATTACATTTATAAGTAACAACTACCTTAAATAGAAAATCTTTATTCCAAAACTGATACCTGATTGATACATTTGACTTTGGTTTATTATGCTTTTTAATTTCTTTCATAATTTAATTTTTTTGCCACCAACTGGATACTTACTTTCTAATTGTATATAATTTTTTAAATTTAATGTTTTGTCCAGAAATTTTGAAGTTGAATTTACAAGATAAGTTAAATTCCACATAAAATGTTTTGTTAAATAACATACATGATTATAATAAGATTTATCTTAGTTTATATTAAATATCTATACCTCTATATTTATTTGTAAAGCATTTGAACATATTATGTTAACCAATAAAACTATTATCTATTAAATAATATTAGAAAATGTTATATTACTATTCAAGGATGTCGTGTTAATTTGACAAACATATTATCGCATGTAGCAAAAATAGATAAATTAACTATCACCGCCGCATTGCGCGGGCAACGTACTATTACATTTAAAAAGAGTAAATATACCCTGAAAAATTTGGTGTATTGTCATCAACTTATTATAAGCCATACGAACATATGGCGTAATACTATGTGTAATGGAAATGATTGTTACAGCTTATCTATTTGTGTAATGGAAATGATTGTTACAGCTTATTTATTTGACTTGACTAACACTTTTCCTTAATGAATATAGTTGCTAAATAAATACATGCAGTTTTTCTTGATTCAATATTTATAAAAATCAAAATTAACGGAATGAGAATTTTATTTGTTAACAATCAAAGTGTATAAATTTTTGCACCCGCTTCAACGTCCAGATATACCAACCCTTGTTATGTACGAGAATTTTCTCCGACGGGATTGAGAATATGTAACTTTGATATCTAAATTAAAGCCGTATTTCACTTGGGAGTTGATATATACAACACACAAATTGATGTTTACACCATACTGTACAAGTATTTAAGCACACAGTACAAGTACATCATAACACAATTTTGGTGTATGCATCAAATTGTGTGTTGTAGATATCATCACCCATTTCATTTAGTTATGGAGTAGTATGTAATATTTTTTCACATACTACAATATAATTTTAATTTTTTTTTTTGCATCATACCAATCACTTAAAGTGTTTTCCTTGTTACCATCCAAAGAATATTTAAAAAGATTAATGAACATTAAATACTCCGGCCCATCTGTCTCAAAATAAATATCTAAATTTCCATTTCATTTTGGGAAATAAGTTTCTACTTTCAAAAATAACATATTAACTTTATCATTTAACTTTCAATATACTTTTTCTCAAAACTGATACCGGAAGGTCTGTGCAAAAAGTAAAGGTAAAAGTGTCATAATCACTACTAGACAATTTAATTTATTAAACTCCATGAATACTAATTGTGGACACTTATTTTGGGACGGAGGGAAAAATTAACAATATAATAATAATAATAATAATAATAATAATAATAATAATAATAATAATAATAATAAATAATAATAATAATAGAAAATGGAAAAAAATAAGGAAAAAAAAACTAATAATTTTGCAAGCCATTGGATTCGAACCATGGTGGCTAGGGAATGAATGATGAGCGCCAACCAACCATCTAAGACCGTTCCAATGGTACCCGTCAGTTAAAACGGAAGGAATCGTCACCGATGGCACCGGCCCGTCGGTTTTTTCCGTCAGAAAACCGACGTTGCTTTGGTTGGTTTGCGTGGGGCCAGCTTAATATTTTAATTATTTTTTATTTTTTTTAATTTGTAGAAATAAAGGTAAATTGGTAAATGTGGGACCCAAAAAATAAAGTGACAGGGTCACTAATGACAAGGGTCCGTCAGTTTCAGTATGTTTTGGAAAAAACAAAACTGATGTGACGCTGACGTTACCCAATCGATTTCAGTCAGTTTTTGTCACCAGTGTGTATGGTCTAATGCACTACTTATTGTTTAATTCATTAAACAAATTATATATACTATAAGAGACGCCACCTAATAAAATTGTACTGTTAGTATATTATCATTTATATACACAAGTTAGGATAGTTATATTGATAACTTTAAATATATTAGTTTTAATATAGGGTGTTGATATATACAACACACTTTTTAATGCATACATGAAATTATTAATTTTTTTACCTATTTTTTTAGCCTCACATAAAATCTTGTCCAAAAAAATACTTTGTTAAAATTATACCAACCCGGATGTGAAGCGCAAATGCGTCTGCCTTATGATTTTTGTGCATATCCGGGAACGCGAGTACAGACACGGAGCGCAAATGGCTTTTGCGCTTTGCGTCCCGATGTTAATTTGCGTTTTGCGTATATAGGTAATACAAAAGGTATACACAAAGGGCAAAAGCCATTTGCGCTACGTGTTTGTAATCGTATTCCTAGGCAGGCGCAAAAATCCTAAGGCATTGCACTTTGCATCCGGGTAGGGTATATTTTTAATAACTTTTTTTTTTGACAAATTTTATTGTGTGGTAAAAAAATTGGGTAAAAAGATTAATTTCCCTCAAAGATACGCATTGCAGTGTTGTTAGGTATTAAATCATGATAAGTAAACGTTGATGTATGAAGCAAATTGTTTGTTGTATTTTGATGTGTAAAATCTAGTTATAAAAATAAACAAAGAAATACCATGAATTAACCATTACACATATAGGCAAGTGTACCCTATCGTGTATAGTATAGCTTCGGTAAGTCCACGTTCGATCCACAGGGAACATCAATTCAAGAGTTATAATTAAAACGCAATTAATTTAGGCAAGTATTTAAACGTGGGGTTTTGTGGCTGAATTGTCACTTTGCTTAAAACTACTTTTCAATTAAACTAATGACAAGTGGATTATGAAGAATCAAGTAAATAAGTTGTTCTTATGATTAAAACGACACTTACTTGGACTAGCTTACTAATGAATTTGGGGTATTTGTTAAGACCAGTTATTCGTTTGGGAATTATAAATCTATTTAAGCTAGGATTAACATTCGCTATCTCCTAAACCTTAATGTCGATTTTAAAGACATCCGCCATATTCACTATCCTACACATCTGATTTAGTTGTCTAACTTATTTAAAATCCGCGTTCGCGATCAGTTAACAATCATACATTGACATATAATTGTAATGAACCAATTAGATGAAGAACATTCGCTATAATCACCAATCAATTCACAAATAAGCTTTAACAATTAACTAGAACTCAAATACGCAAGAATTGTCGATTAAACGTAAATTAAATTAAATAACTCTAAAGGTTAACACCCCTTAATCATTAGTTCTTATCATCCAAGTAAGCGTTAAAAGAATTAGCTTCTCATAATTAAAGTTAAACAAACGCAATCAATAACTGAAATCAAAGTAAACATCGTTTCGGAAGAAAATAGTATAAACCGAATGATTATAGCGTAATTATGATTGATCCTTGAAACCAATTTATTAGAGTTTATGATTTGATCTTCAAAAACTCCAAAAGCTGCTCCAAAGAACCTTCAGTTCATAGCTTAGTAGTTCATATCAAGAATTTGATTTTAGGGTATTTTTACAGTTATATTTATACCCTTTCCAAAAATTTCCGTCCAGGCATTCATACCCCGCAGGTATTACCTCTACCCGGTGGGTACTATGTACTTTTGAGACCCCCCAACTTTTGCAAATATGTAGCCCTCTGAATTCCGGTCATTTGGGCTTTTGAATCAACTCAATCTGAGTCCGTATGAGGGAGATATGGTCAAAATGGTGAAGCCTCGCCAAATCTGCTAAATCATCCATCTTTTCATCTTTTCTTCATCAATCAATAATTAACCTTAACACATGAAATCAATTTCAAACTAAATAAGTACCGAAAGTTCATGAAATTAACCACAAAACACATATATAAGCAATGATATCGCGTATGATAAACAAGTATAAAACGTGCGATATCATATTTATAAATGGCCTTTAATACGTATCTTAAATCTTAATTGATTCGGGATAATATGTATAACGCCCCAAAATTTTACAACTGTTTTTTTTTTTTTTTTTTTTTTAAACAATTCGGAAGCTCAAGTCCCAAAACATATATATACATAAAATGACATGTCGTCATCTTCCATTACCTAAGTTCTAAGTATTGATTATTACCGATTACAAAACAATCCTTTATATCCTGGGCATTATATAATCACACATTTTAAACTGTATTAAATAAATCAGAGTAATACTAGTCAAACATTCTTCAGTTACTCCTTGACCCGCCCATAACAAGAGATATTAACCTGCAAGGAGTAAACAACGAGGGATTAGCACGAAGCTAAGTGAGTTAACTCATCACTAACAATACAACTTAGTTTAACACTATGAGTTCACCACATTTAACACTTTGACTCAACATCACCAGAGGATCGGTGGCCCTTGTGGCGCCCTCAGCCGCGGTGGCCCACCAAGCGACACTTACACCAACTGCAGGCCAATATAGTGGTTAACCGATAACTGTTTGTTACCTTTAGTCAACACAAGCCTTACTTACAACGAATGTTCACAATCCTTGTGTTGACTAACTTGTAACCACACAGTCCAACATAGTTGACCTCTATTAACACAGTTACCAATAGGTCACTTAACACTTAACACTTTAACACTTTAACACAATTCACTATTCAACTTAACACAGGAATAACACTTAACACTTGAAGTAACCACAATAGTGATCACTAAATTATAGTGAGAGATCAAAGTCCACTCACCGACTACCATAGTCGCCCACTCAGTAGTCTAATATCACTGAGTCTTCTCCACATCTGGAAATACAACAAAATACACAAGTCAGTTACTTGTATCAATGTGAAATACTATCACATAATGTAATCAAAATCTAAATAATTCAATCAAGTAATTACAACACAATGATTAGTTAATCCAAATCATCAATCCATCACTCCCATGGAATTGGCTATACTTGATTCGAGCATTCAAGTATTCAACTTTTCAAATTATGACTTATAGTCATTTAACACAATTCAATCCAAGATTAATAATAACCAATTTAACTTCACTATCAAATTATGAACATAGAATCATCTCATCACATTGATCCAAATCAATTATAGTTAATCAAAATAAGTAACCATCAACCTCATATATTAAGAATTCACAATTTAACTAATCCATTAATTCATTAATAACTCATGATCATCACCATGCTCATCTTAGCTTATAAATAACAATCTCATCTAACTACCCATCAATAAACACTTTCACTTGCATATAATTCACACAACTTGATTAATCCACTATTAGGTTATATTATAGCTACTAACACTCTTATTAACACTTATTAACACCATTTCAACTAATATCAAACTTTAGTTTATGATTAATACCATTAACCCATCAAAAAGCACCATGAACTCATCAAAATCTCAAGAAGTTTAAGAACCCTAATCAAAGTTATAACTTAAAGCATGACTCATGATACCTAACATCATTAACAAGTATAACAATCATCAATTTCACCAACTTAAACCTCTATTTTCGGATTCAAGTAATTAACCCATCAAAATCATGATAAAACTTAAGAACCAAGATTAATTTACAAACTTAAGCTTGAATCTTGCTAGATATCAACAACAATAAGCTTAACTAACATCAATTTCGCATAATCAAAGCTTAAATTCGAATTATAACCAAGAACACTAAAACCCCCAAATTTCTAGGGTTCATACATCATGAATTAGGGACTTACAAGTTGAATAGAAAGATTAGGAGATGATAATCTATCCTCTTGAAGCTTGAATTCGAATTTTGTAGCTCCAATTTGATTATTTCTTCATGATTTTGTAGATTTAGGGTTATATGTATGTGTGTGTGTTCATACGTATGTATGTATGTATATGTGTGGAATAAAAACCAATTTATTCCATAAAGTATAGCATATAAGTGTTAGTTTTCGTTCCCCGTATTTATTATTGTCTGGAACTTAAAAATCATTTGCGAGGAAAACTATTTTATTTTACCGTCACCTTGATTTAATTAAAACAATCAATATTTCACTAGCCACAATATTTCCTGAGGCTTATCGACCTATTAATTATACAATCAAACGCAATAACAATTTTAAATCGCATTTAAAATTTACAGAAAATACCTATTACTTCTAGACCCAATTTGAGGATGTTACAAATCTCTCCCCCTTAAAGAGATTTCGTCCTCGAAATCTAATCAACCTTAATTATTCTAAAGAACTCAATCACGTGACATCTCTCATTCCTTATATGAGATTCTACTAACACAATATTTCCAGTTTATTAATATTGCACTCTTCGTACTACTCTAACATCGTAATTACTCATCACTATATTCATCTAAAGTGTGTACACAACTTAAATCACCTAGGCATGACATGCTTATGCATACATTTCACTACACACTCCATGTACCTACATATATATTATTTCATCGACTCACACACGATTAGTGTGTATCTCAATTAGATTCACGAAAACACATAAATTATGTCTCATACTCAATTTAACTTGCAATACTATACAACAAGTGTAATATTTATCACTTAAAATAGTTACTCCCTTGAGCAACTCTTAATTATTTGCACACAATTTAAATTCTATCTACATATACATATCCACATGTACATGTTTCTATTTCTTACCTTAACATATGATATGTATCTAAATCATATTTTCATGCATACTATGATCACTTAAGGAAATTATTCCCAATTAATCACTTTAAACAGGTAATCACTTGACGTAAGTGAATAACATTATCGTGCACATAACGTTCTCTTAACACTAAAAACTAGCGACGTGCTAGAATCTTTAAAATAGATATATGATTTATACCCCTTTTTAACAGCAAAACAATGATTATGAAAATCGCAATACACCTAACAACAATGAAATTTAAATTACAATTCATAACTAGCATTTACGCTAGTACCACATATCACTACTGTATTTGATAATCTTTTATTTAAAAGTATCTCAAACTCATATAACACTATTCACATATTAACAAGCAAAATACAAGTCAATTCTCATGGTTAAAACCATTATCACTTAATCACCAAGTCACTTAGTACCAATTCAAATTGGATAATTACCAAGTTTTTTCATCAACGAGTACATTGCCATTCAAGCGCAAGTACCATTCCAACAAAATGTGCTAACCACACACACATTTTTCAACAATATTTCATTAATCAATCATATTTCGTTGACTTCTCATTAGATTATTTCACATTTCCATCATTTCTATACGCAACCTATCATTTCACTTTGATATTATGCATATAATAACAATCAAATTTCACACAATTCTCAATTAATAATAATATAACTATCAATCAAAAGGCTCTATATATATATATTTATATATAACTATCTCAATGTCAACATCGAAAACCTACAATTTTTAAGGTCACATCAATTTCTCTGGTACTTGGTAGCCTCAATACTCCATGTGAAATGACATAATATAAATACGTTGGCCAGACGTCGTCATATTATGTCAGTCACACTTAATTCTCAGACCACTTCATACCATCAATCTCTAAAATGATTAACTTTTACTCTCACATATATCACAATGCTAAAATCAATAATTATCACACATATAGTAACACTTTGTAATAGGTTTATGACCAAGTATTAACTTGTTACTATTTTCATTTATCACTTGAATGTGAAACTACTCACAAAATTAAGTAAACATAATAATTCAATCATCTAACACATTCCTCATTATCTTATTAACACATGTATAAGTTTTAACACAACTAAATCAATTTAACACCCTCTCTACACGATTCAATATCAATCACTTAACACTTTAATTATCCAGTATAATACTCTATATAACATTTAGCACTAAGTACCCTGTTAAAATACCAGGTCATATTCCACATATATTCATCAATATATAATTTCTAAGTTGATTAATAAATAACCTTCCATATTTAGTTATCAAGCAAGAGTAAGCTCCTACAATACTCTTCAACTCTTACAAATACTTATTCAATCATATTAAGTATTTCACATAATGTAATTAACATGATTACATAATCAATATTTATTTACCCTAACAAGCAACAATCAACAATACCCTTACTGGTATACTATGCAGTTAAATAAACTGCCTACAAACAACTCCTACACAAAGAGCCATATAAACCTCTTAAAACAACTTTTAATATTGCATATAGTCACAGGAATGATCTCTGGGCTCAAAGAAACAAAAGCCCAATACAATTCATAAGCTAAAAGTCCGAAATAATGTCCGAAAAACAATAAAACGCGATTTTCGGGCCCCAAACGACCCCGAAGTGCCGAAAACTGACAGGGCTCATGGCAAAGCGATCAGCTTTGACCGTTGGGCCGTTTTTGAGTTGACATGTAAATTTCGTCTTAATCGGACACCGAAATTTTCTAAAAATTTTTCTACGTCAAGTATTACGTCGAACGTCGCAAGAATTTTTTTTTTTTTTATACTAACGCGATCCGGGAAACAGGTCAGGATCGCGTTCCCTATTGAAAAATATTCTGTAACCAAATTAGGCATACAAACGCGATCCGGAGAAGTGAGCGGGATCGCGTTCCCAAGAGAAAACGCATCTGAACACGAAATACACACACAAAAGCGATCCTGGAAAATGGCTGGGATCGCGTTCCCAAACATAAAAATAATCTGAGACAAAATAACACGTACGAACGCGATCCAGAAAAACTTGTTGGGATCGCGTTCCCAAGCAAAAATCTGAGATTCAGAAAAATCATATTTTTAGCCAATTTCAAACGCGTATAACTTTTTACTCTTTTAGAGTTAAACTCTAAAATTTTGCAGGCACATCCACTATGCCAAAATGAAACTTTCTCTTTTTACACTTTTTCAATTTACTCGTTTTACGAGAAAACGGACGTACGACTCATTTTTGACCATTTTCGACCATTTTGGTTGACACGCTATATTTCAAACGACTTGGTTTCTGACTTCCACCTTTTACCAACATGTTTCTATATACATTAGTGACGTGTGGGCATATTCATCATATACAAACACTCATTCTACATTATTTTAACACGTTGACCCGTTTAGGGGTCAAAATGGACAATTTTAATAAGAACAACCACTTTGACTACCCAAAACACTTTCAACACACATTTTCACCATATGTAAGTCTTAAAGTAACTTTAATACTGTTTACACTCGAACCAACAAGTATTTTAACCACTTTACCAATAGGTGACCCATTTGGGCACTTAAATGACCCGTTTGGTTTTACGACCATATGATCACCATTCCAACACCCAACCCACACTTCTTTGACTATTCCAAGTCAAACTAACCCACTTTCATCATTAGTTTCATATTATCACCCTAAAACATCAAGTTCACAAAATTTCACCATATATACACCAATTTCAACATATAATTTCAAATTTGACTTTTCACAACTTGTCATCGCACATTTAGACTTATTGACCGCTTTGACTTTCTTATTACACTATTAGTAATACAAAGATCATAATTCACCCTAATCATGATCAATGCTAAACATTTAGACATCTAGTCACATTCCTCACTTCATAGCATGGCATAGCATGGCAATTATCAAGTTTGACACAATTACATTCAACATTGACCTTTCCAAGTCAATAGCATATATTTCAACAACTAGACACATTCTAAGTCACACAACAATACAACTCCAAACTTATAAATGGATACACCCGCAACCCATTGATTTCATCATAGTGTGTCACATCAAATTAGATTATCATTTATCAATTATTTCCCTAGCAAGGATATATAATCACACCTTGCATATACACTTAATTCCACATAACACAACTGTTACACTTTAGTCACCAATGTATCTACACACAATTTCAACTTCTTAATTACATACTAATAGCTCTATCACCTTATTAGCAAGTAATAATCACCAACAATTCAATTTACTTTACTAATAATCATAACATAGTAAAGTAAAACAATTAAAATTTATTGAAATTCACCAAGTTTATCAGAAATTACCTGGCACATCTAGGCCCACGAGTGTTGAGGATTGAGAATACCAATCGGTTCCTCACTATCCTCCGTCTCTGCACTCAAAACAACAATCTAACACATTGTTATAGATTAGTTCACATTTAACAACAACTTGCTCATACCACCACTAATCCCACCTCGGAATGTTTGACCACCATCACTAGGCTTGGGATTGAACAATCCAACCATTGTTCAATTCGCCCAAACCTATGCTCTGATACCAACTTATAACGCCCCAAAATTTTACAACTGTTTTTTTTTTTTTTTTTTTTTAAAACAATTCGGAAGCTCAAGTCCCAAAACATATATATACATAAAATGACATGTCGTCATCTTCCATTACCTAAGTTCTAAGTATTGATTATTACCGATTACAAAACAATCCTTTATATCCTGGGCATTATATAATCACACATTTTAAACTGTATTAAATAAATCAGAGTAATCCTAGTCAAACATTCTTCAGTTACTCCTTGACCCGCCCATAACAAGAGATATTAACCTGCAAGGAGTAAACAACGAGGGATTAGCACGAAGCTAAGTGAGTTAACTCATCACTAACAATACAACTTAGTTTAACACTATGAGTTCACCACATTTAACACTTTGACTCAACATCACCAGAGGATCGGTGGCCCTTGTGGCGCCCTCAGCCGCGGTGGCCCACCAAGCGACACTTACACCAACTGCAGGCCAATACAGTGGTTAACCGATAACTGTTTGTTACCTTTAGTCAACACAAGCCTTACTTACAACGAATGTTCACAACCCTTGTGTTGACTAACCTGTAACCACACAGTCCAGCATAGTTGACCTCTATTAACACAGTTACCAATAGGTCACTTAACACTTAACACTTTAACACTTTAACACAATTCACTATTCAACTTAACACAGGAATAACACTTAACACTTGAAGTAACCACAATAGTGATCACTAAATTATAGTGAGAGATCAAAGTCCACTCACCGACTACCATAGTCGCCCACTCAGTAGTCTAATATCACTGAGTCTTCTCCACATCTGGAAATACAACAAAATACACAAGTCAGTTACTTGTATCAATGTGAAATACTATCACATAATGTAATCAAAATCTAAATAATTCAATCAAGTAATTACAACACAATGATTAGTTAATCCAAATCATCAATCCATCACTCCCATGGAATTGGCTATACTTGATTCGAGCATTCAAGTATTCAACTTTTCAAATTATGACTTATAGTCATTTAACACAATTCAATCCAAGATTAATAATAACCAATTTAACTTCACTATCAAATTATGAACATAGAATCATCTCATCACATTGATCCAAATCAATTATAGTTAATCAAAATAAGTAACCATCAACCTCATATATTAAGAATTCACAATTTAACTAATCCATTAATTCATTAATAACTCATGATCATCACCATGCTCATCTTAGCTTATAAATAACAATCTCATCTAACTACCCATCAATAAACACTTTCACTTGCATATAATTCACACAACTTGATTAATCCACTATTAGGTTATATTAAAGCTACTAACACTCTTATTAACACTTATTAACACCATTTCAACTAATATCAAGCTTTAGTTTATGATTAATACCATTAACCCATCAAAAAGCACCATGAACTCATCAAAATCTCAAGAAGTTTAAGAACCCTAATCAAAGTTATAACTTAAAGCATGACTCATGATACCTAACATCATTAACAAGTATAACAATCATCAATTTCACCAACTTAAACCTCTATTTTCGGATTCAAGTAATTAACCCATCAAAATCATGATAAAACTTAAGAACCAAGATTAATTTACAAACTTAAGCTTGAATCTTGCTAGATATCAACAACAATAAGCTTAACTAACATCAATTTCGCATAATCAAAGCTTAAATTCGAATTATAACCAAGAACACTAAAACCCCCAAATTTTTAGGGTTCATACATCATGAATTAGGGACTTACAAGTTGAATAGAAAGATTAGGAGATGATAATCTATCCTCTTGAAGCTTGAATTCGAATTTTGTAGCTCCAATTTGATTATTTCTTCATGATTTTGTAGATTTAGGGTTATATGTATGTGTGTGTGTTCATACGTATGTATGTATGTATATGTGTGGAATAAAAACCAATTTATTCCATAAAGTATAGCATATAAGTGTTAGTTTTCGTTCCCCGTATTTATTATTGTCTGGAACTTAAAAATCATTTGCGAGGAAAACTATTTTATTTTACCGTCACCTTGATTTAATTAAAACAATCAATATTTCACTAGCCACAATATTTCCTGAGGCTTATCGACCTATTAATTATACAATCAAACGCAATAACAATTTTAAATCGCATTTAAAATTTACAGAAAATACCTATTACTTCTAGACCCAATTTGAGGATGTTACAATATGATATTTTAGCACATATAATCACCAAAGGTGATTCTAACTTTTCATAACCTATTCATACTCAATACACTATTGTAACTCACTTCATTTTATTTCTACTATAAAATAGAAACCATCTAGCATAATTATTTACATATTTGTTTATTTTCATATAGCCATCAATAAAATATTCTAAAATTATATTATATTCAACCTAGCTATTATATCAAAAGAAAATCTTAATTATATATATATATATATATATATATATATATATATATATATATATATATATATATATATATATATATATATATATAATATAACAGCTCAAATATATACGTGCGAAATGTATTAGTTCATAGAATTAGAATATTAGAATATATACCATGATCAAATATATATGTAGATTATAATAATGTTAAAAAAAATGATGATGATTTTACATTTGTGAATAATATTAAGTTACTATAAATAAAATTATAAAATTGTTATTTCTAATGTAAAATTCTAAAATCGATAATCATATATATTTTAATTATTTCCGTTGTAATAATTGTGTCTCTTATGACGATATTAACACGTAATTATTTGAATAATTGGATGACAAGTATATTAACACCCGTGAATTTTCATCAACTTTTTATCATTTATGTCGGAGTCTAAGTACGTTGGAAGCGTGTTTAAAACTAAATATACAACATATCTAAATTGAACTAGCTCTTCAAGTAAGCAGTTGAGTTGTCATTTGGTCCCACATAACATTTTTCTTCTATCTAAGTTGTATTGACCTGAGATATACACGTAGATGCATATGCCTAAAGGCTTAGTGAATTCGTGTGTTTTTGTACAAAATATCACACACAATATGCAAATGATGACGTGTAAAATATGAAATGTAAAATATATAAAATATGTTGAGATCTCCGTGTCGTGGTAAATCAGGTAATCCAACAAGTCTAAATATTAATAAGTATGTGGGCTATCTATGTCACGACTATCCATACAAGTCTAAATATTATAGACAAGTATCTGCTAGTATCGACTTAGTATCACAAGATGCCTCCTGTGTACTAATCGTACTTTATATAAGCCAACGACTATGTTTCAGCCTCTGATTTGACCAATGACTACCGTGACATCTATGTATGTATCAAAATCAAACCGTGCTAATAAATGCAATTAACAGTTAAACAAATAATCAGATAATCACGTGGTATATCGTATATATCTCAGTTTTAAAAATAACACGAAACTCACCTTGAGACTTTGGGTTATGTTAGTTCTTCTTTTCAACGTATACATGTACATAATATTATCATCATGATGTACAAAAATACAAATATATAATTGTTTAGAATTTTGGTACTATATATAAATTGTACAAACTAACTTATAAATACGTTTTTGTTAGCTAATGTAGGATTGACTACATTATCAAGAGTAAAAATGTTACTGATTTGTTAACATTATTTATATTAAATATTGCATTGAAAGTCTACATGCATAAATTAAAGAAATACACAATTAAAGTAATTAAAATTACTAATTGAATAAAAGGATGAAGTATAATCATATTTACCTTGATAATGGTCTAGTGCATGCATATATGCATGTGTATCTAGATATGTACATGGGTTATGTATATGTGTATGAGATCATGGGACTTAAAAAGGTGAAAGTGTAAGTTGATATGTAGAATTATGGTTAGTATTTATAGAATGAAGCTAAGTAGGTTACTCATCAAGTTTTGACAATGGATCTTAACAGCTAGCAATTAGGATGTGTAGATGTCACTTGTATAAACAAGCTTACCATGGAAGTAGTTGAATTAGTACTTATATTTCTAAGTCAAATTTCGTGGATTGAATGAATCCAACCTTTTGAATTTTTAAAAGAAACATAAATGTATTTGCTAATTAACTTAAAACTAACTGGCTATCTAAATTGGTAACAGTGTATTGTCATTTGTCATAAAACTCTTGTATGATTTTTAACTCGACCGTTATGTAAAATATATATGAATTATCTCACTTTAATGTTTACTGGTTCGTTAGAAATTCATATAAAAACAAAGTTTATTGTCATTTTTATATCTTTATAACAATGAGATATTCTAATATAAATATTTTAAATTTTAAGATGTTACAAATCCTCCATCCTTAAAGGAATTTCATCCTCGAAATTCGTGTGATGTTATAACCAAGAATATTTAAATTCCTTTGAGATTCTCATCCCAAATATTGTCTCAAATCCTTGTACAAGGTTATAATTAAGTTACTTAGATCATATTAATCATCTAGTTGATCAGGGTAACACATTGATGCTTTGTATAATAAGACCACTTATGGTTGTATAAAAGTTATAACAAACTTTAATTTGTACGTATTAGGATAACCAAAGAATCATAAAAAATATATATATCTAAATAACATGTGACGGTAGATAAGTAATAAACATCACTTAGAAAATATAATTGAGTCAGATTAATTAGGTGTACTAGTTTTATAGCTTCCTATCTAATGTGTTGAGTTATTTTGGTGACATCACATGTACAAATACGATAATTATAGCATTGATTCATATAAGGATTGTAGAGTCATAACCTTATTGGTGATAAAGGCATCTAACATTATTTTCTTTGTCTAGGATATGAACTCGATTTATAAAAATCTTGTTAATTTTTATGTTAAAAAGTCTAACACATGGCCGGTATCCTAAATCTCTTTTGTAAATGATTAATGAAAATTGGATTGAGCAAGGTAATAACTAGATACATAATGCATATATAGCATCTCTCTAATAAGAAAATGAATATGACTCTTGCTCCTAATTGAACCATATAAAGGGGTGAGTATAAAAAAAATGAGTCAAATTTATCGTTAAAGAAGAAGCTCTTAGGGAATCAATATAAGCTAGATTGAAAATCCCCGTTGTTTATAACAAAGTCGTCGTATGATTCATGATTGTAAAATAATATTAATAGAAGAGAAATATGAAAGCACTTAGAGATAATTCGGAATGATCGAGGGCTCAACTCAAAATTTTCTAAGAGAATTTATTGAAACATATGTTCATATTATGAAAAATAATCCAGATAGATAACATGGATAAAGGCGTATGTCACAAGTAGAGAACAATCATGTGATTTGCTTGCTTACAATACTCAATAAATTAAACTACTCTTAAAATGACAAAAATGATTGGTGATGATGTGTAATTCAACAAGATTTAATAGAAGCTTATGATTTATATATATATATATATATATATATATATATATATATATATATATATATATATATATATATATATATTCCGATAGAAAATGAATTTTTTGATAAAGTGAAAATTGAAAACCAAAGAAAAAATGAATAAGAGTTTACTAATGTTCGAGCTTATATGTCCTATAATAATAATATCAAGGAGTTTACTAATGTTGTAAGAACTTGTGTTTGTGGTGATCTAAGGGAAGAATGTTTTGAAAGATAAAAATGAAAGGGTTCGGTACTATAATTCAGATATAGAGTAAACGAGTAAAAAAATAAAAAAAAATGATCGATGATAATCCCTAGCTAGCTTGGTATATCTTTGGATAATTGAAAGATATCAAAGAAAAGAGTGATATGGTCCCTATAAATCATACTATATATGATGAGTATTAATAATACAACTATACTAGAATTTTATGTTCTAGGAACACGATTCAAAAGTTTATATGAATGACTCTTAGATTGTCTCTCAGCACATATTAAATTACTTAAAAATTCAAATAATAAGGATTTACAAGATGATGATTGAAATGAGATACCTAAGAGTGGTTAGTGATTTTCTTTGAGTTGAAGAATGATAATCATGTTTCACACGAATCATATATATGAGTAGACCTTGTGTCGCTAAGTTTATGAAAGTAGATGTTTTGATTAAAGATCATAATCAAATAATAGTGAGTCTGATGAATTTTGCAGGACATTAAATCAAAGGAGTAAGGTTCAAATGAGTACACCAATTTTGAGTGAGAATGAGGGAACCAACAGATTTCTGCCATGTGTCACTTTATTCTCTCTCCTCCACACTTTATTCTCTCTCCTCCACATTTTTAAAAATTAAATATCTCACAAACGGTAAGTCGAAAAATCATGAAAATTGCACCATAAAATTCAGCGTTTTCTCCTCTTCGATTTACCGTCCCTCAAGGCATACTTTTGACAACTTTTTTTTCTTCTCATTTTTTGGTGGGTTTCACAAATTAGTAACATATGTGTTAGTGATTAGTTGTACATTTAATTTGTGGTTAAGGTTAGGGTTTAGGGTTTAGTAGGGTTTATGGTTTAGGGTTTATAAGGGTTTAGGGTTTAGAAGGGGTTCAAGGTTTAGGGTTTAGAAAGATTTAGGGTTTAGCGTTTTGTAAAGCGTTTAGGGTTTAGGGTTTGGGGTTTAGGGGTTAGGGTTTAGGGTTTGAGGTTTGGGGTTTCGGGGACGGCAAATCGAAGAGGAGAAAACGACGAATTTAATGGTGCAATTTTCATAATTTTTCGATTTGTCGTTTGTGAGATAATTGATGTTGGGGGTAAATGGGTTTTGTACATATGAAACATTCTCTTTGTACACATGGCTTGATATCATTGGTTCCCTCATTCTTACACAAATTCCTATTCTCATTTGAACCGTACCCTAAATCAAAGATACAATAAGATTCATTTATTTATTTATTTATTTATTATTATTATTATTATTATTATTGTTATTATTATTTATCATAGTATAGATAGGATTTTTAGGGTTGAATGGGCCAATTGGTGTTTCTGCCCAAACATGACTTTTTAATGTTAACTTGTGTTAAATCTCTAGCATTTTTTGAGACAGCTTTATTACTGAAATATATGTTGTTCATAAAACAACAACATAAGAGGCAATGAGCAATTTAAAATTTTCAAAATCCGTTATTATTGTATGGAGGTAGACACTACAAAAATTTAAATTTGAACTAGTATAGCCTATTGAGGTTAAGGTTAGGAAGATATACTTTTAACTAGAAGTACAACAATTAAAATTTCAAAATGAATGTTGTGTATATGAAGAATTATATTGTCTTCGAAAATTTGTGGAAATTGATGTGATGAGATAAAATGTGATGAATAGATATTTAGGAGGCCCATGGGAGTAATACTGGAGAACTCTCAAGAAATGAATTATATATTATTCTATGAATAACAATTCGTATCATTTGCAATGAGACTATATTTATTTAGTTATTTTCTTTTATTGTCTTAAATCTCAATCATATTTTATAATAATTATTGAGTTCATTATATTATTTCATTATATTCTTCCATTATTTACGTAGATTAATGTCCCTTTACCAAATTTTTAATTCTCGTAGAGTTTAAAATGAATATGGCTTTATGCCAAAAATCTTGTTAGTCTCTCATTCACTTACTTTTCAATCATAATCATACTTAGAGATGGCTATATTTTTATATTTTATTATACAACAAATGAATTATCAATATTTTAAGAACTTATTTTTGTTGGAATAGTGTCCAATATCATAACTAATTGATGAGACTATCATTAATGATAAAGTCTTTTTTGGGTTGCCCTCAATAAACGGTCAAGAGAAAGATGAAGGATAATATTAATAGTATTAATATTATATTTAATTGTTTAATTAATTAATAATAGTTTATTAATTAGAAATTTAAAAATAATTAAATCTGGCGGAAGATTCCAGAAACTGACTCAACCGCCGGTTGGAAGGTCCAACCGCCGGTTGGAAGGTCCAACCGCCGGTTGAGGTTAGGGTTTCTAAGGCGGTGGAATTCGCAGACTTGGAGTACAAGTCAAACAGCTCCAACCGCCGGTTGGAAGGTCCAACCGCCGGTTGGGAGTCGAATTCAGCAAACTGAAGGGTTTCTTCCATAACTATAAATAGGGGCATCCTATACCTTCATAATATAACGAATCAGATACGAATTTTCAAGGGTTTTCGAAAATTCGACTTTCTCTTGGGTTTTTTGGTGTGAAGCATTAGAGGTATTCTACTTTGGGTACTTGCCTCCAAGTAACGAAGCTCTGCTCGTTGGTCTGCTCGCGAGAAATAGGTTTTCTCTAAGGTTAGTGTTTTCCTTATTTTCTTTATCCAATTTATTCATTGTACTATGTTGTTAAAGTTAAAGATCCCTTAGGGTTTTAGTTTCCTAATTGCTTTAGATTATTTAAAATTTTGTTATTTCGCTGCGTGTATAATAATCTAGTTAGAGAATAGAAAACCCAACAGTGGTATCAGAGCCATAGCTTAACAAATAGTAGCATGAAATTATTTGCAATAGTATGTAGGTAAAGATAAATTGGAAAACGAATTATCTAAATAGGTAATATGTATTTATAGTTTAGATATTGATAATTTTAAATTGTTTAAAATAGACCACAAATTTTAAAAGGTTTAAAATAGAACCCTAAACTTCAAGAGAGATTATATGTATAATATGATTTATATATATATATATGTATAATTAAAGTCTAAATACATCGTCAGTCAATTGATAAATTGGCTCACCCATAAGGAACAAACTATAAGAGAGGTATAAGGCAGGTCGCTCAGCTTCCCTAAAGAAGTCAGGTTTTTAATAAGCTTCGCGCTGACCTACTTCTCCGCTTCTTTGTGCGTTCGATGGAGCTACCGAGGACCTTTGATAGGATGATGTCAAGATTAAAAGTAAACTTAAAATAGTAAAACAAAATCCCATTTTAGCTATAGGAAATGATGAATAGTATGCTAACCCATGAAAATCCGCACATCTCTCGTATGAATTGTTAATGGAGCGTGTGTGGTTTACCGGCACATTAATATGAGGACGTAATGAGAGGTGATTGAGACTCGCGATTCTTAAGCATACTCGAGCCGGGGATCACGCGGGGTTTGCATGGTTAATTCACCATCTTGTTCATGATCCTCGGCATACGAGTCATGAATAGTAGATGTGCATAACCGAGATTAACATGCCATTGATAGAAATCAATGAATCTCAAAGATCTAGGAGTTTCATAAGAAATGAAATAGATAAAAGTATTTTAGTTATATGATTACGACGACCCTTTTCATAAAAATGAAAATATAGATCCTAGCCTTAATTTAGAAAATTGGGTAAATAATTAAGGAATATTCAAACTAACTAAAACTGTTTTATCTCATAGATGGCTAATTTAAATGGTGCAAATCCTCCCGTCCCCAATCCCGCACACAACTCGAACTTCTCACTACTCTCAGTTCTTGGGAGGGAAAGACTGACCGGTTCAAATTATATGGACTGGATGCGTAACCTAAGGTTTACCTTGAGGTACGAGAACAAGGAGTATGTTCTCGATGAGCAGATTCCCATAATTGATGAAGAATCAACCCAAGAGGAGATTGAGGCACACGAGAAATATTATGATGACGCGAATAAAGTGTCTTGTATCATGGCATCTTCCATGAGCCCAGAACTGCAAAAGACTTTTGAAAACACTTGGGTTTATGAAATGAACCAACAGCTGAAAGAAATGTTTCAGGCTAAGGCAAGCAAAGAACGCCTTGATGTAGTGAAATCCCTCATGGCTTGCAAGCCCAAACCTGGAGTTTCTATCTGTGCTTTCGTCTTAGAGATGAAAGGGTACTTTGATAGGTTGGAGTCATTGAACATGGTATTTGACACAGAGTTTTCCATCGCCATAATTCTATCCAGTTTGCCAGCTGTCTACAATCAGTTTGTAATGTCGTATCAGATTAATATGAATGAGAGAGAATGCTCAATAATGGAACTCCACAATTTACTGCAAACTGCTGAGCAAGGAATCAAGAAAGATGATGTATCCTCTGGCTCGGCAGCTCCTGTGTTGACTGTTGGTCAAAGTGCAAAGAAAAGGAAAAAGTCAAATTCAAATTGGAAAAGGAAGACTACTGACGAAAAGTCCGTTCGCAGGTCTAAGAAAGGGACCGATTCTGAGATTGCACCTGTTAGTGACCCAAAGGAAGCAGTGTGCTTCTACTGCAACACAAAGGGGCATTGGAAGCGTAACTGCCCAAAATACCTGAAGGACCTTGAAGATGGAAAGGTCGAGAAGAGTATTCACTCAGGTATGTTTATGATCGAACTCCATAATACAACAACTTCTAATTCATGGGTTCTTGATACAGGATGTGGTAATCACATTTGCACTGTATTGCAGGGGCTAAAGGAAAGTAGAAGTGTGAAGCATGGAGAGCTCAACTTAGTTATGGGAAACAAGGGAATTGTACCTGTGACGAAGATTGGAAGATTTGAGCTCATGCTGAATTCTGGAGTTATGATAGATTTAAATAATTGCTATTATTCGTCAGAAATGACAAGAAACATTATTTCATTTTATGCTTTGTATAAAGATGGTTATCATTTTTCTTTAGATAATGGAAATGGAGATATTTTGGTTCATTTAAATGATTGTTTTATTTTTAACGCTTCTCCTTACAAAGGCATATATGAAAATGTTGAATGTGTTAGCAATGTTATTTTAAATGTTGATTCGTCTAATGAAATTGATAAATCCAAGTTGTGGCACTATTGTCTTGGACACATAAACAAGAAACGCATCGCCCAACTATAACACCCCACAGTTTAGACCTTTTTTTTTTTTTTAACAATTCGGAAGCGTAAATCCCATTTATATATTATATACATATATGACATCAAGTCATATCAAAACATTACAACTTAAAAGTATTAAGTATGGTTACAACGAGAAAGTGTCAACTGGGTGTTATATATATACACAACGATCTCAGCTTAACAAAATATGATCAGAGTTGTCCAACTATCAAACATTCCCTTCAACCAAGCTTCTATATCAGATTATAACCAAAAACTTAACCTGCAAAAGTAATGTGGGGAATTAGCACGAAGCTAAGTGAATAGATTAGGTCTAACAATCTAACTTAGCATAACAATCAGCTCACAACAATCAACTACAAGTAACAATCAAAACAGAGGATCGGTGGTTATTGAGGTACCCTCGGTCCGCGGTGGCCCTCCAATAACACTTATAATCAACTGCAGGCCAATACAGAGATTTTACCGATAGTTTATTGCTATCTTTAATCAATATGGACAAATTCACAACGAATGTTCATCAAACCCATAAAGATTAACCTATAGCAACTAAACCCAACCATAATTGACCTCTATTATTCCAACCTATCATGAAATGAATCACTAGAAATCAATCAATCAATAAACACTAATCGCTATCAACTCATCAATAAATCAATCATAACATTCTACTTAAAATCGATGTAATTAAACTGTTAACACCAAGTTAAACTGCGAGAACCAGTCCACTCACCTGTCTCGTTTCAATCTCCAAACTCAAAGATCTAATTTTATTGAGTCTTCGTTGGATCTGAAATACAAAAGAATTTCAAGTCAATCTTCATATTATATTGTACATAGCTTAATATTAACAATCAAACATATATTAAGTGATATAAACAGATGTACAAGCTAAATCACATAATAAAGTTCAAATTAAAAAGCATCCAGTCATTTAGTGGGAATCCGCCCGGATTCAAATGAATCCGCCCGGATTCAAATGAATCTGCCCGGATTCATATAGAATCCGCCGGATTCAGACTGAATCCGCCGGATTCCCGACCCATTTTCAACTCAAAACTGGACCAGACCAAAATCTAAGGAATACGCTTAGTGAATACGCCGGATTCTCATGAATCCGGTGACCTATACTGATGAATCCGTCCGGATTCCAATGAATCCGTCCGGATTCCCTTTGTCGTCCAGACCTGCACTTGCAAATATCCTGCACTTCTCACATACGAACCAAAAACTCAAAATCGACCAAACTCAGTTATGTACTCAGATTTTCATCAATATTTGACCACAAGAACTTATAATATTAACATATAACAAAGATTCAATTATCAATTCATCACAATTCAACCAAAATCACCTATAACCTAATTCATTCACATTCAAACTTAAATTTAAATAAATCTAGCAATTTCTTCATGAAATCAACATGTTATCATCACCAAATCAGTTTATGAAGCATACACACATCATTTAACAATGAATTCTATCATATACACCCTAAAATCACATAATCTCAACTTAAAGCATCAAATACATATCTAGCTAATTATTCACAAACTACTTACAAGATGAAGAGCAAGAAGAAGATTAGGATGGTGATGAGCTCAAGGATTCAATCAATCTTGTTCAATCTTGCATCAATTTCCACTAACAATAAGTTTTGGGTGTTTAATAAAGGGTTTGTGAGGTAACAAGTGAAGAACAAGAATTTGGGGAAAACAGTCGGCCTCCCAATTTTTATTAAACCGACTTCTCTTATTTACAGTGTAATATTATACCCCTCTTTGCCCTATTGAATGGAACCCCATTTTCAAACGCGAGAAAATTATTTTATTTTACCGTCATCTAATATTATTTAAAATAAATAATATTTCACCAGTCACAATATTTCCTGAGGCTTATTTACCTATTAAATTTTCAGTCAAACACATATAACAATTTAAATTGCATAAATAAATTTAAAGAAAATACCTGTTTCTCCTAAGCCCAATTTGGGGATGTTACAAATCTTCCCTCCTTAAGAAGATTTCGTCCCCGAAATCTCGCTAGACTCAAACAAACTAGGATATCTAGTTCGCATACTCTCCTCTGTTTCCCACGTGAGATCTGTTCCCAAATTATGCTTCCACCTTACTAATACCATAGGAATCTCTTTCCTACGTAGTTTGGTCACTTTTCTATCTAAAAGCTCGACAGGTTCCTCAACCAGTTTCTTACTTGGGTCAACCCGAAGATCTTGCAAAGGAAGGATTTGGGATTGATCCTCTACATTGCACTTTCTTAAATAACAAACATTAAACGTATCGTGAATACCAGATAATTCAGGTGGAAGATCCAATGAAACCGATTGATCATTAATCACTTGCCGAATTCTAAATGGACCAATATATCGAGGAGCTAATTTCTCGTGTTTACCAAATCTAATAACACCCTTCCACGGGGAAACTTTCAAATATACTAATTCACCTTCAACAAACAAAACGGGTCGCCTACGAGGGTCAGCATACTGTTTCTGCCTATCACGAGTTGCTTTCAATTTCTCACGAGCAATTTTAACTTTATCGGCTGTAATTTGAATAATATCGGGACCCGCAAACTGTTTTTCTCCCGCTTCTAACCAACAGGTAGGTGTTTGACAACGGCGCCCATACAACATCTCATACGGCGGCATACCAATGCTAGAATGAATGATAAGAGTTATTATACGCAAACTCTATCAAAGGTAAATGTGAATCCCAAGAACCGCTATACTCAAGTACACAAGCTCTCAACATATCCTCGAGTGTCTGAATAGTACGCTCTGACTGTCCGTCAGTCTGAGGATGGTAAGCTGTACTAAGATTAACTCTGGTACCTAATTCACGCTACAAACTCTGCCAAAAACCAGAAATAAACCGGGAGTCTTTATCGGAAACAATGGATAAAGGAATACCATGTCTTACAACAACCTCGTTAATATACAACTGAGCTAACCGAGTTAAAGAAGCAGTTTCACTGGTCGCAAGAAAATGGCCACTTTTAGTCAAACGGTCAACAATGACCCAAATCATATTATTACCATTCTGCGTACGAGGCAACTTAGTAACGAAATCCATAGTAATATGCTCCCATTTCCACTCAGGAATATCCAACTATTTTAACGAACCATAGGGTTTCTGATGTTCTGCTTTTACTTGGGAACATATGTGACAAGTCTCAACAATTCGAGCAACATCGGTTTTCATTGTTGGCCACCAATATAACGGTTTCAAATCATTGTACATTTTCGTACTCCCTGGATGTACAGATAGCCTTGATTTATGTGCTTCTGACAATATCAAATCCCAAAGTCCCCCAATCAATGGAACCCAAACTCGCGACTGGAAAATTTTCAACCCACGAGAATCATCAACCAATAAATTCTTTCGTTTCAACAAAATCTCAGATTTTAAATTATGATCTAACAATGCCTCTAACTGTGCAGCTTTCAACTGAGAAATCAAATCAAAAGATATTTCTAAACGCATAAAATAGACTCGGTCTGAAAGTACCTTTCGGCTCAATGCATCGGCGACCACATTAGCCTTACCCGGATGATATCGGATTTCACAGTCATAATCCTTAATCAGCTCCAACCACCGCCTCTGTCTCATATTCAAATCTTTCTGAGTAAACATATATTGCAAACTTTTATGATCAATACAAATTACACATTTAGTGCCGTATAAATAATGTCTCCAAATCTTTAATGCAAATACCACCGCAGCAAGCTCTAAATCGTGAGTAGGGTAATTCTTTTCATGGGTTTTCAACTGGCGAGAAGCATAAGCTATTACCCGATCTCTTTGCATTAATACACATCCCAACCCAGCATGAGAGACATCACAATATAAACAATAAAATCATCAGAACCATCTGGCAAAGTTAAAACTGGAGACTGACATAATAACTGTCTCAGAGTCTGAAAAGATAATTCTTGTTGATCACCCCACTAAAATTTAACATCCTTCCTAGTCAACTTGGTTAACGGGCCAGCAATTTTAAAAAAATCCTTGATAAATTTCCGATAATATCCCGCTAAACAAAGAAAACTTTTAATCTCATAAGGGGATTTAGGAGCATTCCAATTCATAACGGCTTCTACTTTAGAAGGATCCACTTTGACACCATCCTTACAAATAATATGACCAAGAAACTGTACCTCTCGAAGCCAGAATTCACATTTGGAAAATTTAGCATACAAATGTTCTCTTTTCATAATCTCAAGAATCAACCTTAAATGATGTTCATGTTCTGACTCAGACTTAGAATAAATCAAGATATCGTCAATAAATACAATCACAAACTTGTCTAGGAAAGGCCGACATACTCGATTCATTAAGTCCATGAAAACAGCAGGGGCATTAGTCAATCCGAAAGACATGACTAGAAATTCATAATGTCCGTACCTGGTGCGAAAAGCAGTTTTAGGAACATCTTCCTCACGAACTCGCACCTGGTGATAACCTCATCTCAAATCAATCTTAGAAAAATATGATGATCCCTGCAACTGATCAAATAGCTCATCAATTCTGGGCAAAGGGTATTTATTTTTCACCGTTCTCTTATTGAGCTCCCTGTAATCGATACACATACGGAGAGTACCATCTTTCTTTTTAACAAACAATACCGGAGCACCCCATGGGGAAGAACTCGGTCTAATAAACCCTTTATCTAACAGTTCCTGAATCTGACTCATCATTTCTCGAATTTTAGCAGGAGCTAATCTATAAGGAGACTTAGCTACCGGAGTCGAACCAGGAATTAATTCAATCTGATACTCTACTTCTCTTACAGGAGGTAGCCCAGGTAATTCATCAGGGAATACTTCCGGGTATTCAGAAACCACCTGGATATCGGACACGGATTTCTTTTCCAATTTACTATCTATCACATACGCCAAATAAAAATTACATCCCTTAGCCAGAGATTTCCTAGCTTTCATCAAAGAGATTAACGGAAAACTACCCTTTTCTCGTTCCCCTCGAGCCATGAGATATGACCCATCAGAAATAGGGATTTTTATAATCTTTTTATGACAATCAATATTGGCCTTATTTAAACTCAACCAATCCATACCGATAACCGCATCGAAACTAGGAATTGGCATTAACATAAAGGAAACCAGAAAATTATGACCCTCAATTAGTATACTAGCTCTAGCTACCGATGTGGTAACAGGAACTAATTTACCGTCAGCAATTTCAACTTCTAAAGGTTTAACAATCAAAGAGGGGGTCAATTTCAGTCTATCACAGAATTTCACAGATATAAACGAACAATTGGCACCGGAATCAAATAATACACGAGCTGGTACAGAATTTATGAGAAAGGTACCGGTAATGAAGTCCTCAGTAGTGACAGCTTCATCAATTGTCATTTGAAATGCTCGACTAGCAGCTACTGGTGGATTTTTCCTCTTTTGGACAGAGGATGAGGAACCCTTCTCCATACCCATACTCTGTCTCTTCGCCTCTGGACAATCCCCGGCTCGATGCCCTTCTTTATGGCAATTTCAACACACGCTATTAGGGTACGTACAATCTTTTGCAGCATGTCCAAAAATTCCACACTTAACACATCTAGATGTCTGAGGAGTACAAGGACCATTATGCCTAGCTCGACATCTATTACAATAATTGCTATCTTTTGGAATACCAGAATTAGATCTCCTGTTCTGTTGATTACTTTGCTCCTTTTGCTTACCAGAGGAATCTCCCTTTGATTTCTGTGAATACCTTTCTTTATTCTGTATTCTTTTAGCCTGAATGTCACCATCCACCGAACGAGCCAAATCATAAGCTTGTGGAAGCGAACCTGCTAATCTTACAGTGGTACGGTAATCCGGAGGTAAAGTTTTCACAAAATGATCAATTTTGGTCCTATCAGTCGGAACCCACTGTTGCACAAATCGCAATTTCTCAGAAAATTGCCTAATGAGCTCATAAATCATCATCTGATAAGTCTTTTGCAGATCAAGAAATTCCTGTCTGATACGCGATAAATTATACTTTGAGCAAAACTGCTTACAAACCTCAGCATGAAAATCCAACCATCTAATCGCACTCATCTGCTGTGGGGTCAATGGGGTAGTAATAGAATCCCACCATGACATTGCCTGACCCTTTAACAACTGAACCACATACAGTACTTTATCCTCCTCTTCATAATGACAAACATCCAATTTTCTCTCCACATCACGTAACCAATCCAGGGTAACCGTAGGATTAGTACTCCAGAATATACAGAAGGATTGGTGGACATAAAGGTTTTAAGTGAACAACCCTTTTTCAACTGTTGAAATGGTGGAATCACTGGTATCTGATAACTAGAAAAACCAGACGTAGGAAATGGTACAGAAGTCTGATAAGTATAACCTTGCTGCTGCTACTGTGAAACAAAAGGTAAGGATACCGGGATCCGTGCAGAAGATATAATAGGAGGAACATTAGTTATAATATGCGGATGAGTAGAAATAGGCAGTTGAGAAGACCCAGCATGTTCTCTCTGAAGTTCCAACACCCGATTCTCCAATCTCATAATATACTCTTGATCTGTTTCGGTTTCCCCGCCGGTTAAATTAGATGTCCCATTATGACCCTGATTTTCTGGTGGTGCATCTGTCCGAGAGGTATCATAAAGAGTATGGGAAGGTTGCTCATTATCCGCCATATCTGAAATCACATCATATCTCAAAATTCGTTAATCGATAGTACTAGCAAACTAACCAAATCTCCTATCATAACTAATCCCCATCACAAGAAATGTTTGATCAACATGACTAAGTTTAGGATTGAACACTTTAAAATGCTCATTTCACCTAAACTTACGCTCTGATACCAACTTATAACACCCCACAGTTTAGACCGTTTTTTTTTTTTTTTAACAATTCGGAAACGTAAATCCCATTCATATATTATATACATATATGACATCAAGTCATATCAAAACATTACAACTTAAAAGTATTAAGTATGGTTACAACGAGAAAGTGTCAACTGGGTGTTATATATATACACAACGATCTCAGCTTAACAAAATATGATCAGAGTTGTCCAGCTATCAAACATTCCCTTCAACCAAGCTTCTATATCAGATTATAACCAAAAACTTAACCTGCAAAAGTAATGTGGGGAATTAGCATGAAGCTAAGTGAATAGATTAGGTCTAACAATCTAACTTAGCATAACAATCAGCTCACAACAATCAACTACAAGTAACAATCAAAACAGAGGATCGGTGGTTATTGAGGTACCCTCAGTCCGCGGTGGCCCTCCAATAACACTTATAATCAACTGCAGGCCAATACAGAGATTTTACCGATAGTTTATTGCTATCTTTAATCAATATGGACAAATTCACAACGAATGTTCATCAAACCCATAAAGATTAACCTATAGCAACTAAACCCAACCATAATTGACCTCTATTATTCCAACCTATCATGGAATGAATCACTAGAAATCAATCAATCAATAAACACTAATCACTATCAACTCATCAATAAATCAATCATAACATTATACTTAAAATCAATGTAACTAAACTGTTAACACCAAGTTAAACTGCGAGAACCAGTCCACTCACCTGTCTCGTTTCAATCTCCAAACTCAAAGATCTAATTTTATTGAGTCTTCGTTGGATCTGAAATACAAAAGAATTTCAAGTCAATCTTCATATTATATTGTACATAGCTTAATATTAACAATCAAACATATATTAAGTGATATAAACACGATGTACAAGCTAAATCACATAATAAAGTTCAAATTAAAAAGCATCCAGTCATTTAGTGGGAATCCGCCCGGATTCAAATGAATCCGCCCGGATTCATATAGAATCCGCCGGATTCCCGACCCATTTTCAACTCAAAACTGGACCAGACCAAAATCTAAGGAATACGCTTAGTGAATACGCCGGATTCTCATGAATCCGGTGACCTATACTGATGAATCCGTCCGGATTCCCTTTGTCGTCCAGACCTGCACTTGCAAATATCCTGCACTTCTCACATACGAACCAAAAACTCAAAATCGACCAAACTCAGTTATGTACTCAGATTTTCATCAATATTTGACCACAAGAACTTATAATATCAACATATAACAAAGATTCAATTATCAATTCATCACAATTCAACCAAAATCACCTATAACCTAATTCATTCACATTCAAACTTAAATTTAATAAATCTAGCAATTTCTTCATGAAATCAACATGTTATCATCACCAAATCAGTTTATGAAGCATACACACATCATTTAACAATGAATTCTATCATATACACCTTAAAATCACATAATCTCAACTTAAAGCATCAAATACATATCTAGCTAATTATTCACAAACTACTTACAAGATGAAGAGCAAGAAGAAGATTAGGATGGTGATGAGCTCAAGGATTCAATCAATCTTGTTTAATCTTGCATCAATTTCCACTAACAATAAGTTTTGGGTGTTTAATAAAGGGTTTGTGAGGTAACAAGTGAAGAACAAGAATTTGGGGAAAACAGTCGGCCTCCCAATTTTTATTAAACCGACTTCTCTTATTTACAGTGTAATATTATACCCCTCTTTGCCCTATTGAATGGAACCCCATTTTCAAACGCGAGAAAATTATTTTATTTTACCGTCATCTAATATTATTTAAAATAAATAATATTTCACCAGTCACAATATTTCCTGAGGCTTATTTACCTATTAAATTTTCAGTCAAACACATATAACAATTTAAATTGCATAAATAAATTTAAAGAAAATACCTGTTTCTCCTAAGCCCAATTTGGGGATGTTACACCAACTCCAAAAGGATGGAGTGTTGGAATCATTCGATCTCAAGTCGGATGATGTATGCGAATCTTGTTTATTAGGCAAGATGACCAAATCACCATTCACTGGATCGTGTGAAATAGGTGAGGGATTATTGGACTTGGTACATACAGATGTATGTGGACCATTCCGATGTGCTACAAAAGATGGAAATAGATACTATGTTACATTTACTGATGACTTCAGCAGATTTGGACATGTTAATCTGATCAAACATAAGTCGGATACTTTTGAGGTGTTCAAAAGATATCAAAGCGAAGTAGAGAATCAACTGGGCAGAAAGATAAAGGTTCTCCGATCCGATAGGGGAGAAGAATACCTTAGTATCGAGTTTCTCGATCATCTTAGAAACTGTGGAATAGTTTCGCAATTGACTCCTCCTAGAATACCGCTGCTTAATGGTGTTACTGAGAGGAGAAACAGAACTTTGTTAGACATGGTTTGATCTATGATGAGTCGAGCAACACTTCCAATAAGTTTATGGGGTTATGCATTAGAAACAGCCGCCCATATCTTAAATCAAATACCCACTAAGAAAGTTTCAAAGACACCTTATGAGATGTGGAAGGGAAAGAGACCTTCTCTTGGTCACATCAAAATCTGGGGTTGTGAAGTTTACGTTAGACGGGAAACTCAGGACAAACTAGACTCCAGATCTGAAAAATGTCTTTTCGTCGGTTATCCACAAGAGTCATTTGGATATTTATTCTATAGACCCAAGGAAAATGTGGTCTTTGTAGTTCGAAGAGGAGTGTTCCTTGAGAGAGAAATGATATCTAAAGAGGATAGTGGGAGTAAAATTGATCTTGAAGAAATTCAAGAATCTGCCGATGAAGAACCTATAATAAACACTGACGTTCAACAAGAGGTGGAAACACCTGTTGAACCTCAAGACATATCCTTACCCGTTCACAGATCTAGTAGAGTTAGCAATCCTCCTGAGTTCTATTATGGTTACCAAATAGAAGAAGAGGATAAGATAAGTGATAGTACACTTGGTGAATTAGATGAGCCTGCTAACTACAAGGAAGCGATGGCAGGCCCTGAGGCTGCTAAATGGAAGGAAGCTATGAAAAGCAAAATTCAGTGCATGTATGATAATCAAGTTTGGAATTTGGTTGACACTACACCCGGTCTTAAGACGGTGGGTTGTAAGTGGATCTACAAGAAGAAGACAGACATGGATGGGAAAGTACACACTTATAAAGCTAGGTTGGTAGCAAAGGGCTATACTCAAACCTATGGGATTAATTATGAGGAAACCTTCTCACCAGTAGCTAAGATTAAGTTAATTAGGATTATGCTAGCCATAGCTGCATTTCATAACTATGAAATTTGGCAGATGGATGTCAAAACCGCTTTCCTTAACGGGAAACTGACAGAGGATGTGTTCATGACACAACCGGAAGGTTTTGAAATTGCAAAGTATCCTAATAGAGTGTGCAAGCTTGAAAAGGTCATTTATGGACTTAAACAAGCCTCTCATAGCTGGAATCTCTGCTTCCACGAAAAGGTCACAGAGTTTGGATTTTCTAGAAGTGAAGATGAGTCCTGTATATATGTCAAGTTCAGTGGGAGTATTGTAGTATTCTTAGTATTATATGTGGATGATATACTGCTCATAGGAAATGATATCCCAACTTTACAAAGAGTAAAAGCCTGGTTGGGAAAGTGTTTCGCTATGAAAGATCTTGGAGATGCAGCATATATCCTAGGTATAAAGATTTACAGAGATAGGTCAAAACGTCTCATAGGACTTAGCCAGGATACGTACATAGATAAAATACTGAAAAGATTCAATATGGAAAATTCTAAGAAAGGGAACTTACCCTTGAATCATGGCATTAAGATCAGTAAGGATCTATGTCCAAAGTCTGAACAAGAATTGGACAGAATGAGTCGAATCCCATATGCTTCAGCTATAGGATCGATCATGTATGCCATGATGTGTACAAGGCCTGATGTCTCATTTGCTTTGAGCTTAGTCAGTCGACATCAGCAGAATCCTCGTGAAGGTCATTGGACAGCTGTAAAGAATATTCTTAAGTATTTGAAAAATACTAAAGACAGGTTCTTGGTTTATGGTGGAGAAGAAGAACTTAGAGTAACGGTTTATAGTGATGCTAGTTTCCAAACAGACAGAGATGATTGTCGATCACAGTCTGGTTGGGTATTCCTACTGAATGGGGGAGCGGTGACATGGAAAAGTTCTAAGCAAGATACAGTAGCAGACTCAACATATGAGTCTGAGTACATTCCGGCTATTGAAGCGGCAAAGGAAGCTATCTGGATGAGGAATTTCAATGGAGATCTTGGAGTTGTTCCAACGGTATAAGATCCTATTTCTATATTATGTGATAATGAAAGTGTGGTTGCCTTGAGTAGAGAACCCAAGGATCATGGAAAATCAAAGCACATTGAAAGGAAATACCATTTTGTTCGAAAGAAAGTCGAAGAAGAACATGTAATTGTTAAGAGCATAAGATCAGAGGATAATCCAGCTGATCCTTTCACAAAGCCTCTAGGAAAGTCCAAGCACGATGAACATGCTAGGAGCATAGGTTTAAGAGATAATGTAAAGTTTTAGTTGATTAGTTTGAATTTGAAACGTTATAAACAATGATAGAAACTGTAATAGACTTGGTGATTAATAATGGAGATTTTTAATGGGAAGGAGTTCTACCATTTACTATTGTTTGTCGTTGTGTTTCAGTTTTGCATGTTTAGACACCACTTCCAGAGTAATAAGTTCTTACTCAAACCTCCTCAGTCGATCACACTATAGGAAGTATGTGGTGAATCAAGACTGTCATGGAGTGTTAGTAGATGTCTATGGAGATTAGACATGGCATGGAGATTGTTGCAACACTCATGGGTACTTAATGGGGATTTAAGTCTAGGAGAAACCCGCACTTAAAGAGATCACTTCATGGATTAAATCACGAGTGATTTTAAGATGATAATATCTTCTATTCTTAAAATGGAGATACATGAGTATCTAGCTCTTCGAGTCTGTTATACTTTAGTCTATTCAAACGCTGTGCGTAAATGCCAGTTATAAAGGGTATGCTAGGTATGATATGATGAGTTGACTAGTGCTATGTAGTCGATATTTATTTGTTCCTTTTGCCTAAAATGGAAAAGATATATCATGGGCCCTCTGATGATTAAAGTTTGACTTAAAAAGTGCTAGGCCTGGCCAAGACTAAAGTGATAGTTCAGTAGTCTCAAATATTCAATATAATCAGAAATCAGAAAACATATATGAATCTTGAGATTGATTATAATCCATGTCTCGGTTCATACGATATTGTGAAACAAAGGAATGGATGATCACATATCTAAAAGACTAACTCTAAAGATGAGATCAGAGTTCGGCAGTTGCTTGGATGCACATTTTACATAGTTAATGAGATATAGGCTTTAGACCAATAGTAATTGATGATTTGTCCAAGTGGGAGACTGTTGGAATATTGTCCAATATCATAACTAATTGGTGAGACTATCATTAATGGTAAAGTCCTTTTTGGGTTGCCCTCAATAAACGGTCAAGAGAAAGATGAAGGATAATATTAATAGTATTAATATTATATTTAATTGTTTAATTAATTAATAATAGTTTATTAATTAGAAATTTAAAAATAATTAAATCTGGCGGAAGATTCCAGAAACTGACTCAACCGCCGGTTGGAAGGTCCAACCGCCGGTTGAGGTTAGGGTTTCTAAGGCGGTGTAATTCGCAGACTTGGAGTACAAGTCAAACAGCTCCAACCGCCGGTTGGGAGTCGAATTCAGCAAACCGAAGGGTTTCTTCCACAACTATAAATAGGGGCATCCTATACCTTCATAATATAACGAATCAGATACGAATTTTCGAGGGTTTTCAAAAATTCGACTTTCTCTTGGGTTTTTTGGTGTGAAGCATTAGAGGTATTCTACTTTGGGTACTTGCCTCCAAGTAACGAAGCTCTGCTCGTTGGTCTGCTCGCGAGAAATAGGTTTTCTCTAAGGTTAGTGTTTTCCTTATTTTCTTTATCCAATTTATTCATTGTACTATGTTGTTAAAGTTAAAGATCCCTTAGGATTTTAGTTTCCTAATTGCCTTAGATTATTTAAAGTTTTGTTATCCGCTGCGTGTATAATAATCTAGTTAGGGAATAGAAAACCCAACAATTTTGAGGTTAGAGCATTCTTTGAAATTGATACGTTCAAAATAATCACAGTATTTCGTTATTGTATCAATTAGAGATGTGTTTCACACTAATATGACTTTATATATAATTGACAAACATTCTCGAGCTACTACAATATTATCGTATCGTCTTGTAGTTGTTAGTTTTTGTTTAATCATAACATAGCACTTCACATCTTATACGAGTTTTTAAGTTATAGAATTCTTTTAACATTTAGAGATTGGTCACATAGGAGTAATATTCAAACCACATAGATTTTTATAGTTTGTACGATGTCTTGTAAATTTTGACTATAATATGTACTATTTTGGTTGGGTAGTAATGCTACAATGGCATGTCTGCATTTACATTTGTGAGATGTATATATCTTTATGCAATTTAATGTTTTAGCGGACATCAAGTCATACTCAAATACATACTCAAATCCAAAATATAGGTTATTTGTTCATATTGTTCCGACCGATACATTTACGATTTCTAATCTCCTTTCATATTAGTGTTCGATTATCACTTTTTAGCTATGTTTTAATACCCGGGTTTTCAATTGACCCGGTGAGGGTACCGGATCCGGTTCAACCGGTTTGATCCGGGTCAACCCGGTTCTCTAATATTTTGAAAATCTAATTATATCTGTGACAATTATAGAGTATGTGATAAGGGTGATGATCCTTACACCACCAAAATTATCCATACACCACTAACTGTGCTTTACAGTATTGTACAGTACAACACCATAAAGCATATTTAGTGGTGTATGGATAATATTTGGTGGTGTAAGAATCACTCCCCATGTGATAATGAGTCCAGGTGTTGGAAAAAGTACAAAAGGTTATTAAAATAAAAGGAAAAATACGAAGGTTAGTTCAAGAAGAGAGAGAAAAGTAGACTATCACCTAAAAAACTCATAATCACGTTTACCTTCCCCATATCACTTTTATCTCATTTTCATTCATCTTCCCCCAACACCAAATTAGTCCCCATATCTCTCATTTACATCTTTTTCTTTCATCTTCCAACCCAAAATTAGTTGCAGACACACACCAACAATATCATCAACCCCCATCTAATCTACAATAGAACTCTAAATCTCTGTATTGTCAAACCCAACCGTATAAAAAGTAAAAACAAACAAAAAATAAACCGTATCAAATATAAGAAAGTTGCCTGAAACCCACTTCAAAGTTCAAAAACCTTATCAAAGATCAGATTCAACGAAGGTTTAAGAAACGGTAAACAAAAATCATATGATCAGAAGCAAAAAAGAAAAAAGATTTTTTTTTTTGCAAAACCGGTTCAAAAGTGGGTTGCGGGTCGACGGTTCTCCGGGTTGACCGGAAAACCCTGCGGGTCATTACGGGTCAAAAGTAGGCTGAAACCCGGGGACTTCTGGACCGGAGTTAGAGGTGGGGCGAAGTTCAACCGGGCGGGTTGACCCGGGTTTTAAAACATTGCTTTTTAGACAAGCCTTATTTATAATCAGATTTTCATAATGAATACCTTTACACATATCCCCTGTCGATATTATTGTTCTTATGATATCACTATACATATATATTTATACTTTTAACTAAGTAATCATCCCCTTTCGGATGTTAGTCGTATAATATGATATCTCCCTTCAGATATCTGATCGTATTTAGATAATCACCCCCTTTAGGATGTTATATACTATCTCCATACATATTTAAATAATCATCCTCTTTCGGATGTATAATTATCTATACTCGTATATACTTTTATATATAGTATCTATAATTACAAGTTATGCTCTAAAATCATGAATACGTGAATTTGATACGATCAAGTATAATTTACACTACTTTATTATATTCACACGTAAACACGTATGCATACCATATATTGGTGAATTAAATTGTGTCAATATGCATGTACCATCAGTTTATATTAAACTAGTATCATTTTCTTAGAGCAAGCCCAATGAAGGCTTTTTACAAAGCTTTTTAGCAAATTTGGGGTAAGAGCTTTTTTGTGAAAAAGCTTTTAAAAAGCTTTAACTCCATTAAAGAAAATCTTTTAATCATCTAAAATCTTATAAAAAGTACAAATTTTTATAAGCTATAGGGTTGAATGACTTGAGAAATCTCAAGTCTTTATACTCTCTCACATCTATATTATATTATAAATAATATATGAAAAGCTTTTTATTGTTGAACCAATAGCTTTTTCTAAAGCTTTTTTAAAAAAGCTTTGTAAGAAAAGTTTCAAATAAAGCTTTACATATTGGGTCATTAGGAATGCTCTTAGACCACTCCCAACCGTGACGGAAACTGACAGAAACTGACGCGTCACGTCAGCGCCACGTCAGCTTTTTCACCTAACTGACAGAAACTGACAGGCCCGTCCCAACAGTCATCCGTCAGTTTCCTGTCAGTTTCACTTTTCAGGGACCCACACCAATAAACTAAATTAAATAATACACAATAATTAAAATAAAAACACATTTCATTAAAATTAAAAACATTACAATCCTAAAAATTTAAAACATTACAATCCTAAAAAATAAAAACATTACAATCCTAAAAATTAAAAACATTACAATCCTAAAAAATAAAAAACATTAAACTTCTAAAAATAAAAACGTTACACTAAAATTAAAAGCACATTTATTTAAATTTAAACTAGCCTAATCCGAGCTCGATTCTTCGTCCGCGGCCTCATTCTCATTCTCGTCTTCACCTTCATCTTCATCCTCATTTGTCGTTTTGTAGACATTTCCAAATTCTTCAACTACTTCTTTGCGTGCCAACTTAAGGATTTTTAATTCCTTTTTGGTGGCCCGTTTCGGAAGACTTTTGCAAAGAAAACTCAAAGCCTTAAACGCCGCCTTTTTTATGTTGTTTTTCTTAATCGTTTCAAGTGTGTCCGCGGCTTTTAGGGCTTGTGATTTAACCGCTTCGATGGCTTCAAGTTTTTCGGACACAACACTACTTCGTGACGAAGAACCGGCATCCGAACTTTGAGAAGTCTTTGACGCTTTTCGACCTGGTGGACGACGTATCAGGTCGTCACGAAACAAGGTCCTCATGTTGGCTTCTAGAGATGTCGGGATGTCGTTCGAGCCAAGATCAGTGGCTTCTGTAACATCCTGTTTCTGGGCCTGGAAATAAATTGTATTTTATTAAGTTTAAATGGTTTATTTGAAAATAAATGGTTAAAAGAGTCACAGGTTTTATTGTGACTAATAAAATATAGTTTGTTTTAAATAAACAAAGTTCACGATAAAATAAAAGTATTTTGACTTTCGGGTATTTTCGGGTTCCAGACAATAGGCTAGGAAGCGGGTATAATTAATACATAATAAAAATTGGGGCGGTGGGATTTATCTGGATCATTCCACCATACTCTTCCCATTTCATTTTTGGTTCTTCAAGTTATTTCTCTCTATTCATTTTCAAAGAAAAATCAAGAACAAACATTTGTGATTAAATCTAGCAAAAGGAAACTGATTAACACCATCATCTACATCATCTTCATGTTTAGATTGTAAGTGTTTTGTGTTCTTGAACTCATTTTATAGGAATTGGGTATATGATGTATATAGGTGATTGGCATGAATTGAAGCTAGGAAATCTTGTTAATTACTTATTGATTATTGATTAATATGAGTTGATTACATGATGATTATGTGCTAGAATTAGTTGTGTTCTTGATAGTTAGTTCATAAGTTAGGTTTTAGTGATTTTGGTGAATGAGATAATGATGCATGAGTTAGATGATGTTTGTTGTAGTTATTATATGATTGTGGTTGATGCTAGTGGTCATTTCCTTGGTAAATACGAGTTTGTAAGTGAAATTGGTGAAATTTGGTTTTTGGTCCGTATGTTGTTTGATGTTCCTGCTGCTGCTGAAATTATGATCAAGCCGGCGGCTTGATCACTGAAGCCGGCGGCTTCATGTGGTCAGCCGGCGGGTTTGGACCCCAACTCGGCTGTCTGAACAGGCTTATTTAGGAGGTTAAGTTCTGATGTGCAAAAAGTTAATTCACCCGGCGGGCCAGGGTGCCAAGCCGGCGGCTTCTCAGCCAAGCCGGCGGCTTCCCTACCCAAGCCGGCGGCTTCCTTGGGTTTTCCAGCAATTTGTATTTTAAGTTCGTATGATGTTAAATGATTTAACTAAGTTGATAAGTGGAGTATATATGATAAGATTATGGTGTAAGATATGGATTATGATTTGGATTAAGTTGTGGGACAAGATACTAACTTGTTGTCTTTGTTGTTTCCAGATAAGCGGACGGCCACTCAGTAAGATAAGACCTCTGAGTTGGCAATCAGGCGTAAATATTTGGTGAGTGGAATTGTATTCCTCGGTTCAATTCCGTTGTAACGAGTTTGGTTGCAACGGATGAACTTTCGGTTATTGGTTTGACTTGTTATCGGTTATTGGTTAATACATTGACATGATTGTTGATATTGTGATTTGGTTTACTTGGTTATTATTGGTATTAATTGTTGGCATGATGATTATGCGGTTTGAATAGGTTAGCTACATATTGTCATGACTATTATGAAATATGTGATGCTTGGGCCGTTTGGCATATGTGATTTCAGAGGTCAACGCTGGTTGGGTTTGTGGCTATTGTTGGGCTGCCTGGGTTTCCCGATACATGTAGTTGAGGGATGAATCCTTGTCAGTGAAGATAGCTTCAAACTATCGGTAAGCCACTGTTGGGGCCGACAGTGGTTGTAGGCTTTCGCTGGTTGGCTAACCAGGGGCCGCCGGTCCTCTTTGACGATACGTGTTTATGATTGCGAAGCTTTAGGCGGTAATCATAATTTGTGTGATTGTTGTTTACGAGGCTTTAGGCTGTAAGCATCATTATTTGTTGGTTTGGTTTGTGCGTTGTAGGCTTGTTATTTCTGAATTGAACCGTCGGTTACGGTTCCATTCACTTAGCATTGGCTAATCCCTCGTTGTTAAACTTTTTGCAGGCTTTTAATAGGTGTGGACCGGGTTGTAGATGCTTAATGGGATGGTTGACTGTCATAGCGCTTACTCTGACAATTTTGGGGAATCTAACTTTTGGTTTTGAATAGTTTTCTTAATGCCCGGTTGTTTAAAAAAATGTTTGTAACTAAACTTATATATGTGTGTAAATGTTTTGAAAACTTGGTACTTTTGAACTTATGTAAATCGGTAATTATGTTTTGGGGACGCGCTTCCTCCGAATATTATATAATATGATATGTTTTGGTTTGCGTAAGGAAAGGGGCCTTACAAGTTGGTATCAGAGCAAAGGTTTGGGTGAATTGGACATTGGCTAATGTCAATCCCAAATCTTTTGGTGACAGTCAAACATTTCAGTAAGTGGGATTAGCTTATGAATGGGGGTTGATTGGTTAGTATAGGTGATACTAACGATTAACAAGTTGTAAGTTATTGTGTATGAGTACAGGAATGGCAGACACTGAGAACCCGACTCCCAATGATGCACCCAGAAATGATCTTCCACCTCCGGAAAATAATGATGGTAATCATGGTGGTACATCTAATGTAAATCAAGAGGGAGTTAGTGATGATGAATATAAATTACAGTTAGAGGATGAGGTACTAAGGTTAAGAAAGTTTGAACAATTGTACAAGGAACAACAAGCAAGGTTAGCACAACAAGGAGATTTTGAATCTCAGTTTCCATCGCCTAATCAACAGAGGCGGGTATGTTCATTTAAATCATTCAAGTCTAGTGGACCGAAGGAATTTGAGGGAAGCAAAGATCCGGCAGTTACTTTGAATTGGCTAAGGGATATGGAGCGTAAGTTTGAGGTATGCCAGTGTGAGGAGGAGCTGAAAGTTAGGTATGCGGTGCAAATGTTAAAGGATAAGGCAATGGTTTGGTGGGACACGGTGACTGCATCTTTGTCGCCTGAGCAAAGATCATCCATTCGTTGGTCGGATTTCCATAGTGAGGTTTGCAAAGAATTCTGCTCGGAGTTTGACATGATCCGGATTAGGCAAGAGTTTATGGAATTGAAATTGACAGAGCAAATGTCGATTGATGATCTTATCAATCAGTTCACGGAGAAGCTACGTTTTGTCCAGCAATGGGTCCCGAATGAAAGAGATAGAATAAACCATTTTGTGGGAGCTTTGCCACCACACTACAGGACATCGGTGAGATTAGCCGGTAATCTGAAAAATGCTTTTGATTTGGCTAAGTCGGTGGATAGTGACACTCGAGCTTCGGAAAAGTTAGTTAAGGAAAAGGCGGTGCACCATTCCAAGATTAGTTCCACGAGTAGCAAATCAAGTCAAGTGAGTAGGAGGGTGTCTTTTTCTGAGGAGGCAAGAGATAGGATTGCTTGGTGTGTGGATTGTAAAGCGAGGCATCCGGGGCCGTGTACTTCGGATACAGTTAGGTGTGTTAGGTGTGGAGGGTTTGGACACAATATTAAGGATTGTATCTTTCCAAGGAATGTTTGCTGGAATTGTCAGAAGGAGGGCCACAGAGCGGGTCAGTGTTTGGAGAAGGCAAGGCAAGGTACGGGATTGGCTGGGAGTTCAGGCTCGGGTTCCTCGGCATCTGTCGGGCAAAAGAGAAAGACTGCGCCTCCTCGGGCATTTCAGATGACCGTAGGAGATTGGCTTGAAGATAACAATCCAGGTAGATTCGATATTGATTTTGATGTGATAAGTAAATTGTAATTAGTATTGCATGATTAAGTGTAATCAGTAGCGTTTGGATTAATAGTGTGCGAGATTGGATTTCGGGGACGAAATCCTTTAAGGGGGGAAGATTTGTAACATCCTGTTTCTGGGCCTGGAAATAAATTGTATTTTATTAAGTTTAAATGGTTTATTTGAAAAAAAATGGTTAAAAGAGTCACAGGTTTTATTGTGACTAATAAAATATAGTTTGTTTTAAATAAACAAAGTTCACGGTAAAATAAAAGTATTTTGACTTTCGGGTATTTTCGGGTTTCAGACAATAGGCTAGGAAGCGGGTATAATTTATACATAATAAAAATTGGGGTGGTGGGATTTATCTGGATCATTCCACCATACTCTTCCCATTTCATTTTTGGTTCTTCAAGTTATTTCTCTCTATTCATTTTCAAAGAAAAATCAAGAACAAACATTTGTGATTAAATCTAGCAAAAGGAAACTGATTAACACCATCATCTACATCATCTTCATGTTTAGATTGTAAGTGTTTTGTGTTCTTGAACTCATTTTATAGGAATTGGGTATATGATGTATATAGGTGATTGGCATGAATTGAAGCTAGGAAATCTTGTCTAGTTAATTACTTATTGATTATTGATTAATATGAGTTGATTACATGATGATTATGTGCTAGAATTAGTTGTGTTCTTGATAGTTAGTTCATAAGTTAGGTTTTAGTGATTTTGGTGAATGAGATAATGATGCATGAGTTAGATGATGTTTGTTGTAGTTATTATATGATTGTGGTTGATGCTAGTGGTCATTTCCTTGGTAAATACGAGTTTATAAGTGAAATTGGTGAAAATTGGCTTTTGGTCCGTATGTTGTTTGATGTTCCTGCTGCTGCTGAAATTATGATCAAGCCGGCGGCTTGATCACTGAAGCCGGCGGCTTCATGTGGTCAGCCGGCGGGTTTGAACCCCAACCCGGCAGTCTGAACAGGCTTATTTAGGAGGTTAAGTTCTGATGTGCAAAAAGTTAATTCACCCGGCGGGCCAGGGTGCCAAGCCGGCGGCTTCCCTACCCAAGCCGGCGGCTTCCTTGGGTTTTCCAGCAATTTGTATTTTAAGTTCGTATGATGTTAAATGATTTAACTAAGTTGATAAGTGGAGTATATATGATAAGATTATGGTGTAAGATATGGATTATGATTTGGATTAAGTTGTGAGACAAGATACTAACTTGTTATCTTTGTTGTTTCCAGATAAGCGGACGGCCACTCAGTAAGATAAGACCTCTGAGTTGGCAATCAGGCGTAAATATTTGGTGAGTGGAATTGTATTCCTCGGTTCAATTCCGTTGTAACGAGTTTGGTTGCAACGGATGAACTTTCGGTTATTGGTTTGACTTGTTATCGGTTATTGGTTAATACATTGACATGATTGTTGATATTGTGATTTGGTTTACTTGGTTATTATTGGTATTAATTGTTGGCATGATGATTATGCGGTTTGAATAGGTTAGCTACATATTGTGTAACACCCCCAAATTTACTGTTCGCGGAAGCATACATTGGGGCGCTACTAATCAATACACAAAGCACATAAGATACATAATGAACGACCACTACATGCGTCGTTTTACAAATACATTGATTAACGTAAGAGTCTACATATGGTTTACAAAAGATGAGTTCGCATAGCTACTTGAGAGATTCTAGTACATATCTAATTTAAGCAAAATATAGAAATGCAGAGAAATCTCTTGATGTTTATATGATTGCATGCGACTCGAGCTACAGTATCCTGATGGGCAGTCCAACTTACTGCTGAGTACCTGAGATAACATGCTAAAAGGTCAGCTATAAAGCTGGTGAGCTCACAGGTTTGATATGATAATATATGATTTGTGAACCGCAAGATTTAATGATTCGATTTACAAAGCATGTAAATAATTGATTGATGGGTATCACATGAATATTTGTAATTAAACAAATAAGTAAAGATTGATACAACTAACATGAGCACATAGTCTGAGCTTAACTGAGGGGTCAGGATCACTATCAAGTGCCTGATCGAGGGTGCCTCTATGCGTATGCCTAATCAACATACGTTTGAACAAATGATAATGCGTCCGTTTGACAGGTTAGTGCTTGCTAACTCGGACGGGGATTGTCAATCCCATATGGTACCATACACTAACATTCACGCTAAATCATATTAACAGAACTATGCTTCAGAGGACTTTGATTGATTAGATGAAAACAACTCATACAGCATACGTGATAATTTGATACTTGCGTTCACATGTAAAACAAAACGAGCATGTATCTCACCCCTAGGTAAAAGCATTTAAAAAGGGGCTATGAGACTCACCTGAGTCTGATGAATTGTTAGCCAACAATTATGATGATTCACACAGATTTGATGTCGTTACAACGACTGACCCTGTCGGGCGTCCTAAACGCGCAAGGTTATAATAATGATTAGATGTCTTAACAGACCATCTTTGCTAGTTGCTCATTCAACTAGTAATGTCCAAATACATTTGGTTTGATTAGGTATGATTGGAAAAATATGTACGGCCCATTGGTGATTAATTGTAATAACAATCTTAAAACATTATTATTAGAATGTTGTAATGATATACTTATAAAGTATATTTGAAATGATTAGTATTTGAATAAGTCAAATGTTGTTGTCTTAGGTGATTATAAGTTACCACTTCTAGTTATAATCTCGTTCCCATTGTTAGTTATAATTTCCTTCCCTCTGTTAGTTATAATTTCCTTCCCTCTGTTAGTTATAATTTCCTTCCCGCTGTTAGTTATAATTTTCCTTCCCGCTGTTAGTTATAATTTTCCTTCCCGCTGTTAGTTACAATTTCCTTCCCGCTGTTAGTTATAATTTTCCTTCCCGCTGTTAGTTACAATTTCCTTCCCGCTGTTAGTTATAATTTTCCTTCCCGCTGTTAGTTATAATTTTTCTTCCCGCTGTTAGTTACAATTTCCTGATTTTTACTCAGTTTCGACTCGCGATTTCACCCGTTTTTATTCCGATTCAAGCCTAACCAAAAATAACACATGTCCTCATATATGTCTAGTTCAGTTCTGCACTTTATGGTATTTTTATATTTTCATTTACTATTTTTAACAAAAATAAATACGAAGAGTGGTCGGTTTCGTCTTAACAGTGAGGTCAGTCCAAAGACTCGTGTTTTTAGCTATGACCCGTGAGGATCTGGTCCAAGGGCCAAAAATAAAAGTTGTAGACAATATCTTAAGGAACATTTTTCGTTTATATGTCGAGAGTTGGTTCTTCCTAGTTTTCTAGATATAGACGTTTTCGTGACGGTTATTTTCTGGGCAGATTTGTGTACTTTATATATACTTAAGAAAAACGAGTTTCAACCATGGTTTTGGACATTATCTTGTTAGATGATCAACTAAACATGTAAATAAACTTGATCGTAGGAATTATAGAAAAAGAGTTAGAGTTTCTTACAAAGAAAACGTGATCTAGAGGCGAAACAAGGTGATGTGCTCGGTTTTGGACTTCCTCTTCCTTTTCCTTGCTTCCTTCTTCAATAGGATGGTAGATTTGGGAATTTTTGGTATGGTTTTAGAGAGAGAGAGCAGAGAACGTGAGGGAGTGAGGAGAGAGTGAGAAGTGAGTGCAATTATTGATGAAATGGGATGAAAAAGAAAAGTGATGGTGGTAACTTTGGTCTTGACTTTTAACAAACAAGATCCACAAAGTGTGGATCTTGTTTTCAAGTTTGAAAACTGGTGGGTAGGTGGTCCCACAAGGTGGTGATGACTCCAATTTTTGTTCCCCGAGTTTGTGCTCCGTGCGGTGTTCGTTTCCCCGGTCGTTTAAACGTTAATTCGTACGTTAAACGTTATACGTATACATTTTAAATACCAATTGAATTTCGATAGGTTTACATTGAAGTATTACTTATAATACTTGGAAAACATTTATAAAAGTGTTTGTTTATAGTGTCGATGTTGATTTACGGTTTCGTGTTTTGGTCGTTTAATCGCGTAGCGTTTAAAATACACGTTTTTGTTATCGGTTTGAAATACGATATTTATAATGAAAGTATTTAATCAAATTACTTTGTTTGAAGTTATAAAAATATAACTTATGATTATTTTATTTGTCGGGCGTATCTCACGCGTTTAATTCGTGTCGGTTACGTTTTATACAAAACGTACATTGTTTTGTATATTATTAATACATAATAATATAATGTAAATAACTACTATTTAATCACCAAATAGATTTAGGTTATTTATTAAAAAGTTTCACCAACGTCCGTATGAAAGTGTATCGGAAATTCGGCCGATTTGAAAATGCACGATTTAAACAAATCGCGTACTGATATATATATAACAATATACATATTGATACATACAATTAGCCTAAAACATAGCACTAATTACATGTACTACTAGATGATTAGGATCTAATAACTAGTCCTAATTTGATGGGTGTCACATATTGTCATGACTATTATGAAATATGTGATGCTTGGGCCGTTTGGCATATGTGATTTCAGAGGTCAACGCTGGTTGGGTTTGTGGCTATTGTTGGGCTGCCTGGGTTTCCCGATACATGTAGTTGAGGGATGAATCCTTGTCAGTGAAGATAGCTTCAAACTATCGGTAAGCCACTGTTGGGGCCGACAGTGGTTGTAGGCTTTCGCTGGTTGGCTAACCAGGGGCCGCCGGTCCTCTTTGACGATACGTGTTTATGATTGCGAAGCTTTAGGCGGTAATCATAATTTGTGTGATTGTTGTTTACGAGGCTTTAGGCTGTAAGCATCATTATTTGTTGGTTTGGTTTGTGCGTTGTAGGCTTGTTATTTCTGAATTGAACCGTCGGTTACGGTTCCATTCACTTAGCATTGGCTAATCCCTCGTTGTTAAACTTTTTGCAGGCTTTTAATAGGTGTGGACCGGGTTGTAGATGCTTAATGGGATGGTTGACTGTCATAGCGCTTACTCTGACAATTTTGGGGAATCTAACTTTTGGTTTTGAATAGTTTTCTTAATGCCCGGTTGTTTAAGTAAATGTTTGTAACTAAACTTATATATGTGTGTAAATGTTTTGAAAACTTTGTACTTTTGAACTTATGTAAATCGGTAATTATGCTTTGGGGACGCGCTTCCTCCGAATATTATATAATATGATATGTTTTGGTTTGCGTAAGAAAATGGGCCTTACAGCTTCGAATTCAGTTTCGGGTTGGAACGGGCGTTTGTTTCCCATCACCCCTTGCTCGGTGAAGAACTTTGGGTAATGTCTTAGAACCTCCCAACAACTCTCATAGCCAAATTTCCTTCGCTTTTGGTTGAAAAAAGCTTTCTTCGCCGCATCCATCACATCTTTATCCCCGGCACCGCTTTGATGGCAACCCTCCCTAAACTTTCTGTGATGGCCTTCGAAAGTTCGCACGTCGTGAGCTATTTTGTTCCATTTGCCCGTTAGTTGGTTGAGGTTACGTTTTGTCGCGACAATCGAATTGTAATCCGAATTCACACTTCGCCAAAAATTTTCACTTGTTTGATTGTTTCCGATGACGCCATTTTCAGAACAATGTATCCACCGTTCGGCCAAGATTCTCGCTTCCTCGTCGGACCACCTAACTTGAACCCGAAGTGGTGCGTCCGGATTTTTTCTTGGTTTTTTACCCTTTTTCTTAGGGGCCTCGGGTTGGATTTCGGGTTCGGACTCGGATTCTTGTTCGGGTTCGGGTTGGTTTTCAGGCTCGGACTCGGAACTGTCGAGAAGGTGTTGATGTTGGGTTTCGGGTACGGCGAAATTTTGAGGTTGAGAGTAAGGGGTAGGTGTTGCTTGGTAGCCGTGTGGGTTTGATGAGGAGGTGCCATGGTATGTGTTTGGTGAATGATCCATGGAAGGTGTGAATTGCGGGTTTTGATACCACCCGGGATGTTGGTAATTTCTTCGTGGGTCGTCGGGTAACATACGATATGGGTTTGCAATTGGTGCAAAATGCGCAAAACCCGTGAGTGGATGTTGAAAATTATTTGGATTTGGTAGCGGGGTGTTCATCAAGTTTTGCCACATATCGTAGCCAACTTGTTCTTGCTCATTTTGGTTTGATTTGGATTTGGATTTTGATTTGGTTTTGGATTTGGAATTGTTGGTGTTATTGTTTGACATTTTTTTTGAAGTGAAAATGATAAAAGATAGAGAGAAATGGTGATGTTTGAGTGTATAGTTTGAAGGATATATGGAGTGTTTATATAGGATTTAAAAAAATTAAAAAAAATTATAAAAAGAAAGGAGCCGTTAGTTTAGCCGTTGGGTTTGATTTTTTTTTTTTTTTTTTTTTTTTTTTTTTTAATTACAAACGGTTAGATTTTTTAAAAATCAATTTTTTTTGTATTTTATTTCACTCGGACCCACTTCCACACACAAACACTTCGTCGGAATTCCGACGGAGGAAACCGACGAACCGAACCGACGGGCTCGTGCCATCGGTGTCGGTTTCGTCGGTTTCAACCGACGGAAACCGACGTTCACCGTTGGGAGCCGTCTTATAGCATGCAATTATGTGTCATCAACTATTCAATTCTTTTGAGATTTTGATACGACATACGTGTAGTCTATCAGATTCTATCAAATTTATATGATATATCATGCTCAAATTTGATTAATTATCGTCTCCTATTTCTCTGATAACGTTTGAAGAATTAATCACATTTATCTAAATTTACTAGTCCGTATCATGTTCGAGAATAACTATTTCAAACAATTAGGGCAATATTGACAAATATATCGTCTAATAATTATCTTAGTTTACACGTAGTTATTTGCATCATATATACGATAAGGTTTGACAAGTACAAACACATAATTGTAAATTTATAATGACATTGGCCATATATAATTATAAATGTAGAATACATGAGTGACCTTGTAACCCCATTTTACATTTCGATGCAATCAAATAAGAATCTTATCCTAAGGATGCTTGGTATATTTTGAGACTCTAAGGTCACTTAATTACCGATTTAAGTTAAGGTATCTTAAATTAATGTCTAGTTTTTTAAACTAAGGCTCTGATACCAACTTATAACACCCGTATATTTTCATCAACTTTTTATCATTTATGTCGGAGTCTAAGTACAATGGAAGCGTGTTTAAAACTAAATATACAAATATCTAAATTGAACTAGCTCTTCAAGTATGTAGTTGAGTTGTCATCTGGTCCCACATAGCATCATTCTTCTATCTAAGTTGTCTTGACCTGAGATATACACGTACATGCATAAGCCTAAAGGTTTAGTGAATTCGTGTGTTTGTGTACAAAATATCACACACAATATGCAAATGATGACGTGTAAAATATGAAATGTAAAATATATATAATATGTTGAGATCTTCGTGCGTGGTAAATCTGGTAATCCATGTCGTTATCTGACATTGATAAGTATGTGGGCTATCTATGTCACGACTATCTATACAAGTCTAAATATTATAGACAAGTATCTGCTAGCATCGACTTAGTATCACAAGATGCCTCCTGTGTACTAATGGTACTTTATATAAGCCCACGACCATTACGTTTAAGCCTCTGATTTAACCAACGACTACCGTGACATATATGTATGTATCAAAATCAAACCGTGCTAATAAACGCAATTAACAGTTAAACAATTAATCAGATAATCACGTGATATATCGTATATATCTCAGTTTTAAAAATAACACGAAACTCACCTTGAGACTTTGGGTTATGTTAGTTCTTCTTTTCAACCTATACATGTACATAATATTATCATCATGATGTACAAAAATGCAAATATATAGTTGTTTAGAATTTTGGTACTATATATAAATTGTACAAACTAACTTATAAATACGTTTTTGTTAGCTAACGTAGGATTGACTACATTATCATGAGTAAAAATGTTACTGATTTGTTAACATTATTTATATTAAAGATTGCATTAAAAGTCTACATGCATAAATTAAATAAATACACAATTAAAGTAATTAAAATTACTGATTGAATAAAAGGATGAAGTATAATCATATTTACCTTGATAATGGTCTAGTGCATGCATATATGCATGTGTATCTAGGTATGTACGTGGGTTATGTATATGTCTATGAGATCATGGGACTTAAAAAGGTGAAAGTGTAAGTTGATATGTAGAATTATGGTTAGTATTTACTGAATGAAGCTAAGTAGGTTACTCATCAAATTTTGACAATGGATCTTAACAGCTAGCAATTAGGATGTGTAGGTGTCACTTGTATAAACAAGCTTACCATGGAAGTAGTTGAATTAGTACTTAGATTTATAAGTCAAATTTCGTGGATTGAATGAATCCAACCTTTTGAATTTTTAAAAGAAACATAAATGTATTTGCTAATTAACTTAAAACTAACTGGCTATCTAAATTTGTAACAGTGTATTATCATATGTCATAAAACTCTTCTATGATTTTTAACTCGACCGTTATGTAGAAAATATATATAAATTGTCTCACTTTAATGTTTAATGGTTCATTAGAAATTCATATAAAAACAAAGTTTATTGTCATTTTTATATCTTTATAACAATGAGATATTCTAATATCAATATTTGAAATTTTAGGATGTTACAAGTATCATGTCAATAACGGTGGATGTGTGGTGTCGCAACTTAATGACACGTTAACGTACGTATGTGAAGAAACATACAATTAATATATTGCAATAAAAATTACAAGTATATATAGACCATATAAATAGCAGTTTTGAGTTTTTCGTCATTCCACTATGTTATTTGTTTTATTAGGATGTTGTTGTATAACTTTCGATGCAATATCTATAATATAATAACTAAAATTTCAGCTTTGTATATTAACACATTCGTTTTTTTAACATCTTGAGATTTAATTATTAAATTATTTATCCAAAATAATAATAATTTTAAACCCCGCCGCCGCAACGCATGGGTAAAAAAAAACTCTTTATTACCAAATGACAATGTACAAGATATAGTAGTACGTCCAAAATTACATGCATGAGACTACCCAACTCAATCTTGACTCAACTAATTACAACAACTAGACCGCCCGACAAGATTACTTTCTATGAAATTACATGAGTGTAATAAACCAAAACTAGAAGCACAATACTCCAATCCTATTCACATGGATGCAGTTTCACTATGATGCCCATTTACAGTATCAATTTTCATACACTTAAAAACAGTTGCAGCTTGTTACCAATATTCATCCCAGATTCCCAGTGGTCAAATTCCAGCACAGTCCAATATAGCCCAATTTTGTTAAACCTATTTTATGTTTCACATTACTGGGGACTCCACATCTTTTGGATCATTGACCCATTTATCCTATTGCAATCGTACAGACTTGACCCTAGCTTTCATCCACTCAAACGATCTAAGTTGGATTTCTTGAAACAGACCCACACCACGCAGTGTTTTTCCCTGAAAAACTTATGGTGACAACCGACAAATTAAGGTTAACGTTTACCTCTAATTAAAACGTCATTACTTGTATTTAGTACGTGTTGAGTCACTTGTCACTGACCAACTCAATTCAATGATGTACTCGATGATGGATATGATTAAGTCAAAATTGTTGTTGCTGAAGTAAGTGCTCACTGTTCTTATTCACTCTTTAAAGAAGAATGATATGACGAAACGGATTAAAGGTCAACTTTGTGTGTCGCTGTTCCAAGTAACTAACAGCGAGAGTTTTACATCCACAAAAGAATAAAGGCAAAAGTCACTGCCCCAATAAAGGAAAGTTGCTGAAGACAAATTAATCAAGTCATTTTACAAGAGCATGTTAGCTTGTAGTGAGTGAGGAGATTTATTGTTTCTTCAGTGGCTTAATAAAGAATAAAGTTTCTGCATAAGTACAAGTCGCTCATCATCAATATGTCAGCAAGTGTTCCTCGTACTAAAAATATCTTTCAGATGACGTGTCAGCAAGCTATTGGTTAGAAGATGAAAGAGATATTCACGGTAACAAAATTAGGGCCCACAGAATGTTTGTTAGCCAAAATTCAGGGACTTTAGAGCCAATCAAGCAGCGACACGTGTCATTCTAGATCCTATTTTGTAGGAGATATTTACGGATCATTTAGGCTATATATAGAGCAGTACTTTGTACTTAGAAACTTGTCGTTTTCATGTTAATCACTTGTAATATTCAAGTGAGTAGTTTGTCTAAGCACGTAGCGAGCAGCGAGTGAACAGTGGACGTTGTTTGTCAACTACTGTTCATCTCATTTTGTAATAGTTTTAGCTTAAGTGTTTGATTTAATTTAGCTTGGGCTAAATCATTCTGCAATCAACACTCAGTGTAATTTGTATCTAATATAAATTCACTATTCAGCTACTATTACTTTTGTTACTTATCTGTTATAACTTGATTACGATACTCTGTTTTACTTGTTCATCATTTACAATTAAAACTTGTCTAAATTAACTTAGATAAAATCGGAAAAAGTTTTTAATTGTATTCAACCCCCCTTCTATAATTAAACTTTAATTATTGTGATTTCAATCCACTAAGTGATAGTGGATCAGGGACAAACAATACGTATTTAGGCTAAATACTTGATGCATCTCACATACGTAATTATTTAGAATTATGCAGAACTATTGGATTCCGACAACTACGAACGTTGGTGATGAAAACTTTTATAAATAACTCGTAACTATTTTAGTATATATTCATTTATTATTATTATGCTAGGGTATAGCATAACGTTTCAGAAAAAATTGAAATCAAACGAAACGAGTTCTATTAAACGCGACAACATTTCGATAACGCGATTAAATGAAAAAAACTATCATTAATAAACGAATACTATGAAATTTGGTAATTACAATTTCTATACATACTAAACTACCCTAGTTTGTCCTTAATTCACATAGTTACGCCTAATTAATCAACATTTAGCACTAACGATCAAAATATCTATGATTAAGGTTAATGAGGGGACAAAGAAGTCACCACACCATACCTCCCCCCTCACTCCCTTCCTTGGCCGGTTTTTCAAACCCCCCCCCCCCCCCCCCCCATCCCCTCACTTCTCATTCAACACTCAACCATCAACACACTTCATCTCTCTCTCAATTATCTTCCTCATCTTCAACCATCTTCATCATCTTTAATCATCTCCATCATCTTCAAGAAGCATCATCATCTCCATCATCTTCACCTTTTCATCAAGAACAAGCTAGGATCAAAGGTGGAAGTATAACACACTCCATTTTATGAAACATATATTATATAATAAACTTCATAAGCGAGTCCCAAAACATATCTACCGCATTTACATATTCCAAAATGTAGCGAGTTTTAAAACATCATAACTATTACATAACCTATTACAGACATTTACTTAAAACAGGTGTTATAAAACATATGATTTCCCCAAAAGATCAGAGTGGCGACAGTAGTAGTCAAACTTTCCATCCGCATCCATATGCCCGACCCAAAAGCTAACCATAATCGAAATCTGCAAAAATGTTAAACATGGTGGGATTAGCTCACAGCTAAGTGAATGGAACTGTATCCGACAGTTCAATCCAGAAATAACAAATCTTACAACAAATAAACATAATCACACAACAATCAAAGAGGACCAGCGGTTCTTGGTATGCCATCACAAGAACACCTTAAACCACTGGTATGCCATCACAGTGATTTACCGATAGTTTGAAGCTATCTTCACTGACTAGGGTTCATCCATCAACGATATGTATCGGGAACCCCGCCAGCCAAACAATAGCAACAAACCCAACAAGTGTTGACCTCTGAATAATCCACATAGTCACATAATGCATAATAGTCATGCCATCATGGAATATAAACAACCCATCAACAATAACTTTAACCCAAATAACTAATCAATCAATAACTCATAACCAAGTATGTTCACCCGTTGTAACCAAACTTGTTACAACTGGGTTGAACCGAAGAATACAGTTACCACTCACTAAAATTCCAGTCTCTGAACTCAGTTGTCTTATATCACCGAGTTTCCTTTTGCTTATCTGAAATTACCACAAAACAATACAAGTCAGTAACTTATTAATAAAGATTAACTGATATTATAATCATATAGCATATGTCAACACATAGCATCACACAATTAAGCATTATATGCTTTAAACTACATATGAAGTGTATATAATACAAGTATTCAAGCTATAGAAAAGTTACCAATCCGAAATGATTTTAGAAAGTCCCGAAATGATGTTTAAAACTGAAAAATGCCATTTTCGACCCTTAAATGACCCCGAATGGCCAAAAACCGCCTAGGCTATTAGAATATAGTTTTGATCATTGGGCCGTTTCCGAGTGAACATGTGAATTTCAATCAAATCCGAGTTAATGAAATTGTCACATAACCGTGACCCTGAAAGACGCAATTTCAAATTTTGCAAAACATACTGACAAACGCGATCCGGAAAACAATGGTGGGATCGCGTTCCCTATTAGAAATAATTCTGTAACCATTTTACACTACGAAACGCGATCCGGAAACTAGGGCGGGATCGCGTTCGCTAGTTCAAAATCCGACTGAGACAAATTATAACTAAGGAAGGCGATCCGGGTTCATGGCTGGGATCGCGTTTGCTAGCTTAAAAACGACCTGCACATAATTACACCAGCTCAACCCGATTCAAAACCCAAAAACACCAAAAACTCATATTCTATACTCAATCATATGCATTAATTTAATACCAATAATAACTACAAACATCACATAACATTATACAAGTCTAAATTTACAACTTCATACACATGCAACTTCAATTCTTAATATATCTCATAAACCCTAGCTTTTTACCCAAATTAAAACATGAAGAACTTCAAGTATTAGGTTTATTATCATCATACAATCATCATATACAATTAATCCCCCCTCAATTTACATACATGCATCATTATCAAACTTAACTAACCCAAAATCACCATGTTTATAAAATACCTCAATAAAACTTACTTAGAACTCAAGAAGAAGATGATACAAAATCAGATGATGATAATGAACAAGATGATGATGTTAATTTGAAATGAAATCAAATCCCCATTGTTGTTTTAAGTTTTCTTGGTGAGAGTTCTCCAAGAAGGAGAGAATGAAATAATTGGGAAAGTGAAGAAAGTTAGGTCGGCTCCCACCATTTAACCGACTCTGCTTTGTTAAATTTAATCCCCAATTAGACCTATTGTCTGGAACCCGAAAATCATTTGCGTGAAAACTAATTTATTTTACCTTCGACTCTATTAATTTAAAGCAAGTACTATTTTATTAGTCACAATAAATCCTGTGACTTTTTTACCTATTTATTTCCAAGAAATCAAATAAATTATTCCCCATTATTTTAAATATCCATTTTAAAACTTAGTAAAATACTATTTACTTCTAGGCCCAAAAATAGGATGTTACAGGAAGCAAGTTCTCTTTTCTTTTCTTCATCTTTCCAACCTCATCATTGTAAGGATCACTCTTTGATTTCATGAGTTTCATGTATTATTTATGCTAAATATTCAGTCACTAAAAATCTTAACTCAAAACATGTTAAAAATCATGATTTAAAAAGTTTTAAAACACTATATAAACTTTATAACTTAAAACAGAAACTGGACAGTTTCTGGAGACGAAAATCACGACATGACAACTTGAGATTTACATGACCAAAACAAGTGATTCTTGAGCCAAAATTTACTTTAAGATGTTAGACTTTTAAACCCAAGTGGTCTCATGCATTTTGGACAAGTTTTGATACCCCAAATCGATTTTATGAGAACAAGTGTCAAATCTTTTTTCTGGAGACAGATCTGGACCTCACTTTGAGTAGTTATAACTTGTTATCTACAAGTTCAAAAAGCATAAATATTTTTCCTAATGATCAAATTTTCTGTTAGCTTTGAAAGTTGTATTTTCTCATTTCGTGAGGATGAGTATAACTTGGTAAACGAATGACTTTTCCGACGACTGTCTGGAAAATATAGTTGTTGGATCTGTTTGTCTACATATATTATTTTGAATACCTTATACTTGGCCAAAAATTATGAAACTTACTTTTTACTGAACCTAAGACATGTATGAACATGTGATAAAAATTTCATGACAAAACACTAAGGTTTGACTAGCCAAAATGACGTCACACGGAAGGTCAAAAATGGGACAGAATCTGCTAAGAAAAAGGAACATGGAATTAAGAGTATTTTTAAGTGTTTAACTATTAAAACTCTAACGTAAAACTATATATGACGACTTATAAACATTTAACGTATACTTTTTCATGAAATGGTTATGTTCTCAAGGAAAACATAAGTACAAAGTATGAAATGAAACGAGAATAATAATATTTTGAGAAATATTACTACAAAAACATCACCAACGGGTCGTACATATTTTGAAAATGGTATACACATAATCTTACTAGTTGAGTGAACAACTAGCATAGATGGGTGGTTAGCCATCTACTTATACAAATGACCTCATGCGTTTAAGGCGCTAGGAGGCTACTTTGGGTAAACACGCACTCGCTTTTAAAATTTTAGCACTCACGTAACTCACGACTAAGGTGAGTCTCATGGCCCCTTTTTACTTGTATTATTGGGGTGAGAATACATGCTCATGTTTTTATGAACACAAGTACACGAAAAACATATACGTATCGCATGAGTAACATACTAATCCACTAAGGCCTCTCAAATCATGATTCGTTAGTTATGGACTTAGATGCGAATGTTGTGAATAGATCTATTGGGTTGACACCCCCGTCTGGGTTAGTTGCGCTAACTTGACCGGTAGTCAAACGGATGCATTAACATTTGAGCCACTAAGTGTTTTGGATTAAAGACTTGAAAGAGGCACTAACTATAACATGTTAAGGTTTCGAATGCATGAGCTCATGGAAATAGTATTACTTTATTTTGCATTTGTGCAACAACTATCTAAATCTTGTGGTTCATGTTATCATTTACAACTGTTTAAACCTGTGAGCTCACCAACTTTATGTTGACATAATTTAACATGTATCTCTCAAGTCCTTAAGCCGCATTTTTCATGGATAGCTTTTGGAGCATCATACTAGAGTCACATGTTTTGCAAACAACATTTTACTGGAGATTTCCATACACTACTAGTTTTGTACATTAGTTATATATAAAAATCTCTTGATCTAAAAGTGAACTCTAGGGTTAAATATTTGGGTGAAATAATTATGTTTGAAACAATGTATCTTTTAAAGTGTATTTATTTAAAACGACTCATATAGAGGTCGTTCGATGTAACTTTGTTGTGATTTCCATGATAGTCGCGCTTCGTCGTGATTCCGCCACGGCAGGGTGCGACAGATTGGTATCAGAGCTAAAGTTATAGCGAACTAGGTTGCATTAATAGTCCTAGACTATAACTGGAGCATGACTAACATCATACGTGCGAAATATGCTAGACATTTATATATTTATATATGACGTATATAAAGGAATCTTATATACTAATTAAACTTGCCACAGAAAATGGCAACCCCTTCCATTATTGCATCATCTGACTCGGAGACGAGATACGAGGCTCGCCTACCTCTATAGAGGGACCTATGGCGCCCATTCACCCTCATGTATCTGACAATGACCCATCTGAGGAGGAGCCCATGGAGGCTGACCCGTCCGAGGATGAGCCGATGGAGTGAGAGCCATCCGAGGATCTACCACCTAGACCCTTTGCACCTACTGCCCCTGCTTCACCCACACGGATTCCTTCCTTCCGTTCTTACCGTACCCCTTCGGGATTATGGATGTTACGTACCCCCAGGAAGACTACCGGATTACCTCGAGCTAACCCTTAACCCACTCCTACTGATGTCATTCCTACTGCTGATGCCCCTGCTGATACCCCCCCCCCCCCCTTTAAGAGCCCGCCACCGGATAGATGTTCATCGATGGGGTTGGTTACCCTCTACCCTCCAGACTTGGAGAGATGAGGAGGGGATTCATGTTACTACGGAGGTCGGCGAGTCTTCCACTATGCATGTTTCTCCGTACACACAGGAGCCCAAGCACCACACCGTCCCAGTATTGGCTGCCCGGCTACATCGCCACGAGGACAGACTGGACGCCATGGAGACAGAACAGGAGGAGACGCGCTTTGGATGGATGTATTTGGCACAGGGTCGGATAGCACAGATCGACCAGGACCAGTATGATCTAAGGGATTCCATAGACATCACACACTACCATGGGATGCAGACGAGGGACACGGTCGCGGCTTTGCATCTACGACTAGAGCAGTGCAAGAGACGCGCACAGGCGGCAGAGCAGCGACTGACTATTGTAGAGGAGAGCGTAAGGCTGACTGGTAGGCTCGCAGATGTAGTGGATCAGATCATCACCATGATACCACAGCTTGATCAGCTACCACGAGTAGTTCAGTATTCGATTATAACCTACAGAGGCGGGTTGTGCCCAGAAGAATAATTTATGAAAAACTCTTTTATTCATCCGGAAGTAATATGCCCAGATTGTTTTGTAAATAGTGAATCAAGTAATTTATCTATATTATGCTTTGGTTGGTTATTAATCTTACTATCTTGTGATGTTGATTGTTGTGTTGTGCTTTTGCATATTATCTTTTATATACATGTGATGATCTTAATTTACGAAGAATATCATCTGTCTCTTATTTTTTTTATTAAAGAAACATGCCGCCAATGAGACAACCCATGAGCCCGGAAGCAATTGAACAACTCATAGCCTAACGAGTTGCCGATGCAATTGCTACTTATGAAACAAACAACAACAGTGGAGCTGGAGAACAAGAAGGAGGTAGTGATGCTAGAATAGCCCCAGAAGCCGTTGCCAAGCCAAGCACCTACAAAGAGTTTCTAAGCTGTAAACCCCAAAACTTCAAAGGTACCGAAGGAGCCGTTGGTCTGGTCCGTTGGTTCAAGAAAATGGAATCTGTTTTCCGCATCTGTAACTGCACTAAGGCGTGTAGAGTAAAGTATGCTACTTGTACTCTCTTGGATAATGCACTCACATGGTGGAATACGTATGCCCAGTCTGTGGGAATTGATGTTGCTTATCAACTTCCCTGGGAAGACGTGAAGCAAATGATGAGGGACGAGTACTGTACCAGAAATGAAATACAACAACTGGAGGTAGAGTTTTGGAACCTAACAGTTAAGGGAAACGACATCGCTGGTTATACCGACCATTTTCACCAGTTGGCACTCCTTTGCCCAACAATGGTGGATCCAGGATACAAGAGGATCGAGCGATGCATTTGGGGACTTCCAGAAAAGATACAGGGGATGGTGACCTCATCCAACCCCGGTACCATTCAGAGTGCCATTCGTATGGCTCATAACTTGATGACACAGGTGGTCCGACGTGGTACACCTAAAAAAGTACTGGAGCAAAGGTTTGGGACAATATATAAGAGAAAGTGGGAAGGAAACTCCAACAACAACCAAGGTCAACAACATGCAAAAAGGCCAGAAACAGTCAAGGCCTATGTTGCTGGGCCCGAGGATAAGAAGGGTTATGTAGGAAACAAGCCTTACTGCTTTAAGTGTAATCGTCATCACACAGGTCCCTGTGTTACACCCTGTGAGAAGTGCAAAAGGTTTGGACGTACATCAAGCAAAGGATTGTAGGAGCACCACTACGGTCACAAACTCTGATGCACCAAGAGCTTGTTTCGAATGTGGTAACCCTGGAAATTTTAAGAGAGATAGTCCAAAGCTGAAAAACAGAAATAACAACCCCAACAACAACGCTCGTGGCAGAGCCTTTGTAATCAACACCGGAGAAGCCCGACAGGACCCTAACATTGTTACGGGTACGTTTCTCCTCAATGACTTAACTGTTTCAGTCTTATTTGATATTGGTGCCGATAAGAGTTTCATATCTGACGAGTTTAGTCGATCGCTCAATATCACCCCCAATGCCTTAGACGCTAAGTACATCGTATAATTATTGGAGCATTATTTCTCCATAATTTGCAGATAATCATCATCACTTTTCTAACTCCGATTCTTTGAAGTTACGAATTTTTTTTTTGTGATTGGTAATATGTTTTTTAGATCAATTATTGATTTGTAGCTAAAATTTTCTATTCAATTTTAAGCTCCGTTTATGTATTTATAATTGTTAGTTTTAATTATGTTGTTTTACTCTAGTTCGTATCATAATTTTTGGTTTGTATTGTTGATTCAATTAAATATAAAAGATTCAACTCATCAACCATATGCTTTGTTATTGATTTAAAATGAAAACGATCGGTAATGTTGTTGATTCACATAATTATAAAATGATTCAACTTTTATACAGTATATTTATTTTTTGATTCAAGAGATCATAACTATGATTCAGTTTATTCCTAATAAAGATTCACAAGTTTAACTTGCGTTCTTTAACTGTTCGTAATGAATTGTTCATTTCTTCAAGGACTGTGCTTCAGTTTTTCCTAATAATGATTTACAAATGCAGTTTACTATTATAAAAAACGAATTCACCGGTAAATTAATATGATTATTGATGATTCATCGAAAAGTAATATTCAAAGTGATTCAAAAACAAACATAGTGATTCAGCTAGAAAAAAAATTCATTCACAAATAATTAATTCAAATGTGATAATGATTTAATTCATATATAATATCTATGATTCCAAAAAAGAGTCTTATAATGATTCAATAAACTTTCAATACTTAATTCACCTTTTTATACTTTAGATTCACTAAACCAGTAAATTGTGATTCACTAGTATGTTTATCTGAATCAGAAGTGTAGGATTGACACTCTAAAAGAAAATGTGAGTCTAAGTTCTATACAAAGTGATTCAATAATATGTTATTGTGATTCATATAATTACTACCAAGATTCACAAAAGTAGACAACAGATATACAAATACATATCTCAAGTGAAAATAGGTTTGTAATCGTAATTCGTAACATTTATATCTTTTTGATTAAGCTAACCAACGTTAATAAATTCAATGCGTCTTAAAATTAAACTCGTAAGACCCCATTATTTGCAAATAATAATAATAATAAAATTTTGAATTGGTCACACGTGATTTCCCTACCTTTCTTCTTCTTGCTAACTATAATCGCAATTTTTTGATTACTTAACAAACAAAATAATATAAATACTTAAATGAGAATTACCAAATATAGAAAACACCACAATTTATCTGAGAGAGGCAGTTATTAATATATTTACAATGGCATGCCAAACGATTTTGATATCCTAGTTTTATGCGCCGGTTATAATCTTCAACTAAAGCTGACTTTTTCCCATATTTTAATCAACTAAATGTACACTTTTGCCCCTGAAAATTTAAAATAAGATAATAAATATTACAATTTTGCCATGAATAATCTCATCCATTGATTCATAGATCTAGTGGTCATGATTGCTTCTCTTCTTTCTCTACTCTAAAATATTTCTTCCTAGATCCAATTTCTATATATATATATATATAATACAGTACAAATAACATAATGCAGTGCAAAAAGGATAATATGTGTAATATAAAATTCAGTATAAAACGAACAATATGTACTAAACATATATATACAAAATGCAGTAACAATAATCAGATGCAGTATAACTCTAACAAAATGCAGTACAATATGATAATATGTAATTTAAAAAAAATTGGGAAAGAAAATGGATTTCATTTTTTTTAAAAAAAAATTTTTTTATTAAAAAAAATTCCGACGGCAGCGGCTAGTGGTGGCGGCGGTGGCTGGTGGCGGGTAGGGGTGGGGTGGAAGAATGTAGGAGGGGATGATAACATTTTGCATTCTAAGAGCACCTCCAATGTATGTTTTTTACAAAGCTTTTTTATGACTTTTGTGTAAGAGCTTTTTTATAAAAGCTTTAGAAAAAGCTTTTGATCCAACAACAAAAAGCTTTTCATCTATTATTTTCAATATAATATGCTAGAGAGAGATTGCAAAGACTTGATAAATCTCAAGTCATTGAAGCTATAACTTTAAAAAATATGTACTTTTTATAGGTTTTTTAATTGTTTTATATTGAGGAAAGACTTTTTCTCAATAGGGGAAAAGCTTTTTCTAAAGCTTTTTATAAACAAGTTCTTACACAAAAGTCATAAAAAAGCTTTGTAAAAAACATACATTGGAGGTGCTCTAAGTTTAGAATTTAAACTCTCACCAAGTTAGTGACTATAATTATAATTAACATTTTGCTTTGTATTCTTATACTCGTACTTTATATGTAGGCTATTTACAATATAATGTTTTATCTGTGTAAAATAGATATAACTGTGATAATTAATCTATGTCATTTCATACAAGGTTATGAGTTATAGATATCATGGGGAAATTCAAGTTCATTTGATAGTTTTTACATTGAAACTTCAGTAGTGATTATGATATTTAGGATATATGAAATCAACACTTTCTTACGTGCTAAGTGGGAAATGGGTTAATTGTTTCGTTATGTATTTAACTTTACCTCTTTTACTATTGTATGCAACCAACTTTCAAACGTTCTATTGTATGTATCGAACTTTTCAAAAATGTCTATTGTATGTATTGGGTGACCTTTTTGCTGACAAATCAACGTCACGTCAGCGCCACGTAGGATGACAAATCAGTGCCACGTCAGCATGACCGGTGCCACGTCAGCAAAAAGGTCATCCAATACATACAATAGACATTTTTGAAAAGTTCGATACATACAATAGAACGTTTGAAAGTTGGTTGCATACAATAGTAAAAGAGGTAAAGTTAAATACATAACGAAATAATTAACCCAAATCTATATTAATAGTAACAAGAACAGATATATTACTCTATTATCAGTTGACGTGCAAACTTTTTTTATTATTTGAAATTTCCGTCACTTATATCGCGGAACAAAGAAGGGTTGTAAAACATGCTTATTTGGGATGCTGTTTCAACTATTCCAATTAGGGGTGTCAAAAAACCCGACCCGACCCACACCCGACCCGATCCGAACCCTATTAAGACTATTCGGGTTGGGTTTAATAGGGTTAAAAGGTTTAATCGGGTTATGCGGGTTAACCCGATTAACCCGAATGCTTATTAAGGTCGGGTTACGGGTTAAAATAGAAAAACTTATGCGGGTGCGGGTTGACCCGATTAACCCGATCTAACCAAGTATCAATTTTTCTATTAATTTTTATAGTTAGCTTTCGTATAAAATAATATAAGTTGAATATAATAATTTAATGTGGAGACATTTTTCTATAATATAAGAGTCTAAGAGTAGAATCTAATTAATAACGGTATCTATGACCTAACAGTATCTATGACCATATAATAAAATTCGTGTAAAGTGTAGCAACGTATATGAATATAAATATGATTATGAAGAACTGAAGATTTAGTATTGTATATTAGTTGTAACATAACTTGTAAGTATGCTTTCATCAAAGTGTTAGCGCGGTAACTGCATATTTCAAATTTCAAAAGATGTAAGCATGACTCACATTTCAAGTATATTTAGACCCGCTTTGAAATCCAATACATATATTAAATTTAAAACAAAACTCACTTGTACAGACTATGGTTCTACTACGTATGCATAATTCACGTGGTTTCAACTTCATATATCATTCAATATTTTGGTGTACTATCCCAACATTCAATGTCATCTATATATTTATTTTAACAATTATTAGAAAACTGTGAAGTTATACGGGTTAACCCGCTACCCGATTAACCCGACCCGGTTAACCCGCTACCCGATTAACCCGAACCCGATAACCCGATTATCTAATAGGGTCGGGTTGCGGGTATATATTTATTTCTGAAAAACCCGACTAACCCGACCCGACTAACTCTTATTAGGGTCGGGTTGACCCGATTAACACCCCTAATTCCAATTATATTATGTTTTGTTCTAACTTCTAAGTGTTTTGTTATACCTCATCATAATGTTACAACATTATTCTATTATGACTATTAAACTTTATCACGTTTTTATCTATAGTATATAATTTGCATCAAATTTGCAATGATCAACTACTTCATTTTCTGATCGATTTTGAAATTCTTCCTAACGCATTGTGCAAGTAATTTTCTAGTCATCGAATGGTTGGTTTATAAAATTTGATTTCCTCATATCACAATCATTCATTATTATTATGATATCTTATTTACTAGTAAAAATTTTACGAAAATCAAAATCATAAATGTTAGACAGTAAGATTTTTTTTTTTATCTATATCTATACTACATAATGAATCTTAGGTTTCGAATTTTAAAATTTTTTAAAAACAAAATTTAAGACTCACATCTAAATATTGACGTTTTTAGAAAAATCATTATCATAATAATTAATTCACTCTTTCTATCACTAAACATAATTATTTCAACACTTATAATGGACAAATTTCAACACAATAACTAATCTGTCGGAAAAGAATAAAATCTGCTTAATATCACCATAGGTCACTATTATTACTCCGTAATAGATTTCGTTTTACGCTGCATTGTGCAGTTTTTTTTTCTACTCGTCGAAATGTGTAACTAAATGAAACGCCCTGAATTCGAGAATCATTTTTTTTTTTATACAATTTATTAACTTATAAACTTTGCTAACATAATTGGTACTGAGAACTAGTCTCAAAATATATGTAAAAAAATGAGTAAGCTAGAACAGGCTTGTTCTAGTTCTAAAACAAGGCTGTTCTAGTACTAAAACAAGGCTGTTCTAGTACCAAAGCCAGAAATCTAGTCTGCAACACTTAATACCAAAAGTCGAACTTCAAACTCACGTAACTTTCAAACGATAATACCTAGGAACTTAAAATTTTGCAGGCACCTCTACTATGTCAAAATGAAACTTTCTCTTTTTACACTTTTTCAATTTACGCGTTTAATAAAAATCTGGACTAAAATATATTTTTGACCATTTCGGCACTTTTTCTTGACATGTCAAAACACAACCCAATTGGTTTATGACTTTCATACTTTACCTACACTTTCTAACATACTTTTGACACTTAAGCTAAAAGCAACAAGTGTCATACGTGTACCATGACTTGTTTTGACACTTTGATCCAAAATATGCACATTTGGACACTTCTGACCCGTTTCTCATTTCAAGAACACTTTGACTCTTTCACTTATATCTTTTACTCACATTTGACCATTTCAACATAGTTGACTATAGGTCAACACTTAAATTCAACCAAAACTTACTTTCAACACTTTACTCTATTCCATTTATTTACCATTTATGACACATACTTTACTACTAATCATTTACCTTCTTTTTTCAACTTTGACTTTGCTGAGTCAAAGGCTTACATCATAAATCTTTAACTACTTTACACTTTAACTAATTCGTGTCATAAAACTCATTTTGGGCGATTTACACAATGGCTAATCATAACGATAATTTAAAAGAATAAGAAGCTCATCTAACCATAAAGCAAGCTCCTTATCCACGCTATCTTCTTGCAACCCAAAATCTACTCCTTCTACCATTTGGTTCAACCAAACCAAGCACCTACAACATAAAACACTGAACGGGTTAAGCATAAAGCTTAGTGAGCATATGACTATCTAATCAATTTAACTACTAATCAAAACAATGCATTATTATAATAACAACATATATAATAAGCAAAGTATGGGAAATTCTTCCCTTTTTTGAATTCACTTTCCCTTGCACTTTAATTTGAGCTTTCACTTTCACTTGAACTTTCACTTTTACTTTCATATGTGCACATATCTCTTGATTATACTAGCTAATATCTAACTAGCTAGTTTAATCACATTTTAGCTAATATCTAATTAGCTAGACTAATCATATTTTAGCTAACATAAGTTAGCTACTAATCACAACATGGCTAACCTTGGTCAACCATTCTAATCATCACATGGCTAACATGAGTTAACCATTCTAATCACATGAATCTTTTCATATCATTAAAGCTAATCATTAACTCTTTACACAATTAGGTGAATCTCTTGTTCGGAAGCAATCCGATTCACTTAATAAGTATCTAATTACTTTCATATAACTCACCTTGATAAATTGAACAACTTGTGGCTAATTGATCAATTGAAGATGGCACATCTTTAACACCTAACACATAAACACACAACACAATTAATAACAACTAATCATACTTTCACTACTACTAACATGAGATCTCTTTCTTACTTAATCAACTTTCTTTTACTTTAACTAAACTAACTAATTACACTTTCATAATTCTTATCATACTTAATAACAACTAATCATACTTTCAACTACTAATCATTGGATTTATCACTAACTCATGAATTCATAATCACTTTTCATTAACTAATTACTTTCATTTTTCATGTTCATAATCAAGCTTCACTCAAACATCTCATAATCAACTTTAACACTTTAATTACTTGCTCCACATCATAATCATATTCTATTAACACTTCTAATTACTCTTTGAAGCTTATTACATGAATTTACAAGGATTTAACAAAACCCCTAAATTCACTCAAGAACACTAATTATGATTTCATCACTTTCACCATTTAATATGGTTACTAATGATCATAATAATACTAACTAACATCAAACTAATCAATTACTAATCTCAATTTCGGATTAATTCATACTAACAATTCAAAACCCTTAAAAACCCAATTTCTAGGGTTCATAGCTAAGAGGAAGTTACTTACAAAGATTAAAAGAAGATAGAAGATGATGAATTTGATAATTGAAGCTTCAATTTGTTGTTTAAATGTTGGTTTCATCCTTTCTCCAATTTCCCGCGATCTCTCTCTCTATTTTTCTTTCTGGAATTGTTTGGAAATGCTACAGGAAGAAGACACGTACTAGTGTATATAAAATCTTTAATTTCCTTTACTACACAGTCTGGAACTGAACAACCATTTACGTTTTCTATTATAACTTATTATTAAAAGATCTATGAATAGTAATAAGTATATATTTTTGTACACTAAATTAATACCTTGAAAACTGGGGTGTTACACTAAACAAATAACTTATCATAAAAAAAAACCCTCAAAAAATTGTTTTTACATTTGTACAAAACAACTTATTGCAAATATAACTACATACTAATTATTGAAATTTGAGATCTATAGAAGCAAATAGCTTGGTAATTATTATGATACTAATTGAAATTCTTCTATTTAAATCTTAATGTCATGTGAGTTTTCTATTAGAGAATTGAATATTAAATATTTCACATATGAGATAACTTGTCTTTTTGAATATTAAATACTATACTAGAAGCTATACCCATATATATTTATTTTCCACATGCATTTGTAGTTTTGTCCGTCTAAAATAATTGTAAATTTATAGGAAATAATAATAGTTATAGTTAATTCATTACTTTTACTATACTCTTAGTTAATAAATAGACAAATTTCAACTTATATAAAAAAAAAAAAAAATCATCGATTCCAATTACTACTGCATTAGTTGTATACTCGATATATCATAAAAATGGATTTTTTTTTTCTTTACCTACAATTTGTGATCGCCTTCGGTCTTCTCATGTGATCAAATGTATGTGTTTTAAGCCTAGTTGCTCCATCGTACATAGCCGAACTTTAAAAGGGCCTCATAAAATTGTTTATTATCACTTATTGGGGAACGGATCAACAAATAAGTAGAAATTTGTTTAAGAATTCTAAGAACCATTCAAATCTTCAATTTTGAGTCATATGATTTGAAAATATCGCTAACTAAACACTTGTTAATCTTAGTTAAAGTGTCTATTTAAATACTGAAGAAAATTAATTGAAAATAATTGAATCAATAGCTTCACATATGCATTATATTAAATTATTAATGCATCCCAAATGAATCATTATTTAAAGGGTGATGATTTTTACACCACCAAAAATTAGCCATACACAATTTTTATGCATTGTTAGGTTGTACTGTACAACACTGTAAAGCAGCTTAAGTTGTGTATAGCTAATTTTTGGTGGTGTACAAATTATCGATATTTGTCAGTTTAATTGACTTTAATTTTATGATCTATGATTCTACAAAACCTAAAACGTATATACATAATTGTTATATAATGTGATTTTGATAACTTATATGGCTTAAATCACTACAACAAATATTGTGCGCGCTTTGGTTTACACACTTTTCAAAAAGTGTGTAAAATTTAGTCATTTCAATGCACTTAAAATAACACTTATTAATGTGTAAAATGTCAATGATTTTCGCACTTAGAAGAATAAAAGAAAAATGTTCACAATTATAAGTGTTTAGAAATTATGGTTTATACACACTTATATGTGTGTAAATAATTTCTATACAAGCGATTTCTTCACACGTGATATTTTAATGGTGTGAAGAAATCGTGTGTGTAGAATTAATCTATACATCTATAAGTGCGTAGAATATATAATTTGAAAGCATTTATAAGTGTGGATATTTGTATGTACACTTTTAAATTCGATAATTATTGTCATTTTAGACACTTATAAGTGTAAATAGCTTGTACACGAAAACAAGTGGGTAGAAATGTGTAAATTATACACACTTTTTAATAAGTGTATAGAACAAAGTACATGTAAATGCGATATTTGTTGTAGTGAATCGATGCATAATGAATAGTTTATATAATTTTTTTCGATGTTTAAATTTTTAGTGGAACTCTTTCCTCACTATTATGATTTTTAAACAAAGTAGTACTTAGTCTTAAGGGTGTTCAAAAATATTCGTATCCGAATCCGTTATCCGAATATCCGATCCGAAATTATCCGAAATTCGGATATCCGAAAATTCGGATTTCCGATTTTTCGGATTCGGATTCGGATAGCGTTTTTCAGATAATTCGGATAGTTCGGATATCCGATATATACACTAAGGCTTACAAGTACAGGTTGAGTTGTGTCATTTTGATGCTCTTTTAGCCTTTCTAGGTATGTAAAAGTAAAAGTTTGTTTATTTTGCTTTACTTTATTACTTTTAAGGTTGTTTTACTTTTCGTGTTCGATTTGATTGTGTTCTATGTTGTTTTGCTTCTTTCTATTGTTTGTATTTTGTCCATTTAATAAATAAAATTTGCCGTTGAACAAAATATTCGTACAAAATTATGTAAAAAAGTTTGAAAAGTTAAAAAAACTCCCGAACGTTATTTATTTTCGGTTTTAATTGCAATAATGATTTGCAAGAAATATATATACTGTAATAATTAAATTATTAAATAAAATTATAGTAAAAAATAATTACCACGCGCAACATACGCACACGCGTTTTAAAAATCAATCTTTGGGCGGATATCTCGAACCCTCTGTCTTTTTACAACACAGCCTCCAGCAGTCCAGCCCCTACCCCCTTTTATTTTTCCTCATCATTTATAAACCCTCAATACACACACTGCAAACACACACACACTTTCACCCCTTTTTTTTAGGGTTTTAATTAATTTTTCATCATCATCGAGATTTTACTCAAGTACTGATATCGTCACTCACTGTGTGTATTGTTCGTGGTAAGTTATTATAGCACTAATCATTGATTTTAATCTTAATTTTGTAATTAATTAATGTTGAATATATCCATTGCTCATTATTTGCTTTTATGTTTTTATAGCTTCTGGGTTTTTTTATTGTATTTTTATGAGACAGAGAGAGATGAGGGGGGAGGTCCACAAATCTGAAGCTTTGTATGTGTGTTGAGTTTAATATTTTTTTATTATTTTTTTATTAAAAAATAATAAAAAGATTCTAAAAGCTTGCATTTTTTTTCTTTGTGTTTTTCTATGAGAGAAAGAGAGAGAGTCAACTGATGTCTCTTTTTTTATGTTTTTTTTTCTCTATTTCTGTAATGTACTCAAAAAGTCAAATTTGATTCTTTAAATTTTTAACCTTTTTTAGACCTTTTATTTTGATGGAAATGTTTATGGTAAATTGATTTATATTTTGAGGGTACATTTAAATGGGGCCAATCTTCGCAGATGACAGCTGCAAAACGGTCAACCTCTTTCTCTGTCAGAGTCTAGGGTTTTGAGAGTGGGAATTAAGGCAAGGGAGTAAGGGTTTTGGTTGTCTTGTACCCACCCCTTTGGGTAGTCTTAAATTTTTGTGGCTTTTGGTTGTTGTATATGAATTTAAGACACTCAAGTTACAAACACATACACTTACACACTTAATAACATACCCCCACACCCAACACTCACACTTCTCACACACACACATTCTTGATCTGGGTTTGTGAGGTGTGGATGAAAAAGTGATTCTTTAGATCAAACCCATTTTGAAATACTGATAAAGATTTCATCTTTTTATTATTTTGTGAGAAAAAGGTGTTTTTTAATTGGTTTTGATGAGTTTTGGGGGGTTTTATGGTGGTGGTGGTGGTGGGGATTCAAGAATGGTGGTTGCTGATGGTTCCTTTAACAATATGCCAATGCATAGGGCTCCTCCTATTTCTCAACCACATCTCATCACTTCAACTATTCCCCAGCCTATTTATAACTCGCAATCACTCTCACTTGCTTTAGTATGCATTCTTTATTGATTATTCTACTTTAACTTCGTTGTCTTTTTTATAAATGTTATTGGGTTTGTGTTTTTTTTCCATAAAGTTTCGATCTTTTTATATATTTATTTGTGGGTATTGATTATATTTAATTATTATTACTTTGATTTGATGATGTGTACAGAAACCAAAAATGGAAGGACTTGGTGAAATGGGTCTGATTGGTGAAAATTTTGAAGGAAATCTGGGAAGGGTTAGAGGTGATGGATCTGAAAGTAGGTCTGGTGGAAGTGATAATTTAGAAGGTGCATCTGGTGATGAACAAGATGTTCCTGCCGGACCTTCTTCAAGTTCTCGTCGTAGACAGAAATATCACCGACATACTCCCTACCAAATTCAAGAACTTGAAGCGTAATCTTCTTTTTAATAATTAGTAATAAATTACTAACTTTAGTTAATCTTTATATGTGTTTTGATGTAATGTTTATTTTGTTTGTGGTAATGTATGTAGTTCCTTTAAAGATAATCCTCATCCTGATGAGAAAGAAAGATTGGCACTTGGGAAGAAATTGAATTTGGAAAACAAACAAGTTAAATTCTGGTTTCAAAACAGAAGAACCCAAATGAAGGTGATTATTAGTATTATTTATCTTATTTATTATTAATTTATAATAATAACTAGATTTGAAAAGATCTTTGTGTTTGTATTAATGCTGTTTAATTAACAACACTGGATGATATATAGACACAATTGGAGCGCCATGAGAATGCGATTTTGAAGCAAGAAAATGATAAACTTAGGATTGAGAACATAGCTATGAAAGAAGCGATTCGGGCTCCTGTCTGTAATAATTGTGGCGGGCAGGCGATTCTTGGAGACATATCAATCGATGAACATAATCTTAGAATTGATAATGCTCGATTAAGAGATGAACTCAGCAGGATATCTATTCTTGCTAATAAATTTTTGGGCAGGCCTTTATCGTCTTTTGGTGGTTCAATGCCTCACGGTATGGCGAGTTCTAACTTAGAACTTGCAGTTGGGAGAAACGGGTATGGTATGAACCCAATGGATATGGGATTACCAATGGGGCTTGATTATGGCAACGGGATGTCTAATGCTTTACCCTTGATGTCACCTTCAAGAATGGGGATGGCGCCTCTTGGTGGCGGTGGAGGTGGCGGTGGTGGGATCGAAATGCCTTATGAAAAGAATATGTTCTTGGAGCTCGCGTTAAATGCCATGGATGAATTAATGAAACTCGGGCAGGTTAATAGCCCGCTATGGATCAGTAACATGGAAGGTGGAGGTGAAGTACTCGATCTAGAAGAGTATGGGAGGACTTTCCCTCTTTGTCTTGGTATGAAACCGCATGGATATGTTTCTGAGGCCTCAAGGGCTAGTGGCATGGTGATGATTAATAGTTTGGCTCTTGTAGATGCATTGCTAGATGCCGTAAGTTAACCTTTCGTATTCAATCATTTATTTACTTTTGTGATAATTATTTATACCATTATTGATGATCTATAATCTTGTCTTTTTCAGAATCGGTGGAGGGAAATGTTTCTTGGAGTTGTCGGGAGTAGTAGCATGATCGATGTAATTTCTAGTGGCTCGGGCGATTCTAGAAATGGGGTTGTACAACTTGTAAGTGGTTTTTTCTTATTCTTGTTTACGAAGTGCGACTTTCTTGAATGCTAATGTTAAAAAGATTCAAATTTTATGCAGATGCAAGCCGAGATTCAATTGGTTTCTCCTTTAGTACCGGCTCGTCAAGTGAGGTTTATTCGATTCTGCAGGCAGCAAGCCGAGGGTGTATGGGCCATTGTTGATATCTCTGTTGATGGTGGAAGGGAAGGTTTTATATCTAGGAGACTTCCGTCTGGCTGTATCGTGCACGATATGCCCAATGGTTGCTCAAAGGTAGGGATTACATTCAACTGAAGTCTATAAGTTTTTCATTACATGTGTTTTAGTATGATTACTTTTCCATTGGCTTGATAGTACATTAAATAGGCCATTTGTCTAAGTTGCATATATAAAACTTGTTATAGTTCTTCACACTTATAAATGTAAATAGCAGTCTATAAATGTCATCAGCTTGATAAAAGTTAACAAATTTGCTAAAAGATGTGAAAAGTATGAATTTTGGGATTCTTTCTATACTTTATTGTGCTCTCTGCATTATGAGGTTGTATGACTTGTATGCTGCACATTTTTCAAAAATTGAAGCAAGATTGTCACATGTCTACTTTTTTTTTAATCTTTTAAATGTTAATATAAGTACATCAATGCATCAGTTTTATAGTATCAGTTGATTCTTTTATATCATGCATCCCCATAAATATTAGTAAAATTTACATGTATAGATAAGAGTTGAAGAAAAAACTAAGCCTCGGAATGTTCGTTTCTTACTGTTTCTGTTATATTATATAGCAAATCTGCCACCCCTCCGTACTTCACACTCTGTCTATATATTATGTTGTTTATAAACCACAAGGCTACATATGGCCTGGATGTGGTCTGTCTCAATATCGTTTCGCCTCTCGAGAAGTAAACAATGTATTATTTGTTATCGAGTCTTGAACTTTTGTTGCAATGTGATTGGGATTAGACTTTTCATTTTTATTTCTGGATTTGATTATTATGGGTATTGATTATAGAGGTGGGAAAACGGGCGACTAAGATGGGCTTGGGTAATAAAAAAAGGGTAACTTTTAATTTGTGTTATAATGGTTCTTTTAAGTTGGTGAACTTTTATGGCTTTACGTTTTGATAAAATTATAAAAACTACTACTATATCGTTACAATATCCGTATGTTTATATAAGAACAAAGTATGATGTTGTATGTACTTGAATACACCAAGCCAATTATTATTCATTTGACTTATTTTTCACCCGTTTGGCCCGTTTCTTTTTTACCCTTCTCGATTTACTCATTATAGATACAATTAAATTAAGTTATAGGTGAATCTAGTACAATTACTATTCATCTCTATGCAATTAACTTCGGTATAAACTGTGTTGACTATCATAAAACATGTAATTGACTGTATGCAGGTAATTTGGATTGAGCATACCGAATATGATGAGCATGTTGTTCACCAGCAGTATCGCCCACTGCTTAGATCATGTTTAGGTTTCGGTGCTCAGAAGTGGATATCTACACTACAAAGGCATTGCGAGTGCATAGCGACCATCATGTCACCCGATGCAGCCATCGATGATAGTCCAAGTGAATATTGAACTATTATATTACTTATATTATAAATATTTTGTAAACCAAGAGAATGTTATAATGATGTTCCTTTTCCTTGTTAACAGTGCTGTCCCCTGGTGGTAAAAGAAGCTTAACGAGTCTTGCACAGCGAATGACAGCTAACTTTTGTGCTGGTGTATGTGCAACTGGTGGTCACAAATGGGAGGTGATTAGTAATGCAGCAGAAGCGGCAAAGATTATGATCCGTAAGAGTTTAAATAATCCTGGTGACCCGTCGGGAGCGGTTTTGAGTGCTACTATGTCAGTATGGATGCCCATGCCACATCAGCAATTGTTCGCTTTGATGCTAAATGAAGATCTGAGAAGTCAATGGGACGTTTTGTCCCATGGTAGTGCTATGCAAAACGTGCTGCGTTTCTCAAAGGGTCAAGATCATGGCAACCTCAACACCATCTTTCTTCTACGTGCCAATGTGAGTACTAAATCGACTTAACTAATTTTTATTTTTCACATGTTCACTCGTACGTTGAAAACTGATAAAAACAATTTGAACCTGCTTTTACTTAGAAAACAAGCCACATATTTTATGATACTATATTATTATACAATATATATCGAAAGAGATAGAGGTTTCAGTTGACTTTAAAAGAGCAGATTTAATTTTAGATGCAAGCGTCCATCATTCGTTGAAATTGGTGTAAAACCTTTAGTATCCATTTGAAGTGTTTGATGTATTATTTCCAATTAAGCTAACATTAGTCTTTTATTTTGAAAGCAGTATGTTTGACCACAAAAGTCAAACTTCTAAACCATTTTTTGCTCTTTGCATGTTCCAGACTTCGGGTTCTAATGCGAGTCAGAATTCAGTGCTGGTAGTTCAAGAAAGTACAACAGATGTGACGGGGTCCCTCATCGTATACGCTGCAGTGGACGTGCAATCAATACAAGTCGTGATGAATGGTGGAGATTCATCCTGTGTAGCTCTCCTACCATCAGGGTTCGCGATAGTTCCCGACTGTGTGGCTGAATCAGGTGCTCCAATTACAAAAGCCGGAAGCGAAGGTGGATCCCTATTAACAGTTGGATTCCAGATATTAGTCAACGATCTGCCATCATCTAAGCTCACAATGGAGTCAATCAACACTGTTGTTAATCTCATTTCTCGCACAGTTCAAGGGATCAAAGAAGTGGTTCACTCTAATCAACAAGGAAGGCAGATCAGTAGCTAGATCGATACGTATATATCGATTTATCTACTTTTTTAGTCTTCTTAATTTCTTGTGTTTTTTTAATTGAACAAGATGATGGTGTGGATTTAATTTGTAGGGAATGATGAGGTAAGTACTGGGGTTGAGTTTGATCTCATGAACTTGGGTTTGAGTCAAGAACGAACCGCGATAAACATTTGTGGTTCGGGTATTGACTCAGTTGACCTGTGAGATCAACTCAACTTTCTTGGCTTCTCTGTTTGTTTTTAATTTTTTCATGTGTTTTGTATGGATGGATGAATTAAGTTGGAGACTTTAAGTTTCTATCTTTTCTTGGCTTCACATTGTTTTTGGTTTAGTTTCATTAAAGAATCACTAATTTATAGCCCTTTTGATATCAAATATTCGTTGCTTTAAAAGCAAAATTAAACATTTGAATAAATTTTTTTGTAATGAGTTAATTATTTATTGATAAACTAATTAATTGGATAATGTAATTTTCTAATGTTTATTTATTTTATTTATTTTTAAATAATTTTTTTTAGTTAATAAAAGTGATGAGGATAAATACAGAGAGGTACAATCATACGAATCAAATACAAGTACACCAACCTCGCTCGATATAGACTTCATGGGCTTTAACTTTCAATAAATGTTCTGTAATCATCAATGATCAATGAATGTTACTTCAACACAAAATTCATTTTTATTTATTTTATTTTTACAATCATTCAATCCAATGTACGGTGAAATGAAAATGATAATAAATGATGGTATCAAAAATGAAATCTTCATTGAAAAGAAAATCTTAAAAGATTGGTTATGTTAAAATGAAATCAATGTATCATGTTTTACCATTGTATATATTGTACAAAATTATATATACACATTACACACACTTTAATTCATTACGATCGTCTTTTATCTTACCAGACACAACGTATCTTGGGATCATAAATACAATAGATCAAATAAGAACTCGGCAAATTAAGGGTGGTTAAACAGGAGTATTAATATGATGGGTGACCTCATAGAAAATTATCGTGTAGTCGTCAAAAAGCTTTGCGATTGCGAGCAAAATGAAGAATTACATGTACTTGGCTAGACTGGATGTCACAAGGGACTAATGTGGGCAGAATCTTGTAACTTTTTGAGTTTGAGATGTCAGCTTTTTATAAAGTATATTCCAAGTATATGATGATTGATGATTGATGTACGTAGTTTATCAAGCAGTCAAGAGTCCTATTTTTTTATATACTCGGTCATCTTGATATATATTTAAATACTTTCGAAATCTCACATCGTATTGATAGTGCTTGATTATATATTCTCATTTATTAATTGTTAAACAAAGTTAAATTTCGCAATTACAAATTTTATGGTATCACATATACAACACCGAAGGTGAAAATCCCATTTTGACATCAATTTCCACCACATTGTTTGTATATTTTTGCGCGCAAATGATACAAAACAAAAAAAATTGCTTCATTACCTAAAAGATATACGGATATTTTGGAATCAACAGAAACAACACAATATGTTCATGATCTAGTTTGAGTGGTTTGAGAATAAAATTTTAGTTAAATCAGTAAATACAATTTGACGTGTTTTCAAACCAAATCGCTCAATTTAATGTGTCAAACCAGACTGATTAGAACAACTGAAGCGAGTTTTGTTCTACCGGTTTGACAGTTTTAACATCTTTTTTTACAAAATTTTGAATAAAAATTATGTTAACTAACATTCAAGTTACATGATACGAGTGATATTTACTATTATTATCTTACGAGTTTTTAAAGATATTATTAGATGATATATTAGGTTAGTGTAGAGGCCTAGCCCAACTATATATATGGGCATGTGATTGTTGACCAAATATTATTCTTGTTCCTATTCCTAATTTCCTATCGATATATTTTTTATTTCTTATAAGATTATTATTTTACTCCATTTCTTCCATCACGATCGCGAGTAAGGTGAATTGCCTTTGTCTTGCATTTCTATCATCACTCTGTTTACAAAAATAAATTTGTATTTGGTCGAATTTTGAGAGGTATTAGAATAAAATATCATGCAATGGAAACGGTGATATCCATTTTCGCTACAACTGTAGTAGCTAAAAATTCATATTATAGAATTTAGTAGGGTTTGATCAATTAATTATTTATTATTTTCACAATTGCGTGTGATATTGTGCATAGGGTTAATTGTTTCGTTATGTATTTAACTTTACCTCTTTTACTATTGTATGCAACCAACTTTCAAACGTTCTATTGTATGTATCGAACTTTTCAAAAATGTCTATTGTATGTATTGGATGACCTTTTTGCTGACGTGGCACCGGTTATGCTGACGTGGCGCTGATTTGTCATCCTAAGTGGCGCTGACGTGGCGCTGATTTGTCAGCGCTGTAACACCCGCCAAATTAGGACTAGTATTTAGTGCCTAATCAGATGTTAATACATGTAATTAGTTCCTTGTTAGGCTAATTAATGTATCGAATTATATATATTGTTGAATATATACGAAAATGCGATTTGGTTAAATCGTACGCAATTTAAATCGAATGTATTTCGATTCAATTTAATACGGACGTTGGTGACAAATTTTATTAAATAACGGGTTATGTCAAAAAAAAAAAATATTATTATAATAATATTTCGTATTCATTCGTATCGTACAATCAGAAAGTTACAAAATTTAAAATGTAAAACGCGCAAACTAAATAAACCAACTTACATTTATAACTCAAACGTAACCTTATTTGTAAAATAATTAAATAAAATATCGCGTAATAATTTGTATTTAAAATGTACTTATTAATATGAAAAATAATTAATTAACGTTTAAACGACGGAGCAAACGAACACCGCACGGAGCGGAAACGCGGGGCGAAATTGGGAGCTTAACCTCCCAATCCCACCTTCTTTCTTTCATTTATTTCTTTTCTTTCTCTCTCTCACTCTCCTTTTTCTCTCTTTCTCACCAACCACCACCATCACCAAAAACGCACTAAATCGCAAAATAAACATATCAAACGACTTCGGATCTTCAAGATTTTTAGAGATTCACGACCACCGCGACACGATCTATCATCCTATCTTTTCGGATTTTTAATCCGACACCTTGTAAGTTTCCGACAATTCACGAAATCTCTCGTTTTTAAATGTTTTCACTTGTTAGTAGTTTGTAACAACTTATAATGTCCCTATAAGGGTTGGGTAAAAGTTTTGGACCGAACGGAAACCGAAAAACTCGTTTTCGACACATTTTCCGGCCAACAGACCGCTACGTCGCATTTGGCCCAGAATTTATGCGACGTCAGCTTCTACGTCGCAAAACCCCTCGTGACGTCGCATAGTGCGACGTCAGTCACAACGTCGCATTAAATTGCGACGTCGCATATAGCGACGTCAGCCTTAACGTCGCCAATACCTCGCCACGTCGCACTTAGCGACGCAAGCCCCTACGTCGCAGAAATCACCCTACGTCGCATTAGCGACGCAGCACCCTACGTCGCATTAAATTGCGAAACGTCGCCTTTAGCGACGTCATACTCAACGTCGCAGTCCTACCTGCGACGTCGCACCCAACGTCGCACAAACCAGAACATCAAAAACACAGATTTTACTAAGTGTCGAGACTCGAAATTTATCACTCGATTTTACCCAAATTCAGATCCAGATGCGTTTTTCGTCAAAGCAATATAGTAGAAATAAAAATTTTCCAAGCTGACCTGGCAGCTCGACCCCAGCCAGGGGCTCTGCCCCTTGGACCCCGCCAGGGGCTGCCGCCCCTTGGACCCCGCTACCAGGGGCGCTGCCCCCGGACCCCCGTACTTAGATTCCGTAACGGCTTCTAAAACACAATCAAAACACATTTTTCAAGTAAGACGCCACGAAATCAAAATAATAATAATTGAGATTATTATTACAAATCCGTCACCAACGGGCCGTACACTTTTCAAATACTTAAACTTATCAACCAAATAGTGGAGATTTGGACATTATAGTTGGACGAACAACTACAAGGTAGTCTTATTAGATACCTCCACATATTATAACCATCGCGTGTCGTGGACACCCTCAGGTTACAAGTCTTTGGACTTCATTTCGGCTAATCAACTTACGTCTGTTTAAACGCATTCAGACTCAGGTGAGTCTCATAGCCCCTCTTTTACTGTTTTACTCAGGGGTGTGATATATTGCTCAACTTTTAACATGTGAACGCAAGTACCAAACTTTTCATATACTACATGAGTTTTTCGAAACTAATCATTTAAAGTCCTCCGTCAGCATAGTTGTTAATACGTTGTAGCGTGAATATTAGTATATGGTACCATATAGGATTGACCCTCCTCGTTCGGGTTAGCAAGCACTAACCGGGTAAACGAACGTACTAATATTTGGGAAGACGAATGTTGATTAGGCATTCGTGGAGGCACCTCGCCCGGAATTCTCTATAGGGGACCCGGCCCTCGAGTTAAGCTCAACTATGTGCTCATGGCTGTATACACGATGATTATCATTTAATTGCTGGATGCAATTCATTATTTAATTGCTGGATGCAATTCACTATTTAATTGCTGGATGCAATTCATTATTTAAATCTTGCGGTTCATACAATATTACTTGATTTCAAACCTGTGAGCTCACCAGCTTTATAGCTGACCTTTTAGCATATATCGCAGGTACCCAGCAGTAGGATGTTTCTGCTTCAGGATTTAGCTCGAGTCAGCATACAGACGATTGAGATTTTCTTGCATTAGTATATTTTGTACAAGTACTTATGTACTGAAATCTCATTTTATTTAACTCGAGCTATGTAAAGCTTTAAATGTTGTAAACATTTCAGTTATCAATATATTTTGTTAAAACGACGCATATAGAGTCGTTTGCTATTTATCTTTGTGCTTTGCTATTGATTAGTAACACCCAATTCAAGCTTCCGCAAATCATCAAATTTGGGGGTGTTACAGATTGGTATCAGAGCCTAAGGTTATAGTGAACTAGGTTGCATTTAGTGAGCCTAGACTATGACCATTAGGCCGTATTCCTTATTAGGTATGACTGGTTCAGAGATTACAGCATACGAGTTTAATTTAACATAGCCTGATCAACTATGTACAATTAAGCAAAGATGATGTAAGATCTGAAAGTAGTTATGGCTGAACAGGATACAATAGAAGACTCTGACCTCGAGAGAACCGAGACTTAAACATGTTTATGCTAGACACTCAATAGGCTATATTATATAGGAGCTATATGAATATAGGCCTCAATCTTACTAACGCTTTGTCTCAGAAATGGCAAACATTCCATCAAATTCATCTCGCTCTCAATCCGGGTCGCAGAACCCAAGGGTAGCAAGGAGGAACAACAGGTTGCCTCGAGCTGGCCCGTATCCCACTCACATCGCCTTACCGGCTTTAGCCGCTAGGGTAAACCAACATGAGCAGCGACTTCGCACCATGGATGTCGTGCTGCAGGAAACGAACGAAAATTGGAGGCTTACATCCTTTGAACGCATAGAACAAGCCTCCGACGATCTTGAAACCACAAACAACAACATGGATGTCCTTCGCAACCAAATAATAGAAATAAGGGTGGAAAATGCCCTTCTGCAACAAAGGATGGAAGAATGTGAACAGCGCTCACTTGAAGCAGAAGAGTATGCGCGTGGACTAACACAACGACTAGCACTCGCAGAAGACAACGCCCGTCAAGCTAGCAGGCTTGCAAACACTGTGGACCGTCTTGTCACGATGATGGAACAAATTGATCTACGTTAAGACTAGTGTAGTCTTTGTCTTGTAATCTATCCTGTAATCTAGTAACTATCTACGCGCTACTCTATAACTCGGTCGGATGTAACAATTCCCGACGCCTTTTGTAATACATCTGTAGGATGTAACCTTTGAACTCGTATTAGCTATCAAATATTTCTTGTTGTTCAACTCATATTAATTGCCAAAATTCTTTTTCATATTGATGTTATGTATTACCACCTTTATACATGTACATCTGAAATAAATACAACTTTCTTACAAAATCTCATGTATCTTCATTTCTTTTATTGAAGAATCATGCCGCCAAAGACACGACCTTACACAGATGCTCAGATCACGTCACTCATAACCCAGGCTGTTACTGAAGCCTTGGCTCGGAATACCCCACCCAACTCCACAAGAAACAGCGATACCGCTGGAACCTCTGCCACCAAACCTTGTTCTTACAAGGACTTCCAAGGCTGCAAACCCTCGAGTTTCAAGGGTTCTGAAGGAGCCATCGGACTAATTAGATGGTTCGAGAAAATGGAAACTGTTTTCCGTGTTAGTAAATGCGCGGAGAACGACAAAGTAAACTTCGCCACCTGCTCTCTTGAAGATGATGCCCACTCTTGGTGGAATTCATATACCCAATCAGTGGGTGCTGACATTGCCTACCAACTCACTTGGGAGGAATTGAAGGCAAAACTCACTGCCAAATACTGCTCTATCGCCAAACTCCAAAAGCTGGATGAGGAGTTCTGGAACTTAAAGGTTCAGGGTGGTGATATCGATGGTTATACCACCAGGTTTCAACAACTAGCTGCCCTCCGCCCAGCTATGGTTAGCACTGAACCTGATAAAATCAGGAAGTACACCCTTGGTCTCCCTGATCCTGTTCGGGGACACGTCATATCTTCAAAACCAACCACCATTGACGGTGCGATCTCATTGGCCCAAGACCTGATGTCTATGAGCCAAGATTCTGAACCACCCACTTCATCCTCCCAAAACAACAAACGAAAGTGGTCTGACCACCACAACAACCACTCAAACCAACAAAACAAGAAACCCGACACCATCAAAGCTTACAACACCACCACTGACATCGTCCGGGGCTACACTGGGAGCAAACCTTATTGTTCCAAGTGCAGCCGTCACCATGAGGGTTCCTGTGGTCCCTTTTGTAACAACTGCAAGAGGTACGGCCACCTCACCAAAGACTGCCGCTCACCTACCAACAACAATTCCAACAACAACACCAGACCACCCAAAGTATGCTTTGAGTGTGGGAAACCTGGGCATTTCAGGGACTCGTGCCCAAAACTGAAGAACAACAACAACAACAACCGCAACAACAACAACAACAACACTCGCAGCAGAGCTTTCGTCATCAAATCTGGGGACGCCCGCCAGGACCCGAATGTGGTCTCGGGTATGTTCCTCCTCAACAACTTAACTGCTTCTGTTCTAATTGATACTGGTGCTGATAGAAGCTTTATCGCCGATGATTTTTGCCCATTACTTGACATCACTCCTGTTGCCTTAGATGTTAAGTACACTGTAGAGCTAGCCAATGGAAAACTTGTAGAAACCACCAGTGTGATACCTAATTGCACTTTAAACCTAGCTGACGAGACCTTTTCGATCGATCTTATACGCATTGAAATCGGCAGTTTCGACGTCACTATTGGAATGGACTGGTTGTCCAAACATCGAGCTGAAATCGTTTGTCACGATAAGATCGTCCGTATCCCACTCGCTGTCGGTGGAACCTTGATCATACAGGGGGAGACCGGTGGGACAGGACTCAATATAATCTCCTGCTTAAAAACCCGAAAATTTCTGAGAAAGGGTTACCCTGCGATACTTGCACACATCACCGAGAAGAAGTCGGAGGAGAAGCGACTTGAGGATGTGCCGATTGTTAGAGACTTTCCCGAAGTCTTTCCGGAAGAACTACCTGGTCTACCTCCGCCTAGACAGGTTGAGTTCTCAATCGATCTCGTGCCGGGTGCCGCACCGGTGGCCCGCGCACCATACCGTTTAGCCCCATCTGAACTTCAGGAGTTGTCCTCTCAGTTACAGGAACTTCTGGATCGAGGATTCATTAGACCGAGTTCGTCACCTTGGGGAGCTCCGGTCTTATTTGTCAAAAAGAAGGACGGTTCATTCCGAATGTGCATCGACTATCGAGAGTTGAACAAATTGACCGTCAAGAACCGTTATCCACTTCCTCGCATTGATGATTTATTCGACCAACTTCAGGGTTCAAGTTTCTACTCAAAAATCGACCTGCGATCAGGCTATCATCAGTTACGAGTTCGCGACACCGATATTCCGAAAACTGCTTTCAGAACTCGTTACGGGCACTACGAATTCCAAGTGATGCCCTTCGGTCTAACCAACGCACCGGCTGTATTCATGGACCTCATGAACCGGGTGTGCAAACCTTACCTCGATAAGTTTGTCATTGTCTTTATCGATGACATACTCATTTACTCGCGCAACGAGCAAGAACATGCGCAACACCTTAAGACCATCCTCGAACTACTTAGACACGAGGAGCTTTATGCAAAATTTTCTAAGTGTGAGTTTTGGATTCAAACTGTTCAATTTCTTGGTCACGTGATCGACAGTCAGGGAATTCACGTGGACCCATCAAAAATCGAAGCTATCAAAGACTGGCAAGCACCCACCTCTGCAACTGAAGTACGACAATTTTTGGGTCTTGCTGGGTATTATCGACGATTTATCGAAAACTTCTCCAAAATAGCTCAATCACTCACGGTACTGACTCAGAAGGACAAAAGGTTCGATTGGACCGAGAAACAAGAGTCAGCGTTCCAACTTCTGAAACAAAAGCTTTGCAGTGCTCCAATTCTTTCACTACCCGAAGGCACCGATGACTTCGTGGTATACTGCGATGCTTCTCACCAAGGTCTTGGTTGCGTGCTGATGCAACGAGACAAGGTCATTGCTTATGCCTCACGACAGCTAAAAATTCACGAAAAGAACTATACCACTCATGATCTCGAACTTGGAGCTGTCGTTTTTGCTCTCAAAATCTGGAGACATTATCTCTACGGCACTAAGTGCACTATCTTTACCGACCACAAAAGTCTCCAACACATCTTCGATCAGAAGGATCTCAATATGAGGCAACGTCGATGGGTCGAGTTGCTTACCGATTACGATTGCGAGATCAAGTACCATCCAGGGAAGGCTAATGTTGTAGCCGATGCCCTCAGCCGAAAGGAACGACCAAAACCACTTCGAGTCCGAGCCCTCAGTATGACCATTCATAACGATCTTACCATTCGAATTCATACCGCTCAGATCGAAGCCCTGAAACCGGAAAACATCAAACATGAAGCCTTGCGGGGCATTGACAAGCAATTCGAAATCAAACCTAACGGGATTAGGTATTTCTCAAACCGAATCTGGTTGCCTAGTTTTGGGAACCTAAGAGACTTGGTGATGGACGAGGCTCACAAGTCTAAATATTCTATCCATCCGGGATCCGATAAGATGTACCACGGTATCAGGGAATTTTACTGGTGGCCGAACATGAAAGCCGAAATCGCCACTTATGTCAGCAAGTGTCTTACTTGCTCGAAGGTCAAAACCGAACATCAGAAACCTCCTGGTTTACTCCAACAACCTGAAATCCCTGAATGGAAATGGGATCAAATTGCCATGGATTTCATAACCAAACTACCCAAGTCGTCGAATGGTTGCGATACCATTTGGGTGATCGTTGACCGCCTCACCAAATCTGCTCATTTCCTGGCAATCAAGGAAAGCGATAAAATGGAACGCCTTACACAGATATACATCAAGGAAATCGTTTCTCATCACGGTGTTCCAATCTCGATCATCTCTGACAGAGATGCCCGTTTCACCTCTCACTTTTGGCAATCACTTCAAAAAGCTTTGGGTACCCGTCTCGATATGAGTACCGCGTACCATCCTCAAACCGATGGCCAAAGTGAACGAACCATTCAAACCTTGGAAGATATGCTACGCGCCTGCGTAGTTGATTTCGGTACAAACTGGGAAAAACATCTACCGTTGTGCGAATTCTCGTACAATAACAGCTATCACGCCAGCATTAAGGCTGCACCTTTTGAGGCACTGTACGGTCGTAAGTGCCGATCACCGATCTGTTGGACTGAAGTGGGAGATAGTCAACTCACTGGTCCTGAACTCATTCACGCCACCACTGAGAAAATTGTGGAAATCCAAAACAGACTCAAAGCCGCACGTGATCGTCAGAAAAGTTATGCTGACGTGAGACGCAAACCACTCGAGTTCCAAGTTGGGGATCGAGTACTCTTAAAAGTATCGCCGTGGAAAGGCGTCATCCGTTTTGGCAAACGCGGGAAGTTGAATCCCCGGTACATCGGGCCTTTTGAGATCCTCGAACGGATTGGCCCCGTAGCTTATCGATTGCAGCTGCCATCCGAACTCAGCAGCGTGCACCCTACTTTTCATATTTCAAATCTGAAGAAGTGTCTATCTGATGAGACACTTATCATTCCATTAGATGAAATTCGTGTTGACGATAAACTTCACTTCGTTGAGGAACCCGCTGAAATTATGGACCGTGAGGTCAAACAACTGAAACAAAGTCGTATTCCCATCGTCAAGGTCAGATGGAATTCGCGGCGTGGTCCGGAATTCACCTGGGAACGGGAAGACCAAATGCGACTCAAATATCCTCAACTCTTCACTGATTCTACATCAAACACGACTTCGAGCTAAATTTCGGGACGAAATTCTTCTAACAGGGGGAGAATGTAACACCCGCCAAATTAGGACTAGTATTTAGTGCCTAATCAGATGTTAATACATGTAATTAGTTCCTTGTTAGGCTAATTAATGTATCGAATTATATATATTGTTGAATATATACGAAAATGCGATTTGGTTAAATCGTACGCAATTTAAATCGAATGTATTTCGATTCAATTTAATACGGACGTTGGTGACAAATTTTATTAAATAACGGGTTATGTCAAAAAAAAAAATATTATTATAATAATATTTCGTATTCATTCGTATCGTACAATCAGAAAGTTACAAAATTTAAAATGTAAAACGCGCAAACTAAATAAACCAACTTACATTTATAACTCAAACGTAACCTTATTTGTAAAATAATTAAATAAAATATCGCGTAATAATTTGTATTTAAAATGTACTTATTAATATGAAAAATAATTAATTAACGTTTAAACGACGGAGCAAACGAACACCGCACGGAGCGGAAACGCGGGGCGAAATTGGGAGCTTAACCTCCCAATCCCACCTTCTTTCTTTCATTTATTTCTTTTCTTTCTCTCTCTCACTCTCCTTTTTCTCTCTTTCTCACCAACCACCACCATCACCAAAAACGCACTAAATCGCAAAATAAACATATCAAACGACTTCGGATCTTCAAGATTTTTAGAGATTCACGACCACCGCGACACGATCTATCATCCTATCTTTTCGGATTTTTAATCCGACACCTTGTAAGTTTCCGACAATTCACGAAATCTCTCGTTTTTAAATGTTTTCACTTGTTAGTAGTTTGTAACAACTTATAATGTCCCTATAAGGGTTGGGTAAAAGTTTTGGACCGAACGGAAACCGAAAAACTCGTTTTCGACACATTTTCCGGCCAACAGACCGCTACGTCGCATTTGGCCCAGAATTTATGCGACGTCAGCTTCTACGTCGCAAAACCCCTCGTGACGTCGCATAGTGCGACGTCAGTCACAACGTCGCATTAAATTGCGACGTCGCATATAGCGACGTCAGCCTTAACGTCGCCAATACCTCGCCACGTCGCACTTAGCGACGCAAGCCCCTACGTCGCAGAAATCACCCTACGTCGCATTAGCGACGCAGCACCCTACGTCGCATTAAATTGCGAAACGTCGCCTTTAGCGACGTCATACTCAACGTCGCAGTCCTACCTGCGACGTCGCACCCAACGTCGCACAAACCAGAACATCAAAAACACAGATTTTACTAAGTGTCGAGACTCGAAATTTATCACTCGATTTTACCCAAATTCAGATCCAGATGCGTTTTTCGTCAAAGCAATATAGTAGAAATAAAAATTTTCCAAGCTGACCTGGCAGCTCGACCCCAGCCAGGGGCTCTGCCCCTTGGACCCCGCCAGGGGCTGCCGCCCCTTGGACCCCGCTACCAGGGGCGCTGCCCCCGGACCCCCGTACTTAGATTCCGTAACGGCTTCTAAAACACAATCAAAACACATTTTTCAAGTAAGACGCCACGAAATCAAAATAATAATAATTGAGATTATTATTACAAATCCGTCACCAACGGGCCGTACACTTTTCAAATACTTAAACTTATCAACCAAATAGTGGAGATTTGGACATTATAGTTGGACGAACAACTACAAGGTAGTCTTATTAGATACCTCCACATATTATAACCATCGCGTGTCGTGGACACCCTCAGGTTACAAGTCTTTGGACTTCATTTCGGCTAATCAACTTACGTCTGTTTAAACGCATTCAGACTCAGGTGAGTCTCATAGCCCCTCTTTTACTGTTTTACTCAGGGGTGTGATATATTGCTCAACTTTTAACATGTGAACGCAAGTACCAAACTTTTCATATACTACATGAGTTTTTCGAAACTAATCATTTAAAGTCCTCCGTCAGCATAGTTGTTAATACGTTGTAGCGTGAATATTAGTATATGGTACCATATAGGATTGACCCTCCTCGTTCGGGTTAGCAAGCACTAACCGGGTAAACGAACGTACTAATATTTGGGAAGACGAATGTTGATTAGGCATTCGTGGAGGCACCTCGCCCGGAATTCTCTATAGGGGACCCGGCCCTCGAGTTAAGCTCAACTATGTGCTCATGGCTGTATACACGATGATTATCATTTAATTGCTGGATGCAATTCATTATTTAATTGCTGGATGCAATTCACTATTTAATTGCTGGATGCAATTCATTATTTAAATCTTGCGGTTCATACAATATTACTTGATTTCAAACCTGTGAGCTCACCAGCTTTATAGCTGACCTTTTAGCATATATCGCAGGTACCCAGCAGTAGGATGTTTCTGCTTCAGGATTTAGCTCGAGTCAGCATACAGACGATTGAGATTTTCTTGCATTAGTATATTTTGTACAAGTACTTATGTACTGAAATCTCATTTTATTTAACTCGAGCTATGTAAAGCTTTAAATGTTGTAAACATTTCAGTTATCAATATATTTTGTTAAAACGACGCATATAGAGTCGTTTGCTATTTATCTTTGTGCTTTGCTATTGATTAGTAACACCCAATTCAAGCTTCCGCAAATCATCAAATTTGGGGGTGTTACAAGCGCCACATTCATCCAATACATACAATAGAAATTTTTGAAAAGTTCGATACATACAATAAAACTTTTGAAAGTTGGTTGCATACAATAGTAAAGGAGGTAAAGTTAAATACATAACGAAACAATTAACCCTTGTGCATATCACAACATTATACTCAGTGGCGGATCTTAAACTGACTTTTTGGAGGGGCCAAATCGTTTGATACTTAAAACGTATATGTAACATAAAACATTCATTTTATTATACTAAACAAGTATACAATCAACTTTAATATTTAGCGCATATTCATCAATAAACGAGTTTTCATCATTGATAGTTGTCAACTCGTAAATCGCCTTGTGAATCAAAATCTCAAATTCTCGATTCGTGATTCTACTTTAATGCATCATTCTGATTTATTATTTATATATAAAATACAATTCTACTTATATAATAGACAATTAAAAATTTTATATTGGTTATTAGTAATTCCATAATACTCCATACGTAGTACTAGTACTATGGGTCATGATATTTACACAGGAAGAATTGTTCTATCCACAGGGAGTTTGATAAGAATTAACATTAACTATCTGTGTATACATTGAAAATCCATGTGGCAATATCATTGCCCTATATAAAAATCAATAACATAAAAAGAAAAAGCAAAATTAGAACAAAACATAAAAATAGGGTGCTACTAAACCTACCAACTCTTTTTTGTAAATTAATATTTCTTTCCTTGAATGACCACCTCGAAAGTCGTGTGCTGCACATACCACTCATGATTATCATCATTTTCCAATATTCAAGTTTAACTTTCAGGGATAACTCAGATACTTCCATCTAATCAATCGCTTTATACCTTCAAACTTTAATTTTAACTAATATAAAAATATATATTTTTACCTTTTGTTTAAATAATCAAATTTTTAACTAGTTTTTATAAGACGTTTTTCATAATAAAATTAAAAAAAAAAAAGTTTAAAATGGTTTTTATTATTAAATTGTTATTTTTTATAAACAATAAATATTTTTTTAATACGTTTTTTATTAAGAAAAAAACATTTCAAATTACTTTTTATATCAAAGTATTTTTTTTTTTTTATAAACTATGTATTTAAACACAAAATGCATATTTTATGTAAACATATATTTTCTTTAACATACGTATAATGTATAATGATAATAATGTTAATAAAAAGTCAACACAGACTAAAAATTAAAAAGTTACGAAGTAAAAAATATACAAAAGATAGTGCATGGACAAAAGAAAATATTTTGGATCAAGTACATGTTCTTAATTAATTAAAAGATTAATTACAATTTCCAATGTAATGATTAGATTACCAATAATTAGTGGCAGGATGAGTAATTAAAAAGGGGAAAATGATTGGTATGACTAATTATGTAAGCCTAAAAAAAGACCTAAGGATGTGATTGGTTGCTTTGAAAAATTGATTGGATGAGATTAGGAGAGAGAAAAAAATCAACCAGTAAGATAATTAGGTCTGTATTTAAGTCTATATAATTAGGTTGATATAGCATTACTTTTAAAAATGTATGTACTAAACATTCCATTTTCTTTAATATTTTATTTTAAAAATAATTATTACTGTACTTTTTCTGTACTTTTCTCATCACTCTTTCTTATCATTCTATACTTTTTCTGTATTTTTTTATTTTTTTAATCCAAAAATGATATGTTGAGTATATATAAATGGTATAGAGAGATTAAACCATTAAAAATTGGTATGAAAAGACCCATAAAAAAAAATACCGAAATGAGTTTGAAAAAGCTGGCATAAAGCATTTTCTCCAAAAGGTTTAGATCGGAGGGGAATCCCTGACCCCGTGTACTCTTTGGGTACCAACTGGCATCACACTTCTACCAGCCCCAGGCAATGAGGGCATAAAGCATTTTCTGATTTCACTTCTAAGCAAGTTCAGTAAAAAAATTCAAAATCCATTCACTGACATCTATCTATTTAGAATAATAAAAAAAGAAAACCATCTACACTCTCTTTCTTCAACCTCCTACTCTTATCCGCTTCATTTCTTCTTCAAAACATATTTAATCATTTCAAAATTTTAAAATGTACCTTAATTTTGTTAAGAATATTACATTACCTGCTCAAAACTTGGGGGGGGGGGGGGGGGGGGGGTCCCCTGCCCCTCTAAAGATCCGCCAATGATTATACTATTGTTAAATAGGGGGTGTTCATAATATTCCGAAACTGAAAAACCGAACCGAAACCAGTTGAATTGAACCGAATTTGAGTTAACCGAACCTATTTTTTTTGTTTTTTCGGTTTCCATTAACCGAACCGAAATTTGTTTGGAATTTCAGTTTCGGTTTATTATTTTGGAATAGACATGATAAACGGTTAACCGAAAAAACCGAAAGTTTATATATATTTTCAACTTTTAAATATATGTATATATATTGTACTCTCTCTGTCCCATTACAAGTGTCATGTTTTGACTTTTCAAAGTCTTTCTTTTTCAACTTTCACCTTAAATATTTTTGTTTGTGTTATATAATACTTGATAAAAATTATACCCAGCAGGAAGTAGCAGAAAGAAGCATGTTCCCTTATGGCATTACTGCTTTAACTTGCTGGTGTGAATGAAAATACATTTAAAACTTAAAAAAAACAAAAAAGCAATAGCTTCCCTCTTCATAAACAAAAATATTTAATCTGAAAGTTGAAAAAGAATGACTTTGAAAAGTCAAAACATGACACTTGTAATGGGATGGAGGTAGTATATATTATATAATATATAGACATTTACACTTGTATTTTGATAAAATCATTTATATCTATATTTATTTTTCACTCATTTTAATGTAATGTAATAGCTTAATTTTGACATAATATGGTAATTATTACTACTTAGTTCTAATTATTCGAACGATTTATGTATGTATAACATAAATACTCAATTACAAAGAGTAAAATGCATGGTTATCGTTTGAACTTCTTTTATCTAAATATTTTAAATATAGTGAACACATAATGTAAGACCCTACATTTTCACAACATATTTTATATTATAAACCATCCAGAAGCGTTAGTCCCAAAACAAAAGAACCGTTATTTACACAAAAACATACATCCGATATTTACCAAAAGACCCTTCCTTTAATTTATATAATTACAAACCATAATAATTACAACCCATATAAACAAAAAACGGGTGTTATATAAACATTTCCAAAAGATATTAGCAAAAGATCAGAGTCGGCGCGCATAGTCAAACATCCAGTCAACCCATCACGACCCGCATCAAACATCTAACCAAAATCTGCAAAATATTCAACAACGAGGGATTAGCTCACGCTAAGTGAATGGAACCGTAACCGACGGTTCAACCCACGAGCAACAAGTCTTACAACTAATAAACTGCAACAAGTAAACACATAAGCACGTATCGTCAAGAGGACCGGAGGTTCCTGGTATACCATCACAGAAACTTACCGATAGCTTGAGTACTACCTTCACTGACATAAGTACATCCTCAACTATGTGTATCAGAAGACCCAGACAGCTACACAATAGTACACAAGCCCAACCAACCAACGTTGACCTCTGAATCAACCACATTGTCAAGTAACCAAACAACCAACAACTAACAACTAATTAACAACTAATAGCAACCAAACAACAAATTCATGTTCACAAGATAATTCAACTAACCAACAATATAATTAATCAACTGGTACCAGTATAACTAAGGACAATAATAACTACATAACATAATCGACTATCCTGGTTTACCCGTTGTAACCGAACCCGTTACAACTGGTTTGAACCGAAGATTACAGTAACCACTCACCGATAGTCCAAGATCTTCAACTCAGTGGTCTAATGTTACTGAGTTGTCGCCCGCTTATCTGATAATACAACAATAACAACAAGTCAGTACTAATTCAATATCGATACTATATAAACATATAGCTTATCTCAAGTACAATTCATATCATCTACATATTCACTAGTATATAGTTATCACCAAAGTATAAGTCACAAGTTAACACATTTGACAAATTTTAACACACCAACGCGATCCAGCAAGGGAGGCCAGGATCGCGTTCGCCTTTTATAAATCAATCGACTTTCAAATTCTACTTAGCAACGCGATCCAGGAAAATGGGGTGGGATCGCGTTCACCTTTAGAAAAACATTCTGTTACTAAATTACACTAGGCAACGCGATCCGGGAAATGAGACAGGATCGCGTTCATCAGAACAAATCGACTCGGCATCAGATTATAACTAGGGAACGCGATCCAGACAAGGCTTCTAGGATCGCGTTTGAGCGAATTTCAGCAAAGCCCAGACCTGAAATCAACATACGAACCCTAACCCAAATTTATCACCAAATCAGTTTACAACTCGTAATTTCTCAAGTAATCAACAACAAACTTCAACTACAAACACATATTAACTACAAACAAGCTATCTAACATCTATTTCAAGCATGAATCATCATCAAATTCCTATATTTATCAAACCCTAACTATCAATCTCAAACATGAAGAACACTAGCAAATTCTTGAATGATATCAACATATAATCATCATGTATTACCATATAATCAGGCAATAATTGAATTCTAGCCTCAATTTCACAATAAAATCACTAACCTTAGACTTTCAATCAAAATTACATTATTGCATAAATACATAAGAACACTTACAAGATGATTCAACAAGATGAGATGATGAACAAGATGGATATAATCTTCTTTCAAGTAATTAGAATCCAACAACACAAACTATATGATTGATTCTTTGATTTCTAAATTTATATTTGAGAGAGAGAGTTTGAGAAGTGAAGAACAACTTAGGTGGAGAAATGATCCAGATATCCCACCGCCCCATTTTTATTTTAAGTAGCATTATACCCCTTTTTAGCCTATTGTCTAGAACCCGAAAATACCCGTGTGCCAAAACACTTTTGTTTTACCGTCAACTTTGTTTATTTAAAACAAGCAATATTTTATTAATCACAATAAAATCGGTGACTCTTTTAGTCATTTATTTTCAACTAGACCAAATAAAATATTTTTCATTATTAAAATAATCATTTATTTCCAGGCCCAGAAACAGGATGTTACACATAATAATGAATGTATATTTGTGTATTATTAATTACTTTTTAAATAAGTATTAGTTAATAAACGGTTAATTTCACTACAAGAAAAAAGGACTATAGTGACAAAAATTTAGTGACAACTTTTATTTATGTCACTATCCGCTCAACTTAGTGACAAGAAGAACATGTCGACACTAATTAGTGACGATATTAATGATTGTTATTAATTAATCACTAAAATAAAGGTCAAATACATTCGTTTAAAGTTAGAGACAAAATTCAGTGACAAAAATAAGCCTCGTAACAATAATATGAAAGTTAGTGATGAAACTTTGTTTGTCACTGAGTTCATAAACGTTAGTCACGAGTGATTGCGTGACTAATTTGAGTAATATATTGTTGGTTACATTATATCATCGTATGAATAATAAATCAGAAAAATATATTTGTCAGTTGAATTATTAACTACGTAGTGTGTCACTAGATTAATGTTCAAAAATTTTGATTTTACTTTGATAAAAAAAAAATTTGACTTTACCTCTTCTACTTTATCGCCATTATTATAAATGAAAAATTACCTGTTATATCTCCGGATAGTTTTTTTATTTAAAAAGAATATAAGCCCAAAAGCAAATATAACGGGTTTTGAAAAGAAAAAAAAATCGCGGATCCAGATCCGACCCGACATCATTGGAGTAATACGGACAAAATATTTTTTAAGCCCAATCGTCTTCACCTGTTCATTCTTTGCTCATCATTGTGCCCTAATTTTACTATTTTGTTCGCAAATAAACGATCACTAATAGAGTTAACAGCAATCGAATTCATAATTTTGATATGTGTATACTGTATATATATGCTTGATATCTGTAAACCGTATGAAACCCTATCCTCGAATCCTCTCTAACAATTCAGGCGATTTAGGTTTATCGCTCATGTTCTTCACTTCTGGATCTTACTGTAAGTATTCGATCTCATATTCATCAGTCGGTTTATGTTTTATTGGATTGTAATTGATTCATAATCGGTTCCTGACATCCAGTTTAATCAATCATTGTAATATATTTGATTACTTTACGATACGTTGAAATAGATGATGTAGCTGACATCACTTATTGCAGCTGTTAATGAGTTCGATTTTGAATTTTTGATTGATTAAAATGTTAGTTTAGCTTTAGGTTGATTATGCAGTGGATTCGTAATGAGTTAGGGTTCTTACTGATTTGATAGCACAGTTGTTGCTATAAAATAGTCACATTTAAATATACATAGAGAGATAGTAATGAAGTGAAGGAGATGAAAGACTACCAGTTTCGATTTTATAATGAGCAATGTGTTTACATATTTTGTATCATAACACTCCAATGGAGAAAATTTTGTAAGTGAAATTGATGAGTTGGCCTATCTGACTATAACATTAGACTTTCTAGTTTGTTTTGCTATTGGAACTTCTTTGTAGAACACATGAATGTGTATACACATTATTATTTTTACAATGCATACTACGAGATATTGTTTCAGAAGCCACAACTATCTTTGCCTCATATGTTACTTTGGCTTAACGTAATAACTTTTCCTTGTAAAATAGGCTCAGATGTATACCTATTGGTCTGCATGGTTATTGGCCATAGTTATGCAACAGCTCCAACAACTACCATAACTACATATGAATACTCTTGAAAAAAGAGTGATCTATTTGTCGTGTGTTATATGACTGATCGATTGATCTGCACTTATTAAATCGGGCAGGCTTTGGTGAAAGGATACGAAGAAAATAAAGGAGATGGAGCTGAACGTGATCACGCTGATGATCGCTGCTTAGGTACTACGTTTGTAATAATTTGTTAGTATATATTCATTTATTTAGGGTCGAAAGCTACATGAATATCAGAAAGTTAATGGTTGCCACTTGCCATATTCATTAGAATGGTTCAGTGATAGCATGCAATCATTTGCAAATGATTTAGCAAGTAACTTTCTAGGATGCAATTGAATTAGCAAGTAATTTTCTAGGTTGCAAAAAGTTTTATCTTTAGAAGTTGTTTATCAACGGTATATTAACAAAGTGTATTTATTCAATGCAAGTATTTATGATTTCATGTGGGTGGTTATAGCTCACCATTTGGATTCTGATTGCAGAGCATGAACAGTTTCATCCCTTTTTGTCAGAGGAGATGGTTTCTCCTCCACTACAAACTGCTTATGGACCTTATTCGAAATGGTGTCACATATATATACTACCGTGATACCAACCCAGCCTTGCATTTTCGACTACTGGCTCTACCTAAAACGTTAGTAGAACTCTCTATTTTTGAATCTGTTACTAGTCTTTGAGAATTTAAACTGTTTATATTCTAGTAAGTTCAAACAGCAACTCCTCATAATCTTTTATTATGTTCATTTTATTTTTGGCCCAAATCCAATTTAATATCTTGTTTGCACGAGTAAGGATTTGCTGATTATAAAGGTGGGGGTGCTCACCTTGTTGAGATATTGTCTAGAACATTCAAGAGAAGGCTCTTCAGCTCAGATCTATAAAATCGGGTAACTAAGTAATAATCTCGTTATTAAAACAATCCTTATCTATTAGTATATATTTCATATGATAGGAGCTTACACCCTTGTGCTCTATATATCCATTTGACATCAATATTCATAGGGTCTATATATGATTAAGTTTTAGTGCATTTCACACTTTTTGATCTGCAATCTTAATAGCATTTTAACTGTTATATCCATTTGACATCGATATTCGTAGGATCTATATGATTACATGTTTTGCTGAAGATAGAGTTACAGGGAAAGTGACTGCAACATGAGCTCTATAAATATACATAAGAAGGCTGCAACAGTAGCTGAAAATGTTCCTTCGCGTAGTAGTGCAGATGTTCATCTTCTGAATTTTGACGATTTTAAGAATACACATGAACAGGTAGAGCGACAATATTATCATGCATCATGTTTTATAGTACAGGTTTATTTAGATTATGGTGGGAGGACCTTCACTAGCTGAGCAGATCTTTGCTTTTGATGTTTAAGGTTACGGACGAGATGATCTTGTGTTGAAGTGATGGCAAGATATATGTGATTATTATCAAGTAAAACCAAGTACTGCTTGCATGCAATGCAAGTAGTTATAGTCTTAGTCTTTGCTTTTATTTTGTTATTTTGTAATATATAGGAACCGTGAAAGATTTTTGGTGCATTGTGGATATAATAGTAATGTGTAATTGGAATATTTGAATGAAATTGTTTTTTTTTTCTATATTTTTACATTTACGAATTATTAATTTGATTTATAATCAATTTATTTTAAAATTGAGCATTTGGACTTGATATGCTTTTGTTCTAGTGATAACTTTTTAGTCTTTGAGAGTGACATATATTTTCGTCAATAACGACCATAGTGAAAATGTGTACTGAGCCAGAACAGTGACGATTTTTTATGGCATAGAAATTTCGTCACTAATTTGATCAAATAGTAATGAATTTTCGAAATTAGTGACAATAAATCAGTGATAAATCTAGTCGTCACAAATTTAATGATGTCTATTGTTCCGTGACTAATTAGTGATGATGTTGACATTCCGTCACTAATTAAACTTTGTGACGGACCTATAGTGACAAAAAGTGACGACATAATTTTCATCACTAAAGTACTTTAGTGACGAATTTTCAGCCTTTAGTGACAAAAAATGACCTATCACTAAAGCCATTTTTTCTTGTAGTGTTTGGTTAACCGAGTAACCGAACCGAAAAACCAGTTAACCGAATTTTTCAGTTTCGGTTTAGGTTAAAAAATATACCGAACTGCGACTCCCGTTAACCGAGCATCCGTGAACACCCGATGTACTAGGTAACACATCTTCGATGTACATATGTGGTGTCCCCGTTAAAAACGAAGGTAGACAAAACAACAAATCGCCTTCATATACAAATGATTGATAAAAAAAATGCTTGTCATTTGTCACATATCTTATCCAAAAAACAAAAAGCTATCATTGAATATTATTTATGTATGTATGAAGTGATGGCGCAAGGGTGTTCGGTAGGGGTGTTCAGAGTTCGGATATAACCGGATTATCCAAATGGTCTAATTGGATTGGACCATTCGGATTGGACAATTTGGTTTTTTGGATCAGATCGAGCAAAAACCAAATTAGTAATTCGGTTTTTGGATTGGTTTTGGTTACTAGTATTAGAACCAGATTCTCCAAATAAACCAAATAGTAATAATTGTATACGTAATGCTCATATGTAATACTCTTGTTTATCTATCAAAGTGAATGTTAAATATTTGTTTAGTTATTTTTTATACACGAAACCTTATTGTATGATTGGAATTGTTAATATATATCATTTAATATAACTTAATGTTAGGTTTGGATATAAAACACCAACCCCACATTTATATAAACCCTCAACGCAACATGATAATAAGTAACCATAGATATCGTTCATGACATTATCCTTTCACGAGTCAAAACGATACACTCATGCAATCCATGAAAAAACCAAACGGTTAAAACCGATCCATCCAAATAGTAATTTGGTTCGGTTTAGTTCGGATTTGATATTCGTTTGGATGGATTGGATTCATATTTTGAGAACCGAAATCCAAATGGATTTATATATATGGATCGGATTTGATCCGATCCATCCAAACGAACACCCTAGTGTTCGGTCTGATAACATAGCTTACTTTTGGGTTTGGGCTTCTAATGAGAAATCCAAAATAGTAACAAAGAGTCGATTGTGGAATACATATATACATATACTTCTAAATTGACAATCGAAACTTTAAAGTGTTGAGTTGGTGTTGATACGTGTAAACTTTTTTGTTTGGTGGAAATAACAAGGAATTCGTGGGTAGGTTTGGAAGCCCAAATTTTCGACATTCTGTCGCATTTTTTATTTTTTTCAATTTAATAATAAATCTGCATTTTCAACCTTTTATTTAAAGTCAATCTCAACAATTAGTCAAATGTTTCAGTTGCGCATATATTGTGGAAATAATGTCAATGGTTAGAATACTTTATTAATATATTTCTGATACTCTCAACTTAAGTCCCGTTTGTTTTCAACTTAATGGTTGAATACTATAAAGGGTTTATCTATTAAGTCATGTATAGTTGTTTGTTTTTTTGGTTATTTTGCTGTTCAATACATAAAATAAACAACGATTAATTACATATGATTTATTCAGAACGGACACTATAGGTAGATAATGTATTTATTGTATTTATTCGGAGCTTAGCAAGGAAAAAAACAACCGGGTAGAGTTTTGTTCTCATATTTTATATCAAAAATCAATATTGAGGCGAATTGAATAAGGAGGAATTACAGGAGTAAGGTTGAGGTGGTTGAGAAGACGAGTAAAAGAGAAAATACAACATAATATAGGATTTCATTGTTCAATTTAAACAAAATACAAATATCTAATGTATTTGACCATTGTTGTATGAAGTAAAATAGAAAATCCAACTTGAAGGTTGAGTTTATCAAAAAACTTCATGACATGATCAAATGGAGTTGTGATACCATGTTGACTGTTGAGTCGCACATATATTTATAGATATTGGTCAATTGAGATAGTCTCAACCCAAATAACACTTATTTGTCTCGGATATATTCTTTACTTGTGTGAATTTCACATAATCCTATTGTTTACAAATTACATCAATATGTTTCTAACCTCTATAATTACAACAATATCTTTCAAAGGTTAAGTTATAAATTATTACTAGTAGAATCCGCGGTATACAGTAGAAATCAATGATAAAAATGTTGCGACTTTTAAATTTGAATACAAATACAAATATGCATGTATGATAGGAAATTAGTGAGTTTAATAAATGATTTTTGTGATATATTTGGAATGTTTTAGTAAATTTAATGAGGCTTAACATATGCCCTTAGGGCACAAGTTAGCCAATCCCAGTTAGTAATAATATCAATTAATAATAATTAATTAGTATTAATTAATTAATAGATTAATAATGGATATTGACTATTTTTGAACATATAATTTTTTGTTAGCATCCTAATCCTAACTATCTATATGTTAATGTAATGAAAGGTTATGCATATTGAATTGATACAACTACAGAATATGAATTTAAATAGTTAAAAGGAGGTAAATTTATAAGAATTATTAATTGAGTGGTAAAGTACGAGTTATTAGTTGTATGATGTATTGGTATTACCGTTTCCATTTAAGTCAATGTTAATATATGCATCATAATTCTTAAAGAGTAATTTATTTTTGTAAACAATGTTGAATCTAATTTTTAGACAAATGAATAAACCTTATTTGTAGTTAAGATAAGATAAAATTAAGATTAGGATAATCAAGCTCGTATCAACTCACGGGCAGTGACAATGATGCTGTGTCTGGGGTGGATGTATGGGTGATGTCTTCGATGGGCCAAGCAATTATAAGGTGAAATTTTTATAAAATATTACTAGTTTGCCCTCAGCTCAAAAAATATAACACCCCTCACATTCAAGCCATTAATTTAATGTATTTAACTCGGAGGCGTAGAATTTAAAACATATTTCATTACTATACATTATATAAAATGTACATAAACTGTTTCAAAACTTAATACACAATAGTTTAGAATTTCTTAAACCATAATACCACAAACGAGGTGTTATATAATTCTAACATCTTTGATTTATCACAAAACTATATCAGAGTTCACAGTTTGTCAAACATTCCTTGCCAAAAGCATCAACTTCTTGCCTGCCATTATCTCAAAACATGACCTGAAGGAAGTAATATAGTGGGATTAGCACGAAGCTAAGTGAATGAATATGTCACAAACAATTCAACTTAGCATAACTATCAGTTTACATCAAATAACCGTAAACACACTTTAATAATCAATGAGGATCGGTGGTTCTTGAGAAACCCTACAGCCGCGGTGGCCCTCAAAGAACACTTACCGTCCATCTGTATGGCCAATACAGAAGAGACCGATAGTTAATTGTTATCATTACCAAACACAGGTTTTACACACAACACATGTACAAAGTCCCTGTGTTAAACATACAATAACAACTAGCCCAACTAACACGTTGACCTCAATAACAACTGATGCCCGAAGGTCAGATAGCACGTAGATTCGTAATTAACAATTCAGACTAAACAGTCTAACAATCATATCTACGTTTACTTATTGTAACCAAACAGTCACAACTAAACCAAATGTGATTCCCAGATCCACTCACCTGTCAATCTCAGTCCAATCACTCAGATGTCTAATATCACTGAGTCTTCTGCTGATCTGAGAATGAAATCAAATATAAGTTAGTAACTTGTTCCATAAACACTTAACTTATATCCATACATATTTTAAGAACTAAATATTATTTACATATAAATAATATGTTCCTAATTATGTCTCATTATTCATAAATGTAACACCCCAAATTTCAGGAATTTAATTTCGTACGCGAATATAATTTTATTATGAAGTAATATTGTGTAAATAATGAGATATAGTGAAAAACGTAAAACAAATTATCAGTTCCAGACTGTAAAATTAAAGGAAATAAAATAAATGAGTAGATAGATACGTGAGATGTCTGTATTTATCCCATTTCTGTCTTTCAAGCTCCAGAACATACACAGAGTATTCAGAAAACACGCAGGAACATTCTCTCATCTTCAAACATCAAATTAAACACTAGAAATCTTCAAGTAATCATCTCCTTTTCATCTCTAATCATTGTAAGTTGATTCCTTCTAAGATTCTTAACCTAGTTTTTGGGTTTTGAGGGGTTTCCATGGGGTTTGGTTTAATTAGTGAAATTAATACAAAATTAGGGTTAGGAATTGTTAGAATTATTGTTTATTAGTGTTCTTGAACTAGTTAATGATGAAATTATAACTTGAAAGTGATGAATTGGTTGTAGGTGTTCTTGAATAATCATGGGATTTTGGCTAAATATGTATGAGTTAGTGTTAGTTAGCTAAAAGAATGAATTATAGAGTAACTAGAATATGAGAATGTGATAGAACATGATTTAAGTGAAATTGTTAATAAAATAACTAGATTAATCAAAGTGGGGGATGGTTTAAAAATGGTTATTTGTTTAGAGCTATGATTTCATTGAATTTAAATATGTTGTTATGTAATATGTGAATAGGTGCTAAGAAGTTGGAAGTATTACCATTGGTTTTATCTTGTGAATCATCAATTCAAGACAAATGTGAGTAGTATAAGGATTAATCAAGTAAATGGTTGTATGTGTTTCCGGATTACTCCCGAGTAAGAGGATCATACAACCATGTGGAAGTTAATTGTGAATTATCTATTTTACTTGTGTTTAATTGATTATGATTGTTGTTATACGAGTTATGTTTGTGCATGTTACCGGATAGCTTCCAAGCTAGAGGTGGGCACAATCATATAATAGTGATATGAAGTTCATGATTTAGAGTTGCTAGTTTTGCTAGCATAGTGTTTATGTAGCTTTGTTATGATTTAATTGATTAAGTTGCTTATATTCTCACTAAGCAAAAGTGCTTATTTTTTAAGTGTTTTATGTTTTAGGTGGAAGTGGGCAAGTGAAAAGGGAAGGAAATTAAGGATGACTAGTGTGGATTACTCGATGTTGGTGTATAGAGAGTCTTCTCTTTATAGTATCGTTTGGATTTAGCTTGTGTAAAATCGCCCTTTTTTAACACATTTATAAAAGTTAGTCATGGTGAGCCATGACATATACATTTTTGGAATAGGTTGACTTCTAAAGTCAAAGACACTTATAAATGATGTATATTATGGTCTTGTAATTTAAAGTAGTGTTTGAATATGATTAGTGTTATTGAAATGGGTTCATGGTTGAAAGTAGTCAAAAATGCGTTTCCTTTTATATGAAGTGTTGTGTAACACCTGCATAATTAGGATAATTAATTATGCCTAATTGTTTGTAACTAGTTGTAATTAGTATGTAATAGGACTAATTACAGGCTCTATTTGTATATATATATATAAGGTGATTTATATATATGTGTGTGTACTTATGCGATTTGGATAAATCGTGCGAATTGACCGGACGGAGTCCGACACAGTTTACTTGGACGTTGGTGACAGAAATTTACTTAAATAATGAGAACGTATTTTGTTATATAAAATACGCAACCGAACGAGCATTATTTATATATTATCACGACGACATTTTAACTAACGCAACAAAACGTAATAAACGCGACTTAATAATTAAAATATTGCGACAAATGTTTTTATTATAAATTTCAAGGTATTTTTATTTAAATACTCCAGTTACATTTTAAAAATATAACTGTTTGGTTAAATACTAAAAACAAACGATTAATCGATTAGGACACGGAGTAAATACCGTGTTTTGAGGGATGTTTTCCCCTCCCTTGTCTCTTGGATCAGCCAACACCCTTCCCACTCCTCATTTCTTCTTTCATTTTTATTACTTCCAAAATACACACACACACATAAACTCTCTCAACCTCAAAATACTACCAAATTTTCGGAATCAAAACTCGACCACAAAAATTACATATTCGGAATCACCATCACGAGTGGAGCAAGAATATCAAGACCGTTTTCATCATCTCATCCTCCATCTAGCTCGGTTTGCAAAAGTAAGAATTTTCTAAAATCTTATATCTATTCAATTTGGTGTAATGTTTTGATGTTTTGATGTGTACACAACATAGTTATAACCTAATACAAGAAGAAAACACGATTTTATAGCTCAAAAATGGATTAGATTTGCGTTTTTGGTCGGAAAATCACGAAACCCGAAAGTTTCTGGGCTGATGTTCATCTTTGCGACACAACGTTTGTGTCGCATGCTATGTCGCATAAACCATTTAGTGTCGTAATTTGTGTCGTACGTTATGTCGCACTATTGTGTCGCACTTTTATGCGACACAACCCTTATGTCGCTATTAAATTAGCATCGCAAGCTTTTGCGACACAACCACTGTGTCGCAGAGCTCTTGTGTCGCACTTTATGCGACACAACCACTGTGTCGCATACCAAACTTTAGTGTCGCAGATTTTGTCGCAAAAACACAGAAAACCAGAATTTTAAAGTCAAAGTTACTGTACAAAAAAGTCAAATTTTACTGTAGCAGTACTGTAGCAAATCTACTGTAGCAAAGTCAACAATTTAGAATTTTTGCTACAAACCGTCACCAACGGGCCAAACATGTTTTCCAACAAACAAACAATTACAAACATACGGACAAGCACTGGATATACTAGTTGTGTACAACTAAACGAAACGTCTCGTGAGACGCATACTTACATAACTTCATATGATTAGGCATTTGAAGGTTACGGGTTCAGAGAACCTACTTGCTTTACTTACTACTTGCTAATTGCAACTGATTACTACAAGACTCAGGTGAGTCTTACGGCCCCACTTTTACTGTTTTATCTTATTGGGGGAGATACATGCTACTGATTTTCTTGAACACAAGTACTAAACTGTTTAATATACCAAACGAAATTGCATGAGTTTACTTACAAACAGAAGTCTCTCCATCATATATCGTTAGTTATGGACTTAAGCGCGAACACTAGTTAATGGATCCATTAGGGAAATGACCCTCCCCGCCCGGGGCAGTAGCGCTGCCACGTACTGATTTACACGTAGAAACGGGTGACTAATTATTCGTTATTGATGCTTGCTCATTTACGAGCATGTCACGGGAGCAAAATTATTACTTACGGGTTAAGCTTCGATTATGAGCCTCATGGCAACGGTATAAACTTACTTATTTACATTTGCTGGACTGCAAATACTGATTTTACGATTGCTGGATTGCAATGGCTGATTTTTACGCCTACGGGCATTACTAATGAAATCTCGTGTTCAAAGCCGATATTACTTACAAACCTGTGAGATTCACCAACCTTTTGGTTGACACTTTTTAGCATATTTTCTCAGGTACCCGGATGGAGTAGGATTACTCCAGGATTTTAGCTAGAGTCGCATGATTTCAACACAACTGCATTAACGGAGATTCTTAGCATTATCTTTTGTACATTACGATTATGTAATAGAATCTCCCGCTATACGCGTGGACTCTAGGGGAAACTACATTTTGTATACGAAAACACTAAGTTTTCAAACATTATATCTATGGAATGTAACTAATTTACAAACGTTGCATATAGATGTCGTTTGCTTTATCTTTGTGCTGTGATATTTGATTAGTAACACCCCAAACTATGCTTCCGCAAAACAGTGAATTTCGGGGGTGTTACAGATTGGTATCAGAGCCTAAGGTTATAGTGAACTAGGTTGCATTTAGTGGGCCTTGACTATGACCGTTAGACAGTATTCTCTTATTAGACATGCCTGGTTCAGGAATTACAGCATACGACTTTAATTTAACATAGCCTGATCAACTATGTACAATTAAGGAAAGATGATGTAAGGTCTGAAATGAATATGTTGAACGGGGATACGTTAGTTGACTCTGACCACGAGAGAACCGGACCATTACTTGATACGTGCTAGACACTAGGCTGGATATGATATATGTATATATATATTAGCCTCGTCTTACTTACACTCTGCCACAGGAATGGCAAACATACCACCTAATCCGTCACACTCTCACTCACATGGGTCACGGAACCCACGAGTAGCCAGGAGGAACACAAGGTCGCCTCGAAACAGCCCTTATCCTGTACATAACTCTCAGAACTCGGCACATCTCACGTTGCCAGTATTGGCTATCCAATTCCGCCTTCAGGAGCAAAGACTCGAAAGTCTTCAACGGGAACAACTCCGAATGACCTACCTGCTTCGCCAGGCACTTGATCACATATCCCAACTCCAGCGAGAACAAGAGGATACCAACCTCTCTGTAAGCATAATTCAGGATTCCATGACCGCCGAATTAGGTGCGGATGAACTTGTAAGAAACCGACTAGAGGAATGTGAACATCGTTCACAGGAGACTGAGGATCACTCTCGAGCACTAACCCAACGACTGGCCTTGGTGGAAGACAACGCCAGGCAAACAAACAGACTAGCAGAAACCGTGGACAGCCTTGTCGTGCTGATGGAACAAATTAATCTACATTAAGACTAGTGTAGTCTTTGTCTTGTAATCTATCTCGTAATCTAATGACTATCTAGCGCCACTCTATAAACTAGTCGGATGTAACAATTCCCGACACCTTTTGTAATATCTCTGTAGGATGTAACCTTTGAACTCGCATTATCCATCAAATATTCCTTGATATTTCAACTCATAATAATTGTCATTTTTCCATGTTGATGTTATGTATTACTGCTTTTATACATGTACATCTGTGACAATTACAAGTTCCTACAAAATCTCATGTATCTTCATTTCTTTTATTGAAGAATCATGCCGCCAAAGACAAGACCATACACCGATGCGCAGATTACCTCCCTTATAACCCAGGCTGTTACTGAAGCCTTGGCTCGGAATACTCCACCAAGTTCCACGAGGAACAGCGATGCCGCTGAAACCTCTGCTGCTAAACCTTGTTCTTACAAGGACTTCCAGAACTGCAAACCTCTAAACTTTGCAGGTACCGAGGGAGCTATCGGTCTAGTACGCTGGATCGAGAAAGTTGAGTCTGTATTTCTTATATGCAACTGTGCGGAGGGAGATAAGGTTAAGTTCTCTGTTAGTACTTTTACTGACACCGCACTCACCTGGTGGAACACTTATGCCCAGACTGTGAGTGTTGCTACTGCTTACCAACTCCCGTGGGAGGAGTTGAAAGAAATGTTGAGGGGCGAGTACTGCCCCAGGGATGAATTGAAACAACTGGAAATGGAATTCTGGAACCACAAGATGCAGGGTGATGATATCACCGGATACACCAACCGTTTCCATCAACTGGCACTCCTGTGCCCAACCATGGTCGATCCTGAGTACAAGAGGATCGAGAAATTCGTCGATGGACTTCCCGAGAGACTACAAGACCTGGTGACTTCATCCAAACTGGGTACTATTCAGAGCGCCATCCGTATGGCCCATGAACTAACGGCAAATTCTGTCCGCCGTGGCACAACTTCAACCCCATCTGCAAACAACAAACGCAAGTAGGAGGGAAACCCCAACTCATCCAACCAAACCTCCAACAAAAAGCCTGAGTACATTAAGGCTTATTCATCCGGAACCTCGGAGAAGAAAGGGTACAGCGGGAGCAGACCCTACTGTCCCAAATGCAACCGCCACCATGACGGTTCTTGCCCTTGCTCCAACTGCAAACGGTTCGGGCACCTAGCCAAGGATTGCCGAACCAACATTTCTACCCCCAACACCAACGCACCAAAGGCCTGCTTTGGGTGCGGAAATTCAGGGCACTTCAAGAAAGATTGCCCAAAGCTGAAAAATAACAACAACCCTGCTCGCGGTAGAGCATTCGTTATCAAGGCTGGGGAAGCCAGACAAGACCCGAACGTCGTGACGGGTACGTTCCTTCTCAACGACCTTACTGCTTCTGTGTTATTTGATACCGGTGCCGATAGAAGCTTCATATCTGAGAAATTTAGCCTTTTACTTGATATTACTCCCACTGCCTTAGATGCTAAATACATTGTTGAATTAGCTAACGGCAAACTGATTGAGACTGATAGTATCATACACAACTGTACACTTAACCTCACGAATGAAATATTTCCCATTGATTTAATCCCTGTCGAGATCGGCAGCTTCGATATTATTGTCGGTATGGATTGGTTATCCAAGCATCGAGCTGAAATCACCTGTCATGACAAACTCGTTCGCATACCTCTTGTCTCCGGTGGAACCTTAGTCCTACAAGGGGAGACCGGTAGACGGAATGTGAATATTGTATCCTGTCTGAAAACGAGAAAATATCTACGAAAAGGGTATCAAGCCATCCTCGCACATGTAACGGCGAAGAAGTCGGAGGAGAAGCGACTTGAGGATGTTCCGATCGTGCGGGATTTCCCGGAAGTCTTTCCTGAAGACTTGCCCGGACTTCCGCCACCTAGACAAGTTGAATTTCAAATCGAACTTGTGCCCGGAGCTGCACCCGTGGCACGAGCGCCATACCGTTTAGCACCATCCGAAATGCAGGAGTTGTCTAACCAACTACAGGAACTCCTGGACAGAGGATTCATTCGACCAAGTTCCTCGCCTTGGGGAGCTCCGGTCTTATTCGTGAAAAAGAAAGATGGATCTTTCCGCATGTGTATCGACTACCGAGAGCTGAATAAGCTAACCATAAAGAATCGGTACCCACTTCCTAGAATCGATGACCTGTTTGACCAACTCCAGGGATCGAGTGTTTACTCAAAGATTGATCTACGGTCGGGTTATCATCAACTCCGAGTCCGTGACAATGATATCCCAAAGACAGCTTTCCGAACTCGTTATGGGCATTACGAATTCCAAGTGATGCCATTCGGGTTGACCAACGCACCGGCCGTATTCATGGACCTTATGAATCGGGTGTGCAAACCATATCTTGACAAATTCGTCATTGTGTTCATCGATGATATCCTGATTTACTCTCGCAACGAGCAGGAACATGCTCAACATCTGAAAACCATTCTAGGACTCCTGAAACACGAAGAGTTATATGCCAAATTCTCTAAGTGTGAGTTCTGGATTCGAACCGTTCAATTCCTCGGGCACGTGATTGACAGCCAAGGAATTCATGTTGATCCCGCCAAGATTGAAGCAATCAAGGGCTGGGAGTCACCGACCACTCCAACCGAAGTGAGACAATTCTTAGGTCTTGCTGGTTACTACCGCCGGTTCATCGAAAACTTTTCAAGAATAGCTGTTCCCCTAACCACACTGACTCAGAAAGATAAGAAGTTCGATTGGACTGATAAACAAGAGTCAGCCTTCCAGCTATTGAAAAACAAACTTTGCAGTGCACCAATCTTGTCCTTACCCGAGGGCACCGACGATTTCGTAGTTTACTGCGACGCCTCACACCAGGGACTTGGTTGTGTGTTAATGCAACGGGAAAAAGTCATTGCCTATGCCTCACGACAACTAAAAATTCACGAAAAAAACTATACGACCCACGACCTCGAGTTAGGTGCTGTGGTCTTCGCATTGAAAATCTGGAGACATTATCTCTACGGTACAAAAAGCACTATCTTCACTGATCACAAAAGTCTCCAACACATATTCGATCAGAAAGATCTAAACATGAGACAACGTCGCTGGGTTGAGTTACTTAGTGACTACGACTGCGAGATCAAATACCATCCGGGCAAGGCTAACGTAGTTGCCGATGCCTTAAGCCGAAAAGAACGAGTGAAACCCCTTCAAGTCCGAGCACTTTCTATGACAATTCATAACGAACTTCCTGCTCAAATCCTTACCGCTCAACTTGAAGCACTCAACGATGAAAACTTGAAAAATGAAGCCTTGCGAGGCTTGGATAAACAATTCAAAATCAAACCCGATGGAACTCGATACTTCTCTAACCGGGTGTGGTTACCCAAATTCGGAAACTTGCGAGATTTGGTGATGGCTGAAGCTCACAAATCTCGATACTCTATACATCCTGGATCTGACAAGATGTATCATGACGTTAAAGGGTTGTATTGGTGGCCTAACATGAAAGCTGACATTGCCTTATACGTCAGTAAATGCCTAACCTGTTCCAAAGTCAAGGCCGAACACCAAAGACCCTCGGGGTTGCTCCAACAGCCTGAAATTCCTCAATGGAAATGGGAACAGATTTCCATGGACTTCATTACCAAACTACCAAAAACTTTGAGTGGTTGCGATACCATTTGGGTGATCGTGGACCGTCTCACGAAATCTGCTCATTTTCTGGCCATCAAGGAAACCGACAAGATGGAGCGTCTGACTCGCATCTACGTCAAAGAAATCATCTCGCGACACGGTGTACCTATCTCGATCATCTCGGATAGGGACAGCCGTTTTACTTCTAACTTTTGGCAATCACTACAGAAATCTCTTGGTACTCGTCTGGATATGAGTACTGCTTATCACCCGCAAACCGATGGCCAAAGCGAGCGAACTATTCAAACACTGGAGGATATGCTACGAGCCTGCGTAGTTGACTTCGGTACTTCTTGGGAAAATCACTTACCGTTGTGCGAGTTCTCGTACAACAACAGTTACCATACCAGCATAAAGGCTGCACCCTTCGAGGCACTTTACGGGCGTAAGTGCCGATCACCGATCTGTTGGACTGAGTTAGGAGATTCCCAACTCACGGGTCCAGATATCATTCAAGAAACTACTGAGAAAATCGTTGGTATTCAAAACCGGCTGAAAGCCGCACGTGATCGTCAGAAAAGCTATGCTGACGTGAGACGCAAACACCTTGAGTTCCAGGTAGGGGACAAGGTACTTCTCAAAGTGGCACCGTGGAAAGGTGTTATTCGATTCGGAAAACGAGGCAAACTAAATCCTAGATACATCGGACCATTCGAAATCCTTGAAAGGATTGGTCCAGTGGCATATCGCCTGCAACTTCCTGCTGAGCTTAGCAGCGTTCACAACACATTCCACATTTCTAACTTGAAGAAATGTCTGTCTGACGAGATACTGATTATACCGCTCGATGAAATCCAAATCGATGATAAACTTCATTTTGTCGAGGAACCTATGGAAATCATGGACCGTGAGGTCAAACGATTGAAACAGAGTCGTATTCCCATCGTAAAGGTCAGGTGGAATTCTAGGCGCGGCCCTGAGTTCACTTGGGAACGGGAAGACCAAATACGACAGAAATACCCACATCTTTTCCCAGATAACGCACCGTCCGTGCACTCAAGCTAATTTCGGGACGAAATTTCTTTAACAAGGGGAGAATGTAACACCTGCATAATTAGGATAATTAATTATGCCTAATTGTTTGTAACTAGTTGTAATTAGTATGTAATAGGACTAATTACAGGCTCTATTTGTATATATATATAAGGTGATTTATATATATGTGTGTGTACTTATGCGATTTGGATAAATCGTGCGAATTAACCGGACGGAGTCCGACACAGTTTACTTGGACGTTGGTGACAGAAATTTACTTAAATAATGAGAACGTATTTTGTTATATAAAATACGCAACTGAACGAGCATTATTTATATATTATCACGACGACATTTTAACTAACGCAACAAAACGTAATAAACGCGACTTAATAATTAAAATATTGCGACAAATGTTTTTATTATAAATTTCAAGGTATTTTTATTTAAATACTCCAGTTACATTTTAAAAATATAACTGTTTGGTTAAATACTAAAAACAAACGATTAATCGATTAGGACACGGAGTAAATACCGTATTTTGAGGGATGTTTTCCCCTCCCTTGTCTCTTGGATCAGCCAACACCCTTCCCACTCCTCATTTCTTCTTTCATTTTTATTACTTCCAAAATACACACACACACATAAACTCTCTCAACCTCAAAATACTACCAAATTTTCGGAATCAAAACTCGACCACAAAAATTACATATTCGGAATCACCATCACGAGTGGAGCAAGAATATCAAGACCGTTTTCATCATCTCATCCTCCATCTAGCTCGGTTTGCAAAAGTAAGAATTTTCTAAAATCTTATATCTATTCAATTTGGTGTAATGTTTTGATGTTTTGATGTGTACACAACATAGTTATAACCTAATACAAGAAGAAAACACGATTTTATAGCTCAAAAATGGATTAGATTTGCGTTTTTGGTCGGAAAATCACGAAACCCGAAAGTTTCTGGGCTGATGTTCATCTTTGCGACACAACGTTTGTGTCGCATGCTATGTCGCATAAACCATTTAGTGTCGTAATTTGTGTCGTACGTTATGTCGCACTATTGTGTCGCACTTTTATGCGACACAACCCTTATGTCGCTATTAAATTAGCATCGCAAGCTTTTGCGACACAACCACTGTGTCGCAGAGCTCTTGTGTCGCACTTTATGCGACACAACCACTGTGTCGCATACCAAACTTTAGTGTCGCAGATTTTGTCGCAAAAACACAGAAAACCAGAATTTTAAAGTCAAAGTTACTGTACAAAAAAGTCAAATTTTACTGTAGCAGTACTGTAGCAAATCTACTGTAGCAAAGTCAACAATTTAGAATTTTTGCTACAAACCGTCACCAACGGGCCAAACATGTTTTCCAACAAACAAACAATTACAAACATACGGACAAGCACTGGATATACTAGTTGTGTACAACTAAACGAAACGTCTCGTGAGACGCATACTTACATAACTTCATATGATTAGGCATTTGAAGGTTACGGGTTCAGAGAACCTACTTGCTTTACTTACTACTTGCTAATTGCAACTGATTACTACAAGACTCAGGTGAGTCTTACGGCCCCACTTTTACTGTTTTATCTTATTGGGGGAGATACATGCTACTGATTTTCTTGAACACAAGTACTAAACTGTTTAATATACCAAACGAAATTGCATGAGTTTACTTACAAACAGAAGTCTCTCCATCATATATCGTTAGTTATGGACTTAAGCGCGAACACTAGTTAATGGATCCATTAGGGAAATGACCCTCCCCGCCCGGGGTAGTAGCGCTGCCACGTACTGATTTACACGTAGAAACGGGTGACTAATTATTCGTTACTGATGCTTGCTCATTTACGAGCATGTCACGGGAGCAAAATTATTACTTACGGGTTAAGCTTCGATTATGAGCCTCATGGCAACGGTATAAACTTACTTATTTACATTTGCTGGACTGCAAATACTGATTTTATGATTGCTGGATTGCAATGGCTGATTTTTACGCCTACGGGCATCACTAATGAAATCTCGTGTTCAAAGCCGATATTACTTACAAACCTGTGAGATTCACCAACCTTTTGGTTGACACTTTTTAGCATATTTTCTCAGGTACCCGGATGGAGTAGGATTACTCCAGGATTTTAGCTAGAGTCGCATGATTTCAACACAACTGCATTAACGGAGATTCTTAGCATTATCTTTTGTACATTACGATTATGTAATAGAATCTCCCGCTATACGCGTGGACTCTAGGGGAAACTACATTTTGTATACGAAAACACTAAGTTTTCAAACATTATATCTATGGAATGTAACTAATTTACAAACGTTGCATATAGATGTCGTTTGCTTTATCTTTGTGCTGTGATATTTGATTAGTAACACCCCAAACTATGCTTCCGCAAAACAGTGAATTTCGGGGGTGTTACATGTTGACACGTAGTCAAACATTTCATTGGTCAATTATGGGTTGAGTTTGGCTAGTGAATGGGTCAAAGTAGCCATTGTGGGTTAGCGGGTCAAAAAGGGTCAAAATGGGTCGTTAAGTGCACCTATGGTCTAAAATGGATTAGAGAAAGATTAAGAGTATGGTAAAGAGTCTTACAACTTTGTTTTGGTATATATGATATGTGGTTAAAAGCTCAACATCTCAGCCTTCATGGTTTGAGATTTGGTTAGTGCACTAAAATGGTCATTTTATTGTCAAAATTGGTCATACGTCCATTTTCTCGATAAACTCGTATTTTGAAAAAGTCTAAAAAGGGAAAGTTTCATTTTGGCATATTGGAGGTGCCTGCAAAATTTGGTGGTCTAACTCGTAACGAGTAAAAAGTTATGCGTGTTTCAATTTCGTAAAATTACAAGTGTTGTTGAGCAGACATGCAATGGCCATGTCATATAAACGCCATGGCCATGTCCCTTAACAGTAGGATCACTTTCTATCAGCACGATGCAATGACCATGTCTTATAAAAGCCATGGCCATGTCCCTTCACCATGCCTCAAAAATGACGTTCTAACTTATGTGTCGAGTTTATATATATAAAATAAAGTTATGGGACATTATAAAAAAAAAATGTTCACGAATTTGGGGCGTTTCAAGTTGGTATCAGAGCTATAGTTTAAGAGAATTATGTGATCCACTTTAGGATTTTATAATCTTAAACTATTATGAATATATGGTTATGTTTTGTAGTTATGTTTTAGTAGTGTAGAATTATGAGTATGATAATGAAAGTGATTTTGCTATGTGATGACTGTGTTTAAAAGTGTTGAATTGAAGTGTGTATTTAGTATAATATTACTACGTCTGGCCAACGCAATTATATTATGATGTTGCACATGGGTAATTCAAAGCTTTTAAATGCAACCCGGTTTAAGTGAAAAGTTGTTTGTAAGTCCCCTAGTTTTAGGATCGATATCTTCGTTATCTGTAGTATTAAGGTGCGGAATCCCTCAATACGGTGTTATCTTACTAACAACGAATATGTTTGTATTGCGTTTAATAAGACTTAGCTTTAAACGATAAATCGTCAAAGCCTAGTCGTTAGGATTAAGTTTTCTCTGAGTTTGTCGAGTTCGCAGATCAGAAATATGGCAAAAGTTATGTTTTTCACGGAGTGCAAAACATTATATACGTCCAGCTCAACTCGGCTCGCATGGGCCTGCGAGTTCGGTCCAACTCGCAGCCCAAGCCCAACTCAGAGCTCGGCTCGCCAGACTTAATCTACGCGAGTTCAGATCTCACCTCACAGCTCGACTCGCTGCGACCTGAGATCTCGACTCGCTACGCATCAAACGTCTATTATTTATTTTGTATTTAATTATTCGTCTAACTTAACAAAACAATATGTTTAACGAATATCACTAACAAAACAAATATTCTTTTACAAATCCAAACCAATATACAAACATAATAATAATTACACTAGTCCTATTTCAAGCTAGATCTGTTGTCACACTCTATGTCCCAACAGACTCCCCCTTGACAATAGCTCTAGCATCTTTATCTTCACGCTTGTCTTTGGTCTTCATTTGTAAATCTTACTGCCTGCGTAAATCTTCAGCTTGATACACGTCTTAACCATCATCTGATAATCTCGTCCTAAATCACCCCATGCGTCTGTCGTCAAGATTCTATTTTCATTCAACTTAATCAAATCTTTCTTCGACATGTTCATTAGGTGTCGATGGTCATAGACTCTGAAGATTTCTCTTTCACCACCGTCAACCTCATCATCAGCTTCAACCATAACAGCTTCTCCAGTTCCTGAATCTACATGCCATCTCTTCATATTACCCAGAATATCTTGTGGCATTGTCTTCAGTGGAATCTGCTGTATGCATCTAACAGCTGGATATATCTTCTTCCTTCTTCTTCTTCCTGTTCTTTGACTTCTCTCTTGTAATTTCATAGTTTTTCCCTTTCTTGGCTTAATCTGAACAAACTTATTCGTATCAACCTCATGTCTAATGATTCTTTCAACACGATCAGCATAATCATCACGACTTGGATTGTTAATCTCTAATCTAGCCAAATCACGTATTTCATAACGTGGTAGAGAACTAAAAACTGCAAGCTTTCTTTCTAAATATTGAACCCCGTCATATCTTTTGATCGCAAAAAGCTTTAGCTCAGAGTCAAAGTACCATCCAACAATCCCTTTACGAGGAACACGTTTTCCCGTAATATCAACTTCTGAAACTCCAATCTTCTTCTTCTTCTGCTTTGGAAGTTTCCTAAGTACAACAGCAAGATTTTTGGTTTGAACAAGAACTTCTTCTTCTTCATCAGAGGTTGAATCATCAATATCTTCATCTATATCGACAATTGTTGGACCTTGTTCATTTTCAATAACAACTTCTGTCCTAGATGGGCTCACATGGTGTTCATCAATGTTTGCATCTAGATCTACACCCATGTCTTGCACATTCTCAGGTACAGCAGTCCAATCTGTAGGTGGTTGGAATTCTCCTTCCTCAAGATCATAATCAATCTCTTCATCTATCTCATCAAAAATATCATATTCCAAATCAGATAGATCAAGCATCTCCAATCCTAAGAGAAAACCACAAATACAAATAAATATTAATAATTAAAATTCTCTTATCAATTTCCCTGAATCAACCTAAGAATTTCTTTATTAATTCTTTTGTATATTTTAACCTAAAATATAAACGCAATTTACATATAACTTATAAAATCTTTTATTGATTACCCTGAATCAATCCAAAATTTCTTAAGTCTACTTAACAAATATTAATTAATTTTAAATTCTAATGCATTGTGAATAATCACCAAACATTTAAATTTACTATTAATTAACTTATATAATTTCCAAGTGTTAATTGATCTAATTCATTATCAATTTAACCTTTAAATTATATATCATTTGTCTAGTTAATACGAATACATTTTTAACTTGTTAATTACTTATATACCTTACGGTCTTAAGTCCATAATCAAATATAAAATGCATATGTTATCATAAAATTTTGACCGCCGATATTAATCGGAACACGCCGCTCGACTACTCAATGAGTCGGAAGTCTTTCGATCACAATTTTATCTTAACATAATTATATAAACTTAAATTACCAAACATATTTTACTTAAAATAATAATAACCCTAAGCCAAATATATTTACAAAATAAATTAAGTTTACATTTGTTCACTACAAACTATTACAAATATTACAGTACTATGATAATACTAAGCTATCTTACCAGCTTCAGTATCACCCGGTACAGTCTTATCTGCACTTGTATCCACTCCAGAACCACTAGCACCAGCACCAGACTCCCCCTAAATAGTAGCTTGCTCACCAGTCTTTAAAGGACCAGTCTGCTCACCACTCGGTGCATTGGGATCATCGTCCTTGTCTTGATCTCTCTTCCTCTTCAACTCGTTTTCTCTGCAAGACTCCAGATATACCAATATCTCCCCCTGAGTAGACTGTCCTGAATGCGATCTCAAGACCAGACTCTCTAAAGAAGATAACTTCAGTCTCTGTACGTTGAAGTCCGCAAGCAAAGTCTCATGAGTCTTCATCAACAGATTGTACGATTCACTCTGCTTGAGAATCTGCTGAGAAAGAAGAAGATTGCTCGACACCAGCTCTGGAATCTGAGAAGTAAGCTTCTCCAAATCCTTTACCCTAGACTCTAAGGATGTAATCCTTTCTGCATCAGTCGTCGGAGTAACAGGTATCGTTCTTGGTCCAGGCGGTGTAAGAGACTCAATATGCCAGTCTCTGGTAAGCGGTGTATGAGGTTGAGACAAAGCCTGCGTAAGCAAGCTTGTCGCAAATCTAGCTGCTTTGTTCGTTGGAAAATTAGCTCCACGAACTAGATCAGCAACCTCATGCTGTAAAGTTAAACACAATTAAAATCAGTTATTGTTACAGATTACTCTGTCTCAAACTCTAATTAATCGCATAACACTCATAGTTATAGAACTTATATCTCATACCTAAAGCGGTAAAGATATCGATTCAGTAACCACCGGTGCATCCATCTCCACCTGTGATATATCCTGAGCAACTGTATACAGAATTAACTGTCTCAGTTCAACTCCTGATAAACAACAAGTTAAGATTATTTAACTTTTATAATCAATACTAACCTTCTCGAATAGTAAGCGTTCTCGGACGCTTCATCAAAGGAATCTCAACTTCCTCAGTACCTTCCTCCAGAATACTCTTACCTTTTCTCTTCCTTTCAGACGCAGATGGAGGAGGAGAAGGTGTATTGTCAGAATCTTCATCTGAAGCCGTCTCACCATCACGACCTCCAGATGATCTAACAGGATCCTAAAGTTTAAATATATTAAACATTTATGATTAGCGTAAGCTCTATCATACAAGTTCTATATATTTAAGATTAATCAGATATAATACCTCAGTCGGTACAACAACTGATCTATCAAGCTGTATCTGATCATCCTCAAGTAATATAACTTCGGGATTTGCAGCCTCAGCTTCAGCTTCCTGTTTGGTTAATGATATTTATATTTTAAAATCAGAAATAATATCCAATTAACTAAATATCTAATATCAGAATCATTATATAATAATATTATGCATCTATGATTAGCAACAACAATCTATCAACTAAGCATTTATATTATTATATAAGTAAAATATTACCTCAGGTGGTGCTAAATAACTCTCAATGTCTTGAAGCAAAGGATTTGTTGCATCATCATTCTGCTCCAAAACCTCTTGCACAACCTGTGCAGCAACCTCTTGGTTCACTTGTTGATCAACCTGACCAACCCGAATAAGAACATCCTCAAGGAGCCCTTGTGGATCTTCAGGTTGAGCTTCCTCAGCTACAGGTTCTGGTACAACATCAGCAATAGCAGGAGCAGCAACAGCAACAGCAGCAGGAGCTACGTCTAACCACCCATGATTTGGCGGTGCAACGTAGTTCGGATCAACAATATATCCGAAAAGTGGTCTAACTTCCGGTTTCACCACTCCTTCCTTCCTGACCGTCTGCATGAACATGGCGTTATACCGACGATGGTCAATCGTATTAACCACTAGATGTGGTTCAGGTATAGCCAAATCCGGTAGACGCACACGGATAATCAGCATGCAAAATCGCGGGTAAACCAAAAATCTTGATCTAACAGACCCCGATATCTGTTTCGCAATCTCACCAAAAAGATAATCACAAAAACTGTATGGTTTATTATAAACCAGTGACAGTGCAGCCGATAGAATCGCAGGGCTCAACTCATCAAAGCCACCTTTCTTCGCTGCGAAAACTATATTCATCACGTGCCAAAGAAACCTCCACTGACCAATAACCAGAGGCTTCTGGAACTGACGTCCACGCCTGTCTCCTGTATATCCCATACGACCTATCGCACCCTCAATAAAATCCATAAGATACTCAATATCCCCATTCTCCTGTTCTACAGTACCTAGCTACAAAATCTCACGGAGATTACCAGCTGAAAAGGTAACAGGTCGTCCACTAACCGTAGCTCGAATCTCAGGTGGGGTGACAGATTCGTCATATACTATATCTGTCCAAAAATCATTCAGAATAGCCTGAGATATCGGAGGATTGGCCGTAATGGCGTATCTAATCCTTGATCGTGCTAGAAAACGTAGAATATCAGCAACCCTGTCAGCCCGCTTGGCCTCAAGGTTCAGATCAACCAAAATGTTGTGACCCTTATCAAATGCTGTAGCCATATCTGTAAAATAAACACAAACAACAGATATAATTTAATGCACGATTAAAAATATTTAAACTATTACGTATTATGAATCGAGATTCATCAAACATCTTAGTTTAAAATTGAAAATATATATAACTTGTTACATAAATAGTCTCAAGTCGTATATAAAAATTTAACTTATAACTAAAAGTCTTAAGTCTAATTTAAATTAATTATATAAAAGTTATTACAAAAAAAATTAAAATGTTTGTAAATTCCAGACTCGCATAAACTGGCCTAACGAGGTGAGGTCAACTCGTTTTGCTTATCAACTCGCTATACTCATCAACTCGCTACATTGATCAACTCGCTAAACTTATCAACTCGCTAAACTTATCAAGCAGCTATTGATGTGAACTCGCTAATCTCATGGATTCGCTAGTCAACTCGCTGCGAGTTGATTCACAATGTCAACTCGTTCGATGAACTGCCGTTGCGAATTTTCAATTAAAATCGATTAAACTTGTAATTTTAACATGATCTATCGATTGATTAACGTTCATTAATGTTCGTTTAACATAAACCCTAAAGATCTATGTCTAATAACATCGTAATCGACTCAAATCGTTTAAACTTCAAACCGAAACCCTAAGTTTATAAAAACTTTCGATTTCGTGCAATTTAAACGGTGAAATCCGTTGATATATACCTCAAAATGTTCGTAATTTGAAGGTGTATAAAGTCTACGGATTGAAAAACTCGTTCCCGTACTCTAAAATTCGAAATCAAGCGAAGATCAAAAATCGCCTCGTTTCGCCTTTTTGACGGATTCGCAAAGTTTAGTGAACTCGCGAGGTTTGTGTGGGTTCGGTGGGTTGGTTTGACTCGTTTGACCCCCTTTATACTATATATCCGATTCGCGAGATTTGAAGTGAACTCGCAAGTCGATGTCAACTCGCAGAAATAGTAAAAACGCGAATTTAATTCTAAGTATAAATAAAAACCCGATATTTTACAAGTCTAAATTATAATTAATTTTCACTTGTATTTGTCACATTGTTCAACTCAAAAATATACAGTATAATTGAATTCCGAAGGGTAAAACCTAATAAACACAAAAATGAAAAAAATAAAAATAAAAATAAGATAAAAATATAACTATACAAACTTTGGTATCAAGTACCATTTTATTAATCACTTGAAACAAAGTAAATATACAATATAAATAAGATTTTATCTGCTTAGGGATCATATTAGTAAGAATAAGCAATTAAGCATATATTTAAAAGTCTAAGCAGATTGGTAGTATACATACCTCATGAAATTCAAATAAATTATTGTAAAAATTACAACTAAATTTATCATTTATATTTATGAAACTATATCTTAGTTACCTTTATCCACATAGCATAATTAATAATGCATTACTCACATAAAGTGAATATTTTAATTATAGACAGTTCAAAACGATTACCAGTATTATGATCCACATAAACAAATTATACTCAATTTTCTAAGCAAACTCTTTATTGTTAGTATGAGTATTATCAAGTGCTTCCTATTATATGACATACTGAAAAATTCAAGTAAAACACATAACACTGCATCATTAAATTTTCAAGGTAGCGGTTACTAAATGATGTATCTTTTCGAAACATATAACATACACTTGAAATTTTTAAGGTTAGACAAATATCAAACATACTTTGAATATGCTATGTTATCTAAGTCTGTACGTAGTACAACAGAAGATCCCTTCTAGCATAATTCAAAATATATTTGAGAATATTAATTTAATTAAAGGTTTCAGTTATGTACTTAGTACAACAAAGTTACCAGTAATTAAGTTAATACCCATATTGCTACTATTTGTAAATTCAAATTAATATGTATGATAACAGTGTATGGCAATACCATCATTCAACAATTAAGACTTAATGTCATACATCATAGAATAGTAACACAAAATAATAAACAAGTAGTTAATTAACTTCTTAAGGCTTAGAAAATTTCATATAATTTGCCTACCAGTACATCATATGATGAAGCCATCTAAAGTTTTACTAAAAATAGACAAATTATAACTTGTGGATATAGGTGTATAATCAAATAAATATAAACACATACCTGATAGAACCGCTGTAGTTCTAAAGCAACTTTATTTGAACCTACTACCATATCATACTTAGGACTTAAGCTTATTATTGTGAAGCTTGTTCTCCTAATGTACTATCATTTCCCTTAGTTTTTGCAAATAAAAACTTAAATGAAGGCGATTCCCCTTAGGTAACAAGCAAATGAATGCCATACGCCCTTTTTTTTTTTTTTTTTAATGAACACAGAAATACTAACTATTACAAAATTACCCTTGGAAGACTAATCACTCTGGATTTCTCATTCTGTTTAGTTGAACCAACGTCTCAAATCTTGCTCTGTCGAACGCCTTTGTGTATAAGTCTGCTAAGTTATCCAATGATGGAACCTTAACTAACTTTATCAATTTCTTCTCAGCACAATCTCTAATAAAATGATGTCGAATATCAATATGCTTAGTTTTATTGTGCTTCACTGGATTATTAGTGATCGACATAGTAGATTCGTTATCAATCATCATAGGAGTATTGGTTATATTTAACCCATAATCCCGCAGTTGCTGTTGAATCCAAAGTACTTGTGAGCAACAGCTGCCAGCTGTAACATACTCAGCTTCACATGTAGAAATGGCTACCGAGGTTTGCTTCTTGCACTGCCAGGATACTAATCTACCTCCTAGGAATTGACATCCTCCGGTCGTAGATTTCCTATTCTGATTGCATCCTCCATAATCCGAATCAGTATAAGCTACGAGATCTAAGTCTCCATCAATCGGATACCAAAGACCCAGCTTAGGTTTCCCTTTGAGGTAACGAAAGATCCATTTTACAGCTTGCATGTGTGACTCTTTCGGATTAGCCTGATATCTTGCACATAAACAAACAGCAAACATTATGTCAGGCCTAGAGGCTGTAAGATACATTAGTGATCCGATCATGGCTCTATAAAGAGTTGGATCCACATCGCTATCACTCGATGTATCTGGACTTAGTCCATGATTGACTGGAATTGGAGTATTGAAGACCTTACATTCATCCATCTTGAAGCGTTCTAATAGCTCATATGTGTATTTAGATTGATGAATAAAGAATCTATCCTTCTTTTGATCAACTTGTAATCCTAAGAAGAAATTCAACTCTCCCATTGCAGACATTTCGAACCTTTTTCTCATGACTTTCTCAAATTCTTGACACATCTTTTCATCAGATGATCCGAAGATAATGTCATCAACATAAACTTGCACTAGAAGAAAGTCTTTCTTTTTCCACTTCACAAACAGTGTACTATCAATTGATCCTCTTGTAAATCCATTCTCAAGTAGATACGTTGATAGTGTTCCATACCATGCCCTAGGTGCTTGATGTAATCCATATAGAGCCTTATTCAAACGATATACTCTATCTGGATACTCAGGATCAGCAAACCCTGGCGGTTGTGAAACATACACCAATTCTTCCACTTTGCCATACAAAAGGCACTCTTAACATCCAACTGATACACTTTTATACCAAAATATGATGCGAATGCTAAGAATACTCTAATTGCTTCTAGCCTAGCAACTGGTGCAAACACTTCATTGTAGTCAATACCTTCTTGTTGATTAAAACCTTGAACCACCAGACGAGCTTTATTGCGAGTAACGATTCCTTTATCATCTCTCTTGCACTTAAATACCCATCTAGTTCCAATTGGATATTCTCCCTTTGGTAGGTCAACCAACTCCCATACTTGTAATTTAGAGAACTGTGATAGTTCTTCTTGCATTGCTTCTACCCACGAACTTTCTTTTAAAGCCATTTGAACATTTTTAGGCTCGATTTGTGAGATAAAGCATGAATATAGACATTGATTAGGAATCCCTGTCTCTTTCATTGCAGTATACAAGCTTTGGTATTCTAAGTTCTCAGACGTACTAACTCTGGATTGATGCCTAGTTTGAACCGGAGTATTAATATCACCGATGATGTTTTCAACGGGATGATTCTTACTCGTTCTAGTTGTAGTAACTGGTTCAACCGGTATCTCATCTTCCAAATTAGTACCAATCTCTTCCAAATCAGGTACATCTTCCGTACGAGCAGAAGATATCCTTAAGTGTTTCAAAGGAGTAAGTATATCATCAAACTTTGTAGAAAGATCATCAGGATCTTCTGTTTCTTGAGACTTATCCTCTGAAGGTTGTTGTGACTCACTTGTGGAAGCTTTATCTGAGTCAACATTAGTCTTAATTCCAGACTGCTTAACACTTGATGTTGAAGCGGGACCAATATTCTCATCTTCAAACAATAAATGTTCAGCTATCTCTGAATCACTGACATAGTCACTAATAGGAACTTTAAATGATGCAAAAAGATCAGAATAATCAAATTGCCAATCTAAGCCCTTATGAACATCAGGTGAGTAGCTCGTAACCTCAATATTATAAACTACCTCCAAACGTCCTGTGACTTTATTAAAGACTCTCTTGTTTGGCGAATTGGGCATATAACCTAGGAAAAATCCTCCGTCACCCTTCTCACCAAATTTTGCTTGATGTCCAGTCTTTAATATGGTGCATGAAACTCCAAAGGGTTCAAACCCTTTTAAGTTAGGTTTCTTATTGTTCAAAAGCTCATAACAAGTCTTGTTATGTCTCTTAACCGTAAGAACTCTATTAAGAACATAACATGCTGTATTCACTGCTTCTGCCCAAAAGATGACCGGAAGCTTTGAATCAGCAAGCATTGTTCTAGCAGCTTCAATCAACGTTCTATTTTTCCTTTCAGCAACACCATTCTGTTGAGGTTCATAAGGTGCACTGAATTGATGTAATATCCCTTTGCTTAAGCAATAGATATTCAACGTTGAATTCTTGAATTCTGTTCCATTGTCACTATGAATACGCTTAACTCTCTTTTTATAGACATTCTCTACTAGATCAAAGAACTCAATTAGAATTCCAGGAGTCTCATCCTTTGATCCCAAAAAGAATACCCATGAGAATCTAGAATAATCATCTGTGACAACCAAACAGTACCATTTGCCACCTATACTTCTCTTGCTTATAGGGCCGAAGAGATCCATATGTAGCAATTCAAATGGCGAAGAGATAGAGTTTTCAGTCTTAGGTCTGTGTGGTTTCTTGTGCTGCTTTCCTTTCATGCAAGGAACACACTTATCCTCAGACTCGAAACGTTTTTGTGGTACAACTAGAACCAAACCATTTTTGGTTATATAATTCATCTTTCTCCAGTTCAGATGTGCCATTCTCCACTGCCATAACAATGCGTCTGTTTCCGAAGCCTTGGATAATAAACATGTAGACACCATTGAAGAGTTAGGAACACCCATGTTGATAGCATAGATGTCCTTCTTCCTTGGCGCCCTCATCAATATCCATTCATCAGGAATTTTAAAACCTGGCTTCAGGACTAAGGCCTCCTTTTCATTAAAATAAACTGGGTGACCTTTATCACAGACTTGGGAAACACTCACTAAGTTGTGAGTAAGTTCTTCAACATAGTTCACATCCTCAAGAGTCAAAGTTCCATTTGAAACTTTTCCTTTTCCCAAAATTACTCCTCCTTTATCTCCTGCAAAATTGACTTTTTGCTTGAGACTCTCCTTGAAGTCCGTCAGTAGACTTCGTTCTCCTGTCATGTGTCTTGAACATCCACTGTCTACATACCACCAGCTGTCCTTGTTTACAGCATGCTCCTGCACATAACACAAAATATGATCAGTTATCAAGAGGGACCCAAGCCATTATGGTCTTGGTTTGTCCCTTATCATCAACAAACTTAAGCTCTTTAAAATAACCATCCTTCCCATCAGGAGCTTTGGTCACTTTCGAAGTAGCTTGAGTTTGTGGACGATCAGCCTTAAGAGGTGAATTTGAGGAGAACCTCTTAGGCACATAATTATGAGCTCTATTATGATAATTATAATTAAACTCATGTGATCGTGAAGTAGTACCACTCTCATAATGACTATGGCCTCTACTTGAAGTTCTAAACCTCGACGGTGTCACATCCCTAGGCTTATAGACAGAATTATCACTTTGAGTATATGGCCGTTTAGGTTTAGGTGGGGAGACACTATGCTTACCATCTCTTTTAAGAATGTTAACAGGTTTATTACCTAACTTAGGTTTGGTATCTAACCTGTCTACAGTCATACTAGAGTCGGTCTGTGTCTTTTCATCCATCACAAGCTTATGTGGTGTTTCAGGCTTTTTGTTAGGACAACACGAAGCCACGTGTCCCTTTTGATGACACTTGAAACAAGACATCTGCTTGCGTGATTTACTCACTTTTGCTTTCTCATCCGGAGTCTTAGGCACTAAAGGTTTAAACTGTTCCTTATCAACTTTATCATTAATCTTAGCATCGTTAATCACTCCACCCGATACAAACTGTATTTTGGTGAACTGAGAAGCCTTGCCATTATCTAATGATACGTTCTTAATAACATCTTTCTGTGCCTCTGACTGTTCAGGTTTATCAGCTACTGAAATCTCAGGATTAACTTCAGTCATCTCAGAATCTTCAGGAATAGGAGTGTAATTGGCATTAAAAGGCGGGGATACATCATTGTAACCTAACCCAGTCTTGTCCTTTACACTACGTTGAGCATCTAACATTTTATCCATTTGAGATGTCCTATAGTTCTCAAGTTTACGGTTTTGCTCAATTAACCTTAAGTTAAGATTCACTATTTCCTGATCCTTACTAGCAATCGTCTCATTTAAGTCTTTGATATTCATATAGAGACCATCTATGACAACAGATTTTTCACTTATGGTATCTCTAAGTTTTGTTCTATCCGACGCATCAGACTTAATTTTATCTTTTAAGACCTGTTTATCATCACTTAATCTACGAATATCCATAATAGCTTGATCAAGTTCAGATCTAACAGTCTTATAGGATTCCTTATCCATATTTAATTGTGATGACAAATTGCTATTTGACACAGTTAAGACACTATTCTGAGATTGTAAATCAGTAACTAAGTAACAAACATCAGCAAGATTAAGAATATCTAAACATACCTTCTTCTTGTCAGTTTGTAATTCAGCCATGCGTGCCACGAATTCCTCAGGACTCATATCTGGAGTTGAATCCATATATAGCACGTCATCATCACTTGCCCTCACTTCAGACTTAGGCACCTCTACTCTCTGTTCCATATCAGTGGGCATGTAAGAAACTGATCCAGCAGTTGTCTCTTCAATCTCGGCCATCAAAGCTTCCTCAGAATGAGCTTGCCAATCATAAGAGCCATCCAACTGCTTTACCACTAAGGCTTTGGAAGCAAGAGTACTTCCCGAACCTTGTTTTCCTTGTGCTTCTACTTTAGGTCTTTGGCATTCTCTAGCAAAATGACCAATACCCTGACAGTTAAAGCATCTGACCTTGGTTTTATCAAACCCTGATCTATTGCCCAACACCTTTCTACCAGTTCTCTTGAGGAAATTCTTCACCTTTCTAGATATCAACGCTAGTTGATCTTGAAGCTCCAATTCCTCAAGATAATCAGAATCTATCTGCTCATAATCCTCATCAAACAGAATAGGATCATTGATCTTTCCCTCTATGTAGTTCTCATATGATGCCACAAAGGAGGCAAGAACAGACAGTTGCTGTTCAGCAGATTTCACACTCATCGGAATCTTCTGATGCTCTTGAGGTGACTTCTCAGAATTCTTTCCCTTTGTCTCATCACCAGAGGAGGAAATAAAACACAGATCTTCAGAAATCAGTTCTCCATTTTCATTAGTATCACCAACTAACAGTGCAGTGGTCGAACTAGATGACGCAGTCGAAAGACTTAACTTTCCATGATACAACCCAGGGTTCTGAACCTGATCAGAATCACTATCTCTTGACTTTCTGGAGAAATCATAACCTTTCAGCTTGTCAATGACTTGCTCTAAGGTCATAGTAGAATACCTGGTTTCGTTATCCTTAATCATAACGCCATACATTTCCCATTTAGAAGGCAAACCCTCAAGAAACTTGTCAGTTTTAGATACTTCTTCTTCAACAATCTCATGGTATTCTAATTCACTTAGCAGATGGTAGAAACGCGTGACATAGGCATCAAGATCTTCTCCTTTTAAAGCTTTAAACATAGTAAATTGCTTTTTAAGAAGACTCCTCTTGCCAGCTCTCACCTGTGGACTTCCCTCACCTCTTTTCTCTAGAGCTTCCCAGAGCGTTCTAGCAGTATGAAAAGACTTGAGTTGATGAGCAATCTCTTTAGGAAGACACATCTTTATGCATGAATGTGATTTATTTTCATTTCTGTAAGCTTCCTTCTCTTGATCACTCATGTTTGCATAGGTAAGAACCACTGTAGCATTTTGAACAGTTTGAGTAGGTAGTGTGTATCCACTCTTGATACACATCCAGATTGACAGGTCATGGAATCTACAGTAAGATTCAAATCTGTCCTTCCAATTGTAGTAATCCTCGATTCTTAACAACTTAGGTGGAACGTTTGACTTTCCCACCTCGTGGTCCATTTCGATCATTCTACTTAAGTCAGACATCTTAAAAACGTAAAATTAAACTGTTTCAGCGAATTCAGAAAACTCAACTCGCAAGACTCAGCTCAACTCGCAATCTCAGCTCGACTCGCAGAGTAAGTCGATTCGCAAGTCTCAGTTCGGATTGCTAAAAGATGTCGATTCGCAAGTGATGTCGATTCGCGAGGGATCTCGGTTCGACTTGCAAGCCTCAGTTCGACTCGCTAGTTCAACTCGGTTCGCAGGTGACGCTGGAACCCTAATCTCGACTCGCGAAACGGCTGTTAAACCCGAAAATGAATTTTTAAGGTATTTTTACGACTGAAACAGAAAATTTCGACCGTAAACAAACCCTAAAACGTCCAGAGAATGATTTTGATCGTTAGTATTGCAAAAACGCATGTAAAAACGACCCGAATCAAAAACGCAATAATACTAAAACTTATGAACACACTCGTATTTAGCCCGAAAGCTCTGATACCAGATGTAAGTCCCCTAGTTTTAGGATCGATAACTTCGTTATCTGTAGTATTAAGGTGCGGAATCCCTCAATACGGTGTTATCTTACTAACAACGAGTATGTTCATATTGCGTTTAATAAGACTTAGCTTTAAACGATAAATCGTCAAAGCCTAGTCGTTAGGATTAAGTTTTCTCTGAGTTTGTCGAGTTCGCAGATCAGAAATATGGCAAAAGTTATGTTTTTCACGAAGTGCAAAACATTATATACGTCCAGCTCAACTCGGCTCGCATGGGCCTGCGAGTTCGGTCCAACTCGCAGCCCAAGCCCAACTCAGAGCTCGGCTCGCCAGACTTAATCTACGCGAGTTCAGATCTCACCTCACAGCTCGACTCGCTGCGACCTGAGATCTCGACTCGCTACGCATCAAACGTCTATTATTTATTTTGTATTTAATTATTCGTCTAACTTAACAAAACAATATGTTTAACGAATATCACTAACAAAACAAATATTCTTTTACAAATCCAAACCAATATACAAACATAATAATAATTACACTAGTCCTATTTCAAGCTAGATCTGTTGTCACACTCTATGTCCCAACATTGTTTATGATGATTTAAGTATGAAGTTTATGTATTATTTATGTTATGTTATGTGGAGATAGAATGTGTAAACTAAATTGTTGATTTTTATAGATGGACGCAAATCCTAGTGCAGAGATTAACCAGGGACGTTCTCCCCCGCGTGAGGGGAACCGGAATTTAACTCATGAGGAAGAAGTAATAATAAAAAGGATAGTTGGACAATCTTTAGAAGCTTTCACCCCAACTTGGATAAATAGAATGGAGAATATTCTGACTGAGAGGTTTAATGAGTTTGAGAGACAACACATAGCTCCCTTATGAAATGTTGGAACTTCTTCAAACCAAGTAGAGACCAATAAAGAAAAAGAGAAATTTGAGTATAAGAGTTTTGCCACTTTTAACCCGCCTGAGTTTTGTGGAGAGATAAATCCAGTAATTAATAATCGTTGGTTAAGTGAACTTGAGGAGACGTTTATGTTGTGTAAATGTCCGGATGAATTAAAAGTGATATTTGCAGCCCACCAACTTAAGGAAAGTGCTCATGGGTGGTGGAATTCGCAGGTAGAAACGTATGGTTTTGAGGTAGCTTCAAAGTTTACATGGAATAAGTTTAAAGAGATATTTAGAGAAGAATTTGCACCACCGGCTGAATTAGAGAAGTTAAAAGGAGAGTTTTTAGCGATTATACATGGAAGTAGATCAGTGGCGGAATATTTGTCGCACCCCCAAATTCGGGTTGCGGAAGCGATTCGGGTCGGGGCGCGACTTATTAAATATCAAAGCACACAAGATATAGCAAACGACTCTGTATGCATCGTTTTAACAAAATATATTAATATAAGAAATATTTACAACGTTGGAAGCTATACATAGCTCGTGTTCTGAAAATGAGAGATTCCAATACATAAATACTTTTACAAAATATATTAATGCAAGGAAATCTCTAATGTCTGCATGCTGACTCGAGCTATAGTGATCCTGAAGGCAGTCCAATCCTACTGCTGAGTACCTGTGATACATGCTGAAATTGGTCAGTGAAACGCTGGTGAGCTCACAGGTTTGAATATCAAGTAATATCGTATGAACCGCAAGATTTAAATATAGATTTTCAACCAAGCAAATGATAATGTATACAGCCATGAGCACATAGTTTGAGCCTTAATCGAGGTGGTCAGGATCCACATTCAAGGACCTGATCGAGGGTGCCTCCCCACGAGTGCCTAATCTACACTCGCAACTTCAAATATTAGTACATCCGTTTACCCATGCTAACCCGGACGAGGAGGGTCAATCCTATATGGTACCATATACTAATATTTGCGCTACCGAAGTATTACAAAACTATGCTGTGGAGGTCTTAAAATGATTAGTTGTGAAAAACTCATGTAGTATATGAAAAGTTGTACTCGCGTTCACATGTTAAAAACAAGCAATGAATCACACCCCTGAGTGAAAAACAGTAAAAAGAGGGGCTATGAGACTCACCTGAGTCTGGAGAGTTTAAATCAATAAACTTTGGTTGATTAGCCGAGTAGTGATGTCCGAAGACTCGTAACCTGAGGGTGTCCATGACACGCGATGGTTATTAATATGAGTAGGGTAGTTACTAAGACTACCTTTGTAGTTGTTCGTTCAACTAGAATGTCCAAATTACTACGATTTGGTTGATTAACTTGTCCAAGTTACTACGACTTGGTTGATTGATTTGAGTTTAGAAAACGTGTACGGCCCGTTGGTGATTGTTTGTAACAATAATCTCGATATTATCATTATGTTTTTGAAGTGTTATACTTAAAAGTGTATCCCAAAGTGTTTTAGAAGTCGTATCGTATAAGTGTTTGAGGTTGTACAAGTTCGACACTTAGTATAAAAATAGTTTGTCAACTTTCTGTTTTTGGCGACACTTGGCTAGTGTCGCTATAGGCGACACTAGTTAGGCGACACTAGGTGAGTGTCGCTATAGGCGGCACTAGTTAGGAGACACTAGGTGAGTGTCGCTAGATTCCTGATTTTCAATCGAGGGGCGACACTTGATTAGTGTCGCTATAGGCGACACTTCTCAATTTTTGGCGTCACTAAAGGAGTGTCGCTAGTATAAATCTGATCTAAGTATTTCAGCGACACTGGGGAAGTGTCGCTATATGGGCGACACTTGGCATAGCGACACTTTGCTAGTGTCGCTAGCACTGTTTTTGGTATACTAGCGACACTTACGACTGTTCGCCGGAGTTTGAGCCGAAAACGAGTTTTCCCGCCACCATTTGGTCCAAATCTTTTACCCAACCCATATTTGGACATTTTAAGCTTACAGAAACAATAACAAGTCGAAAATAATGAAAATCGGAGTGTTTCGAGATTTGTCGGAAACTTACAAACTTAACGCCGGAGAAATCCGAAAAGATGGGGTTGTAGATCGTGATGAGGTGAACGTTTTTCCCTAAATGAGCTTCAAGATTGGAGGTCGTATGGTGGTGTTATTTTGCGAATTAAGGTGATGGTGGTGTGGTTTGTTTTGAGAGAAAAAGAAGAGAAGGGAGAGAGAGAAAATATGATAAATGAAAAGATGATGGTGATGTTGGTGATATGGGGGGGCGGCTAGGGTGGGGTCCACGGAGGTGAACTTCACCAAATTTCGTTCCCTGTATTCGCGATCCGTGCGATGTTCGTTTTCTCGATCGTTAAATTTCAATTATTTATTTTATGCTTTTAAATACCCGCTCTTAAAATTCTATTAATTACTCAATATTTTTGTTGAAATAATTCACTAATTACTTTACGACTAGGTTATAAACTATGATTTAACTTGGTTTCGTTTGTTTGCGCGTTAAATCTTTTAATCGTGAAATTGTTAATTGTATGGTACGAAATGAATATGAAATATCATCAAAAAAATATTTTAAATACGATAGTCTTATTAAATAATGTTAAATTACTTAATAAAATTGTTCACCAACGTCTGTATTAATTGAACCGAATTACATTCGATTTGAGATGCGTACGATTTAATCAAATCGCATAATTATATATATTCAACAATATATATTTCGATACATTAATTACCCTAACCAAAGGACTAATTATATGTATTACAAAGGATTAGGCACTAATCACAAGTCCTAATTTGGCAGGTGTCACATTCTCCCCCTGTTAGAAGAATTTCGTCCCGAAATTTAGTTCGATGTCGGATTTGATGTCGAGTCAGTGAAGAGTTGAGGATACTTGAGTCGCATTTGGCCTTCCTGTTCCGAGGTGAATTTCGGACCACGCCGCGAATTCCACCTGACCTTTACGATGGGAATACGACTTTGTTTGAGTTGTTTGACCTCACGGTCCATGATTTCAACGGGTTACTCAACGAAGTGAAGTTTGTCGTCAACACGAATTTCATCGAGTGGGATAATAAGTGTCTCATCAGATAGAAATTTCTTCAAGTTAGAGATGTGAAAAGTGGGGTGCACGCTGCTGTGCTCAGATGGCAGCTGCAATCGATATGCCACTGGACCAATCCTCTCGAGGATCTCGAATGGTCCAATGTACCTGGGATTTAACTTCTCGCGTTTGCTGAATCGGATTACGTCTTTCCAAGGTGATACTTTTAAGAGTACTCGATCCCCAACCTGGAACTCGAGTGGTTTGCGTCTTACGTCAGCATAACTTTTCTGACGATCACGTGCGGCTTTGAGTTTGTTTTGGATACCCACGATTTTCTCGGTGGTTTCATGAATGATTTCCGGACCAGTGAGTTGGCTATCTCCCACTTCGGTCCAACAGATAGGTGACCGGCACTTACGACCGTACAGTGCCTCGAAAGGTGCAGCACCAACACTGGTATGGTAGTTGTTGTTGTACGAAAACTCGCACAATGGTAGATGTTTTTCCCAGTTTACACCGAAGTCAACTACGCAAGCTCGTAGCATGTCTTCCAGTGTTTGAATTGTTCATTCACTTTGGCCGTCGGTTTGAGGGTGGTATGCGGTACTCATATCAAGGCGGGTACCCAACGATTTCTGAAGTGATTGCCAAAAGTGAGATGTGAAGCGACTATCCCTATCGGAGATAATCGAGATTGGAACACCGTGTCGGGAAACGATTTCCTTGAGATAAATACGAGTGAGACGTTCCATTTTATCGGTTTCCTTGACCGCCAGGAAGTGAGCAGATTTCGTGAGACGATCGACGATCACCCAAATGGTATCGCAACCGCTCAATGACTTGGGTAGTTTGGTTATGAAATCCATGGCGATTTGTTCCCATTTCCATTCAGGAATGCTAGGTTGTTGAAGTAAACCAGAAGGTTTTTGGTATTCGGCTTTGACTTTCGAGCAAGTAAGACACCTGCTGACGTACGTGGCTATTTCGGCTTTCATGTTCGGCTACCAATAAAATTCCTTGATGCCGTGGTACATTTTATCGGATCCCGGGTGGATAGAATATTTGGACTTGTGAGCTTCATCCATCACCAAGTCTCGCAGGTTCCCGAAACTGGGCAACCAGATTCGATTTGAGAAACATCTAACTCCGTTAGATTTGATTTTGAATTGTTTATCCATGCCCCGCAAGGCTTCGTTTTTGATGTTATCGGGTTTCAGGGCTTCGAGTTGAGCAGCGAGGATCTGAATGTTCAGATTGTTATGAATAGTTATACTGAGGGCTCGGACTCCGAGTGGTTTCGATCGTTCTTTTCGACTGAGGGCATCGGCAACAACATTTGCCTTCCCTGGATGGTACTTGATTTCACAATCGTAATTGGTAAGCAACTTGACCCATCGACGTTGCCTCATGTTCAGATCCTTCTGATCGAATATGTGTTGGAGACTTTTGTGGTCGGTAAAAATTGTGCACTTAGTGCCGTAAAGATAATGTCTCCAGATCTTGAGAGCGAACACGACAGCTCCAAGTTCGAGGTCGTGAGTAGTGTAGTTCTTTTCGTGAACTTTGAGTTGTCGTGAGGCGTAAGCTATGACCTTGTCTCGTTGCTTCAGCACGCAACCGAGACCTTGGTGGGAAGCATCGCAGTGTACCACGAAGTCATTGGTGCCTTCGGGTAATGATAGAATAGGAGCACTGCAAAGCTTTTGTTTTAGAAGTTGAAATGCTGACTCCTATTTATCAGTCCAATCGAACTTTTTGTCTTTCTGAGTCAGTGTCGTGAGTGGTTGAGCTATTTTTGAAAAGTTTTCAATGAATCGTCGATAGTACCCGGCAAGTCCTAGGAATTGCCGTACTTCGGTTGGAGTGGTTGGTGCTTGCCAGCACTTGATGGCTTCGATTTTTGATGGATCTACATGAATTCCTTGACTATCGATAACGTGTCCGAGGAATTGAACGGTTTGCATCCAGAACTCGCACTTAGAGAATTTGGCGTATAACTCTTCGTGCTTGAGTAGTTCTAGAATGGTTTTCAGATGTTGCGCGTGTTCTTGTTCGCTGCGCGAGTAGATGAGAATGTCGTCAATGAAGACAATGACGAACTTGTCGAGATATGGCTTGCACACCCGATTCATAAGGTCCATGAATACAGCCGGTGCGTTGGTTAAACCGAATGGCATCACCTGAAATTCGTAATGCCCATAACGGGTTCTGAAAGCAGTTTTCGGGATGTCGGTGTCGCGAACACGTAGTTGATGATAACCTAACCGAAGATCGATCTTTGAATAAAAGCTCGACCCTTGAAGTTGGTCAAACAAGTCATCTATTCACGGAAGTGGATATCGGTTCTTGACGGTTAACTTGTTCAACTCTCGATAGTCAATACACATTCGGAATGAACCGTCCTTCTTTTTAACAAATAGGACCAGAGCTCCCCAAGGTGAAGAACTCGGTCTGATGAATCCTCTTTCCAGGAGTTCCTGTAATTGGGTGGACAACTCCTGAAGTTCGGATGGAGCTAAACGGTATGGTGCTCGGGCCGCGGGTGCAACACCTGGCACGAGATCGATTGAGAACTCAACCTGTCTTGGTGGTGGCAGACCAGGCAGTTCTTCGGGAAAGACTTCTGGAAAGTCTCGAACGATGGGCACATCCTCAAGTTGCTTCTCCTCCGACTTTTTCTCGATGATGTGCGCGAGGATTGCCGGTTAACCTTTTCTCAGAAATTTTCGGGTTTTCAAACAAGAGATGATATTTAGTCTCGTCCCACCGGTCTCCCCCTGTATGATCAAAGTTCTACCGGCGGCGAGAGGGATGAGAACGACCTTGTCACAACAAATGATTTCAGCGCGATGTTTGGACAGCCAGTCCATACCGATGATGACGTCAAAACTTCCAATTTTGACCGGCATAAGATCGATTGAGAAGGTTTCGTCGGCTAGGTTTAAAGTGCAATTAGGTATCACACTATTGGTTTCTATAAGTTTACCGTTCGCTAGTTCTACGGTGTACTTAACATCTAGAGCAATGGGAGTGATGTTAAGCAGTGGATAAAACTCATCAGAAATAAAGCTTCTATCAGCACCAGTATCAAATAGAATAGAAGCAGATAGGTTGTTGAGGAGGAACATACCCGAGACCACATTCGGGTCTTGGCAGGCGTCCCCAGAGTTGAGTACAAAGGCTCTACCTCTTGCGTTGTTGTTGTTGTTGCCGTTGTTCTTCAGCTTTGGGCATTCGTTCCTGAAGTGCCCGGTGTTTCCGCATTCGAAGCAGGCCCTGGATGGCCTGGCATTGTTATTTCTGGAGGTATTGTTGTTGTTGGTGGGGGATCTACAGTCCTTGGTGAGGTGTCCGTACCTCTTGCAGTTGTTGCAGTAGGTACTGCAAGGACCTTCGTGGTGGCGGTTGCACTTGGAACAGTAGGGTTTGTTCCCGGTGTAACCCCGTTTGGTTTCAGTGGTTGAGTTGTAGGCTTTGATCGTGTCGGGTTTCTTGTTCTGGTGGTTGTCGGACAACTTTCTTTTGTTGTTGTGGGAGGATGGAGCAGGGGATTCTTAGCTGTCGTTCATAGCCATAAGCTCATGGGCCAACCGGATGGCGCCATGAAGAGTGGTTTGGTTTGAAGACGCGACATTTCCCCGGACAGGTTCCGGAAGGCCGCGGATGTACTTTTTGATTTTCTCAGGTTCGGTACTTACCATAGTTGGGCGAAGGATAGCAAGTTGTTGGAACCTGGTGGTGTATCCAACAATATTGGTTCCCTGCACTTTTAAGTGCCAGAACTCTTCATCCAGTTTCTGGAGTTGTTCGCTTGGGCAATACTTATCCGTGAGCATTTTCTTCAGGTCTTCCCATGGAAGTAGATAGGCGATATCAATACCCACAGACTGGGCATAAGAATTCCACCAAGTGAGAGCACCTTTAGAGAAAGTGCAAGTGGAGTATTTGACCTTGTCCTCCTCCGCACACTTGCTGATGCGGAAAACAGATTCCATTTTCTCAACCCACCTGATCAATCCGATGGCACCTTCCGTGCCCTTGAAGTTCAGAGGTTTGCAGTTCAAGAAGTCTTTATAAGAACAGGGTTTTGCTGCAGGAGCGTTAACAGTTGTGCCTTCACTGCCCTGGTTCGACCGAGTAGCTAAGGCCTGAGCCACGCTTTGGGCGATGAGCTGAGCGATTTCGAGTTCACTATACGTGTGTCGTCTTGGAGGCATGATGCTGAATAACAAAGGAATGCAATGTGTATAACACCCCATATTTTCAAGACATTTTTTTTTTTTTTTAAAACAACCTGGAAGCGTTATCCCATTCAACAACATTTACATATAAGATAATATCAAAAGTTAGTTATTACACGTACTATCATTAAGTTATTTCATTACAAACCCAAAATCTAGTGGTGTTATTTATACAAACGTTTACGCCAAAACAAAGTAATCAAGAGTGCTCAGCTTGTCAAACATTTCACCCAAAACCTCTCAACCGAGCATAAGCAAACTTAACCTGCAAAAGTGAGGTGGAGGATTAGCACGAAGCTAAGTGAATAACGATTCCAACAATCTAACTTAGCACAAACAATCAATTCACAGCAATCAACTAATAGTAACAATCAAATTAGAGGATCGGTGGTTCTTGAGGTACCCTCAGCCCGCGGATGGCCCACCAAGAACACTTATAATCCACTGCAGGCCAATACAGAGATTTTACCGATAGTTCATTGCTATCTTTAATCAGTATGGACGAATTCACAACAAATGTTCATCAATACCATAAAGATTAACCTATAGCAACTAAACCCAACCGAAATTGACCTCTATCATTCCAACCTATCATGGAATGAGTCACTAGCAATCAATCATTTAGCCACAATCAACTTGACAATAATTCAATAATATCAATCTACTTAAAATTGATGTAACTAAATTGTTAACACCAATTTAAACTGTGAGAACCAGTCACTCACCTGTCTCGTTTCAAGCTTCACTCAAAGATCTAATTTTATTGAGTCGTGGTCGGATCTAAAATACAAAAGAATTCCAAGTCAATCCTCACATCACATTATATATAACTTAATATTAACAATCAAACAAGTATTAAGTTATATAAACATATTATGCAAGCAAATATCACATTATAAAGCTTAAAATAAAACATTCAGTCCAGCCCAAGGAATCCGTCCGGATTCAAGGGAATCCGCCCGGATTCAGACAGAATCCGCCGGATTCAACATGAATCCGCCGGATTCCCGACCTCTTTTCAGCTCCAATTTTGACCAAAATTCATTCTAGGGAATCCGTTCTGGAATACGATCCGGAATACGCCGGATTCACTTAACCCCGTTTACCCATTTTACCTGGAATCCGCCGGATTCAAAGGAATCCGACCGGATTCCCTGGTTTTTCAGTACCTACACAGATCATTTCCTGCACAATTGCAACTACGAACCAAAAGCCACAAATCAACCAAACTCAGTTCTAAACTCATGTTTTTACCAAATTTTGGTCATAGCAACATATACTAACATCATATATCAAAGATTCAAGCTTCAAATCATCACAAATTCAATCAACTACCTATAATCTAACAATTCCACTTTCAACTCAAAACCCATGAATCTAACAATTTATTCATGTAATCATCATCTAATCAGTTTATAATCATTCACCTAGCTATTACACCTTCAAACAACTATCAATTCTATCATTAAAACTTCAATTCCTATCATTCAAGCAATTTCATCATTTAGGTTAAACAAGAGTTTAACTTACCAATAAAGAACAAGGAGAAGATTATGAGGATGATGATGATAGTTTAACAAGAAGATCACAGCTTTAATCTTGATCACTTTTCACTAGTAATTTGTGTAGGTTTTTTTTTTTTTACTTAAGAGGGAGTTGAGAGACACAATGAAGAACACACAAGAAGTTTGGGGAAACAAAACATAAGTCGGCCCCTTCTCTTTTATTTAAACCGACTCCCTTTATTTACAGTGCAATATTATACCCCTCCTTGCCCTATTGTCTGGAACCTCAATTTCAAATGCGATAAAATTATATTATTTTACCGTCACCTAAGTTTATTTAAAACAAACTACATTTCACTAGTCACAATATTTCCTGAAACTTATTTACCAATAAATTTCACAATCAAACACAAAATAAAATTAAATATCACAATTAAATATAAAGAATTACCTGTTTCTCCTAGGCCCGATTTGGGGATGTTACAAATCTTCCCTCCTTAAGAAGATTTCGTCCCCGAAATCTCACTAGACATAAACAAACTAGGATATCTAGTTCTCATACTCTCCTCGGTTTCCCATGTTAAATCGGCACTCAAGCTATGCTTCCATTTAACCAATACCATCAGGATTTCCTTTCTACGAAGCTTGGTCACTTTTCTATCTAAAAGCTCAACAGGTTCTTCCACCAATTTCTTACTTGGGTCAAGTCTAAGATCTTGCAAAGGAAGGATTTTGGATTGATCCTCCACGTTGCACTTTCTTAAATAACATACATTAAACGTATCATGAATACCAGCTAATTCAGGAGGAAGTTCCAAAGAAACTGATTGATCATTAATTACTTGCCGAACTTTAAATGGACCAATATAACGGGGAGCTAACTTTCCACGCTTACCAAATCTAATAACACCCTTCCACGGAGAAACTTTCAAATATACTAAATCGCCTTCAACAAACACAACGGGTCGCCTACGTGGATCAGCATACTGTTTCTGCCTGTCACGTGCTGCTTTTAATTTCTCACGAGCAATCTTAACTTTGTCAGCTGTAATTTGCACTATATCGGGACCAGCAAACTGCTTTTCTCCTGCTTCTAACCAACATGTTGGAGTTCGACAACGACGGCCATACAACATTTCGTACGGTGGCATACCAATACTAGAATGATAAGAGTTGTTATACGCAAACTCTATCAAAGGTAAGTGTGAATCCCAAGAACCGCCATACTCAAGTACACAAGCTCTTAACATATCTTCTAAAGTCTGAATAGTACGTTCTGACTGTCCATCTGTCTGAGGATGATAAGCTGTACTGAGATTAATTCAGGTACCTAACTCACGCTGCAAACTTTGCCAGAAACCAGAAACAAACCGAGAATCTCGAACGGACACAATAGATAAAGGAATACCATGTCTCACAACAATCTCATTAATATACAAAAGAGATAACCGTGTCAAAGAAGCAGTTTCGCTGGTGGCAAGAAAATGAGCACTTTTAGTCAAACGATCGACAATGACCCAAATCATATCATTTCCTTTCTGTGTACGAGGCAACTTAGTAACAAAATCCATAGTGATATGCTCCCACTTCCACTCAGGGATATCCAGCTGTTTTAATGTACCGTAAGGTTTCTGATGCTCTGCTTTTACTTGGGAGCATATGTGGCAAGTTTCAACCATTCTAGCAACATCGGTTTTCATCGTTGGCCACCAATATAACGGTTTCAAATCATTATACATTTTCATACTCCCTGGATGTACTGATAACCTCGATTTGTGTGCCTCGGTCAATATCAAATCCCGTAGTCCCCTAATCAATGGAACCCAAACCCGAGACTGAAAAGTTTTCAACCCACGAGAATCATCAACCAATAAATCTTTCCTTTTCAACAAAATCTCCGATTTTAAATTCTGATCTAACAATGCTTCTAACTGTGCAGCTCTCAACTTAGAAATCAAATTAGAAGATATTTCCAAGCGCATAAAGTAAACTCGATTAGAAGATACCTTTCGACTTAAAGCATCGGCTACTACATTAGCTTTACCTGGATGATATCGGATTTCACAATCATAATCCTTAATCAATTCCAACCAACGGCGCTGTCTCATATTAAGCTCTTTCTGAGAATACATATATTGAAGACTTTTATGATCTGTACATACAATGCATTTGGTACCGTATAAATAATGTCTCCAGATCTTTAAAGTAAATACCACAGCTGCAAGTTCCAAATCGTGCGTAGGATAATTTCTTTCGTGAGTTTTAAGCTGGCGAGAAGCATATGCAATAACACGATCACGTTGCATTAAAACTGCACCCAACCCAGCATACGAAGCATCACAATAAACCACAAAACCATCAGAACCATCAGGAAGTGCTAACACTGGAGCTTGACACAACAACTGCTTAAGAGTCTGAAAAGAAGATTCTTGTTGATCACCCCACTGAAACTTAACATCTTTCCTAGTCAATCGAGTCAACGGACCAGCAATCTTAGAAAAATCTTGGATAAATTTCCGATAATACCCAGCTAAACCAAGGAAACTTTTAATCTCAAAAGGGGATTTAGGAGCATTCCAATTCATAACAGCTTCTACCTTAGAAGGATCTACTTTAACTCCATCATTACAAATGATATGACCAAGAAATTGCACCTCTCGAAGCCAGAATTCACATTTAGAAAATTTAGCATAAAGGTGTTCTCTTTTCAGAATTTCCAGAATCAACCTCAAATGACGTTCATGTTCAAATTCAGACTTAGAATAAATCAATATATCGTCAATAAACACAATTACAAACTTGTCTAGAAAAGGTCGACATATTCGATTCATTAAGTCCATGAAAATAGCAGAGGCATTAGTCAATCCAAAAGGCATGACTAAAAACTCATAATGTCCGTATCTGGTGCGAAAAGCAGTTTTAGGAACATCTTCCTCACGTACTCGCACCTGGTGATAACCGGATCTCAAATCAATCTTTGAAAAATAAGATGATCCTTGCAACTGGTCAAAGAGTTCATCAATTCTGGGCAAAGGGTATTTATTTTTCACTGTTCTCTTATTAAGCTCTCTATAATCGATACACATACGTAAAGTACCATCTTTCTTTTTCACAAACAATACCGGAGCACCCCACGGGGAAGAACTCGGCCTTATAAACCCTTTATCTAACAATTCCTGAATCTGACCCATCATTTCCCGAATTTCAGCTGGAGCTAATCTATAAGGAGACTTAGCTACTGGAGTCGAACCAGGAATCAAATCAATCTGATATTCTACTTCTCTTACAGGGGGCAAACCAGGCAATTCATCAGGGAACACCTCCGGGTATTCAGAAACCACCCGGATATCGAAAATGGATTTCTTTTCTAATTTAGTATCAACCGCATAACACAAATAAGAATCACATCCCTTAACTAGAGATTTTCTAGCCTTCATCACAGAAATCAACGAAATGTTACCCCTTTCCCGTTCCCCTCGAGCCACGACGTGAGACTCATCAGAGACGGGAATTTTTATAATCTTTCTATGACAGTCAATATTAGCTTTATTTAAGCTCAACCAATCCATACCGATAACCGCATCGAAACTTGGAATTGGCATTAACAGAAATGAAATCAGAAAATTATGACCCTCTATTAGTATGCTAGCTCCAGTTACCGATGTGGTAACAGGAACTACCTTACCATAAGCAATTTCAACTTCTAACGGTTTCACAATCAAAGAGGGAATCAATTTCAGTCTATCACAAAATTTCACAGATATAAACGAACAATTGGCACCAGAATCAAATAATACACGAGCCGGTACAGAATTTATGAGAAATGTACCCGTTATAACATCCTCAGTAGTGACAGCTTCATCCACTGTCATTTGAAAAGCTCGACTAGCAGCTACTGGTGGTACTTTCCTCTTTTGGCCGGAGGATGAGGAACCCTTAGCCATACCCATACTCTGTCTCTTAGCCTCTGTACAATCTCCAGCTCGATGCCCCTCTTTTTGACAATTCCAACACACGCTATTAGGAAACGTACAATCCTTGGCAGCGTGCCCAAAAATTCCACATTTAACACATCTTGAGGTTTGGGGAGTACAAGGACCATTATGTCTAGCCCGACATTTATTACAATAATTACTATCCATTGGATTAAACCTCCGATTCTGCTGACTACCTTGCCCCTTTTGTTTACTAGCTGAATCTCCCCTTTGTTTCTGAGAATACCTTTCCTTATTCATTAACCTTTTAGCTTGAATATCACCATCTACCGAACGAGCATAATCATATGCTTGTGAAAGAGAACCAGCTAATCTCACTGAAGTACGATAATCTGGAGGCAAAGTCTTCACAAAATGCTCAATCTGAGTTCTATCTGTCGGAACCCACTGTCTCACAAATCGCAATTTATCAGAAAATTGCCTAATAAGCTCTTCAATCGACATTTGATCCGTCTTTTGCAAATCAAGAAACTCTTGTCTGATACGTGATAAATTATATTCTGAACAGAATTGTTTACAAACTTCATCATGAAAGTCTGACCATCTAATCATTTTGATTTGTTCCAATGTCAATGGTGCAGTTATAGCATCCCACCATGACATTGCTTGACCCTTTAACAACTGAACCGCATATGGTACTTTATCCTTCTCTTCACAATGGCAAACCTCCAATTTTCGCTCCACATCACGTAACCAATCCAAAGTGTCAGTAGGATTAGTACTTCCAAAAAATGAAGAAGGATTGGTGGACATAAAAGTCTTAAGTGAACAACCCACTTTTAGCTGCTGAAATGAAGGAATCGCATGTATCTGGTAATTAGGAAAACCGGAAGAAGAAAAAGGTACAGTAGTTTGATAACTATAACCTTGTTGCTGCTGCTGAGAAACAAAAGGTGTAGATACTGGAATCCGCTCAGAAGATACAACAGGAGGAGCAGTAGTTATAACAGGCGGCTGAGTATGAATAGGCTGTCGAGAAGACCCAGCCTGTTCATTCTGTAATTCCAACACCCGATTCTCTAATCTCATAATGTACTCTTGATCAGTTTCTGTTTCCACGCCTCTTGGATTAGATATCCCATTATGCTCCTGATTTTCTGGTGGTGGTGCAGCAATTTGAGAGGCATTGTTAAGAGTATGAACAGGTTGCTCATTATCCGCCATATCTGAAATCACATCATATCTCAAAATTCGTTAATCATTAGTACTAGCAAACTAATCCAATTTCCTTTCCTAACTAATCCCCATAACATGAAATGTTTGACCAACGGAAATAAGTTTAGGTATGAACACCTAGAATGTTCATTCACATAAACTTACGCTCTGATACCAACTTATAACACCCCATATTTTCAAGACATTTTTTTTTTTTTAAACAACCTGGAAGCGTTATCCCATTCAACAACATTTACATATAAGATAATATCAAAAGTTAGTTATTACACGTACTATCATTAAGTTATTTCATTACAAACCCAAAATCTAGTGGTGTTATTTATACAAACGTTTACGCCAAAACTAAGTAATCAAGAGTGCTCAGCTTGTCAAACATTTCACCCAAAACCTCTCAACCGAGCATAAGCAAACTTAACCTGCAAAAGTGAGGTGGGAGATTAGCACGAAGCTAAGTGAATAACGATTCCAACAATCTAACTTAGCACAAACAATCAATTCACAGCAATCAACTAATAGTAACAATCAAATTAGAGGATCGGTGGTTCTTGAGGTACCCTCAGCCCGCGGATGGCCCACCAAGAACACTTATAATCCACTGTAGGCCAATACAGAGATTTTACCGATAGTTCATTGCTATCTTTAATCAGTATGGACGAATTCACAACGAAAGTTCATCAATACCATAAAGATTAACCTATAGCAACTAAACCCAACCGAAATTGACCTCTATCATTCCAACCTATCATGGAATGAGTCACTAGCAATCAATCATTTAGCCACAATCAACTTGACAATAATTCAATAATATCAATCTACTTAAAATTGATGTAACTAAATTGTTAACACCAATTTAAACTGTGAGAACCAGTCACTCACCTGTCTCGTTTCAAGCTTCACTCAAAGATCTAATTTTATTGAGTCGTGGTCAGATCTGAAATACAAAAGAATTCCAAGTCAATCCTCACATCACATTATATATAACTTAATATTAACAATCAAACAAGTATTAAGTTATATAAACATATTATGCAAGCAAATATCAAATTATAAAGCTTAAAATAAAACATTCAGTCCAGCCCAAGGAATCCGTCCGGATTCAAGGGAATCCGCCCGGATTCAGACAGAATCCGTCGGATTCAACATGAATCCGCCGGATTCCCGACCTCTTTTCAGCTCCAATTTTGACCATAATTCATTCTAGGGAATCCGTTCTGGAATACGATCCGGAATACGCCGGATTCACTTAACCCCGTTTACCCATTTTACCTGGAATCCGTCAGATTCAAAGGAATCCGACCGGATTCCCTGGTTTTTCAGTACCTGCACAGATCATTTCCTGCACAATTGCAACTACGAACCAAAAGCCACAAATCAACAAACTCAGTTCTAAACTCATGTTTTTACCAAATTTTGGTCATAGCAATATATACTAACATCATATATCAAAGATTCAAGCTTCAAATCATCACAAATTCAATCAACTACCTATAATCTAACAATTCCACTTTCAACTCAAAACCCATGAATCTAACAATTTATTCATGTAATCATCATCAAATCAGTTTATAATCATTCACCTAGCTATTACACCTTCAAACAACTATCAATTCTATCATTAAAACTTCAATTCCTATCATTCAAGCAATTTCATCATTTAGGTTAAACAAGAGTTTAACTTACCAATAAAGAACAAGGAGAAGATTATGAGGATGATGATGATAGTTTAACAAGAAGATCACAGCTTTAATCTTGATCACTTTTCACTAGTAATTTGTGTAGGTTTTTTTTTTTTTTTTTACTTAAGAGGGAGTTGAGAGACACAATGAAGAACACACAAGAAGTTTGGGGAAACAAAACATAAGTCGGCCCCTTCTCTTTTATTTAAACCGACTCCCTTTATTTACAGTGCAATATTGTACCCCTCCTTGCCCTATTGTCTGGAACCTCAATTTCAAATGCGATAAAATTATATTATTTTACCGTCACCTAAGTTTATTTAAAACAAACTACATTTCACTAGTCACAATATTTCCTGAAACTTATTTACCAATAAATTTCACAATCAAACACAAAATAAAATTAAATATCACAATTAAATATAAAGAATTACCTGTTTCTCCTAGGCCCGATTTGGGGATGTTACAATGTGTAAGATTTTGCACAAGCCATGATATATCACACATGTATATACATAAAGGAGTAATATACACAGTGGTATGAGGTGATAATCACATTCCATTAGATAATAAACCGAGTTACAAGTAAGAGTTTTCAAAAGATTACAGGATTACTGAGTTCATAAAAGGTACCGGGATTTTCATAAAAGGTACCGGGAATTCTACATCCGGTCGAATTACATAGGTCCTACGAAAGCATAATAAAGTACAGATTCAGCCTAAGCTAATTCTGACGTAGATTGAGTTGTGGCAGTAGTGCGGTGAGATGGTTCACAGATTCAGCAAGTCTGTTAACCCCTCGGAGGGCGTCCTCGGTTTCCCTTAGACGTGTCTCACACTCTTGTAGCCTTGATTGTAACACGGAGATCTCGTTTCGGTTACCGATAACTTGATTGTGAACGATCTCCATGGTTTGAGTGGTATCTTCTACTTGATCATTAGTACGGTTAATGGTTTCAGATAGATTTTCTTGATCCAAGTAGATTTGTGCAATGCGGCCCTGAGCCGTTATCATCCAGTTTTCCCGAGTTTTTTGAAGTTCGATTTCCATGTCGTGCAACCTGCGTTCATGACGGTGTACACGAGCAGCTAACACTGGTACAGTGTGGTGTGTCGGTTCTTGAGTGTACGGTGAGAGATCCATAGGTGAATATTCTTCGACATTATCGGGGATCTCGATGTGTTCCTCAATCCTCCAAGTGGCCATAGCCGCAGGTAACTAGCTCCATTGATGAGCAACTGCTCGGTGGTGAGGTAAGGTAGGTGCGTTACCAGTGGTGGCAGGATTGGCATAGGGGCTAGCTCGGCGTGAGCTACCAGTGCGTCTAGTCACTAGGGATTCTGAGTGGCTACGACGTGAGCGAGAGGGTGATGATGGAGTATGCGTAGTTTGTCTAGATGGTGAGTCCGCCATTTCTGTGGCAAGAACGTTACGAATGAGCGAGGCCTATCATATACATATATACATATATATCATATAATAGCCTAATGTGTCTAGCACAGACATGTTTGAGTCCCGGTTCTCTCGAGGTCAGAGTCAACTAGTGTATTCCTGTTCAACATAATCGTTTCAGACCTTACATCATATTTCCTTAGTTGTACATAGTTGATCAGGCTATGTTAAATTAAAGTCGTATGCTATAATTCCTAAACCAGTCATGCCTAATAAGGAAATACTGACTAACGGTCATAGTCTAGGCCCACTAAATGCAACCTAGTTCACAATAACCTTAGGCTCTGATACCAATCTGTTGCACCCCAAATTCGGGTTGCGGAAGCGATTCGGGTCGGGGCGCGACTAATCAAATATCAAAGCACACAAGATATAGCAAACGACTCTATATGCATCGTTTTAACAAAATATATTAATATAAGAAATGTTTACAACGTTGGAAGCTATACATAGCTCGTGTTCTGAAAATGAGAGATTCCAATACATAAATACTTTTACAAAATATATTAATGCAAGGAAATCTCTAATGTCTGCATGCTGACTCGAGCTATAGTGATCCTGAGGGCAGTCCAATCCTACTGCTGAGTACCTGTGATACATGCTAAAATGGGTCAGCGAAATGCTGGTGAGCTCACAGGTTTGAATATCAAGTAATATCGTATGAACCGCAAGATTTAAATATAGATTTGCAACCAAGCAAATGATAATGTATACAGCCAAGAGCACATAGTTTAAGCCTTAATCGAGGTGGTCAGGATCCATATTCAAGGACCTGATCGAGGGTGCCTCCCCACGAGTGCCTAATCTACACTCGCAACTTCAAATATTAGTACATCCGTTTACCCATGCTAACTCGGACGAGGAGGGTCAATCCTATATGGTACCATATACTAATATTTGCGCTACCGAAGTATTACCAAACTATGCTGTGGAGGTCTTAAAATGATTAGTTGTGAAAAACTCATGTAGTATATGAAAAGTTGTACTCGTGTTCACATGTTAAAAACAAGCAATGAATCACACCCCTGAGTGAAAAACAGTAAAAAGAGGGGCTATGAGACTCACCTGAGTCTGGAGAGTTTAAATCAATAAACTTTGGTTGATTAGCCGAGTAGTGATGTCCGAAGACTCGTAACCTGAGGGTGTCCATGACACGCGATGGTTATTAATATGAGTAGGGTAGTTACTAAGACTACCTTTGTAGTTGTTCGTTCAACTAGAATGTCCAAATTACTACGATTTGGTTGATTAACTTGTCCAAGTTACTACGACTTGGTTGATTGATTTGAGTTTAGAAAACGTGTATGGCCCGTTGGTGATTGTTTGTAACAATAATCTCGATATTATCATTATGTTTTTGAAGTGTTATACTTAAAAGTGTATCCCAAAGTGTTTTAGAAGTCGTATCGTATAAGTGTTTGAGGTTGTACAAGTTCGACACTTAGTATAAAAATAGTTTGTCAACTTTCTGTTTTTGGCGACACTTGGCTAGTGTCGCTATAGGCGACACTAGTTAGGCGACACTAGGTGAGTGTCGCTATAGGCGGCACTAGTTAGGCGACACTAGGTGAGTGTCGCTAGATTCCTGATTTTCAATCGAGGGGCGACACTTGATTAGTGTCGCTATAGGCGACACTTCTCAATTTTTGGCGTCACTAAAGGAGTGTCGCTAGTATAAATCTGATCTAAGTATTTCAGCGACACTGGGGAAGTGTCGCTATATGGGCGACACTTGGCATAGCGACACTTTGCTAGTGTCGCTAGCACTGTTTTTGGTATACTAGCGACACTTACGACTGTTCGCCGAAGTTTGAGCCGAAAACGAGTTTTCCCGCCACCATTTGGTCCAAATCTTTTACCCAACCCATATTTGGACATTTTAAGCTTACAGAAACAATAACAAGTCGAAAATAATGAAAATCGGAGTGTTTCGAGATTTGTCGGAAACTTACAAACTTAACGCCGGAGAAATCCGAAAAGATGGGGTTGTAGATCGTGATGAGGTGAACATTTTTCCCTAAATGAGCTTCAAGATTGGAGGTCGTATGGTGGTGTTATTTTGCGAATTAAGGTGATGGTGGTGTGGTTTGTTTTGAGAGAAAAAGAAGAGAAGAGAGAGAGAGAAAAGATGATAAATGAAAAGATGATGGTGATGTTGGTGATATGGAGGGGGGGGGGGGGGGGGGGGTGGGCGGCGGCTTAGGTGGGGTCCACGGAGGTGAACTTCACCAAATTTCGTTCCCTGTATTCGCGCTCCGTGCGGTGTTCGTTTTCTCAATCGTTAAATGTTAATTATTTATTTTATGCTTTTAAATACCCGTTTTTAAAATACTATTAATTACTCAATATTTTTGTTGAAATAATTCACTAATTACTTTACGACTAGGTTATAAACTATGATTTAACTTGGTTTCGTTTGTTTGCGCGTTAAATCTTTTAATCGCGAAATTGTTAATTGTATGGTACGAAATGAATATGAAATATCATCAAAAAAAATATTTTAAATACGATAGTCTTATTAAATAATGTTAAATTACTTAATAAAATTGTTCACCAACGTCCGTATTAATTGAACCGAATTACATTCGATTTGAGATGCGTACGATTTAATCAAATCGCATAATTGTATATATTCAACAATATATATTTCGATAAATTAATTACCCTAACCAAAGGACTAATTACATGTATTACAAAGGATTAGGTACTAATCACTAGTCCTAATTTGGCGGGTGTCACAATATTCTTGAGTATTCCATGAGAAAGCTAGGTTTTGTCCTGAGTATACTTTTAACCCAAAGTTGTTGACCTACCACTTCTATCGTCATCTAAACCTAGAGATTCGCGAATCCGTTGACCCAATCGTCTATGATACTATTGCTAAGATACTGAACCGAGCTTTAGTGCGTGAGAAGGATTTACAAGCTAGAGTTGTTGAATCAGTAAGTAAGAGGAAAGTAGAACACACCACCACTTCATCATCTTCATTACTTAAGAAACTACGTTTTGAGGAGACCTTACCAAAACCACAACCATTACAACAATTTAGTTCCCAAACCCAACCAAGAGAAATACCACCTTATGATAAATGTGGTAGAAAACATACAGGGGAATGTAAATGTTTTAAGTGTGGGAGACCGGGGCACATGGCATCGAATTGCCCATGCCCTCTTCGTTTGCGTTATTATTGCTTTAAAGAGGATCATCTTTCAGGCTGATTGTCCTGATAAGGCAAGAGATAAACGTAAGAGAATGGAGGAGAAAGTAGCAATGACTGTTCCGAGGCCTAAGACCCGTGCTTACCAGATAACTGCTGGAGAGGTGAAAGAGTCATCAGATGTGACGTCAGGTACCCATATTTTAACTCTATACCTGCCTACATTTCTTGACTCTGACGCCGTTGAATCTCTAGCATTACTGTTGTTATGTGTGTTTAAGCATTCTTATGGTTTGATTAGAGTATTAGCGTGTATTTAGAGTTGTTCGTCAGGACACGAACAGTTTAAGTGGGGGAGAGTTGTAACACCCCAAATTTCAGGAATTTAATTTAGTACGCGAATATAATTTTATTATGAAGTAATATTGTGTAAATAATGAGATATAGTGAAAAACGTAAAACAAATTATCAGTTCCAGACTCTAAAATTAAAGGAAATAAATTAAATGAGTAGATAGATACGTGAGATGTCTGTGTTTATCCCATTTCTTTCTTTCAAGCTCCAGAACATACACAGAGTATTCAGAAAACACGCAGGAACATTCTCTCATCTTCAAACATCAAATTAAACACTAGAAATCTTCAAGTAATCATCTCCTTTTCATCTCTAATCATTGTAAGTTGATTCCTTCTAAGATTCTTAACCTAGTTTTTGGGTTTTGAGGGGTTTCCATGGGGTTTGGTTTAATTAGTGAAATTAATACAAAATTAGGATTAGGAATTGTTAGAATTGTTGTTTATTAGTGTTCTTGAACTAGTTAATGATGAAATTATAACTTGAAAGTGATGAATTGGTTGTAGGTGTTCTTGAATAATCATGGGATTTTGGCTAAATATGTATGAGTTAGTGTTAGTTAGCTAAAAAAATGAATTATAGAGTAACTAGAGTATGAGAATGATGATAGAACATGATTTAAGTGAAATTGTTAATAAGATAACTAGATTAATCAAAGTGGGGGAGGGTTTAAGAATGGTTATTTGTTTAGAGCTATGATTTCATTGAATTTAAATATGTTGTTATGTGATATGTGAATAGGTGCTAAGAAGTTGGAAGTATTACCATTGGTTTTATCTTGTGAATCATCAATTCAAGACAAATGTGAGTAGTATAAGGATTAATCAAGTAAATGGTTGTATGTGTTTCCGGATTACTCCCGAGTAAGAGGATCATACAACCATGTGGAAGTTAATTGTGAATTATTTGCTTTACTTGTGTTTAATTGATTATGATTGTTGTTATACGAGTTATGTTTGTGCATGTTACCGGATAGCTTCCGAGCTAGAGGTCGGCACAATCATACAATAGTGATATGAAGTTTATGATTTAGAGTTGCTAGTTTTGCTAGCATAGTGTTTATGTAGCTTTGTTATGATTTAATTGATTAAGTTGCTTATATTCTCACTAAGCAAAAGTGCTTATTGTTTAAGTGTTTTATGTTTTAGGTGGAAATGGGCAAGTGAAAAGGGAAGGAAATTAAGGATGACTAGTGTGGATTACTCGATGTTGGTGTATGGCAAGTCTTCTCTTTAAAGTATCGTTTGAATTTAGCTTGTGTAAAATCGGCCTTTTTAAACACGTTTATAAAAGTTAGTCATGGTGAGCCATGACATATACATTTTTGGAATAGGTTGACTTCTAAAGTCAAAGACACTTATAAATGATGTATATTATGGTCTTGTAATTTAAAGTAGTGTTTGAATATGATTAGTGTTATTGAAATGGGTTCATGGTTGAAAGTAGTCAAAAATGCGTTTCCTTTGATATGAAGTGTTGACACGTAGTCAAACATTTCATTGGTCAATTATGGGTTGAGTTTGGCTAGTGAATGGGTCAAAGTAGTCATTGTGGGTTAGCGGGTCAAAAAGGGTCAAAATGAGTCGTTAAGTGCACCTATGGTCTAAAATGGATTAGAGAAAGATTAAGAGTATGGTAAGGAGTCTTACAACTTTGTTTTGGTATATATGATATGTGGTTAAAAGCTCAACATCTCAGTCTTCATGGTTTGAGATTTGGTTAGTGCACTAAAATGGTCATTTTATTGTCAAAATTGGTCATACTTCTGTTTTCTCGATAAACGCGTATTTTGAAAAAGTGTATAAAGAAAAAGTTTCATTTTAGCATATTGGAGGTGCCTGCAAAATTTGATGGTCTAACTCGTAACGAGTAAAAAGTTATGCGTGTTTCAATTTCGTAAAATTACAAGTGTTGATGAGCAGCCATGCCATGGCCATGTCATATAAACGCCATGGCCATGTCCTTTAACAGTAGGCTCACTTTCTATCAGCGCGATGCCATGACCATGTCATATAAACGCCATGGCCATGTCCATTCACCATGCCTCAAAAATGATGTTCTAACTTATGTGTCGAGTTTATATGTATAAAATTAAGTTATGGGACATTATAAAAAAAAATGTTCACGAATTTGGGGCGTTTCAAAAAACCTACGTATTATCATCAATGTAATATCAGTTGAATGTATATTGGCTAAAAATCAAAATCCACCAAACAAAAGAGTACCCGTCGGGTTCTTTCAGTATCCGCCAGGTAGAAGCAGAACCTGGCGGGTAACCGGCAAAACAGCCGGGTGAATAAACTTTTGGTGGTAACATAAATAAAATGCGTTTTAAAACGTGTGGGAGCAGCCGGGTGAGTAAACAAGCAGCCGGGTTCCTACAGAACCCGCCGGCTTCCCATAACAAACAGCAGGGTTCTACCTGCAGTCCAGCAACCTTGCACCCTGTTGCAACTCAGCTCCGAATTTTGTAACCAAAACACAAAACCCTGGTTTCTACTTGATCAAATACAGTTTATTACACTTCCTAAGCATCAAAACAACTTCAATATCTATTCTCTATCAACATCAACATCATACCATACCTGTTTCATGTCAATTTCATGTAATTATGACATAAACCCTAACCAATTTGAGCAACTTAAATTTGAAGAATTTCATCAAGAAACTTGATTTCTAACATCATACAACAATTTATATCATCATTCCAACTACAACCTCATACATATTAATAGCACATATGATTCAAATCTAAATCAAACATTAAAATTGATAATCAAATATTCAACTTACAATTTAAGATAATAGCAAGATGATGATGATGATGATGATGAAGCAAATCAAAATCACAGCTCTCTTGTTTTCAATTTCTTGTTTAAAGTTTCAATCTTTCTTTGAGTTTAGTTTTAGGTTTACAAAAGGAGTGAATTTCAATTTTTGGGAAAGTTATAACAATAAGGTCGGCTCATCTCATACCCGACCCAATTAACAGTGTAATTTTAGTCCCCTTCTAGTCCTATTGTCTGGAACCTAAAATCATTTCGCGAGAACTATATTTTATTTTACCGTCAACTATAACAATTTAAAATAAGTAATATTTTACTATTCACAATAAGTCATTTGACCTATTTACTTAAGTTTTACAATCAAACAAATAATATCAAATTATTTCTAACACATTTAAATAATCAATTTAAAATTGAGAAATTACCAGACCCTTAGGGAGGATGTTACATAAAAGGATTAGCCCTCTATCCAAAAAGAAGAAGGCCCTCACACATTAAAAAAGTTATGATCCCTATTATATTTCTCGTGTTTAAGAATTAATTTTTTTTTATGTACATTTCATCATTATATGAAATACTGAACCGCTATTATATAATTTCATATAATCTGTCCTTCATATTTAATCTCAAATCATGTAGTTGTAAATTGTTCAAGACTCTCTAACTTTCACATCATCACATCTTGCTTGCTAGTTGCTACAAGGAATTTTCAAGTCTCATCCTTCCGTTTGACGACCTTGCTAGAGTGATGATAGAAACAAAGAAACTTCTGTCTTATAATCTGGTTTATCGACTATTGATGGTAGCATTGATTTTGGCGTTGTAAGTATGAATTTGCTTTGGTAGGCAAATTATGTAGTGTTTTTTGTCTTTTTAACCATGTTTAACAATAAAAAAAATTTAAATCCGCCACTACTCACAATATAATTACTCCTCTGGGTAAAACAAGTTTGTGAAATCAATATTGACATAATATAACTACGGAGTAATTAATTTATCACGTCAATGCGTACAATAATAAAAAACCATTCATCCGATTAATTGTCACAATTCTTTATCAAATAAATAGGGGAAAAAAAGTCGGGAAAATTAGGTAGACCTAGAAATGAATGAGCAACAATAGTAGCAGAATTTAATGGTGACCACAATCCACCAATTTCGTCCAATTCAAGCTTCTTCCACTTCCAAAACAAAACCCTAAAATAATCCCCAAATTCTTATTACTGGTACAATATTGCATAAATACCAAACGATAATTATATACTCCCTCCGTCCCAGTTAAAGTGTCAATTTTGACTTTACACACGATTTTAGAATTTCTACTAACTACACTATTCACTAATCAAATAACATTTCTACTCACTAAAATCTCTTTCGATTTGATCTGTTGAATTATCAAAATGAAAACTTATTTGAAACATCTTAAAATAGTAATATACAAGACATAACGAGTATGTATCTATTTCTAATATGGAAATACCCTTAACTTCATTTTGTCAATATAATCCAAAACACATACTGACAGTTGACCTAATTTCTAATCACACAACAAGTTATTATTATTATTATTATTATTATTATTATTATTATTATTATTTATTATTATTACTTATATTCAAACAAAACAAAAAAACCCTGACTCAACCTTCCGATCCGCAAACAAAAATGGGGAATTCGTTCGGTTGTTCAGCTTCCGGCGAACGATTGGTATCGGCGGCAAGAGACGGTGATTTCGTTGAAGCTAAAATGTTACTTGATTGTAATCCGTGTTTAGCTAAATACTCTACTTTTGGTGGTCTTAATTCGCCTCTTCATTTTGCTGCTGCTAAAGGCCATAACGATGTATCTATCTATCTATAATTTATCTCTTCTTCTTTAATTTTATTATTAAATTGTTTTAATTATTGACCTAGTTTTACATAAGTTTCCATTTTTTTTTGGTTAGATTGTTGCATTGTTGCTTGATAATGGAGCTGATGTTAATTCTAGGAATTATTGTGGTCAGGTAATAATCTTTGATTTCGATCTCGATTTTTTGGTACTATTGTAGTATTCTTAATAATTTGTCTGTGTATATCTTGATTTTCACCGATATCGTTTTTGTTAGTGTATTTGAAGAGTTTTGTAGGTTTTATTAAAACCTTTTGGGTTTGAATCAAAGTTCGTTTTGTTCAAATTGAGCTATTGAATTCGAGGTTTTACACCCTAGGTGTCAGCTCATGTTGTTTATAGGAATTGTTGTGGTTGGATAACTTGGTTTCCGTATCTAATTTTGATTATTTTGTTTGAAATTTATTGCAATTTACACACGCAGACGATACAAATAAGGTGATCAATTAGAAGCTGTGTTGAGTAGTGTGAATATATGTATGTGGATTGATTTGTGTGAATTTCACTGATAATTGAATTGGTGTGTTTTGGTGTGATATGAAGACGGCTTTAATGCAAGCTTGTCGATATGGGCACTGGGAGGTTGTTCAAACGCTTTTGCTCTTTAGATGCAATGTAAGTAATCCTTGCTAAACGTGTTGAACTAGAAAATATTAATCGCGAATAAATTTGAGATCTTTGATTGTTTTGTAACTTTGTGTATTTTTTAGGTTACGAGGGCCGACTATCTTAGTGGGAGAACTGCTCTCCATTTCGCTGCGGTGAATGGGCATGTACGTTGCATACGACTTGTTGTGGCTGATTTTGTCCCTAGTGCTCCCTTTGAAGCTACAGATGCACAAGTGAATGGTGATGGATGCAATGGTCCCAAAAACAAATATGACCAAAGGTTTAGATTTAGTTATAGAGTTTTTTATAGTAATAATACTGATTATCTGAATATTTTGATTGCTTTTAGTTTTTAGATACAGTGATGCTGATCTTTAGATTATTTATAGTTACTATAATAAACTTTGGACAATAAGTTTAGTACATACTCGTTGTAGCAAACTTGACTTGTAAGAAGATAAAAACATTACTTATTTACCCTACCCTTCTTGTTTACCAACATTTGTTAATTATACGTCTGAAAAAAATGTAATAATAATAAGAGTTGTAAGATTATTTTTTATCTATATTATTTTTAAATTTTTTGTTATGTGCTTTGTAATTCTTTTATTAGCTAATAAAAGAATAAGTTGTAATATATTACATCTGAAAACTTCAACACAAATATGTGTATTGCTCAATAAATCCATTGTTTCTTAAGTGATTCAGATTTGTAAAAACAATATAACATCAATATGTGATTATTACAACTTCAAACGACATAACCACATCCAACTATTCAAGCACTATTTCATGCAACACGTTACATTGTAGTTTATTATCTGATTGTGACTAGTCAGTGTCACATTATCAGTTTCAAAATGCACATTTAATTATTCGAATAGTCCTATAGAGTATCATGCTCTTAGTTTAAGAACTTCGACACAGATGGTGTTTAAGTAATATTCTGTCTATTTAGTTTATAAACATCCAAGCATCAATCGGTGATTAAATAATATCGGCCTTTTGTCATTGCAGTGCACTGGTGAAGTTTGTAAATAAAGCTGCTGATGGTGGTATAACGGCTCTCCACATGGCTGCATTAAATGGATATGTTGATTGTTTACAGCTGCTTCTAGATTTGCATGCAAATACGTCAGCCGTGACTTTCCATTATGGGACATCAATGGATTTGATAGGTATGTCAGTTGTCCGAGATCTATATATTACGGAGTATTGTTTATCATGAGACCTTAAGGGTATCTGGATTTGTGTTTTAAAACTGAATATATAATTAGTTTTAGTGTTTTAAGAAGCAGATTCCGCCTCTAATTATTTTTTGATTTTGGTCAGATGAACAGTATCAGTTTTGCATGGCCAATTTTATACTGCCGCAAAACTTATTATAAATGGCAAAATAAAATTACCACCCCTTCTTTTAACCTAATCAGAGAGTTTTAATTTTATTTTACAAGACTTTCCTTCTAACAATAATGTCATTTAGGTCATCTTATGTATTAACATCTTAAATAATTTGAAATTGTCTTGCACAATAGTTTATATGATTATCACAACGTTAAACAAAAAAAGCGCATAAAGTAATGATCTATCTCTGCCCATTTTATTGCAAGTGATTATCCGATTTGATTATTCAAATCAGATACTATCTTTTAAACGCATAGCTAAGGACCCCATTTGTTGTACCATTCGTTTGTATGCCTTCTTACACTGTCTTGTAGGAGCTGGATGCACTCCTTTGCATTATGCTGCTTGTGGTGGAAATTTAAAATGTAGTCAGGTGATTAGTTTAATATATAATCTTGATGACATTGTTCCAAAAGTACTGTCTTTTTCTTTATGTTAATATCTTTTTCCTCAAATTATTCAGATTCTACTTGCAAGAGGTGCTAGTCGTTTGACATTAAACTGCAACGGGTACTGCTGTCTTTATATGGTTTTGATATTGTGCTACTTCCTATTTGCTAGTTGTTTATGAAAATCTGTATGCTGTTTCAGGTGGCTTCCTCTTGACGTGGCACGAATGTGGGGTCGTCATTGGCTTGAACCATTATTGGCACCAAATTCTGATCTACCAATACCCTTGTTCCCTCCGTCTAATTATTTGTCGTTGCCCCTCATGAGTGTGCTTAACATAGCGAGGTAATCACAACTAACCATCTCTTCTTACTATATATGTAGTTATATCCACTTTCATGTTCTGAAATGTGACATTCACTGTCTTGTAAGTTGTAAACCTATAGTTTGATATCAACTTCATATTCTTACTTCGTTGGGTTTAAAGTGTCTTTTATGCATTTCGTTGGGTTTCTGGTAGATTACTAGATATCCCAGATTTAAATTGTAGATTTCTGCTGGTTAAGAAACATGAATTACATTTCTTTACTTTGTTTAGTTTTGCTTTATGAGTGAGTGGTTTGATCTGCATGAAATAAGTGTTAGCATCTGGGGTCTTTTCTTCCGAAAACACACAATAATTATGAACATTCTTTCGCAGAGAGTGTGGTTTGCAGTCCTCAGCAACCCTTTCTGATGACACTGATATTTGTGCTGTCTGCCTGGAGAGAGCTTGTACAGTGGCTGCTGAAGGTTTGCTATTTATAATATTGCGGATAGAAATATGCAGTATGTTATTATTAATTATAGGTCAATAGGTAAATCATATATGTGGTTTAAATTATATATATAGAGCCATAAAGGGAACAGAAAATTGCTTCACACCTAGAATATTAGTTTCCATAGGTGATACTTAAGAACCATGTAACCCTTAAACTAGAGTTGGTCATTTGTCTAATAACTCGTTAAATGGTTTGCTTCAGGCTATTTATTTTATTACTAAACGTTCCCACGGTTAGAATTAATATAAATTAAGACAGAACAGACCAAATGGGTTGGGTTGACCCATTGAAGTATTATAATTATAATTTCTTTTATGGTATTTGACGCACTAGTCATTTACTAAAAGAAAAAGGAAGGAATATTGGTCAAAAAGCGTTTTGGGTCAACCCAATCCGACTCAAGATGCCTAAAATTACCTGAACCTATTACGCAGCTTCTGTAAATCACCCATTTTGCTACCACTGAATTCAACTTATATGCTTGCAGGTTGCAGGCATGAACTATGTGTGAGATGTGCCCTTTATTTATGCTCAACAAGCAATAACCTGTCTGAGTTATTAGGCCCACCTGGATCCATTCCATGCCCCTTATGCCGACATGGCATCATTTCATTCACTAGATTACCGGGCTCTCCTGCAAAAGATATCAAACTACATCTTTCCCTCGGTTTCTGTACCCCGTGCATGCTTCACCCTCGGGAACCAACCGAGTCTACACCAGCTAGCACCCCCGAGATCAGCAAGAATCGGCTAGCTTCTGTTTCACCTGAATTATTCTGCCCGGTTACTTGCAGCCCTTTTCCTTCTGTTGCCATGCCTTTGTGCACCTGTAGCGATGGCTCATGCCCAACGTCCGAAACACGAGATGATGAGGCTCGAGATGGTTCACCATCTCACCGATCCACCTCGGGCGAGGAAGGCAAATTTAGTGCACTCAGGCTCGAGAAAACAAGCTGTTCAAGCATGTTTTGGGGCAGGAGGAGCTGCAGTAGGGAACAGCAGTGCAACTCAGAGATCAATGCATGATCAATGGAGAATATTTAATTAATGGGAAAAGCGGTTTATTACAGGTTTCGAGATGGGAAATGCTATTGTGAAAGCAATAATGGAGGTTTTGCTGGAATAGTTTTCATATGATGTAAAATGCAGGTACGTCATCTGCTTGTGAAAGTTTGGTGCGATTGAAACTTAGATAACGAACACGAAGTAGGTATGTTATTGTGTTGATGTTAGGATGTTTTAGCGGAAAAAAGGTTTGTAAAAAAGAAAGACAGACGTATGTTTGTTGGGGTATATTATATAATTATTTGTGGTAGGACACGTTGACATTTGGTCATCTACATGATTAGAGCTGTACTAACATTTCATTGTTCTTGTTATATATATCAGCCAATCCATTTTATCCTAATATTCTACTTTTAATACTTTCCTTTTTATTAAATATACGAAGTACAAACCAGTTGTGTAAACAACTCATGGGTTCTAGTGATGCGTTGTTGGAGGTGGCAGATGGGTCAAAATAAGTAATTGCGTTTAATTTCAACTGAGTTTGCCCACATATATATGTTGATGCAAGCATTTCTAGTTAACTGATGTTTAAAGTTTGGTTACATAAATAGTATTTAGGCGAGGATTTACACTTATGCTTGCCGATGTCTCTCTTTAAGCAGTCTCTACCACTCGGGTAGAGGTATGATTGTCTATATCTTACCTACCTATACCCCACGGGTTTTGCTGTTTTTGTTGTATTTAGGCGCGGATTTATTTGTGTTACTAACATGTTTCATCAGATTGAACTAATATTATATAGCAGTTTGAAAAATTTTAGGCATAAAGGGAATCATATTTCTCCTAAACGAGTTTCTTGTCTTCTATTCAATTTTAGTAGTATTTGACTATTTTCACTCATTTATCATATTCGGAAGCATTTCGTTTAAATGTTAAACTTTTTAAAAATAATATGCAACATATTTCGGTTTTTGAGTTTGCTTTCCGGTTGTTTTTCGTGTTAGTATACAAGTATCTTGACAACTTTTAAACTTCTTGATCTTACTGAGTCATTGCTTCTTTACTCTTTTTATTATTAATCATAGTATTATAGTATTATTTGTATTCGATTTACCCCATTTGATATGCTTTTATAAAAAATAAAAATAATAATAATAATAAAAAGCATAAAATTAAATTTGGATTTTGTTCACAAGGAAAGTGAGTAGAGTGGAACCTCAGATTATGTTTGAAAGAGATTTAACGAGTGCTGGACAGTCGAATTATTCAGTTTGAACCGTTTATATAAATAAAGGAAAATAATATGGGTGACTAATTAACATGATAAAAGTATGTCGCTAAATATATGATTCCTGAGATTATAGTCTTGGTCGGTCATGATTGAGAGTAGCCGACGACTACCCGTTCTGACGTGACTCACACTCGTCTCACAACTACCCGTCACGAATACTATTGGTCTTATTTATATTAGATAATGTTAACTTTACATATATTAGTATATTACCCCTTTGAAAATATAATGAAATGTAAGAGTGAAGTTAAAATGAAAATGAAATTTTTTGGTGAGAATGTGAGAACTGATAGAAATGCGTCGCGTATCACAAACCCTCACTTTTCTCACGTTTCTAAAAATCAAATATATCACAAACGGTAAGTCGAAAAATTATAAAAATTTGCACCATAAAATCAACGTTTTTTCCTCTTCGATGATATCTCACAAGATATACTTTTGACGACTTCTTTTATGGGTTTTACAAATTGTACAATATCAGTATCACAATTGACACTCGTTAATATCACGTGTGATACTCGTTGGTATTACATGTGATAGTTGTTTACAAAACCGATCCAGATACTAGTTTTTACAATTTTATCATTGGTTACTATACATCAATTTTGTTTAGTAAATCCTTAACATAAATTACTTATACGTGCATTCTCTTGTTACAATGACCAAAAAATAGTATATTGAATTACAATATTAGATGATTGATTGTTCTTGCTAGAATTACACTTACTGGAAGGAATACAAATGAAAATGTTATTACATCTTTTCTTAACTTGGATAAAATGTATGACAAGTTATAAGCAATGGCATCCAATTACTTAATTCAGTAGCTAACTGTTATGTAAAGCCTAAGTTCGACCACTATAATGTTGTAAAAAATTCACATAGATGATTTTCTTCTTTCATACGGATCGAGTACTTACAAGTTTTCAGTAAAATTAAATATATGTACTATTCGACCATTGCCTATGGTATGTCTTTCTTGCAAAAAACGGAACTTCCTTCGAAGGAAGCCATATGCACCATCAGTTCTTTCACAACATATTTCTTGCTTTCGTCTTGCAAAAGACGAAGGAAGACGGTGAAGGGTGGGACCAATTTATTTTATTTTTTTGTTTAGAGTGTATAATAAACGTATTATTGGTAAATGTTGGGTCTAAAAAAGTCCAATTTTTCATTTCACGATCGGTAGTGTTTAGATTTTCTAAGAAAGTACTAACGTGATGCCAAACTAACAGTTCAATTCTTGAGTCTTATCCTTCGTTATAGCAAGTGGTCTTTGACTCTTAGTATATTAACACCGATAGGAATATTGTTGTTTATACAAAAACTCTATGTTTGTTTTGGTAGTCAAATAAAAAATGATTTAGCTAAAGGAACACCGTTACGATATATAACCTTGTAGATGTGGCAATTTTTAGACCTATGGGTTAATTTGGTTAATTTTTAGGAGGGGATGAGTTTGTTGGGTCTCCTCCCCATTTTTTGGATGGGTCTAAATGAGTTTTTCAATATAACCTCTAATTGTATAACAATTAACCAACGGGTTTAGACGGGTCTAGCAGGTTTTTTTTTTTTTTTTTCACCTCATTTAATTTTTTTCATTATTCACTCAAATTTAAAAAAAAAAGTTTGGTGAACCCGATGACCCGACCCGACCCGAGATTTGACCCGGACCCGTTTAGACTCATCCTTCTAAATGACTCATCTAAACCCGAACCCATTTAAACGCAAACCCATCTAGACCCGTGACCCGACCCGACCCATTCATTTTGCCACCTCTATAACGTTGTATTTGTCTACAACCAACCAATGGAATCTTAATTAGTCTTATGAAACTGACCGGCTCTATATATGTTACTATTTACTATCATACCGTGCAATCAACTTAGGTTGAGTTACTTATTAGATTTTATTAAACTCCTCCCAACGCTACGTCGGTTGGGCCATCGGTTGCAACCGACGAAACCGACGTCATTGGCACGGGACCGTCGGTTGCGGCCGTCAGTTTTGGCCGTCAATTTGGCGACGGGAAAGAGAGGATCGTCGGTGAAGGGGAGCGGGGCCCATGACTTTTTTTCTTTCTTTCTTTTTTTAATGTTTTTGACTCGGTTTTTTGTTTTCTTTCAGTTGCAGGGATGAATGTCGGAACCATGGGAACGATGATGATGTCAATGAATGAAAAATTTAGGGCTTATAAAATAAATGGGCTTGGGCTTTTAAATGGGTTTTTTTTTTATAAAATAAATGGGCATTAAGGCTTATAAATTAAATGGGTTTTAATTTTTTTAATTATTTTAATGTTTTCTTTTTAATTAATTTAATGTTTTTATTTTTAATTAATGTAATGCTTAATTAAAATGAAAATGTTTTATTTACTTTTTTTAAAATATATAAGTAAATAATGTGTGGGGTTAAAAAAAAGTGAAATGATGTTCACTGTTGGCAGTGTAATGTCAGTTTTGTAAACTACTGATTTGATGCTGATTTGGCAAAAACTGACGCATTAGTGTTGGGAGGAGTCTCACAGAAAGAAAAAAAAAAAGTTAACTGATGTAATAATAAAAACTATAATAACATCGTAAATATAAAGTACAAAAATTATACTTATTCCCTCCCTAAATTTCACCAACTCCCTTGAGCAGTTTTACCAAATTCAAATTAAATACTTTTTAAAATTCAGGTATCCCAAATGCTCTAGAATTGCGTCTCTATATTTTCACTTACCGCGATTTCCTCCATAATTTTTTTTTTCACTTGTTCCCTACGAGGTGAGATCATTAGAGTACAATAATTTTCTAAAGAATGGGAGTACCAACGATATTGTGCCATATGTACAAAGAGAATACTCCACATGTATAAAACTCATTTACCCCCGACATCAATTATCTCACAAACGACAAATCGAAAAATTAAGAAAATTGCAGAATAAAATTCAGCGTTTTCTCCTCTTCGATTTGGCGTCCCTTAAGGCATACTTTCTACGAGTTTTTTTTCCTTCTTTTTTGGTGGGTTTCACATTTTACTAACACATGTGTTAAAGTGTTGTGTTTAGGGTTTAGGGTTTGGGGTTTAGGGTTTGGGGTTTAGGGTTTTTGCCCAAACCCAAAACCATAAACCCCAAACTTTAAACCCTAAACCCTAACCCCCAAACCCTAAATGCTTTACAAAACTCTAAACCCTAAACTCTTCTAAACCCTAAATCCTAAACCCTAAATCCTTCTAAACCCTAAACATTAAATCCTACTAAACCCTAAATTAAATGTACAACCAAGCACTAACACATGTGTTAATAATTTATAAACCCACAAAAAAAACGAAAAAAAAAAATCGTCGAAAGTATGCCTTGAGGGACGGCAAATCGAAGAGGAGAAAACGCTGAATTTTCATAATTTTTTGATTTGCCGTTTATGAGATAATTAATGTTGGGTGTAAATGGGTTTTGTACATGTGGAGCATTCTCTTTGTACATGTGGAACATTCTCATTGGTTCTTCCATACTTCCAAAAATTCTTGTACTTCCTTGAACTTTTCTCTGTTCCGTATCTTCAAAAAAATTACAATTTCACGGTTTTAAAATGTTGTTGGTGTGCTTGTCATTTCTTGATTATGTAGTAACAAACTCTCTTTAAATCAATCATGTTAGATAGAGCTTTACACCCTTTTAAGAATTACAAGTACTACTTTGCATTTATGAAGATATTTGGAAAGATATTAAGATGGCATTTCGGTGTTTGGGTCGAATGGTCATAATATGCTTTTGAGGGTCAAGTTGTAAATCACGACGTGATTTTGAGGTCATGTCAATATATGTATTCAAATCAATCAATAGAAGTCGCTTCCATAATCTATGCTGAGTAATTATGATGTGTAGTCAAAGGGTGTGTTTGGCAACCATGTTTGAAGGGATTATGGGGGATTCTAGGAGATTGAGATTCTCATTTTAAGAATCTCAATCCCTTATAAATTGATAAGCCTTGTTTGGCATGAAAGTTAGAAGAAGGATTCTTTAAAAAAGAATCTCCTAAATTAGAAGCTAGTTAAACTAGCTTATTTAGAGAATCCACATCCCTTATTTATTAAATTACTACATTACCCTTTTTCTAATTATTAAAATTTTAAAGTTATAATATATGATGCCCTTTTATGTCATTTTACATCAATAAACTCCATCTCTAGCTAGTTTGTCAAACACTTATTAAAATATAAAAGCTCCAGCCCCAAATAAAAGCTCCATCTCCAGCTTCTAACTTCCAGCTCCATCTCCATCTCCATCTCCAGCTCCAGCTCCATCTCCATCTCCAGCTAGTTTTTCCAAACACACTGACGAAACAAAAAAGATGCTAACGTCAAGAGTTAATTGGTTGAAACTAGGAGACAAAAATTCAAAGTTCTTTCATATGGTATCTAAAATCCGTTCCAGCAGTTCTCACTGCCAGTTCATTTATATCAGGCATCAAAATCGGGGAGAGTTGGGAAGAAAATCCTCAGGTCATTAAGATGTTCATTCTTAATCATTTTGCAAGCACGTTTTCTTCATACTTGCACCCTCAAGTTCGCATAAATTGGCCACAGATAGGTGTTGCTGTCTTATCAGAGAATTCAGTTGGATACCTAGAATGTGAATTTTATGATGAAGAAATTAGTAATGTGATATCTTCTTTTGACGGCAATAAAGCGCTGGGGCCTGATGGTTTTTCGTTAATGTTTTTTAAAAAGGGGTGACAATTCTTGAAACTGGAATTGATGGAGATGATGATGCAATTTCACGTCAACGCTTCTTTACTGAGTGGATTCAATTCAACATTCATGGTCTTGATTCCAAAGAGCAACAATTCTAAGGAAATATCTCAGATGAGACCCATTAACTTGATCAATGCGCCGTATAAAATAATAGCAAAGATGCTTGCTAATCGATTGCGGTCTGTCCTTCCACATCTTGTTAGCCAAAATCAGAATGCTATTGCTCCGTCAAGACAAACATTAGATGGCGTTATGCTCGTGAACGAAATTTGGCATTCAGCAAAAAGATCAAAATAATAGGTCAATTTTCTAAAACTTGATTTTTGTAAAGCATACGATAATGCATCTCATTCTTTTTTGCTTTCTACTCTGAAAAAAATGGGGTTCGGTAGCAAATTCATCTCATGGATATCAGCTTGCTTATCAGATATTCGATTTTCTATTCTTATTAACGGTTCGCCTACAAATGAAAAACCAATGAAAAGAGGTCTACGACAGGGAGACCCTTTATCCCCTTTTTTGTTCATTTTGGTAACAGAGGTATTGAGTAAGATTTTAATAAATGGGCTCGATAGAGGTTTATTGCAAGGTATTCTCTATGGTCAGTATGAGAGAATCAATCATTCTGAATATGCAGACGATACAATGACTTTTGCCTACCCATCGACTCAAGAACTGCAAAGAATGAAAGACATACTTGATTTCTTTTATTCAAGTTTCTGGCCTCAAAATAAATCCTTCAAAGACTGCTATTTATGATGTAAACGTTCCTCAAAGATAACTCTCAGAATATGCTCAGATGTTCCAATGCCAAGTCGGTTCCTTCCCGATTGAATATCTTGGAATTCCTATAGGATGCAATCCTAGATGAACAAATACTTGGAACCCTATCATTCAGAAGTTCAAAAAGAAACTCTCAGGATGGAAAGGCAGATGTTTGTTGTTTGGGGGTAGGGTCACAATGATCAACGCAGTCTTATCCAACCTTCCGTTACACTGTATGTCTTTGTTTAAGGCTCCAAAAAGGGTAATCTCTCATCTAGAAAAGATGCGTAAAATTTTTCTTTGGGGTGGAGATGCTTCTAAGAAGTTGTTGTGTTTGATTAAGTGGGATATGGTATGTCGCCCAAAAGCTCACGGGGGTCTTGGAATCGTTCATCTACGTATAAAGAATATGTGTCTTCTCGCGAAGTGGTGGTCGAACATAAACACTAGCAATGAAAAAGTGTGGAAAACAATAATTCGCAATTCTTACCGTCCGGAGATTTCACATAATCTCATGACAGATGTTTCTAATGCCAGTACTACAAAAGTATCACAAACATAGAGAGACATAATCCGCTTACAACATACTGATTCTATATATGTTCAAAATTTTAGGCCCCCAAAATTGGGTGTGGAAATGCGGAAATGGAATGACGGTTTCTTTCTGGAACGATGTATGGGTCTAATCAGGATCTTTAAAAGGTAGATATCCCGAGTTGTATATGATTTCAAACAACCGTTTTGGAAAAGTTTCTGACTTCTTTTCACATTATGCATCGTCGCAAACGGAATGGCAAATTGGTTTTCTAAGACCTCTTACTTTATATGAAAGCATTGAATTTCAATCATGGCTTCTTCTTCTTCTTCTTCTTCTTAAAGAGGCATACATTGATGTTACCTGTCAAGATTCTATTATTTGGAGGCCATCGTTGAATAGGGATGGTTCATAAACAGATTTCTCAATTACCCCTCCATGGGCCAATTTCATATGAAATCCTAAAATTCCATCAAAAGTGAAAGGGTTTCATTGGCTTGCTATTCAAGGATGGAATTCTGTCAAACAATATCTTCATCAAAGAGGTATTATTCTTCAAGACGACGATTGTTATTGTGTGCGATGCAACGAGATTTTTCAGAATCTGTTGATCATCTTGAATTACATTGTGCTTGGTCGCATAAAATATGGTTAGCCCTTTTCAGATGGTGGAACCTCGAATGGATTATTTTTTCATCTCTTGAGAACTTTACAAGCGATTGGAATCAAGGGATGGGAATAATGGCTCATAAACTTTGGGGTATTATAGACCCATGTACTATTTGGATGATATGGAATGCAAAGAACGAGTCGGTTTTCAAAGATAAATACTTATGTTGTGCTTCTGCGGTTCGTAGCATCAAAATGAAAACATTTGTCTGGGCTTCTTCTTGATGGTTGTGTCACTCCCATCAGTTCTACATGTGGGAAGATCAACCATGGTCATATATTTTTGGTGCCTAGTTTGTGTTTCTCTCGGTTTTTTGTGAGGTCTATAGTATCCTCTTTATTGATGGTCGTTTTTTTGTTAGCCGGCTTTTGTAATTTCTATTCTCTTACGGTCTTCAATATTTGTTGAAGCCGCTCTCATATATATATATATATATATATATATATATATATATATATATATATATATATCCTCTTTTTCGCCAAAAAAAGTATCATAGTTTATGATGAAAAAGGGGTGTTTTAGATTACCCTAGCTACTTAGCATGTAGCTCATCTCCAGTGCATTAAATTCTAGAGTTCAAAGTATTGTCACATCAACTTTCTATCTTTTAACAGAAAATTTTTACAGTGCATTGAACTTTCTAAATACTTTAAATTGACACATCATCGTACTATTTCATATATATATATATATATATATATATATATATATATATGGGAAAGTTCAAATGAGAACCGATTCAAAATAGAGAACTAAGAGAACCAAATACTAAACACCCAAATTACAAATTTCCCCACCTAAATATCTTAATATCATATATCCCTAAACTAAACTCTAAATATCTCATATTTACCCATTTCATTGATTTAATTATAATTAATTTTTCTAAATGCATAGATAATAAAACTACTGACCATTATACTCTTCTCATTTTAAATTAACTTTGTATAATTATAACCAACAAACAAGTACAAACAAATGCCTGACGACGATTGAAAATTATAACCTCCTGCACCATCTTTTGTTCCTAATTGAATCCAATAACAAACTATATAATTCATTGTAGCAATCATGCAAAATACAAAATTAATAAAAGCTAATTGGAACTACAGCTCTTTTACTTCGTGGACGTTCACAATTTGCATCAAACTAACAAATTAATTGAAATCTCACACAAACAAAGAGCTTTAGATAATTGCAACTATATGGTCCGATTCTCATTTTTCTTATTTGTAGAATGGTACAATAAAAATTTTTGATCGCCCAATTCGATCTAATATCAAATAGGGTTTGGTTAATTTTGTTGTAAATGGGGCAATATTTAGAGGAAGTAATAGAAGGGTATAATGGTCATTAGATTTATAATTTATGCATTTAAAAATATTTTATATTATTATATTTATTAAATGGGTAAATATGAGAGAATTAGATTTTAGGTTGGGGATATATGATATTATAATGTTTATATGGGGAAATTTGTAATTCAAGTGTTTAAATTGGGGATACATGAAGGGGTAAATAAGTAAAATTGTTATAGAATTAAATTCTTTATATTTGTTAATCATCTATTATCTCATCTCTCTCCTTGTTCAGATTTTTCTCTCTTTTTTCGGATGTTTCGCTTTAAATTATTTCATCTTCTTTATATATTAAAAGAAAGTGTTAATTAGGTAATCTAATTTAATCTCAACCATTAAATGATTTAAACAATTAAATGTGAACCATTTATCTTAAATTGAAAATCATGATTACCTAAATAGTGGAGATGAGGTGACAAAAAGTCTAAACTGCCCCTACTCTTTAAATAAACAATCAATTAAAATCCTATTAGAATAATCAACATTTAATGTCTTCATTCAATTTTTAACACTTAAATTAAATTAAATGCAATTTATTATACAAATTTATATCTAATAATTAATTTTTGACTACAAATGTAAACCCATAAATATGTCCTTTTCATAACTTATATGACACATTAATGAATATTTAAATGTATCTTAAGATTATTTTAATATAACTACTAATGAAAAGTAATATGTTTTTTTTTTTTTTTTAAATATATGTCACTTCAATCTTCTATATCTTTTATCATTTATACTAATATATAAAGAATTTACTACCAAATTTTTAAACTATAAAAAAGAAGAATACTTAAAATTTATATACTATTCTGTTAGATATGTTATTCAACACTTAAATATTTAAAGTGACTCCAAGTAATTATAAAAGTTAATATTTTAATGCTATATAAAAATTCTGCCCATTTGATTTGAAACAAAAGAGTATAAATTATTATATTAGTTTATACAACGTCAAATTCATAATTGGAAGCATTTTATAGTTATATTAAATATTTGTTTTTTAATTTTAATTAACTTTCAATTATTATCATTAGAGATTGCGATGTGGATCGAGTTAGGTTTGCGGGTCAAAAGTTAAATAATTATAAAAGTTAATATATCAATGCTATATAGAGAGTTTGTCCATTTGATTTGAAACAAAATAATAGAAATTACTATATTAGTTTATACAATGTCAAATACATAACTGAAAATATTCTATAGCTATATTAGATATTTGTGTCTTGATTTTAATTAACTTTCAATTATTATAATTAGATATTGTGATGTGGGTCGAGTTAGGTTTGCGGGTCAAAAGTTCACATTATAATAAACCTGAAACTAATTTGATAAATGGGTTAACGGGTTAAAAGTAACCAACCCAGATACAACATGCATTGTGTTGTTTGGCCGGTCAATCCGTTGACGTGGACTTTAGCTCAAACTCAATCTTAAATTATGTATAAGAAACATATAATGATGTCATCAAAAATTCAATTAACCAATTAAATTCTTTAATTATATCTAATTAGCTAAAAATTAGGATTCAATGATGTCATCAATAATAATTATTAATTTAAGTTTTGTGATTATAATTATTATATATATTATATATATATATATTTTAATGAATTTATTCTACGAATGGATAAATACATACATGACAAATTACATGTCGTGCATAAGTATAAAGTTAATTAGGATACTTATTAAAAATATTTGTTATTATATTTAAACTATGATAAGGACCTTAGATTAAATTCTGCACATATTGTTTTGTAATCATATGATTATCATAAATATCATTCCGTTATATACGAATATATAAATCATTCAATTACACATAATAGCTTATAAAAATGAAATATGAAATTCAATGGCCCGTGTGTATACACAGGAAATATAATATAAGATTCACCTTTGTGACATCATCATTTAAATTAAATTGAATTAATCAATTAGGGGTGAGGTTCCTGACAGAAGGGGTAAAAATGAGGGAAGGGAGAGAAGCCAATGAGAAAGTGGCAAGTGTCTCATAATTTTTCCACCCTTTTCATTCATTTCACCTTCCATTTCTCATTTCTCCACATTTTTTTATCCAATTCTTCCCCTTTCTTTATTTCTTCACATTTTTTTCTATTTCATTTTTTTAATTTATTTTTTGTTAAAATTTTTTGTAATAAAATAAAATTTAAACTTTAAAAAATTAACTTTTTTAAACATGTAAAATCTTCTATAACACTTTTGTTAAAAAATATTAATACAAAATTAAATAAAAATTGTTAACATTTTTTTTAAAAAAAATTATCATTTTAAAAATCTAAAAAATTAGTTTTTAACTTTTTTCCTATTTAGATTTTTCTTTTCTTTTTTGTATCATATTGAAATTTGTGATGCACCATATATTATATATAATGATGCACATGAATATTAGAAACAAGATGCAATAAAACTACGTTATTATTGTGTTTACCAACATTATAACTACGATACACTGATTTTCTCTGAATATGTTGCATCGAGTATTTAAATATCATGCATCGACTTTGAAAAATACTATAAAACATCGTTATTAAATTTAAAAAGTGGTGCATCATAGTTATAAAACATGGTTCATCATAGTTATAAAACATGGTGCATCGAGTGTTTAAAATATCATGCATTGAATTTCAAAAATATGCTATAAAACATCACTATTGAACTAAAATTAGGTGGTGCATCATAGTTATAAAAACATGGTTCATCATTGATAGTCCCGTAATCACTATTAGTTAGTGATTTGGAATCACAAAGTGTAAAGTTTAATTGTAGAAAGGGGGGGTTGAATACAATTTAAACAATTTCAGATTTTACCAAGTCTTTCAGCTTGTTTTAAATTGATTATCTATAACAGAGTATGACGGTATTGGAATAACAGATTAAAGATATAACAGAATCAAAGAACGACAAGTAATAGTAGCTGAAAGTGAATTGTATTGATTAAATTCACGAAGTGTTGAATGCGGAATGGATTAACCAAAGTTAATCCAATTCAAACACTTAGCTAAATTATTACAATGAAGAGTATTAACTACAGTGGACATACACGCTGATAGTTAACCTCGCTGAGTCTTAATACACACCTAGACAAACTAGTTCTCTGACAAACAGAAGAACGGTGCATATGACGACTAGCCTCAATAGTACAAAACACTGAACTATTTATACTACAAGAGTTCCTAAAATATCGCCTACAAAATAGGATCTTGGATGGACACGTGTAGCTGCTTGATTGGTCCTGATCTCTGATAAACCGACATTCTGCGGGTCCCAATTCTGTTACCGCAAATATCTCGTTACCTTTAAACCAATCACTTGCTGCCACGTAATCTTTCAGACATACTTCGAACTGGAACACTCTTGCTGATGTATAGTTAAGTACAGTACTTTTTAGTACTAGATGATTGAGAGGCTTTATTGAATAGTCACTGAAGATGCAGCAATCCTCCTCACTCACTGCGAGCTAACATGCTCATGTAGAATGAATTGAACAAAAGATCTTCAGTGACTAGCTGTTATTCTGGCAGTGACTTTTGCCTTTATTGATTTGAAGAAGTAATGCTCTCGCTGACGTTGATCAGCGACACACCAAGTTGAGCTTTAAATCTTCCTCAGAATATCGAACATAATGAATGACGATCAGCGAAACCTATCATTAGCAACAGCAGCTTCGATACAATCCATTTCTTCATCGAGTAGTGTATAGTTGGGTTGATCAGCGACCAGTGACTTCATCATGGTCAGCGACCAGTGACTCAACAATCATAATTATAAAACATGGTGCATCGAGTGTTTAAAATAGCATGCATCGACTTTCAAAAAATACTATAAAATATCGTTATTGAATTAAAAGGTGGTGCATCATACTTATAAAACATGATGCATCATAGTTATAAAATATGGTGCATCATAGTTATAAATATGACGTTCCGACTTTTAGATATATGATAAACATCATTAGTATATAAATCGTGGTGCATCATAGTTATAAATTATGGTGCATCATAATTTTAATTTTACAATGCATTAAAGTTATAGTTTTGTTATATCAAAATTTATTTTATTCAAGGTATGAATATGGTGCATCACTTAATTTTTTTTGTAAATATTATATATAAAATTGTATTTACATATAACAACATGGGGTAAAACAACAACAGAAAAAAGGTTAAAAACGCGAAAAAAACAAAAACAATGATAAACAAGCTGTAAAAAGGGTTAAATATAAAGGTTGGAAAAAATTTTGATAACAAGCACTTTTAAAAATGAATAAGAAAAGATTTTTTTTTTCAAAAAAAAAATAATAATAGGAAACAAAATTAATGTAAAAAAACAAAACACTAAAAAGATTTAAGAAAAAAAAGTGGAGGAGAAATGATAAGGTTAGAGAAATCAAAAAGGTGGAGAAATGACAGAGGTGGAGAAATGAAGGAGGAGGAGGAGAAATAGAGACACACGTGGCACCACCCTATTCACTTCTTTCACTTCTGTCCAAAATAAAGTTTGCGTACTTGAACCAGTACCATCAATTAGACCTCTCTTTTTATTTAGTTTTTACATTATCTATCAAAATCAGATTAAACAATTAGGTCCATCTATTTTAATTAAATTAAAAATTATAACATTTATTATAATTAAAGAATCAACATCCCGTGTGTATACACGGGTTTAAGATCTAGTAAGATATGATAAACAAGTTGACGGGTTGAGACTTGAAAATGCAACTCTTCCTTATTTATTTCCGTATAAAATTTCAAGTTGTGTCGAGAATTATCACCACTAATTAGAATCATTAAAAAAATAAAGTATACAAAATAATGTACAAATAGCATTATTATTTTACTATTTACACAAGTACGACATATGATTAAATCTTTTGTTGCCACTGCATTGCGGGGGTAAAACGTGCACCTAATCAAATTATATGTAGAGGATTTCGTTTTCAGGTATTGATGTTTAAGTATTAATCACTGTTTTCAATGATATAAACGTTCTTAATAATGTCTAAAACTACTATCAAAAGACAAACATCTCCTTCAATTCAAAATCTATTTCCAAAGGCATATGTGAAAAAGTGTCAAATGATACGTTATACAATTAAACAAAATTAAATCTTCGTATTAAAATTATGAAGTAGCCCGCAAATTTTGCGGGTTATAATCAAGTTTTTTTTGTGTACCAAATTAATTAAAAATCCATGTTGTCAATACTGAAGACATTTCTAGCGATCGAAGATAGCATTTAACGTACGTGCACACATGAACATGCTGCATTTTTTTATCTTATAAAAATAAACAATGTAAAACTAATAACATGTCAACATCAATTTGTTAGTGAGTCTGTTTTTCATTTTTCAAAATCTCATTAGTGAAATCATCGAAAATTTTTAAAAAATGAGAAAATTTTGATCAGAAGCAAGATATTGTAAAATAATATAGATGTTCATATGTGAACTTAATGTCTTCTTGAACTGTATTTTCTTCTAATTGCCGATGTGCACATATGAACATGTTATTTTTTTCAAGATCTAATGAGTTCTTCTAAGTGTGAACATGTGAACATAAAGTTTACTGATTATCAATGGTGGTTCGATCTCTTTTTTCTTCTTGTGCACCTGTGAACACATCCACTTTTTAATCATCATCATCTCCGGCATTGATCTATAATCCTCATCATCAACACCATCTTCAAAGTGGTGGAGGGAGGGAGTCGCAAATCTCCAAGAATAAAAAATGAGAAATAACTTCCGGGAACGTAGGGAAGGAGAGGAGAAATAGTAATGAGAAGTTAATGGTGATTTAATTGAGCATTAATTAATATAAAACGAAATTCCATTACTGCCCTTACAGCTTTAAATTAATTACGTGAGATTCATTTAATTATAATTATGCCATTTTAATTTCATCCATTAATTAATTTGATCAAAGGTTCAACTTTAGTTCTCTTGGTTACCAATTCTTGATCAACTTTAGTTCTCTTGGTTACCAATTCTCATTTGAACATAGGGGTATATATATATATATATATATATATATATATATATATGGTATGATTGGTATGAGTCATGAGTGGTATCAGAGCCATGGTTGTGTTTTCATAGGAGGAAGTGTTATCCAACATAAAATTCAAAAAATGAATTTTTTAAATATGTTCAAAAAAGATAACAGAAATTCTGTTAAAAATTCAAGAAATGAAGAATATGAAATTCCTAAAAATTTAGATTTACCTAATAAATGGACAATTCCAAAAATACAATCAAAAGTATTATATGAATTAGGTACTTTTGAAGAACTAGGATTAATTCACTCGGTAAAGACTACTGAAGAAACATTAACTCTAGATAATAATGAGATGATAATCAAATTATTTAGTCAAAGAGATATTAATAAGTATTTAGATAATTTTAACTACCTACATATAGGTCTAGTACAAATTGCTTTTAAACCTTTAACTTTACAAGGTTTACTTGAAAGCTTTATAGCTGTTTTACGAGATGGTCGTAATAGAAATTGGAAACAATCTTTAATAGGAATTATACAGTCCAGTTTAGCACATGGACCAGTATATTTTAATGTTTATCCAAATTTACAATTATCATTAACTGATATTAATATTTTAGATGCTTTAACATTAAATGTCAAAACTCATGATTATAATTATATGCCAAGATCGGAATTAATATGTATTTGTTATAGAATATATTATAAACCACTTACAACTATGAATCCTAAATGTAGAAAAATGAATAAACCAAATAATGAAACAATATTAATAGAAAGTAATTTTGATATGTCAAAAATCTCTACAAGAAGAACAATAAAGTGGAGTGAAATAGAATTCCCTCAAAATTGGGTTTTAGAAGGAGCTGTTCCTCCTCAACCAATTATTAATAGTGATTTAGCTAATATAATTCAAAGTTCAGATGGAACAATTCAAATAGAATTTGAAGAAAAAGAAAAAGTAGAACCTAATTTAAGAAGAACCAGATCTAATAGATCTTATTCACATATATCACCTTTAGATTACAAAGTCGAATTAGCTAGCTCAAGATTTTTAACTTCTCAATTAAGAGAAGGAGATAGAGTTAAAAATATAGAATTAAAAAATAATAATATAGCACATGGGATATTTAGGGAAGAAGAGGAACCTACACCCTCAGAATTAAATTTTGATATTTAATGGATATAAAAGAAAAAATTGATTTTAATCCGGATCACCGGCAAGAAAACAAATTTCAAAAGAATTTCAAAATCCTGAATGGGAGCCTTTTAGAAAATGGTTTTTTGATAATACAGATAAAAGTCAACATAAATTAATGCAAGAAGAATTTTATAAAAATTTACAATAAGCAAACGAAATAATTTATTTTGTTCCTTTGTTTTTTAATAAATATATTACAAATTATATTTCAGTGTTAGAAAGAAAAACATAAATTAAATAATGGACAAATGTTAACATCTGTATATCCCCCTCAACAACATTTTCAAATAAATAAAGATAATGTAAATTTACATTTTTCAGCATTTCAAAAATTAATGGAGAATGATACTTTACAAATTACGGCTACACATGTTAATAACATGATATAACAACAAAATTTTACAAATTTATATGTTGTAGTGCTTGGAGAACAAATTTTACATCTCAATAAAAGGATACAAGATTTAATGTCCCAAATACAAAAAATAAAATTTACATAATGTACAAAGGGAGAGAATCATATATCTCTTACTAAACCGACTATTCAACCTCCTCCTGGGATAAAAGATTTCAAATTAAAATCTCCAAATGAATTAGGAGCAATAGAAGATTTAATAACAAAGCAATTTAGAAAGTTAAAAATCAGTGAATCATCAACTACAGAAGAAACATTAAATATAAATGTATTAGATAAGAATGGTAATAATAACTCCGATAGCGATATGAATGAATTTAGAGATCAATTGAATAAAATGTCTACCTATAATAATAAAGATGCAGATAAACCAACTAGGAATTTATATTATTACCCTAGACCTACTCATCAAGATGTCTTACATGAAGAACATGAATTTTATGACAATAATAGTTATAATGGTAATCATATTTATGAGTGGAATATAGATAGGATGTCAGTAAGACATATAAATAATATGATGCATAGAATGCTAATGTATAGTACTATATGTAAAAATCAACAAAATAGTGATAAGACAATTGCTCAAATGATAGTAGCAGGTTTTACAGGTTAATTAAAAGGATGGTGGGATAATTATCTTACACCAGAACAAAGAAATGAAATACTGAATGCAGTAAAAATAGAAGATGGTCAAACTTCAATAGGAGTATATAGCTTAGTAATTAATATTATAGAACATTTTACAAGCAGATGGTCTGATAATTCTGAAAGTACTAGAATTTTGTTAAATGGATTAAAATGTCCAACCTTAACATCATTTAGATGGTATAAGGATACTTTTTTAAGTAGAGTATTAGAACTACCAGATTGTAATTATAATTATTGGAAATCCAAATTTATTGATGGATTACCATACCTTTTTGCTGAAAGAATTAGGAAAAATCTTAGAGGAAATGATGTCTCTATAAGATATGAAGAATATACTTATGGTAAAAATTAATAGCCACTTGTATATAAGAAGGGTTAAATCTTTGTAATGAAATCAAACTTGATAAACAAATTAAAAGAAATAATTTAAATGAAAAAAGACAATTAGGAGATTTTTGTGATCAATTCGGTATGGAAAATCCAATAATAAAGAAGGAAAGATATAATAAAAGATCAAGAAAAACAGATAAACCTAAATATAGGAAAAAGAGATATTCTCTGAAAAGGAGAGAATATAAAGATGAAAGAAAAAATAGTTTTAAGAAAAATAAAAAACAATCGATAACATGTTATAAGTGTGGGAAAAAAGGTCATTATGCTAATAAATGTAATTTAAGAAGAAAGATTAATAATCTTAATATTGAAGAAAATCTTAAAGAAAGTTTATGTCAAATTCTATTAAATTCATTAGAATCAGAAAATGAAGAAAATCAGTCTTCAGAAGAAGAAGAATATCAACTTAGGAATTTAGAAGATGAAAAATTAATATCATCAGAATCTGAAGAAGAAGAATGTGGATGTAATAAAGAAAATGAAATATATATACTTCAATCTCAATTCCATGATTTAGAAATTAATGTTTTAAATAAAGATATATTATAAATATTTGAAACAATAACAGATCCTTATATGAGATCTAAAATATTAGATCAATTAGTCCAAAAAGATCAAGAATCTTCTCAAACAAAATTAATTGATAACTCAAAATCATATTCAATGACAGAAGTACAAAATATGCTAAAACAAAGAAATATTGACAATAATGATATTGCAATAAAAGATTTATCTAATGAGATAAATAATTTGAAGCAAGAAATTTTAATATTAAAAATAGAGAATTTAATAATAAAAGATAGAAAAACAAATTTAGAGAAACCAAATAAATTAGTTTTAATTAAAGAAGAAAGTATTAATGAAAAAGACGAAGAACCATTTCCTTCAACATTAGAATTAATAACTTCTCAAAAATGGTTTGTAAAAGTTTCACTTTTAATAGATAATAATTTGATAAAAACATTTACTGCTTTAGTAGATAGTGGAGCAGATTTAAATTGTATTCAGGAAGGATTGATTCCTACTAAGTATTTTAAAAAGACAACATATGCATTAAATAATGCTAGTGGATTACTAATGAATATTAGGTATAAATTGACAAATGCAAAAATTTGCAAAAATAAAAAGTGCATTCCTACTAGTTTTGTATTAGTAAAAGATATCACAAATCAAATGATTTTAGGAAGCCCATTTATTGGAAGTATATTTCCTATAAGGTATATCGATGCGGAAAAAATAATTGGTACTTTTCAAAATGAATTAATTGAGTTTGAATTTGTAACTCAACCAATTACAAGAATGATTTCACAAATACAAGATTTATTAATAGCAAAAACAAATCAAATAAATTTTTTAAAAGAAAAAATTAATATATTTACAATAGAAGAAAAGTTAAAAAAAATTCTAAATTACAAGAAAAAATAAAAATCTTAGAATCTCAATTCTCTTTAAAAATTTGTAATGATCATCCTAATGCTTTTTGGGATAGAAAAAAACATATTGTTTCTTTTCCATATGAAGAAAGCTTTGATGAAAAAACAATCCCTACAAAGGCTAGACCTTGTCAAATGAATAAAGAATATTTAAATCTTTGTAAAAAAGAAATAGAAACTCTTTTACAGAAAAAATTAATAAGACAGTCCAAATGACCATGGTCTTGTTGTAGCCTTTTATGTTAATAAACATGCAGAACAAGAAAGAGGTGTTCCTAGATTAGTCATAAATTATATACCACTTAATAAAATTTTAAAATGAATTAGATATCCTATACCTGATAAAAAGATTTATTGGATAGATTACATGATGCTGTAGTATTTTCTAAATTTGATTTAAAATCAGGATATTGGCAAATACAAATTAAAGAAGAAGACATATATAAGACCGCCTTAAATGTTTCATTTGGACAATATTAATGGAATGTTATGCCTTTTGGGTTGAAAAATGCCCCTTCAGAATTTCAAAATATAATGAATGATATTTTTAATCCGTATAGTGATTTTACAATTGTGTATATTGATGATATTTTAGTATTTTCAAAGAACATTGAAACACATTTTAAACATTTAAATATCTTTGAAAAAATAATTATTCAAAATGCATTAGTAATATCTAAGTAAAAAATGATGCTTTTTCAAGTTAATATAAGATTTCTTGGCCATAATATTGGGCAAGGGAAGATTATCCCTATAAATAGAAGTATAGATTTTGCTTCTAAATTTTCTGATCAAATATTAGATAAAACTCAATTACAAAGATTTTTAGGAAGTTTAAATTATATTTCACCTTTTTTATAAAAATATAGCTCAAGATACATCTATTTTATATAATAGACTAAAAAAGAATCCAGAACCATGGACTGATGTACACACTCAAACAGTTAAAAAAATTAAAGAAAAGGTTAGAAATCTTCCATGCCTATCTTTAGCAAACCCAAATTGTGAAAAAATAATTGAAACAGATGCTTCAGAAATTGGTTATGGAGGCATATTAAGCCAAAAATGTCCAGACACTAAGAAAATATACTTGGTTAGATTTTATTCTGGAAAATGGAATGAAAGCCAGAAACAATATGCTACAATAGCAAAAGAAATTTTATCAATTGTTAAATGTGTTTTGAAATTTCAAGATGATTTATACAATCAACATTTTATTATATATACTGATTGTCAAGCAGCAAAATATATGTTCACTAAGGATTTTAAACATGATGTATCCAAGCAAATGTTTGTAAGATGGCAAGCCAATTTAGCACCATTTGATTTTAAAATTCAATATAAAAAAGGGCAAGATAATAGTCTCCCTGATTTTTTAACTCGTGAACATTTACAGGATGCTTCCTTATAGAGGAAGAGGAAGAGGAAATTCTTCTTCCAGAGGAAGAGGTCGAAGAGATAGTAATACTATCTTACAACATGGAAGAGGAAATCTAATAGCTATGAATATTGCTAATACAGCATCAAGTTCATCAATTCCTAATAAGGATGATCCAATAAGGAAAGAATTTATAGAATTCTTAAAATCAAAAAATATGGAAATACCTCCTTCATACGCTCAAACAGTAATAGATGACGAGCAAGATGAATCTGCTGAATATACTCAAAATTCATATCAAGAGTATATCATAATTTTAGAAACTCGAGATATATTACAGTATTTCGAAGAGGGAAATAACCCATGGAATACCATGTCTAGATATCTAGACACTACATCATATGCAGCTAGATCTTACAAGCAAAGGTCTTATTATAAAAATTTGTTGACACAAACAGGGTCAAGTGAATTTAAACACTTTTATCCTGGAAATGATCCTAAACAAATAAATTTTAGCAAATGTATAGTCAATAGGATAATATCCATTGACCAATGGGGAATATATCCGTTGCAAGAAAAAGAATTTCAATTTCACAATGTGAAAGTAAAGTCTAATTATTGGGACTATATTGAAAACTTTAATAAAGCATTTTTGTATCAAAACCAAAGAAAGAAACATTCTTGGTTTTTCAAAATAAAGTCAGAGGTTTATAATCACAGGATACCAAATTGGTTTATTAAATGGTGGAGATCATATGGTCCATCAGCAGAAATTCTGCCACTCTTTTACAAAGAATTTTATACAGAATATATAGAGATTTCTAAAAAATTAATAGAGGCTGTCTGTAGAACTGATGGTCCTAAAGAAGTATTACCTTCTTTACATTTCTTTATTGAATTTTCAATTTCTTGGATTTGGAGATGGTCACCTGAAGTTGATTATTCTCCAAATAATTTGCCAACTTTGAAAAGAAATTTTTATACAAAATTTTGGCAAACTATGTTGAGAAAAGACAAAGAAACAGGTAAACTGGAATCCCAGGATACCATTGATTATATTCAAAAAACATTGATAAAATATAAAGATCAAAAGGAATTCAGAAGAAGAAAAGAGGTGACAAGTCCTTATCAACTAATAGAGAATCAGCTCAAAGCTCAGGGAAAGATATGTCCTTCAAAGGAAGAAATTATTGAATCTTATCTGACTCAAATGAAGGAAGATTTAGCAAAAAATTTGGGTGTTTATTTTAGTTCATCACAGTCGGATACCTCAATGAAGACTATATCTGATGATGAAAATCAATATGCATGCCTAGCTGGAGAATCACAACCAGAAGAAAAAATACCTCGGGAACAAATTGAAGATGTATTCGAAGAAATCAAGACTACACTTATTCAAAGTGTAAAGGGAAAAGAGATAGCTTTGAAAATTGAAGAAAAGAAAAAGGAGTAAAAACAAATGTGTTTTAGAAGAATGATAATGGTGACATCATAATTATTGTAATAGCTATTCATACTCTCAATTATTGTAATAACTGTTCATGCTCACTGTAGTAGATAGTTCAATTGTATAATTTTTGAGTTCCGCCCATTATATAAGGGGGACACTACTTAGAAGGAGAGGCAGGTTTTTTCCTACTCTCTCTCAAAAATTCTCCCTCTCATTGTAAATTTCACTTTTTGAAGAAATAAAGAGTTGAAATATTCAACTACTGATCTCATGCAACGTTTCACTTTGTAAGTTAATTATTTACTTGTTTTAATTCAAAATTTTATTATCATTAAAGCCTAATGATAGGCTAAATCATTATGTTGGATAACATCAATCTTATGCCGATGCAAGCCATGATTAAAAAAAAAAAAAAAAAACATTGACAAAAGTATGGAGAACCGAAGGTCGGAATATATCATGTCAAGGTCGGCTATTTGGTTTGAGATTAATATACATAATCATTAGTCGTGGTGACTTATGCCCCTTTTTAGCCGGTTGAAGGCATGTTAGGGCTTTTCTTTCCCATTGACTCGATTCTTTTATAAATCTTTAAACCAGAGAAGATGTAAATAGAATCCTTTGACAGTGATTGAGCTTCCGTAAATAGATTCTTTTTGGTTAAAATACTTTTAATCTATGTTTTATATGTAAATTAATGAACCTTTTGTTTTTATATGTTTATGGCCTTGTTTTTATATGGTATGATTGGTAATATATATATATATATATATATATATATATATATATATATATATATATATATATATATATATATATATATATAGGATGGGGATCCTTGGAGAAAGAAATTTAATAGAGAAGATAAAGAAGAGATGATGGTCGTTAGATTATTCAATCAATGACCCAAATAATTTGATGACTATTTGTAAATTTTGATCGCAAATTTAGATTATAGAAGGGCAAAACGGTACAATTACTACCTATGGATTTGAAAAATAACCGCCCCTATTAATTGTACGGGTAAATCTATCGGTTTTTTCCCTTGAAAATCGGCACTTTCTCCAAGAAAATGTGTGGCTTTTATTTTTTAATATAGTATTTATTTATGAGTAATTATCCTCCTACTACTAGCCACGCGTTTGATAGAATTTACAAGAAATTGATAGTAATCAAAAAGTGATTTAAGCCCCCCCTTTTTTCCTCCTTTTTTTTCAATCGATGTATACTTATAAATGATTGAGAAAATTACAAAAATCGTTCTTATTGTTTGACCTGAATTGCACATTCAGTCCTTTAATTAATTTAATTACATAGATGATCCTTTCTTTTGAAACTTGTTACGTAAATAGTCCTTTACACTAACGATTGTTAAATCTCCGTTAAAAAGGACCATGCATGTAAAAAAATTAATTCTTTAAATTTTTTTGAGTAAAATATAAATAATAAAATCTAGCATACGTACAATACAAGAAAACAGTCAAATGCCCATGGTCGAATCCGTAGGGAATTTGTGGGTAAACGTGAATACCCACAGATTTCCCACAGATTTGGTCCGAAGCTAATATGGGCCCGGGTAATTTCACTTCCGTGGGAAGTTTGTGGGAAATAATTTTTACCCATGGAATTTTTCGTAGAAAATTTGTGGGAAAATGATTTACGTATTTAAAATATTCCATGGGTAATTAGAATTTTCCCCATAGATTTCCCATGGATACGTTCCCCACAAGTTTCCCGCGGGATACTTTTCCCACGAACTTCCCACTGTCATATCTAAAAATATATATATTTTCAAAATTGCATTTTTCCTAAAAATTAATTCTTGCATTTACAAATTACAAAAGCCACACACAAAAGCAACAATACCTACAAGTGCCGAATTGCATTAATCATTCATCATATATGGCTACAACGAATAAGTCATCGAACATATCGAATACTTCAACTTTAAAATAGGTTAAAAGTTGCCCTAAGATTTCATCTCAAAAATTACTTATCAGCTATAATACTTGAGCTATGTATCGAGTCAATTGTTGAAAACTTCCAAGTCATGACTGTCTTCAAACATTCTTGATGAGAAGTATCCCTATATAGAATCACAATGTGCTGCACAATGATGACAAAGAACAAAAATGTAGGCATGAGTACAATAGTAATTAAGACATTAAACGTAAAGTAGCACGCCAACAAAGTTGAAGGTTAAAAGTATACCAAGACGAGAGAGTTATAACCTTAAAGTTTGAAAATTGAAAAGTAATTGTTTTGCTATCCTTTCCGCTGTGAAATTCTGCAAAATAGATTAAAAAAAATGTTACTATAAAAATTATGATAATTATCTCAAACTAAAAGCTTGATCAAGAATTGGAAGAATAAAAATCATCATACTTTTTCGTGTCTTAACATGTCATCTAACACTACCAAGTACCATCTAACACTACCACTTCTAAAGTATACACATCTTGTATCATTCTGTTTCAATACAACTTACATATATTCAGTAGCATTTTAGAACGAAACACGATTGTGCATTAAAAAATAGATTTTCATATTCATGTCTACATTAATAAAACTAAATGTATTAAATTATTAGTTAGAGATACTGTTGAGTCACAGGTCGCTGACCATGATGAAGTCACTGGTCGCTGACCAACTCAACTGTTCACTACTCGATGAAGAAATGGATTGTATCGAAGCTGCTGTTGCTGATGATAGGTTTCGCTGATCGTCATTCATTCCGCTTGATATGCTGAGGAAGATTAAAGCTCAACTTGGTGTGTCGCTGATCAACGTCAGCGAGAGCTTTACTTCTTCAAATCAATAAAGGCAAAAGTCACTGCCAGAATAACAGCTAGTCACTGAAAATCTTTAGTTCTACAAGAGCATGATAGCTCGCAGTGAGTGAGGAGGATTACTACATCTTCAGGGACTATTCAATAAAGCCTCTCAATCATCAAGTACTAAAAGTACTGTACTTATCTATACATCAGCAAGAGTGTTCCAGTTCGAAGTATATCCGAAAGATTACGTGGCAGCAAGTGATTGGTTTTAAGGTAACAAGATATTTGCGGTAACAGAATTGGGACCCGCAGAATGTCGGTTCATCAGAGTTCAAACCAATTAAGCAACGACACGTGTCCTTCCAAGATCCTATTTTGTAGGCGATATTTTAGGAACTCTTGTAGTATAAATAGTTCAGTGTTTTGTACTGTAGAGGCTAGTCGTTTAATTCGTGTTAATCACTGTACATCAGTGAGTAGTTTGTCTAAGCACGACTTAGGGATTCATAGAGTGAACAGTCAGCGTGTTTGTTCACTGCTGTTCATCTCAATTGTAATAGATTAGCTAAGTGTTTGAATTAGATTAACTTTGGTTAATCCATTCCGCATTCAACACTTGTGAATTTTATGATCAATACAATTCACCATTTCAGCTACTATTACATTGTTCTTTGATATTGTCATATCTGTTATCTGATATACTCTGTTTCTGTTAAAACGATTAAAAACTTTCAATTAACTTAGTTAAAATCAGAAAAAGTTTTTAATTGTATTCAACCCCCCCTTCTACAATTAAACTTTACACTTTACGATTCCAAATCACTAATCAATAGTGATCACGGGACTCTCAATTGGTATCAGAGCAGAGTTGGTTTAAATTCAATTAACCAGATCTGCGATGGAATCCGTAAAGTACAGTTGTGTAGACTCTGACTATCAGAAGGGAAATGGTTCCACTACCAAACCTCCAGCTTTTGATCCTTCGAGGATTGAAACTTGGATGTCCCGGATGATGATGTTTTTGGACTTAGTTGATGACCGTCTCTGTAATATCATAACCAATGGTCCACATATCCCAACTACTATTGTTCCTGCTGTAATTGCAACAGCTACTACTCCAGCTATACCAGAAATGGTTTTACCTAAAAGAGAGGAACAATGGACTGATGAGGATAGACGATTGGTTAGACTTGATAAACAAGCTAAAATCTACATAGGTATGGCACTTCCTGATGAAGTGTTCGAATCAATCAGGCTTTGTAGAACTGCTAAAGACATGTGGCATACTCTTAGGAATATATATATTGGAACTCTTGATATTATTCGATGCAGGGAAGTCAATCTCACTCGCCAGTATGAGCTGTTCGCAATGGAACCAAATGAATCTCTGTCTTCCACTTACACCAGATACCAGTCACTGATGAACAAAATGGAGAAGGCTGGTATAGGCAAGGAACAGAGATTTTTTGTTGAAAAGTTTCTTGAGTTGCTGCCAAGAAAAATCTGGGGAACCATTGCAACGTGTACCAGACAGAGAAATGATTATTCAATTCTGAATTTAACTCAGGTCTATGGTATTTTGCTCAATTGGGAGCAGTCTGAAAAGCAAGCTGATCAGAGTGAGCATATTCGTGCTACTCTTGGAAGTCAGAAGATATCCAATGCCCTTGTAGCAGAGCTTGATGAAATCGATCAAAGACAGAAGTCAAAAGTGTCTAAGAAAAGCTCGAAGTCACTGATAGCTGAAGAAGAAGGTGGTCAGAATGAAGAACAGTCAGAATATGAGTATGATGAAGGACTAGAAAAGCTTGAAAAATATATGGCCATGATGGTTGCTAATTTCAGAAGGAACACCAGATCAAAAAGATTCGCTGGTGCTCCATCATCTGATAAATTTCAATCCAAAGGTGAATGCTACAAGTGTGGCAAACCTGGTCATTTTGCAGCTGAATGCAGATCAAAGTCAGTAAATCAAGTCCCTGAACCCATGCCAGACTTCAGAAATGATAAATACAACAAGTACAAGGCAAAATACAAGAAACTGAAGGCATTGGCTAAATCTGGAAAGAAGAAGGGAAAAGGTTTCGTCGCTGAAGAAGGTTCATTCAGTGATTCTGACTCCTCATCATCAGATGAAGAAGAAGCAATGATTTGTTTAGATAAGGAGTACTGTCTGATGGCTGATGACACTGAACTTCTTGAAGACATCAAAGAAGTCACTCCTAAATGTTCAGCATCTGAATGGGATCCTGAAACTCTTTACAAGGTGCATTGCTTTAAAACATATACAGCTGCTGAAAAAGATAATGTCTTTGAGTCTTTGATAGTTGACTTATCAAATGCTCATGATATTCAAAGAGGGCAGAAACGTAAAATCAGTGATTTATGATATCGTGTAAAAAGTCACGTTTTTACTACCGATATCTCTCTCATTCTGGAGCAATACTAGGCATTTGAACTCAAACAACGTGCAAATCAATGATAATATGTTAAGAAGATCAAAACAAGGTTGCACGATAAAAATCAAGCAAAACGGCCGAGAAACGAAGATTCCACATACGTTTGAAGATTCAAGGCATAAAAACAAGATTTCAAGACTAAAGTGTCCTCCATCAACATCCAATATTTCCAGGATGTTCGTTTTTAAAATTCGAATCCAATAAAAGAAGAATCAACCAAAACGGGTGAAAAATGAAGATTTCGCGCCCGCTTGAAGATCCAAATGATCCGTACGCAATATCTGGAGCTAGGGACCTCATTTCAGGGCCTATCTTATGTCAAAATTTTCGTCTTTAAATTACGAATCCAACAAAAAAAGAATCAACTCAAACGGACGTATAACGAAGAAAACACGCACGAATCAAGAAACGAAGCAACAAACGACGCAACGGGTCGGGGGTGGGCCCACCGCCGCCGGCCACCAGCCAGCCGCCGCCGGCTGGACCCCCACCGCTGCCGGCCGTCATTGCCCTGCCCCGGTTTCTGTTTTTGGTAACTTTTGGTACCTGGTGCGCCTACTTTTCGTGTTGTACAGTACCCGGTGCGTCTACTTTTTGCGTTGTACGGTACCCGGTGCACCCTTTTGGCTACCTTTTGCTAACATGCACCACTTGGTGCTAATGTGAGCCAAAGCTCACCTATAAATAAGTTGCTTAGGTTCATTTGTAAGACACACCAATATATGCACACATTCTAGCATATTTCACACTTTCTCACCATCCATTCTTTTCTTTCTTTATTGTAATACTTCCTTGGGTAATTAGACTAGCTAATTAACTAGTCAAGGAAGATTTGTACGGAGGTGCTCCGGGACGCATTTGTAGCTACGAGTTATTGTATTTCTTTATCAGGTTTTAATCTATCTTCCATATTTAATTATGCTCGCTCTTTCTTTAATAAATTTAAATATGTATGCTAGAATTGCCATGATTAGCTAAATAACTCAATTGTCTGCTATGATAGTCTTTTAGGAGAGATTTAAATATGTGATTATAATGTATGCTATGAGATTGCGGGTGCTTTGTATCATGAATAGATGTAGGAATTGAATCTTTATCGTTTATCTGCCCAACTCATGTTGTGACTAAAACCTTATCCAAAAATGAACGTAGCTAACTCATAGGGTATAGGTCACTTAGTTATACTATGTTTGATTGAATCATTGAGCTCGGCATGGCCGGTGTTCTCTAGACCAAATTAGGATCCAAGAGACACGGAATATGGGAATAGAGGTAGATTAAGATTTAATTAGGACAGACGGTATTTTTGAGACAACTTTCGGAATATCCTCGATTTAATTAATACATTTGTATGCTTAGGATTAATTATTGTCTTGATTGTCTTATTGCATGTTCTTGTTTGATTGTTGCCTTAGGATTATCGTACTAGTAAAATACACCTAGCCTTAATTATTGTGAAATAACATGACGGCCCCTATTCGACTGTTCTTCGATATAGTACTGGAAATGCTTATGGCAAAGTACAAACGTATGGAAGTCGAGAACGACCGAAGGTAGTTGTGCTATGAATCAATTAACAAATGTATTACTTAAGTTTCTATTTGTAATATAAACCACCCCTGTCTTGTTGCATACTTGAGTAATGTTGATAATTCATACGAATAAGTGATGACATCTTATCTGACCGCTTAGACCAGTTCTTCCAACTTATTCCGACGAGGGTAAAACCCGTTTACAAGATTGTTTATTCAACAAACTGTGCCATGATTCGGACGTCTATGATGACCGAGATTGGGGAATAGGATTCGAGATTAACTGTTAGATAATATGGGCATGCATTTGAGAGAACTTTCGGTGTATGCTTTAATATATTCTGCAACCCACGTGACATTCTATTTGCCTGATTGTGGACATCTCCGCGTTAGCCCGATAGTAGGATTGTAGTAATAACTCACATTAACTTATGAACTTATCCTCATTAGAACTCTTCACGCTTTAATATCACCTGAACCACTTCATAGTAGACAATCGCTTTTAACTGCTGAACGCCTGAAGTAACCTCCATCTCCATTTCTGATTTAATTTAGTTTAATCTTAGAATAGAAAAAACCAAAACCCAAACCAACTCTCGTTCGCCCTAGCTAAATTCATAAAAGTCTCTATATTCTTCTAGTTTCAATTCGTCGCGCTTTGAAGAAAGATCCTAGGTCATACTTATCCTTGCTAGCCCTTGGATTAGCAATAGTAGTAACCCTAGGCCCCAGCCTTATAAATTTAAAACCCACTGTGGTAACCGGATAGTTATCGTTAACGACACCGACCTATCAGGGCGCAACAAGTTTTTGGCGCCGCTGCCGAGGAGCGTTGGCGACCGATTTTAGGAAGTTTAGTGACTCTAGTATTTAGCGATCCTTTTGAAAGATTAACATCAATCAAAAGTTACACTTTTTGCCCTTAGGATTAGATAAGTTTTAGTTTAATAACCAACCATGTCAACCCCTTATTTTAATTTAACCAACCTTACACCAAGTGGAACATCAAACCAACTTTTGGCCATTCCTTCACCAATAACCCACTTACATTCCTCGAAACAACTTTTATCTGATTTTATACTAGAACAAAATGTTATAAACAATAGGATAGACGGATTTCAAGACAACATTGATGCCATGATAAAAATTTCCGACAAATTAATTTCTAACATGGAGTCTATTTTGGAAAACTTGAATTTTATTGAGGAAAGTACGTCGGCGACTACCATTCAACCCAATGATGTGTTAATCGTCACTAAGGGAGGAAAAATAACCAAAGTTGATCCACCACCACCAGATAACACTCCCGAAAACACTTCTTCGCCCACACCTACACCAAGTGAACATGTGTCCATTGACATCCCTGTCACAACACCTGACCCATCACCAACCAAAACTCCGGATAATGTACCTCGCACGAGAATACCTTATCCCGGTAGACTTAAAAAGGAAAAGCAAGAAGCCCAATTCGGTAAATATCTGGAAATGTTTAAAAGCTTGCACTTGAATGTTAGACTATTAGATGCTTTAGTAGAAATGCCCACATGTGCCAAATTCTTTAAAGAACTCCTTTCAAACAAAGAAAAACTTAGGCAAATAGTTAGTTTACCCTTAGATGATGAATGCTCTTTAATTGTACAACATGGTCTTCCACCTAAGTTAGGAGACACTGGACGTTTTACAATACCTTGTTTTCTCCAAGATATCCAAATTAGTAATGCTTTAGCTGACCTAGGTGCTAGTGTTAATCTTATGCCTTATTCCCTCTATAAGAAATTAGGATTAGATAACCTACTGCCTACTCGTATGACCATTCAATTAGCAGACAGATCAGTTAAACTCCCTCGAGGAAATGCTGAAGATGTCATGGTCAAGGTCGATAAGTTCGTCTTTCCAGTGGACTTCATCATCATGGATATAGAGGAAGACACCCACATCCCACTCATCCTTGGCAGACCTTTCTTAAATACTTCCAAGGCCGTAATCGACGTAAACGAAAAATCTTTAAAACTAAGAGTCGGGAAAGAGGAGGTCACCTTTAATGTCGATCGATTAATGAAGCAACCTCTGGAAGAGGACCTTGGTTTGTGCGATACTATGCAGGACATTTTTGATGAATATCTCCACGAAGTGTTGGCACTATCCAGCCGGAACCCGATACCTACCATGGTAGTCACCGTGCGAAGACTATATAACAAGGATCCTGGGTTGCAGTCTGCAATCACTTCGCCAGCAAAGTTTGAAGAACTACTATTTCCCTTGTTTGAAAAGAAGCTATCTTGCACCAATGGCAAAACGATAGCCGTCCCATTGGGATGCGGTACACCGATACCTTGGCTAAAAAGAGATACATCCACACTCGATGCCCCGAATCCAGCTCCTTCAATTAAAGAAATCCTGGATTCCTTCAAAGGGATGAGTATTGAGCCACCACCATTTGAATCCCAATTAATCAACCAACCCGAACCTCTATCATTTCCAAACCCTGAATTAACCATAAACCAATCCTCAACCGCTCAATTTCAAGAATTCCAATTCACCGACGACGGAGAAATTATTCTCACCCGAAATGACGAAGTGTCCTCATCATCGGTCAACAAATACGAGCTAAAGACGAATGAATTTTCAAACCAAACAGAATGGGTCGAAATAGCATCCATCTCTACATCCGAACCCGAGATAGACGAGGCACCCTTCCAAGCTGAATATGAGAAGCTGAATAGAGACGAAATAGCTAGAATGAAGCCGTCTATTGAGGAACCACCAAACTTGGAATTAAAGGAATTACCACCTCACCTTGAATACGCTTACCTCCAAGGAACCTCCCAACTCCCGGTGATAATATCAAAGGAGTTAAAACCTGAGGAGAAAGCTCAACTCATCGATGTTCTGAAATCGCACAAGAAAGCAATCGCATGGAAAATTTCTGACATACATGGAATTAGTCCTAACTATTGCAAGCATAAGATCTTAATGGAGAACGATTTCAAACCATCCGTTCAAAGGCAGAGACGAGTAAATCCTAAGATTCAAGACGTAGTAAAACAAGAGGTTATCAAACTCTTGGATGCTGGACTAATATACCCAATATCTGACTCACCTTGGGTTAGCCCTGTTCAAGTCGTCCCAAAGAAAGGAGGAATGACGGTCATTACAAACGAAGAAAATGAGCTCATACCAACTCGGATCGTCACCGGTTGGAGGGTTTGTATTGACTACCGGAAGTTAAACGAAGCAACTCGCAAGGATCACTTTCCACTTCCGTTTATTGACCAAATGCTTGAGAGGCTGTCAGGAAACGAATTCTACTGTTTCCTTGATGGATTCTCCAGTTATTTCCAAATTCTGCTCGATCCAAAAGACCAGGAGAAAACGACATTTACATGCCCTTATGGAACATTCGCATACAGACGAATGCCGTTCGGATTATGCAACGCGCCTGCAACATTTCAGAGATGCATGGTTGCAATCTTCCATGACATGATTGAACAATGCATGGAAGTCTTTATGGACGATTTCTCAGTCTTTGGAGACTCTTTCGCATCATGTTTATCCAACCTCGATAGGATGCTCGCCAAGTGTGAAGAATCGAATCTCGTCTTGAATTGGGAAAAATGCCACTTTATGGTAAAGGAAGGAATAGTCTTAAGACATAGAATATCAAAGTCAGGAATCGAAGTAGACAAAGCCAAAGTCGAAACTATTGCGAAACTCCCACCACCCACCAACGTTAAAGCCATTCGAAGTTTCCTAGGTCACGCTGGGTTCTACCGTCGTTTTATCAAGGACTTCTCCAAGATCTCTCGACCGATTACACACCTGTTAGGAAAAGACATCAAATTCGCATTTGACGAAAGCTGTATGAAGGTCTTTGACTACCTAAAGAAAGAACTAACCAATGCACCAATCATGGTCGCTCCGGACTGGAGCCTTCCATTTGAAATCATGTGCGACGCAAGCGATTTCGCTGTAGGAGCAGTTCTCGGACAACGGAAGGATAACCATTTTCGGCCAATCTATTACGCTAGCAAAACTCTCACAGATGCTCAAGAGAATTATACAACCACCGAAAAGGAGCTGCTGGCTGTAGTATTCGCCTTTGATAAATTTCGATCCTACCTGATATTGTCAAAGACAATAGTCTACACGGATCACTCAGCTCTGAAATACCTCTTCAAGAAGCAAGACGCAAAACCAAGGCTGTTACGATGGATTCTACTCCTACAAGAATTTGACATTGAAATAAAAGATAAAAAGGGAGCAGAGAATGTCGCTGCAGACCATCTGAGTCGACTTGAAAATCCATCAATGGAACAACTTGCAGAAGGGGACATCAAAGATCGATTTCCAGAAGAGTAGTTAATGAGTTTAGGAGGACAATTGCAAGGATCACAATTTACGGACGATCCTTGGTTTGCAGACATAGCCAATTTCGTGGTTGGAGGGATCACAAGAAAAGGAATTCCGTCATCACGAAGACAAAGGTTCTTCCGCGATGTCAAGCACTACTTTTGGGATGATCCATATCTGTTTAAGGTCTGTCCCGACCAGATTATAAGAAGATGTGTCAATGGAAAGGAAGCCGAACACATCCTCCATCAAAGCCATCATGGACCCACCGGAGGACACCACGCAGCCAACTTGACAGCAAAGAAAGTATACGACTCAGGATTCTACTGGCCAACTATTTTCAGAGACGCACAAGACTTGGTGAAACGATGCGATATTTGCCAAAGGTTTGGAAATATCACAACGCGTAACGAAATGCCGTTAACGAATATCCAAGCATGTGAAATATTCGATATATGGGGATTAGATTTCATGGGACCATTTCTGAAATCTTACGGAAAGGAATACATTCTAGTAGTTGTCGACTACGTATCCAGATGGGCCGAAGCTCAGGCCTTCCCAACAAATGACTCGAGAGTCGTAACCAAGTTCTTAAAGCAGCTATTCTGTCGGTTTGGAACACCTCAAGTGATCATCAGTGACCGCGGCACACACTTTTGCAATACTTAGTTTATGAAGATATTGCAACAATATGGTGTTACCCATAAGACATCTACGGCCTACCACCCGCAGACAAATGGGCAAGCAAAAATAACAAACCGAGCGCTAAAAAGAATTTTGGAACGAACAGTTGGTCAACACAAGGAAAACTAGGCAGACAAGCTAGATGATGCATTATGGGCATTCCGAACAGCCTACAAAACACCATTAGGAACAACCCCCTATAGGCTCGTATATGGAAAATCATGTCATCTTCCTATCGAACTCGAATACAAAGCTTACTGGGCACTAAAGAATTGCAACTTAGATCCCACAGTAACGGGAGCACACCGGAAAATGCAACTAAATGAGTTAGGAGAACTAAGAGATCAAGCATACGAGAGCTCCTATAAGTTCAAGGAAAGAACTAAGTTGCTCCACGATGCAAAACTATGCCCCACACGCTTCAATCCAGGTGATAAAGTTCTACTCTTTAACTCTCGATTTAAGAAATTTTCCGGTAAATTCAAAACGAGATGGAGCGGCCCATTTACAATCTCTAAGGTTTTTCCTTATGGCGCCATTGAACTCGAGGCCCCAGACGGAAATTTCAAGGTAAACGGTCATCGTTTAAAACATTGCATACAAGACTTTCCCCCATACGAGGAAGTCTACGGTTGCAAAGCACCCTGACAAACAATTAAAGGTAGAAGAGTTAAGCTACGAGACTTGATAAACAAAGCGCTCTTGGGAGGCACCCCAAGCCTATCTTATGTTTTCAGCATTAATTTTGTCTTTCTGTTGTGTTTAAGCTAATCCAATTTTCTATGCAGTACCTCATGAAGGACTAATGATCTTAGACCATTAACCTTTTTTGCAGGATGAGTTCGCGGTCAGACAGAGCACGATCCCTCAGACATAGATGCTCGCATACCATGCACCACTCCCGGAGTTCATCACCGGGTAGTAGCATGAGGACTGTCAGAGGATCCCAGTCACCACCTCCTAGTTTGGATGAGATCTCGGCAGACTTGGTGGAGGTGCACGTTCAGGAGTCATTCCTGTTACGTCCCATCCAGGCCAGGTTACCTTCGTCTCACCGACCAGCGGGACGGACCGCAGGGACCTCCAGAGTACCCATCTTCGAGCATGGGGTTACTACTGCGGACCCTGCTGTCACTTGGTCTATACTGAGAGCCCTTGAGGTCCAGCACTCCGCCATCTCTGAGATCTACACTGCACTGGGCCTTACCTCTACACCTGTGTGCCCCTTCCAGATGGGACCTGATCCCGCTCTGCACATTCCACCATGGGATTTATTCCCATCTTGGAGCTTGACTGCGCAGGACCATCCCACTTTTATGGCCCCACTAGAGGAGGAGACTGCTGCACTGGACGCTTGGATCCAGGATCCAGAGGATGGTGCTGCATTTCCTGTCTATACCATCGAGGAGTCAGCATCTCCTACTTCGATCGTGGAAAATACGATCTTTATGGATGATGACTTCACCGATTGGGAGGCGCTCTATGCTGACACGGATTAGCTACTTTTAGTTATTATTATTTATGTTTATGTATTAACTCGTATTAACATTTGTGTTTTCTGAAGGATGTGCACTATGCAGAATTCGAAGTAAAATTTATGGAACAAGTTCATTTTTAATGAGCCTGGTTCATTTTTAGCGAATTCACATACTTGAACCTGCTCCATTAAATCCAGTGGCATCACACGCAGTACAAGGAAGTGTCTCTTCTAACCTTACTTTGCTTGAACCACACAAGAATTCTAAGAAAAACTCTAAGTGTGGGATTACTACTCACAAATAGAGAATAACTTTGAAAATATTGACCCATATTCAAAATCTAAGTTTGGGATTAACCTAACTTAGAAGTAGAGAACATTAGGGATAATGTTCTTTTAAGTGTGGGATAGCAGTAGTATTCACTACTGTATTGCAACATAAACTTTTGATCAAGCTTTTTAGCAAAACTCATATTTTTAGCAAAATTTTCAAAATTTCTGAATCATGGGAAGCCCAAAAAGGGTATTTTCGGTCAACAAAAATTCAAAAGGCTTGGCAAATTGACCACGACGAGCAAAACTCTTTTGATAACTTTCAAACTAAGTTTCAAACAAGCAATCGCATGACTAGGCACAAAACCACCAAAAATGAGTGAGGAATCTTGAGCCATACAAAAGCATTCACCTAAATGCTTCACTTTTTCGTTTGTGAGTGTGCCAATGTATGCCTTCTTGAGTTAGAACTTGTTCGAAGAATGCATTTCAAAATTACAAAAAAATGAGCGTCATACGTGAAGAAGGTGCAATTAGAGGATCTTGACATTCACTAGGACAAAACCCTCTCGTAAAACTCCCGTTTTCAAACCCTGCCAATGTCCATTTTCGGCATTGAAGATCATTTAGAAAATCTATTGAGCCTTAGCCTTTTCGTTTCGAATACTCACTTCAAGAACCAATCCTTTCTTTACATCTCTTGGCCATAGCCTAAGTTTCTGTTATGACAGCAACATCACTGCAAGAAACATACTTCTAGAAGGAATCCCCAAGGGAAAAAGAATATCATCCATGAAAGGACTCCAAAGAAAGCAAGAACAAAGCTGCCAAAGAAATCAAAGAGCTAAAAACCCAAAGATCATTTAAAGCCAAGGGAAAAGTTCTTCAAATAAGAAAAAGCTATGAAAAGAAGGCTCTCAAAGAGAGAAATCCAGAAGAGGTACTATCTAAAAACGTCAAAGACAAGTCATCACAGACAACTCTTAGGCTATATAAAACTTCGATTCAAACCACCTACCAAAGCCCTTATCCCATACACCATCTTCACCCTCTTACGAATGTCTAGGGATAATTTGCACCGTCCTCATTCAGGTATTATAGATTTGATTCTCGACCAAGCCTATGACAATAGAAGAGCTACATGACTGGCCCTGAGTGATTTAGAAGTTAGGAAACCCGATACACTCGAGTGAATTGAGTGACCCAGTCATGTATATCCTACATTTTGAAGATTGAAAAGAGAGCTTGTTAGAACCAAAAGTTTGGAGAAACATCAAGGGGTGGAACCTCGTCCAAAATCTTTTCACCAAGCCTGCAGGAATCAAAGTTCTTCGGAATGTGAAGACACCCTTCCAGCCTTTCACAAACTTATTGAAGGTTTGCTTGAGGACAAGCAAACCTCTAAGTGTGGGATACTTGATATCGTGTAAAAAGTCACGTTTTTACTACCGATATCTCTCTCATTCTGGAGCAATACTTGGCATTTGAACTCAAACAACGCGCAAATCAATGATAATATGTTAAGAAGATCAAAACAAGGTTGCACGATAAAAATCAAGCAAAACGGCCGAGAAACGAAGATTCCACATACGTTTGAAGATTCAAGGCATAAAAATGAGATTTCAAGACTAAAGTGCCCTCCATCAACATCCAATATTTCCAGGATGTTCGTTTTTAAAATTCGAATCCAACAAAAGAAGAATCAACCAAAACGGGTGAAAAATGAAGATTTCGCGCCCGCCGGAAGATCCAAATGATCCGTACGCAATATGTGGAGCAAGGGACCTCATTTCAGGGTCTATCTTATGTCAAAATCTTCGTCTTTGAATTACAAATCCAACAAAAAAAGAATCAACTCAAACGGACGTATAACGAAGAAAACACGCACGAATCATGAAACGACGCAACGGGGCGGGGGTGGGCCCACCGCCGCCGGCTGGACCCCCACCGCCACCGGCCATCATTGCCCTGCCCCGGTTTCCGTTTTTGGTAACTTTTGGTACCTGGTGCGCCTACTTTTCGTGTTGTACAGTACCCGGTGCGCCTACTTTTTGCGTTGTACGGTACCCGGTGCACCCTTTTGGCTACCTTTTGCTAATATGCACCACTTGGTGCTAATGTGAACCAAAGCTCACCTATGAATAGGTTGCTTAGGTTCATTTGTAAGACACACCAATATATGCACACATTCTAGCATATTTCACACTTTCTCACCATCCATTCTTTTATTTCTTTATTGTAATACTTCCTTGGGTAATTAGACTAGCTAATTAACTAGTCAAGGAAGATTTGTACGGAGGTGCTCCGGGACGCATTTGTAGCTACGAGTTATTGTATTTCTTTATCAGGTTTTAATCTATCTTCCATATTTAATTATGCTCGTTCTTTCTTTAATAAATTTAAATATGTATGCTAGAATTGCCATGATTAGCTAAATAACTCAATTGTCTGCTATGATAGTCTTTTAGGAGAGATTTAAATATGTGATTATAATGTATGCTATGAGATTGCGGGTGCTTTGTATCATGAATAGATGTAGGAATTGAATCTTTATCGTTTATCTGCCCAACTCATGTTGTGACTAAAACCTTATCCAAAAATGAACGTAGCTAACTCATAGGGTATAGGTCACTTAGTTATACTATGTTTGATTGAATCATTGAGCTCGGCATGGCCGGTGTTCTCTAGACCAAATTAGGATCCAAGAGACATGGAATATGGGAATAGAGGTAGATTAAGATTTAATTCGGACAGACGGTATTTTTGAGACAACTTTCGGAATATCCTCGATTTAATTAATACATTTGTATGCTTAGGATTAACTATTGTCTTGATTGTCTTATTGCATGTTCTTGTTTGATTGTTGCCTTAGGATTATCGTACTAGTAAAATACACCTAGCCTTAATTATTGTGAAATAACATGACGGCCCCTATTCGACTGTTCTTCGATATAGTACTGGAAATGCTTATGGCAAAGTACAAACGTATGGAAGTCGAGAACGACCGAAGGTAGTTGTGCTATGAATCAATTAACAAATGTATTACTTAAGTTTCTATTTGTAATATAAACCACCCCTGTCTTGTTGCATACTTGAGTAATGTTGATAATTCATACGAATAAGTGATGACATCTTATCTGACCGCTTAGACCAGTTCTTCCAACTTATTCCGACGAGGGTAAAACCCGTTTACAAGATTGTTTATTCAACAAACTGTGCCATGATTCGGACGTCTATGATGACCGAGATTGGGGAATAGGATTCGAGATTAACTGTTAGATAATATGGGCATGCATTTGAGAGAACTTTCGGTGTATGCTTTAATATATTCTGCAACCCACGTGACATTCTATTTGCCTGATTGTGGACATCTCCGCGTTAGCCCGATAGTAGGATTGTAGTAATAACTCACATTAACTTATGAACTTATCCTCATTAGAACTCTTCACGCTTTAATATCACCTGAACCACTTCATAGTAGACAATCGCTTTTAACTGCTGAACGCCCGAAGTAACCTCCATCTCCATTTCTGATTTAATTTAGTTTAATCTTAGAATAGAAAAAACCAAAACCCAAACCAAGTCTCGTTCGCCCTAGCTAAATTCATAAAAGTCTCTATATTCTTCTAGTTTCAATTCGTCGCGCTTTGAAGAACGATCCTTGGTCATACTTATCCTTGCTAGCTCTTGGATTGGCAATAGTAGTAACCCTAGGCCCCAGCCTTATAAATTTAAAACCCACTGTTGTAACCGGATAGTTATCGTTAACGACACCGACCTATCAGGGCGCAACAATTTACAATCTAAACTTAATGACCAAAATGAAAATGAGTCAAGAATGAAGAAACTAAAACTGGATCTTGATGCACAAACTTATGCAAATCAAGTATGTGTTCAAGAAAAGGTTAAATTTGAAACACAATTTCAACAGCTTAAAAAGGTCATGGAATTTTGGTGTAAGTCAAATGATAAAGTCAATCACTGTGTAAATAATCAAATTCCAAAACAAGTCAAAGCTATTTTGGGAGGAGATTATGAATATGCTGCATCCCTCGCTGATTCAACAATGGTTGACCCTGTTTTTGATCCCAAGGGTAATTTTTCAGAAGCTGTATTTGAACCCATCTCCATCTTCAGTGAGCCACGACCAAACTATTTTACTAAAAGCAAGTTGGTCACTGAAGATACTGATGTCTTAAATGGTAATAATGAGATGAATGTTTTGAAAACTGTCAAATCATCAGTAACTTCACATCTTATCACTGACACTGTATCAGTCACTGAGACAACCTCCATCAGTGACCTAAAGTCAAAGATGCAAGAAGTAACAATCAGCAAGAAAAATTGTGTGATTGTGTCAGATCAGCAACTTAAAAAGAGGAAAGTCAAAAAGGCCGGCTATTTGAACAAAAAGTGTTATAAATGTGGTAACAGGCAACATGTGTCATCTGAATGTTCTGTTATACCTTTTGAAAAACAAAACATCATCAGTGAACATTCAGATACTGTTTATTCAAATAAGTGGAAGCCAAAACCAACGCTTGGTCACTATGAACCTGTCTCTGGATGGGTTCATCAACTGGACTAATCATATTCCGGCATGATAAACTCCAATAAATAATTATACTCACTAAGTATTTTTATTTATTGCTGTTTAAACATTTTTTTTTTTTAAATTATAATAAATAATTTGACTATTTAAAATATAACTTTAGAAAAACATAGTCACTGATACAATTACGTTTGAATCTTCAGATATAATAATCAGTTCACTATGCTTATCTAACTTTATAGTTCATATAGTCTCATGAGTATTTATTATGTTGTCATATTAGTTTTATATCAGTGACTTAATTTCTTCTAAGCTGATTTTGTTAGTATTCTAAGTTGTAACTTAATCAGTGAAGAAGCAATCTAATGATGTGTTATACAACTTATATACAACATAATCTCTACTCATGATTTTTTTTTAATATAAATATTCAAGAATGATAAACTTTTCTCTTTATTTATGAAATGATCACATCTCTATGGTTTATTCAGTATTCTAAGTTGTGTTTAAATCAGCGAGACTACATCCTTTCCTAAATAAAGAATTAATTTTATTTAGCTTGAATGTTTATTTTTTTTTTTGTGGTAAATCAAGAAATTGGTTATGTATCTTCAGTAACTTTCAAACTCACTGAAGATATCATTTAATGGTGATTTTCCAATCGACAAAACATTCGTTATATTTTGTACATTCTGTATTTAAATTAACGGATTTCAAAAATAAATGTTTTATGGTATATCGGAAAAATCGCGCGCTTCTGACACTCTCTCTCCTACGTCAGCGTACTTTTTCCGGCACACCACTCCCATCACCATTAATGCCACCACGCACCACCATCATAACCCTCTACCACCTCTTCCTCTTCCACCACGATTGTCCACGTTGTTTTCATCTCACCCACACGATCATTAGTAAAGTGTACTATTTAAACATACAAATCAGTAACTTGTCATCTTTTACACTTTACTAATTTTCGAAAAACCCTTGGCATTTAAAAACCCTAAAATAAGTGTTTAATCAAAGATTTTCAAAGGTTCTATAATGGCTAAATCAAAATACTTTCTCAACTCATACACTGCCACTGCAGATATCAAAGCTCTTCGAGCTCCTGCAGTTGGTGAAGATTATATCATTACAGTTCCAAAAGCAAATTATTTGGGTAATCTTTCATGCCCTAAACCAGAGTACGAAGAGATAATCAATTTTCTGAAAAATCATTTTATTCTCCCTACTCTAATGTTATCCCCTGGAAGGATTAATCCAGAATGGCTGAGTAAGTTCTGGTATACCTGTACTCACTCAATCGTTAATAGTACATCACAACTCAAAGGTTTCATTGATAATGGTGGTCAAGAAATAATTATTTCAGCACACACCATCCGTACCATTTTACAACTACCTGAGCATGGTACTTACGACCCACTGCCTGACAAAGAAGATGCCAAAGCTGGCATAGTGAATCTCACTGGGATTGACTGCAAATACATTGTGGATAGCAATGGAAATCGTAAGTATACTACTGTTCATAAATCTAAAATGGATGGTGTGTGGAATGCCCTATTTTCAAACTTTATTCAATCTCTGGGCACAAAAACAGGGAGTTATGATCAATTCAACTCCCTAGAAGCACAAATAAGCTGGTCACTGGTCAACTCTTTAAAAGTTGACTATGCAAGTGTTATCTTTGATGATATTGTTTTAAGAATCAGTGAAACTACCAGAGCAAAATCTGTTCCCTATCCTAGGTTTCTCTCACTGATCATTAAAAATCAGTTTGAAGCCTACGATAGACTTCCTTTCTCTGGTTTTGAACCTACTCTGATAGGAAATCAAATTTTTAGTAAAAATGCTACTGTGCTTCTCCCTGATTTTATGAAACCAAAAGGGGTTCTTGCACCCACGCCTTTACAAACAGTACATCCGTCAGATCCTGCACCCCAATTGACCAAGTCACTGACCACACCCCCAGTGACCACTGTTGGTCAACCACCAAAGCAAAAACCACCAACTGCACCAAAGAAAATCAAGTTAAAGTCCCTGACATTAAAGGATCAGGGACAGAGTCAGAAAAAGACGTCTAAAGACGCCAAGAGTGGAACAGTGACTGCACGTTTAGTCCCTGCGGGCACTCTTGATCAACCCAAACCTACAGCTGCTTCACTGGACTCACAAAAGTCCAGTGACTCTATAGAGGGAAGCCTACAGACAGCTACAATGGCTCAACCCATTGTTAGCAGTGATTCGGGTGCAACCCACACCCACCCATCGAGTCAACCCATCAGCCACTCATCATTCTCACAAAAGGATGATGTTTCAGTCAAAGGGCAAGTGCCATCAGCGGGTGATAACACACTCATTACTGATGACACATCACTGGCTACAGACCCGGGCCAACTCTCATCTTTCACTGCACCAACCGACTATGTCCCTCCCAGTCACAGGGAAAGATACAGGTTGACATCTTTGTTTCCCATGATCCATCAGCCCAAACACAAGCTGGTGATGTTGAGGAAGCCCAACCAATGGATACTTCTTCATCTTCTTCTGAAAGGGATCAGCAACATCAATCTTATAATCTTACTCTTCCAAAGGTGAATCAGCAACCAGATGATACTGATGTTTCATCTCTACCCTTCTCCACTATTCCTCTTGCTGATACCATAACCTCACCCATCCAGGAATTAGATGCAATGTCTCTTTCCAGTGATAACATCTCTCAACATGCTGCTGATCAACCATTTCAACCAGAAACTGAAATCCAATCCCAACCACAACCAACATCACCACTATCCCCTGTCACTCTAAAGTCACCACAAACCACTAAAACATCAACTTCCACCAAATCATCAACAGACAAATTGCTGATTGATTATATTGCTGCTTCACAGCAACAAATTCGACTGCTCACTGAAGATAGAGAGACCTTGACAGGCCAACTAGCTGATCTCACTAGTAAGGTTCACTCTCTTGCAGCAGCTTATGAATCTATTCCAGATTGGAGTGATTCTATCAAAGAAAAGGTCAAACTAATTGCAAATGCTGAAATAGATCACTATCGACTTCTGGAAACTCATGCTAAGTCTCTTGCTGATCTCGCCTCATTCACCAGAATCAACCTCAAAACTCATGAAGATGCAATAATCTCTCTCAATGAAAATGAAAAAACGATGGCATCTTCTGTTGTGGATTATATCACTCATGCTGATAAAGTTATCAGCGAACTTCCAAAAATTGTCTCCAACCATCATGAGACCATCACAGGTCTAGAAACTATGCATGTTGATCATCAGAAAATCTGTAATCGACTTGAGGAGATCATTTATTTCATTTCTGAGGCTGAGGGGGAGAATGAAGAAGATGATGCTAAGAATTACACCCCCTTTGATAATGATGCATCAGATATGGATGTCACTGAAGAAACAGATAATATGGGTGCTTTCCCTGAGTTTCATCCTGATGAACAAAGGAGGTATGACTATCTAGTCAAAGAGTGGGCCGCTGATGAGAATGCACGAGTTATGGGGGAGTCAGCAAGCTTTGAGCTGATGAGGTGGGAATGGATGAATAGACAACAAGAAGATGATTTTGTCAATATGGATGAAGGAGATGATAATGATGGTGATGATAATGATGGTGATAATAATGATGGTAATAATGGAAGCGATGAACAGAAAAAGGATGATGCTGGTAAGCAAGATGGTGCTGATAAAGAAGTCAAGAATGATGGGACTAGTGAAAAAGGTACTGATGTTGGTGCTGATGATAAGAGAGAAGAAGACATTGCTGATCAGCTGAAAAATCAGCAATCAATCATCACAGATGATCAGATGGAAGATCAGCAACCAATTAACACTGATGATCAGATGGAAGATCAGCAACCAATCTCCTCCATTCTTAAAAAGAGGAAAATGACCAGCAAGTCTCCCACATCAGAATCCATTCCTTCCAAAAAGATAATCTTCTCTGAGGAAGAAATATCAGCCACCATCCACAATCTCAAAACCATCATGGAGCAACCTAAATCCTTATCAGAAACGCCTCATACAGATACTGTCATATCTGAGGCATCCCCAGCAACATCAATCATACCACCAGCAACAATCCAAACAACAGCAACAACACAACCACCAACAACAATCCAAACAACAGCAACAACACAACCACCAGCAACAATCCAAACAACAGCAACAACACAACCATCAACAACATAACAAACAATTCCAGCAACAACAACTTCACCAGCTACCACATTCACAACCCCACCAACAACAATTCCAGCAACAACAACTTCACCAGCTACCATAACCACAACAGTAACAACACAAATTACCCTTTCAATCCCCACTATCATTACACCAACAGAAGCAACAACCACAACAACTTATCACCACTCACAACCAGAGATCACAGATCCAGATTCTTCTATTCCTGCTCATCTTTTGTCATCAATCTTAACTTCAGAAAGTCCTTATCCTGAAAAAACTGAACATCAGCGAATAGAAAGAAAAATAAGAGCAAGACGGCAGCATGAGAGGGAGATGCTCTTAGAGTTTCAAGCTGAGCAAGATGCAAAAGAAGAAGAAGAAAGAAAAAGAAAGCTGAAGGAACAATCTGATTCTGATAGAGCTTATCTGTTGAAACTGAGTGGAGATGAAGCTATACAAGGAGAAAGAGAAATCTTCTTAAAGAAACAGCAAGAAGATGAAGATTTTAGGCTGTCTAAACTCCTTCAAGATGTTGAAGAATCTGATCTTCAACAAGAACTTTGTGCAGATAAAAAGGGCAGCAAGTTGAAAAAGAAAAGGGGAGCAAAGACATCAGCTGATAAAATGTTGGATGAGATTGACAGGAAGAAATATGATGTCAGAATGGTTGGAAGATCAAACCATTCTCCTATCACCAAAGTCTACCTAAAAAAGCCTAAGAACAAGTCTCAAGCTCAGCTACTTATCCACAGAGGATTGGATACTCAAGCAATCAATCTTGATCAAGTCTGTAAACTTCATAGAGAAGAATGGAATGAAATTAGACTTGCTATCAGTCACTCCTCAAGTGCTACAAAAGAAAAAGTCTTAGCTGAGATTGACAGGTTGTTCAAGAAAATGGTGGATCTGCAGCTACTTAGACCAGAAGACACTGTCATATTTGGTGAGGAGATAGTGCAGCCACCAAGTCCAAGGTATAGGCCAGGTACCAACAGAATCATCAGAATTCCAAACACCAGCAAGCTGAATCTATCCATTCCTGACGGAGTACCAAGGGTTGAGGGCACTGAAGTTACTGAAGGAGAGAAAGGGATTGTTTACAGGGACTTCAATGGAAAGTTGTGTTTCCAAAAAGAATCAGAACTTGAAAAGATAGATCATGAGCAGCTTGTTCATCTCATCAGAACAGTTAGTGTGCTTCCTAAAAACTCAATGATGAGAAAAGCAATCATGGAAGAAGGGCTTGCTAGACAGTACAGGTACCTGCCATCCAGTGACAAATATGAATTGCAGAATGAGTTGGGCATCATAAAAAAAGAAGAAGTTTTGGGCTGTTTAAATTGAAGCTTGTAATAGATTAGGTTTATTGTAACTAAAATTACTTTATGATTTACAGTTCAATAAAACTTAATTTTGCTTTTGAGAAAACCATAGTGCAAAACTCAGATCATATAAAAAAGAATCCAAAAAGAAAAATGAATGGATCAAAGTATAAGTCACTGAATGTTTAAAATCTTAAACACTGACTATAAACTTTTCTCAGCAACTAGTTTGTTTAGAGAGCTTCAATCACAATCATTTAGGGGGAGATTGTTGAGTCACTGGTCGCTGACCATGATGAAGTCACTGGTCGTTGACCAACTCAACTGTTCACTACTCAATGAAGAAATGGATTGTATCGAAGCTGTTGTTGCTGATGATAGGTTTCGCTGATCGTCATTCATTCCGCTTGATATGCTGAGGAAGATTAAAGCTCAACTTGGTGTGTCGCTGATCAACGTCAGCGAGAGCTTTACTTCTTCAAATCAATAAAGGCAAAAGTCACTGTCAGAATAACAGCTAGTCACTGAAGATCTTTAGTTCAAGTCATTCTACAAGAGCATGATAGCTCGCAGTGAGTGAGGAGGATTACTACATCTTCAGGGACTATTCAATAAAGCCTCTCAATCATCAAGTACTAAAAGTACTGAACTTATCTATACATCAGCAAGAGTGTTCCAGTTCGAAGTATGTCCGAAAGATTACGTGGCAGCAAGTGATTGGTTTTAAGGTAACGAGATATTTACGGTAACAGAAGAGGGACCCGCAGAATGTCGGTTCATCAGAGTTCAAACCAATCAAGCAGCGACACGTGTCCTTCCAAGATCCTATTTTGTAGGCGATACATTAGGAACTCTTGTAGTATAAATAGTTCAGTGTTTTGTACTGTAGAGGCTAGTCGTTTAATTCGTATTAATCACTGTACATCAGTGAGTAGTTTGTCTAAGCACGACTTAGGGATTCATAGAGTGAACAATCAGCGTGTTTGTCCACTGCTGTTCATCTCAATTGTAATAGATTAGCTAAGTGTTTGAATTGGATTAACTTTGGTTAATCCATTCCGCATTCAACACTTGTGAATTTTATGATCAATACAATTCACTATTTCAGCTACTATTACATTGTTCTTTGATATTGTCATATATGTTATCTGATATACTATGTTTCTCTTAAAACGATTAAAAACTTTCAATTAACTTAGTTAAAATCAGAAAAAGTTTTTAATTGTATTCAACCCCCCCTTCTACAATTAAACTTTACACTTTGCGATTCCAAATCACTAATCAATAGTGATCACGGGACTCTCAGATACTATGTTGCGATTTCCAAGCAAATGCAAACAATGAGCATGACAGAAATTCTGATGAATGAAAATACATTATATGATGATTAAAAAAATAATAACTACATCATATGCTACTATTTGACTTAGGCTATGTTTGGCAATGGAGCTTATAGTAGCTTATGAGAGCTTATTGAAGCTTAAGCTTATTTTTCCAGCTTCAAACTTTGTTTGATAGACAAAATATGAAGAGTTTATTAAGAAAATAAGCTCTTAAAAAAGAAGCTAGTAGAACTAGCTTTTGAATTAAGCTAGGAGCTTATGTAATGAAAAATTACATAAATACCCTTTATATAATTATCTATCATTTATTTGTTTGTCCTTTTATGTCAATTTACATATTTTAAGCTCAAGCTCCAACTAATTATATCCAAACATTACAAAAAAGATAAGCTCAAGCTTCTAGCTTTAAATATAAGCTCCAGCTACCAGCTCCAGCTACCGCTTCCAGCTATAAGCTTCCAGCTCCAGCTACCAGCTACTTTTACCAAACACACCCTTAGAACTTAATAAAAAACAAACAAGCCTTTCTTAAATTGAATTTATAAACAAAGATGTTTCAGTTCAAAACAACTTTTCAGAGCAAAGAAACTTGTACCAATTTTGCACTTGACCAAGTTATTAAATATAACACAATCAGCTCACTAACTTTAAGCACAAAATATTGAAGTTAACACCAAATTAGCAACTTACAGAGTCTAGTAAAAGGGGGAAAAAAGTAAGACATACTGTTTGGGTTGGAGCTCCCTTGCTTGCAAATCTAAATCGGCCATAAGATGAGTAAATATCATACATATGTACGCATAGCCTCGAATAACAATATCGTAATATGGAAAAAAGTTATTTCTTTCCTTAAGTTCAAGGATTTAAAAGATTCATTCAACACAATTTAGAAACCTTAAGAATTGACCGAGACCAAACTGAACAGACAAAGAAAAAACCAAAATTTAATAGTTAAGGAGTTCATTGACAATATCCATGGCGACGATGCGATAATTCGATGGTATTTGTGCGATGCTTCAATGGTGGTGGTGATGGCGTTGTTTGGTTGCGGTGGTTGTGCGGGTGTCCGTTTGTGAAGAGGTGAAAGTGGTGGTATTGTCCGATTTGTGAAGTGGAGAAGGTAGGAGGCGGGTTTGGTGTGGCTTTTGGTAAAAGTGAAAGATTTGACCTCTTTAGGGTTTGGAATTGGGGGGAAATCAATTTTTTCAGAGGGAGTTTGATTTTCAGAGGAAATTCAACTTTTTGGTAGGATATAAAAAAATTGAAAATCAACAAAAATCTTGTTAAATTGTTTATAAGTAAAATTGTACTGTATAAGATAATTGTTTACAACATAATTATTTATACGACGATACGATGCATACAAACAAAATAAAAACACTCAGATTTATGAAAACTTATATCGCTAGATTTGTAGTTATATTTATAGAAATTTAAAAAATTAAAACTACTTTCTTGTAAAGTTCAACTTTATAAAAGTACAATTTTCTTCACATATATTAAATTTTGTAATACTTAGCAAGTTTAAATATGCTAAAATGGTAACATAAAAATTCTTATAAATTTTATGTAACAAAATGTAAATATGTACACGAGATCTTATATCGAGATCAAATGGGATACGTAGCAAAACATGAGATTAGGGTATAATTGAGTCGATTCGATAAAGTGCCAATTGCGAACTCAACTCGAATATAAAACTCATAGCTCGAAACTCGACTTGAGCTCGATCGAGCTTGTATCTCAAGCTCCAGCTCGAGCTCGATCGAGCTTGTATCTCAAGCTCGAACTCGACTCGGCTAATGAATCAACACTTTCGAGCTCGACTCAATTTGACTCGATTATTGGTATTAAAATATTAATATTAAGTTAAATCAAATTTAACACTCTCGAGTAGCTCATGTGTTGTATCATGTCGTTTGCACCCCTACATGAGATCAGTCTAATCAATTGATACTTCACAAATCAATTGATACTTCACAATTAAGTTTAACGGTGAACTTAGCGAGCTGTGTTCATATTCAAACACTTTAAATTTGGTTAGTGTGACTAATGGAGTAATCAGGAAAAGAGATCAATTGTCATTTCAATATGTATAGTTTAGCGTAGCACGAGAATGCATATGGTTTGCTTTATATATAAGTTAAGATAAGATAAGATATATATAGAAGTATCATCTAGATATATGTACATGTGGGTGTACATATATGTTTTTAAGTATACAAGTATATTGTGTATGTATGTAAGTATTCATATATGTATATGTATATATGTCTCCGCGTTTATAAAATTTATGTATTATTTTTAGTAATCTTTAAATAATGGGGGAGAATTCAATTGCTACAGATTTCCCACGGAATTCCCACACATACAACCCTTACTAACCCCTAATCCCTAAAACTTGTAGGGGATCCGTGGGTAATCCGTAGTAGTACATAACCGTTCCCCACTGATTACCCATGAATGTTTTAAAATAACTATAATTTTAAATTATTAATTACCCGTCGAAAATTCATGGGAGATATAATACATTTGCCACGGAATTTCAACGGATTACCCACGAATTTACTTTCCCACAGATTACACACGGATATTCAATGTCGGTGGGTAATCTGTGGGAAATTTTCCACGTGTTACCCACGAATTTGCTACGACTTATAGTGTCGTGGGTGATTCGTGAGACGTTTGTGGGAAATGTCGAATTAAAACGATAAAAGATCAATCGCAAGAAATCCGTGGGAATTCCATGGGAAAATACCCACAGATTAATTTCGTGGGAAATATCCGTGGGTAATGAACAGTTTTCTAGTAGTGGTATAGTTACATTATATGGTGCACATAACATTATTTTCAATTCACTCATTTTTTTCATTATCAAATTTTAACATATTCTCCTCTATAACTAGGGCTGTTGATGAACCGAGTCAATTCGAATATCCTGATGCTCGACTCGACTCGTTTAGAAAATAAGTATGTTCGAGTTCGACTCGAACTCGATTAACTTTTTAAAACCATATTCGAGTTCGGGCTCGGATAATAACTTAGTGTTCGAGCTCGAGCTCTATACTCGTTTAAGTTTATGACAATTTACAAAAAAAAAAAAAAAAGAATAGTTATTTGAGCTCAAAATGTTTGTTTAGAAGCTCAAGCTCGATAAAATCGTTTATAAGCTTAAATAAGCTCATTAAAAAGTATACTAACTATTTTATGAAACTTGAAATAAAGTTTGTAAAAGACATTTACACTTAATTAAACTTAAAATGTGTAAGTTTAATTAGTTATCATCAAACACTAATAATAAGTATGTAATTAGATTCTTGATGTTAATATTTATAGTGTGTTCATCTCATCCTAACGAGCCGAGTCGAATTTATTGTTTTGAAGTTCGGCTTGTGAAACTAATTGAGCAGTCTTTTTATGTTCGAACTCGACTCGGGCTCGAATAGTATTATGCTCGAATTGGAGATAAACGAGTTCGAACTCGAGTAGCTCGTTAAGTGCTCGGTTCGTTAACATCCCTATCTATAACATCTAATTTATATTCCACCACCATCTTTTCCTACCTTAATATACATTTTTGACTTAATTAGTTCACACTTTTCAACATCATTTTACTTTAAAGCTAGAGTCATCGAAAATGATACAAAAGAGAAGAGATGGTGGCCACTAAAATCATTACGAGATAAGATGAATGAGTAATTGAGGGTCCTTGAGTGGTGAAAGACAAATATGGAAGATGAACAATTTGACAATGAATTTGCTAAGCGGAATGTGAAAGCTGAAAATGATGTTGTGCACCTAATAATGTATATATACATATTTTAAAATTTATAATTTATATCTACTCAAACTATAAAATTTAAAAGAATAAAAAAAACTTACACACGTGATCATTTTTAACGGAGATTTAACAATCGTGAGTGTAAAAGACTATTTACGTAACAAGTTTCAAAAGAAAGGACTATCTATGTAATTAAATTAATTAAAGGACTGAATGTGTAATTCAGGTCAAACCATAAGGACGGTTTTTGTAACTTTCTCTAAATGATTTGGTACGATATTTTAAGACATTACAAAACCGAATCAAAGTATTGCTTTGTGAATCAATGTAAGTAGTGATTCATAAAACATACTATCAAATATGTGAATCTTTAAAAAATTCATACAAAATCCTCGTTACATAGCTGCTATTCTGTCAACATAATTTTAATGTTAATAACGATTCATATAACATATTTTCAATGTTTAGATTTTTATACGATAGTATGTTTTAAAATGTATGAAGTATATGGGTTCAATAAGAAATCTACCTTAATATATTGCTTTCTCAAAACATAAATCTAAAACAATCATTTAAATTATCACCACTTTAGATACTAGCAAGTGAATCATCACTAAAAATAAATGAATCATCATTGTAACTAGAAGTCTTGCATAGGATAACACAAGTTGAATCATAGTTATAAAAAATTGAATCATTGTGACGTCTGACTGAATCAAAGACATACAAATTGTTGAATCATACTAACATAAAATAAAATCTACTTTCATGGGATCAATGATGATATGTAATCCAAAACAATATATGTTCTTACCTGCAACTGGGAATTGTTGGTATAGATTTTTTTAATTTATTTTCATTTAGTAATTAAAAACTTTATCAAAAACAAAAATTGCATAGTACAAAAACTACAATACCATAAGACGTCATCCATATGTAGTAGAATTGGGGCCATGGGTTAGTGGATGGTAAAAATTATCAATTAGTTGTGGCAGAAAAATAAAATACATGTAAACAAAGGATGAATGTTAGTCTATTATATGCTTCATTAATTGCTCCAAACAATTTCTTCAATTGAATATAGAATGAGAGGAATGAAAACGAGGATATAACCGATCTCCACATATTACGAATAACTGCTACATGTATTTCAAATTTCGGATGATAATTAAATTAATTAATTAATAGTAAATTACCTATAATACCCTGCTATTTAATTTTGAAATGATTGGTCCATATTCCTTCTCCCCTTTCTCTCCCAAATTTTTCTTCTTTTTTGATCCCCTACTATATATATATATATATATATATATATATATATATATATATATATATATATATATATATATATATATATATATATATATATAGATATAGATATATATATAGATCTAGGGAGAAGGAAAAATTGGGATAGAAATGAGAGAAGACATCTAGGCCTTTTTATTTTGATCAAAGGTTCAAAATTAAGGAAGATCTATTTTTAAATTTTGACAATATTAACTCCAAATTATTTAAAGTTGGAGGGTAAAATCGTACATTATCATAAGCTTCCTTTTGAAACCGTCAAATGAATATTCAAATCATGAACCTCCAAACCATTCCTAGGAATTTGGAATTATTTCCAACAATTAATGAGTCCTTTAATTGGGTTATGGTGACGAAACAAATTACTTAAATTATATGTATCAATTTTCTAACTTTGTGAACCAGAAAAAAATGATGGCAAATTAAAAATTAAAATTTAGTAATTTAAAATTTTATAAGTAGTCTTGTTTATTGAATCATATAAAAAAAAGTGAATCATACTTGTAAGAGTTTGTTGAATCAATTAAATAATATAAATCAATTATCTATTGAATTGTAAAACGATAATTATTCATACCATCTTTAACGATATTCTATAAAATATTTTAAGTTCTTAACAAGTTTAGTTTTGTGAAATAATGTTATCATGAATCATAAAATTGAATTTCACTTAAAATACGCTAAGATTATTGTAACATCCTCTCCAGTGGCCTGGTAGTTTCCTATTTGAATTTAATAATAAATTGTTTTAAATGTTATTGTTATTAATTGTTTATTGTGAAACTGGTGAAATAGGTCTTAGGACTTATTGTGGTAAATAAAATGTTGCTTGGTTTAATTAATTAAAGATGACGGTACATTAAAATAAAATCCTCACGATTAGTATTTAGGTTCCAGACAATAGGTTTAGAGCGGGTATTAAATACCCAAAGTTGTAGGTCGGTTTAAATAAGGTCCGACCTTTATTTGGGAATCACTTTCCCAATTTCTTTCTTGCTCTCTCATTTCAATTCCATTAACCAACACATAAACCCTAAATATGATCCATTAAATTTGGCAAGAATCATAATCAAGATTTAAAGCTTCAAGTTGTGATTCAAGCTAGTAGCTCTCATCTTTTCTAGTCTTCATCTTCTTCATTTATTAAGGTAAGAAAACTTATAGTTTATAAGTTCAAATGTTAAATAGAAATGAAATTGATGAATTGAATGATTCTTGTAAGTTTATATAGTGATTGTTTGTGTTATATGATGATATGTGGTAATATTGGGGATGTTTGTAGCATCAGAATTGAGTTTGATGAGCTTGAATAATGAAAATGGAGTTAGGGTTCGTTCAGGTCTGTTCTTGAGCTGAAGAACAGATGAACGCGATCCCGGCTACGATTCCGGATCGCGTTCCCTTGTTATAAACGTCTTAGTCGAGTTTTGGCCTTGGAAACGCGATCCAGGCCAAGTATCCGGATCGCGTTTGCTAGTGTTTTTCGGTGACAGAATTTTTCCTAAGGACGAACGCGATCCAGCCCTAACTAGTCAGGATCGCGTTTGCATGGTTAATCTTGATGGATTTTGCAAATTACACCAAAATGCATGTGTTTAGAAGGTGGTGTTTATAGTGGCACTTATTGAATGCTATTGTGGCATTGTATAAAAATGCTCATTTTGATATTTACAAATTATGATGCAAAGTACTAACTTATGTTGATTATTGATTCTCAGATCCTCCGAAAGATAAGTGATCTCTGGAATCAGAGATTTTGAAGGCAAAGGTATCGGTGAGTGGATTCAAAACTTACCGTTTGGCTTAGTTGTAATCATTTGATTTCAACGGGTAAACGTAGACTTGATTACTGAGTTGATTAGTTGTTATTGTTGATCATATGCCTATATGTGCTTTGTGTGGCCTTTGTGCATTGTTGTTAATGAGGTCAACGAGTTGATGAACTGTTGGTTGGGCTAGTGTGTTGTTGTGTGAATGGTACAGGGATGTACTTCATTTGTTGTGTGTGCTGAACTGTACCTAAGTATAATAAACACTAGCTATCGGTCTCGTCCGTTATGGCCATACGGATATGTTTGGATAAGTGATCTTGGGGAGCCGCCCGGGTACTAAGGTTATCCCCGGATCTGCCGATCCTCATTAAGTTGTTGTTAACTGTTGTGTTGCGAATATTCGTTGTAGTTAATTGGTTTAGCTAAGTTGAATGTTGGGTGTTGGATTTACTCACTTAGCTATGTGCTAATCCCTCGTTGTTACTTCCTGCAGACTTTTGTTTAGTGCATGCGGGTGGGTAGCAGGAAGCTCAAACCTTGGAAACATGGAATGTTTGATATTCAAGCTACTCTGATCATTTTTGTAACAAGCCAGTTTAGTTCATATAACACCCCGTCATGCTAGTCTTTTGAACAAGTTTAAAGTTGTAGTAACTTAACCATCTAAACTGTTTGGTACTTTGGAAAAATATGTAATGAAGTACTGTGTTTTATTTACCTGTGCTTCCGTATTATCATTAATATTAATATTATGGAATAAGGGATGTTATAAATTGGTATCAGAGCATGGTTTTGGGAAAATTGTTCATTGTTGAATGATCAATCCCAAAACTCGAGCGTGATATATCAAACATTCTTGGGTATGGGATTAGTATTGGTTGAAGGTAGTTAGTATTTAGATGCTAACGATTAACAAAAGTTCAAGTGTTGTGTTGAATTTCAGAAATGGCAGATAACGAACCACCGACCACCAACCCCAACAATGCCTCCAGGATCGTCGCTCCTCAAATCGGGACTCATACCGAGCAACACGATCATAATGGTACTTCTCAACCAACCGGACAACAATCTAACCGAGATGAGTATATTCATGAGATGGAAGACGAGTTAGTATTCCTTAGGGAATTCAAGAGAAAAGCTGAGGAAGCTGCGACTAGACAGTTATTTCAGCAAGCCCCAGTTTTTGGTTCTGGTTCATCCTCTCAATCAGAAAAGAAGTGTTCATACAATACTTTTATGGCTAGTCGACCCCCGGAATTTCAGGGAAGTAAAAATCATACGGTAACGTTAAATTGGTTGAGGGATATGGAACGCAAATTTGATGTGACTTGCTGTGATGAGGAACTTAAAGTCAAGTATGCGGTTCAATGCATGAAGGATGATGCCATGGTTTGGTGGGATTCAATTACCGGTCATTTCACTCAACACCAGAAAGAAGCTATTAGTTGGTCTCAGTTTCATCAAGTTGTTCGTAACCAATACTGTTCGGATTTTGATATTGCTAGGATTCGAACAGAGTTTGTGAATCTTCGATTAAAGGATGACATGACTATTGATGAATTGATTGCGCAGTTTACGGATAAGCTTAGGTTCGTGCAACAATGGGTTCCGGATGAGAAAAATCAAATTGAACAATTTGTGGATGCTTTACCGGATAACTACCGTACAGTTGTGAGATTGGCTAAGGATTTATCGCATGCTTTTAACCTCGCGCGGTCTGCCGATAGTGATTTGAGAGGTTTGCGATTATGGCAAGGAAGGGATACAAGTTTCTCTAAAGCAAGAACTGAATCGTCGGGTAAGAATAAATCCAAATGGCAAGGGAATAGGCCAGGTGGTAAGAAATTTGTTGAAAGAAGTAGTTCTTCTGGAAGTTTTAATAGTTCCAACTGGTGTAGTTCGTGTAGGTCTCGGCATGATGGTCCGTGTACGGCTAAGACAAACAAATGTATGAAGTGTGGTGAATTAGGTCATGAGATAAAAAGTTGCCGTTATCCAAATTTTGTTTGTTGGACTTGTAAGAAAGAAGGGCATAGGGTTGGTCAATGTCCGGAGGCAAGGTCGGCGGGGTCGGGTTCGGTCGGGAGTTTGGGATCTTCCGGTCAGAAAAGAAAGAACCCTCCTCCAGCAACTAGTAGGGCTTTTCAGATGACGGTTGATGAGGCCGTGCGTACTGAAGATGTTATCACGGGTACATTTCTTATAAACTCTGTACCTGCACGTGTATTGTTTGATTCGGGTGCTAATTGTACTTTCATTTCTGTGCAATTTTGTGATAAGTTGAAATTAGCCCCTACTGTGATAACAAAGCCTATAGAAGTAGAAATAGTTAGTGGTAAGTTAGTTCTTGTTACCACCTTGGTGACTGGAGCTAATATTACTATTGATGATCACGTTTTTCCTATTTCCTTCTTGTTGATGCCAATCCCTAGTTTCGATGTAATAATTGGTATGGATTGGTTGAGTCAGAATAAGGCTAGTATTGATTGTCACCAGAAGTTGGTTAGGATCCCAATCTCCGAAGGGTCATATGTTGTGGCTCGAGGAGAACGGGATGGTGTAGCTATTCCTTTGATTTCTTTGATGAAAGCTAGGAAGTCATTGTCAAAAGGTTGTGAGTCATTCCTAGCCTATGTAGTCGATGCCAAATTAGAAAGGAAAACTGTTTCAGATGTTCCGGTTGTTAGTGAATACCCCGATGTGTTTCCCGATGAATTGCCTGGGTTACCACCAGTTAGGGAAGTAGAATTCGGAATTGATCTTGTTCCGGGATCGTCGCCGATTGCTAAAGCTCCCTATAGATTAGCTCCTTCGGAGATCCGTGAAATGATGAATCAGATTCAGGAATTGTTGGATAAAGGTTTTATCAGACCTAGTTCCTCGCCGTGGGGTGCACCAGTGTTATTCGTGAAAAAGAAAGACGGGTCGTTGCGCATGTGTATTGATTATAGGGAACTAAATAAGAGGACTATGAAGAACAAATATCCATTGCCCAGAATAGATGATTTATTTGATCAGTTACAGGGTTCTTCGGTATACTTCAAAATTGATTTGAGGTCGGGTTATCATCAAGTCCGTGTGCGTGAACAAGATATACCTAAAACTGCTTTCCGAACCAGGTATGGGCATTATGAATTTCTGGTTATGCCTTTTGGTTTAACAAATGCACCAGCGGTATTTATGGATTTGATGAATCGGGTGTGTCGACCATTCTTGGATCAATTTGTGATTGTTTTCATTGATGATATACTTATTTATTCGAAATCTGAAAATGAGCATGCTATGCATTTGAGATTGGTTCTTGAAACATTGAGACGGGAACAGTTGTATGCAAAGTTTTCCAAATGTGAATTCTGGATTCGAGAAGTTCAGTTTTTGGGTCATATAATTTGTCGAGATGGTGTGAAAGTGGATCCATCAAAGGTTGCAGCTGTGATGAATTGGAATGCGCCGAAATCTGTTTCTGAGATAAGGAGTTTTCTTGGGTTAGCGGGATATTATCGAAAATTTATCAAGGACTTTTCTAAGATAGCCGGTCCGTTAACCAAACTAACCCGTAAAGATGAGAAGTATGGGTGGACTGATCAACAGGAGCAAGCTTTTCAGACATTGAAACAATTGTTGTGTCAGACACCGATTTTAGCATTACCAGAAGGTACTGATGATTTTGTGGTTTATTGCGACGCTTCATATTCGGGTTTAGGTTGTGTCTTAATGCAAAGGGATAGAGTTATCGCTTATGCTTCTCGACAGTTGAAACCACATGAGAAGAATTATCCTACGCATGATTTAGAACTCGCAGCAGTTGTATTTGCCCTAAAACTTTGGAGACATTATTTATATGGGACTAGATGTGTTGTTTGTACTGATCACAAGAGTTTGCAATATGTGTTTTCCCAGAAAGAATTGAATATGCGGCAGAGACGATGATTGGAATTGATAAAAGATTATGATTGTGAAATTAGATACCATCCGGGCAAAGCTAATGTGGTCGCCGATGCGTTAAGTCGAAAGAATACTCCTGATCGAGCTTTCTATTTAAAAGTGAATGTTTCCTTGGATTTGATTGATCAAATTAAAGTTGTACAACTTGAAGCATTGAAAGATCAGAATCTGAAATCTGAAATCATGTTAAAACGCAAGGACGAATTAGTTGATGATTCAAGGGGATTAAAGACGTATCAATCTCGTGTTTGGATTCCTTCTATTGGTGGTATTCGGGATTTGATTTTGAATGAAGCTCATAAGTCACGAATGTCTATTCATCCGGGTAGTACTCGAATGTATAATGATTTGAAACCGTTGTATTGGTGGCCAACGATGAAAACCGACATTGCAAAGTTTGTGGGATCTTGTCATATTTGTGCTCAGGTTAAGGCGGAACATCAAAAACCATATGGGTCACTAAAACAGTTGGAAATACCCGAGTGGAAATGGGATCATATAACTATGGATTTTGTGACTAAGCTACCGCGTACTGCTCGAGGCAATGATATGATTTGGGTTATAGTGGATCGATTGACAAAGAGCGCGCATTTTCTTCCTACGAGTGAGACATCTTCGTTGACTAAACTTGCTCAATTGTATGTTAACGAAATCGTTTCCAGACATGGTATTCCCTTATCGATTGTGTCAGATAGAGATACTCATTTTGCTTCTCGTTTTTGGCAAAGTCTGCAACAAGAGTTGGGTACACGTGTAAATCTTAGCACAGCTTATCATCCTCAGACAGACGGTCAGTCAGAACGTACAATTCAAACTTTAGAGGATATGCTTCGTGCTTGCATTCTGGAATATGGACGTTCATGGGATTCACATCTCCCATTGGTTGAGTTTACTTATAACAATTCGTACCATTCTAGTATTGGGATGCCTCCGTATGAAATGTTGTATGGTCGTCGTTGTCGTACACCTACTTGTTGGTTAGAAGCAGGTGAGAAACAGTTTGCTGGACCCGATATAGTACAAATAACCGCTGATAAAGTAGCTATTGCACGTGAGAAATTGAAAGCCGCAAGAGATAGACAGAAACAGTATGCGGATCCTAAAAGACGACCGGTTGTGTTTACCGAAGGTGAATTAGTGTATCTTAAAGTTTCTCCGTGGAAAGGGGTGATTAGATTCGGAAAACGTGGAAAGTTGGCGCCTAGGTACATTGGTCCATTCAGAATTCGACAAGTTGTAAATGATCAGTCAATGGCATTAGATCTTCCTCCAGAACTCTCTGGTATTCATGACACGTTTAACGTGTGTTACTTGAGAAAGTGTAATATCGAGGATCAGTCGCAAATCCTTCCGTTACAAGATTTGAGGGTGGATCAAACTCAGAAGTTGATTGAGGAACCGGTAGAAATCCTTGATAGGAAAGTTACCAAACTTAGGAAGAAACAAATCCCTATGGTGTTAATTAAGTGGAAGCATAGTTTAGGTTCCAACCTTACTTGGGAGTCTGAGGAGTCAATGAAGTCCAGATATCCTGGATTGTTTGATGGTGTTGAGATTTCGGGGACGAAATCTCCTTAAGGAGGGGAGATTTGTAACATCCTCTCCAGTGGCCTGGTATTTTCCTATTTGAATTTAATAATAAATTGTTTTAAATGTTATTGTTATTAATTGTTTATTGTGAAACTGGTGAAATAGGTCTTAGGACTTATTGTGGTAAATAAAATGTTGCTTGGTTTAATTAATTAAAGATGATGGTACATTAAAATAAAATCCTCACGATTAGTATTTAGGTTCCAGACAATAGGTTTAGAGCGGGTATTAAATACCCAAAGTTGTAGGTCGGTTTAAATAAGGTCCGACCTTTATTTGGGAATCACTTTCCCAATTTCTTTCTTGCTCTCTCATTTCAATTCCATTAACCAACACATAAACCCTAAATATGATCCATTAAATTTGGCAAGAATCATAATCAAGATTTAAAGCTTCAAGTTGTGATTCAAGCTAGTAGCTCTCATCTTTTCTAGTCTTCATCTTCTTCATTTATTAAGGTAAGAAAACTTATAGTTTATAAGTTCAAATGTTAAATAGAAATGAAATTGATGAATTGAATGATTCTTGTAAGTTTATATAGTGATTGTTTGTGTTATATGATGATATGTGGTAATATTGGGGATGTTTGTAGCATTAGAATTGAGTTTGATGAGCTTGAATAATGAAAATGGAGTTAGGGTTCGTTCAGGTCTGTTCTTGAGCTGAAGAACAGATGAACGCGATCCCGGCTACGATTCCGGATCGCGTTCCCTTGTTATAAACGTCTTAGTCGAGTTTTGGCCTTGGAAACGCGATCCAGGCCAAGTATCCGGATCGCGTTTGCTAGTGTTTTTCGGTGACAGAATTTTTCCTAAGGACGAACGCGATCCAGCCCTAACTAGTCAGGATCGCGTTTGCATGGTTAATCTTGATGGATTTTGCAAATTACACTAAAATGCATGTGTTTAGAAGGTGGTGTTTATAGTGGCACTTATTGAATGCTATTGTGGCATTGTATAAAAATGCTCATTTTGATATTTACAAATTATGAGGCAAAGTACTAACTTATGTTGATTATTGATTCTCAGATCCTCCGAAAGATAAGTGATCTCTGGAATCAGAGATTTTGAAGGCAAAGGTATCGGTGAGTGGATTCAAAACTTACCGTTTGGCTTAGTTGTAATCATTTGATTTCAACGGGTAAACGTAGACTTGATTACTGAGTTGATTAGTTGTTATTGTTGATCATATGCCTATATGTGCTTTGTGTGGCCTTTGTGCATTGTTGTTAATGAGGTCAACGAGTTGATGAACTGTTGGTTGGGCTAGTGTGTTGTTGTGTGAATGGTACAGGGATGTACTTCATTTGTTGTGTGTGCTGAACTGTACCTAAGTATAATAAACACTAGCTATCGGTCTCGTCCGTTATGGCCATACGGATATGTTTGGATAAGTGATCTTGGGGAGCCGCCCGGGTACTAAGGTTATCCCCGGATCCGCCGATCCTCATTAAGTTGTTGTTAACTGTTGTGTTGCGAATATTCGTTGTAGTTAATTGGTTTAGCTAAGTTGAATGTTGGGTGTTGGATTTACTCACTTAGCTATGTGCTAATCCCTCGTTGTTACTTCCTGCAGACTTTTGTTTAGTGCATGCGGGTGGGTAGCAGGAAGCTCAAACCTTGGAAACATGGAATGTTTGATATTCAAGCTACTCTGATCATTTTTGTAACAAGCCAGTTTAGTTCATATAACACCCCGTCATGCTAGTCTTTTGAACAAGTTTAAAGTTGTACTAACTTAACCATCTAAACTGTTTGGTACTTTGGAAAAATATGTAATGAAGTACTGTGTTTTATTTACCTGCGCTTCCGTATTATCATTAATATTAATATTATGGAATGAGGGATGTTATAATTATTCTATGAATCAAATCAAAAAAACTATGAATCATTGTTTTTTATTACGGAATCAAAGTTATCATTTTAGGAATCAATATATACTCTGTATTATTCATAGAATTATTTAATCGTTGTTAACCATAGACTATAATAACTGAAGTAGCGAATCAAATTGATAGGTATAAAAACATTGCAAATCAAACATATAGATTGAATGCTTAAGGCTGAAGCATGTGATACAAAAAATTAATACCTGAAGGTGGTTTCGTAGGAAGAGCAATTGATATATTATAAATAAATAAATTGTAGTAATATGTAGGGTTGTCTTGTAACATGGTAAAGCAAATCAATTGAGATGTTTGTTGTTTTATTATGTAAAATTCGAAATAAAAAGTCTATATCAATAAATAAATTGTAGTAATAGGTAGGGTTGTCTTGTAACATGGTAAAGCAAATCAATTGAGATGTTTGTTGTTTTATTATGTAAAATTCGAAATAAAAAGTTGCAGACGATGATTAACAAGAAATAGTAGAGGACAAAATTCATATGAAAAAAATTTGATCCACAATTTATGTAAGGGTACGGTAGTAATATTTCCACCATCTAATTTGATAGATTTACCAATCATGTGCATTAACTGGTTGTACAGTACAACCGGTTAATACATATTTTTGGTGGATATATCAAATTGGATGGTTGAAATATCAACTCCCTTTATGTAATATGTATAACTGACGTACATATTTGAATTTGTTAGATAATTATTTAATTAAAAGATTAGAAGTTCATTACCCATTATACCCTTGAAATTGATTTTGAAATGATTGGTCAATATTACTTCTCCATCTTCTCTCCATAAATTTCTTTCTTTTTTGATCCCCTACTATATATATATATTACATACTATATTTCATAGACACTTAAAAATAGTACAACTATAAAATTAGAATTATAAATAAAATAGTAAAGTAAATTACGAAAAACACAATCACTAAAAAAATATCATGTATTATTATATTACTAGGTTTTAGACCCGTGTATACACACGGGTTGTGTTAAATAAAATTAATTGTTAGCTCTTAATACGTAATTGTTAAATGTAAACATTACACGGGCTGTAAATCTCAAAAATGAAGAAAGGAAAAAAAAAAGTTTGTTCCCTAATTTAGTTCTAGGCTTCTAGCTCCGTCAATGTCAAGGAGGTGCAAAAATTTTGGATCAATCTCGTAGATATATATATATATAGCTTATGCCACTAAATTAGAAGAATGGAAAAGAAAATTTTAGGTGACAGTTATAAAAATCATGATATTTGACACCTAAAAGAAGAGATATCACAGTGCAAGTGTGGTGGTCACGTACTGGAGCAACTTAGTAAAATATAAATGATAATCTAATTTTGTTGTATCATAAACACCAATGTAACATCAATTGTAGATAATAAGAAAGTCAATATTGTGGTAAATTTGATAAAATGTTTGAACGATGTCTTGGTAAGAATTAAAGAAATATAACTAGAGTAATTGATGAGCTCCAAAAATTACATGTAAAAGTATTGTTACTATCAACATAATGAAACATTAGTATAGCAACAAGCATATTTTAACTCGGACTGAGATCGACATAGATAACTACTCGTAATACATTTAAACGGGTTTTACACTTGCCAAAAATATTAAATTATTGGAGTAGATGAGCTCCAAAAATAATTTTTCAAAGTCGATAGTATCGACATAGTCAAACATAAAGAAGAAAAACAATAATATTTTAACTCGGATACAATGTGTGAAATCAAAATAAATAATACGTTACATACTCAGATTTTTCTTCAGTATTGTATTTTTGTCTTTTAAATTTGTAATTAATTCATGTCTCTATATATATATATATTTCTTAAGAAAATAACCAATTAATTAGTTTAAACTCAATTTTATATTGCCAATTTAACTATTCTAACAACATATTAAATAATGAACTTTAGTTAATGTATTGACGATGCCTCATTCCAAATAATCTAAACTAAAATCCTAAACCCGTGTATATAAACGAATCCTTTTTTAAGAATATAAATTTCAATACATTTATATGTTAAATTAGTATTACATTACAAAAGAAAAAAAAAAGAAAAAAAAAGAAGAAAGAAAAGAAATTACTTTAAAACAAACTTTACCAACTAAGGATTAATCTAAACATAAATATTTGTAACATCCTCGTTTTGGGCCTAGTCGAAATCGATAATTTCTTTATTTATTTAATTATTTAAGTGTGTTTTTAAATAATTAATGTCTTGTGAATAATTATAAATTTAATAGGTCCATTAGCTAAATGAGTTATTGTGGATAGTAAAATATTACTTGTTTTAAATTTATTTAGTTGACGGTAAAGTAAAATAGTGTTTCCCTGTAAATGGTTTTTAAGTTCCAGACAATAATAAATACGGGGAATGAAAAGTAACACTTAAATGGTATACTATATGGATTAATTGGTTTTATTTCTTCTCCCACACACACATACGTACGTACATGCATACCTACACCAAAAACCCTAAATCAAAACATGAAGAAATCATCAAATTGAAGCTTCTAAGCTTGGATTCAAGCTTCCTTCATCATCAAAACAAGGTATAATCACATGTTCTTCATTTTTCATAACCTAGAATTTGGGGGTTTTTGATGTTCTTGGTTTAATCCGAAATTAGGGTTTGATTTTGTGAAATTGTTGTTAGTTAAACATGTTATTGTTGATTACTAACTAGATTCAAGCTTAAGATTATAGATTTATAGTGATTCTTAGGGTTTATGATGATTTTGATGGGTTAATGACTTTAATCCGAATTTAAAGTATGAAATTGGTTAAGGTGATGTTGATAAGTGTTTATAAGATGGTTAGTAATATTAATTTAACCTAGAAATGAAGTAATCATGTTATACAAGTTGTAATCAAAATGGGTTTTTGGGTAATTGATGGAATTAGCATGATTAACATGAATTGAGGCTTATGGTTATGTTATGGTTGGTAATTAGTACCTAATTCATGATTATAACATAAGTATTAACTTAAAATGGAAGAGTTTGATTAAGTGTTCATGAGGTGTTTTTAGAATTGATGATTATGATGAGTTATATGGTGAAAGTGATGTTGATTGTTAATTAGAACACTTAATAGAGAATTAAAGAGTAATGTTGCAAATTATTGACTAAGTATTCATTAAACCATGTGTTAGGGGTTTTGAATGAATTAGTGATATTTGATGGTAATGATCTTATTAAAGATGTAACTATGTTAATGGGGATAATAAAAGTTGATTAAATGAGATGGTGGTCATAACGATCATAAACTTGATAATCGAGTTTGAATTGTGTCGTTGATATGGTTATTTATAATATTGGAATGATGTTGTATAGATTTTGAGACAAGTAACTAACTTGTGTTATTCCATTGTATTCTCAGATGTAGAGAAGACTCAGTGACATTAGACTACTGAGTGGACGGCGGAGGTATTGGTGAGTGGACCTGTAACCTTCAGCGTAACTTAGTTGTAACAGATTTGGTTACAACGGGTAAACGTGGTTTTACTGCTTATAAACTGTGATTGACCTATTGCCTTGATAGATATAGATTTTGTGATATCTGGCCTTTGGGCATATGTGTTTTCAGAGGTCAACATGGTTTGGGCTTAAGGTTACTATTGAGTTGCCAACACAGGTCCTTGTACACGGATGGTTATATGAATACTGTGTTGTGTGGGTAAATAGTACCTAGGCTATCGGTTTACCGCTGTATTGGCCTGCAGTTGGTGTGAGGTTGCTTGGGGGCCACCCGGGCATGAGGGCGCCTCAAGGACCGCCGATCCTCTTGGACGATATTTGTTTGCGATGCTTTATGCTGTAAACAATTAATTGGGTGTTTACGATGCTGTTGCTGTAAACTCGTTTGGTATGATATGCTTAGTTGTAAACATATTTGTTAGGCTAAGTTGTGTTGATGGTTATTAGTTCATTCACTTAGCGTTGAGCTAATCCCCCACATTACCACTCCTTGCAGGATATGATTAGATTATGGGATGAGCAAGGAGCAGCTGACTGGATGGAATGTTTGATGACCCGATGTTTACTCTGATCTTTGATTTTATAAAATCATTGTTGTCTTTCAAATTATGTAACACCCAAAATGATAAATTATGTTTTGAAATAGATTGACTAATATGAGTATGATATAATGTATAATTATTAATGTTTGTTGGACTTTCGCTTCCGGTTATAAAAAAAAAATGGCTTTGGAAATGAAGGGTGTTATAAATTGGTATCAGAGCATCGGTTTGGGTGAATTGAACATTTATGGTGTTCAATCCCAAATCTGGATTTGTGTCAAGTCAAACATTCCAGAAGGTGGGGTTAGTTGTTGCATGATAATTGGGTAGTAAGATATGTACTAACGCTTAACAGGATGTGAGATTGTGTTTGATTGCAGAGAATGAGGAACATGAGTAACCGACTGGTACTCTCAATGATTCCTCTATGTTTGTTGGTGTAAAAGCATCAGGTAATTCTCTATAAGCTTGTTTAAATTAAATAAGTTTGAATTGTTTACTTGCTATGAGGACTATGATTAGTGAAGTAAATTGAATTAGATTGATATGATTTCTCATTTGTGAGTAAGTTAATTTTTGCCTATGTTTTTAGCATAGTTGATTATATGCTTAGTAGTAAAGTCAAAAATGGTCAGCTAGCTTTTGTATGTATTGACAAGTTTAGGAAGGTCAATGTTGAAAACTTGATGTAATTGTGTAAATATGATGGTAATATGTGAAATTGGTGTTTTAAGGTTATGTTATGCCACCAATAGTGATAATGGTTTGGTTTGACTTGGATTAGTCAAAGTTATGTGGAATGGGTAATAGAATAGTGATTATATGTTCATAAACCCAAACGGGTCATTTAAGTGCCCAAATGTGTCACTTAGTGATAAAACGGTTAAAACTTGATGTGGTTTGTGTATGATGACTTTTAAAATGACTTACAGTCATAAGTATAGATAAAATGTGGATTAAAAGTATTAATGTGGTCATTATGAATGAAATTGGGAAAAATGTCCATTTGGACCCCTAAACGGGTCAACGTGTCAAAACAATGTAGAATGAGTGTTTGTAGGTGACGAATATGCCCACACGTCACTAATGTATATAGAAACATGTTGGTAAAAGGTGGAAGTCAGAAACCAAGTCGTTTGAAATATAGCGTGTCAACCAAAATGGTCGAAAATGGTAAAAAATGAGTCGTACGTCTGTTTTCTCGTAAAACGTGTAATTTGAAAAAGTGTAAAAAGGGAAAGTTTCATTTTGGCATAGTGGACGTGCCTGCAAAATTTTAGAGTCTAACTCTAAACGAGTAAAAAGTTATACGCATTTGAAATTGGCAAAAAATATGATTTTTCTGAACTTCAGATTTCTGCTTGGGAACGCGATCCCAACAAGTTCTTCTGGATCGCGTTCGTACGTGTTATTTTGTCTCAGATTATTTTTATGCTTGGGAACGCGATCCCAGCCATTTTCCAGGATCGCGTTTGTGTGTGTATTTCGTGTTCAGATGCGTTTTCTCTTGGGAACGCGATCCCGCTCACTTCTCCGGATCGCGTTTGTATGCCTAATTTGGTTACAGAATATTTTACGCTAGGGAACGCGATCCTGACCTGTTTCCCGGATCGCGTTAGTATAAAAAAAAAAAAAAAAATTCCTTGCGACGTTCGACGTAATACTTGACGTAGAAAATTTTTAGAAAATTTCGGTGTCCGATTAAGACGAAATTTACAGGGTCACTTGGAAACGGCTCAACGGTCAAAGCTCATCGCTTTGCCATGAGCCCTGTCAGTTTTGGGCACTTCGGGGTCGTTTGGGGCCCGAAAATGGCATTTTACTGTTTTTCGGACTTTATTTTGAACTTTTGACTTACGTTTTAAATTGGGCTTTTGTTTCTTTGAGCCCGGGGATCATCCCTATGACTAAATATGACGTTATAACTTGTTTTAAGAGGTCCTCAGATTCTATTGAGTATAAGTTATTTTCAAGCTGTGTATTCGTCGTATTGTCAATTGTGGCCAACTGTTGTTGGTGGTGATTTAAATCCTTGAGTTATATGGATTAAGTGAGATAGAATGAAGTAAATGAGTCATCTAAAATACTAGAAATAGTTAAAATAAGTATTTGTAGAGATTGAAAGGAATACATGGGTCTATACTTATTGATATTTGACAGTAGAGTAACAATTTGCATGTGTGGTATGAAGGGTTTACTTATAATACAACTAAAGAAGGATAGATTGAAGAGAATAAGCTGAGTATTACACATAGTATTGATAAAATGTTTAGTATTGAATGTACTATTAATATTAAGTGATGTAATTAGTAAATGACCTTGAATTAGGTAATAAAGAAGTTGTTTGTAATAATGGTGTTAGACATTACACCTGAGTTAATGATATAATAAAAAGAGGTGTTGAATGTCTGTGTTGTTTGTGTAAACTTGATGATATGTGTAATGTGCATTCAAAATGATAAGTGGAAACGGTAGCAAACTAATACTTGATGATATACCTGCTACTACGAGTTGTTATAATTGTGCATATGGTTGATTTCATTGTTGTGATATTGGTAAGGGTAAAGGCTAATAAATTTTGGAAGATCAATGGTATGAACTAGCCTGAGAATAAATTGTGACTGACATAATATGATGACGTCTGGCCAACGTATTCATATTATGCCATTTCACATGGAGTTGTTGAGGCTAATAAGTACCAAATAAAGTTAAATGATTTTAAATTAACGGGTAACATGTATTGACCCGCAGTTATGAAATAGTTATTGATTGGCTAAAATAAGGTGGTAGTAAACTATTTAACTAGTGTTTAATGTGGAAACGTGGTAAAAGAAGAATTTGAACTGTTTATACTACTTGTTAAGATGAGTACGTGATTCTTCATTCATGGTAATAAAGGTTAAGTAAAGGCTGCCATGCACGGATAGTTTATGGTTAGAAAAATGTGCGAAATTATGCCTATGTGAAAGACGAGATAGTCTATAATATAAGAGTTTAAATTTGACAAATTGATAATTTTATTATCATTAAGTGCGAATTGCATGTGATTTTATGTGTTGTTGTATATCTAATGGCTAGATAAAGTGGTAAATTACAATTTGAAAAAGTTATGCGATGAAATCAGTTAAGTAAGAGGTAAGCTAAAATGGATTAAATAGGTGAATATTGTTGAAAATGTGTTGATGATTAGCACATTTTGATAATGTGGTACGTGTGCTGAGATAGCAAGTACCCATTGATGTATAATAGCAATTATCTGTTGAGATTGGTGCTATTTGATTTTGTAGATTATGATTTTAATCATAGGAAGTGACTTGTACTTTGCTTTAAAAGGTGGGATTAAGTGGTATGATTTGAAACACAGGTGAGTAATAGACTTTACAGGATCAAATAGTGTTTCAATTGATAAAAAATGACCTTAAGATAAATAGTTGTGATGGATAAGGTTATTGATGCTTCATCATTTAAGGATGATGTATGTGGTTAATTGCTTGCATGATCTAAATTAAATTCTCATTGTGAATATGAACATTGAAGTTTTATAAACATTGTGGTTGTTTTGTTAAGAGAAAGGAATGTAAGTATTTATATTCGGTTTAAAGATCCTAGCATGTCGCTAGTTTTCTGATTAAGATTAAAATAAAGGATTATGTGTTTCATTTATTTTAAGTAATTGTGTGATCCAAAGTGTTTATATGGCTAAGCATAGGGCTTCATGTAACCTGGTGGTGTTACATTTACAAGCCGTAAATCAGTATTTAACTAATTGCAAAAAGTAGAGATACATGGTTATTAGCTAAATGGTTAGTTATGAATTGAGTTAAACTTTTATTACAAATGTGCATGTGGTGGTGTTTATCACTACTATTATTTTGCTATATATGCGGTTATGCTTATATAGGGTTATCAAGACTTATGTGAATTTAAGTTGAAATACACACTAGTGATGTGTAAGTAGATGAATTAAAATATACCATGTAAGTATATTATAAAGAGTACTCATTTAGTGTTTATGTGGATGCATAGATACTTAGACTAATGTACACACATGTCGTATGTGCATTTACTAGTTATTGTTTACGTGATTTGATTAGAATAGGTTAACTAGGTGCGATTAGATTTCGAGGACGAAATCTCTTTAAGGGGGAGAGATTTGTAACATCCTCGTTTTGGGCCTAGTCGAAATCGGTAATTTCTTTATTTATTTAATTATTTAAGTGTGTTGTTAAATAATTAATGTCTTGTGAATAATTATAAATTTAATAGGTCCATTAGCTAAATGAGTTATTGTGGATAGTAAAATATTACTTGTTTTAAATTTATTTAGTTGACGGTAAAGTAAAATAGTGTTTCCCTGTAAATGGTTTTTAAGTTCCAGACAATAATAAATACGGGGAATGAAAAGTAACACTTAAATGGTATACTATATGGATTAATTGGTTTTATTTCTTCTCCCACACACACATACGTACGTACATGCATACCTACACCAAAAACCCTAAATCAAAACATGAAGAAATCATCAAATTGAAGCTTCTAAGCTTGGATTCAAGCTTCCTTCATCATCAAAACAAGGTATAATCACATGTTCTTCATTTTTCATAACCTAGAATTTGGGGGTTTTTGATGTTCTTGGTTTAATCCGAAATTAGGGTTTGATTTTGTGAAATTGTTGTTAGTTAAACATGTTATTGTTGATTACTAACTAGATTCAAGCTTAAGATTATAGATTTATAGTGATTCTTAGGGTTTATGATGATTTTGATGGGTTAATGACTTTAATCCGAATTTAAAGTATGAAATTGGTTAAGGTGATGTTGATAAGTGTTTATAAGATGGTTAGTAATATTAATTTAACCTAGAAATGAAGTAATCATGTTATACAAGTTGTAATCAAAATGGGTTTTTGGGTAATTGATGGAATTAGCATGATTAACATGAATTGAGGCTTATGGTTATGTTATGGTTGGTAATTAGTACCTAATTCATGATTATAACATAAGTATTAACTTAAAATGGAAGAGTTTGATTAAGTGTTCATGAGGTGTTTTTAGAATTGATGATTATGATGAGTTATATGGTGAAAGTGATGTTGATTGTTAATTAGAACACTTAATAGAGAATTAAAGAGTAATGTTGCAAATTATTGACTAAGTATTCATTAAACCATGTGTTAGGGGTTTTGAATGAATTAGTGATATTTGATGGTAATGATCTTATTAAAGATGTAACTATGTTAATGGGGATAATAAAAGTTGATTAAATGAGATGGTGGTCATAACGATCATAAACTTGATAATCGAGTTTGAATTGTGTCGTTGATATGGTTATTTATAATATTGGAATGATGTTGTATAGATTTTGAGACAAGTAACTAACTTGTGTTATTCCATTGTATTCTCAGATGTAGAGAAGACTCAGTGACATTAGACTACTGAGTGGACGGCGGAGGTATTGGTGAGTGGACCTGTAACCTTCAGCGTAACTTAGTTGTAACAGATTTGGTTACAACGGGTAAACGTGGTTTTACTGCTTATAAACTGTGATTGACCTATTGCCTTGATAGATATAGATTTTGTGATATCTGGCCTTTGGGCATATGTGTTTTCAGAGGTCAACATGGTTTGGGCTTAAGGTTACTATTGAGTTGCCAACACAGGTCCTTGTACACGGATGGTTATATGAATACTGTGTTGTGTGGGTAAATAGTATCTAGGCTATCGGTTTACCGCTGTATTGGCCTGCAGTTGGTGTGAGGTTGCTTGGGGGCCACCCGGGCATGAGGGCGCCTCAAGGACCGCCGATCCTCTTGGACGATATTTGTTTGCGATGCTTTATGCTGTAAACAATTAATTGGGTGTTTACGATGCTGTTGCTGTAAACTCGTTTGGTATGATATGCTTAGTTGTAAACATATTTGTTAGGCTAAGTTGTGTTGATGGTTATTAGTTCATTCACTTAGCGTTGAGCTAATCCCCCACATTACCACTCCTTGCAGGATATGATTAGATTATGGGATGAGCAAGGAGCAGCTGACTGAATGGAATGTTTGATGACCCGATGTTTACTCTGATCTTTGATTTTATAAAATCATTGTTGTCTTTCAAATTATGTAACACCCAAAATGATAAATTATGTTTTGAAATAGATTGACTAATATGAGTATGATATAATGTATAATTATTAATGTTTGTTGGACTTTCGCTTCCGGTTATAAAAAAAAAAAATGGCTTTGGAAATGAAGGGTGTTATAATATTAAACCCGTGAACATGAATCGTCTTAAAAAATAAATATTTCAATACACAATTAATATGTTAATTAGTATTATATTTTAGAAAATACTTTAAAGTTATAGTTATGATATTATGATATATGGGTAGGGTTCAAATGAGAATAGGAATTTGTGTGAGAATGAGAGAACCAATGATATCAAACCATGTGTACAAAGAGAATGTTCCACATGTACAAAACCCATTTACCCCCAACATCAATTATCTCACAAACGACAAATCCAAAAATTATGAAAATTGCACCATTAAATTCAGCGTTTTCTCCTCTTCGATTTGCCGTCCCTCAAGGTATACTTTCGACGATTTTTTTTTTTTTTTGTGGGTTTCACATTTACTAACACATGTGTTACAGTGTTACGTTTAGGGTTTAGGGTTTGGGGTTTAGGGGTTAGGGTTTAGGGTTTGAGGTTTGGGGTTTCTCAAATAATTGGGATTACCTGAAGCCGAGGTGGGAATCACTTAGATTAGATGTCTTCTAATATACTTATGATTATATTATTATTTACTTTTTTTTAAAGATTAGTCCGTATTTTTTATATTTGCTTTTTTAAAGAGATTTTTTAGGTAAATAAATAGAATTGATTGGTTAATTAGAAGAAGTGTGAAATCAAAGAATTTGATTGGTTAATAGATGTTAATTTTTCAAAAAATTGAAGTAAGAAAGGTTTTCTTTTATTAATATTTATTATATTATATAGATTTATATCTCTTATGAGAGATGCTTCAAAATTATTATAATGATGATTAAAGCATTAGGTATTGAATAAACAAATAATAAGTAGATAGAATCAATATAAACAGGTAGTGGTGTGAATTGAAGATAAACCATGCATATGTGAATTTTATTATCGGTAATGTAAAAGATTATATATATAAATAAATACAAATAATATAAGGTTCTTGAAGATAAAAGGAAAATTAAACTATATGGGTGGGCCACGTTGATTTCTCATGTAAGCACCGTTGACTTGATTATAAGCGCATAAGACTTGCACTGGCATTTTCCCTTCCACCTCATTGTCTAACATTACTTTACACTTTGCCAAACGAGAGCAGTATGGATGCTCTAAGCTCAAGGTCGATTTGTGTCTTGGGATTTGCGGTGTCAAAACTTTAGGTCAAACTTGATATCCAAAGTGAGAAATTAACAAAAGGCAACCTCTTTTTACAAAGCTAAGGTTTCTCTTTAAAGATACGGAACACTTGGTTCTTCTATAAGGTTTTCAAAAAGTGCTTCATTCTTAACCAAAACTCTAAGTGACATCATATCGAGAATGTGAAACACTTGGAACAATAATGGCATAGGTTCCAAAAAAGAAGTTATGTGTGAAAATCCATTTACTTTTTGAAGTTTTTTTAGTTTACTCCAAAATCTCAAATAAACTCTAACTGTAACACCCCCAAATTTATTGTTTAGCGGAAGCACGTTTTGGGTGTTACGAATCAATAATCACAGCACAAAGATATATAATGAACGACCACTATATGCGTCGTTTTGGACTTGTATTGATAAAACAAAAGTTTACATCAAAATATTGTTTACAATAGCTCAGCTTGAAATTGAGAGATTTAAGTACATAATTAATCTATACAAAATATAATAATGCAGCTAAATCTCTGAGTGTTTGCATGATGACTCGAGCTAATTGATCCTTACTTGAGCAGTCCAACCTACTGCTGGTCACCTGTGATACATGCTAAAATTGGTCAGCGAAACGCTGGTGAGCTCACAGGTTTGTATGTCAACACATATATTTGTATGAACCGCAAGATTTAATAATTGAATTTAAAATGCAATTAAGCAAAATAAAAGTTATACAGCCATAAGCACATAGTCTGAGCTTAACTTGAGTTGTCAGGCCCACTTAAGGAAACCTAACTTGAAATGCCTCCTACGAGTGCCTAATCTACACTCGTCTTCCCAAATGTTAATACGTCCGTTTGACTAGTTAGTGCGTGCTAACCCGGACGAGGATTGTCAATCCTATATGATATCATATACTAACATTCACGTTACTACGTATTACCAGACTATGCTATGGAGGGCTTTAAATTGATTAGCTTGAAACTCATGTAGTATTTGATTTGATTTGTACTTGCGTTCAACTTGTAAAACAAAACGAGCAATAATATCACACCCCTGATTGTAAAATAGTGAAAATGGGGCCATGAAACTCACCTGAGTCTTGAAAGTTTGAATTAATAACTTGAATTGATTTGCCTTGAAGTGTGGTCCGAAGACTTGTAACCTGAAGGTGTCCATGACACGCGATGGTTATTAATTGTTTAGGCATCTCGAAAGACTACCTTTGCAGTTGTTTGTCCAAATTACCCCGATTTGGTTGATTGACTTGTCCAAATTACTACGATTTGGTTGATTGAATTGTATGTTTGAAAACGTGTACAGCCCGTTGGTGATTAATTGTAATAATAGTTTTGAAGTCATACAAGTTTGACACTTGTCGAGAAATGTGCTTACGGAATCTAAGTACGGGGGTCCGGGGGCAGCGCCCCTGGCGGGGTCCAACGGGCTGGCCCCTGGCTGGGGTCGAGATGCCAGGTCAGCTAGAAAAATTTTTATTTCTACTATATTGCTTTGGTGGAAAACGCATCTGGGATCTGAATTCGGGTAAAATCGGGTGATAAATTTTGAGTCTCGACACTTAGTAAAAATCTGAGTTTTCTGTGTTTTGCGACACAATATGCGACACAAAAGTTTGTCATGCGACACAAGGGTTGTGTCGCATAGGAATGCGACACAAGAGCTTAACGACACAAGGGTTGTGTCGCATAGGAATGCGACACAAGAGCTTAATGACACAAGGGTTGTGTCGCATAAGCGTTCGATGCTAAATCAATAGCGACATAAGGGTTGTGTCGCATGGTATTTGCGACATAAGGTACGACACAATATTGTGTCGCATAGGATACGACATAACTGGCTTCATACGACACAAAATACGACATAGAGGATTTTATACGACACAACATGCAAAATACGACATAACATGCGACACAAAGCTTGTGTCGCATTGAAGAACACCAGCCCAGAATGCAGCGGCTGTCGAGATTTTTCCGGCCAAAACCCAATTCAAACTTGTTTTTAAGCTATAAAATCTTGTTTTACCTTTTGTAATGGACATATATAAACCCAAATAACCCGTAAACATGTAAAAATAAGCTAAAACGAGAGGTTTCGGGATTTTGTCTGAAACTTACAAAGTGCCGAAACGAAAATCCGGAAAGATGAAAATGTAGATCGTGATGCGGTGGTTCCTTTTCTCTAATTACTTTGTCGATCCAAGGTCGTTTTGTGGTGTGATTTGAGGATTTTTGATGATGGTTTGATGGTTGTTTTGAAAGAAAATGAGAAAGAGAGAGAGAGAAAGAAGATGGTGATGATGTTGATTATGGGAAAAAAAGGTGGGGGATTCCCCATCTTGGCTGATTCGGTGGGGGCTCACCGAGGTGTGGGTCTCCACTTTTGCTCCGTGTATTCGTGCTCTGTGCGGTGTTCGTTTTCCCGATTATTTAAACGTTAAATAATTATTTTATACGTTTAATCGTATGTTTTAGAATACGAATAATTGTTTAATATTTTCGTTGAAATATTTAGCCAAATACTTATTAGTTGAGTTATATAATATAACTTAACTTGTTTCATCTTGTTTGTGCGTATAATATTTTAGTCGCGTAGACGTTGTTGTACGATATGAATTGAATACGAAATATTATAAAAATAATATTATTGAGATATAATAGTGTTACTAAATAATATTGTATTATTTAATAAAATTGTTCACCAACGTCCGTATTTAATTGACCGAAATACATTCGATTTGAAACTCGTACGATTCAGTTAAATCGTATTCTTGGATATATTCAACAATATATGTATGATTGATACATTAATTAGCCTAACACAGAACTAATTACATGTACTAAAACTTGATTAGGCACTAATTACTAGTCCTAATTTGACGGGTGTCACACTAACATCCAAAAGGGTTTTTTGCACAATTGTTATTCGAATTGGTTAACATTCTCATGCATACTAATATGCAAAATTGCAAACTATCTTGTTTACATTGGTACTATTTATACAACAAAAACATGTGAAACGGGTGAGTACTAAGAAAAGGAATTTGCATGTTTGACAATGCATTTGGTATGTTTATTCAAGAATGTTCAGCAAAGAAAGATTAAGGTTGCGTTTAGTTATGGAAAACTCTTCCAGATTTCTAGAAACTTTTCGAAGAAAATTGAAGAATTAGAAAACATGTTCAAGTTGTGATTTTTCGGAGAAGTTTTCAAAAAAAGAGAATATATCATTTATGGTTTTCAATATTACATTTTGGAAAATGAAAACTCTTTCCCTTACATTTGATGTCGGGTTCAAGCCGAAAATTTATTTGCTGACCCAGACCCGACCCGAGAAAACATCGAGTTGACGCGTTTCGGGTTGATGGGTTGACGCTTCAAAATTCCCGACCCAAACCTTATTATTTCCGAGTCGGATTCGTGTCGGGTTTCAAGTCGAATTAGAAATTGTCACCCTTAATAATAAGGAAACTAGTGGGCATAAATCACTCACTTTTTTTGCTATGATTACTACAATAATATGTACTCCCTCCGTCCCGATTTAATAGTCCATTATTTCTATTTTGGGTTGTCCCAAATTAATTGTCCATTACCAAATATAAAAAGATACCATGATTCTTTTTACTATATTATCCCCACTTCATAAATTAAATTACAAAAGTCAAAGGAAGTTCAAATTAATTGGTTAGGGGTAAGAATGTCATTGTGCAAAAAGTAAGTATAATTATTGTGTTTATCTTAAATTGCGTGTAGTTTTGTCGGGGACAATTAAATTGGGACGGAGGGAGTATAAGATAAATAAAAATATGTTAATTTTAAATAGATAAAGGAGGTGTAGCGAGAATTTCTATAATACATGGTAGTCTGTAATTCTGTATCACAAAATGTGAGCCAATCACGAATTCCAAAATCAAAAAGTAAAAACCAGCAGCCTAATACACCTATTAGTGGTGTATAGTTAGTACTTCCGAAGAAAATATAATGGGTAAAATAATTAAAGGGTATAATTTCCAATTAACATTTTTGGCCTGTGGAGAATGAGAAACTGCACGTGGAAATATCATGCGCCATCATTTAATATATTCAACTTGTAAAAAGTGTATTTTAATGTATTTTATCGATGTATCATCTTAATAAAGGTGTTACTAGTTTTATGATCCGTGAAAACACGGGTATGTTGAATAATCTAAATTTTATGATTATTTGATAAAGTTTTAATAAGTAAAATAAATTTAGATGTAACTTGTACAGTATAATATATTAACTTTTCTACTATTATGTTTTGTAGTCATTTTAAAGTAATTTTGAATTTACGATTAAACTATTTTGTGATCAGGATGAAATTCTAGAAATTATATACGGAGTATCAACAAAAATTAATATGGTTTTGACTAACTAATACTCTAAGATTATAAGTTAAACTTCTTTAATTAACATTTATCTTATATATATGAATAGTGATGCTTTATTTAAATAATTAAATTTTACGATGGGTTTACTACTACTTATTACCTGACATAATCTTTATTATTTGACGGTTGCATGTTTCCAATGTAACATAGCAACAAATAAAAGACTGCTCATCTACAGTCACCTTCAAAGTTGTTGATTTTACATTTTTTATATATTAAATAACTTAAATTATACTCTGTATGAAACTGTATGCAAATAGCTTTAAATAATAAGAAACTACTAAATAAATACTCGTAGTTTAGACTTTAGATGAACTCAGTTTAATCAAAAATAAATGTTAAGTATATGCTGTTAATAATTCATAATTCAACAAAAAATTAATAATTTTGAAATGTTTACTTTAATTTCGATTTAATTTATGTCTAGTATGTAAAAAATTAAGTTAACGAAGAATTATTCATTTTTAAGTATAGATTATAATTAAATGTATAACAAATAAATTTGTAACAATTTGTAACAATTAAACTATATAGGATGGTGACATAAAAGTGAATAATTATAATAACAAAATATGGTAAAGAGAAATTTAATAATAACCATAACCAAACAGAAACTTCATTGATAGATAAGAACATAACATACATTTAACAAAAGCATTTTTGAAAACATAGAAACAACATCAAGACCTAGAAAAGATATCAAAAGTTTCAGTTTTCTGATCAATGCTATCCTCCACAACAGTTAAAGCATTCTTGAGTTTAACTTCATGAAGAGAATCTCTATACATATCGTCTTTCAGATAAACCTTCGATAGATTTGCATCGCAACCACGAAATCCTCTGTGAGATACTGTAGAGTCTGAATCTTCATCTGCTTTCGTTCACGTACAAATTTGCTGCATTTCTTCAAGAAAAGTCGTCAATTTTTCCTCATGACCTCTCATCTTAATGAGCAAGTTGCATACTGAAACACCCACGCTTTTCGAAACATTATAATAATGTAATTCAACCCGGAAACGTCAGTCCCAAAACAAGCTTTTCATTTAATACACATAAAATCCCGCTTATTTCAAACATATACATAAAGATTATAATTATATAAACCTATTTACAAACATTGGGTGTTATAGAAATTCAAACAACGTTGATTTAACAAAATCAATATCAGAGTTATACGCGAGGTCGTCAAACAATCCATTCCAGCCAAAAGCTTCTTGCCCAGCAATTTAAACAATCATAATCTGCAAGAAGTGGGAATGTGGGGGTTAGCTCAAAGCTAAGTGAGATAGAACTGTAACCGACTGTCCAACTCAGATATAACACATCAGCTTACAATAAATAATCGTAATCACAACAACAATCAATGTTTACATCATTAAGCACTGTAAACACACAAGCACTAAAGAGGACCGGTGGTCCTTGAGGAACCCTCAAGCCGCGGTGGCCCTCAAGCGACACTTAGTAAACCCCACTGAGCTGTAGGCCAATACAGCGGTTTACCGATAGCCTGTTACTATTATCTCACACAACTAAGATTCCCATTAACGATGTGTACAAGAAATCCTTCGTCGTCCAAACAATAGTAACCAATGCCCAACATACGTTGACCTCTTTATAACACATATATGCCTCAAAGGCCATATAGCACATATCACAATTATAATCATAACAGATTAATAATCAGTCAACAATAACATATACGGTTACCCGTTGTAACCAAACATGTTATAACTCAATCACACTGAAGGTACAGGTCCACTCACCGATACCTTAGCCGTCCACTCAGTAGTCTAATATCACTGAGTCTTCTGTGTATCTGAAAACACCACAGAATATCACAAGTTAGTAACTTGTCAATAATAATCCATTCATGTTATAATCATATAACATATCTCGTTACACAATATATCATATCAACATGATAAATAATTATCAAATGGTAATTAACACTTATATCATCTCATTATAAGTATTTAACTTAACCCAAAAATATAGCATACTCATATATGTCCGAAACCTATATTTTTAACAAAGAGTGCCACTAAAGCGTCATTAAAGTGCCACTAAAGCAATATCATATACAATACCAAGTTGACTTTAAATTCTTTTATTAAGTCTCATAACCCTTTAAAATCGTCCACATAGTTATGTATTTCTTTCCAATATAAGTGCCACTAAAACACCGCCTAAGTGTCACTAAAACTACTGTTAAGTGCCACTAAAGTACCTTTCAAGTGAAAGAATAAAATTATCAAAGATGGCACTTAACAATTACGCATTTTCAAAATTTACAAAACACATCTTACCAAAAACACTAAGCAACGCGATCCGGGAAAACAAGGGCAGGATCGCGTTCCCCTTTAGAAATAGTTCTGTAACCATTTTACACCACGAAACGCGATCCGGAAACGAGGGCGGGATCGCGTTCGAAAGAACAAAATCCGACTATAATGAAATAACACTATGGAACGCGATCCGGGTTCAAAGCTGGGATCGCGTTTGCAAATTTAAAAACGACCTGAACTTATCTTCTTGAGTTCAACCCAAATCAAAACCCAAAATAATCCAAACCCAGATTATATAATCGATTCTATACTTCAATCATCATCTATAAACATCAAATATTAACAACTAACATCAACAACATGATTTCCATCTCAATTTCATCTATAAATCATAAACCCTAACTCATTTAATTAAACCAAGTTATTACATATAAATAACACTTACAACTTGGTGAAGAACAAGATGATGATAGTGATGATAATCTGATGATGATGATTAAACAAACAAGATCACAAGCACTTTCTTTCTTTTTCTTCTTTTTGATTTCAATAATATGTATGTATGTATGTTAAAGAGATAGAGATGAGAAGAGATCAAAAAAATGAAAAATGGGGAAAAAGGGTCGGCTCCCCCCTTTTTAACCAACCTCAACCCAGTACAAAATAATACCCCTTCTAAGCCTATTGTCTGGAACCCGAAAACCATTAGCGAGTCCAAACATTTTATTTAACCGTCAGGTTCCACCATTTAAAACAATTAACATTTAATTAGTCACAATAATTCCTGTGACTCTCTCACCTATTTATTTTCAAATAAACCAATAATATAAATTCCTAACTTATTTAAATAATCATTTAAATTCGGAAAAATACCATAAACGTCTAGGCCCGGTAACAGGATGTTACACATACGTCCATAATAACCTGGCCCTTATCCTTCACCTCTGAAGTGTTAGAGGCTTGAAGAAGAAGCTGGATCCATTTTTTTTTAAGTATCTGGTGGAGGTTAGTAGTATGTAAAAAATAGATGTGTGATTATATAGGAAGATTTTGGGTACCTAAAGTGCAAAAAACCTTCTTGCAATAAAATTAGTAATTTACTCAGCATAACAACAAATCCTTCTTGCAATAATAAATATTCAAAAAATGGTATTAAAACCTTCTTGACAATAGCCTGGATCTTGCCATCCTGTATGATATTGAGTACAAAAATTTGGTAACAAAAATAAATAAATAACATTTCAAGATCTAAACACAGATAAAAATAAGAATTGATGTGTGATTATATAAAGAAGGGAATTGAATACGCTGGAGTAGGTGGTGTTGGCTAAAATGGTAATGCATTTTTATAATAGAAAGAAACCCTTTGATTTATCCTGTAAAAGTTTGTGGCGTGTAGATGACAACAATATCTATGGGAAAAGGTAAAAGATATATTTTCATCATTACCTTTTTGCATGCCACCTTTGAGAAATGAAAAAAAAAATGAATTTGAACCAATAAGGTTGTAATTGTGTTTTAATTGTTAATTCATGATTTCCAAATTTGAATAATTCGTTTTTAAGAATAATACAACATGATGACATCAGCACAGTAATGTGGTAGTGACACATCAGCGTATTCGATTGCTTCAATTGGTGCCAAATCAGCTTTATGATGTCAGCGCATCCCCCCTTTAGTAGATAGAATAGATGTACGTGGTATCTGACACATAATCAAAAGTACTATATAATACATTAAAACACATTTTCATTAAAAGTTGGATGCATTAAATATAGCAAACATGAGGCGAGTTCACACAATTAACATCGGTTACAAGTTGGATATATTCTTAAACATTAATCCCTCTAATTTTGACTTCTATTTATTTATTTTTCTACAAGTTTTTATGCATATTAATATGTTTAGTGTATTTCAAAAGAAATTCTTTTAGATGATGTCGTTTGCATTTTCAAATACCTTAAATATCGAGTTTAGAACATTCTTTCACAACGACAATCTAGTAATTATATGAGGTAGACGCCAATTTTGTGTTATACCATAGCAACAGGAGAAGTCGGGATGAGTTCGAATACACGAATATTCAAATATTGGACGCTGAAGATCATTAACCTTAAGCATTGCTCTTAGGAGCAACTATCATAACCCTTCGTAAATTTGTATCGTTAAACATTTTTAAAGGAAAACAAAGCCACCAGTGAATTAGCGCTCAACACATTCCATAAAGTTTTTAACAGAATCCTTAACTAAATTAAAAGAAATACTTAAAAATACGAGTTGCTATTTCAAAGTCTCTACTTTAACCCATTAAATCGATCTAGTGGATAAAATATGAATATGAGGGACGGATGTGTAAATTACCTAGTAATCGTTGGGTTAAAAGAGACCTTTCATGAGATACATGATATCGGCCCGCAGTACGAGCCCAGTTCATTTGCAGACACGTATGGCCTGGTCCAGAAGTGGGGATCACAATTTTGTCCCCCAAGGCCCAAACAAAGTATGGAAGGAGATTTACAGACCGCCGTGCTTTGTACTCTGCAAACCTTGTACTTCTTCCTTATCTACAGTTTCTACCCTCTATTTCTCCTTTTCAAATGCGAATATATCTTTTATGAACTAGTAGAATCATTTGACAGTTTATGAATTATACAGAAAAATAACTCAATAAGAAGAAAGATTTAAAGTGTCGTTAAAATTTTAACACATAGAATAAATATATGCACTTAGATCGTAACAATTCATTGGCCCACACGGGCGAAGCCACATTGAAGGTAAAGGTAGCCGTAACTACGTCCTCATGAAAGAAGTTCGTTTAACTATCGACAACTATGAAGAGATGTACGGCTATGTGTACATATGTTGGCATTAAACAACAAATCTGTAGTTTGTACGCTCCGAATCGAGTCAAACATTCAGCCATTCCAACACATGCAATCCCATCTCTTATGTTTCTAATTAATTACCTTCAAACACACTTCTCACATGTGCATTTCAATCACCAAAACTACATGTCCATTTGTGTTTTCTAAGAAGTTTGATTATCAATAACAATCATTTCATGAGTTGCAATTGTTTCATCTATCAATCGCGCTAGCTACTCGATCACTTGCATCAGCAAAAAGAAGCAAAACAACGAGCATGGACGCATGGTGCATCATGACTTATCGGTTTCATTATGCTTAATAAGATGTTATGGGTCTTGTTTTGTTTTGTTTTTTTGTTTTTTTTTTATAAAAAAGTCAAAGTGAGATTGTTCTTTAGATTCACAATCATAGATATGGGATGCTTTAAGGTTCTCATTTTTAATCCTTTTTAAACACACTTGGCAACATGCAACAATAATAGAGATAAAGACAGGGAATGATGCTTCAAGAGATCGATTTTTATTTTACTTTAGAATAAAAATTAGTTATGGATATTTTATAAGTTTTATAAAAAGATTGTTCTTTTGTTTCACAGTCATACGAGTTGCTTCAAGATTCGTGATATTTAATCTTTTTGAAATACATTTCTCATTCGAATCCAGGATGAAAATTAAGCGGGGTCCATTTTCCTTTAGGATTTTATTTAGGAAAAAACATAACTAGATCACATGAGTTAGGTACCGGGTCGGGTCGGATCAGATCGAATGTTATTCCTAACATTTTCATTAGTTTATCGACTTAAAATGTTTGTAAGACTCGCTTGGACTTATAAAAGGCACACAAACAATTAATATTGTTCTACTTCCTCGGTCTCAGTCAAAGTGTACCTTAACTTTGCACACAGTTTTAAAATTTTTCATTAACTACAATTTTCAACAATCCAATTACATATCTACCCACTAAAGTCTTTTTCAATTGGTTGTAACATGGAAGTGGACATTTATATGGGACAACCCAAAATAGCTAGGTGAACACTTTGGATGAAATGGATGGAGTAAATTAATAAGATTCAAGGTAAAATTCAAAATAGAATGTGTTATTTTTTAGAGAAATTAATCGAAATGCCACTTTTTTAAAAAAGATATATCATTTTTCCCTCGCAAAATTTTTTTGACGATATGCCCCTTCCAATCGCAAATCGCAAATTTGCTTTTGCGACCCGTGCACGTGACTGAATCACTGACGGCATTTTGAGGCCTTCGGCCTTTGCAAATCGTAAATTTGCGATTTGCCATTTGCTTTTGCCACTTTTCCTTATCCAAATTTGCGACTTGCTCATCTCGGGCACAATCAACAAAACGACTTATTTGCGACTTGGTCATCTCGGGTACAATCAACAAAACGACTCGGTCACGGGCAAAAGCAAATGGCAAATCGCAAATTTGCGATTTGCGAAGGCCTCAAAACGCCGTCAGCGACTCGGTCACGTGCACGGGTCGCAAAAGCAAATTTGCGATTTGCGATTGGAAGGGCCATATCGTCAATTTTTTTTTTCGAGGGCAAAACGATATATCTTTCTGGGAAAAGTGACATTTCGATTAATTTCCCTATTTTTTAAGCTCCAAATTTAGGTTATTTTTAGTCAAAAAGACCTATTCAAATAAACTAAACAAAATATTTCATCATGATAAATACGAACTCTTTTTTGCTAATAATAATTTGTGTATTTAAATTGTCAAAAGTAAATCACAAGACGTGGCCTGTAGTTACGACAACTACATACATATTTAAATTATTAAGGTATGATTTGGAAAAGGTATATATTTATAAGGGTTAAAAAAAAGATTAAATATAATGGTAGTTTATTTGGCAAACTAATGGATACTATAAGCGACCTTTGTGGAAAGGTATATAGTTTATTCACACAAAGAGGGTCCAAACTCATTTGCAAGGGGAGTCCACTCATTTACAAGAAGATTTCAATAAAAAAAATTATAGTTTTGTAATAATTTTTTTTTTCTAAGGGTATTTAATAAAAAGATTGTTCTTTTATTTCACAGTCATACGAGTTGCTTCAAGATTCGTGATATTTAATATTTCGAAATACACTTGTCATATGCAATCAAAAAGGAAAAGATAGAGACCGATGCATCAAGACTTATTGATTGATTGATGATTATATTATGGTCATATACGACTTTTATTTCTTAAGATTAGCGTTTTTTGATTATTCCATCTATTAAACACACTCGCTACATTGAATCTGAAAGGATAAGTTACTTCAAGATTAACATTTTTCATAATTTCAAACACATTTGTCACTCGCAATCGAAAATGGAAAAAAGACAGGACATGACACATGAAAACTTATTCGTTATACTATCTGATTGAGAAGGGAATTTATATATCTTACGTTTTTGCTTTTTGCAAAACTTATTCGTTATACTATCTGATTGAGAAGGGAATTTATTGAATGGAAAAAGTTTGGACCACAATGAAGGACAAGCTTGTGTTTAGAGGTCTGCAAAACAATTTGAAGCTTATTATCATTGCCTTAGCCGTATATCCATTCAAAAACAACATTTGGAATGTTGTTAACAGACTTGTAGTTGCAGCAGTTGTATATAATGTATTGCAAGAAAGGAATTATAGACTGTTCAAGAATAAAAACAGATCTGCAGATGAGTTGATCATGCTTATTCAGGAAAATGTGAAGAATAAACTGTTGAATTTGAGAGTAAGAAAATCACAAGCTGTGGCTGGAAAATGGGGTTTAAAGTGGGATAAAATGGCATTTCATAGTGAGTAATTGTGTAGTTTATGCTTATAATGACTTAGGTGTAGCGAGTCATGAAAGATAGGACTGCTTATCTCAAGTATTATAAGTATAGAATTGATTGAATTAGAAGGCTAGATGATAGATCAGCTTGTATAGATGTTGTTTAGAGTTTGCCGTTTGGTAATGGGCAAGGATTGTCTTGCTCATTATTTGAATTCTTTGTAAATTGTTGATGTTTGATATATTAATATAATTTTTTTCACCTTGAAAAAAAAATTTTACAGTTCCCTTCATTCCAATCATACAGGTTGCATCAGCTGATCAGCTTAATCTGTGCCTTTTCTTCTTTCCCTAAACATGTGCTTCTAATTAATTAGACGCAGTGAGGGCAAATTTAATACAGTAAGTTGGGTGTCAACTCAGTCCCAAATTAGAAATTGAACAAATCAGTGGCGGATCTAGGAATGTGAGAATGGGTATGCACTATATAGTATGGGCAAAAACATTTTTTTTACACGAGTCAAAGGTAGAGGTGTTTGTTGGGTCGGGTTTTGGGGTTTCAATTTGACTTTCCAGTTGAATTTTTATTTTACCGGGTAAAAATAAGTATTAAACTAAATCACTTTCAAATTGAACTGAACCAACCTAAAACGTATCCGATTTAGCTGCAACTTGAAGCTTAAAATTCTAATTTGATTCGCAGTCTTAGTTTTGGAAAACATTATATGATAAATTAATATAAAACTCATTGAAACCTATACATTAGAGTTCTTTTAAAAGTTAGTTCACGGGAAAAGTAAAGAATAGAAAAGTTTGTTATAACTTGGCGAGAATACATGCTCGGTTGAATGGAAAATCCAAAGAATGAGCCATAAAAGTTGTAACGGAGAGAAGAACGAAAATATAGAAACGCAAATGAAACTAAAAACCAACATAACGTCTTCTAATGGCGTAAAAATAATTCCCATTAAATATCATTTGTATACGTTACAATAAAGTCGTACAGTGTATTACTTTATCACTTGGTACGTAAGTTACCATCTATTCTCGAAGAAATAGAGAAACATAGCTCTCAAGTCTCATTTCATTTTACTCTCCTTCATAAGTATTAAACATCAAATTTTTAACTAATAAATTGTAACTATTGTTCTTCTTATGTGATATGTGATAGTTTGTTAACACTTTGTTTATTTTTTCATTTTACGTTAATTTTATTTGCATTAATTGAATTTTGAAAAACCTTGAAACAAAAATAACATGGGATTATTGTTTGGTTATACATTCAACTTTACAATTATTATTATAATTGTATGCGTTCAACTTACATACCCTCTATTGTATGGGGTGAATCATATATAAACTCCATTGTATATACCTATTTTATGAGGTAAACCTCCTAAACAATCTAAGTAATACGATGTAAACTAGACATTCTAAAAACTCTATTAGAAAGGTTCATCTCATACAAATATAGAGTATGGAAGTTGGGAGTATACAATATAGTTTTTAGAAGGTTCATCTCATACAATATATGGTACGAAAGTTAGAAGCATACAATAATAAATAGTGTAAAGTTGAGTGCATAACTAAACAATAAACCCAATTAATATATATTCAGGGTGTTCACCACTTTTTGATAGGGTATGCATTGTTTAAAAACTTTACTAGAAACAACTAAAAAAAATATTTTTTTACACTACATGTTGGAGCCTTAGGGTATGCAAGTGCATACCCAAAGTTACAAGTATATCCGCCACTGTGAACAAATATATAGATGTCTGTAAAAAAAAAGTGCATGACTGCTCTCTCTGGAGCATCTACTTTGGGTTTAGTTTGGGTCCTAACATCTTATGCGTCTGAAAGTTCAATACGTATGAACATATATCAATCATAGTTGTTGACTCGTGTATCGTTTCGTGTCTCGTTTTCTCGATTTTTGACTCGTGTATCGTATCGTGACTCGACTCGTAAGAGTGACAATCAAGAAATTTTTATATATAAAATTTATGATTTGTATGTAAAAATATAGTATTAGTTGATAATATAAGTACATTTTTACTATAATATTACAATTACGCTAGTTTCGAGTCATAGACTCATAGTTCAAGCACCACAAAGTAACAAAAATGTGACTTTGAGATGAAAAACAAACTATTATTTGGGTTTTTTGCTTGTTAGATAAAAAACTTCAACATTGAGATAAATTAAAACTCCAAATTTAATATTTCTTTTTCCAAAATATCTTTTCGAGGACTACTTTGTTATTATTTAATTTGTTTAAGTTGATTTTTAGTAGTTTAGGTGTGATTTGAATGATAACCGAGTAAAAAAGTATACACATCACGAATCGTACGAGACACGAGTCGATACGTCTCAGAACAAGTCGGACCGGAATTTGCGAGTCAAGCTACGAGTCAAGTAAACTTACGAGTCAAAATCCGATATGTCTCATTTTAGGGCAAAACCGAGACGTATCGTACGAGTCGTCTCGTGACTCGTACGATACTAACAACTATGATTATCAATATTCGCCTCACATCATATAATTAAATGACCAAAATGAACACAAATTAAAAGGGTAACATACTAGCTAACATGTTTAAGAAGATATATACTGTATATCTCAAGAAAATATTCATTGCTTATTACAGTTGCAAACGTATATAATACAATACAGATACTTCAAATTGTAAATTAAAATGCATACATTAAACCAAGATTATATTGTTTTATTTTATCTCCGTCCCTTCCTTTGTTCATTATTACTAAAGTTGCATAGATATTCAGAATAATATTTGAGAAACTTCATACGATAAACTAATATCGTTTGAAATACCTCAGATACGTACATTCCATATATGCATCATAAATGTATAAATAATCATCTTCGACGAGCAGCATTTTCTCTTTGGGCATTATAATACACAGCAGCAACTGGTAACCCTAAACCATGTTCTTGAGAGAAGCTTCGAGTGTTGAAATGGTCTCTTGAAGCTGGTGGACACACTGATTTCCTTGCTTTTTGCTTGAATAATAAGAACACATAACGGTGAATCCCTATCACCGGCTTTGGTGTCTCATAGCTCACAATCTCCCTTCCTGATATATATACAATTAATCTAATCAATAAAATGAATAAAAGATGACGAATTTAAATTTTATTCATGGATATGAAAAGAAATTATAATGGTAGGTACCAAAGGAAGCATCAGTGGTACCAGGAATGTCAGTAACGATCCTGCAACATAAGATTTGACCCAATTTGTTCATATTCAAGAAAAGTTATATGGTACTTATATACCATAGAATTATAATAATATTCTTATAATTAAGATAAATTGAAGATAAAATTCATTAAGCTGACCAGTGAAGATGTTCTCTTAGGTAAGGATCACTTGGGCCCGGAACATCTGGATCAGTCATGATCTTCAAGTTCAGACAAAAAAATGTTAGCACACAGAAATAGATAAAATGTAAAATTTTATGTAAGTACATATGTATAAAGAAAAACAGGAGATGAAGAGGTTACAAGAGTATAAGCAGATCTCATGTCTTCACCTCCAATATCGACACGAGGTTTATAAGTGATTAGATTAGGCATGAGCTCATGGCCATTAGAGACCGTCTTATTGAGATTATAAGTTACACTCAACTCAACACTTGGTGTGAATGTGTCCACCACTTCTCCTATGACTCTTCCTACTGCAAGTGGCTCAATCATCCTTGACATGACGCTGAGAGAACTGTAGTAAAGAGTAGAAAGATTTTGGTGGATGTTAATGTATTCTTGAAGCACGTACTAGCTAATTAAGTGAAATTGTCAGTAAATGGTTTGAGTTGTATTTGATGCTAAAAAGTCTTTTTATAGAGAAAGAAAATTGAAAAACTGCACAAATATGGAGGGCTTAAAAGGATTTAAGAGATTCAGGAGCATAAAGTTTTACCAAATTTGGAAAGTTTTCTATAAGTACTTGCAAAAGAGATCCTATTCAAAGTCCTTTCATCAAACCCTTTTTCCATATAAGGAAGTTCCTCATGTCTAAAGCGTATCGGTTACTCAAGAATATATTGCAAATCAAGAATAAAGGTTTTCACTTTTCTCCCTTGTTTCCACTTCCTTTCTTAGAATAATCACATAATGTTGCAGAAGAATGAGAATTATAGTGCTTTATAGAAACTAAAAATGGAAACAAAAAGCCTTTATTGAAGCCCGGGGATCGGTGTCCGTACGTGTAATTAATGGATCCGAACTTTCCGCTTATGCTTTGCATTTAAAGAAACGTATCGATCATTCTAGACATGTTTTTTTAGCTAGAGAATGTTCCCAACATTTCCCATCCATCTTTAGTGCCAATTTCTGTTTGTCTGGAGGCTGCTTTAAACCTTAATATAATGAAAATTTGGCAGCCCACAGTTCAAGCATATCACAGAACAGAAGTGCCAAATACAAATTAAGTACATGAAATAGAAACAAGAATCTGCAAATGATTCATTGCAGCTATATTCAGTTCTCTAGAGACCTAAGTGGCTAAGAGCACATGAAGATTACATATATTTTTTTATCTTAATGAAGGCTGCAAGTAATTGGACTTGAAATAACCAGCCCAATTAAAGCAGTAATGATTCCATCATGAACTGCATGCAGGCCTAGCTAAAATCTATCAGATCAAGTATCAACAGTGGCATATAAAGTATGGAAGGAGATTTAGAGACCGCCGTGCTTTCTGCGAACCTTGTACTTCTTCCTTATCTACAGTTTCTACCCTCTATTTCTCCTTTTCAAATGCGAATATGAACTAGTAAAATCGTCTGACAGTTTATGAATTGTATAAAGAAATAAGATTAAAGATTTAAAGTGTCGTTAAAATTTTAACACATAAAATAAATATATGCACTTAGATCGTAACAATTCAGTGCCCCACAGAGGAAAAGCCACATTGAAGGTAAAGGTAGCCGTAACTACGTCCTCATGAAAGTTGCTCGTTTAACCATCGACAACTAATAAGAGATGTACGGCTATGTGTACATAAGTTGGCATTAAACAACAAATCTGTGGTTTGTACGCTCCGAATCGAGTCAAACATTCTGCCATTCCAACACATGCAATCCCATCTCTTATGTTTTTAATTAACTACCTTCAAACACACTTCTCACATGTGCATTTCAATCACCAAAAGTACATGTCCATTTGTGTTTTCTAAGAAGTTTGATTAACAATAACAATCTGCTTTTCATGAGTTGCAATTGTTTCATATATCAATCGCGCTAGCTACTCGATCACTTGCATCAGCAAAAAGAAGCAAAACAACGAGCATGGACGCATGGTGCATCATGACTTATCGGTTTCTGTTAGATATAAAGCGTGTGCGGAAGCAAAGATTAAACCTCAACAATAATCAACCAATAATATCGTAACGAAAGTAAATAAAAGAACACAAATGATTTACGTGGAAACCCTCAATTTAATGGGAGAAGAAACCACGGGCGACGACCACGAACAATCCACTATAATAATAAAGAGTACAAAACCTTCAATGGTATTTAGGCCAATTAAAGTATAAAGGAGAATTGAATAATTCTCAAGAACTACTCTTAAACTAGGAATTAAAATAGTGATTGAATATATATATATATATATATATATATATATATATATATATATATATATATATATATAGGGATGGGATCCTTAAAGAACCATGTAAATTGAAGAAACCAGGGAACAAAGGGTAGAAGAGGAAATCAATTATTTATCTTTCTTTCATTTATGTTTCGGTTACGCTTTTTAATCTCTCATATCTATATCCACGATTCACTATTTTTATATATACCAACATCAACACAAAAACCATCGTTGCCTTCATCTTTTAACACTCTCCATCTAGAGTTTCTCGCAAAAGCGATGATATCAATTCCATCGAAAGCACTAACAATTAGTGACGAGCAAAATTGATAGGTCTCCGGGTGTGACTATCACGACTAGAATTCTGCTGTTTGCTCTCATTATTGATCTACAAAACATCTTATCTCACTATTGATCTCGGAGGGTCGTGTAAAATAGTTAACATCGATGGTTACGTTAAAACATTGCGAACCGGGAAATTTGATATCGTTGTTCTAACAATTACAAATCTGCGATTTAGTGTTCATCTTGACAAAACTCGATCTTTAATATTTAATCGATGAGTTTCACCACGTGATGGCATGGTTCCGAATCGAAACGTCAGATAATGAAAATCTGTTTGGGCTTTGGAATTTGATTCAGTGATGAATATTGAGAATTCGGTGAAGAACATTGAGAAATCAGTGACGAATATTGAACTTTGATGGAGCATCAATGATGAATATCGAGCATTGAATCAGTGATGAACATTGAACATCAATGATGAATATAGCATTTTTGGAATTTTTATGTTACATATTCACTGATGAATATAGAAGATTCATTGATGAATTTTGCCACCTTGTTCTTCTAGTTGTTAAAATCCACCAACGTACATTCACTTTACATTCAAATGATCTTATCTATATTTTTCTATTGTAATGAACATCATTGATGAAAACCGACGAGTTACCATACTATAAGCATGTAAAAATAAAACGAATAAGTAGTTTATGTAATAATGTAAATATAAAAGTAACTATGAATATCGGGCTTTTAACGATGAATATCGGGAATCTAATGATGAATATCGGGCATTTGATCAACGATGAATACCGGTATTCATCATAGTGATGAATACGTACAAAAATTGTATATAATATATGTTCATCAATGTATGTTCTTTGAAGAATATTACATAGTTTAAATTCAAAAATTCAGTAGCATGTTAGGATTATACCAAAAAAATTCAGTAGCGCATTAATTTGATCAACGATGAATATCGGTGTTCATCATAGTGATGAATACGTACAACAATTATATTCAATAGAAAAAAACGTTTATTTATTCAATGTAACATTTTAGTAAAAATATTAATCTAATTGAGGATATTAATTTCAATCAAAATTGAAGAAACGGGGATATTCTTTGTTTTTGAAATTTTTAAAGCCCGATGGTAATTAAATGTGTTCGAGGAAAACTTAATACCCAATTTACCCTTGAGGCTTTTAAATAACAACTTTACTACAAAAGTGTCATACTCTTTTGCAGCCACAGATCAATTTGATCCAATAGCTAACAAGTGGTTCTCTCGTTCTCTCTGATATATTAGTTCCTTGTAGATCCTATCCCTATATATATATATATATATATATATATATTGCTTGGAGAATAAAACGTACGAATCGAAAGATGGCAGTAAAGAAATCCGTACGTATGTATTGTGTCTTTAATTAATGGGCATGATCTCCATGTATATAGAAGGGTAATATACGTACGCACCAAGTAAACTTAGAGCACAAGGATATAATCCTTGAATTTAGGCCCTATCTTTTTTACTTTTGGGACACGTTTCCAACAATCTCCTCCTTGAATCAAAAGTCATAACTCTTATCGTTGTTGTCGCCGCACCCCGAAGGGTATTAAATACCAATGACACCAACTACGTCCGAGCAATGTTTGAGCTTAGTTGTGTGGAGAACTTTAGTCAACATATCAGCACGATTGTCGTTTGTATATATTTTATCGACAATCACTTCTCCTTTCTCAACGATACCTTGGATAAAATGGTGTCTTATTTCAATATGTTTTGTCTTAGAATGAAACTTGTTGTTCTTAGTTAAGTGCACGGCACTTTGATAATCCCAATAAACAACAAGTACATCTTGAGATAGACCAAGTTCATTCACCATGCCTTGGAGCCATACAACTTCTTTCACTCCCTCGGTAGTAGAAATATATTCTGCCTCAGTGGTTGACAAGGCTGCGATAGCTTGCAAAGACGAATACCAACTGATAGCAGAACCACAATGAGAGAATATATATGAAGAAAGACACTTTCTTTTATCGAGGTCACCTCCATAATCGGGAATCAACATATCCTACTACACCATTCGAACTAGCCTGATCTTTCTCAAAAGATAACCCAATATTGCTAGACCCTTTCAAGTAACGAAGGATCCATTTAACGACTTCCCAATGCGCCTTACCCAGATTATGCATGTATCTACTCACCACACTAATGGCATGCGCCAAATCAGGTCGGGTGCAGACCATAGCGTACATAAAACTACCAACTGCACTAGAATATGGGATAAGAGACATATGCTTCTTGTGTTCCTCGGATACAGGGCACTGATCAGATGACAGCTTAAAATGTGGTGCAAACGGAGTAGCAACATGTTTACAATTACTCATGTTAAATCTTTCAAACACTTTAAGAATATAATCAGTTTGAGATAAAGTAAGTTTACCCACTTTACGATCTCGTTGAATTTCCATGCCTAAAATCTTCTTAGCAGCTCCCAAATCTTTCATCTCAAATTCGCTACTAAGTTGATTCTTTAACTCCATGATGTGGACTTTATTATGTGCCGCAAGTAACATATCGTCCACGTAAAGTACTAAATAAAGAAAAGATCCATCCGGAAATTTTCAAAGATAAACACACTCATCATAGCTACAACGATCATAGCCATGATTAATCATGAAGGAGTCAAACCTTTTATACCACTGTCGAGGCGATTACTTTAAACCGTATAGTGACTTTTTCAATTTGCAAGCATAGTCCTCTTTTCCGAGAACTTCAAAACCCTCGGGTTGCCGGATGTAAATTTCTTCTTCAAGATGACCATGAAGAAAAACAGTTTTCACGTCCATCTGTTCTTGCTTTAAATCTTGCAAAGCAACAATAGAAAGTAAAAATATAATAGAAGTATGACGAACAACAAGGAAGAATACCTCATTAAAATCAATACCCTCACGTTGATCAAAACCACGAACCACAAATCGTGCTTTGTACCTCTTACTTTCAACCCCGGGAATTCCATCTTTGATCTTGAATAACCACTTGCAGCTTCTCACTCGTTTCTCCTTAGGAAGTTTAACCAACGCTCATGTTTCATTCTTGTGCAAACTTTCGACCTCTTCTTGCATAGCTACAACCCATTTATCACTTTCATTACTTGAGATTGCCTCATAATAATTTTTAGGCTCACAATTCTCACTATAAGTTGCAGCAACAAAGGCATAAGCAACCATGTCACATTCATAATCCTCAAATCTCGGAGGTCTATGAATTTGCCACCTTTCATGATCCTGAGCCAAGAGATACTCGATTTGAGGCTGATTTTGTGGACTAGTAGGTACGGCGCCATCAACTTGGGTTTCAACATCGACTTCAAACTTCACCTTACCAGTTGTACTATCATCAACGGTACCAGAATTTTGAGATGACATGTGATCTTTGGATGGATTCAAGAAAACGTCTTCATTAAAGGTTACATCTCTACTATGGATGATCTTACGATACTTAGGATCGGGGCACCAAACACGATAACCTTTAACCCCAGATCCGTAACCCAATAAAACGCATTTAACGGCACGAGGAGCTAACTTTCTCTCATTTACATGGATATAAACAGGACATTCAAAAATTCTGAGATGTGAATAATCAACTGAATTACCTGTCCATAATATCTCCGGAATATTTCTATCAAGATACTTGTGTGGAGTGTGGTTTATCAAATATGTTGCGGTTGTTGTAGCTTCAACCCAAAAATCCTTCTCCAGTTTGGCATGAGAAAGCATGCATCGTACTTTCTCCATTATGGTCCTATTCATTCTTTTCGCAACGCCATTTTGTTGCGGTGTCCTAACAAGTGTGTGATGTCGGGCAATGCTTTCTTTTTGACATAAAGCATTAAATTTTCATCACAAAACTCAAGACCATTGTCAATCCTCAACTTCTTGATCTTTCGTTCAGTTTGGTTTTAGATCAAGACTTTTTACTCCTTAAAAGTGGGAAACACCTCATCTTTGTGCTTCAAGAAAAATGCCCAGACTTTATGAGAAAAGTCATCAATAATGGTCAACATATATCGTTTACCTCCATGAGAGGTAACAGGAGACGGCCCCCATAGATCCGAATGGATGTAGTCAAGAGTACCCTTGGTTCTATGTATACTGGAAGAAAAGCTGACATTTTTCTGCTTGCCAAACACACAATGTTCACAGAACTCAAGGTTGCATGGATTCTTTAGGAGACCTTTCTTGGCTAGAATATTCATGCCCTTCTCGCCCATGTGACCTAGGCGATAATGCCAAAGCTTAGAATCATCCGAGTGAGATTTTGATGTGGCAACTGTAGCAATACCAACAAATGTAGTTCCTTGTAGTACATATAAACCAAGTGATTGAATTGCCTTCATTAACACCAAAGCTCCTTTGAATAGTTTCATAACTCCATCTTGACCTGAGTACTTATATCCATTAGCCTCGAGAGTGCTTAGAGATAAAAGGTTTCTTTTTAAGTCAGGAACATGTCGAACCCAGTGACGGTCCTAACAACACCATCATGCATCTTGATCAGAATATTACCCTTCCTGATAACAGGACAAACAATGATTCCCCATATACACATTACCACCACTAAAAGATTCATAAGTAGCAAACCAACTTCGATGGGGAGTCATATGGAAGGTACAACCAGAGTCAATTATCCAATCATCTTTGGATCTTTCGGTGTCAATAGCCAAGTATACGTCACCATCAGACTCCACCTCAGCAACAACTACCTCGGCGGATTTATCGGGTTTCTTGTCATTATTCCCTTTACCTTCTCTCTCTAACTTGTTCTTCAACTTGTAACAATCAGAAATAATATGTCCAACTTTCTTGCAATACTTGCAAGCCTTGTTTGAATATTTCCCGCATGATTGTGACCGATGTTTCTTATTGTTATTACTACTCTCGCCTCGTTCAGAATTTCAGCCTCTTGCAACCAATCCTTCACCACTTTCCAGTTCGGTATCATCATCATACTTTTTCTTAGACAACTAGGCAGATTTGACATCATCAAACGATAATGTATCACGATTACCATATAGCATGATTTCCTTGAAGTGTTTATAAGACGCGGCAAAGAGATAACCAATAATACCGCCTTATCCTCGTCATCAATATCAACATCTAGATTCTCCAAGTCAATGAGAATACTATTAAATTCATCTAGATGATCTTGAATGGGTGTGCCCGGTTTCATACGGAAAGTATAGAGATGATCCTACAAGTGAAGCTTATTTGCAAGACTCTTTGTCATATAAAGAGATTCCAACTTGAGCCATAAACTAGCCGCAGTTTTCTCATGTATAACCTCTCGGAGAACTTCTCGAGTTAGAAAAAGTTGGATCATGGCGAGAGCTTTCTCGTCTAATTCTTCCCAATCATCATCCGACGTGCCTGCCGGTTTGTGAGCCACGCCCCTAAGGGCTTTCTTGTATCCGTGATGCGTTAGTATCGCTTGCATGTGAACTTTCCAAATAGCAAAACTAATCTTGCCATCAAACTTATCAATATCAAATTTGGTGACCATTGTGACGTGGCTCTGATACCACTTGTTAGATTTAAAGCGTGTGCAGAAGCAAAAATTAAACCTCAACAATAATCAACCAATAATATCGTAAAGAAAGTAAATAAAAAACACAAACGATTTACGTTGAAACCCTCAATTTATTGGGAGAAAAACCCACGGGCGACGACCACGAACAATCCACTATAATAATAAAGAGTACAAAACCTTCAATGGTATTTAGACCAATTGAAGTATAAACGAGAATTGAATAATTCTCAAGAACTACTATTAAACTAGGAATTAAAATAGTGATTGAATATATATATATATATATATATATATATATATATATATATATATATATATATGTATGTATATATATTGCTTGGAGAATAAAACGTACAAATCGAAAGATGGCAGTAAAGAAATTCATACGTGTGTATTGTATGGGTATTGTGTCTTCAATTAATGGGCATAATCTCCATATATATATAGAAGGGTAATATACGTACTATACGTACCAAGTAAACTTACAGCACAAGGATATAATCCTTGTATTTAGGCTCAATCTCTTTTACTTTTGGGACACGTTTCCAACGTTTACATTATGCTTAATAAGATGTTATGGGTCTGTTTTGTTTTTTTTTTTTTTTTTTTTTAAAAGAAAAGTCAAAGTGAGATTGTTCTTCAGATTCACAATCATTGATATGGGATGCTTTAAGGTTCTCATTTTTAATCTTTTTTAAACACACTTGGCAACATGCAACAATAATAGAGATAAAGACAGGGAATGATGCTTCAAGAGATCGATTTTTATTTTACTTTAGAATAAAAATTAGTTATGGATATTTTATAAGTTTTATAAAAAGATTGTTCTTTTGTTTCACAGTCATACGAGTTGCTTCAAGATTCGTGATATTTAACCTTTTTGAAATACACTTGTCATATGCAATCAAAAAGGAAAAGATAGAGACCGATGCATCAAGACTTATTGATTGATTGAAGATTATATTATTGGTCATATACGGTTTTTATTCCTTAAGATTAGCGTTTTTTGATTATTTCCATCTATTAAACACACTCGCCACATTGAATCTGAAAGGATAAGTTACTTCAAGATTAACATTTTTCGTAATTTTTAAACACATTTGTCACTCACAATCGAAAATGGAAAAAAGACGGATATGATACATGAAAACTTATCCGTCATACTACATGATTAAGAAGGGAATTTATATATCTTACGTTTTTGCTTATCGCAAAATTACAGTTCCCTTCATTCAAATCATACAGGTTGCATCAGCTTAATCTGTGCCTTTTCTTCTTTCCCTAAACATGCTTCTAATTAACTAGATGCAGTGACGGTAAATTTAATAGTGAGTTTAGAACTTTTTTTGATCAGAGTCCCACATTAGAACTTGAACAAAGATATACAGATGTCTGTAAAAAAGTGCATGATTACTCTCTCTAGAGCATTTACTTTGGGTTTAGTTCGAGTCCTAACATCTTATGCGTCGAAAGTTCAATGCATATGAACATATATATCAATATTCGCCTCACATCATATAATTAAATGACCAAAATGAACACGAATATAAAGGGTAACATACTAGCTAACATGTTCAAGACCATATATATATATCTCAAGAAAATATTCATTGCTTATTAGATATGCAAACATATATAATACAAAATTACTTCAAATTGTAAAATAAAATACATACATTAAACCAGGATTATTATATTGTTTTATTTTTTGTTCATTATTACTGAAGTTGCATATATCTTTATAATAATATTTGAGACACTTCATACGATAAACAAATATCGTTTAAGTTACCTCATATACACTAGATATATGCATCATAGATTCATATAATCATCTTCGACGAGCAGCATTTTCTCTTTGAGCATTATAATACACAGCAGCAACTGGTAACCCTAAACCATGTTCTTGAGAGAAGCTTCGGGTGTTAAAATGGTCTCTTGAAGCTGGCGGACACACCGATTTCCTCGTTCTTTGCTTGAATAATAAGAACACATAACGGTGAATCCCTATCACTGGCTTTGGTGTCTCATAGCTCACAATCTCCCTTCCTGATATATAATTAATCTAATCAATAAAATGCATATATAATAGACGATGAATTTAAATTTTATTCATGCATATAAAAAGGAGTTAATTCCCATTTTGTGTTTCTTTTTTAGAACTTAGAAATTTGTATGTCTTTACACATATTTAGTTTCCAACCTATGTTTTTCCTTTCAAACCTGACAAAAAGTACAAACCAGAAATATTATTTTCAAGAGTTAATTCTCTCTCCTCCTCCTTATGTCATTCTAGATTTCACCATTTTCTTTCATCTTTAATTCAAACTTTCATGTTCTTTACAGCACCTCCGGTGCATCATATATTTCAAAGTTTAAAGTAGTGTTACATCATTGTCACATCAGCTTTAATATTTTTACACAAAACATCTACAGTCCATTAAACTTTACACAGTTTAGAGTTATGCCACATCATTATCCTATTTATCATTTACATGTAATGTTTTATATTCATGTATTGCCAGAAAGTTTCATGTACTCCCAAATGGAATATGTGATGCATTACCAAGTTGTACGTTTGGCTTTTTGTATAGTACACTATAACTAGGCAGCAGAATCAGGGAGTACATACTCAATAAACAAAGGCCATGTCATTGTGGTCTCTTGCCCAAAACCGGGAATTTGCCGCGTGTGGAATTTGCCGCCAAAGTGGTCTTAACAAGAGAAAATGTCCGTGTTCTCAACCTAACTAAAACGATTTGTGTAATTTTAGTGAAGTTCATTATGAGTTCTAGATATGCATGCTTTTATTGTTTTTATGTCGAATAGTAAGAGTTCAATTCTGAACCTATATTTCTATGCTGAGTATTTATATGATTAACTGGTAATAGTTACGTAGATATTATATATACGCATGCATGTTATTGAATTTAAATAGTAAATAAATTACTCATTCATCTCACTCATGTTTTAGGTAGATATATTAAATAAAGGGTAAATTAATGGTTTACTGATGATAAAAATAAGAGATAATTGAAATTATTAGAAAAGTCAACAAAAAGGACAAAACTATAGATAAAGAAAAGAAGAAAGGAGAGAGACAATCATATAATGGGAAGTAGTTTTTCAAAAATACATACAGATTTCCAACTCTGATAAAAGAAACACTAACAGGGAATTAACTCTATAAAAAGAAATTAAAATGGTACGTACCAAAGGAAGCATCAGTGGTACCAGGAATGTCAGTAACGATCCTGCAACATAACATTTGGCCCAATTTGTTCATATTCAAGTGAAGTTATATGGTACTTACATACCATAGAATTATAATAACTTTCATATAATTAAGATAATTGTGAAGGAAAAATCATTAAGCTGACCAGTGAAGATGTTCTCTTAGGTAAGGATCACTTGGGCCCGGAACATCTGGATCAGTCATGATCTTCAAGTTCAAACAAAAAAATGTTAGCACACAGAAATAGATACAATGTAAAGTTTTATGTAAGTACACATGTATAAAGAAAAACAAGAGATGAAGAGGTTACAAGAGTATAAGCAGATCTCATGTCTTCACCTCCAATATCGACACGAGGTTTATAAGTAATCAGATTAGGCATGAGCTCATGGCCATTAGAGACTGTCTTATTGAGATTATAGGTTACAGTCAAGTTAACACTTGGTGTGAATGTGTCCACCACTTCTCCTATAACTCTTCCTACTGCAAGCGGCTCAATCATTCTTGACATGATCGATGCTGACAGAACTGTAGTAAAGAGTAGAGAGATTTTGGTGGATGTTAATGTATCTCTTGAAGCACTAGCTAATTTTATGAAATTGTTAGTAAATGGTTTGAGTTGTATTTGATGCTAAAGAGTCTTTTTATAGAGAAAGAAAATTGAAAAACAGCACAAATATGGAGGGCTTAAAAGGATTTAAGAGATTCAGAAGCATAAAGTTTTACCAAATTTGGAAAGTTTTCTATAAGTACTTGCAAAAGAGATCCTATTCAAAGTCCTTTAATTAAACCTTTTTTCCCATATAAGGAAGTTCCTCATGTCTAAAGCTTATCGGTTACTCAAGAATATATTGCAAATCAAGAATAAAGGTTTTCACTTTACTCCCTTGTTTCCACTTCCTTTCTTAGAATAATCACATAATGTTGCAGAAGAATGAGAATTATTGTGCTTTATAGAAACTAAAAATGGAAACAAAAAGCCTTTATTGAAGCCCGGGGATCGGTGTCCGTACGTATAATTAATGGATCCGAACTTTCCGCTTATGCTTTGCATTTAAAGAAACGTATCGATCATTCTAGACATGTTTTTTTAGCTAGAGAATGTTCCCAACATTTCCCTACCATCATTAGTGCCAATTTCTGTTTGTCTGGAGGCTGCTTTAAACCTTGATATAATGAAAATTTGGCAGCACATAAAGTTTGGGCATAACTTTTGATGTGGTGCATTGTTAACAGTCAAATAAGTAGAACTAACTGAAGGCATGAAACCCAGTTCAAGCATATCACAGAACAGAAGTGCGAAATACAAATTAAGTACATGAAATAAAAACAAGAATCTGCAAATGATTTAATGCAGCTATATTCAGTTCTCGACTCTAGAGACCTAAGTGGCTTAGAGCATATGAAGATTACATATATATTTTTATCTTAATGAGGGCTGCAAGTTATTGGACTTAAAATAACCAGCCCAATTAGGCAGTAATGATTCCATTATGAAGTGCATTCAGGCGTAGCTAAAATCTATCAGATCAAGTATCAACAGTGGCGTATAAAGATGGAATATATACAATTGTTTAACTTGGTGAACGGTTGTTTAAATTTATTAATGATCGATATGAATTATATATGGTAGATCCATGATCGGAACAAGTATAGTTTGTTCTTTAATTTTCGATCCTGATCTCATGATTGTCAACTAGATCATCTCTAATTCATCCTTTTTGTTTCCCTTCTAATTATATAAGTTTTCAAGTCTTCACACAAAATGTGGATTCTTTGGCAGTGGTACATAATACGCACATAATTGCTGATTATATATGATATCCCTTATTTTGAGACTCTGGCGGCTGGCCTGGGCGTTTGCTTGAACCACCATACCTTAAAGTTCCTCTGCTTTTGGAAAATAGAAGTCAGCTTAAAAAAGTTTAACAGTTTAAGAAAGTAATGAAATTTACCTTCATCTAATCTAACTGTTATAGCTTGTCTAATATACATTTGTCAAGGGATAGTCTGTATATACGAATGAATTATATAGCACTTTGAAATTGACGACAATATCAACAGAGGTTGTTTATCATCTTTCATCGTCTCACAAAGGTTAATAACGATCTTATCCTCAAACTTCCCAGTTTGGTGGTAAACCATTACTACTAACCATATAAAAATATTTTTATACCATCGTTTTGTCATCATTACCTTGTAAACAATAATTAGAGCAATCGATCTCAATATCACTAGTAATGATCGTAGATGTATATCTTTACTAATATATTATACATTAGGGCTTAGGCCTTAGGGTCTGGGAATGCACTAAACTTGTTTCTGAAATCAATTGTGTGTATCATATTTACACTCGTCATTTTTAATGCATCCAACTTTTAAAAATGGTGTTTTAGTGTACTTTGGTGATTTTTTGATGATGTGTGGAACTCTCATGATGCCACATGGCACTTTAAACGAGCGACACATCACCAAAATACACTAAAACACTCTTTTTTAAAGTTTGATACATTCAGAATGACGAGTGTAAGTATGATATACACAATTGATATCGGACACAAGTTTAGTGCATTGCCAGACACTAAGCCCTATACATTAAAGCCTTATGTTTTATGCAATTCCAACCATATAAGCGACTTAAATGGGCACACATATTGGAATGGATACAAATAAATCGAGCAAATGGTATATTCAGATTTGTCAGGAACTTTATGTATCACAATCTATTACTCCGTACAAGATAGAACCATACCTAATTTGGATGCGGGCGCATTGATGGTGGAAGCTTCATAGCTAATCTTTGCTTTGGAGATTTATTAGATAGTACTAGAGTAGCTAGCTGAGGATGTCAACCATGTAATGTGATGTAGGTCAAGTGTTCAATATCGACTTTTGGTCCCCTCTTTGGACATATAGATTGTAAACAAACCTAAAGCCAACTGGCCAAGCCCTTCACGTGGTTCATGGCTCATCCCATGTCACATCACAGTTGGATTATATTTTATAGCTAGTATTGTTCATGGTTTAGAAACGTATTATCTGTGATACAAAATTTAAGATAACCAAATTCCTCATCTTCATCAAATATATCATGTGTACACAAGTACTACGACTTGACCAGCTCATGTCCCAAATCCCAATCGCCTTGGCTATTGATATGTTTTTATGTTCTTGCCATAACATCAAGGAGATGAGAACTCACAAAAAAGCCAAGGAGGTATACGTTTCGACACAATCTAAACTTCTTCATTAGACCAGTTGGTCTAAGGGTAGTCCAGTTAGCCCCTAATTTTACGCCTTGTCCAGTGTCCACAGGTTGATTCCATTACAAATGTACATGACCCAGAATCCCATATAGCTAGTGAAATTGAATCAAAGTACCAAACACCAAGAAAATCAGCTAGCAGGCCACCGCCCCACCTCATCTAGCTATCATGTGAAGTCAAAATCATTCCAGAGTAACTGTTAAGTGAAGCAAACAAATTCGCGAAATTAATCAAAAAATATATCATGGCCATAAGGTATTCTTATTAACAAGTAACAACAAATATTGTAACAATCCGAGTCTTGACAATCAGCATATAATCCAAATCCAGTAAATATACCTAACACTCTAAAGATTGAATGTATTTAATGACAGATTATAACAAGCCCTCTAGCTAAGTTTTTACAGTTTCATGGATCCAATTTGCTCTAACTAGCTAGCACTGCTGACTTAATTAGATTATTCAACTACAATGATATAGAAAGCCTAAGAAGTTTCTCGTACTAGTCCCCACAACACCAGATTCCATAGGTAACTATATGCATATATCCAACCGATCATGATAACGCCTTCCGATCCAACCAATGACATTGTTTCATCATCTCCGATGATTCCTTACCATCCAGCTGCTCAGATTTAACATCAGATAAAGGCTGTTGCAGGTGCAGTTCGTTATACTGGTCCGCCGCTTCACTGTAGCTTCCCTCCCTCACACGTTTCACACCTATTGGTACACCAAATAACCTAGGGCTGATATCCTCCTCATGTTCCATAACTCCTCCGTTGCTACCGCCACCATCACTGTCACCCGAAGCACGTTTTAACGGCAAGAGATCCAGCTGTTTAACGGCGGTTGACTCCGATGAATTAGTTGCGTAATTTGACATCATTACATAAATACTATTGCATAAACTCTTCATTTGATTTAATTCCTTGTTCAGTTGAACATTTTCTCTTTTTAACCTCTCGTTTTCACCGATCAATTCAGCGTTGCTTCCGCCGCAAGCTAATGTTACTGTTTCTCGCGATAAATTAGCTGTTGTAGCACCTCGAGATGAATTCGACGATATCACTTGTTCATCACCTGAATTGCTCGGAGACACCGTTATACGTTGTGCTGGTGATAACGCCGCTGTCGCGACCGCCACAGTCACCGCCGGAGCAGCAGGAGCAACCGGCGCCGGTGACATTTTTCGCCGTTGAATATCACATAACAAACGTTTTTCACCTCTCCGAAAGCATTCGTTAAAAAACTCCCATCGATCAGGCATAACTTTCCTAAATCCCTACGGATGATAATAATAATAATATTAATTAAAATTTTATTTTTTCGATAGATGTATAGTAACATATAGAGATCAATTAAATGAAGCTTACATATGTGTTTAACTGCCGTACGAAGCTTGAGAAATTATTGTGTTTAAAGTACTTCGGAAGCAAATCCTTAGCAAATTCGGTAGGATTCCAAACGATGAAGCTAGATCCGTCTTCATTCCACGAAATTACATCATCGATCGATTTATCATCAACGAGCTGATAAGTTTTCGTCAAAAATGGCGTCGGAAGCGATCTCGCCGTCGTATCTGACGCCGTGGACTCTCCGCCGCTCCGTTCCATCGGCGGAGGTGACATGTCTTACACACTAGCTTCATGTAATAACAAAATAAAACGTTCAATTTCAACTAATAAATAAACATAAACATGTAAATTATAACATAAGCAATAAAAATTAATAATTAATGTAAACATACCGATAACCGATTAAAAGATGCGTTGATGAATGTACGTGAATCGATCTATCTAATCGGAGAGGATGAAGATCGGAAGCACGAAGAGAGCGTTTGGTTATGAGGATTCTAGAAAGTTCGTATGAATGAAATAGGAACCGAGAAAAAGGGTGGAAAGTTCAGGAAAAGAAGAGAAAAAAATAATAATTTAATGTAATAAATAAAAATGAGAAAAAGGTGCGTGTGGGAGAGAGATTAGAAGAAAGAACGAGAAAGTACGTCAAAGGGAATCCATATCTTCCAGAAGTTTCACTTATCTTCAATGGATTTAAGTACGTGTCAACAAGTAATTGGTTACTGTGAATTTAATTTCGTGCACAGTTTTATTTTATCTTATTTTTTTCTGAGAATAAAAGAAAAATAGAGAGAGATATGTGAATATGTGATATGTAATGTAATTTATTGTGGGTAAGGAGAACAAAAGGGGTAGGGGGAATGGAGGGCAGGGACTATTTTGTAATTATAACAAAGTTTTGGATCTGACCTAAAAAACTGCCCGAAAATTATTAAAAAATGTAAAAAAAAAAAAATTCAATCAAAAAACCTTTAATATTAAAGATTATGTAAAAAATGTTTAAAAAGATAAGATGCGGTAAAAATATACAAGATGCAGTAAAAATAAATATAACTAGTTTTTTTATTTCAATACATAAAAAGTTAAAAACGATGCAATAACAAAATATACAAGATGCAGTGAAACATGTAATATTAATTTTTTAGATTCAAGAATAAAATCAAAGATTTACATAAGATGCAGTAAATAAGTATAAGTAGTTTTTTTATTTCAACACATAAAAAGCTAAAAAACAACATAAGATGCAGTAAAAAACTACTTATATATATATATATATATATATATATATATATATATATATATATATATTAAATAAGTACTACTACAAATATACACTAATTGAACGTAAGATGCAGTAACGCAAGATACAGTAGAAAACGCAAGATGCAATCGATTTTTTCAGATCTAAAAACAACATAAAATGAAGTAACGATATACAAGATGCAGTAAAAAAATATTAGCAATTTCACAAGATACAGTAAATAAGTACTACTACAAATATACACTAATTGAACGTAAGATGCAGTAACGCAAGATGCAGTAGAAAACGCAAGATGCAGTCGATTTTTTTAGATCTAAAAACAACATAACATGAAGTAACAATATACAAGATGCAGTAAAAAAAATATTAACAATTTCACAAGATAAAGTAAATAAGTACTACTAAATATATATTAAATGAACGTAAGATGCAGTTTGCAAGATGCAGCAGAAAAAATGAACGATGAAGTCAATTTTTTTCAGATCTAAAAAGTAGATCCGGATCTAAATAGGTAGTACTACAAATATACATAAATTGAACGGAAGATGCAGTTAAGATACAGCAGAAAAATGCAAGATGCAGTCGTTTTTTTTTCAAAATCTAAAAAGTAGATCTAGATCTAAAAAGTAGATCTACTTTTCAGATCTACTTTTCAGATCTACTTTTTAGATCTACTTTTTACAGCTCTTATCTACAAATTTCAAAGGTCTATTTCATCTTAAATCAAAAAAGTTTACAAAGTAGTGGTGTTGTGAAGATGATGACGAAAGCGATAGTGGCGGTGGTGGCGTGGAGCGGCGGAAGAAGTGGAGAAACATCACGGTTGGTTACGTCCGGTGGATGCCGGTTCACCAACGGTGGTGGTTCGCACCTCAAACTCTCCGCCATAAAATATGCCATCGTTTGTCCGCATATTTTCTCCGATTACGAAGTAGGTGGTGGTGGCGGTGGAGCGACGGTGGTTGTTGCGGTGTAGCGACAGTGGCGGCGGTGCATCCACTGTGGTGGAGGTGGTTGCGGTGGTGCAGCGACGGTGGTGACGTTGGTTGCGGTGGAGTGGTGGTGGTAAATGATTAAGGTGGTGGTAGAAGGTGGTGGTTGTGGTTTGTAGTTGTATGTTTTGTAGAGAGAAAAAGAGAGAGTTTGTGTTTGTGCTTTTTGTGAAAAGTGAGAAAATGATGATGTCCAAAAATCTGACTCATCCATCTAAGTTACACAAAAATTGCAATTTAGTACCTCCGCCCAAAATATTGCAAAACAGCCCCTCCGCCCAAAAAAGTATTTGCAAAAAAAACCCCGCGTGACTTGGCTTGATATGGACCATTGATGAAGGAAATGGATGGTCCAGATGCCCTTGCCCTCCTTGCCCTCTTTAACAATTGTTCTCCTCTGATCCTGAATCGTAATTTAATTTAATAATTAATTATCGAGAACTTTAAAATTATTTACTTGGTTGCGAGTGGTTATTCTTGGGAAATACTTGCGTGTTTGTCTCTACCGTTTGCATCGAAAACGCTTTTAGTACGTCTTAATTAACTTAGTTGGGTTAATTCGATAAAAGAAAACAATGTTTAAAAGGTTTTTAAAACGAAAGTAACCTCTATATCACCACGATTAGTAATTTCTGACACGATCTGAAATTCAACACAAAATTACTTGAAAATAAACATGTTTGAATCGGAGTCTTTGACACACGAACCCAAAACCGAACAACCTGATGTTTTTTCCTTTTTTTGGTAGGGTTCTGGTTACCAAATGACTTTTCGAGTTGACCCGATGACCCAAAACATTACAAAGATTATTTTTTCAGCTTGAATTAATATTGTTTTGGTAATTATCTAAATAGATGTGATAGGTTTATGCGTATATTTTTTAAATTTCTTAAACAAATTTATCCGTAGTATAGTAGTGTGACACATTTGGCCCATGTGATCCGAAACTGACTTGTTAACTCGAAAATGATCAAAAACTTATAAACCATATTATAAACACAGTTACTTGGGTCGAATCCAAACTTTACGTATCTCCTTTACTAGTGACCTATCTTTTTATGATCATCAACATTGCAACACTATTAATGTCGTGATAAAGTAAAAATCACAACCATGTATGTTAGTGTCACCTAGAGGTGTTCATCGGTTCGGTTTATTCGGTTTGAAATTTTTAGAAGCAAAATCGAAGACCGATGTGACACCCGTCAAATTAGGACTATTAATTAGTGTCTAATCCTTTGTAATACATGTAATTAGTTTTTGTATTAGGCTAATTAATGTATCAAAATATATATTGATGAATATATATGATTATGTGATTTGATTAAATCGTACGCAATTTAAATCGAATGTAATTCGTTCCAAGAAAATACGGACGTTAGTGAACAATTTTATAAAATAATATAACATTATTTAATAACGCAATTATATCCAAAATATTATTTTTATAATATTTCGTACACAACTCGTATCGTACAAACAAAGGCAAAGCAACACAAATTAAAGTTATACGTTATGACACTAACATTAAGTATTTTGATAAAATACTTCAACCAAATTATCGGGAAATTATTCGTATTTAAAAAACGTATATTTAAACATATTAAATAATTAGTTTACATTTAACGAGCGAGAAAAAGAACACTACACGGAGCGAAATCGCAGGAAACGAAATATGGGTGAAGCCCACCTCTGTGGGCCCCACCCAAACCGGCCCCCTTAGCCACCATCACCACCATCTTTTCTTCTCATTTCTCTTTTTCTTTCTCTCTCTTCCCTCCTCTTTTTATCTCTAAATCAAACAAAACCACCACCATCAAAATCACCAAAATAACATCACTAAACGCCACCGAATCACAAAGCTCATTTAGGGAAAAACAACCACCGCATCACGATCTACAACTTCATCTTTTCGGAATTTTGATCCGCCACCGCGTAAGTTTTCGACAAAACCCGAAACTCTCCGTTTTCACTCGTTTTTACTTGTTTATTGTTTATCTAAGCTTATGACGTCCAAATAAGGGTTGGGTAAAAGTTTCGGACCAAACGGAAGTCGTCCGGCCGTTTTTCCGGCTACCTGGACCTGATCAGACGCCGATGTCGCATTTGTCCCAGCGACATTGCGACATCAGCTACAATGTTGCAAAACCTCTCACGATGTCGTATGGTGCGACATCAGCCTCAACGTCGCATTAAGTTGCTAACGTCACACATAGCGACATCGACCCCCACATCGCAAAAACCAACAACGTCGCATATAGCGACATAACACGTGATGTCGCATTAAATCGCGAATGTTGCACTTAGCGACGCCATAATCAGTGTCGCAGTCATGACCTGCGACGTCACACCTAATGTCGCACAAACCAGAACTTTGAAAATTCAGATTTTTACTAAGTGTCAAGATCTGAAATTTATCACTTGATTTTACCCAAATTCAAATCCTAGAGGCGTTTTTCACCAAAGCAATATAGTAGAAATAAAAATTTTTCGAGCTGACTTGGCATCTCGACCCCAACCAGGGCCAGCCCCTTGGACCCCGCCAGGGGTTGCCACCCCTGGAACCCCGCTAACCAGGGGCGCTGCCCCCGGACCTCCGTCACCTAGAGTTTGTAAGTACATTTCACACCAAGTGTCAAACTTGTATAACACTTCGAAATAATAATAATGATAATGTCAAGATTATTATCACAAACAATCACCAACGGGCCGTACATGTTTTCAAACACTTAAACACATCAACCAAATCGTAGTAATTTGGACATTATAGTTGGACGAACAACTACAAGGGTAGTCTTTGTAACTACCTACTCATATTAATAACCATCGTGTGTCGTGGACACCCTCAGGTTATCTGTCTGCGGACATCTCACTGCTTGATTAAGCATCGTACGTTATTGACTAAACGCTCAAGACTCAGGTGAGTCTCATAGCCCCTCTTTTTACCGCTTTTCACTCAGGGTTGTGATCCAATGCTTATTTTTAACATGTGAACGCAAGTACAAACTTTACAATATACTACATGAGTTGTTTTCCACTAATCATTTCAAAGTCCTCCGTCAACATAGTTTGGTAATACGTTGTAGCGTGATTATTAGTATATGGTACCATATATGATTGACCCTCCTCGTCCGGGTTAGCATGCACTAAATGGGTAAACGGACGTACTAATAGTTGTTCAGACGAGTGTGGATTAGGCACTCGTGGAGGCTCCTCGCTCGGAATTCTCTATATGGGACCCGACCCTCGAGTTAAGCTCAGACTATGTGCTCATGGCTGTATACATCACTATTTATTTGTTGGAATTAAATCATTACTTAAATCTTGCGGTTCATACGATATTATCTGATTTCAAACCTGTGAGCTCACCAGCTTTAGCTGACCCATTTTAGCATGTATCACAGGTACCCAGCAGTAGATTGGACTGCCTCAGGATTTCTATAGCTCGAGTCAGCATGCAGACATTAGAGATTTTCTTGCATTAGTATATTTTGTACAAGTACTTATGTACTGAAATCTCTCATATAATCGAACACGAGCTATGTACGGCTTTAAATGTTGTAAACATTTCTTATATTAAATGTATTTTGTTAAAACGACGCATATAGAGTCGTTTACTATATATCTATGTGCTTTGATTATTGATTAGTAACACCCAAAGTATGCTTCCGCTAAACAGTAAATTTGGGGGTGTTACAGATTGGTATCAGAGCCTAAGGTTATAGTGAATAGGTTGTCTTTAGTGGGCCTAGACTATGACCGTTAGGCAGTATTTCCTTATTAGGCATGACTGGTTCAGGAATTACAGCATACGACTTTAATTTAACATAGTCTGATCAACTATGTACAATTAAGGAAAGATGATGTAAGGTCTGAAACGATTATGTTGAACAGGAATACACTAGTTGACTCTGACCTCGAAAGAACCGAGACTCAAACATGTTTGTGCTAGACACCCAATAGGATATATTGTATAAGTACTATATAAATATAGGCCTCACTTTCTCTAACGTTTTGTCTCAAAATGGCAAACACACCGTCCAACTCATCGCAATCTCATCCTTATGAATCTCAAAACCCGAGGGTAGCTAGGAGGAACCCCAGGTTGCCTCGAGCTGGCCCATATCCCGCGCACTTCACTCTACCGGGTTTAGCCGCTAGGCTACACCGTCACGAGCAACGGCTTAACACCATGGACATCGAACTCCAAGAAACCAATGAAAACTGGAGACTTACATCCCTCGAACACATCAATCAAGTCTCCGAGGATCACGAAACCACCATTAACAACGTGGATGTCCTTCGCAACAAGGTAGTGGAGATAAGTGTAGAAACCTCTCTTTTGCAGCAGAGGCTAGAGGAATGTGAGCAACGCTCACGGGAAGCAGAGGAATACGTTCGCAGTTTAGTGCAGCGACTAGTCCTGGCAGAAGATAACGCCCGACAAGCCAGTAGACTTGCAAATATTGTGGATCGTCTCGTTGAAATGATGGAGCAGATTGATCTACGTCGAGACTAGTGTAGTCCTTATCTTGTAATCTATCTTGTAATCTAATAACTATCTAAGCGCTACTTTATAATTCGGTCGGATGTAACAATTCCCGACACCTTTTGTAATACATCCATAGGATGTAACCTTGAACCCGTATTATCTTTCAACTATTCCTCGCTGTTTCAATCCATATTAATTGCCATTTTCATAGTGATGTTATGTATTACCGTTTTTATACATGAGCATCTGTGACAAATACAACTTTCTTACAAAATCTCATGTACTTCATTTCTCTTATTGAAGAAACATGCCGTCGAAGACTAGACCGTACTCCGATGCTCAGCTTACATCACTCATAACTCAAGCTGTGACTGAAGCCCTGGCCCGGAATACTTCACAGAACTCCGGTAGAAACAGCGATACCGCCGAAACCACTACCACCGCCAAACCTTGTTCCTACAAGGATTTCCAGAACTGCAAACCCTCAAGCTTAAAGGGAACTGGAGGAGCCATCGGACTGGTCAGATGGTTTGAGATGATGGAAATTGTCTTCCGCATCAGCAAATGTGCGGAGGATGACAAAGTCAAATTTTCCACCTGCACCCTAGAAGATGATGCCCTCTCTTGGTGGAACTCGTATGCCCAGTCTGTGGGTATCGACACCGCCTACTTGCTACCTTGGGAGGAGCTGAAGAATATGCTCACTGCTAGATATTGCCCAATCGAACAGCTCCAAAAGCTGGAGGAAGAATTCTGGCACCTAAAAGTGCAGGGTACTAATATTGACGGATACACCGCCAGATTCCAACAACTTGCCATCCTTCGCCCAGCCATGGTCAGCACTGAGTCTGACAAGATCAGAAAATACATCCGCGGCCTTCCGGAACCTGTCTGGGGAAACGTCGCCTCGTCAAACCAAGCCACCATTGATGGCGCCATCCGATTGGCCCATGAACTTTTAGCTATGAACGAGGACCCAGAACCCCCACTCCATCCTCCAACAACAACAAAAGAAAATGGTCCGACAACCACAACAACCACCAAAACAAGAAACCCGACACCATCAAAGCCTACAACTCAACTACCGAACCCAAACGAGGTTACACCGGGAGCAAACCCTACTGTTCCAAGTGCAACCGTCATCACGAGGGTTCCTGCAAAACCCGCTGCAATAACTGTAAGAGGTACGGACACCTCACCAAAGACTGCAGGTCCCCCAACTACTCCAGCAACAACTCCAACCGCAACGCCAGGCCGTCCAAAGCCTGCTACGAATGCGAAAATCCTGGGCACTACAGGAACGAGTGCCCTAAACTAAAGAACAAGGGCAACAACAACAAAGCCAAAGGTAGAGCCTTTGTACTTAACTCTGGGGACGCCCGTCAAGACCCGAATGTGGTCACGGGTATGTTCCTCCTCAACAACTTAACTGCATCTATTCTGTTTGATACTGGTGCCGATAGGAGCTTTATATCTGATGAGTTTTGCCCACTACTTGACATCACCCCCGTGGCCTTAGATGTTAAGTACACCGTAGAACTAGCAAACGGTAAACTCATTGAAACCGATAGTATAATACCTAATTGCACTTTAAACCTAGCGGACGAAACCTTCTCAATTGACCTCATGCCTGTTAGAATCGGAAGTTTTGACGTCATCGTGGGTATGGATTGGTTGTCCAAGCATCGGGCCGAAATCGTTTGTTATGATAAGATTGTCCGCATTCCTCTCGCCGTCGGTAGAACCTTGATCATACAGGGGGAGACCGGTGGGACGAGACTGAACATCATCTCCTGTTTAAAAACCCGAAAATTTCTAAGAAAGGGTTACCCAGCAATACTCGCGCACATCATGGAGAAAAAGTCAGAGGAGAAGCGACTGGAGGATGTGCCCATCGTACGAGACTTTCCAGAAGTCTTTCCCGAAGAACTACCTTGTCTACCACCACCAAGGCAGGTTGAGTTCTCAATCGATCTCGTGCCAGGTGCTGCACCCGTGGCCCGAGCACCATACCGCTTAGCCCCTTCCGAACTTCAGGAGTTGTTCACCCAGTTACAGGAACTCCTGGATAGAGGATTCATCAGACCAGTTCTTCACCTTGGGGAGCTCCGGTCTTATTCGTGAAAAAGAAAGACAGCTCATTCAGAATGTGTATCGACTACCGAGAGTTGAACAAATTGACTGTCAAAAACCGTTATCCACTCTCTCGAATAGATGACCTGTTTGACCAACTACAAGGGTCGAGTTTTTATCCAAAAATCGATCTTCGGTCAGGTTATTATCAACTACGTGTTCGCGACACCGACATTCTGAAAACTGCTTTCAGAACCCGATACGGGCACTACGAGTTCCAAGTGATGCCCTTTGGCCTAACCAACGCACCGGCTGTATTCATGGATCTTATGAATCGGGTGTGTAAGCCTTATCTCGACAAGTTTGTCATCGTATTCATCGACGACATACTCATATACTCGCGCAACGAGCAAGAACACGCGCAACATCTCAAAACTATTCTAGAACTACTTAGACACGAGGAGCTTTACGCCAAATTCTCCAAGTGTGAGTTCTAGATACAAACCGTTCAATTCCTTGGGCACGTGATCGACAGTCAAGGAATTCATGTTGATCCATCGAAAATCGAAGCTATCAAGTGCTGGAAAGCACCTACCACCCCGACCGAAGTACGGCAGTTTCTAGGACTTGCCGGGTACTATCGGCGATTCATTGAAAACTTCTCTAAAATAGCTCAACCACTCACGGTACTGACTCAGAAGAAAAAGAAGTTCGATTGGACTGATAAACAAAAGTTAGCATTCCAGCTCCTGAAACAGAAGCTTTGCAGTGCTCCAATCTTATCTCTACCCGAAGGCACCGATGACTTCGTGGTATACTGCGATGCTTCTCATCAAGGTCTCGGTTGCGTCCTGATGCAACGAGACAAAGTCATTGCTTATGCCTCACGACAGCTGAAAATTCACGAAAAGAACTACACCACTCATGACCTCGAGCTTGGAGCTGTCGTGTTCGCTCTCAAAATCTGGAGACATTAACTTTACGGCACTAAGTGCACAATCTTTACCGACCATAAAAGTCTCCAACACATATTCGATCAGAAGGATCTCAACATGAGGCAACGTCGATGGGTCGAGTTGCTTACCGATTATGATTGTGAAATCAAATACCATCCAGGGAAGGCAAATGTTGTTGCCGATGCCCTCAGTCGAAAAGAACGATCAAAACCACTTCGAGTCCGAGCCCTCAGTATGACTATTCACAATGATCTAAACATCCAGATTCTCACGGCTCAACTCGAAGCTCTCAAACCCGATAATGTCAAAAACGAAGCCTTGCAGGGTGATGACACGTAAAAAGTCAAGTTTTTATGTGTCACTTTCTCACCTTTTTAGCCCAAAACATGATGAATATATCCAAAATCAACACTTTACTATCAAAACTCATCATGGGGGCTAAAATATAGACAACATTTCAAAAATCATCTAAAATGGTCGAAAAACACGATAAATATAACGAATACGATCATAAGCATTCCGGTTCACGCTTTCAAGCACTTTTTAAAGCTCTACTAAGAATTATGACCTCTAACCTATGTCATTTTCTTCGTCAGGAGATTACGATCGCGTGGATATAAAGAACGCTGAAAACGGACACCCGAGTCAAAAGTTACACCCGAACGAAGATTCCAAGCAACCGACGGACCACAATACGGGAGAGACAAGCCGGATACGGCCAAGCCCAGCCGTATACGGCCTGGACCTGACCGTATATGGCCTGTTTTGGGCGTATACGGCCTAGAGCCAGCCGTATACGGGCAATCTCCCCCGTATCCGGCCTTGTCCCTCCCCCGATATGGCCAATCTCTCCCGTATACGGCCAAATTCAACCGTATCGTGTGTTTTGGTCATCCAAGATGCGATTTTGATACGGCTGAGGAATACGGCTGAGATTTTGAAGGCTAGAATACGGTTGAGGAATACGGTTGAGCCATGCCTATAAATACTAGCCATCACCTCCTCATTTGAGACATTCAACATTCACCATTTCTTCACTTTCTCTCTCTACTCTCTCTCTAGAAATAATTAGATTAGGTTAGTTTAATTAAGCTAGTAGATTAGCTTCTAGCTTAGCTTTACGGAGGTGCTCCGAGACTGCGATTGCGCAAGATTTGTAATTACGCTTTGTCAGGTTTTATTATAATCTCTATCTTGTTGTTTTAAATATGTTGTGCTGTTGTCATAATTATTTAGAATTGCTTGCTAGAATTATTGCCATGCTTAGCTAAACAAATATGTGTTTGCTATGATAATCATTATGCTAGGGTAGTTATACTTTAAAATGCAATTGGGATGCACCATTATGAAACAACGGAGGTAACGTTATACGGCTTTCATTTGTATAGCGCCGGAACCCTCACGAATGTGTGTAGTACGGAACGTGGAAGCTATGAAAGTCGTGGGCACAATCCGTTGTAATAATGATTACAATTGTAAACACGCCGTTACTCTGTCCGTATGCTGTTAGTATATATTTGAATCTATGAATTGAGTCTCCAATGTTTATCTATCCAACTTATGTTGTGGTTTGTGACTTACTGCTGGTGTTTAATCGGTGGTACACCGCTTATTATTCTGTGTCTGATGATCGTTGAACTCGACATGGCCGGTGTTCTCCTGGTTGAAATACACCGGAGGGAGACACGGAGCATAGGATTAGAGATAGATTAGATTCAATTTATTTAACGCATGTTTTTTAGAGAACTTTCGGAATATGTGTGACTTAACCAATTATCCAGTTACTCTGCACAAATTAAACTGATCCTTGTATGCTGCTCTGTCGCATATTCTTGTTCGATTGTTGCTTTAGGGTTTGCATGCTAGTATCACTTGTGTTATTGGATATATGATTAGGTTTTCGAGTATAAATTAATTGCATACATCAGTTTAACATGCGTAAAATAGTTATGATGGTTTATATGAAATAATGATGAACAATTTAATAAGCCGTTAGACCAGGCCATCCCAACCTGTTCCGGTAGGAAACCCCTGTTTCATGTTTTTGTTCATTCAACAATTCATGCCATGATTCGGATATCTCAAATGTCCGAGATTGGGGAATAGGACTCGAGGATGGTTGTTGGTTAAATTGGTTGCTATATTTGGGAGAACTTCCGGTATAGTTTACATTCTATAACTGCTATCTTCGTGACATGTTATTTATCTGATTGTGGACAACTCTACGTTAGATATGTAATAGGCTAGTAGTTATGGCTCATTAAGACATATAACTTAGGATAGATAACAAGAACCTTTTAATGTTGCAACGGAAATACTGTAAAACAACTGAATACTGGTATAAGCGTTTAAATACGTGGGAGCTGAGGAAAGGTTGTAAGTAGAGTACTTTGTTGTCATTGATTGTTTCAAGTACGTCTGTTAAGTCCTGACTTCGTCATCATAGCTAATACCTTAACTAAAATAACTACCCCTAAATAGCATATATAATTATCATAGTAGACACTCGCGTTAATCTGCTGTTCTCGTAGCCACCTCACCTCCCCTATCCTCTAGTTTAGTTTTAGTTTAAAATTACTAGTTATAATAGAAAAATAACCAAAACCCCTATCAACCTTTTGATAAACCAGCTAAATTACAAAAGATAATCAAAAGACCTAGATCCCATGCCCGTTGTAGTTTGAAGAACGACCCTAGGTCATACTTGCTACTATACCCCATAGTTTTAAGTATCCTTAGGCCCCGCATTTACAAATTTTAAAACACCCGTTGGTGGCCCGCTTAGCGGAAGGTCCCGCAACGACAGGAAGCGATTCCTTGACTGATCGTCGGGCGGCCATCACGGGGCATGGATAAACAATTCGAAATCAAACCTAACGGAATTAGGTGTTTCTCAAATCGAATCTGGTTGCCTAGTTTTGGGAACCTGCGAGACTTGGTGATGGATGAAGCTCACAAGTCCAAGTATTCTATCCACCCAGGATCCGATAAAATGTACCACGGCATCAAGGAGTTTTATTGGTGGCCGAACATGAAAGCTGAAATCGCCACCTACGTCAGCAAGTGTCTTACTTGCTCAAAAGTCAAAGCTGAATATCAAAAGCCTTCTGGCTTACTTCAACAACCTGACATTCCTGAATGGAAATGGGAACAAATCGCCATGGATTTCATAACCAAACTACCCAAGTCATCGAGCGGTTGCGATACCATTTGGGTGATCGTTGATCGTCTCACGAAATCCGCTCATTTCCTGGCGATCAAGGAAACCGATTAAATGGAACGCCTCACACGAGTCTACATTAATGAAATCGTTTCTCGACACGGTGTTCCAATCTCGATTATCTCCGATAGGGATAGTCGCTTCACATCTCACTTTTGGCAATCACTCCAGAAATCATTGGGTACCCGTCTTGATATGAGTACCGCATACCACCCTCAAACCGATGGCCAAAGTGAACGAACCATTAAAACACTGGAAGACGTGCTACGAGCCTGCGTAGTTGACTTCGGTGTAAATTGGGAACAACATCTACCATTGTGCGAGTTTTCGTACAACAACAGCTACCATACCAGTATTGGAGCTGCACCTTTCGAGGCACTGTACGGTCGTAAGTGCCGGTCACCTATCTGTTGGACCGAAGTGGGAGACAGTCAACTCACTGGTCCTGAACTCATTCACGAAACAACCGAGAAAATCTTCGAGATCCAAAACAAACTCAAAGCCGCACGTGATCGTCAGAAAAGTTACGCTAACGTGAGACGCAAACCACTCGAATTCCAGGTTGGGGATCGAGTGCTACTCAAAGTATCGCCTTGGAAAGGCGTAATCCGATTCGGCAAACGCGGGAAGTTAAATCCCAGGTACATTGGGCCATTCGAGATACTCGAAAGGATTGGTCCAGTGGCATATCGATTGCAGCTGCCATCCGAGCTCAGCAGCGTACACCCCACTTTTCACATTTCTAACTTAAAGAAATGTCTGTCTGATGAGACACTTATTATTCCACTCGATGAAATTCGTGTTGACGACAAACTTCACTTCGTTGAGGAACCCGCTGAAATCATGGACCGTGAGGTCAAACAACTCAAACAAAGTCGTATTCCCATCGTCAAAGTCAGGTGGAATTCGCGGCGTGGTCCGGAGTTCACTGGGGAACGGGAAGACCAAATGCGACTCAAGTATCCTCAACTCTTCACTAACTCTACATCAAACGCGACTTGGAGCCAAATTTCGGGACGAAATTCTTCTAACAGGGGGAGAATGTGACACCCGTCAAATTAATTAGTGCCTAATCCTTTGTAATACATGTAATTAGTTTTTGTATTAGGCTAATTAATGTATCAAAATATATATTGATGAATATATATGATTATGCGATTTGATTCAATCGTACGCAATTTAAATCGAATGTAATTCGTTCCAAGTAAATACGGACGTTGGTGAACAATTTTATAAAATAATATAACATTATTTAATAACGCAATTATATCCAAAATATAATTTTTATAATATTTCGTACACAACTTGTATCGTACAAACAAAGGCAAAGCAACACAAATTAAAGTTATACGTTATGACACTAACATTAAGTATTTTGATAAAATACTTCAACCAAAATTATCGGGAATTTAGTTATCTTAGTTATCTAGCGATCCTTTCGGAAGATCAATATCATCCAAAAGTTCCTTTTCCGTTATTTCCTTTTCAGTACCCTTTCCCTTCCAAAACTCTCTTTTCTACCAAAATCCCAAATTCTTCAGCCATGACGCCTAGTCAACATGACTGTAAGCTTGGGACAATTTTCAAAAGCCCTGAACCAAGCTTTCAATCCACATCTTCAGTTCAGTGGCAAAAGAAAACCACTCTTACTCAATCTCTGTCTACTCTACCGTCCACTCTATCCGATTCCTCCTTTAACTCTCAACAACACTATAACGAAACTTTAATTAACTTCATGGTTGAACAAAATAACGTTAATAAACAAGTAATAGATTTTCAAGATAAAATTGATGCTTTACTTAGAATTTCCTAAGATTTGATCAAAAACCTTGAAGTTAGTCTTAAACAATTATTTTCAAAAGTTGAGGAGTGTTGGGTCAAAACTGTTTCAGGTCTTAGTTAAAGTTGTTGATGAAGACAGAGTATAAGTGATTAAAACTGATTGTTTTGAAGGTTAAAACTGTCTTTACGAAGTTACAACTGATAGAAGAAAACTGAAGAGAAGACAAGTGTTACAACTGATTGAAGATAGATTACAACTGATAGTTATGTGTTTGTAAGTAGTTAAAACTGCTTATGTATTTGTAACTTTTAGTTATATATGAAACAGTTAACACTGAATATATATTTGTACTTAGTCTTATATTACAATTGAAGCAGTTACCACTGAATGTGTAACAGTTACAACTGTTTACTTCATAATGGTAGTTTCAACTGTTTATGATGTTGTGATAAGTTTGAGTCGGTTATGGAAGTTATTATATTCCATATATATAGGAGATTGTATAGGACTCTATGTGATATAAATAGAGATCCTTTAGACCTAGATAGGTTAATGATAATTGCGCAGCTTCAAGGTTTTCTGTAACCCTAATACATCAAGTGTATTCGTCTTATATCATTAATAAGATTGAAGCTTTCGGTATATTATTGTGTTCATCATATTAATTAATATTCGTTGATCTTCTTAATATTATTGAGTGTGATTCCGCAACTTCTCAATAATATATTCAAGGCTTATTATGTAAGATTGTTTATTAAGTTAAACAGGGACTAACAAAGTGGTATCAGAGCAAGTGAAGCTTTGAAGACAGGAAGATCTGGGATTATTAGTATTAGTATTTGAGTTTTAGTTCAGATATTAAGTTTTGATTTCAATGGCGACTGAAGGTAATGAAGGAATTCAAGCTACAAAGATTCCAATGCTTAAACCTGATGAGTTTGACCTATGGAAGGTCAGAATCAGGCAATATATGCTTCTCACGGATTATCAGATGTGGGAAGTTGTTGTTAATGGTATTCCAGTAACGCTTGATGGTGATGGAGTAAAGCAACCAAGAGCACCACCAACATCTGAAGCAGAGAGGAAAATTAGATCTACTGAGTACAAGGCACTTAGCACTCTGTTGCTATCCATTCCGAATGAGCATCAGAGCAGATTTGATAATTGTGAAGATCCCAAGGTACTAATGGAGGCGATTGAGAAGAGGTTTGGTGGTAATGATAACACCAAAAAGAATAAAAGATCTCTGTTAAAGCAACAATTTGAAAATTTTAGTCATGTGAAAACTGAAACTCTAACTCAAACCTTTGATAGGTTTACTAAATTAGTTGGAGAATTGGAAAATCACAAGGTTAAGATTGACAAAGAAGATCTTAACAGAAAGTTCTTAAGATCATTAGGTGATGAATGGACAATCTATACTGTTGGATTGAGGCAGAGTTCAGACATTGAAGTTAAGGAACTAGAAGATATATACAATGATCTGAGGAACTTTGAGTCTGAGGTGGAAAGTAAGAAGCAAGCAACTGGATATAGTCATAATGCTGCATTTATGTCTATGGCTGGAACAAAGATAGAATCAAGTCAAATGGGTTCTACTTATGTTTCAGGGGGAGCAGGATCATCATCAAATAGTTCTAATGATCAGATATTAGAATCTTTCTTTGCAAGTAATGTGAATTCTTCACTTACTAATGAAGATCTGGAACAATTTGATGGTGATGATCTAGAGGAGATGGACATCAAGTGGCAAATTGCATTAATTACTCAGAGAGCAAAAAGGTTCATGCAGAGGACTGGTAGGAATAACTTTGCATACAAGAGGAATGATGCTAATTGGTTTGATAAGAGCAAGATTGAGTGTTTCAACTGTCACAAGATGGGACACTTTGCCAGAGAATGCAGAAACCCTAGGCAAGAGCAGAATAGTAATGGTCAGAGATCTGGAAGCACTGGAACACAGACAAGAAACATTCCAATTCAGGGGGTTTCAGCAAATGCTTTGGTGTCTGTAACACCTCGCAAATTTGAACACGATTAATTTCGTTAATCACTTGCATTATTAGGCTAATTCCCTACTTGAAACCGAATTCTGGAACATACAAATGTTCGGCGCTGACATTTCCGGTTACACAACTAGATTCCAGGAGCTTGCACGTCTTGTGCCCCACATGGTAACCCCCGAGAGCAAACGCATTGAGCGTTACAACAGGGGTTTGACACCACAAATCCGAGGCATGGTCATGTCCTCCAAACCCGCCACTTTTAGGAGCGCAGTTGACCTGGCTCAAAGCTTAACCGATGACGCGGTCGAGATTGGAACCCTGAAAGCTATCACAGGGAAAACTGAACCTACCCGTACTGATGCGGGCGAATCTGGAACCCACAAACGCAAATGGAACAGCGATGGTAACGACCGTCAGGTTCAACAAAACAAAAACCCGGGAAACACCCGAGCCTACGCTGCAATCACCAACCCTGGACCCAAAACCTACCTTGGCAACAAACCGAGGTGTGACAAGTGCGGTAGACACCACGATGGTGATTGTACATTTTGTCAAAACTGCAGACGTCCCGGTCACTTAGCACAGAACTGTAGGACAAACCTACCTCCTCAAGCTGCCCCCGAGGTACAAAACACCGGCTGCTTTAGGTGTGGTGATCCTGGATATCACCGAAACCAATGCCAACAACCGAACAACAACCGCAACAATCAAAACGACAACAACCGCACCGTTAACAAAGGCTACACCCCAAGCCGCGCATACATCCTCCGTGCACCAGAAACGGTTGCAGACCTCAACTAGCACGGTACGTTTTAGCGACTATTGCTACGATTTAACATACGTTTTACTCGAATGTCGATTTGAACACAACACTTGGTAAACTATGACCACGAAACGAAACACACAACATATTGAACTATGCCGTGAACATACTTAAACTGATTGAATTTTTATGGCAACGATTGAACGCCACGCAAACTATTACTATTGTTAAAAACATGACTCATCGGAGAACATACGCCGCGGGCGATCCGACTTGATTTTAAATCTCGGGACGAGATTTCTCTAACATGGGGAGAATGTAACACCTCGCAAATTTGAACACGATTAATTTCGTTAATCACTTGCATTATTAGGCTAATTCCCTACTTGAGTGAATTCACAACACATTTTAGAGGTAAGTCTAGCAAAGCCCAACTAGTTAATACGCGTAGTATTACTTATTTGTAATTAGATGTAATTACACACGAAACAAATTGAGCAAACGCTACAAAATATACGACTGTTGGTGAACAAATTTATTTAATAAAACAAAGTTATTAAATAACGTCATTTGCAATTTAATATTATGCCGATAATATTTACATATCATTTTATAACGCAAAACGTTAAAACGAATAATTTAAAAATAAAACAAAACTAAAAATTCTTAAAACTTAATTTATTAAACTTCATAAAAAGATCCAAATTAAAAATATAATGAAACATTGTAATTAAAAATATGTTAGTTAAAATAATGTAACATTTAACGATCGGGTAAACAAACACGGGACAAAAACACAGGAGATGAAAAGTGGGACAAAACCACCTTCCATCTCCATTCTTCCTCTCATTTCATTTTCATCATCACCAAAAACACCTACAAACTCTCCACCCAAATTCTATCAAATTTTCGGATTCGCAAATCAATCAACAAAAGTTACATTTTCGGAATCCTCTCGAGCTAAGGAACAACATTAACAAAAGCCGTATCATCATCTTCTTCCTCATTTGGTCCCGATTCGCAATTGTAAGAAATTTCTAAAAACTTAGATTTACTCGTTTTTATGTGTTATATGGGTGTAATATTGAACCTACAACTTTGTTTTAACTATATAATGGAAGAAATCAAGGTTTTATGACCGGAAAACATGTTAAAATCGGATTTTGGCCGGAAAAATCACGGCAGTCGCTGCTACTGCCTGGGTGTTCATCTTTGCGACACAACGACTGTGTCGCATTCTGTGTCGCATAAATCATCCATGCGACACAACCCTTGCGTCGCATGTTGTGTCGTATAAACCGTATTATGTCGTAGCTTATGTCGTATCTTGTGTCGCATCCTTGTGTCGTAAACTTCATACGACACAACGCTAGTGTCGCTGTTGACTCAGCACTTCGAATCTCTGCGACACAACCATTGTGTCGCAGAATTGTGTCGTATCATGCGACACAACCCTTGTGTCGCATACTGTGTCGCAGAAAACAGAAACTTCACAAACTATTTTTACACTAAGTGTCGAGCTTAACCGATAACGAATACCTACATACAATGCTATATGTGAACTTTACAAACAGTACAAACACGCTATTTTAATGAAGTTATGATTTTAAACTATCACCAACGAGTCGTATACATTTTCACAAACAACGAAATACAAAGGTAAACGTTTAACAAACAATTTGGACATAACTTAGTTGTTCAAACACTAGCATGGATGATTAACTTAGACATCCACATACTTATAAATCTCATACGTTTAGGACGTTAGGAGATCTCGAACTGTACTTGGGCTTAGGTTTGCTAGCACTCGCACAACTACCTAACTCAACAGGTGAGTTCACAGCCCCTACTTTTACTGTTTGTAATTACTTTTGGGGTGGAAAACATAGACAACTGCTTTACTGATTTACTGATTGCCATAACTGCTTTTACTATATGATTATTTATCATACTGTTACTCGAACATTTAGAGTACTTGAACTATTGTGCGAACTCTGTTTATGAAATAACATTTTCATACTGATACACTGAACAAATGGGATAACTTAGTCGGTAAACTGTTTTGCAAACGACTGAAAACTATTAAACTTATTTGGTATCCTACCGTAGAACGACCGGTACATATTGGTAACTTGTCGGAGAACGACCGACACTAACATGGTATCTTACCGGAGAACGACCGGTACTAACAGTGTATCTTACCGGAGAACGACCGGTACTAACAATGTATCTCACCGGAGAACGACCGGTGCAAACTTGGTATCTTACCGGAGAACGACCGGTACATTTGGTAACTAGTCGGAGAACGACCGACTCAAACTTTAAAACTACTGGAGAACGACCAGCAACACGTTTTCAAACATATGATTTTGGGTAACGTCCCAACACAACTATTTTGGGCAACATCCCACATAAACCGAAACTCTTGGGCGAATAACCCACTAAACTTATACTTTGGATGACGTTCCACTAAACATTACTCGACTATTATGGCAATTACTATTTATGAACGTATTTGGTCAATGTGACTACAAAACTTGAACACAACATTGTACAATAAAACCTGTGGATTCACTCAACCTAGTTGTTGACTTTTACTATGTTTTTCAGGGAATTAGCTGCGCATGTAAGATCGCCAACACACATGGAGAATTAGGCGACCCTTGAAGCTTAGGATGCCAACTTTTGGAAACATATGGATTTCTTTAGTATAACTGAAATGTTTTTAGTCATATTTCAGAAATCTACTTTTGTAAACATACTACTTTTAACTTGTACGATTCGATGAATCGTAAACTTTGTAATTTATAACTTTTGGCATCTTATTATATATTGTTCTGTTGTAATCATAAGCTCTGATACGTATGCATGCTTTATTATTGTGACACCCCAACACCTAACTAAATGCTTCCGCTAAACAAATTTGGGGGTGTTACAGTGTCTATGGATGGCTGTGGATGGGACTGGAGTGATCAAGAAGAGCATGTTGTGAAGAATCAATGTCTCATGGCCATTGCAGAATCTGACAAAAAGTCAGAAGTTCCTTCTGAGGTACAAAATAAATTATGTTCTGCTGTTTGTAAACAAACTGTTAAACACTACAGAGATCATAATATAAAAGTGTGTGAGGAACTAAAACAATGGGAAATCAAAAGTAAACACACCATAGCAGTCATTGAAAATCTGGAAAATCAAATAAAGGCATATGAAGTCAATGCAACACAGTTTAAATATGACATTGAATATGCTAGGTGGGAGAGAGACACTTTTAAAGATAAAGTTGAGTTGTTATCTAAGAAACTTACTGAGGTCACATGTGAAAGAGATAGTATAAGGCTTGATATAAGTAAATTAGAACATGCTTCAAAGAGTGTAAATAAACTTATTAATTCACAGATTCATGATAAACTTAAGACTGGATTAGGGTACAATAATGTACCTCCACCTTATAATCACACCTACTTTCCTCCTAAAAGTGAAATTGATATCAATTCACTTAAAAGAGGAATGGTAGATGAGGTTAAAAAGGCTGATCCAATTAAAAGTTTATCTGATGATGAACTGTTTGTAGAAGGTGAAGTTAGTGACTGGACTGAAGAAGATGATCAGAGTGATAGGACATCTGATAGTGAGAAGAGTGTGAAATCTGAATCATCTAAGTCTGAATCAACATGTGAGAATGTGAGGAGAGTAATTACTGATCTAGTTTCTAATCTTAAAACTGATAAACTAGAAGAGGGTAAGAAAATGTTTAAGGAAAAGGTTAAACTGGACTTAGAGAAGGTGAGCTTGAATACTAACAAATCTAAACATGGGTTAGGATATGTTAGTAATACAGTTAATTCAGTTACTAAACCTGTTGTTAAATCTGTTGTGAATAACTGTGTTAATTGTACATGTAAAGCAAGTACTTCTTCTTCACAGAATTTTCAAAATCAAAAACCCAGAGGTAATCAAAGAAATTGGAATCAAATGGTTTCACAAAAACTGGGTAATAATGTTACCGTGATTAAAGAAATATCTTGCTTTATATGTGGAAAAATGGGTCATCTTCAATATGACTGCTATCATAATCCTGAGAATGTTCAAAGGATTAGAAAACAGTCATGGACAAAAGCAAATATGAGTAACAAACAAAATTTTCAATCAAAAGTTAATCATACTGCCAGAGTTCAGAAGATAAACTCAAAGGCTACCATGTTAAACACTGTTACAGGTAAATCTACTGCAGCAGTAATAACAAATTTAGCCAAAAGTTTAAAGACTAAAACAGTGGTAACCAAATACAAAAACAGTGTTAACAAAATTAACACTGACTCTTCGATTGGTAAAACAGTTGTTAAGCCAAAGAACACTGTTAAGTCTAAAATAAGTTGGATTTGGACACCTATTAAGTCTGATAAATTAACAGATCCAAATACCAACAGTGCTTCACAATCAATAATCTTCAAGAAAGTTGAATATGTGAATGCACATGGGAAACCCAAAGCCAAATTGGTTTGGGTTCTCAAGAGAAATTAATTCTCTTTTTGACTGGTTGTGCAGGGCAAGCCAAAGAGCTTATGGCATATTGATAGTGGATGCTCAAGGCACATGACTGGAGACAAAGAAAGCTGCAGGATTTCAAATCTTTTGATGGTGGATATGTAGCTTTTGGAAGTAATCCAAAAGGAGGAAGGATCACAGGGAAAGGAACAGTTCAGAGTGAAAAGCTAAGTTTTGATAATGTTTATTTTGTGGAACAACTGAGGTATAATTTACTAAGTGTGAGTCAAATCACAGATAAAAAGAACCCAGTTCTTTTTACTGACACTGAATGCCTTATCTTGTCCAAGGAATTCAAAATACCAGAATACATGATATTGATGAGAATTCCAAGGCAAGATAATGTATATAAGTGTGACTTAGTAAATATGACACCTCAACCTGATTTAAACTGTCTTATTTCTAGAGCAAGTGTGAATGAATCTGAACTGTGGCATAGGAGGATGTGTCACATGAATTTCAAAACCATTAATAAACTTGTCAAAAACAAGCTTGTTAGAGGTTTGCCTGAAAAGGTCTATTCATGTGATGATCATTGTGTTTCTTGTCAAAAGGGAAAGCAACACAAATCCTCATTTAAGTCCAAATCTGTGAACACAAATAGCACACCCTTACACTTATTGCATATGGACTTATTTGGACCAACCAGTATAAGTAGTATGGGGAAAAAGTCTTACTGTCTTGTGATTATTGATGATTATACTAGATTTACATGGGTTTTCTTTCTTATGACAAAGGATGAGACAGGTGAAATACTTAGATCATTTATAACTAAGATGGAAAATCAATTGGATAAAAGAGTAAAGATCATCAGAAGTGATAATGGAACAGAATTTAAAAATCATGAGATGGATAAATTCTGTGAAGTTAAAGGTATTAAGAGAGAATTTAGTGCACCTAGAACTCCTCAACAAAATGGAGTAGCTGAAAGGAGGAATAGGACACTGATTGAGGCTGCTAGAACCATGCTATCTGATGCAAAGCTACCTATGTCTTTTTGGGCAGAGGCAGTTAGCACAGCTTGCTATGTTCAGAATAGAGTATTAGTTGTTAAGCCTCATAACAAGACACCATATGAACTGTTATTTAAGAGAAAGCCTTTGGTTAGTTTCTTAAAATCTTTTGGGTGTCCTTGTACTATCTTGAATACCAAAGATCACTTAGGTAAGTTTCAAAGTAAGGCTGATGAGGGGATATTTGTTGGTTATTCTATTCAAAGTAAATCTTATAGGGTATTCAATCAAAGGACCAGAATCATAGAAGAATCAATGCACATCACTTTTAATGAAAACACTGTTAATCCTGAAGGAAAAGGTCCTGAATCACTGTTTGATATTGATGCACTTAATACTGCTTTTAGATATACAAATGTGGATACTAGTGCAGGTACAAGTGCAGGTACAAATACAGGAACAGGTGATGGAGAAGGTAGGTCAGACTCAGGAATATCAGCTGGAATGAAGAAGGATTCATTGGAATATATATTATTTCCAATTTGGTCTCCTGATCCCCCAGAAGTGTTTGATACTGATCAACCAAAGACATCACAGGATGTGGAAACAGGAAAATCAGATGAAACATCATTTTCTCATGTTGATGATTCTGATAGACCTGTTATTGAAGACAGTACAGAAGACAGTGATATGAGTCTAGTACAGAAGTATACAAAGGCAAGTGTGAATGTTGATCAGACACCTACAAAGCATCTTGACAAGGGGCAGGAACAATTGAATTATCTACATTTGATGAGCTCTACTCCTGTGTCAAAGAGAATTGCAAGAGAAGTGTCAAGTAGTGAGTCTGGACAAGAAGGGAATTTTACCAACTTGGAGGAGAGGATTCAAGAAACAGCAGCATCTAAATACATTACTCATAAAGATCATCCACTTGAGAATGTAATAGGAGATATTGAATCTGCTGTTAAAACAAGAAATCAAAGTCAGGTTTTTGAAGCTTCAGCAAATGAGGAAGAAGTAAATCTTGATACAGAAGCTGTTAATACTTCTTTGTTTGCCTGTTTTCTGTCTCAAACAGAACCAAAGAAGGTTACTGAAGCTTTGAGAGATCCTAGTTGGATTGAAGCTATGCAAGAGGAGTTGCTTCAGTTTAAGATTCAAGAAGTCTGGACATTGGTTGATTTGCCTAAAGGGAAGAGGGCAATTGGTACTAAATGGATTTTCAAAAACAAGAAGGATGAAAGAGGTATAGTGATCAAAAACAAGGCTAGATTGGTTGCACATGGGTATTCACAAGAAGAGGGGATTGATTATGATGAGGTTTTTGCACCTGTTGCAAGAATAGAGGCTATTAGATTGTTTTTGGCTTATGCTTCATTTAAGGGATTCATTGTGTATCAGATGGATGTTAAGAGTGCTTTTTTGTATGGCACTATACAGGAAGAGGTATATGTTTGTCAACCACCAGGGTTTGAAGATTCTAAGTTTCCTGACAAAGTTTTCAAACTGGATAAAGCTCTTTATGGCTTACATCAAGCACCTAGAGCCTGGTATGATACTTTTTCAGATTATCTGTTGCATAATGGATTCAAAAGGGGTGCAATAGATAAAAACTTTGTTTACTAAAAGAATTAAGAATGATATACTATTGGTTCAAGTCTATGTAGATGATATCATTTTTGGTTCAACAAAGGATAGTCTTTGCAAGGAGTTTGAATCATTGATGCATGAAAAGTTCAAGATGAGCTCCATGGGGGAATTAACATTTTTCTTGGGGCTGCAAGTAAAGCAACAGAACGAAGGAATCTTTATTCATCAAAGTAAGTATGTTAATGATATACTGGATCGGTTTGGGTACAAAGATGCTAAAGTAGCAAGCACACCAGTGGAGACAAACAAGAAATTACATGCAGATCTTGAGGGGGAGAGTGTGGATGAACATCTTTACAGATCAATGATCGGGTCTCTTATGTATCTCACTTCATCAAGGCCTGACATCATGTTTGCTGTGTGCTTATGTGCTAGATTTCAAGCTAATCCAAAGCTGTCACATCTTCTTGCAGTCAAAAGAATATTTAGATATTTAAAGGGTCAACCAAAATTGGGCCTTTGGTATCCAAAGTTTACTTCCTTTGATCTGATAGCTTACACAGATAGTGATTATGGAGGAGCTAATCTGGACAGGAAATCTACATCAGGAAGTTGTCAATTTTTGGGAGAAAGATTGGTTTCATGGCAATGCAAGAAACAAACCACTGTATCTACATCTACAGCAGAGGCAGAATATGTAGCAGCTGCAAGTTGCTGTGCTCAAGTGCTATGGATTCAGAATCAGATGCTAGATTATGGTTTTACCTTTCTTAATACTCCTATTTTTATTGATAATAGCTCTGCAATCAGTATTATTAATAACCCAGTTAAACATTCTAAAACAAAGCACATTGAAATCAGATATCATTTCATTAGAGATTGTAATGAGAAAAGACTTATTCAAATTTTGAAAGTTCATACTGATAATCAGTTTGCTGATCTGTTTACAAAAGCTTTTGATGTAGGCAGATTCACATTCTTGGTTACTAGTATTGGAATGATTAATTTGTCATAAGTTATTTTTCTTATCACTGCTTTCTGTGAATAATATCTACTGTGATTTCAATATTGGGTTAATACTGATTTGTTAATTAAACACTGTTTGTGTGTATTGTGTTTTGTTATCACTGTTTCCTACTTTTAGTATAAACAGTGGTAATAATCACTTCACCACTGTTGGTGTATAGTTAACACTGTATACTTGTATTATTGTTTGGAATTACCACTGCAGGTTATATTGCTATGTCTTGGAGTCTAACTTATGCAGGTGTTTATGAAGTTTCACTGCTTGTGGAGTTTAATTTTCAGTAAAAAAAAAAAATCAACCACTGCTTTGTTTATATGATTTTGCTAGAACTGAAGTACTACTTGTATTAAGTTAGCATTGCCTTGGTCGGTTGGTACTGCTTGTACAAGTTAGCACTGCTAGCTTTATTATGTAAATGATGCATTTGAGAAACCAAGTGTTGATTACCACTGATGGTTATTTTCACAATTATCACTGAACGTGTTATTTTACTTAATTAACACTGTTTTAGTTATAATTGGGGATCTGATCAAATTAGGGCTTACAACTGATTTAATTTCAGTACTTAACTCTCAACACTTAGGGTTTCTCATTACGCTTTCAAAATTACACATACAAACAACTGCGCTAAGTCTTATCGATTCTCAATTCTGTAAAATCATCTTCGATTCTTCTCGATTACTTGATTTCTTATCATGGCATCGACTTCGTCTACTGTTCAACTACCGATTGGAAAAGATCACAATATGATTGCATTCTTAATGAAACCTGCAGAGGCAAACGAGTATGTGGAAATCATTGATTTCCTTCGTGCTTCACATATTCGTCATGCTCTCACTGTAGCACCCAGGATATCTCACGATCATATCAACAATTTCTGGGTAAATGCATCAATAGAAGAGGAACAGGGGATTAAAAGAATCGTTTCAGAAGTTATGGATACACGTGTTGTAGTTACAGAAGCTACTGTTAGAGCTTCATTACAACTAGATGATGAGGCAGGTATAACTTCTTTAGATGATACTGTTATGTATAATACTTTACGATTGATGGGTTATGAGGGTTCTTTTGAAGTTTTTACTTTTCAGAAATCCTTATTTTCTCATCAGTGGAGGTTTTTAATACATATGATTTTACACTGCTTATCATCTAAGAGATCATCTTTTGAGCAGTTTGGAAGCAACATTGCTTATGCAATTGCTTGTCTTGCAAATGGTCAAAGGTTTAATTTTTCAAATCTGATATTTTCTGGTATGCTTAGAAACATTGAGCAGCCAAAGATTAAATTTTTGATGTATCCACGTTTTGTGCAGTTGTTCTTAAATGAACAAATTCCTAACTTAACTGCACTTGAGAAAGTTATTGGTATTGTCTCTTTTAAACCAAAAGTTTTTGTAAATATGAAGAGAGATACTAAATTTTCTGGGAAGGTTACAGCATTATTTTCTACAATGCTTTCTGCACCTTCCACCACAGCATCAGTACCACCAACTGATGCTGAACCAACTACTGAGAGAATGGTTCCACCCACCACTTCTCAACCCACAGTAGTTGGGGGTAATAAAAGAAAACAAGGGACCACAACAGCTAAATATTCTAGAGCCAAAAAGGCTAGAAAACAGGCATCTGAGGCTGCTGCTGCTCAGGTGTCTCAGTCAAATGATTCATCACAGCAGATGATCAATGAGGAGGAGGATGATCATTCTGAGAGGGCTGCTTCTACTGCTTCTAGCCCACTGGCAGAGCAGGACAGAAGTAACATTAATAAGACCCCATCAGAGGCAACACATGGACATGATTCTACACCTGTAGATGATTCTAGTGGTCCCAGTACCAAGAACCAAGGGGACTTTGATGATCATGCTAGGCATGAGTCAGAGTTTGATGATGTCAATGATTCACCAAAGGATTCACATCCTGAAGGTGTTGAGGCTAGAACTAACTTGGAATTGACGAAAATGGTTGATTATGTATGGGCTGAGTTTGTAAAGGAGAGGAAGAAGAATAAGGCTAAGGATGATATTATCACTCAGTTGCCGAGGAGAGTGCAGCAGTTGGAGAAGATTGTTATTAAATGTTTGAAGAAAGGGAGAATATATGTGGTTCATGATACTTCTGAACCTGAGGATGCTTATCAGTTTCCACAAAATGCTTTCAAAAAGGGGGAGAAGGTCTGGACAAATTTGGGTGATAAGATGAACAAGGAGGATAAGGTTGTGTCTGATGATGACAAAGTTGATGAAGAGATTGAAATGGAACAACCAGTGGATGATGAATTTGTGCATACACCTCCAACACCACCTACAGAGCCAGAGGTTAATGAGTCAGTGTATGAGACAGTTGAAACAGAGATGAATCACCCAGTGGCAGATGAAAATAATTCTGAACATACTGAGGTTGTTGGGTCAGTGGAGCAGACTGTAGAGGTTAATTTGGATGAAAAGACTGAGGAGTTAAAAATTGATGGTGATGATGGTGATGAGGTGAGTAAACCAGAGATAGCAGTGGAAAAAGAAAAAGTAAAAACTGATGCTCAACAAGTTGAAAAGACTAGGAAGAAGAGCATTCCAGTTAAAACTGCTAAGATGACTGGAACAGGAAAGAAGGTTGAAACTCCAAAGAAGAAATCTACACAACAACCATCTTTGCCTGGATTTCAGATTAGAGAACCTGCTGCTGCTCCTGTTCAACAGAAGAAAGAGTTGCCAAAGATTGATCCAAAAGATAAAGGCAAGGGAAAACTGGTAGAAGAACCAAAGAAGAAAAAGCAAAAACCAGTGCCACCAGAAGTAACTGCTCATGATACTGAATATGCTCAAAGGTTACAGGCTGAGCTAAATGCAGAGGGATTGATTGATGTTGAGATTGAGGAAGGAAAGTTTGTGAAAATGACAAAAGAGCAAGTGGCAGAATGGGATGAATATTTGCTGAAAGAACAGAGACAGGATGATATTGAATATCTTGTTGATCAGGTTAAGAAAAAGAAAGCAGAAGAAGCAAGAAGAAAACGAATGCAAAACCACCAACAAAAGCTCAAATGAAAAAGAATTTAATTGCAAAGCTGAAAGGTGGGTATATTCCTTTGAATGCATTGAAACAAATGAGTTTAGAGAGATTGCAGGAGTTATGGGATAAAGATGATATGAATCCTGATGTGATTGAAAAGAAAGAAAAAGAAAAGAAAGAAGCTGAAAAGGAAAGAAAAAAGGCTGAAAAAGAAAGGAAATTGAAAGAAAAGGAAGAAAAGGAAAAAAGAGAAAAGATAGAAGCTGAGAAGAGAAAGAAAGATGAACTTGAAAGAAAGAAGAGAGAGTTAGATGAAATTCCTGATAGAGAAAGGAATATTGATGAATTGAAGGAGTTTATCCTGTTACAGCCTATGGAATCTGAGGTAATTAATGTTGAATTACCTGGTATCATTGATTGGTCTATTGAGCAATTTGTCAATCCTGTTAAGATTCACAAGATTAAAGTTGAAAGAGCAGATGGAAATGTATCTTGGTGGAGATCTTTTAGGGATTTGATAAAGAGGATCAGTAGGACTGATTTGGTGAGAATGTATGAGATTGGGATGGAAAAGAATTTAGATTTGAAAAGGTTTGATAATCTGGTTGAAAAAGTTACATGGCATTGGATTAAGGCTATGTTTGAGCCAGAAGAGTTTCCATTTCAGTTTGCTACTTTTAGCAAGGTCAGAAATTGGATTTATCATGCCAAACCTGGAGTACATCAGATTGTTATGGATGATGCAGTGTTTATGTGGTTATTGACAGATAGATTTTATGATATAAATATGAGATTTTTGATGGGCTTGAGAAATGCAAGGCTACAAGCTGCAGTTTTAGATGATGTAGCTCTGGAACTGGTATATATGGTGTTAAATCAGATTCATAAGAAGGAGGAGATTGATAGGAGGAAGAGAAGAAAAGACTAACAGTTTTAAAAGAATTTTGTGAAGCTTATAATGGAGGATTAGAAGAAACTTAATGCTGTGAAGGACAGATTAAGTTTAGGGGGAGATTGTTGGGTCAAAACTGTTTCAGGTCTGAGTTGAAGTTGTTGATGAAGACAGAGTATAAGTGATTAAAACTGATTGTTTTGAAGGTTAAAACTGTCTTTACGAAGTTACAACTGATAGAAGAAAACTGAAGAGAAGACAAGTGTTACAACTGATTGAAGATAGATTACAACTGATAGTTATGTGTCTGTAAGTAGTTAAAACTGCTTATGTATTTGTAACTGTTAGTTATATATGAAACAGTTAACACTGAATATATATTTGTACTTAGTCTTATATTATAATTGAAGCAGTTACCACTGAATGTGTAACAGTTACAACTGTTTACTTCAGAATGGTAGTTTCAACTGTTTATGATTTTGTGATAAGTTTGAGTCGGTTATGGAAGTTATTATATTCCATATATGTAGGAGATTGTATAGGACCCTATGTGATATAAATAGAGATCCTTTAGACCTAGATAGGTTAATGATAATTGCGCAGCTTCAAGGTTTTCTGTAACCCTAATACATCAAGTGTATTCGTCTTATATCATTAATAAGATTGAAGCTTTCGGTATATTATTGTGTTCATCATATTAATTAATATTCGTTGATCTTCTTAATATTATTGAGTGTGATTCCGCAACTTCTCAATAATATATTCAAGGCTTATTATGTAAGATTGTTTATTAAGTTAAACAGGGACTAACAAGGAGAGTCAAAAGAAAATCGCGATCGGTAACGATATCTTAGTTGTTACAAGAGGAGGTAAAGAAACCAGAGTTGAACAAACCTCAGATAATTCTTCAAATAAACCTTCCACTTCTACTGATCCAGTGCCAAGTGACACCCCTGTCTCTGCACCCGATCCAGTACCTTCTCAAGTTCCAGAAATCATTCCACGTACTCGAATTCCATTCCCTGGTAGACTTAAGAAGGAGAAGCAGGAAGCGCAGTTTGGGAAATATCTTGAGATGTTTAAAAGCCTACACTTAAACGTTAGATTATTAGATGCTTTAGTAGAAATGCCCAGTTGTGCAAAATTCCTCAAAGAACTTCTTTCAAATAAAGAAAAATTAAGGCAATTAGTTAATATACCCTTAGATGCTAAATGCTCTGCAATCATGTTACATGGCCTTCCACCAAAACTAGGAGATACTGGCCGTTTCACTATTCCTTGTTACCTTCAAAATATCCAAGTTAGTAAAGCCTTAGCTGACCTAGGTGCTAGTGTCAACCTTATGCCTTACTCACTATATAAGAAACTAGGACTAGGAGAACTGCTACCCACTCAAATGACCATCCAATTAGCCGATAGATCAGTTAAACTCCCTCGGGGAATTGTTGAAGATATTATGGTTAGAGTAGGTAAATTCATCTTCCCAGTTGACTTTGTCATTATGGATATTGAGGAAGACGCCCACGTTCCCCTCATCCTTGGCAGACCTTTTCTAAACACTGCCAAGGCTGTTATTGACGTAAACGAAAAATCTTTAAAACTGAGGGTCGGTTAAGAGAAAGTCACCTTTAATGTCGATAAACTGATGAAACAACCTGTGGGAGAAGATCTTGGTCTTGTGGATTCCATGCAGGAAGTATATGACGAGCATTTGGAAGAGATTCTAGCAGTTAGCAATCCCGACCTTCTTCCCAACATGGTCATCACTACGAGGAGACTATGCCAGGACGATGCCGGACTCTGCTCAGCTATCTCTGACAAACCAGCACACTCTGGGGAGCTGCTATTTCCTTTATCTGAAACGAAGTATCCTCTTGCACCGCCTATCAGCACTTTCACGAACAACTCCTTTGTTGCTGTTACTTTAGGCGAAGGCATTCCTCTACCAATACTGCAAAGGGGTCAAGCTGATTCATCTCCTTCAGTAGCTGAAATTCTCAAATCTTTTGAGGAGATAGAATCAGAAATCTTAGCTGAGCCGCAACTATCTGAAGGTTGTGCGCCACAAAATCCAAAAATCACCAAAAGTACATCTTCAACGGCTCAATTTCAGAGGTTTGCATTCACCGACGACAACAAAATCATCCTTACTGAAGATAATGCAACTTCCTCATCATCAACAAGTAAATACGAGCTGAAGAAGAATGCACTCTCTAACGAGACAGAATTAGTAGAGATAGCATCAGCCACTGCAGCCGACTCATCTCCAAACGAACCAGAGTTCCAGACGGAGTATGATGAATTACGAAGAGACGAGATCGCTCGAATGAAACCTTCTACTGAAGAACCACCAGAATTGGGGCTGAAGGAACTACCCTCTCATCTAGAGTATGCGTTTCTTGAAAGAACCTCGCACTTACCTGTCATAATTGCAAAAGATCTTGCACCCGAAGAGAAAGCAAAACTCATCCAAGTGTTGAAGTCACATAAGAAGGCGATTGCATGGAAGATTTCCGACATCCAAGGGATCAGTCCAAACTACTGCACTCACAAGATACTAATGGAGAACGACTTCAAACCTTCTATACAGAGACAGAGGAGAGTCAACCCGAAGATTCAAGACGTGGTCAAGAAGGAGGTCATCAAACTCTTGGATGCTGGCTTGATCTATCCTATTTCAGATTCCCCGTGGGTCAGCCCAGTTCAGGTTGTCCCCAAGAAAGGAGGAATGACGGTTATCGCTAACGATGATAATGAACTCATTCCAACACGTACCGTCACCGGTTGGAGGGTATGCATCGACTATCGGAAGCTGAACGAAGCCACTCGAAAAGATCATTTCCCTCTACCGTTCATCGATCAAATGTTGGAGAGATTATCCGGGAACGAATTCTACTGTTTCCTTGATGGTTTCTCTGGCTATTTTCAGATTCCTCTCGATCCTAAGGACCAAGAAAAGATGACTTTCACATGTCCTTACGGAACATTCGCTTACCGACGCATGCCTTTTGGGCTATGCAACGCACCTGCTACATTCCAAAGGTGTATGGTGGCGATATTCCACGATATGATTGAACAGTGTATGGAAGTATTCATGGACGACTTCTCGGTCTTTGGAGACTCCTTTACTTCTTGTCTTTCCAACCTCGAACGAATGTTAGCCCGATGTGAAGAATCAAATCTGGTCTTAAACTGGGAGAAGTGCCACTTTATGGTGAAGGAAGGAATAGTTCTAGGACACCGAATATCAAAGTCTGGAATTGAAGTTGACAAAGCTAAAGTTGAGACTATTGCCAAACTTCCGCCACCTACTTCTGTTAAAGCCATTCGCAGTTTTCTAGGTCACGCCGGATTCTACCGTCGCTTTATTAAGGATTTCTCTAAGATTTCTCGACCTATGACGCACCTTCTCGAGAAGGACACTCCATTTGTCTTTTCAGACGATTGCCTGAAAGCTTTCAACATTCTGAAGGATCAGCTCACGTATGCACCAATCATGGTTGCTCCTGACTGGAGTCTTCCATTTGAAATCATGTGTGACGCCAGTGACTTTGCTGTTGGAGCTGTCTTAGGACAAAGGAAGGATAAGCATTTTCAGCCAATATACTACGCCAGCAAGACACTCACCGATGCTCAAGAAAATTATACTACTACGGAAAAGGAGTTGCTTGCGGTAGTATTTTCTTTTGATAAATTTCGTTCTTACTTAATATTGTCCAAAACTATTGTCTATACAGATCACTCAGCCTTGAAGTATCTTTTCAAAAAGCAAGACGCTAAACCAAGACTACTTCGATGGATTTTGCTTCTTCAAGAATTCGACATAGAAATCAGGGATAAGAAAGGAGCAGAAAATGTCGCAGCAGATCATCTCAGTCGATTGGAAAACCCATCGAAGGAAAAGCTTAATGAAAGAGATATTCAAGATCAGTTTCCTGAAGAACAACTCATGAACATCAGAGGCCACCAAAAGGGTTCACAATTCAACCACGACCCTTGGTACGCAGACTACGCTAATTATCTGGTTGGAGGAATTGTGCCGAAAGGAATGCCCACCTCTAGAAAACGCAAATTCTTCAGAGACGTTAAAAATTACTATTGGGACGATCCATACTTATTCAAAGTATGTCCGGACCAAATCATCAGAAGATGCGCAGACGAGAGGGAAGCAAGGAACATTCTCCACCAGAGTCATCACGGACCCACTGGAGGACATCATGGAGCAAATATGATTGCGAGGAAGGTATACGATTCCGGATTCTACTGGCCGACTATTTTCAGAGACGCTCACGACTTGGTAAAACGTTGTGATGCTTGCCAAAGGTTTGGAAGTATCTCACAGAGGAGTGAAATGCCACTTACTAACATCCAGGCCTGCGAGATCTTTGATATATGGGGGTTGGATTTCATGGAACCATTCCCAAAGTCCTTCGGAAAAGAATACATTCTGGTAGCTGTCGACTATGTATCCAGATGGGCCGAGGCACAAGCATTTCCTACAAATGACTCACGAGTAGTGACCAAGTTCCTCAAGCAACTCTTTTCTCGTTTCGGAACTCCAAAGGCGATCATCAGCGATCGGGGCACGCACTTTTGTAATGCTCAGTTTATGAGGACATTACAATATTATGGTGTCACCCATTAGACCTCTACGGCCTATCACACGCAGACGAATGGGCAAGCCGAAGTGACGAATAGAGCGCTCAAAAGGATCTTAGAACGAACCGTGGTGAATCATAGGGAAAAATGGGCCGACAAATTAAACGATGCTCTGTGGGCGTTCAGAACTGCATATAAGACACCATTAGGAACCACGCCTTACAGACTAGTCTATGGAAAAGCATGTCATCTGCCGATAGAGTTAGAATACAAGGCATACTGGGCGCTGAGAAACTGCAATCTAGACCCTTCCACAATAGGATTACATCGTAAGATGCAGCTGAATGAACTAGCCGAATTGAGAGACCAAGCCTATGATAGCTCTCTACATTTCAAGGAGCGAACCAAGAATATTCACGATGCCAAACTTAAGTATTCTAAATTCAAACCCGGAGATAAAGTTCTTCTCTTCAATTCGCGCTTCCGAAAATTTTCAGGCAAATTCAGATCAAGGTGGAGCGGACCATTCGTTGTATCAAAAGTCTTTATCTTCGGAGCAGTCGAACTAGAAGCACCGGACGGTAATTTAAAGTAAATGGCCACCGCTTAAAGCACTACATCGAAGACTCTCCTTCAAGAAAGGAAGTCTATATCTTTGAACCACCTTGAGCCGACAAAGTAGGTAAAAGAGTCAAGCTAATGACTCGTTAAACAAGCGCTCTTGGGAGGCACCCCATTGCTTATCTTTATTTTAGCTTTAAATTTTATTTCTTAGTTTATTTTTGCTTAGTATTATCATCACTGGACTAATAAATGCAGGATAATCTAGATACCCGACAGCGCCACACTCTTACATATACATCGGAGATAAGTTTTATCTGACTTATGCAAATGCAACCACTTAGATGACTCAAACCTTTTATGAAAATCCTTTTAAAGTCATCTGATTTTGCTGCATTTGTATAACCATATAAGCTTTAGCATTACCTGTTTTTCTTTATGTTTCAGGATGGACGCTTCAGCTGAAACCTCAGGACACACTGCTGCTCAACAACAGAAGAAGAAAAGACACCGCAGAGGAAGGAAGAAGTCAACCACTGTACCAGAGGAGCATGTGACAGATGTGACGAGCACTCCAGTCTTTGACTACGGGATCACCACAGCAGATCGAGCTGTAACCTGGGCGATTCTGCGAGAGCTCTCCATCCAGCATGACTCTCACTCCAACATCAGAGAGAGGGTTGGACTTCCGAGACTTCCTGACCAGTCTTTCAGACTTGGTCAAGGTCCGAGACCACCTCTCCCTCCATGGTCATTCTTCCCAGCTGCCCCGACGTCAGAATCCACTCTTCCTGCTGCTGATGCTGAGATAGCTCCTGATCTTCCTGTTGCACCCATCATGCCTGGTCCGATTGTTGCTACGTCACCGACTTCAGTTCCAGACAGTGACGCATTTGCAGCATTTGACCCAGACATGGATGATTTACTAGATGACTTTTAGTTTATTTTACTTTATGTCTTTTTATTTATGTTAGACTTTTATGATGTTGAAATGTTGGATTGGTGATTATGACTGTGTTTATGGTATTGCAGAACTTAGCTTCATAAGGAATGGATGAGCTTTAATTAGAGTCTGGTCCACAAAATCCAGCAGAACACTAGCACCACCCCTTCACGAATCTAGTCCTGAATCCAATGCTCACCAACCGTAGGGAAGTACCTTTCTTAAACTCTTCTAGTTTCGACGTAACTTAGATATGCTTATGCCCACTTAAATCTCTAAGTGTGGGATCCTCCATACTTAAAAACTTTTAAATTAACATTTTTCCTAAAACAAAACTCTAAGTGTGGGATTCTCCCTACCTAGTGCAGAAACATTGGGGACAATGTTTATTTTTAAGTGTGGGATAGCAGTATATCTCTTGTCTAGGTATCCGTAAGATTGATTTAGAAACATGCATGTCCTCGAAATGATTTTAAGCCTTGTTTTTGCCAAAATTTTCAAAAATTTTAAACCTTTTTGAGTCACAATATAAGAAAATTTGGTTAAAACTTCGACAGTGAAATTGTCACTCATTCAGTTGGCCAAAAGTTCTTATATAAGAAAGAGTGCAGATTTTTTTTCAAGTATTCAAAAATTGGTAAAAAGAGGTCGAATCATGTCGGATTCCAAATAATTTAAGATGAGGATCTAAGAGGGGCATCGTACGACTGGACACATATAACCCATTTTTTTGCGGTGAGGAATTTTGAGCCTTATAAGCATTCATTTTAAATGCTTCACTGTTCGTTTGTTGTGTGTGACCGGTGCACGCATTTCTGAATTAGAACTTGCCCCGGGTATACGCTTCGAGATCACATTGACGGGTGTCATACGTGACATAGGTGCAATTAGATGACCTTGACATTCCCTAGGATTAAACCCCATTTCAACATATCTCTTTCAAGCCCAAAACCCTTCCAACACTCATTTTCAGTGTTGATGATCCGCCTAGAAAACCCTGTTGAGCCTTAGCCTTTTCATTTCTTTCAACCCATATTTAAACCCACTTACCCCATACCTATCAAAAGCTTATCTCAGAAATTTTTAAAATCTTTGTGAATAAAGCTAGTTAGGTATGCTTTTTGTTTCTACCCCAAAGTCACAAATATAGTGTTTACTTAAAGCTACTCATGTGCATTTACATGATCAATATTCAAAAGAATTCAAGAGCCTTGTGGTGTGAAAAATTGACACCAAGTAAAACTCAAGAGTGAAAAAAGGGTCAGAAAAAACAAAAACAAAAAAAACAAAAAAAAAAAAAAAAAAAAAGAAAGAAAGGATGTCTGCAGGGCAAACGAAAAAAATAATAAAAAGAAAATCCCTTAGAAGATCCCTGGCAAAGAAATTCTAAACCAAAAATAAAATAAAGCTAAGTGCTTATATCTCTCGAAAACTCCGATTCTTCAAAAGCATAAAATCCTCGTGTGTTTTCAAAAGTAGAAGACAAAATAGCTATCTTCTTCCCTTATAGTTATCTGTTTCCGTTTTCATTAAAAAGTATATCTAAATAGTGTTTTTCATGAAGATTTTAAAGGTCCTAAGATAAGTGAAACCCTTAAAACCTTTTTACCCTTATCCATACCCTTTAAAACCTCACCACATTACAACCCACTTGAATGTCTTGGGATAATTAGTGCCGTCCCCATCTAAGTGGTGGAGATACGATCCTTGGGCAAGCCTATGACGACGAATGCTGCATGACAGATATTTGAGCGATTTTTCATTTGGCTTAGGATAATAGGAAACCCGATACACTTGAGTGAATTGAGTGACCACCAGTGAGATCGCCCAGTCGTGTATATTCCAAATCTTGAGAATTGAAAGTTTGCCTAAGAGAATCATCTTAAAGACCTTTGGATACTTCATGTGAACATCTTTTCTTTACCTAAATTGGCAAAATACTTGATTTCAATCTGTATGACTTCTTCTTTTTGGCGTAAAAAGTTTGAAATTCAGAAGGTTTCGGCTGGTAAGATGAAGTTTGCTTGAGGACAAGCAAAAGTCTAAGTGTGGGATATTTGATGACACGTAAAAAGTCAAGTTTTTATGTGTCACTTTCTCACATTTTTAGCCCAAAACATGATGAATATATCCAAAATCAACACTTTACTATGAAAACTCATAATGGGGGCTAAAATATAGACAACATTTCAAAAATCATCTAAAATGGTCGAAAATAACGATAAATATAACGAATACGATCATAAGCATTCCGGTTCACGCTTTCAAGCACTTTTTAAAGCTCTACTAAGAATTATGACCTCTAACCTATGTCATTTTCTTCGTCAGGAGATTACGATCGCGTGGATATAAAGAACGCTAAAAATGGACACCCGAGTCAAAAGTTACACACGAACGAAGATTCCAAGCAACCGACGGACCACAATACGGGAGAGACAAGCCGGATACGGCTAAGCCCAGCCGTATACGGCCTGGACCTGACCGTATACGGCCTATTTTGGGCGTATATGGCCTAGAGCCATCCGTATACGGGCAATCTCCCCCGTATCCGGCCTTGTCCCTCCCCCGTTACGACCAATCTCTCCCGTATACGGCCAAATTCAACCGTATCGTGTGTTTTGGTCATCCAAGATGCGATTTTGATATGGCTGAGGAATACGGCTGAGATTTTGAAGGCTAGAATACGGTTGAGGAATACGGTTGAACCATGCCTATAAATACTAGCCATCACCTCCTCATTTGAGACATTCAACATTCACCATTTCTTCACTTTCTCTCTCTACTCTCTCTCTAGAAATAATTAGATTAGGTTAGTTTAACTAAGCTAGTAGATTAGCTTCTAGCTTAGCTTTACGGAGGTGCTCCGAGACTGCGATTGCGCAAGATTTGTAATTACGCTTTGTCAGGTTTTATTATAATCTCTATCTTGTTGTTTTAAATATGTTGTGCTGTTGTCATAATTATTTAGAATTGCTTGCTAGAATTATTGCCATGCTTAGCTAAACAAATCTGTGTTTGCTATGATAATCATTATGCTAGGGTAGTTATACTTTAAAATGCAATTGGGATGCACCATTATGAAACAACGGAGGTAACGTTATACGGCTTTCATTTGTATAGCGCCGGAACCCTCACGAATGTGTGTAGTACGGAACGTGGAAGCTATGAAAGTCGTGGGCACAATCCGTTGTAATAATGATTCCAATTGTAAACACGCCGTTACTCTGTCCGTATGCTGTTAGTATATATTTGAATCTATGAATTGAGTCTCCAATATTTATCTATCCAACTTATGCTGTGGTTTGTGACTTACTGCTAATGTTTAATCGGTGGTACACCGCTTATTATTCTGTGTCTGATGATCGTTGAACTCGACATGGCAGGTGTTCTCCTGGTTGAAATACACCGGAGGGAGACACGGAGCGTAGGATTAGAGATAGATTAGATTCAATTTATTTAACGCATGTTTTTGAGAGAACTTTCGGAATATGTGTGACTTAACCAATTATCCAATTACTCTGCACAAATTAAACTTATCCTTGTATGCTGCTCTGTCGCATGTTCTTGTTTGATTGTTGCTTTAGGGTTTGCATGCTAGTATCACCTGTGTTATTGGATATATGATTAGGTTTTCAAGTATAAATAAATTGCATACATCAGTTTAACATGCGTAAAATAGTTATGATGGTTTATATGAAATAATGATGAACAATTTAATCAGCCGTTAGACCAGGCCATCCCAACCTGTTCCGGTAGGAAACCCCTGTTTCATGTTTTTGTTCATTCAACAATTCATGCCATGATTCGGATATCTCAAATGTCCGAGATTGGGGAATAGGACTCGAGGATGGTTGTTGGTTAAATTGGTTGCTATATTTGGGAGAACTTCCGGTATAGTTTACATTCTATAACTGCTATCTTCGTGACATGTTATTTATCTGATTGTGGACAACTCTACGTTAGATATGTAATAGGCTAGTAGTTATGGCTCATTAAGACATATAACTTAGGATAGATAACAAGAACCTTTTAATGTTGCAACGGAAATACTGTAAAACAACTGAATACTGGTATAAGCGTTTAAATACGTGGGAGCTGAGGAAAGGTTGTAAGTAGAGTACTTTGTTGTCATTGATTGTTTCAAGTACGTATGTTAAGTCCTGACTTCGTCATCATAGCTAATACCTTAACTAAAATAACTACCCCTAAATAGCATATATAATTATCATAGTAGACACTCGCGTTAATCTGCTGTTCTCGTAGCCACCTCACCTCCCTTATCCTCTAGTTTAGTTTTAGTTTAAAATTAGTAGTTATAATAGAAAAACAACCAAAACCCCTATCAACCTTTTGATAAACCAGCTAAATTATAAAAGATAATCAAAAGACCTAGATCCCATGCCCGTTGTAGTTTGAAGAACGACCCTAGGTCATACTTGCTACTATACCCCATAGTTTTAAGTATCCTTAGGCCCCGCATTTACAAATTTTAAAACACTCGTTGGTGGCCCGCTTAGCGGAAGGTCCCGCAACGACAGGAAGCGATTCCTTGACCGACCGTCGGGTGGCCATCACGGGGCATGGATAAACAATTCGAAATCAAACCTAACGGAATTAGGTGTTTCTCAAATCGAATCTGGTTGCCTAGTTTTGGGAACCTGCGAGACTTGGTGATGGATGAAGCTCACAAGTCCAAGTATTCTATCCACCCGGGATCCGATAAAATGTACCACAGCATCAAGGAGTTTTATTGGTGGCCGAACATGAAAGCTGAAATCGCCACCTACGTCAGCAAGTGTCTTACTTGCTCAAAAGTCAAAGCTGAATATCAAAAGCCTTCTGGCTTACTTCAACAACCCGACATTCTTGAATGGAAATGGGAACAAATCGCCATGGATTTCATAACCAAACTACCCAAGTCATCGAGCGGTTGCGATACCATTTGGGTGATCGTTGATCGTCTCACGAAATCCGCTCATTTCCTGGCGATCAAGGAAACCGATAAAATGGAACGCCTCACACGAGTCTACATTAACAAAATCGTTTCTCGACACGGTGTTCCAATCTCGATTATCTCCGATAGGGATAGTCGCTTCACATCTCACTTTTGGCAATCATTCCAGAAATCATTGGGTACCCGTCTTGATATGAGTACCGCATACCACCCTCAAACCGACGGCCAAAGTGAACGAACAATTAAAACACTGGAAGACATGCTACGAGCCTGCGGAGTTGACTTCGGTGTAAACTGGGAACAACATCTACCATTGTGCGAGTTTTCGTACAACAACAGCTACCATACCAGTATTGGAGATGCACCTTTCGAGGCACTGTACGATCGTAAGTGCCGGTCACCTATCTGTTGGACCGAAGTGGGAGACAGTCAACTCACTGGTCCTGAACTCATTCACGAAACAACCGAGAAAATCTTCGAGATCCAAAACAAACTCAAAGCCGCACGTGATCGTCAGAAAAGTTACACTAACGTGAGACGCAAACCACTCGAATTCCAGGTTGGGGATCGAGTGCTACTCAAAGTATCGCCTTGGAAAGGCGTAATCCGATTCGGCAAACGCGGGAAGTTAAATCCCAGGTACATTGGGCCATTCGAGATACTCGAAAGGATTGGTCCAGTGGCATATCGATTGCAGCTGCCATCCGAGCTCAGCAGCGTACACCCCACTTTTCACATTTCTAACTTAAAGAAATGTCTGTCTGATGAGACACTTATTATTCCACTCGATGAAATTCGTGTTGACGACAAACTTCACTTCGTTGAGGAACCCGCTGAAATCATGGACCGTGAGGTCAAACAACTCAAACAAAGTCGTATTCCCATCGTCAAAGTCAGGTGGAATTCGCGGCGTGGTCCGGAGTTCACTGGGGAACGGGAAGACCAAATGCGACTCAAGTATCCTCAACTCTTCACTAACTCTACATCAAACGCGACTTCGAGCCAAATTTCGGGACGAAATTCTTCTAACAGGGGGAGAATGTGACACCCGTCAAATTAGGACTATTAATTAGTGCCTAATCCTTTGTAATTCATGTAATTAGTTTTTGTATTAGGCTAATTAATGTATCAAAATATATATTGATGAATATATATGATTATGCGATTTGATTAAATCGTACGCAATTTAAATCGAATGTAATTCGTTCCAAGTAAATACGGACGTTGGTGAACAATTTTATAAAATAATATAACATTATTTAATAACGCAATTATATCCAAAATATAATTTTTATAATATTTCGTACACAACTTATATCGTACAAACAAAGGCAAAGCAACACAAATTAAAGTTATACGTTATGACACTAACATTAAGTATTTTGATAAAATACTTTAACCAAAATTATCGGGAAATTATTCGTATTTAAAAAACGTATATTTAAACATATTAAATAATTAGTTTACATTTAACGAGCGAGAAAACAAACACCACACGGAGCGAAATCGCAGGAAACGAAAAATGGGTGAAGCCCATCTCCGTGGGCACCACCCAAACCGGCCCCCTTTGTAACACCCTCAAATTTCGGTTTGCGGAAGCGGTCGGGTCGGGTGTTATCAAATTAAATATCACAGCATAAGATAGATAATGAACAACTCTAAATGAGACGTTTGAAAATAATTATACATTTGCCAAAATAGAACGTTTACAACGTTTCGAGTTTAATAGAAATTTCAAATACATAATTTGAAAATACAAAATTAATGCAGAGTAGTCCCAATTGTTTGAAAATATGCGACTCGAGCTAGCATAATCTTGTAGCAATCCTAATCCTGCTGGGCACCTGAGAACACATGCTAAAACGAGTCAGCTATAAAGCTGGTGAGTTCATAGGATTGTTAGTTGAAAACATATAGTATAAAACCTTGTATGTTTTGAAAAGTTGATCAAAATCCACGATTTTGATAAGTATCATGTTAAAGTTGTAACACCAATGTGTATACGTCTATTCGAGGTATTTCATACCTAAACGGTTTGAGTCACGTACCTAAGTACATATATATGTCTGGCAATCCATGCCTTGATACCTATCAGGTAGTAGTTGTGTCTATAAACGTGAGGCGATACAAGCCTATAACTATTGATTAATTGTATGACCACGTCATAAGATAACAAATAATTGTAGTTCCACAGAACTATGATTGAATGTTTAGTGCGTCCGTTTGACCAGTTAGTGTAAGCTAACCCGGACATCTTTGAAAATGTTCGTAGTTCCCCAGAACTATAGTTGAAAACCTTTAATGTGTCCGTTTGACCAGTTAGTGTAAGCTAATCCGGACATGATTGAAAATGTTTGTTGTGTCCGTTTAACCAGTTAGCATAAGCTAACCCGGACATGATTGAAAATGTTTGTTGTGTCCGTTTAACCAGTTAGCATAAGCTAACCCGGACTTGAATTGAGCTAACGGCCTCGCGTGGAAACTCCACCGACCCGTTAACTTATTGTGAATCCCGAGTATAACTCGCTGATCCATTGATTGATTATGAGGATCACAAGCATAAGCCCGCCCATCCATTGATTGTATTGTACTTGTGCCCACTGCAATACCGTGGCATCTTTTTGTGCCCACTTTACCGTGGCATCGTTTTGAATCACTTTACCGTGATCTCGTTTTGTGCCTAACTAGCATCGATCGAATTGCTCGCAAGCAAATTTTGAAATTGAGTCGGTTGTACTACGACGAGCCCGACTGGTGAAATGTAAAGCCAGCAGTACTACGACATACTAGCTAAAGTAATTGAGTCGACAGTATAACGACATGTCTGACTTGAGTATTCGTGTTTGTATAATTGTATGTATACTAATATACATATATAGTAATGTATATAGCACCATGTGCTCAAGATGATGTACAAGTATGTAGATATATATGTATATATATATGTCGAATCAGCAAACACATGTAACAATCATGCCACGCATGAAAATATTTGATTGTATCTAAATATGTATAAACAAATACTTAGATATTAAGTAGCACATTGAACCTAGGTATGAAGACTCATCACCTAGTTGTGTTGTATTAGTATAAGGAGTCTATACTAACATATGTTACTATTGTATACTCCTAGCCTTAAGCCTACCAAGTATATTTGGGGTCTCGGGAAAATGTTCACCTAAGTACAATTTCCATTCTAATGATCATGGAGTGTATCAACAGTTTTAGTTCCTAAAAGGAAGACTAATCCTGTAAAAGTCTAGTCGTTGTCACGTGGGTAGAACTAATAAGTTCTAGTATAGTGATAGTATTGTCCCGTGACAATATGGTCATTGGATAGTGATAACTTAGTCAAGTTATGTATTGGTAATTGTTTTCCAACCATCTAACAGTGTACGAATGTAAGCTATCTCGGTTAGGTATTGACATTGTTCCATAACAATATGATGGGTGTAATTCCTAAGTATTACACATTTGTATTACATAACAGTAATATAAGTAAGTGTGAATTATAAAAGTTTATTAATATAATTCGTAAACAGTTTTTGAGCATGTGTTTCACCCCGAAAACAGTAAAACAGTTGAAAGAGTGGGGCTATGAAACTCACCTGTGAGTTGTCAGCGATCCTACGATACGTGTGTTGTCCGGATGATAACCTCCTAGTGTCCTAAACACGTGAGGTTATATAAGTACGAGATCAAATAGTCTGACCAAGTAAGTCGTTCGAATGTTTGTTTGTCGCTTGGTTTTAAAGACCGTGTACGGGGGTTCGGGGGCAGCGCCCCTGAGAGCGGGGTCCAAGGGGTGGCAACCCCTGGCGGGGTCCAAGGGGCAGAGCCCCTGGTTGGGGTCGAGCTGCCAAGTCAGCTTGGAAAATTTTTATTTGTACTACATTGCTTTAGTAAAAACGCACCCGAAATTCAAATTCGGAGCAAAATCAAGTGGTAAAATTTGGTTCCGACACTTAGTGAAAATCATAGGTTTTTAAGGTTCTGAGACATGCGACGTCAGCTGCGACGTCAGATGCGACGTAGGGTCTTATGTCGCTTTGTGCGACGTTCGCCATTTAATGCGACATTGTGTGTTACGTCGCAATGTGCGACGTTTAAGATTTACTGCGACGTGGGGCGTTACGTCGCATCATGCGACGTTGAGATGTTTTTGCGACGTTGGCTGCGACGTCGCAACACTGTTTTTGGTCCCTGCGACATCACGGACTGTTCGCCGGAGTTTGAGTCGGAAATGAGTTTTCCGGCTCCCGTTGAGTCCGATTCTTTTACCCAACCCATATTAGAGTATTTTAAGCTTATCTAAACCGCAAACAAGCAAAATAACAAAGATTATAGAGATTTCGAGAATTGTCGGAAACTTACAAATCCGCGCGAGGATAATCCGAAAAGATAGGATTGTAGATCGTTGCGTGGTGATCGTTTTTCCCTAAATGAGCTTGAAGATTGGAGGTCGTTTAGTGGTGTTAAATGGCGAAAAATGATGGCGGTGGTGGGTTGTAGAGAGAGAGAGAGAGATTGAGAGAAAATGGATGAGAGGAGAGAGAGTGAGAAAGATGGAATGAGATGGGGAGGGGGTTTCCCTCCCTTTTTGCTGATTCGGTGGAGACACCGTCTCCCAAATTGCAGTACAAAATACTCGTGTACTTGTACCCGATCGTAAAATAATAAATAATATTTTAAATTCTAAAATTTATTTATTTTATCTCGAAATGTTTTCTAGTGAGAGTATTTTATAAGAATACTTTATTGAAAATTAAATTTTATGTTTGTTTCTGCGTTGTCTCAACTAAATAAAATCGTGTTTTAAACTCAAAACGGATGGAATTTTCGAATGTCTAATATTTTTCCCAAACATGTAACATTTATTTGGAGTTTAAATTTGGCGCGAAAGTTGACTTTTTGACCGGGTGTTACACCCTTACCCACCATCACCACCATCTTTTCTTCTCATTTCTCTTTTTCTTTCTCTCTCTTCCCTCCTCTTTTTCTCTCTAAATCAAACAAAACCACCACCACCAAAATCACCAAAATAACACCACTAAACGCCATCGAATCGCAAAGCTCATCTAAGGAAAAACGACCACGCATCACGATCTACAACTTCATCTTTTCGGAATTTTGATCCGCCACTGCGTAAGTTTCCGACAAAACCCGAAACTCTCCGTTTTCACTCGTTTTTACTTGTTTATTGTTTATCTAAGCTTATGATGTCCAAATAAGGGTTGGGTAAAAGTTTCGGACCAAACGGAAGTCGTCCGGCCGTTTTTTCGGCTACCTGGACCTGATCAGACGCCGATGTCGCATTTGTCCAAGCGACATTGTGACATCAGCTACAATGTCGCAAAACCTCTCACGATGTCGTATGGTGCAACATCAGCCTCAACGTCGCATTAAGTTGCTAACGTCACACATAGCGACATCGACCCCCACATCGCAAAAACCAACAACGTCGCATATAGCGACATAACACGTGATGTAGCATTAAATAGCGAATGTCGCACTTAGCGACGCCATAATCAATGTCGCAGTCATGACCTGCGACGTCACACCTAATGTCGCACAAACCAGAACTTTGAAAATTCAGATTTTTACTAAGTGTCGAGACATGAAATTTATCACTTGATTTTACCCAAATTCAAATCCTAGAGGCGTTTTTCACCAAAGCAATATAGTAGAAATAAAAATTTTTCGAGCTGACTTGGCATCTCGACCCCAACCAGGGCCAGCCCCTTGGACCCCGCCAGGGGTTGCCACCCCTGGAACCCCGCTTACCAGGGGCGCTGCCCCCGGACCCCCGTCACCTAGAGTTTGTAAGTACATTTCACACCAAGTGTCAAACTTGTATAACACTTCGAAATAATAATAATGATAATGTCAAGATTATTATCATAAACAATCACCAACGGGCCGTACATGTTTTCAAACACTTAAACACATCAACCAAATCGTAGTAATTTGGACATTATAGTTGGACGAACAACTACAAGGGTAGTCTTTGTAACTACCTACTCATATTAATAACCATCGCGTGTCGTGGACACCCTCAGGTTATCTGTTTGCGGACATCTCATTGCTTGATTAAGCATCGTACGTTATTGACTAAACGCTCAAGACTCAGGTGAGTCTCATAGCCCCTCTTTTTACCGCTTTTCACTTAGGGGTGTGATCCAATGCTTATTTTTAACATGTGAACGCAAGTACAAACTTTACAATATACTACATGAGTTGTTTTCCACTAATCATTTCAAAGTCCTCCGTCAGCATAGTTTGGAAATACATTGTAGCGTGATTATTAGTATATGGTACCATATAGGATTGACCCTCCTCGTCCGGGTTAGCATGCACTAACTGGGTAAATGGACGTACTAATAATTGTTCAGACGAGTGTGGATTAGGCACTCGTGGAGGCACCTCACTCGGAATTCTCTATATAGGACCCGACCCTCGAGTTAAGCTCAGACTATGTGCTCATGGCTGTATACATCACTATTTATTTGCTGGATGCAAATCATTACTTAAATCTTGCGGTTCATACGATATTATCTGATTTCAAACCTGTGAGCTCACCAGCTTTAGCTGACCCATTTTAGCATGTATCACAGGTAGCCAGCAGTAGATTGGACTGCCTCAGGATTTCTATAGCTCGAGTCAGCATGCAGACATTAGAGATTTTCTTACATTAGTATATTTTGTACAAGTACTTATGTACTGAAATCTCTCATATAATCGAACACGAACTATGTACGGCTTTAAATGTTGTAAACATTTCTTATATTAAATGTATTTTGTTAAAACGACACATATAGAGTCGTTTACTATATATCTATGTGCTTTGATTATTGATTAGTAACACCCAAAGTATGCTTCCGCTAAGCAGTAAATTTGGGGGTGTTACAACCGAACTGAAAACCGAATTCACATGTCTAAACCGAACCGAAAACCGAATTCGAATTCGGTTCGGTTTCGATTAAAACCGGAAAAAAAAAACTCATTTTTCAAAAACACCCTTCAACCTACAAAGCTACGAAATGTGCATGATTATACGATACAAATTTTATATATGTGTGTGTGTGTATATATATATATCTAACTATTAATAAATGTTACTTATTAGCCAAATTCGAGTTTAGATATCATAAAATTGTCAATTTACATGAATTTCAATGTTCAAACAAAACATTTATTTTTCACAAACACATAGTAGCTATAAAAATTTAAGTTTTCAAAATGTTAAACTATTCAAATATTCAACCAAATTCGGAAAATCACGTATATATATATATTAATATATAAAATATTTATTTAATAAATCAAATTCGATTTTGAATTCGGTTTTCGATTTAATCGAATTCGAAAAAGTCAAAACTGAAAACCGAATTTGAATTCGATTTTCGGTTTAACCGAATTCAAAATATTAAAAACCGAAAATCGAATTCAAATTCAGTTGGTATTTAAATTAAACGGTTTCAAACCAAATATTGAACACCCCTAGTGTCACCAAATCCCACTAAGGGTGTTTCGCAACAACTAACTAATGCAACCAGTGGTGGATCCAGGAATTTGTGGTATGGGGGCATAATTTTTTTTTAATCGAACGCTTTTTTGATGTTATATTAAACTATTATAATAATTGATATTTAACAACAATAATAGTGCATGAAAAACAATTGCGAAACAACTCTCAGAAATAGTGCTAAATAACTTCATCAATAGCACGACAAAAAAAAAAAAAAAAAAAAGCAATAGTAAAATTATACATAACCAACTCAAAAAACTACATAAAAGTTTCTATGAAACAACCTACGACTAGCTCAAACTTTACATCAAACCAACATATAATTTGCTCAAACAACTCCATAAATAACATCGTAGGTACAAAATAACATATAATCGGCTAAAAACACAATAGTCAAAATATAAGATGATAAATAGTTTAAGTTTTTGTTCAACCTTATATATATATATATAGGGTAGTGATCAAGAGCGAAGTGTCTTTTGGGGGGGGAAGGAGGGAAGCGTTAGTACGCATCAGGAAGCATATTACAATTATCAATCAAAACGTCAACAAAAAATTATTTTTATCGGTAAATAGTAATCAAAATCGATGCTATAAAGAATATTTTAACGAATGAATTTCATTTTTAAGTCATAACATTAATTGATGAATATTTATTTAATTAATTGTTAAGATGCAGTGTGATGCATATTAACTAAGATGCATCGCGATACATCATAAAACTTCACATTATTTGAAAAATATTTTTATTGTTAAGATGCATCACAATGCAGATTAACTAATATGCACCGCGATGCATCTTAACGGATTTGGATCAAATATTCATAAATCGATACTATAACTTGAAGAAAAAATTTATCAAGGAAGCTTAACATTTATAACATCGATTCTAATTAACATTTACTAAATTTCAGTTTGCTTTTTTCGAGATTAGTATAGGTGAAGGTAATATGCTTCCTGATGCGTTCTAACGCTTCCCCCTTCCCTCAAAAAATGGACTTCCCTCTGAATCATGCCACTATATATATATATATATATATATATATAATCAAGTTTTATGAAACTTAATGGTAATTATTAAAACTCATAATGATATACCTTCGTGGAGTTAGAGAGCATGGATGAAATGTATTACTACAAATTTTTATAAATGATATTTGTGGTAAAAACCGATTGGTGATATTTTTTTAAGGGAAAATAAATTACAAAGAAATGTACTACTTTTTTGGAAACGGCAAATAACACCTGCGGGCCAGTAATGTAGAAAAAACCACAACAGGACTCGAACCCGAGACCTATGGGTAAAACCCCGTGCATCACAACCAGCTGAGCTGGTGATCATTTGCACAAAGAAATGTACTACTAAACGACAAATCAAAACTTGTAAATTATTGAATGAAATATAAAGTTTGGGGGTGTAAAATGTCACTCTATATATATTAGGAAGGGTATTTAAAAAAGTTATGTATCAAATGTGACTTTTGCCTTTTGGTCTTTCTTCTGTATCTTCTTTCCCATCAAAACTAAACACCAATATCCTCCATTAAAACACTTTCAAGCTTTATTTTTTGTTTTTTATGTTACTTTAATACTTATTTGTTAAGTATATAAAAGGTATTTATGTACTTAAGTAAAAGAAAATGCATAAACTGGGGGAATTTTTTTTCTATAGTGAGGGCATAAACCAATATAACTAAAAATTAACCTTAAAGTTTGTTGGGTCATTGGGGGCATCTGACCCCCCTTGCCCCTTGTTGAATCCGCCCCTAAATACAACCACAAAAATATTAAGGTCTCTTTTGTAAATTATCGTATGTCGTTCTTGCCATACATAATATAATATATATGATTTTTATTTTTAAACAATTTTTTTTCTGAATTTCCGCTGCAACAGGTGGGTAAAAGAAAGATTCCACGATTCCACGGACCTGAGGACATACCAGTGAGTTAGTTAGATGGGTTTCGCGAGTGATTCTATCAGCGATAAATAATGCATACTCGCTACTTGCCAGTGTCGTCTTTAAGGATGAACGAGGTGGTCGATCGCCAAAATCCTCCAGATTCTAGAAGCCTCAAAAAATGTATGTGTATATGTATATACATCGTATATTATTATTTGATAAATAATTTGAATGTTAATCAATAAATAAGAAAATAAAATAATAGACCTGATTATGTCTAGGATGACAGAGCCAAAAAAAAAAAATTAATGTAATTTTTATACTACATTATGCAAACTACAGTTTAGCTTTATATATATAAAAAAAGTAATGATATATAAGCCTACTTACGTAGATCTAAAAGTAGACCTAACTCATTTATTGGTTAATACAGTTTCTCTCTTCTGATCTCATTGGTTGAACATGACACTTGTCACTATCATATTTTTAGGCCTAGTTTACATCTCTCTAATTAAGTCTATCAATCATTTTCCAAAAAAGAAAAAGAACACTTTATCTTGGGTGCCCACAAAACTTACATGTGAATCACAACTTATATATTTTCTTATTCAATCTTTAAATGTATATTCCAGTTCTTCTAAAAAAACTAATTTAATGGCAGGGGCGAATGTAGTGTGTTGGAAGGGGGGTCCATTGCACCCACTTAAATCTCCATTTTTTTCACAGACATATACATAAAGATAAGCTGAACACCCCTTGTAAATATATTTGGACCCCATTTAAATTTTGGACAAAACAAAAGCAACTAACACTCAATGGCGGAGCTAGTAGGGGGCGGGGGGTGCCGAGCCCCCTAACTATTGTAGTGTATTTGGTATTTGATTGTGTTTTATTGGGGGAAAAATGGACTTGCAAATAGGTAATTTGAAGGTGTAGATGGGTAATTTGGAGTTGCAGGTGATGTTCGGTGGAGGAGATGACTTTTGTCATCTTTTTCGTATAAAGCCCCTCAAGTAGTCTACAAAGAGTTGTTAAACCCCTCTCTGACTTCACTCCAGATTCATTTTTTCTTGTTTAGCCCCTCCAGTTAATAGCATACCCTACTAAACCCCTCATGAATATATACTACATAAAATTATTATTTCATGAAAACGCCAATACATTAATAAGGTTGACAAAGAACCAAAAAATTTTAGCATCTTTTTTAATTTAACGTATAAATTGATTGTTACTTAAATAATATATATATAAAAACTTTATTCTAGAAAAAGAAGAATATACATATAAAGTTTGTCAATAAGCCATTAATTAGTGGTGTTTGTAACGACCCAACCCGACCCGATCTATATTAATATAAGTTACCCTTTTCAATTTATTTTTCATCCTGACGTGAACTTAGAAAATTGGACCCCAGTAAGTCTAAATCCTAGATTCGCCACTGTTTAATGGAATCTTTTACCGACCATCATTTGTAATAGTGATATGCGATATTAATATTTGAGGCTCATATACCATGTCTTTTGTAATATATATTCACATTTGACATTTATTTTTTTTTAAAAAAGAAGCTATAATTATTGACGTATGTAAAATTTTAAATTTAATTGAAGCACTATTAGAGATTAGTTGATACACTATTAAATTAAAAGGGGTAATTTGAAGTACAAAATTTAATTTAGACCCCTCCCAACGGGGGTGTCACTTGCTCGTCACTTTCCCGTCAGTTTGGTGACACCATTGGCACCAACCCGTCACTTTCCCTCGTCACTTTTGTCCGTCACTTATCCGACGCTTTGTCGGTTTTATTATTTTTTTTGTTTTTCTTTTTGTGTGTGTATAATTAAAGGTAAATTGGTAAATGTGGGCCCAAAATTTAAAGTGATGGAATCACTGATGGAAGAGGTCCGTCAGTTTCAGTCAGTTTTGTAAAAAACTTACGTGGCGCATACGTGTCGCAAACGTGGCGCGTCGGTTTCTGTCAGATTCTGTCACGGTTGAGAATGGTCTTAAGGGCCTTAAATAGAAAAAAAAAAAAAGTAAAGAAAAATGCAACTTCTCCCTAAAGCCCACCTTCAACTAACGCACCCTCAATTCCAAATTCACCCAACTACAACTAGAATTTCTCTATTAAAACATAGTTACATACCAAATAGTCAAATACGCAACCACACTTAGGGGGACCAAGCCCCCCTACTAGCTCCGTCACTATTGGTTTGGACCTCATTTTGGCGATTAACGTTCTTTTGTCTAGGGCCTTCGAAAATTTTGAAAGGGTCCTACACCAGTGATCTGCTTGTGAGTATACTTTTTATCAATACACGTATCCGCAGGTAAGATTTCACATGTTTATGCGCTCATGATGGGGCGGATATTTGAGGGTTGGGGATTTTTCTTCCCCATTACTATCCATATTGATTGATAATATAACTTTTGATTATACAGGGTACATTAATAAACTTCAAAATTTCACAAAAACATGTATCAAAAAGGAAAAGAAAAGGTGTTAACGACGTTGGGCCCTCGTGCTGATACATACCTAGCCCATACTAGGGTGTACTGAGCCCATAAGTCTAAGGGTGTGTTTGGCAAGACGAGTTGGAGATGGAGCTGGAGTTGGAGATGGAGCTGGAGATGGAAGTTTGGGGCTGGAGCTGGAGCTTTTATTTGGGGTTGGAGCTGGAACTTTTATTTTTTAATTCGTGTTTGGCAAACTAATTGGAGATGGAGCTTATTAGTGTAAAATGATATAAATGGACATGATGGTTTATGATTTCATTTTTTATAATAATTATAAAAGGGTAATTTAGTAATTCAATAACAAAGAGATGGGGATTCTTTGTAAAAGCTAGTTTTAGGATCTTGTACTTTTGGGGATTATTTTTTAGAGAATCCCTCTACCATTTTTCATGCCAAACAAGGATTATAAATATGTAAGAGATGGAGTTTCTTAAAAATAGAATCTCAATCCCCTAGAATCCCCAAAAATCCCCTAAAATGATGTTGCCAAACACACCCTAAGTGTCCTACACTTAGACTTATAAGCCACCAATTATTCCCATTCATAACCGATGTGGGATCGTAACAATACCCCATCCTTGAAGAGCCAACGTCCTCGTTGGTCACGGCTATGTTGGTCACGGTTGGCACCCTCTCTTCGGCTCCAAGCCACCACTCCATAGGCCACCACTCCGAGATGTTGGGACTTGAAAGAGGGGATGGCTCTAATACCATTGATACATACCTAGCCCATACTAGGGTGTACCGAGCCTATAAGTCCAAGTGTATTCAATTGGAATCCAATAGAAATCTCACAAGAACAGCTTGTGAATCTCAATATGATCATACAAGAACAGCTTGTAGATGATCTCACAAAGAGAGCAACTCTCGATATTATTCAATTACTCAAAATGATTAAAGATACCACTAGTGTTACATGGACTCCTTTTTATACTGATACAGATATGTGTGTAACTCACTAAACATGTGCCTAACTACCTAACTAATTACACTTGTTCCTACCACTCACATACGGACATGTGTACACTAATCTAACTAACTAGGATGAAGTCTATTTTGACCCATATCAATTTCCTACTCCTTCAAAGCATCCTTGTCCTCAAGGATGTAAATCATGACATTCGTCCTTCTGGTTGTTCTTCGAATCAATGGTTGACTCTAGACTTCGATAGTTTGAAATGGCTCCTTCTCCGCTGATGTGAATATTGGAGGAAGTACAAAAGAACCATTGCTGAATCAACTGAGCAAAAATAGTAATCAGCATTAAATGCTCGTCTGGTTGCGCTCAAGACTATGTTTTTCCTTAAAGCATTTTGGCTACTAAGTGGATCCATATGTTTAGCTTGATCGACCCAATTATCTTCTTGACCAACTTTTATAACTATCATCGCCATAAAGGCATATTGGATGCCCAGTGCCTTCACATAATCTGCCCAATTAACCAAAGTAGCATCCTTCTCATACCAACCTGATATCCATAGTCCTTCGAAATGCAAGAGAATAAATTGGACAGAATTCAATTTATAAGTCTGAGCTAAAAATGCCATTTGTAATCCGTGTTTTAACACCCAAAAACCCTTAAGTGAATCGAAGAATTTATTCTCCTAAAGATACCCAATTATAATAGCTGACACATGCATCAATTGCATTGACACGTGACCCAAACAACTCGGATACAATCTGAGCATAGCAATATTTTCATCCCAAAAAATACTACTATTGAAAAGAGTGAACAACAATTGCCTAAAGACAGCTTGATAAATCAGATTCCCATGCTGTGTATTTGACCTAACATAATCCAATAGTTCAAGTATATAATTTTTAATCCCCACCAATACATCAACAAGGTTGCATCCTCTAGAAGAGCATAAAAACCCTTTAGCATCACAACTCTTCCCACTCACTAAAATAATCCCTTGACCCAACTTTGTTTCCACATGAAATAGGTCTATCTCACCCGAAGACATACTGATCCTGCAATCATAGTTAACAGAACATAAAACTTTGAATGTACTGAACCATTTACCTCTCACTCCAGTTAATTTCTGAATTTCACCAAGGGTCCGTGCAGTAATGTCTTTCACAAGGCTGTTTTCAATACTCATGGTGATCCTTTCATTTAATGCAACTATATCTTTCACTTTGGTCATATAATGGCATGCTTGATAAAAATATGGCATCTTTTGTATCATAGCCTTACACTCAAAAGGGATGATGTAGTCATCCTTCAATGTCATTTCAAGAGTCTCCAATAAACATTTTAGCATCTGAACGACCCTCTCTTGAAGCCTTATGAGACCAAGATTTCGAGATTTAACACAACCAATCTGCTCATGAAACTAACAATACAAATCTTAACTGCAATATACTTGGGATAATCTGCCGTTTCAAGGTGGTAACTATTAGCACTACTTCCACTTTTAGTGTGGTGTTTTCTAGATACTCATGTAAGCTAACAGGAAGCCATTTACACAGGTCGGTAAAGTTATGGTTCGTTCTCTGCATTTCCATTGAGCTACATTTGTACCTACTCATCCTTATTAATGGCACTGAATCTTTGTACTCTTGTAGAAAACAACTAGCAACAATAGTTTCCCAATTCCTAACATCAGGTTTTTGAAGTAAAGTTGTTTCAGAATTATCATCAAAGAGCTGGCGTGCAGACCCCAATACCCTACTCTTTGAATATAACTTGTTCCCCTCGTTTTTCTTCTGTCTCAAATTACTTCCCTTTCTAACTTTCAAATCTGGAGGTTTAGGTGGTTTTCCACCGCATACATCATACAAAACACCCTTAATATTAGTTTCTACTTGTTTATAAACACAATTTGATTTTGGACTTTCATCAAACACCTTGAGTGCACCATCATTATCAGGATTTCCCGTTTCAGAAACCAGTTGCACTTCATGTGGAGCACTTACTTGATTAATCAAGAAACTGTGACAACCGTCAATTTAGGACTAGAATTTAGTGCCTAAACAAGTATTAATACATGTAATTAGTTCTGTGTTAGGCTAATTAATGTATCAATTATTATATATATTGTTGAATATATATCTACACAATTATGCGGTTTGTTTAAATCGTACGAGTTTCAAATCGAATGAATTTCGATACAATAAATACGGACGTTTGTGAACAATTTTATTAAGTAATACAAATATTATTTAATAACTCCATTTTTATTCAAAATATTATTTATAGTAATATTTCGTATCCAAGTTTTATTACACAATTAATGTATACGCGATTAAAAATGTAAACGCGCAAACAAAACGAAACAAATCACCTTTTATAACGGAAATTCTAAATATTTAGTAAAATATACTTCAATAAAAATAATTGAATAAACTTTTGTAAATTAAAACGAAAAATTTAAAATTATAAAACAAATATTTAACGTTTAAATAATCGGGAAAACGAACACCACACGGAGCGCTGGGCGTAGACTGAAAATGGTGGGGATTTCCACCAAAATCACCTCCCACCATCTTCTTCTTCTTCATTTCTTCTTTTCTTCTTCTCTCTCTCCTCCCTTTTCTCTCTAATTTGCAAAACCTCCACCCCATTAAAATCACCAAAAACTAGCACAAAACGCACTCGGATCACCATACTCGTTTGGAGAAAAACGTTCCTCTCATCACGATCTACACTTTCATCTTTTCGGATTTTCAATCCGACACTTTGTAAGTTTCCGACAAAAACCCGAAACTCTCCGTTTTCGATTATTTTTACATGTTTATGGTTTATAATTGTCTAATATGTCCATATAAGGGTTGGGTAAAAGATTTGAACCGAAAGGAAACCGGAAAACTCATTTTCGACACATTTTCCGGCCATCAGACCATAACGTCGCATTTGGACCCAGATTTATGCGACGTCAGCTTCAACGTCGCAAAACCCCTCGTGACGTCGCATGGTGCGACGTCAGTCACAAAGTCGCATTAAATTGCGACGTCGCGTATAGCGACGCCACCCACAACGTCGCATTAAATTGCGAAAGTCGCACATAGCGACGCCATGCTCAACGTCGCAGTCAGGGCCTGCGACGTCGCACCCAACGTCGCACAAAACAGAAACTAGAAAACACATATTTTTACTAAGTGTCGAGACTCTAAATTTTATCACTTGATTTCACCCAAATTCAAGTCCAGATGCGTTTTTCCTTAAAGCAATATAGTAGAAATAAAAATTTTCCAAGCTGACCTGGCAGCTCGACCCCAGCCAGGGGCTCTGCCCCTTGGACCCCGCCAGGGGCTGCCGCCCCTTGGACCCCGCTAACCAGGGGCGCTGCCCCCGGACCCCCGTACTTAGATTCCGTAAGCACATTTTTCACCAAGTGTCGAACTTATAAAACTTCAAACTACTATACGATATGACTTCTCAAATACATTGGAACATACTTTTCAAGGATAACACTTCGAATCATAATAAGATCATTGAAATCTTTAATTTCCAATAATCACCAACGGCCCGCACGCGTTTCAAAACATAATTCAAAATCAAACAAGTCGTTGTAACTTGTATCAATTAAATCAAACAAGTCGTAGTGACTTGTAACAATACAATCAACCAAATCGGGGTAATTTGGACATCAAGTTAAACAAACAATTTCAATGGTAGTCTTTCTAGATACCGGTACAATTAATAACAATTCAAGTGTCGTGGACACATTCAGGTTTCAAGACTTTGGGCACCAATTCACAGCTAATTACTTCAAGTTTATTAAATTAAACACTTCAAGACTCAGGCGAGTTTCATGGCCCCATTTTCACTACTTTTACCAGGGGTGTGATATTACTACTTCATTTTGTTTTACAAGTAGAACGCAAGTACCAATCTTCAAATACTACATGAGTTTCAAGCTAATCAATTTAAAGTCCTCTATAGCATAGTCTCTAATATTTTAGCGTGAATGTTAGTATATGATATCATATGGGATTGACAATCCTCATCCGGGTTAGCACGCACTAACCGGTCAAACGGATGTATTAGCATTTGGGAAGACGAGTGTGGATTAGACACTCATAGGAGGCAAGTCAGTTAGGTTTCCTTAATTGGACCTAGCGCTCAAGTTAAGCTCAGACTATGTGCTCATGGATTGTATAACTTTTATCATGCTTAATTGCATTTTAAATTCAATATAAATCTTGCGATTCTTACAACTATACATTGACATACAAACCTGTGAGCTCACCAGCGTTTTCGCTGACCCATTTTAGTATATATCACAGGTACCCAGCAGTAGGTGGACTGCACAGGCAGGGACTATTAGCTCGAGTCAGCATACATACAACTAGAGATTTGATTGCATTATTATATTTTGTAAAAAGTAATTATGCCATGTAATCTCTCAATTTCAGGAACTGAGCTAATGTAACCTTATTTTGATGTAAACGTTTATTCTATTAATACAAGTTTAAAACGACGCATATAGTGGTCATTCATTATATCTTATGTGCTTTGTATATTGATTAGTGACACCCAAATCGAGCTTCCGCAAATCATCAAATTTGGGGGTGTCACAGATTGGTATCAGAGCCTAAGGTTATAGTGAACTAGGTTGCATTTAGTGGACCTAAACTATGACCGTTAGGCAGTATCCCCTATTAGGTATAACCAGTTCAGGGATTACAGCATACGAATTTAATTTAACATAGCTTGATTAACTATGTACAATTAAATAAAGATGATGTAAGATCTGAAGGAAGTTATGACTGAATAGGATACACTAGATGACTCTGACCTCGAGAGAAACGAGACTTAAAACTTATCTGTGTTAGACACTCAATAGGCAGTTATGTGATATATCTATATACATAAGTAAGCCTCAATTCAAGCTTAGGCTATATTATATACGTATTATATGAATATAGGCCTCACATTTGCTAACGTTCTGTCTCAGAATGGCAAACACACCACCCAACTCATCCCGTTCCCATCCGTACGAATCACAAGGTTCAAGGGTGGCTAGGAGGAACCTCAGGTTGCCTCGAGCGGGCCCATACCCCAATCAATTCACACTAACGGATTTGGCCGCTAGGCTACACCGTCACGAGCAACAACTGTGTGACATGGACATCGAGTTGCAAGAGACCCCTGAAAACTGGACACTCACCCTAATGGGGCAAGTTGCTCAGGTCTCTGAGGACCATGTAAACGCTATCAACAATATGGACATTCTCGAAAATCGAGTGGGTGAAACCATCGAGACCATGGAGATCGTCCACAATCAAGTGACTGACAATCAAAATGAAATCACTGTCCTGCGATCAAGGTTGACTCAGTGTGAGACACGCCTGAGGGAAACCGAGGAGGCACTCAGAATGGTTAGCCGACTTGCAGAGTCCGTTGACCGTCTCACTGCCTTAATGCCACAACTCAATCTTCGTCAGAATTAGCTTAGGCTGAATCTGCACTCCATAACGCTTTCGTAGGACTAATGTAAATTGACCGGATGAAACAATTCTCGGGACTTTTGGCACAATATCTAAGTCTTTAACTTTTGAATTCAACAAACTCGAAATTGTCTGTAATCATTTAACAACGTAATATCAATTGACAATTTCGTTCGATTTAAATCTATATTATAGAACTCTTATACTTGTGATGTGTATATTGTCGCTTTAATACATACATCCACCACAATTATCATTCTGGTACAATTTCTTACGTACCTATTGTTTCTTTTCTTGAAGAATCATGCCGCCGAAGAAAAAGAGTTATAGTGAAGCTGAACTCGCTGCTGCCGTTACTCGGGCCATAGCCGACGCCTTGGCCGCTCGGGATTCAACCCGAACGACTGAGGAAACAGCCGATACCACTACCACCACTCCTGCTGTCAAGCCTTGTTCCTACAAGGACTTTCTCAGCTGTAAACCTCTATATTTCAAGGGCACGGAAGGTGCCATTGGCTTGATCCGTTGGATTGAGCGTGTGGAATCTGTTTTCAGTCTCTGCGATTGCACTGAGAACAACAAGGTCAAATTCGCTGCTTACACCTTTCAGGAAAGTGCACTCACGTGGTGGAAAACCTACGCAAACTCTGTAGGCCTTGAGGTTGCAAATCGGCTTCCTTGGGCCGAACTGAAGAAGAAACTGACAGAAAAATACTGTCCTGAAGAAGAGCTGCACATGCTGGAGGAGGAATTATGGCACCTAGCGGTGCAGGGAAATGATGTTGCTGAATATACCACCAAATTCCAGCAGTTTGCTTTACTATGCCCGAGTTTGGTTGAACCAGAAAGTAAGGGCATCAAGAGATACATCCGCGGCCTCCCTGAGAGCATCCAGGGAAATGTCGCCTCATCCAAACCAACCACCACTGAGAGTGCCATTAGATTGGGCCACAAACTCATGGCCCTAGTTGTCAACCGTGAGACCTCCAACACCTCATCCTCCAACAACAACAAACGCAAATCCACTGAACACCACCACAACTCAAACAAGAAAAACAACGCCATCCAAGTTTACACTACCAACTCTGAATCCAACCGCAACTACACCGGGAACAGGCCTTATTGTCCCAAGTGTAACTATCACCACTTTGGTCAGTGCAGGACCCCTTGCAACAACTGCAGGAGGTACGGGCATTCGACTAAGGATTGCCGAGCCCCCAGATCCAACAACAACCCCCCTAACAAAAATGCCCAACAACCTAAGTCCTGCTTTGAATGTGGGAACCCAGGACACTTTAGGGATACGTGCCCAAAATTGAAGTATAAGGGCAACAACAACAACAACAACCGCAACAACAACAACAACGCCAAAAGTAGCGCCTTCGTGATCAACTCAGGGGAAGCCCGTCAGGACCCGAATGTGGTCACGGATATGTTCCTCCTCAACAATTTAACTGCTTCTATTCTGTTTGATACTGGTGCCGATAGAAGTTTTATTTCCGATGAATTTTGCCCTCTACTTGACATCACACCTGTTGCTTTAGACGTTAAGTACACCGTAGAACTAGCAAATGGCAAGTTGATAGAAACCGATAGTGTGATACCTAATTGCACTTTAAATCTAGCCGACGAAATCTTCTCCATAGATCTTATGCCCGTTGAGATAGGAAGTTTCGATGTCATCGTGGGCATGGACTGGTTATCCAAACATCGCGCCGAAATCATTTGCCATGACAAAATTGTTCGCATACCTCTCGCCGTCGGTAGAACCTTGGTCATACAGGGGGAGACCGGTGGGACGAGGCTCAACATCATATCTTGTCTAAAAACCCGGAAGTTTCTGAGAAAGGGTTATCCAGCAATCCTCGCGCACATCATGGAGAAAAAGTCGGAGGAGAAGCGACATGAGGATGTTCCAATTGTTCGAGACTTTCCAGAAGTCTTTCCCGAAGAACTACCTGGTCTACCACCGCAAATACCGGTTGAGTTCTCAATCGATCTAGTACCAGGTGCTGCGCCTGTGGCCCGAGCACCATACCGCTTAGCTCCATCCGAACTTCAGGAGTTGTCCACCCAATTACAGGAACTCCTGGAACGAGGATTTATCAGGCCGAGTTCTTCACCTTGGGGAGCTCCGGTCCTATTTGTCAAGAAGAAAGACGGTTCTTTTCGAATGTGTATCGACTACCGAGAGTTGAACAAGTTAACTGTCAAGAACCGGTATCCACTCCCTCGAATCGATGACCTGTTCGACCAACTTCAAGGTTCAAGTGTCTACTCAAAAATCGATCTGCGATCAGGATATCATCAGTTACGAGTTCGCGACATCGATATTCCAAAAACTGCTTTCAGAACTCGATACGGGCACTACGAATTCCAAGTAATGCCCTTCGGTCTAACCAACGCACCGGCTGTATTCATGGACCTCATGAACCGGGTGTGTAAACCTTACCTCGACAAGTTTGTCATTGTCTTTATCGAAGACATACTCATTTACTCGCACAACGAGCAAGAACATGCGCAACACCTCAAAACCATCCTTGAACTACTTAGACACGAGGAGCTTTACGCCAAATTCTCTAAGTGTGAGTTCTGGATTCAAACCGTTCAATTCCTTGGTCACGTGATCGACAGTCAGGGAATTCACGTTGATCCGTCAAAAATCGAGGCTATCAAAGACTGGCAATCGTCAACCACTCCAACCGAAGTACGGCAGTTTTTGGGACTGGCCGGGTATTACCGGCGATTCATTGAAAATTTCTCCAAGATAGCCTTACCACTCACGATATTGACCCAGAAAGACAAAAAGTTTGACTGGACTGATAAACAAGAGTCGGCATTCCAACTCTTAAAACAAAAGCTTTGCAGTGCTCCTATTCTATCATTACCCGAGGGCACCGATGACTTCGTGGTATACTGCGATGCTTCTCATCAGGGTCTCGGTTGCGTACTTATGCAACGAGACAAAGTCATAGCTTATGCTTCCCGACAGCTCAAGATTCATGAAAAGAATTACACCACCCACGACCTCGAGTTAGGAGCCGTCGTTTTCGCCCTCAAAATTTGGAGACATTACCTCTACGGCACTAGGTGCACAATCTTTACAGACCACAAAAGTCTCCAACACATATTCGATCAGAAAGATCTCAACATGAGGCAACGTCGATGGGTCGAGTTGCTTACCGATTACGACTGCGAGCTCAAATATCATCCAGGCAAAGCAAATGTTGTTGCTGATGCCCTCAGTTGAAAAGAGCGAGTGAAACCACTTTGGGTCCGAGCACTCAGTATAACAATTCACAACAATTTAAACATTCAAATTCTCACTGCTCAAATCGAAGCCTTGAAACCCGAAAATGTCAAAGATGAAGCCTTACGGGGAATGGATAAACAATTCGAAATCAAACCTAACGGGATTAGGTATTTCTCAAACCGAATCTGGTTGCCAAGATTTGGGAACCTACGAGACTTGGTGATGGATGAAGCTCACAAGTCTAAATATTCTATCCATCCGGGATCTGATAAAATGTACCACGGTATCAAGGACTTCTACTGGTGGCCGAACATGAAAGCTGAAATCGCCACCTATGTCAGCAAGTACCTTACTTGCTCCAAGGTCAAAATCGAATATCAAAAACCTTCTGGTTTACTTCAACAACCTAGTCTTCCTGAATGGAAATGGGAACAAATTGCCATGGACTTCATAACCAAACTACCCAAATCCTCGAGCGGTTGCGATACCATTTGGGTGATCGTGGATCGTCTCACAAAGTCTGCTCACTTCCTGGCAATCAAGGAATCCGACAAGATGGAACGCCTCACCAGAATTTACCTGAAGGAAATCGTGACCAAACACGGTGTGCCAATCTCAATTATCTCAGATAGGGATAGTCGTTTCACTTCACAATTTTGGCAATCACTTCAAAAATCTCTGGGTACTCGACTTGATATGAGTACCGCATATCATCCTCAAACCGATGGCCAAAGTGAACGAACCATTCAAACACTAGAAGACATGCTACGGGCCTGCGTAGTAGACTTCGGTGTGAACTGGGAAAAACACCTACCATTGTGCGAGTTCTCGTACAACAACAGTTATCATGCCAGCATTAAGGCTGCACCTTTCGAGGCACTGTACGGTCGTAAGTACCGGTCACCTATCAGTTGGACCGAAGTTGGGGACAGCCAACTCACGGGTCCAGAAATCATTCACGAAACAACCGAGAAAATCGTCGAAATTCAAAACAAACTCAAAGCCGCGCGTGATCGTCAGAAAAGTTATGCTGACGTGAGACGCAAACCACTCGAGTTCCAAGTTGGGGATCGAGTACTACTCAAAGTATCGCCTTGGAAAGGCGTAATCCGGTTTGGCAAACGAGTGAAGTTAAACCCTAGATACATTGGACCATTCGAGATCCTCGAGAGAATTGGTCCAGTAGCATATCGATTGCAGCTGCCATCCGAACTCAGCAGCGTGCATCCCACATTTCATGTTTCAAATCTGAAGAAGTGTCTGTCTGATGAGACACTTATCATTCCACTCGATGAAATTTGAGTTGACGAGAAACTTCACTTTGTTGAGGAACCCGCCGAAATCATGGACCGTGAGGTCAAACAACTTAAACAAAGTCGTATTCCCATTGTCAAGGTTAGGTGGAATTCTCGGCGCGGTCCGGAATTCACCTGGGAACGAGAAGACCAAATGCGACTCAAGTATCCTCAACTTTTCAATGACTCAACATCAAACACGACTTCAACATAAATTTCGGGACGAAATTCTTTTAACAGGGGGAGAATGTGACAACCGTCAATTTAGGACTAGAATTTAGCGCCTAAACAAGTATTAATACATGTAATTAGTTCTGTGTTAGGCTAATTAATGTATCAATTATTATATATATTGTTGAATATATATCTACACAATTATGCGGTTTGTTTAAATCGTACGAGTTTCAAATCGAATGAATTTCGATACAATAAATATGGACGTTGGTGAACAATTTTATTAAGTAATACAAATATTATTTAATAACTCCATTTTTATTCAAAATATTATTTATAGTAATATTTCGTATCCAGGTTTTATTACACAATTAATGTATACGCGATTAAAAATGTAAACGCGCAAACAAAACGAAACAAATCACCTTTTATAACGGGAATTCTAAATATTTAGTAAAATATACTTCAATAAAAATAATTGAATAAACTTTTGTAAATTAAAACGAAAATTTTAAAATTATAAAACAAATATTTAACGTTTAAATAATCGGGAAAACGAACACCACACGGAGCGCTGGGCGTAGACTGAAAATGGTGGGGATTTCCACCAAAATCACCTCCCACCATCTTCTTCTTCTTCATTTCTTCTTTTCTTCTTCTCTCTCTCCTACCTTTTCTCTCTAATTTGCAAAACCTCCACCCCATTAAAATCACCAAAAACTAGCACAAAACGCACTCGGATCACCATACTCGTTTGGAGAAAAACGTTCCTCTCATCACGATCTACACTTTCATCTTTTCGGATTTTCAATCCGACACTTTGTAAGTTTCCGACAAAAACCCGAAACTCTCCGTTTTCGATTATTTTTACATGTTTATGGTTTATAGTTGTCTAATATGTCCATATAAGGGTTGGGTAAAAGATTTGAACCGAAAGGAAACCGGAAAACTCATTTTCGACACATTTTCCGGCCATCAGACCATAACGTCGCATTTGGACCCAGATTTATGCGACGTCAGCTTCAACGTCGCAAAACCCCTCGTGACGTCGCATGGTGCGACGTCAGTCACAAAGTCGCATTAAATTGCGACGTCGCGTATAGCGACGCCACCCACAACGTCGCATTAAATTGCGAAAGTCGCACATAGCGACGCCATGCTCAACGTCGCAGTCAGGGCCTGCGACGTCGCACCCAACGTATCACAAAACAGAAACTAGAAAACACATATTTTTACTAAGTGTCGAGACTCTAAATTTTATCACTTGATTTCACCCAAATTCAAGTCCAGATGCGTTTTTCCTTAAAGCAATATAGTAGAAATAAAAATTTTCCAAGCTGACCTGGCAGCTCGACCCCAGCCAGGGGCTCTGCCCCTTGGACCCCGCCAGGGGCTGCCGCCCCTTGGACCCCGCTAACCAGGGGCGCTGCCCCCGGACCCCCGTACTTAGATTCCGTAAGCACATTTTTCACCAAGTGTCGAACTTATAAAACTTCAAACTACTATACGATATGACTTCTCAAATACATTGGAACATACTTTTCAAGGATAACACTTCGAATCATAATAAGATCATTGAAATCTTTAATTTCCAATAATCACCAACGGCCCGCACGCGTTTCAAAACATAATTCAAAATCAAACAAGTCGTTGTAACTTGTATCAATTAAATCAAACAAGTCGTAGTGACTTGTAACAATACAATCAACCAAATCGGGGTAATTTGGACATCAAGTTAAACAAACAATTTCAATGGTAGTCTTTCTAGATACTGGTACAATTAATAACAATTCAAGTGTCGTGGACACATTCAGGTTTCAAGACTTTGGGCACCAATTCACAGCTAATTACTTCAAGTTTATTAAATTAAACACTTCAAGACTCAGGTGAGTTTCATGGCCCCATTTTCACTACTTTTACCAAGGGTGTGATATTACTACTTCATTTTGTTTTACAAGTAGAACGCAAGTACCAATCTTCAAATACTACATGAGTTTCAAGCTAATCAATTTAAAGTCCTCTATAGCATAGTCTCTAATATTTTAGCGTGAATGTTAGTATATGATATCATATGGGATTGACAATCCTCATCCGGGTTAGCACGCACTAACCGGTCAAACGGATGTATTAGCATTTGGGAAGACGAGTGTGGATTAGACACTCGTAGGAGGCAAGTCAGTTAGGTTTCCTTAATTGGACCTAGCGCTCAAGTTAAGCTCAGACTATGTGCTCATGGATTGTATAACTTTTATCATGCTTAATTGCATTTTAAATTCAATATAAATCTTGCGATTCTTACAACTATACATTGACATACAAACCTGTGAGCTCACCAGCGTTTTCGCTGACCCATTTTAGTATATATCACAGGTACCCAGCAGTAGGTGGACTGCACAGGCAGGGACTATTAGCTCGAGTCAGCATACATACAACTAGAGATTTGATTGCATTATTATATTTTGTAAAAAGTAATTATGCCATGTAATCTCTCAATTTCAGGAACTGAGCTAATGTAACCTTATTTTGATGTAAACGTTTATTCTATTAATACAAGTTTAAAACGACGCATATAGTGGTCGTTCATTATATCTTATGTGCTTTGTATATTGATTAGTGACACCCAAATCGAGCTTCCGCAAATCATCAAATTTGGGGGTGTCACAGAAACTAAATTGAAAATCAGATTCACTTAAAGTGATTGAATGACTAGGGTTTCCTAATTTATTAGGAGATTGCAATTTCAAATCTTTACCAGATAATTCCTTCGAATCCAGTCTGTTTTGTATCTCCTTCAAAATCATTGACTCCTTGATATCGTGATTCTGCAATTGATCTGATTCTTGATTTAGTTCACTTGAACCGTTCACATTCTTTTCTTCAATGATTTTCGGAATCAATGTATCTCCCAATGAATTGGAATTATCATCTACAGTTACAACCAATTCTTTCTTGTGTTCTTCCTGCTTGAACACTAGCGAAGGATCCAGGCCACTCTCCAAGTCTCCAACATCAATAACTTCATCATTTCCTTAAGCTCTAAGATACTTTCACTAATTGAATAGGCTCCCTGATCTTTAGGTTCCATGATTCCAAATTCATTTGGGTTCATCTTCACAGGCAGAGGATTGTAGTCTCTGATACCACTTGATATGGATTCAATTGGAATCCAATAGAAATCTCACAAGAACAGCTTGTGAATCTCAATATGATCATACAAGAACAGCTTGTAGATGATCTCACAAAGGGAGCAACTCTCGATATTATTCAATTACTCAAAATGATTAAAGATACCATTAGTGTTACATGGACTCCTTTTTATACTGATACAGATATGTGTGTAACTCACTAAACATGTGCCTAACTACCTAACTAATTACACTTGTTCCTACCACTCACATACGGACATGTGTACACTAATCTAACCAACTAGGATGAAGTCTATTTTGACCCATATCACGTGCCTTGGTGATTCACACGAACCCAAGACAAAATAAACGCATTAATGTTTAAGCCTAAAGCTTAAACAGATTAAGATGGAAAACTAATCGTTATGACCAACTCATTTAATAATAGGCTGAGTTAGGATTTTATTTCCTAAGCTGTTTCATGAGCATCTAACCAGTTCAAAAGGCAATCACAAAAGGTATAAAAATCATACTTCGAGTATTTTTTCTAAAACCCCAATTGTCTTGTGATTAATTAAGTATTTTTACATCTTAATCATTCTTGTGTACCACCCAAGTATGTTATGTTTAATTACATGCATCTCGCATCCTCAAACTATTCTAAATTTTGATATTTTGAAAAATGTCATGTACCTTTGTGATTATATTACAAATTGTAAAAGGATCGACACTAGTAACTCATTTAAAAAAATGTGTCCAGGTTATATTCAAACCCGGGTCAGGTTAGGGTTGAAATGTATGAGCTTGCTAACACAGGAACACAAAACCCACATTGTCAGCCCTAGCCTGACCCACACACTTGTTACGTCTAACATATTCCATCTAGGTGAGGGTAACCATAGTCCCAGAGCACCTTGGATCCCCAATGCATCCATGCCCACAATCAATAACATGCATGTATTATATTTATAACATAAATCCCTTTCAGCCTTTCAACAAAGAAAATGATATACTGCGGCCATTCAAATTTGTAGACTACATCAATCCTAAAGATCGCGCCTTTAGAACAAAAAACATATAAAAAGCTCATCTACAAAAAACTCTGCAATTAAAAGGGTAGAAAAATCTTATCAAGAATAAAAAAAAGGAGTCCACTAGTGAGGTGAGCTCAACAATAGTTCCTATTCAGGGTTTGAAGATTGTTGGGATACACCTGGTGCAGCATCTGTGATATCTATATCTCCCACACCAGCAGCTATTGAGGATGATGAAGATTGCTTCTTGTTAGTTTCCACATCATCATTGGACAATTCTTTAGTTATGGATCCCTTTTGATGAAGCTCTTTTACTTTCCGGTATTCGTCATAGTGTGCTCGTCTTTTCTCTCTAAAGCTTGCACTTTTTACACCTTCACGATCTGAGACATAAACTACAATGTAAACGCATGATGCAATATAAACGCATGATGTAAACGCAATATAACTACAAAGGACTTCAAAATGTAAACGCATGATGCAATACTTGGAAGTTGCAGATGTGTGCTGAATGCTCAGTTACAAGATGAACAAGCTTAACTTGGTGAAAACAACATGCCATAAAAATCATAAATGAGAATCCAAATCAAAGGAAATATACTGTGCATGGTTAGAGTTGACTAGAGGTAACAATTTTACCGAATTCATATGGAGATGGATCAATCCGGGTTGCATTTTAATTAAGGGAAATGGTTTGACTAATTGACTGAACTATAAATGAAGTAAGTTAAACAGGTAAGAAATCAACTAATACATGTATTCAAAATGCTTGCAATGTCCTAGGTTGTTTTATTTTAAAAATTATATTATTATCGTAATAGTAAAGCTTATGCAGCGTACTTGATACATTAATTATAGATAACTCGGAAAATATTGATAAAAATTAGACCCGAAATAAAAGTTACCCAATTTGCCCTAAACCCAACCGACCCATTTTGCCCCACTAAAGTGGACAATCAAAATGCATCAAACCTCTTATATCAAGTTACCGAAGGAAATAAAAGAAGTAGACTAGAAATGCAATAATATAGTTTTTGCAAAAAAAAAAAATTAAATATCAGATTATATATTAAAATAAAAAACAAAAAAAAAAAAAAAAAAAAAAACTCAAAATAGAACAGAAGGTTTTGATGGAGTTAACCCAATTTAACCCGTGATGACCCGAAACAGTACGCAAGATTCATGCAAGTTTTTCAGACGAATAAATAAAGGATCACGAAAGAACCTGTGTCTTGATCCATATCATCTGCTTCATCCTCCGATGTTGTCCAGCCAGAGCTATGTGAGTTACTGTTGCTACTGGAGGACGCCACCTCATTCAATGCAAAACGAATTGCTTCAGCATGCTCAGCAGTACTGTTTCCCTCCTGGAAACTAGAATTCCTTATAGGAGATAATGATCCTGCAAGATAAGGGTTCAAGTAATATAATTGCAACATTAAGGAGCTCTTAGTCACTGTAATACAATTAGATGTGCCAATTTTGACCCATTTACTTATGAATGGGACATGGGCTATGTTATATCTCTAACAGGTCAAAAGTCACGATGCTTGACCAACTAGTTGCTTATAAAAAAATAACTGTTTTGACTTTTGATCCATTAACCAATCTGTCAACCTTTCTAACTTCATGGTATACCCATGGATTAGCCAGTTCCTATTTGGAGGGCTGCAATTTTCAATTTACAATTTCTATGCACAGTGAAGCTTAGCTAATGACAAGAACAAAAGCAACAACTGAAAGATCAAAATAATAGATGGCATGCTAATTTTCGACCCAGAAAATGCGTTAATAACAAAGTCAACTACATATGAACTTTAATTGTGTAGGGAAATCTATAAGTATGCTTACCATCAACATCAGTCATTGGATGATATGGGGTCTTCGGTTCTGTAATTTTCTGCCTTACAGGTTTATTTGATTCAATTTCCTCAAGGTTAGCCTCATCCCATCTCACACCTCTCCGACGGCTTCAAATATACGATCATGCAAGAGAATATATTAGCATTGATTCAAGAAATAAATTACAAAGCAACAAGGACTCATTAGACAACTAACACCATACGATACATGTAGGCTTTAAAGATGGTATGTGGAACAGAGCTGCAGCCTTATGGTTACAGTTAGATAGCCATGGAAAGAAACGAGCTTAATTTTATAAAAACGTCTGTCATCAACTTTCACGTTTGGTGCATGGAGCAACTACGGATGGACAATCTGTGTAGTCAGTGATTTGCCATGTAATCTGATTAGGTATGTTAATAGTATGGTACATTAACTACTCTCAGGGGACATGTTGTACTTCAAATTTTATTGTTATCATAAGCATATAAGTTAGATTATTTATCATATACAATTAGTGTTTGTCCAATTAGAAAAAAGGCTTTGAAAAAAGGGGAAATCAATTCCTTATTGGCCAATTCTTCATTAGATGGGAAATGTTTGTCCATTAGAGCATTTACCGATCAAATATTAACTGACAAAAAGCGTTAATTCGTTTACAAAAATGATTTTTTACTTTCTTTATTCACCTTGTAAAGCACAAATAGTTATAATATCTTCTTACACTACATTAATGAAGCTCAGCAAGGCAGCACATGATATATTTGGGCATTAGCAGTAGACTAGTTTTGGTTAATGTGACAACTTTCTGACAATCATTGATGTTAATAGAAGTTCATGGAAAATATCTGAGCAACAACTAGTAATCTGGAATCCTTCGAAATAACTTTGCTTTATCCTTCTCTTAGCTCCGCAAGGGGAATTTCCGCTAACAAATCACCAACACGAATATTTTCATATCCAAAGTCATCTCGCAGATACAGTCACAAAACCACCATCAGAAATTCAGAATCCACAACCACAACCGACTATCAATATTTAATGCCACCATCAGCCCACTCAAGATTCGAGTATCTGACCCTAAAGAAATTGTAATTCAACAGCCTACATGGCTACATCAAGCTGACATCTCTTCCAGTTGAAGAAGTAGCCTAGAAGAATCCGCATAATTGGCCTAGCACAGCAGCAGCCAACAAGAACCACAACTTTCCGGGTAAAACAAATTTTTCGTGAAAGTGGAAAGAATAACCCGCCCTTGCACTTCATATTAACGAGCCAAAGAAATTTAAAGAAGATTTGGGGTGGTTCAGCTGGCGGGTACACTTTGCAATACTAATGTCAGGCTGATACAAAATATGATCTATCCACATCTAATCAATTCAAGTAATTGCTTTTAGTTTGTGTTTCCTTTATAGTCGGCAATTTTCTTTGCTTTCTGTTTCTGAAATAGTTATAACGAAAAATTTTATGGCACGTTATAGACTTATCCGAAAGGGTTATAAAACTCAGTATAAAGTACATTTCATCCTTAAGTGAAGACCGACAAGAGGGTACCCGATTGTCATGTTAGGTAATGTTTTCGGCAGTTCGTTTTTAATAAATCAGTTACCCAATTTCCAAAATATTCTTTCCAGCTACAATTACTACTATTTTCCAAAAACGTTACGCAAGAAGATGGCAAACAACATATATTACACAAGAAGAAGACAAACAGCATATATTATAAATAATACAAATTAAACGCAGATATCAATAGATTTTACCTCATCTTTCCTACACTTGAGCTTCCGGAATGGAAGAATGAAATTTGGTTCTTTGGGCAAACTAGATAGCTGAAACAACAAAAAACCTGCCACTCAGTATATTTCATCACATAACGTCCTTAATTTATGATAAAAAGTACAGTATAAGTTATCACTAAACAGCATGTTTATTTAGTAGAATTTGAGATATACAAGTGGAAAGAAAGAAATCCACAAAGGGCATATTTCGTAAGAATGATGCACACTAACAAACTTGTTTATTTGCTAGCTACTAAATAGTACTCTGACGTAAGACAAATTTCCAAACTCGAATTACTCGAAAATGCAGGCTACAAATGATGACACAAGAATCAAATATCAAAATCCTTGATGCTTTCCACTGCCTGAAATAAGACATATCTCATCTCTATATCAGTTGAAAACCAACCGATGAATCCTCTATATAGATACATGACTTTTAAAATGATTGTTTGACCTAATTTCAAGCTCAATTGCATTTTAACATTAATTCAGTAGCTACTAGTTAGATCAGTAATAAAACATAAATACATAAATACATAAAAAACCTAGATACGGAGTACTAACCTAGATGCAGTATTTTATACAAATTCATCGTATCAAATTTGTAAGAACAAAAACAGTAGATAGTAATTCGCAGCTCATAAGAGTAAATTTTGTGATAGAAACAATTATATAAAATGTGATTCGCCATTAAATATATTCGAATAAATTTATAATCCTAGGATAAACGCATATGGATAGATTAGGTCAAAAAACGTAAGAACAGAATCGAGTAGAATTCTACCTCGGAGAAGGAAATGGTGATGGCGCCGTTGAGAGAGGAATAGAGGATTGGTGGTTCAAGGAACCAAAAGGATGTTTGTTGTAGTATTCTTACCTTATTTATGTTTCTTATATTTCCATAAAAATAATAAATTAAAAATAAATAAAAAAAAGTAAAAATATCCGCTTAAAAATGTATTCAAAAGTATGAATTTGGTGAGTTTTATTAAAATTATTTAGAATACAAATCTTATCTTATCTTATAAATTATATATTGGAAACATTCTTATTAAGTTATCATTCTAATTAAGTTTCAATTTATCAATTGAGTCCTTTAATTTTAGTAATTATAAAATAACATCCCTAACTTATTAAAAAAGAATTTTTTTTTAATCAACTACTCACTTACATATAAAATGAAATTTAAATCATTAATTAAACATTATCCAAATCGATCTGTAATGCTTCCATTTTCAATTCACCGAGTAGGAATAAAATTACTTGAAAATATTAATATAGACTTAAAATAATTAAATTTTTTCGCTAACTTGGTTTCAAAAACTTTTAACTTTTTAATTTCTACTTATATAAATTCATTTATATAAAGTAATATTACCATAAATCCAACTAAATGTTTAATATGCATAATAACTCTCATTTTATTATTAGAAACAAGATAATAAATATGAAATTTTAAATTAAAATCAACGCCCCGTGTGTATACACAGGTTTTAATTCTAACTTCAATTTGTCAATTATCATTCTAATTAAGTTTCAATTTGTCAACTAAATCTTTTAATTTTAGTAAATTATAAAATAAGATCTCTAACTTCAATTTGTCAATTAAGTCCTTTAATTTTATTAATTATAAAATAAGATCTCTAACTTATTATTTTTTTTAATCAGCTACCCACTTACATATAAAAAGAATAAATCATCAATTAAAACATCATCCAAATCGATATGTAATGTTAATATACACTTAAAATAATTAATTTCTTTTACTAACTTGGTTTCAAAAACTTTTAATTTTTTAATCTCTATTTATATAAATTCACATAAACTTAAAATAATTATTTTCTTTCACTAACTTGGTTTCAAAAACTTTTAATTTTTTAATCTCTATTTATATAAATTCACATAAACTTAGAATAATTTTTTTTTTCACTAACTTGGTTTAAAAACTTTTAATTTTCAATCACTACTTATATAAATCAATTTACATAGAGTAATATGTGACACCCATCAAATTTAAACGCGATTATAAACGTTAAACTCATGCATTTTTAGGCCAATTCCCTACTTGAGTGAATTCACAACGCATTTTAGAGGTAAGTCTAGCAAAGCCCAACTAGTGAATGCGCGTAGTATTACGTTTCATAATTATTATAATTGCGCGTAAAAACGATTGGAACAAACGCGACAAAAATATACGACTGTTGGTGAACTAAATTATTCAAGAAAAGTAAATTTATTGAATAACATTATTTATTACTAAATATTATGTTGATGATATTTACAAAGTATGTTATAACGTATAAACGTTTATTTCGTAAACTGAAACAAAACAAAGTTAAAATTTCATAAACTTAATTAAATTATTTCCATAAAATATTCCAACCAAAAATATAAGCGAAAACGTATTTAATTAGTTATTATTTAAAAATATTGTAACATTTAACAATCGGGTAAACAAACATGGAACGCAAACACGGGAGATGAAAAATGGAACAAAACCCACCTCCTCCCCCTCCTTTTCTTTCATTCTCACTTTCACTTTCTCTCTCTCCATTCTCCTTTTCTCTCATCTCTTTCTCACTCTAAAAACATCACACAAAATCACCAAATACTACACCAAAAACGCGCCGAATCATCTAGTCATTTAGAGAAAAACGATCACCTCACAACGATCTACACTTCTACCTTTTCGGATTTCAAAACCGACACACGTAAGTGTTGGTGCATTTTGTGTCAGTCAGTTGGTCAAACTATTGTAATTGTCAAAGTCAATTAGTCTACGAATGTATAGTGTTTAGAGTGTATATTTGAGTCAGTAAATGAAATATAACTATAGAATATACATAGAATGGTGTCATTGTGATTGGGCCTGCGACGTTGGGTCAGACGTCGCAAGGGTCTGGGCCTGCGACATTGAGCCTAATGTCGCAGGGTCTAGTATAGCCTTGATATAAATAGCGAGTTAAAGTTCAGTTTTAGGGTTAGCGTGTTGGACGAGTTAGAGAGTGAGAGGAGCCGTGAGAGAGAGAAGAGAGCAAAGAAACGAGTTTGTATTCTGTAATCGTTTATATTTCAATTGTGAATATATACAAGATTATAGAGAATTGTTTGTGTGTTCGTGAATCATTATCGTTTGTTATTCATTGATTAAGCGATCCGATCAGATCCTACGCGTAACGGGACTATCAAATTGTGTAAGTCCCCTAGTTTTAGGATCAATAACTTCGTTATCTGTAGTATTAAGGTGCGGAATCCCTCAATACGGTGTTATTTTACTAACAACGAATATGTTCGTATTGCGTTTTAACTAGACTTAGCTTTAAACAACGAATCGTCAAAGCCTAGCCTTAGGTTATGTTTTTCTCTGGTTTGTTGAATTCGCAGCAATTGAAATCAGAATGCAAAAGTTATGTTTTTCACCGATTGAAAAACATTATATATGTCCAGCTCGTCTCGACTCGCAAGGGCCTGCGAGTTCGGTCCAACTCGCAACCCAAGCCCAACTCGGAACTCGGCTCGCCAGACTTCCACGAATTCAGTTCTCATCTCGGCTCGTTAATCTCGCGACCTGAGAACTCGACTCGCACAGAATTTATTTATTTCGTATTTAATAATTCGTCTAACTTAACACAATAATATGTTTAACGAATATTACTAACAAAACAAATATTTATTTACAAATCTAAACCAATATACAAACGTAATAATAATTACACTAGTCCTATATCAAGCTAGATCTGTTGTCACAATCTATGTCTCAACAGACTCCCCCTTGACAATAGCTCTAGCGTCTTTATCTTCACGCTGTCTTTGGTCTTCATTTGTAAATCTTACTTCCTGCAAAAATTTTAAGCTTGATGCATGTTTTAACCATCCTATGATAATCTCGTGCTAAATCACCCCAACCAACAGTAGATATGATCTTGTTCTTGTATAACATAATCAAATCTTCCTTTGATAAATTCATCAAATGTCTGTGATCATATACACGAAGAATTTCTTTTTCACCATTAGGATAATCATCATCAGCTTCAATCATAAAGGCTTCTCCTGTTCCAGCATCTACCCCCCAATATTTCAATTTTCCCAAAATATTCTGAGGCATAGTCTTCATTGATATTTGCTTAATGCATTTGACCGCTGGATAAACCTTCTTCCTTCTTCTTCTTCCAGTTCTCTGACTAAGTTCGTTTAGCTTTATCATTTTTCCTTTCCTTGGCTTAATCTTCGAAAACTTCATAGATAATCCTTCAGTCCTAATGATACGCTCAACATACTTAGCATAATCATCATCACTTGGATTTTTCATATCTAATCTAGCCAAGTCTCGAATCTCATATCGAGGCAATGAACTAAACACGGTAAGCTTCTTCTCAAAATATTGAACCCCGTCAAACCTTTTGATCGCGAAGAGCTTCAGGTCAGAGTCATAATACCATCCAATAATGCCAGTTTTAAGTACACGCTTTCCAGTAATATCAACTTCTTTCAAAATGCGTTGCTTATTTTCCTTTTTCTTTTTCAGCATTTCTTGGATAAACATAGGATTACCAACCATATGTTTGTATTTGTCCTCTATTTCTTCAACTTCAGTATCTGAATCTTCAGAAGCATTCTCAAAAGCTTCTAAATCAATAACTGATTCTCCTTGTTCATTTACAAAAACAAATTCAGTCGTTGATGGATTCACAACATGTTCATCTACATTTGCATCCAGATCAACACCTTCATCTATCACTGATTCAAATACTGCAGTCCAATCTTCAGGAAGTTTGAACTCTCCTTCTTCAATATCATAATCAATCTCTTCATCTATCTCATCCAGAATATCATCTTCCGAATCTGATAGATTAAGCATTTCCATTCCTAGAGAAAAACATAAATACAAATATATTAATAATTCAAATTCTTTATTGATTTCCCTGAACCAATCTAAGAATTTCTTTATTAATTCTTTTGTATATTTTAACCTAACATATAAACGCAATATAAATATAACTTATAAAATCTTTTATTGATTACCCTGAATCAATCTAAAATCTCTTAAGTCTACTTAACAAATATTAATTAATTTTAAATTCTAATGCATTGTGAATAATCACCAAACATTTAAATTTACTATTAATTACCTTATATAATTTCCAAGTGTTAATTGATCTCATTCATTATCAATTTAACCTTTAAATTATATATCATTTGTCTAGTTAATACGAATACATTTTTAACTTGTTAATTACTTATAAACCTTACGGTCTTAAGTCTATAATCAAATCTAAAATGCATATGTTATTATAAAATTATGACCGCCGAAATTAATCGGAACACGCCGCTCGACTACTCAATAAGTCAGAAGTCTTTCGATCACTATTTTATCTTAACATAATTTTATAAACTTAAATTACCAAACATATTTTACTTAAAATAATAATAACCCTAAGCCAAATATATTTACACAATAATTAAGTTTACACTTGTTCACTACAAACTATTACAAATATTACAGTACTAAGATAATACTAAGCTATCTTACCAGCTTCAGTATCACCCGATACAGTCTTATCTGCACTTGTACCCACTCCAGAACCGCTAGCACCAGCACCAGACTCCCCCTGAATAGTAGCTTGCTCACTAGTCTTTGAAGGACCAGTCTGCTCACCACTCGGTGCATTGGGATCATCGTCCTTGTCTTGATCTCTCTTTCTCTTCAACTCATTCTCTCTGCAAGACTCCAGATATACCAATATCTCCCCCTGAGCAGGCTGTCCTGAATGCGATCTCAAGACCAGACTCTCTAAAGAAGATAACTTCAGTCTCTGTACAGTGAAGTCCGCAAGTAACGTCTCATGAGTCTTCATCAACAGATTGTACGATTCACTCTGCTTGAGTATCTGTTGTGAAAGAAGAAGATTGCTCGACACCAGCTCTGGAATCTGAGAAGTAAGCTTCTCCAAATCCTTTACCCTCGACTCTAAGGATGTAATCCTTTCAGCATCAGTCGTTGGAGTAACAGGTATCGTTCTGGGTCCAGGCGGTGTAAGAGACTCAATATGCCAGTCTCTGGTAAGCGGTGTATGAGGTTGAGACAAAGCTTGCGTAAGCAAACTTGTCGCAAATCTAGCTGTTTTGTTCGTCGGAAAATTAGCTCCACGAACTAAATCAGCAACCTCATGCTGTAAAGTTAAACACAATTAAAATCAGTTATTGTTACAGATTACTCTGTCTCAAACTCTAATTAATTGCATAACACTCATAGTTATAGAATTTATATCTCATACTTGAAGCGGTAAAGACATCGATTCCGTAACCACCGGTGCAACCATCTCTACCTGTGGTGTATCCTGAGAAACTGTATACAGAATTAACTGTCTCAGTTCAACTCCTGATAAACAACAAGTTAAGATTATTTAACTTTAATTAATACTAACCTTCTCGAATAGTAAGCGTTCTCGGACGCTTCATCAAAGGAATCGCAACTTCCTCAGTACCTTCCTCCAGAATACTCTTACCCTTCCTCTTCTTTTCAGAAGCAGATGGAGGAGGAGAAGGTGTATTATCAGAATCTTCATCTGAAGCCGTCTCACCATCACGACCTCTAGATGATCTAACAGGATCCTAAATTTTAAATATATTAAACATTTATGATTAGCGTAAGCTCTATCATACAAGTTCTATATATTTAAGATTAATCAGATATAATACCTCAGTTGGTACAACAACTGATCTATCAAGCTGTATCTGCTCATCCTCAAGTAATATAACTTCTGGATGTGCAGCCTCAGCTTCAGCTTCCTGTTCGTATAATGATATTTATATTTTTAAAATCAGAAATAATATCCAATTTACTAAATATCTAATATCAGAATCATTATATAATAATATTATGCATCTATGATCAATAAAAACAATCTATCAACTAAGCATCTATATTATTACATAAGTAACAGATTACCTCAGGTGGTGCCAAGTAACTCTCAATGTCTTGAAGCAAAGGATTTGTCTCATCATCATTCTGCTCCAAAACTTCTTGCACAACCTGTGCAGCAACCTCTTGATTCACCTGCTGATCCACCTGACCAGCCTGAATAAGAACATCCTCAAGGAGCCCTTGTGGATCTTCAGGTTGAGCTTCCTCAGCTACAGGTGCAGGTACAACATCAGCAACAGCAGGAGCAACAACAGCAGCAGGAGCTACGTCCAACCACCCATGATTTGGCGGTGCAACGTAGTTCGGATCAACAATATATCCAAAAAGTGGTCTAATTTCCGGTTTCACCACTCCTTCCTTCCTAATCGTCTGCATAAACATGGCATTATAACCACGTTGATCAATGGTATTCACCGATAAAAACGGCTCAGGAATAACCAAGTTCGGTAGACGCGCACGTATGATAAGCATACAAAACCTCGGGTAGATCATAAATCTAGATCTAACAGAACCCGATATCTGTCTAGCTATCTCTCCAAAAATGTAATCACAAAAACTGTATGGTTTATTGTAAACCAGTGACAGTACAGCCGATAGAATCGCAGGGCTCAACTCATCAAAGCCACCTTTCTTTGCTGCGAAGACTATATTCATCACGTGCCAAAGAAACCTCCACTGACCAATGACCAGAGGCTTCTGGAACTGACGTCCACGCCTGTCTCCTGTATATCCCATACGTCCAATAGCACCCTCAATAAAGTCCATAGGATACTCAATATCCCCGTTCTCCTGTTCTACCGTACCTAGCTGCAAAATCTCACGAAGATTACCAGCTGAAAAGGTAACAGGTTGTCCACCAACTGTAGCTCGAATCTCTGGCGGAGTGACAGATTCGTCATAAACAATATCCGTCCAGAAATCGTTCAGTATAGTCTGTGAGATAGGAGGATTGGCCGTAATGGCATATCTAATCCTTGATCGTGCTAGAAAACGTAATATATCAGCAACCCTGTCAGCCCGTTTGGCCTCAAGGTTCAGATCAACCAGGATGTTGTGACCCTTATCAAATGCTCTAGCCATATCTGTAATAAATACAAACAACAGATATAATTTAATGCACGATAAAAAATATTTAAACTATTATGTATTATGAATCGAGATTCATCAAACATCTTAGTTTAAAATTGAAATTATATATAACTTGATACAAAAATAATCTCAAGTCGTATATAAAAATTTTACTTATAACTAAAAAGTCTTAAGTCTAATTTAAATCACGTTAGGTACTTGTTATTTTAATAAAAATCTCAAGTCGTTAACGTTAAAAATTATACCGCTAATGTGAAATTAGGACACGCCACTAATTTTCTTCTTAAATTAGTAGACTTTCGATATAATCATATAAGAATTAACACAAATCCATTTCATAAAAGTTATTACTTAAAAAGTCTTAACATTTATATCACTACTTTAAAAAATAAAATTTTTCTAAGTACTGGACTCGCATAAACTGGCCTAACGAGGTGAGGTCAACTCGTTTTGCTTATGAACTCGCTAAACTTATAAAGCAGCTATTGAAGTGAACTCGCTAATCTCATGGATTCGCTAGTCAACTCGCTGCGAGTTGATTCACAATGTCAACTCGTTTCATTCAATCAGGGAGTCGAGGTAAAATCTCAACTCGTTCGATGAACAGCCGTCGATAATTTTTAATTAAAATCGATTAATCTGTTGAATTTAACATGATCTATCAATTGATTTACGTTTATTAACATCCATTTAACATAAACCACAAGGATTTATGTCCAATAACATCGTAATCGACGCAAATCGTTTAGTTTTTAACCCGAAACCCTAAGTTTTATAAAAACTTCAATTTCTTGTTATTTACACGGTGAAATCCGTTGGTTTATACCTCAAAATGTTCGCAATATGAAGGTGTATAAAGTCCTCGGATTGAATAACTCGTTCCCGTAATCTAAGAATCGAAATCAAACGAAAACAATAAATCGCCTCGTTTCGCCTTGTTGACGGATTCGCAAGCTTTACTGAACTCGCGAAGTATGTGGGTTCGGTGGGTTGGTCTGACTCGTTTGACCACCTTTATACTTTACATTCGATTCGCGAGATTTGAAGCTGACTCGCAAGTCGAAGTCAACTCGCAGAAATAATTAAAAACGCGAATTTTAATTCTAAGTATAAATAAAAACCCGATATTTTCACAAGTCTAAATTATAATTAATTTTCACTTGTATTTGTCACGTTGTTCAACTCAAAAACATTCAGTATGATTTAATTCCGAAGGGTAAGCATAATTAACACAAAAATTAAAAACTAAAACAAAATTACATAATCATAGGTATCAAGTACCATTTTATTAAACACTTGAAACAAAATAAAATACATACACAAAATGAATAAGAATTTATCTGCTTAGGGATCATATTAGTAAGAATAAGCAATTCATGATATATTTAAAAAGTTTAAGCAGATTGGTAGTATACATACCTCATGAAATTCAAATAAATTACTATAAAATTACAACTAAATATATCATTTATACATTTATATTTATAAAACTATATCTTAGGTACCTTTATCCACATAGCATAATTAATAAATGCATTACGCACATAAAGTAAATATTTTAATTATAGATAGTTCAAGACGATTACCAGTATATGATCCACATAAACAAATTATACTCAATTTTCTAAGCAAACTCTTTATTGTTAGTATGAGAATTATCAAGTGCTTCCTATTATATGACATACTGAAGAATTCAAGTAAAACACATAACACTGCATCATTAAATTTTCAAGGTAGCGGTTACTAAATGATGTATCTTTTCGAAACATATAACATACACTTGAATTTTTACGGTTAGACAAATATCAAACATACTTTGAATATGCTATGTTATCTAAGTCTGTACGTAGTACAACAGAAGATTCCTTCTAGCATAATTCAAAATATATTTGAGAATATTAATTTAATTAAAGGTTTCAGTTCTGTACATAGTACAACATAGTTACCAGTAATTAAATTAATACCCATATTGCTACTATTTGTCACTTTAATTAAAATGCATGATAACAGTGTATGGTAATACCATCATTCAACATTTAAGACTTAATGTCATACATCATAGAATAGTTACACAAAATAATAAACAAGTAGTTAATTAAATTCTTAAGACTTAGAAAATTTCATATAATTTGCCTACCAGTACATCATATGATGAAGCCATCTAAAATTTTACTAAAAATAGACAAATTATAACTTGTGGATATAGGTGTATAATCAAATAAATATAAACACATACCTGATAGAACCGCTGTAGTTCTAAAGCAACTTTATTTGAAACTACTACCATATCATACTTAGGACTTAAGCTTTATTATTGTGAAGCTTATTCTCCTAATGTACTATCATTTCCCGTAGTTTTTGCAAATAAAAACTTAAATGAAGGCGATTCCCCTTAGGTAACAAGCAAATGAATGCCATACGCTTTTTTTTTTTTTTTTTTTTTTTTTTTTTTTTTTTTTTTTTTTTTAATAATAAACACATAAATACTAACTATTACAAGAATACCCTTGGAAGACTAATCACTCTGGATTTCTCATTCCGTTTAGTTGAACCAACGTCTCAAATCTTGCTCTGTCGAACGCCTTTGTGTATAAGTCTGCTAAGTTATCCAATGATGGAACCTTAACTAACTTTATCAATTTCTTTTCAGCACAATCTCTAATAAAATGATGTCGAATATCAATATGCTTAGTTTTACTGTGCTTTACTGGATTATTGGTGATCGACATAGTAGATTCGTTATCAATCATCATAGGAGTATTGGTTATATTTAACCCGTAATCCCGCAGTTGCTGTTGAATCCAAAGAACTTGCGAGCAACAGCTGCCAGCTGCAACATACTCAGCTTCACATGTAGAAATGGCTACCGAGGTTTGCTTCTTGCACTGCCAGGATACTAATCTACCTCCTAAGAATTGACATCCTCCAGTCGTAGATTTCCTATTCTGATTGCATCCTCCATAATCCGAATCAGTATAAGCTACGAGATCTAAGTCTCCATCAATCGGATACCAAAGACCCAGCTTAGGTTTCCCTTTGAGGTAACGAAAGATTCGTTTAACAGCTTGCATGTGTGACTCTTTCGGATTAGCCTGATATCTTGCGCATAAACAAACAGCAAACATGATGTCAGGCCTAGAGGCTGTAAGATACATTAGTGATCCGATCATGGCTCTATAAAGAGTTGGATCCACATCGCTATCACTCGATGTATCTGGACCTAATCCATGATTGACTGGAATTGGAGTATTGTAGACCTTACTTTCATCCATCTTGAAACGTTCTAATAGCTCATATGTATATTTAGATTGATGAATAAAGAATCCATCCTTCTTTTGATCAACTTGTAATCCTAAGAAGAAATTCAACTCTCCCATTGCAGACATTTCAAACCTTTTTCTCATGACTTTCTCAAATTCTTGACACATCTTTTCATCAGACGATCCAAAGATAATGTCATCAACATACACTTGTACAAGAAGAAAGTCTTTCTTTTTCCACTTCACAAATAGTGTACTATCAATTGATCCTCTTGTAAATCCATTCTCAAGTAGATACGTTGATAGTGTTCCATACCATGCCCTAGGTGCTTGATGTAATCCATATAGAGCCTTATTCAAACGATATACTCTATCTGGATACTCAGGATTAGCAAACCCTGGCGGTTGTGAAACATACACCAATTCTTCCACTTTGCCATACAAAAAGGCACTCTTAACATCCAACTGATACACTTTTATACCATAATATGATGCGAATGCTAAGAATACTCTAATTGCTTCTAGCCTAGCAACTGGTGCAAACACTTCATTGTAATCAATACCTTCTTGTTGATTAAAACCTTGAACCACTAGACGAGCTTTATTGCGAGTAACGATACCTTTATCATCTCTCTTACACTTAAATACCCATCTAGTTCCAATTGGATATTCTCCCTTTGGTAGGTCAACCAACTCCCATACTTGTAATTTAGAGAACTGAGATAGTTCTTCTTGCATTGCTTCTACCCACGAGTTTTCTTTTAAAGCCATTTGAACATTTTTAGGCTCGACTTGTGAGATAAAGCATGAATATAGACATTGATTAGGAATCCCTGTCTCTTTCATTGCAGTATACAAGCTTTGGTATTCAGAATTCTCAGACGTATTAGTTCTGGATTGATGCCTAGTTTGAACCGGAGTATTAATATCACCGATGATGTTTTCAACTGGATGATTCTTACTCGTTCTAGTTGTAGTAACTGGTTCAACTGGTATCTCATCTTCCAAATTAGTACCAATTTCTTCCAATTCAGGTACATCTTCCGTACGTGCTGAAGATATTCTTAGATGTTTCAAAGGAGTAAGTATGTCATCAAACTTTGTATGAAGATCATCAAGATCTTCTGTTTCTAGAGACTTATCCTCTGAAGGTTTTTGTGACTCACTTGTGGAAGCTTTATCTGAGTCAACAGTAGTCTTGATTCCAGACTGCTTAACACTCGATGTTGAAGCGGGACCAATATTCTCATCTTCAAACACTAAATGTTCAGCTATCTCTGAATCACTGACATAGTCACTAATAGGAACTTTAAATGATGCAAAAAGATCAGAATAATCAAATTGCCAATCTAAGCCCTTATGAACATCCGGTGAATAGCTTGTAACCTCAATATTATAAACTACCTCCAAACGTCCTGTGACTTTATTAAAGACTCTCTTATTTGGCGAATTGGGCATATAACCTAGGAAAAATCCTTCGTCAGCCTTCTCACCAAATTTTGCTTGATGTCCAGTCTTTAATATGGTGCATGAAACTCCAAAGGGTTCAAACCCTTTTAAGTTAGGTTTCTTATTGTTCAAAAGCTCATAACAAGTCTTGTTATGTCTCTTAACCGTAAGAACTCTATTAAGAACATAACATGCTGTATTCACTGCTTCTGCCCAAAAGATGACCGGAAGCTTTGAATCAGCAAGCATTGTTCTAGCAGCTTCAATCAACGTTCTATTCTTCCTTTCAGCAACACCATTCTGTTGAGGTTCATAAGGTGCACTGAATTGATGTAATATCCCTTTGCTTAAGCAATAGATATTCAACGTTGAATTCTTAAACTCTGTTCCATTGTCACTACGAATACGCTTAACTCTCTTTTTATAGACATTCTCTACTAGATCAAAGAACTCAATTAGAATTCCAGGAGTCTCATCCTTTGATCCCAAAAAGAATACCCATGAGAATCTAGAATAGTCATCTGTGACAACCAAACAGTACCATTTGCCACCTAGACTTCTCTTGCTTATAGGGCCGAAGAGATCCATATGTAGCAATTCAAATGGCGAGGAGATAGAGTTTTCAGTCTTAGGTCTGTGTGGTTTCTTGTGCTGCTTTCCTTTCATGCAAGGAACACACTTATCCTCAGACTCGAAACGTTTTTGTGGTACACCTAGAACCAAACCATTTTTGGTTATATAATTCATCTTTCTCCAGTTTAGATGTGCCATTCTCCTATGCCATAACAGAGCATCTGTTTCCGAAGCCTTGGACAATAAACATGTAGACACCATTGAAGAGTTAGGAACACCCATGTTGATAGCATAGATGTCCTTCTTCCTTGGCGCCCTCATCAATATCCATTCATCAGGAATTTTAAAACCTGGCTTCAGGACTAAGGCCTCCTTTTCATTGAAATAAACTGGATGACCTTTATCACAGACTTGGGAAACACTCACTAGGTTGTGTGTAAGTTCTTCAACATAGTTCACATCCTCAAGAGACAAAGTTCCATTTGAAACTTTTCCTTTTCCCGAAATTACTCCTCCTTTATCTCCTGCAAAATTTACTTTTTGCTTGAGACTATCCTTGAAGTCCTTCAGTAGACTTCTTTCACCGGTCATGTGCCTCGAGCATCCACTGTCTACATACCACCAACTGTCCTTGTTCACAGCATGCTCCTTCTTCTTGTCAGTTTGTAATTCAGCCATACGTGCCACTAATTCTTCAGGACTCATATCTGGAGTTGAATCCATATATAGCACATCATCATCACTTGCCTTTTTTTCAGACTCAGCCACCTCTACTCTCTGTTCCATGTCAGTGGGCATGTAGGACACTGATCCAGCAGTTGTTTCTTCGATCTCGGCCATCAAAGCTTCTTCAGAATGAGCTTGCCAATCATACGAGCCATCCAACTGCTTCACCACTAAGGCTTTGGAAGCAAGAGTACTTCCCGAACCTTGTTTTCCTTGTGCTTCTACTTTAGGTCTTTGGCATTCTCTAGCAAAATGACCAATACCCTGACAGTTAAAGCATCTGACCTTGGTTTTATCAAACCCTGATCTATTGCCCAACACCTTTCTACCAGTTTTCTTGAGGAAATTCTTCACCTTTCTAGATATCAACGCTAGTTGATCTTGAAGTTCCAGTTCCTCAAGATAATCAGAATCTATCTGCTCATAATCCTCATCAAATAGAATAGGATCATTGATCTTTCCTTCTATGTAGTTCTCATATGATGCCACAAAGGAAGCAAGAACAGACAGTTGCTGTTCAGCAGATTTCACACTCATCGGCATCTTCTGATGCTCTTGAGGTGACTTCTCAGAATTCTTTCCCTTTGTCTCATCACCAGAGGAGGAAATAAAGCACAGATCTTCAGTGATCATCTCTCCATTTTCATTAGTATCACCAACTAACAGTGCAGTGGTCGAACTCGATGACGCAGTCGAAAGACTTGACTTTCCATGATACAGCCCAGGGTTCTGAACCTGATCAGAATCACTATCTCTTGACTTCTTGGAGAAATCATAACCTTTCAGCTTGTCAATGACTTGCTCTAAGGTCATAGTAGAATACCTAGTTTCGTTATCCTTAATCATAACACCATACATTTCCCATTTAGAAGGCAAACCCTCAAGGAACTTGTCGGTTTTAGATACTTCTTCTTCAAAAATTTCATGGTATTCTAATTCACTTAGCAGATGGTAGAATCGTGTAACATAGGCATCAAGATCTTCTCCTTTTAAAGCTTTAAACATAGTAAACTGCTTTTTAAGAAGACTCTTCTTGCCAGCTCTCACCTGTGGACTTCCCTCACCTCTTTTCTCTAAAGCTTCCCAGAGCGCTTTAGCAGTATGAAAAGACTTGAGTTGATGAGCAAGGGATTTAGGAAGACACATCTTTATGCAAGAATGTGATTTATTCTCATTTCTGTACGCTTCCTTCTCTTGATCACTCATGTTTGCATAGGTAAGAACTACAGTAGCATTTTGAACAGTTTGAGTAGGTGGGGTGTATCCACTCTTGATACACATCCAGATAGACAGATCATGGAATCTACAGTAAGATTCAAATCTGTCCTTCCAATTGTAGTAATCCTCGATTCTTAACAACTTAGGTGGAACGTTTGACTTTCCCACCTCGTGGTCCATTTCGATCATTCTACTTAAGTCAGACATCTTAAAAACGTAAAATTAAACTGTTTCAGCGAATTCAGAAATCTCAACTCGCAAGACTCAGCTCAACTCGCAATCTCAGCTCGACTCGCAGAATTTGTCGATTCGCAAGCCTCAGTTCGGATTGCTAAAAGATGTCGATTCGCAAGTGATGTCGATTCGCGAGAGATCTCGGTTCGACTTGCAAGCCTCAGTTCGACTCGCTAGTTCAACTCGGTTCGCAGGCGACGCTGGAACCCTAATCTCGACTCGCGAAACGGCTGTTAAACCCGAAAAAACGAATTTTAAGGTATTTTTACGAACGAAACTGAGAAATTCGACTGTAAACTAACCCTAAAACTTCCAGAGAATGATTTTGATCGTTAGTATTGCAATAATGCACGTAAAAACGACCCGAATCAAAAACGCAATAAACTAAAACTCACGAACACACTCGTATCTAGCCCGAAAGCTCTGATACCAGATGTAAGTCCCCTAGTTTTAGGATCAATAACTTCGTTATCTGTAGTATTAAGGTGCGGAATCCCTCAATACGGTGTTATTTTACTAACAACGAATATGTTCGTATTGCGTTTTAACTAGACTTAGCTTTAAACAACGAATCGTCAAAGCCTAGCCTTAGGTTATGTTTTTCTCTGGTTTGTTGAATTCGCAGCAATTGAAATCAGAATGCAAAAGTTATGTTTTTCACCGATTGAAAAACATTATATATGTCCAGCTCGTCTCGACTCGCAAGGGCCTGCGAGTTCGGTCCAACTCGCAGCCCAAGCCCAACTCGGAACTCGGCTCGCCAGACTTCCACGAATTCAGTTCTCATCTCGGCTCGTTAATCTCGCGACCTGAGAACTCGACTCGCACAGAATTTATTTATTTCGTATTTAATAATTCGTCTAACTTAACACAATAATATGTTTAACGAATATTACTAACAAAACAAATATTTATTTACAAATCTAAACCAATATACAAACGTAATAATAATTACACTAGTCCTATATCAAGCTAGATCTGTTGTCACAATCTATGTCTCAACAAATTGGTATCAGAGCCGTGAATCAAGGATTCGACGGTTTCGGATCGTGTTTAGAACGTTTGTGGTTTGATTCGTGAAGGTTTTATTGTTTAATCTTCATTTCTGGGTTAGTTGGCTTGAAGATTTCGATTTCTGAAGGTGTTTTCTGGGTTTGTTCGTCGATTGTTCTTCGAAATTTGTTAGGGTTTCGAAAATTTTCGTTTTTTAGGGTTTTGGCCACTGTAGTCACGTTCTACGACGTTAGCTGCGACGTCGCTAAGTTCTGCGACGTTACTAGCGACGTCACCTGCGACGTTATTGATTTTGACTTTGAGTAGTCTTTGCGACGTAAAGTTGCGACTTCGTTAGCGACGTCGTTATTTTGACCTTAAGTGGTTACTGCGACGTAGGTTGCGACGTCGCTAGCCTCCGCGACGTTGAGTGCGACGTCACCTACCTGCTAGATTCGTAAAAAAAAAAAAAAAAAAAAGTTTTTTGGCGGAAAACTCCGAATTTTTTTTTGCGTTTTCAAAATTTTTCCATAGGCTTAAAAGTGTTTAATTTTAGCCTGGAAAAAGTTTCATTTTACCCGGCCATTTTTTGACGTTTTCGGACGAAATTTTGGCGGGAAAAACGCGAAAAATTTTGTAATTTCAAATTTTGTTTATAAGCTTAAAATAGCTTAATTTTAGTGTCGGAAAAGTTTCGCTATTCTCGGATATTTTTTTTAAATTTTTGAATCCGATTTTGGAGGGAAAATTCCTAAATGGCTTTTGGTAACAAAGTGCCTCCTTCTACATCTTTATTCTATAGTGATTTTGCGAGTTGGAAGATTAAGTTATGCAATTTCATTGAATACAAAGATCCAAATCTGTGGAATTGGTTTAACACCATTGATCGATATGAGCAACCAAGACTCGATGGGGTGCTTAAGTCAAGAGCACAAATGTCAGTCAAGGAACGAGCAGAATTTGATAAAGATAATAGAGCGTATGAGATGATTACCAAGTGCTTGCTAGAAGTTGTGATTAATAAATTTAAAGATCAAGCAACTTCTATAGGTTTATGGGATGCTCTTATAGCGGCTTACGATCAAAAAGAAAAGAAGTCAGAGGATAATATTCAAATTCCTAGTCTAAATGATACTTCCAGATCTACTTCCAACTCAGCAGCATCTACTTCTACTAGCACTTCATATGCTTCCTATACTTCTCATACAGCTCATACAGCTCCTTCAAAGTCTACTGAGGAACATGCTGCAATCTTTATGGCTTTCCTCAACTCTTATGAGAATTTTCTTTCCAAGAAGGCTAGTACTCTACAGCTTACTGAAGAAGACTTTGAACAGATCGATTCTGACGATCTCGAGCAGATTGACATCAAATGGAGTATGGCCATGATAACCCAAAGAACCAAGAAGTTTCTTCAAAGAACGGGTAGAAAAGACCTGGATGATGATGGTGATACAGGTCTTGGTTTTAATAAAAGCAAGGTGAAATGCAAAATCTGTCAGATTCATGGACACTTTGCTAAGGAGTGTGAGAAAGAAAAATATCATTCATCTGGATTCACTACTCCTACAGCTCCAATGACTCCAGAGAAGAACACAACATCACAGGCTATGACGGTGTATTCTCAGGGAATGTTTGATTTTAGTGCACTTCAAGGAGAGGTTCAACACAGTGCGTTTTTGGCAAAAATACATGAGGTACATGATGAACCTGAGGTACCCATAAACTGTGTTTCCTGTTTTACATTGACTGAATCTCTTGAGAATTATCAATATGACAATTTAGAGTTGCGAAAAAAGGTTGTCAAACTTACTGAATCAAACAATTTTCTTAAAGCTAATGAGAAACTTTAAGATAACAAAATTGAGGCATATAAGTTAGACACACAAACTTATAAAGCAAAAGTCTTTAGTCAACAAGATGCAATTAATAGTTATCTTGCTGAAATTGAATTGTTGAATAAAGAGCTTTTTGATTTAAAAAGTGAGTACGATAACCATAAAAGCAAAATTTTAGGTTCTTCATCCGCAACTTTTATCTTTAATGAAATCGTTAATAAGCAAGGGACAGGCGGTAAAAAGAAGGCAGGACTTGGTTATAATCAAGTACCACCACCTTCCCACGCCGAATACTGTCCTACGTCTGTTAAGGAAGGTCTTGAAGAGATTCCAGTTGATTATATGAAGCTTTATGGTATTAAAGCTAAAGAAGCTAAGCAAAACAAACAGGCAAAGGAGAAAACCATAAGGCTAGAGTATCCTTTACCTAAGTTTGTTAAGTCTGATAGTGCACCTCCAGTTCGTGTTGAGGAGGTCGTTGAGGTAGAAGATATACCTGAAGAGTCTACCATTAAGGTTGAGAAAATAAATGTCAAACCTGAAAATTTCATCATTACAACTGAAAATGATGATTATTTTAAATGCAAAGGCAAAGCTAAGGTTGACAATGAATCCTCAAAAGTTGTAGTTGATAAATCTGAAAAGAATAAACCTTCAAAATCAACTAACTCAACCTCAGGAACATCTACTTCAACATGTCCACCTAAGAGTGCATGTTCAACAAATGTTCCTGTTAATAGACATTCTGTGTATTGTCCTCCATAAAAACAATTTGAGGGAACTCATTGGAATAAATCTTATGTTGAGAGACGTTCTTGTTTCCATTGTGGACAACAAGGACATATAATTAGGGATTGTAGGTTATTATCCCTAGATAGGTTTGGTAGAGGGATGCCAAGAACTTTCTCTTTCAGGAATTCTTTTTCAAAATCTTTTTCAAGGCGTCGTTCGTATTCGCCTGTATCTAGTTGTGTATCAAACTCTCCAAAACCTATGGCTAGAGTAAACAAAGTTGTGCCTAGTAAACCTCAAGTTCAACAGCACAACATTGTTGAAAACAAATCATCTGAACCTACACAGGTTTGGAAACCCAAATCCACAAACAACACATCAATGAAATCTTCCGAGTTTTTAAAATATCATAAACTCATTGATGTGATGGTTATGGATGACCATGGACAACCCAGGTCTATCAAGGCTTGGGTGTCCCATAAGTACTAACGTTTAATTGTTTGTGGTGGTGCAGTCAGGTTATTGGAAGCTAACATTTTTAGTGACTGCATGGATGTGGATATTGTTGGAAGAATGCGATGATGATTTGTGATTGGATGAGATTTTCGATGTTATGAGGTGGTAAAAGTGCTAAAAGTCATTTGACTTGACTTGATATGTGATTTTGATAATTTTCTATTTTTTATTTGTTAGAAATGCAACAGCCATTCTTTGTACTTTTTAGTATCAAAGAAATGCAATGTTGCGAAATTTGTTAAAATTAAAAAACACAAAAATATATGTTTTAAGGTTTAAGGGGATTGCCTTTTACTTAGAATTGCGAAAAGAATTTGCTGTTCAGGGGGAGTAATTCTGAATATTAAAAATTCTGATTATTTAATTCAGAAATGTGAACAGCAAGATTCTTAATTCTTGAAAAGATGTTAAATTGTGTGTCTGTAAACAACTTGGGAAATGATAGTACATCAGATGACATGCACAAAATGGAAATTTTAAGGTTTATCCTTGATGTATCAGTAGGTTTATCTAGCATACTTAATACAGTTTTTATGAAAATTATCTTCATCATATGATGTATTGGTAGGCATGATACATACCGGTCTCTGGGTTATTAAGAAGTAAGTCTAATACGTGTCTATGATCTTGTGGTAAACACCTTGTGATGTACGACACTAAGTCTTAATTCCTTAGCGTAGCTTGACATACTTCTATTTTTGGATCGGATATCTGAGATCATTTGGGGGTTTATGCTGATTGTTTCCTCTGTTGTACGTAAGTACAGAACTGGTCTCAGTTAGTATAAGCTCAAAACTAAGCAAACGTGAGTCAATGCACTTGCAAAGTCTTAAATTTAAGGTACTAAACAAGGTCGCCACAAATTTGCTTTGACTGCGTTTGGTTTTGCTTAAACCTGAGTCAAGTGTATGTTGCTCTGCTGTACGTCGGTACAGACCTGTCACCGCTGGCTTGACTCTTAAAATTGATTCTCTAGTATTCCTTCTAAATTTAGAAACTATGTTCTTGTCTGGGTTAAAGGTGTATGTCAATGGTGGGGACCATGGTGAAATATTCATACGAACAATAAAAAGGTTTGACCAAAGACACGGATGTAATATGTTTAGGTGGATAAACAATACCAATAATCGTCTTGAAATAATTTTTATAAAAGGTGTTTTAAATGTGCCACGTAAATTTAAAGTGGACAAATATACTGATAATCTAAATAACACTTACTATTTCCTAATAATTGCATGTTGGCCTGATATGATCCCTAAGCAGACTTAAAACAATCATATCCCCAATTTATTTTAATCTTCGTTCTTTACTTTTCATTTATAAAGAAAAAAATTCAAAAAGATTTTATTTCTATGTTATTTTCTTCAATATCACATATCTTGTTAAAGTCAAATATTGAAGATGTAAAGGATGTCGGTTATTTTCCAAAGATTGTGAAGATAATTCTATCGGAGAAGCTGCTGATGATTGAGAGATGGTCACTGAGTTTGAAGATCTTATTGTATGATAAATTTGTGTCAGTCACATGAATTTGGACATCAAGATTTCTTGGAAGACCATGCTATCTCAAATGGGGAGTTTGTTGTTGAAGACTAATTGAAGACTTATTTGACCAAGCTGCTGACAAGGGGGAGTTTGTTGGTGCATTTTGTGTCAGTCAGTTGGTCAAACTATTGTAATTGTCAAAGTCAATTAGTCTACGAATGTATAGTGTTTAGAGTGTATATTTGAGTCAGTAAATGAAATATAACTATAGAATATACATAGAATGGTGTCATTGTGATTGGGCCTGCGACGTTGGGTCAGACGTCGCAAGGGTCTGGGCCTGCGACATTGAGCCTAATGTCGCAGGGTCTAGTATAGCCTTGATATAAATAGCGAGTTAAAGTTCAGTTTTAGGGTTAGCGTGTTGGATGAGTTAGAGAGTGAGAGGAGCCGTGAGAGAGAGAAGAGAGCAAAGAAACGAGTTTGTATTCTGTAATCGTTTATATTTCAATTGTGAATATATACAAGATTATAGAGAATTGTTTGTGTGTTCGTGAATCATTTACGTTTGTTATTCATTGATTAAGCGATCCGATCAGATCCTACGCGTAACGGGACTATCAGGAAGTTTTCTTTGATATTTCTTGTTTAATATACTTAATACATCATGTTTTAGTGTTATATCAATTTATTATGTCCAAAAACACCATTAAAAACGCTTTAAAAGTCGAAATTTGCACAAAAATCGCGAATAGCGAGTTTCGCGAGTTGAGATTCATCTCAACTCGCGGGGCGAACTCGACTCGCAGATCTCAACTCGACTCGCGGATCTCAACTCGACTCGCGGATCTCAACTCGACTCGCGGATCTCAACTCGACTCGCGGATCTCAACTTGACTCGCAGATCTCAACTCGACTCGCGGATCTCAACTCGACTCGCGGATCTCAACTCGACTCGCGGATCTCAACTCGACTCGCAGAACTCAACTTGCAGAACTCAACTTGCAGAACTCAACTTGCAAATCATTTTTTCACTAAGTGTCGAACTTAACCGGAAATGAATACATACACACGATACGATATACGAACTGTACAGACATTTCAAACACACTTATTTTATTGAAATCGTGATTTCAAACTAGTACCAACGAGTCGTATACATTTTCACAACAACGAAATACAAACTTAAACGTTTAACAAACACTTTGGACATAACTTAGTTGTACGAACACTAGCATGGATGGTCACCTATGACATCCACATACTTATTTAAATCTCATACGTTTAGGGCGTTAGGAGATTCAGGACTATACTTGGGCTTTAGGCTTTGCTAGCACTCGAACGTACCTAACTCAACAGGTGAGTTCACAGCCCCTACATTTACTGTTTTAACTGCTTTGAACAGAGGTGGAAAACATAGTCAAACACTTTTACAAACATGAACGTATACTTGTTTTACTCGAACGATTTGAGTACTTTGAACTGTTGAAACCTTACACGAAACTGGTATTTATGAAACAACATTTTCATACTATAAACGTGATAAACTTTGTTTGGTAAACCGGAGAACGACCGGTACCTTTATGTGAACGTTGGGGAATGACCAACAACGTATTTAAACTAATTGAGCAACTAATGGGTCCTACTGACATAGACCAGATCCTACTGACTTTCCCTACTACACTGGTTTTACCCTTCTGACTTGGGTACTCGATCCTACTGACTTGGATCAGGGATACTGACTTTCCCTACGATTATGGTTTTACCCTTCTGACTTGGGTACTTGGATCCTACTGACTTGGATCAGGGATACTGACTTTCCCACGAGACAACTATAGGGTACTGACATCCCTACGAAAACAACTATAGGATACTGACATTCCTACGAAACATCAACTATTAGGATACTGACATTCCTACGAAAGACAACTATTAGGATACTGGCATTCCTACTATAACTTGTACTAAATTTTGGGCAACATCCCAACGGAACTCATCTTGAACTAGGATACGAACTTTCCTACAAAACATACTTGGAACTAGGATACGAACTTTCCTACACAACTAGGATACGAACTTTCCTACAAATAACTACTTTTAAATGAATTTGGGTTAACAACCAACTATTACAAACATACAACCTGTGAATTCACTCAACCTCGTTGTTGACTTTTTACTATGTTTTTCAGGGAATTAGCTGCGCATGTAAGGACCACCTGCACATATGGAAACTAGGCGACCCATGAAGCTTAGGATGCCAACTTTTTGAAACATATGGATTTCTTTAGTATAACTAAAGATGTTTTAGTCATATTTCATAAATCTACTTTTGTATAACATTAATTACACTTATACGATTCGATGAATCGTCAACTTTTGTAAATTATTAACTTTGGCATCTTAATATATGATATTCTGTTGTAATCATATGCTCTGATACATATGCATGTACATTGTTAATGTGGCGCCCTCAGCTTATACCAATGCTTCCGCTAAACGAATTTGGGGGTGTTACAGATTGGTATCAGAGCCATTGGTTATAGCGAACTAGATTTCTTAGGTGACTTAGAGACCTAGACTATAGCCTTGGCTAGAACGCACATGCATACACACATTTGCATACGTCTAACGTCGTTACGACACATCAATACACGTGATTCCTTCATCGAACCGTACTATGTCGGAAACTGTTCCCTTTCATTCAAAACTCATATGAACCTGATTGTATTAAGCAATTGATGAAAAGAAGTATGTATTTAGCATCATATAATGACGCCTGGCCAACGTGATTATATTATACTAAGTACATATGAGCGTTTCATAGTCGTAAGATACGTGATGGGGATCTTGTCAACTTTTCATAAATAATCGAAAACTGATAATATGTGAAACCTCATTCTTCACATCCTTTTATTTGGCATTGACTTCTGCATCCCTTATCGCAGAACGTCATCATGCCACCAAAGCCACGAAAGACGAGGAACAGTCGACGCAACGTATCACCTCCCGCTGCTGAGGAAACCACTGAACAAATCATCGAACGTCGTGTGGCTGAAGCTATTGCCCAGTACGAGGCCAGCCGCAACCGAGAGAATGTGGTTAACAACAGTGGAGCCACACCCGTTACCAGCGAAACACCAACGAATACCCAGCATGGGTGTTCCTACAAAACCTTCCAGGCATGCAAACCAAGTACCTTCACCGGGACTGAAGGGGCCATTGGCCTAGTCCACTGGATTGAGAAAACGGAGTCAGTGATTGACATCAGCGACTGCGCCGCTGACAAAATAGTAAAGTACGCCACCTGTACCCTAGCTGACAAAGCGTTAACTTGGTGGAACGCTCAGATTCAGATCCTCGGTCGTACAATCGCCTACTCCATCACATGGGAGACACTAAAACGAATGATGATGGAAGAATTCTGCTCTCAGAGTGAGCACCTGAGACTTGAAACCGAACTGTGGAACATACAGATGATCGGTGCTGATATTACTGGGTACACGACAAGGTTTCAGGAGCTTGCGCGCCTTGTACCTCACATGGTGACACCCGAAAGCAAACGCATCGAGCGTTACAACAAGGGCTTGGCCACAGATCAGAGGCATGGTGATGTCCTCCAAACCAACTACTTTTAGGAGCGCAGTGGATCTGGCTCAAAGTCTAACTGATGACGCGGTCCTGATTGGAACTTTGAAAGTTTCTACTGGGAAAAGTGAACCCCTCCGAATCGAGGCTGGTGACTCTGGAAACAACAAACGAAAGTGGAACAGTGAGAGTAACGACCGTCAAGGTCAACAAAACAGGAATCCGAGAAACGCCCGAGCCTACGCGATAATCACCAATACTGAACCCAAGCCCTACCTTGGAAACAGGCCCAAGTGTGGGAAGTGTGGAAAACACCACGAGGGGGACTGTCTCTTTTGCGAAAACTGCAACCGATGGGGACACAGAACTCAGGCATGCAGAAATCACCCTGCGAACAATGAACGACGAAACAATGGGTGTTTCAGATGCGGTGACACGACCCACTACCGAAACCAATGTCCCCAACTCAATAACAACCAGAACAACCCCGGGAACAATAACAATCAGAACAACAACAACAACACCATCGCAAACCTTCTACCAGCTCGTGGACGCGCATACATCCTTCATGCTAGAGATGCACCAGAGGATCCCTACGCTAACATTCGTACGTTTTAGCAACCTATTATCTCGCTTTAACGTTACACTATTCGGATATCGATTCGAACCTGATACTTGCCAAACATTGACTACTTTTCGAACGCACCGCTTACCAAACTATACCGCGAGTATACATTTATTGTTAGAACTTTTATGGCAACGTTTGAATGCCACGTAAACTACTACTGTTGTTAACAAAACGACTACTCGGAAAACATACGCCGAGGGCGGTCCGACTTGATTCTAAATCTCGGGACGAGATTTCTCTAACAGGGGGAGAATGTGACACCCCGCAAATTTAAACGCAATTATACACGTTAAACTCATGCATTTTTAGGCTAATTCCCTACTTGAGTGAATTCACAACGCATTTTAGAGGTAAGTCTAGCAAAGCCCAACTAGTGAATGCGCGTAGTATTACGTTTCATAATTATTATAATTGCGCGCAAAAACGATTCGAACAAACGCGACAAAAATATACAACTGTTGGTGAACTAAATTATTCAAGAAAAGTAAATTTATTGAATAACATTATTTATTACTAAATATTATGTTGATGATATTTACAAAGTATGTTATAACGTATAAATGTTTATTTCATAAACCGAAACAAAACAAAGTTAAAATTTCATAAACTTAATTAAATTATTTCCATAAAATATTCCAACCAAAAATATAAGCGAAAACGTATTTAATTAGTTATTATTTAAAAATATTGTAACATTTAACGATCGGGTAAACAAACACGGAACGCAAACACGGGAGACGAAAAATGGAACAAAACCCACCTCCTCCCCCTCCATTTCTTTCATTCTCACTTTCACTTTCTCTCTCTCCATTCTCCTTTTCTCTCATCTCTTTCTCACTCTAAAAACATCACACAAAATCACCAAATACTACACCAAAAACGCGCCGAATCATCTAGCCATTTAGAGAAAAACGATCACCTCACAACGATCTACACTTCCACCTTTTCGGATTTCAAAACCGACACGCGTAAGTTTCTGACATTTCCCGTAAATCCTTAGATTTCGAAGTTTTCTTTGATATTTCTTGTTTAATATACTTAATACATCATGTTTTAGTGTTATATCAACTTATTATGTCCAAAAACACCATTAAAAATGCTTTAAAAGTCGAAATTTGCACAAAAATCGCGAACAGCGAGTTTCGCGAGTTGAGATTCAATCTCAACTCGCGGGGCGAACTCGACTCGCAGATCTCAACTCGACTCGCGGATCTCAACTCGACTCGCGGATCTCAACTCGACTCGCAGAACTCAACTTGCAAATCATTTTTACACTAAGTGTCGAACTTAACCGGAAACGAATACATACACACGATACGATATACGAACTGTACAGACATTTCAAACAAACTTATTTTATTAAAATCGTGATTTCAAACTAGTACCAACGAGTCGTATACATTTTCACAACAACGAAATACAAACTTAAACGTTTAACAAACACTTTGGACATAACTTAGTTGTACGAACACTAGCATGGATGGTCACCTACGACATCCACATACTTATTTAAATCTCATACGTTTAGGGCGTTAGGAGATTCAGGACTATACTTGGGCTTTAGACTTTGCTAGCACTCGAACGTACCTAACTCAACAGGTGAGTTCACAGCCCCTACATTTACTGTTTTAACTGCTTTGAATAGGGGTGGAAAACATAGTCAAACGCTTTTACAAACATGAACGTATACTTGTTTTACTCGAACGATTTGAGTACTTTGAACTGTTGAAACCTTACACGAAACTGGTATTTATGAAACAACATTTTCATACTATAAACGTGATAAACTTTGTTTGGTAAACCGGAGAACGACCGGTACCTTTTATGTGAACGCGGGGGAACGGCCAACAACGTATTTAAACTAATTGAGCAACTAATGGGTCCTACTGACATGGACCAGATCCTACTTATAACGCCCCTCATTTTATAAGTCAATATTATATTAATAAACCGGAAGCGTAGTAATTTTTAACACATCATTTCATTTACTGCACCATACTTAATTTAATTAAACAGTTCATAGTTAAATCATACTAGTTCAAAACTATTTAACCACATCTTAAATGGGGTATTATATAAAACCCAACTCGTTTAGTACAAAACATTATCATAGTAGCATGCTGTCAAGACATTCCCAGCTCCCAGAGCATCAACTTCCTGCTACCCATCTATCCAAAATATAATCTGCAGGAAGTAGAGAAGAGGGATTAGCACATAGCTAAGTGAGTGAGTTCATCACACAACATCCAACTTAGCATAATCACCTAATTACATCAAACAACCGCAAATATAACTATCAGCAAATCAACAACACAATAATGAGGATCGGCGGCTCTGGGGATAACCATAAACCCGGGTGGCTCCCCAAAAACACTTATCCAACCTATCCGTATGGCCATAACGGACGAGACCGATAGCTAGTGGTTATCCTACTCAGATACAGTTCAATACAAACAACAAATGAAATAAATCCCTGTATCATTCACACGATAACCAACTAGCCCAACCAACAGTTTAACAACTCGTTGACCTCATTAACAACTGATGCCCGAAGGCCACACATAGCACAATAAGTGATAATCAACAAGGTATATTAAATAAGCAACAACAACATATCTACGCTTATTCATTGTAATCCAAAGATTACAAATAAATTCAATGGTTAGTTCTGAATCCACTCACCGATACCTTCGTCTTTACCAACTCAGATTCCAGGTGTTACCTTATCTTTTAGAGTATCTGAGAATCAACACCAAATATAAGTTAGTAATCAAAATCGTTAACACATAACTTGTATTTACCCGTCACTTTAGGAACTTAATACCATAAGCATTTAAGTTATAAGATACTAATCATGTTTCACTAATCGTATCATAACTTATAATCATCAGCTTACTACTCGGATCAACAATTAAAACACGTTTGAAAAGCTTAAAATCAAAACACCCTGGAACCCCCTCAAGCCGCCGGCTTCCCCATCAAGCCGTCGGCTTCCAAGGACAGCCGCCGGTTCCCAACCCTGGGGCGCCGGCTCTAACACATTTTAGGCAACCAGAAACAAAACGAGTTTTTAAGCCATTTTTACCCGCCGACTTGGGTCTTTGACCCGCCGGCCTAAGGCCTTTAGCCGCCGGCTAGGCCTCCTGGCCGCCGGCTTCCCGAACAAAACCTACTAGCCGCCGGCTAGCTTATAAAGCCGCCGGCTTGATCATCATAACAGCAGCAGCAGCTGCAAGTCCAAAATACCACACGAACCTTATACTCAAAATCACAACTTTACACTAGTAATCAGCTCATACACCATTTTTAACACCTAAAGAACATGCTATTACTTCTATCTAACATCAATCAACAACAATAACATCAATTTCATCATTTAATCTAATAACCCTTAAGTTTATAAAAGGGATAATACTTACACTTTGATGATGATCTCTATGATAACAACAAGATGATGGAATCAACTAGCAAGAATCACAAACTTGTTATTGGATGAATCAAAGATGTGATTTCAATTTGATAGGAATTGGTTAGGGTTTATGTTTTACTCTTGAAGTGAAATGAGGAAGAAAAGAGAATTGGGAAAGTGATCAATAAAAGGGTCGGCCCTTTATTTAACCGACCTAACATATTGGGTATTTTATACCTGCTCTAAATCTATTGCCTGGAACCTAAAAATCATTTGCGAGAAATTTATTTTATTGTACCGTCAACTATAGTAAATTACAACAAGCAACAATTTACTATCCACAATAAGTCCTGAGACCTATTTTACCAAGTTTCACAATAAAGCAATTAATAACAAATAAAATTTAAACAATTAAATATTCAATTTAAATAGAAAAATACCAGGCCACTGGAGAGGATGTTACAAATCTCCCCTCCTTAAGGAGATTTCGTCCCCGAAATCTCAACACCATCAAACAATCCAGGATATCTGGACTGCATCGACTCCTCAGACTCCCAAGTTAGGTTGGAACCTAAACTATGTTTCCACTTTACTAGCACCATAGGAATTTGTTTCTTCCTAAGTTTGGTAACTTTCCTATCAAGGTTTTCTACCGGTTCTTCAACCAACTTCTGAGTTTGATCAACTTTCAAGTCTTGTAACGGAAGGATTTGAGACTGATCTTCGACATTACACTTTCTCAGATAACACACATTAAACGTATTGTGAATGCCCGCAAGTTCAGGAGGAAGATCCAATGTTACGGACTGGTCATTCACTACTTGGCGAATTTTGAATGGACCAATGTATCTAGGTGTCAACTTTCCCCATTTTCCAAATCGAATCACACCTTTCCATGGAGAAACTTTGAGATATACAAGTTCACCTTCAGCAAATACAACTGGTCGTCTCTTCAGGTCTGCATACCATTTCTATCTATCACGCGCGGCTTTCAACTTTTCACGTGCAATTGTTACTTTATCAGCGGTCATTTGTACAATGTCGGGTCCAGCAAACTGTTTCTCTCCGGCTTCTAACCAACATGTCGGTGTTCTACAACGTCGACCATACAACATTTCATACGGAGGCATACCGATACTGGAATGATACGAGTTGTTATAAGTAAATTCGACCAATGGGAGGTGTAAATCCCACGAACCTCCATATTCCAAAACACAAGCACGAAGCGTATCCTCTAATGTTTGAATTGTGCGTTCTGATTGACCATCTGTTTGCGGATGATAAGCTGTACTAAGGTTTACACGTATCCCCAATTCATGTTGTAAACTTTGCCAAAAATGATAAACGAAGCGAGAGTCTCGGTCAGACACAATCGACAACGGAATACCATGCCTCGAGACGATTTCATTAATGTACAACTGAGCAAGTTTACCTAAAGGGGCAGATTCGCTTGTAGCAAGAAAATGCGTGCTTTTTGTCAACCGATCAACTATAACCCAAATCATATCATTACTCCGGGCGGTACGCGGCAATTTAGTTACAAAATCCATGGTTATGTGTTCCCATTTCCACTCGGGTATTTCCAACTGTTTCAATGATCCGTACGGCTTTTGATGTTCCGCTTTGACTTGTAAGCAGATATGACAAGCACCAACAAATTTTGCAATGTCGGTCTTCATTGTAGGCCACCAATACAACGGTTTCAAGTCATTGTACATACGAGTACTACCGGGATGAATAGATAGTTTAGATTTGTGTGCTTCATTCAAAATCAAATCCCGAATATTTCCAAGTAAAGGTATCCATACACGAGATTGATAGGTCATTAATCCTCTTGAGTCTTCGACCAACTCATCTTTTCTTTTCAACATAATCTCGGATTTCAAATTATGATCCTTCAAAGCTTCTAATTGTGCAACTTTTATTTGATTGATCAAGTCTGAAGAAACATCCACTTTCAAGTAATAAACTCTATCAAAATTACTTTTTCGGCTAAGAGCGTCAGCTACAACATTGGCCTTCCCTAGATGATATCGGATTTCACAATCATAATCCTTGATTAATTCTAGCCATCGTCTCAGACGCATGTTCAACTCTTTCTGAGAAAACACATACTGAAGACTCTTGTGGTCAGTACAAACAACATATCGAGTACCATATAAATAATGTCTCCAGAGCTTTAAGGCAAACACAACTGCTGCAAGTTCTAAATCGTGAGTGGGATAATTCTTTTCATGCGGTTTCAACTGACGAGAAGCATAGGCAATAACTTTATCCCTTTGCATAAGAACACAGCCCAAACCAGAATGAGAAGCGTCACAGTATACAACAAAATCCTCTGTACCATCTGGTAATGTCAACACCGGTGCCTGACACAACATTTGCTTTAACGTCTGAAAAGCTTGTTCCTGTTGATTAGTCCACACAAATTTCACATCTTTACGGGTTAATTTAGTTAACGGACCGGCAATTTTAGAAAAATATTTTATGAATTTCCGGTAGTAACCCGCTAATCCAAGGAAACTCTTTATTTCAGAAGCAGACTTTGGGGCATTCCATTTCATCACAGCCTCGATTTTCGATGGGTCTACTTTCACACCATCCTTACAAATTATATGGCCCAAGAATTGAACTTCCCGAATCCAAAAGTCACATTTAGAAAACTTGGCATACAACTGTTCTTGTTTCAACGTATCAAGGACCAATCTTAGATGCATGGCATGCTCAGCTTCAGATTTCGAATACACAAGGATATCGTCAATGAAAACAATCACAAACTTATCCAAGAAAGGTCGACAAACACGGTTCATCAAGTCCATAAATACTGCGGGAGCATTTGTCAAACCAAAAGGCATAACCAAAAATTCATAGTGCCCATACCTAGTACGAAAAGCCGTTTTAGGAATATCTTCTTCCCGAACACGAACCTGATGATAACCCAACCTCAAATCAATCTTAGAATATACCGAAGAACCCTGCAACTGATCAAATAAATCATCTATTCTGGGCAGAGGGTATTTGTTCTTTACTGTCCTCTTGTTCAATTCTCTATAGTCAATACACATACGCAACGACCCGTCTTTCTTTTTCACAAATAATACCGGTGCACCCCACGGTGAAGAACTAGGTCTGATAAACTCCTTATCCAACAATTCCTGTATCTGATTCATTATTTCATGAATCTCAGAAGGCGCTAACCTATAAGGAGCTTTAGCTACACGGGACGAGCCCGGTACAAGATCAATTCGGTATTCAACTTCCCTAACTGGTGGTAAACCCGGTAATTCATCGGGAAACACTTCTGGATATTCACAAACAACCGGAACATCGGAAATGGTTTTCTTGTCAAGCTTGGCATCAACTACATAGGCTAGCTAGGACTCGCAACCTTTGGACAATGACTTCCTAGCCTTCATCATGGAAATCAGGGGAATTGACATATTATCCCGTTCTCCTCGAGCCACAACGTATGACCCTTCGGAGATTGGGATCCTAACCAACTTTTGGTGACAATCAATGCTAGCCCTATTCTGACTCAACCAATCCATACCAATTATTACATCAAAACTAGGGATTGGCATCAACAAGAATGAAATAGGGAAATTTCGGTCATCAATCACAATATTAGCTCCAGTCACCGAGGTGGTAACAGGAACTAATTTACCACTAACTATTTCTACTTCTATGGGTTATGTTATCACAGTAGGGACTAATTTCAACTTGTCACAGAAGCATACAGATATGAAAGTACAATTAGCACCAGAGTCAAACAATACACGAGCCGGTACAGAGTTTATAAGGAATGTACCAGTTATGACATCTTCTGTATGCACAGCCTCATCGACTGTCATTTGAAAGGTCCTACTTGTTGGTGGTGGAGGATTCTTTCGTTTCTGACCGGAAGATGCCGAACTCCCGACCGAACCCGACCCCGACTTTCCTGCCTCTGGACATTGACCCACACGATGTCCCTCCTTCTTGCAAGTCCAACACACAAAGTTCGGGTACCAACAATTCTTTACCTCATGGCCAAGTTCACCACATTTCAAACACTTATTCGTTTGCACGGTACACGGGCCAGAATGCCTAGATCTACACGAGTTGCACCAATTAGAGTTGCTAGACGAACTACTTCTACTCACAAGTTTCTTATTCTGTCGACTACCCTGCGAATTAGATTTTCCTTTACTAGATGAATCCGCTTTAAATCTTGAAGAAGAATTGTCCTTAGTTTGAGAAGCACGAAAACCTCTAATATCACTATCAACCGATCTTGCAAGATTAAAGGCTTGCGATAAACTACTAGCTAATCTCACGGTAGTGCGGTAGTTATGGGGTAAGGCATCCACAAACTGCTCGATTCTGGTTTTCTCATTGGGAACCCACTGTTGAACAAACCGAAGCTTTTCAGTAAATTGCGCTATCAACTCATCAATGGTCATCTTATCCAATAAATGAAGGTTCACAAACTCCCTCCTAATTCGCGCCATATCAAAATCAGAACAATATTGATTGCAAACGGCTTGATGAAAATCAGGCCATCGGATTGATTCCTTTTGTTGTTGTGTTAAATGACCTATAACTGAGTCCCACCAAACCATTGCCTCATCCTTCATACACTGAACGGCAAACATAACTTTTGATTCATCCTCACATCGAGTCACATCGAATTTCCGTTCCATATCTCTCAACCAGTTTAAAGTTACGGTGGGATTTGTACTTCCATGAAATTCCGGTGGTTTGCTAGACATAAAGGTTTTGAACGAGCACACTTTATTGGATTGAGAGGATGGGCTAGCACCAAAAACAGAAGATTGTTGTTGTAAAAGTTGTCTAGCTGCAGCTTCCTCTGCTTTCCTTTTAAACTCTCTAAGGAACATCAACTCATCCTCCATCTCGTGTATATACTCATCCCTGTTAGATTCCTCACCCGCTGGATGAGAGGTACCTTCCTGATTATGTTGTTCTGGATGAAGCTCAGAAGGAGGAGCAACGCACCGAGAGGCATTATTGGGGTTGGTGGTCGGTTGTTCTTCATCTGCCATTTCTGAAATCAACACAACACTTGAAACTTGTTAATCGTTAGTACCTATCTACTAACAATTCACAACCAATGCTAGATACCATACCCAGGAATGTTTGACATATCACGCTCCAATTTTTGGGATTTAACATTCTACAATGTTCAATTAACCCAAAACCATGCTCTGATACCAACTTATAACGCCCCTCATTTTATAAGTCAATATTATATTAATAAACCGGAAGCGTAGTAATTTATAACACATCATTTCATTTACTGCACCATACTTAATTTAATTAAACAGTTCATAGTTAAATCATACTAGTTCAAAACTATTTAACCACATCTTAAATGGGGCATTATATAAAACCTAACTCGTTTAGTACAAAACATTATCATAGTAGCATGCTGTCAAGACATTCCCAGCTCCCAGAGCATCAACTTCCTGCTACCCATCTATCCAAAATATAATCTGCAGGAAGTAGAGAAGAGGGATTAGCACATAGCTAAGTGAGTGAGTTCATCACACAACATCCAACTTAGCATAATCACCTAATTACATCAAACAACCGCAAATATAACTATCAGCAAATCAACAACACAATAATGAGGATCGGCGGATCTAGGATAACCATAAACCCGGGTGGCTCCCCAAGAACACTTATCCAACCTATCCGTATGGCCATAACGGACGAGACCGATAGCTAGTGGTTATCCTACTCAGATACAGTTCAATACACACAACAAATGAAATAAATCCCTGTATCATTCACACGATAACCAACTAGCCCAACCAACAGTTCAACAACTCGTTGACCTCATTAACAACTGATGCCCGAAGGCCACACATAGCACAATAAGTGATAATCAACAAGGTATATTAAATAAGCAACAACAACATATCTACGCTTATTCATTGTAATCCAATGATTACAACTAAATTCAATGGTGAGTTCTGAATCCACTCACCGATACCTTCGTCTTTACTAACTCAGATTCCAGGTGTTACCTTGTCTTTAGAGGATTTGAGAATCAACACCAAATATAAGTTAGTAATCAAAATCGTTAACACATAACTTGAATTTACCCGTCACTTTAGGAACTTAATACCATAAGCATTTAAGTTATAAGATACTAATCATGTTTCACTAATCGTATCATAACTTATAATCATCAACTTACTACTCGGATCAACAATTAAAACACGTTTGAAAAGCTTAAAATCAAAACACCCTGGAACCCCCTCAAGCCGTCGGCTTCCCCATCAAGCCGCCGGCTTCCAAGGACTGCCGCCGGTTCCCAACCCTAGGACGCCGGCTCTAACACATTTTAGGCAACCAGAAACAAAACGAGTTTTTAAGCCATTTTTACCCGCCGGCTTGGGTCTTTGACCCGCCGGCCTAAGGCCTTTAGCCGCCGGCTAGGCCTCCTGGCCACCGGCTTCCCGAACAAAACCTACTAGCCGCCGGCTAGCTTATAAAGCCGCCGGCTTGATCATCATAACAGCAGCAGCAGCTGCAAGTCCAAAATACCACACGAACCTTATACTCAAAATCACAACTTTACACTAGTAATCAGCTCATACACCATTTTTAACACCTAGAGAACATGCTATTACTTCTATCTAACATCAATCAAAAACAATAACATCAATTTCATCATTTAATCTAATAACCCTCAAGTTTATAAAAGGGATAATACTTACACTTTGATGATGATCTCTATGATAACAACAAGATGATGGAATCAACTAGCAAGAATCACAAACTTGTTATTGGATGAATCAAAGATGTGATTTCAATTTGATAGGAATTGGTTAGGGTTTATGTTTTACTCTTGAAGTGAAATGAGGAAGAAAAGAGAATTGGGAAAGTGATCAATAAAAGGGTCGGCCCTTTATTTAACCGACCTAACATATTGGGTATTTTATACCCGCTTTAAATCTATTGCCTGGAACCTAAAAATCATTTGCGAGAAATTTATTTTATTGTACCGTCAACTATAGTAAATTACAACAAGCAACAATTTACTATCCACAATAAGTCCTGAGACCTATTTTACCAAGTTTCACAATAAAGCAATTAATAACAAATAAAATTTAAACAATTAAATATTCAATTTAAATAGAAAAATACCAGGCCACTGGAGAGGATGTTACACTACTGACTTTCCCTACTACACTGGTTTTACCCTTCTGACTTGGGTACTCGATCCTACTGACTTGGATCAGGGATACTGACTTTCCCTACGATTATGGTTTTACCCTTCTGACTTGGGTACTTGGATCCTACTGACTTGGATCAGGAATACTGACTTTCCCACGAGACAACTATAGGGTACTGACATCCCTACGAAAACAACTATAGGATACTGACATTCCTACGAAACATCAACTATTAGGATACTGACATTCCTACGAAAGACAACTATTAGGATACTGGCATTCCTACTATAACTTGTACTAAATTTTGGGCAACATCCCAACGGAACTCATATTGAACTAGGATACGAACTTTCCTACAAAACATACTTGGAACTAGGATACGAACTTTCCTACACAACTAGGATACGAACTTTCCTACAAATAACTACTTTTAAACGAATTTGGGTTTACGACCAACTATTACAAACATAAAACCTATGAATTCACTCAACCTCGTTGTTGACTTTTTACCATGTTTTTCAGGGAATTAGCTGCGCATGTAAGGACCACCTGCACATATGGAAACTAGGCGACCCATGAAGCTTAGGATGCCAACTTTTTGAAACATATGGATTTCTTTAGTATAACTAAAGCTGTTTTAGTCATATTTCAGAAATCTACTTTTGTATAACATTTATTACACTTATACGATTCGATGAATCGTCAACTTTTGTAAATTATTAACTTTGGCATCTTAATATATGATATTCTGTTGTAATCATATGCTCTGATACGTATGCATGTACATTGTTAATGTGGCGCCCTCAGCTTATACCAATGCTTCCGCTAAACGAATTTGGGGGTGTTACATAATATTACTATGAATCCAACTAAATGCTTAATATACATATTAGCTTACATAAAAAGGGTTAATGGTGCAGATCGGGTATGAACTTATCACTTTTTACCGAGTTAGGGTATGAACCCAATTTATTACACAGGTCGGTAACAAACTTTCAAATTATGTTTCGAGTTAGGGAACGAACTTTTTTTTCACCTAACTCAAAAAGTTCATTACCTAACTCGAAACATAATTTGAAAGTTCGTTACCTAACTCGAAACATAATTTGAAAGTTCGTTACCGACCTCGAAACATAATTTGAAATTAAAAAAAAGTTTGTTACCTAACTCGAAACATAATTTGAAAGTTTGTTACCGGCCTGTGTAATAAATTGGGTCCATACCCTAACTCGACAAAAAGAAAAAAGTTTGTTCCCCAACTCGAAACATAATTTGAAAGTTTGTTACCGACCTGTGTGATAAATTGGGTTCATACCCTAACTCGGCAAAAAGTGATAAGTTCATACCCGATCTGCGCCATTAACCCTATTTTTTAATCTCTATTTATATAAATTCACATAAACTTAGAATAATTATTTTTTTTCACTAACTTGGTTTAAAAACTTTTAATTTTCAATCTCTACTTATATAAATCCATTTACATAAAGTAATATTAGTATGAATCCAACTAAATGCTTAATATACATGTTAGCTTACATACTTTACTATTAGTATGACTTTGGTGGTAGCTGGGATACGCATTTACCATTGGCAGAATTTTCATACAACAACATCTACCATGCGAGTATAGGAATGCCACCTTATGAGATGCTATACGGGAGAAAGTGTAGGACTCCAATTTGTTGGGGTGAAATCGGGCAAAGAGATCTGAGAAGTACAGACATTGTTCAGCAAACGACAGAAAAGATTGATCAAGTTAGAGAACATTTGAAAATGGCACAAGACAGACAAAGGTCTTATGCTGATGTCAGAGGACGCCCAATAGAGTTTCATGTAGGAGACAAGGTTATGTTGAAAGTGTCTCCATGGAAAGGCATTATTCGTTTCAGAAAACGAGGAAAGCTGAGTCCTCGGTTCATTGGCCCGTTTAAGATTTTGGAAAGAGTGGGAAAGGTAACTTATCGCCTTGAGCTACCAAACGAGTTAGCAAGCATCCATAACACTTTCCACGTGTCCTATTTAAGAAAGTGTTTAGAGGATGAGGCCGCTTATGTACCTTTGGAAGAAATTGAGATCAATGATCAATTAAACTATATTGAGCAACCGGTTATGATTCTTGATGAGAAGACTAAGAAGTTAAGGAATAAAGAAATTAAATTGTTCAAAGTTCAATGGAAGCACATAAAAGGGTCCGAGTTCACATGGGAGCCGGAGGATGAGATTGTTAAGTAGTATCCGGCTTTACACCAGGCATGGATTGTAAGGACACAATCCTGATAAGTGGGGGAGAGTTGTAATGCCCCAAATATTTGTAAGTTTTAAATTATAATGTATACTTCTAGTTATTAAATTATAGGTATATAATATAATACTATGTGAAATAAGTTTGTATGTGTTAGAAATAGTTAGTAGGACTAACTATGTAAAGTAAATGTGGTTAGAGGGGTAGAAAGTGTTAAATGTCATAGTTGAGGGGAGTATTATGAAAATGATTAAATAGAACACTGCTTCTTGTTTCTTCCAGTTATTTCCTGTAAACAAAACACAGAGAGTTTGAGAGAAAGAGAATTGGCGACACAGGGAAGAACAAGGAGAAAGAAAACTGAATTTTTGATAGGGTTTGATCCAATTAGGGTTCCTAACCTCTAATTACTCCTCTCTAAGGTAAGAATCATATCTCTAATCACTTAAATTGAAGTTAGGGTTTAAGAAGTTAAAACCCTAAGTTGTTAATCTTGATAGGTAAGTGGGTAATTGGTGTAATTTAAGTTTCATACATGGTTTTGGATTATGTGGCATGTTTAATTTGTATTAGTTATGTAAAAAGAAGCTATGATCATGTGTTAATGGGTGTTTGATGGGTTATGTGTGTAAGTAATCACTAAGTAAGTATGTTCTTAGTGAGTTTTGATGATTATGATAAGAATTGATATTAAATACTCATTTATATGTGATTATAGGGTTAAGTGTATGAAACTTATTGTAAAGTTATAGATGTTATGGGATTTAACACCTATGTCATATGTAAAGTAGTAAGAGTAAAAAGTTAATTGTGTAAGTAATATGTGTATGTGCCTATGTGATTAGGTGATCAATTGTTGGAAGGTTCAAGTTATTGTTTGAGCTATTTGCAAGGTAAGTATATGGATACGATTGTGGAGTCAAGGAAATGATTTTATCATTTGCTTGACGGTATCCAAGTAATGACTATGTCATTAGCTTGGTTATATGTTGATTCTTAGGAATTGACATTGTGGATGTTGTTGAGGATCCTTAATTTGTGGATGTTTATTGTTTATGTTTCCATTACTTACTAAGCATTTATGCTTACCCGTTATGTTTAACATGTTGTAGGTGGATCAAGTAAGGTAAAAGAGGAATCGGGAAAGAAGTTTATGGATAGCTAGTGGTGGAGCTTATTGCTTGGTTGGTAATAAGCTTATCCCTTTTGAATCATACTCTTGATACAATGATACCCCTTTTTGTAACGTATAAAGTATGTTTTGACACAATAAGTCTCACTTGTAAGTTATGCGATATGTTTTGTAAATGTTAAAGTCAAACTACATAGTGAGGCTCGAAAGTGATAAAGTTGGTATGTTTATGTATAGAAGTATTACAGTAAAACCACGCGATCGCGTGAAGAGCTGCGGGATCGCGTATAATGTAAAGTTTACAGATTTTGTTTTTGAGTCCAGGCTTAAATGTATTAAGTTATAATATTAAATTCCGCAAGTTATGGTTTACGATTAGGACATTGTATGAGTATAAAAAAAATTGTGTCTAAAAATTTCAGGGTGTTTCAAAACATATATTAAAAGTTGCATACAATAGCACTATATAACAAGTTTCTTACACACAATGAAAATCCTAATACTTTGTTGCATACTATGAATGTCATATCATAAATAAGTACATTTTAAAGTACTTAACCCAATATAAAATGTAGTAGGAAGATTAGAAGGATCTAGAGATTACTAAATGAAAATAGCTTACTAAACGTCCAAGGGTGTGTTTGGCAATAATCAGAGAGTGTGTTTGGCAAGAATGGGCTGAAGCTGGGGGCTGAAGTTGAGGCTGAGGCTGGAGCTTGTGGCTGGAGTCAGGGATTGGGCTTCTATTCAAAAGCCACTTTAAAATGCTTCTTGTTCAAGGGCTTCTGGGGGCTTAATTTTTCAAGAAGCCCCATTTTTTTGCATTATCAAACAAGGTTTATGGGTTTGGGCTTATTAAAAATAGAAGCTCAAGCCCCTAGAAGCCCTCCTCCAAACACACCCTTAGTAACTGCATGATTATTTTACTAAAAGAGAGCATAATATTTTATATTTTTCGGCTACGACTATGGTTATTTACCAAACGTTTATAAATAAGTAAAAAATTTAGGTCACAGCTCAAACTTAAAGCTCCATGTTGTAACTAGAGTTCGCAACTACTTCTACCAAACATAACTTTTGTACTAAACATATGTAAAGTAAAACGCCCAGAAATTTTTTTTTTATATGAAACCTTCTTTTTGAATTTTATACGTAACGAAACACAAAATCCCTTTACCCAAAAACACAAAAATTACTTAACGAACCAACAAAAACCTTTTTCTTGCTAAACCACAATCGCACCGTGATTGAGGAAGATAGCGCCGCGATTCATCAGAATCGCGTCGCAATAAAGGAAGATCGTGTCGCGATCTCAGCTTGGACGAATACCCGCCGGGTAATTGGGTTATGCGCCGGGTAACTTACAAGGGTGTGTCTACGGTAACCATTTACAAAGGGCTTATCCGGTTGGGGCTTGATGCGCCACACACGGTCGGTTCAGGAATCGCTTCCTATCATTGCGGACCTTACGCTTGCGGCGGCACCGGTGGTAGTTTTAAATTTATAATTGTCAGGACCTAAACCTTCCGAACAACGTACTGATACTAAGTACGAGTACCTGATATTAGTAAGTGGCAAGGATGATCCAGGGTCATTCCTCATGACGGTAGAATTGAAGCAGAGCTCGTTCGGATAACTTAGTAATTAAGATGGGTTTTAATTAGTTGGATAGGTTTGTATTTGGTTTTCTAATTTATTAAACTACTAAAGCATAAAATAAAAGGGAAGCTAGCATTTATGTAACACTTAAGGATGACGGAGACATGGTTCACCATGATTTGGGGATAGTGCATTACTGGGATGATGTTCATTATGGGGACACATGTAGGTAACAGACAAGTAAACTATAGGTGTAAACACTAGGACCCTACTTCTTTAGATAGGTTCTAAATTAGTATGTCACTAAGTACCTAGGCTATCGTGATTCCGATCAGAAGAGGCTGCTCAACCCCTACACTGTCCGATTAGGACCAGTGACCCGTTAAGGGTGCAGGAATAAGGTAACAGACTGCCCTCGGGTTATTCTGACCTTTCTTAACACCTAAGTCTATATGTTATTATCTAATCGTTTACTGATTATTAACTTTGTATTCAAAACTATCAGTTTTGTAGAGCCTAGGGGTTTAAATATCTTGAACCACTACTGGGCTTGACTTTCGTTTCTAGACTCATTTTGTTCTGTTTTAATAGCACAAATACTTCTGTCATGATCTATACCCTCCTTTGCAATCAATCATTCATCCCTAGGTACACTAGCGGTGTACAGTGCATTTACATATTTCCACAACTTTCTAACCCTAGGTACGATTGCGGTGTACAATACTCTAACCGTTTCCACAGTCTTTTGTAACCAGAGGTAGGTTCATGGTGTACTACAGCTTTTCCATAGCTTACTAATCCTAGGCATAATTGCGGTGTACAGTGCTATAAGCATTTCCACAGCTTTTATAACCAGAGGTAGGTTTACGATGTACTATAGCTTTTCCACAGTTTACTAACCCCAAGTACAATTACGGTGTACTTTGATTAAGGTATTTCCACAGCTTTGTAACCAGAGGTAGACTTACGGTGTACTGTAGCATTTCCACAGCTTTACGGTTCCTAGACCATGTTCTAGTTTTTCTAGGTAGTTCACAATTTCGGTACCGACGGCTTTTTCCGGGGCTTCCATGTTGTACTACACCAGTGGTGTTTCCACCGCTATACCCAGTACTTTAGCCGAATTACAGTAACAAACATTGCTTCGTACTATAACACAGATAAATGTCTACCGTAACTTAGGCCTACAGCTAAGGTGATAGTCACGTGAAGGACTGGAAAGGGTGATCCGTAAACTAAGTCTAGATGCATGATAAGTTTAGATAGATACAAGGTTTAACAATTCCATTAATCATACCTAATTACAACTATCTAAATCATGGCAAACATACAAGCAACTACTCACAAAGCATAGCAATAACATTTCCAACATTAATAAATCACAAACATCAAACAAGAACATTATGACAAATTAATATAAGAAAGGATAGATATTACCCGTAAATAATTGCGAGCAGAATAACACTTGTATTTCGCCGAATAATATCCAAGGTATTACAAATGCTAGCTTCTACGAACTAAATTACATAACTCCTCTAAAAGCGACGGATTCTCTCCCTAATCTTCCCACTAGTTTCTAGAGAGAGAAACTAGAGAGAGAGACTAGAGAGAGAACCTAGAGAGAAACTAAAACTAAAAATGAAAAACCTAAATCTGGAGGGAGAGTAGTGAGAGAGTGGATTGAGTTGGAGTGTGAGAATGTGTGGATGTTGAAAATGAATGGAGGAGGCTTGTATTTATAGAGAACGCTCAGCCGTATTCTTCAACTGTATCTGGACCTCCAAATGCTCAATTATATTGCACAGTCGTATAAAAATCCCATTTTGTATGCCTGAACACACGATACGGGTGATTTTGGCCGTATACGGGTGAGCTGGGGCAAATACGGGTGAACACCAACCGTATACGGCTGGAACAGGCCATATACGATCTGTGTAGGCCGTATACAGTCTGTGTCCAGCCGTATACGGTCTGGGTCAGCCATATACGGTCTGGTTCAGCCGTATTTCGGTCCTTCGGTTCTTCGTTTCTTCGTTTAAGCGTAACTTCTTTGTCGTTTATCCATTTTGAGCGATTCTTGCGTCTAACGTTTCGTAATTTCCTAACGAAGAAAATGACATAGGTTAGAGGTCATAATTCCAAGTATAGCTCAAAAAGCATTGAAATGCGTGAATGAGAGATTCAATGATCGTTTGTGCTGTAATTTACTCGTTTTTAGGTCGTTTTAGTTGATTCTTGATGCACCGTCTATATTTTAGCCTTCATGATTGATTTTAGAAGATAATTGTACATTTCAAATGTTTTCATCCATAATCGGGCTAAAAAGGTGAGATAATAACACATAAAACTTGACTTATTGCGTGTTATCAAATATCCCACACTTAGACTTTGCTTGTCCTCACGCAAAACTCAGAGTTCTCACTTGCTTCCCAATTAAAATATTTGAGTGTGTCAATGCATTTTGGGTGAATCAAAACATATTAAGAGCAAACATCCCCATATATAAGTAAAATATCCTAGAAACTAAGAGAAAATAAGGTATTCGTTTCAGAAGCATGAAATGACTCTCTTTGGCATGCTTTCAATTCTCACGATCTAGGAATATGCATGACTAGGCGATCTCACTAGGTGGTCACTCAATTCACTCAAAAAGTGTTTCGGGTTACCTATCATTCTAATCAAACAAAATCGCTCAGAAGCCAGTCGTGCAACATCCATCGTCATAGGCTTGCTCGAGAATCATATCTCCACCACTTAGGTGAGGACGGTGCTAATTATCCCAGGACATTCAAATGGGTTGTAATATTTGGTGAGGGTTAAAGGGTATGGATAAGTGGGAAATTTTTGGGTTAAAGGGTTTTGCTTATCTTAGGACCTTTAAACTTATGAAACATTTTATTTAGATAACCTTTTTAATGAAAATGGAAATGCATAACGATAAGGGAAGAAGATAGCTATCTTGACTTCTATCTTTTGAAAACACACGGAAGATTTTTGTACCTTTTGAGGATCGGGGTTTTCGGGAGATTCGAAGCACTTAGCTTTATTTCATTTTTTTTCATTGCCCTTAGGGATCCTTTCTAACTTTTCATTCTTCAATCTTTTGACCACTTTGAATTTACTTGGTGCCAATTTTTCGCACCATAAGACTCTCGATCTTGGAGTAGTAATCGTTGAAACACACGCGAGAAGTTTTGAGTAAACACGAAATTTGTGAATTTTGAGTGAAAGCAAAAAGAATATCTAAATAGCGTTTTTCAAAAATTTAAAAATTTCTAAGATAAGTTTTTGGGAGGTATGGGAGTGAGTGGGTTTAAAATTTCGGTTTTCAAGAAACGAAAAGGCTAAGGCTTAACAGGGTTTTTTAAGCGGATCATCAACACTGAAGATGAGTGTTGGAAGGGTTTTAGGCTGGAAAAGAAGGCTTAAAATTGGGGGTTAAATCCTAAGGAATGTCAAGGTCCTCCAATTGCACCTATACCGCGTACGGTACTCTTCCAATGTGATCTCGAAGTGCATACCAGGAGCAAGTTCTAATTCCGGATGCATGCATTGGCACACACACAACAAACGAATAGTGGAGCATTTAAAATGAATGCTTTAGGCTCAAGATACCTCACTGCAAGTATGGGTTGTACGTGCCTAGCCATGCCATGCCCCTCTTAGATTGTCATTTCATTTTAATAAATTCCTAACTTATTTAATCATATTTTCCAAAATACCTTACTCATATGTAAAAATGATTCCTCTCAAAACAATTTAATTCAAAAATTTTGAAAAATTTTAAGCAAAAGTGAGTTTTTAAAATTGAGGAACATTTTCCGAGTTTGCTTTAGGAAATAAGAATTAAATCTATGGTATTCTATACCGCTATCTCACACTTAGAGGAACATTGTCCCTAATGTTCTCTTCAGTTGAGATTTAACTGAAAGTGAAATCCCACACTTAGAGCTTGAACATATCGGAAAATGTTACTCAAGTGTTTATTTTTGGGCTGGAATCCAACACTTAGTGATAAGCTTAGGATATGGTATAGACTACTTTTATTATTAAACGATAAAAATAGAAGAAATTGATCATATCAAAACAAGGATAAGAACGAGGAAACTCCCCTATACAATTATGGCTTTGAGCTGAGGATCTAAAAAGTAGACTGAGTCGCCACCAGTGTATGTTGGCTCAGACTCCGTCTTCATGAAGTGTACTCAAGCTCATGCGGTATACTCTTCATTCCAACTGATGTGTAAAATCGTACCTTTAAAAATGTAATAAATACTATCAATTATTGTTACACAATTAGGCAACTGGACCTATCGCGTAGCAGATAGCTAATAGTAAGTATTCGAGTTCGTTTCCACAGGGAACAGTGTTTACCTAAGAATTTAAACTACTAATAATTAATCTAGAATGAGGGTTTTAAAATGATTTGTTTTGCAACTTGCGTTGCGAGTGGAATTTTAAAATAAGACAAGTAATTAAATTGAAATTAACTGATGCGAGTAACAGATGAGTAAAAGAGCATTCACTTAGACTTGTTCCCCCTAGCTTGGATTGTTTGTTAAAACTGTTATAACTATTGTTGCTGACCAGTGACACTATAATTGTCTGTTGATTCTTATAGCCTATTAGTTATTAGATTCCAATATACTGTCGTTAACCTTATTCAACCTAACCAATTCAATAATCAATTACTTCAAACTAAGACTTAATCCAGTTTTACTGTCGTAGAACCTAGGCTATACTGGTGTCCCTCATATAACCACACAATTATCAAGTTACAGTCACAATTCCAACACCAACCAATATGTCTATTAGTTGTCTAAGCTATTTGATTCAACCAAACAACTTAGCATAAGTTATCAATTACAATCAACCGTCGTTAATAAATCAATAACTCACGTTCAAGAAATTAGTAATGAAACTTTAATAACAATGGATCTTTGATTATGCATAATTCAAACAATTAACAATACCATAAAACTGAATGATTAACAATCCAAAACTAGGGTTCACATTATCTAAGTGAATACAAAGAAGATTAGCCCATGGTTTGGGTTAAAAACATCAAAGAAACAATCAATGATATATAATTCATAATTTTGTTCAAAGAATAAATCGAACCAATGATCTCGATGTTTGATGATGTTATGATCTTCAACTCTTGTGTTATGATGGTGGAAGAATGATGAAAAAGCTCCAGAAATCGTCCAGAAATTCGTCACCCCAAAAAGTTTTGCCGTATGTTGCCTTCCTCCAGAAGTTATACCCTAATTTTTCATTAAAAGGTTCAACATGGTCAATTTTTGCTCGACATCACAGCTATGATGAAATCTGTCATGGGTGTGATGACCCTCAGTCAACAATCTGGTCAACTCATATGTCACAGCTGTGATGGGAAGTGTCACGGGTGTGATGACTTCCTAAATTTCCTAGCCTTTGAAAAATTTCCTTGCTTTAGGTTCGAATTGAACTTCTTTTCTCCACAACTCCACCATAAGACCTGAAATGAATTCAAATCATATTAAGTATCGAAAGTTCATGAATTCACCATCCACCAACTTCTCTCAAAAATAATTCAGAAAAAAAGGATAGATTGTAGAAAATAAAGTGATAACATCATCAGGAAGCAGGCAGAATCAACCAAGATGCACCAAATGCTTGATAGAGATAACGGTCAAGGATCCTAATCATCGTGAGCCACTGACGTAACTTAATAGCTCATGATGAATGAAAGTGCTGGATCTGATGACCATAAACTTCTATCACCCAGGATCTTCTCTGATGAACTGATGGGATGAATGTAATGTTGTTCTTGTCAGATAAGATATCCAGCTTCCATTTCCAACCCGTTTATAATCCTTTGATGTCCATTCCTTGATTAGCTTATATTCCTAAGGTTTAACGGTGAATATTTATAAGCTGGAAAATACTATTAGCGTTGTGGTGATTCATGGTCCCTAATGGTGGTAATGATAAGTTTGAATGGGTGGATGGGTGGGTGGATGTGGTTATGGTGATGGTGGTCATGGGTTCCATGAAACGCTCTTCTAGCAACCAAGGATGCGGTAAGGTATGGTTGGATTATGGAATGTTGGGAACATATGGTGAATGTCGAGGTCATTTGCTCGATGAACAATTCCAAGAGAACTAGAATGTGATCATCTTTTGTCTCCTAAAGATATATCATTTCCCTCACTAAGCAATGCTTCAGAGTTTCCAAATCTAATGAACGATAATGCTCCCCTTGTCATTTCTCCATTATACTTAAAGATTCTCCATCCATAGGCGTCGGTCCCTCTCTGTTTGGCATTTGTACAAACAATAGAGTAGACAAATGTGATCTAATAGACATGTGATTATTCTCTAGGTCATAAACTCATTGGTTTTTGAAAGATTTTTTTAAAATGAAGGTTATTGAAAAACAAACCAGTGTATGACTTCGAGTCTAATCACACTCTTAAAAGCGTCGGCTACCTATAATTTCATTTTAGCGCAAACAATAGATACGAAAATACTAGAAGATTAGTTAAATCAGGCAGCCAAGTATAAAGATTTCCAAAGTGCATATTTTTAAACGAGTTCGAGCATAATACACATATTGACATACAAATAATGTTTATCTGATAAATCAATTAAAGATTTTATGTATGTTCACAGAAATATATATAAGTACCTCAAATGCTCGAAATATGTGAGTGGGTGTGTATGATGACTAAGGCACCTAGATAACAAAACTTTTAGCAGGGTTCCATGTTTGTGAGTGAAAGGATGTTAAGAACTTTAGATAATGGTGAAATAGATTTTGCAATGAAGTCCAAACAAGTGGAGAAGGGATGTTTCAGGTTTTTAGCAAAAGATTGACTCTAAATTTTAAAAACCAAGACTTCAACGAATTATGAAATTTTAAGTTCCAAGTCATTTTGAAAATCATTCCCTTTTTGTTCACTTAAATTGAAGAAGACTTTTAAACATGTTTTCTAGGGTTTCATATCCTACTTATTGAGGTTAGTTTACTACTATTACTAATATTACGTTAAACACGGGTTGTCTCCCGAGAAGCGCTTGTTTTTATTCGAGTCTCTAGCTTGACTCTAGCACTATTTTTTAGGAGATAACAGTTTACTTGCATCCGTCAGTAGACACAAGTGATAGTATTGGCACATACCTATATAGTTAAAGCAGGTCATTCCTAGGGTATGTCTAATCAGATGAGAAGGTGCGTCGAAGTGAATGATTCGTTTTACTAGAGGTATAATAAATCTCTCAGCTTCTTGTACTTTCTCAGTTTGGATTTTCTGAATGGGCAGGTCAAAGGGGTCCATGTATGTCATTATGTAGTGGGGAGATGATTTGTAGGACAACCTTAACACAACACCCACCTTTCTTCCTATGGTCTTAGGGTTGATGATAATGTCGTACTATGGGCATGGAGGTGAGACAGAGTCCATTGACGTCTCCAATCTTGTAGCAACATTTCCATCAACTACTTGGGTAACTAGTATGTCTAAGGCAATAGAAGGTTCAACTAGATCAAGGGGTGATTCATCCTGAGAGATGTGTGTGATATCATCAACCACAACTAGTTGTGGGATAGTATCAACCACGTTGGTTAGAGTTGGGATGAGATCACTTCTTAGAGTCGGTGCACATTCCTCCTGTCCTTCTGAAGCTGAGTCTTCTTTGTAAATCTCTACCTCTGGATTCTCCATTTCTATCTCTTTATCCACCTGGTCGTACTCGTCACCCTGGCCAGTAGTTTTAAGTTGCAGTGGTTCGGAGAGCTCCTCTAGAATGAACTCTTCGTCGGTCTCGGATGTTGATAGGTTAAGAATGGGTGGAAGTGAGGATTTAGAAGATTGGTTGGGTGTAGGAGTTGAAAGTAGTGTGTGTGTTCCTCTCATCTTTATGAAAGTCTGTGTCAAGTGAATTAGGTATGGTGTGTGTGTTCCTCTCATCTTTATGTAGCCTAGAGTTGGGTCTAACTTGATTCCTATCTCCCTCACTACTCACTTGGACATATACTTGTTGTTCAGTTAACCTATGAGTGATGCGTTTAAGCAAGTCCACTTGTTCTTTTAATGATTGTTCAAGTGAATTAGAAGAGAGTGAGAAAGTAGCATTACTACTGAGAAAGGCCAAAGACATATCTCTCAAGTCAAAACTCTCGTATGGTTGTGGTTCAGATACATGGTAAGATGAGTATGGGTAGACTTCGAGTGGTTCAGGATAGTAAGGTTGGTATTGATTTTGTTGGAAAGCATAAAGGTCATATTGATTTTGTATTTGAGGATCTAGGTACCCTATGTTATCCAAATAATGTTGGGATATGACCACGTAATAAATAAATGCATGTCCGGAAAGTGTTTAAGCCTACGGTGTCACACATATTGACACTTATGCTCAATATAATTGGTTAATATATATGTGAGATATATTAATTAATACGTTCACAAATAAACGTTATTAAAGGTTAATTGTACGTTTAAATATTAAAGGAAGATTCTGGAAACCAGATCCAACCGGCGGTTGGATATTTCAACCGGCGGTTGGAACCTGATATGGAAGGCGGTGGATCACGCGGATCTGAAAACGGATACTTGGGTCAAAAGCCAACCCAACCGGTGGTTTGGAAGCTCAACCGGCGGTTGGAGGTCGGTGTCAGCAAGTATAAATAGAGCTCAAATCCCAGCCTTAAACCATACGTTTTCAGAAAGCTTAATTCGACTTAAGGGTTAAGAGTATGAATTAAAGTTCGACTTTGGAGCTAGAAAGGTAGGGTTTGAAGGTTTTCAACCGTAACAAAGATCGGTTCTTGTGTGGTTCGACCAAAGAAGAAAAGCACAAGTGTTGTGAGTGTTGTGAGCGTCGTACTAGTGTGACACCCGTCAAATTAGGACTAGAAATTAGTTCCTAATCATTATGTAATACATGTAGTTAGTGCTATGTATTAGACTAATTGTATGTATCAAAATATATATTGATGAATATATATATCAGTACTCGATTAGATTTAATCGTTCATTTTCAAATCGGCCGAATTCCGATTCAATTATACGGCGTTGGTAAAAATCAAGTGATTAAGTAATATGGAATTGTTATTTAATACCTTCATAATTATTATATATTATTTTGATAATATATCAAGTATTTCGTATCGTACAAATCAAACGTCCACGACAAAACTATATATAAATAATGAATTATTATTGAAATTAATAATTATTATTTACATCAGATAAAATAAAACATATTTCGTTTTATATCATTTTACTCAAACGCGACGAAACCAATTAAATTATATCCGTCTCTCAAACATAAAACAAAGATATATTTTTATATCTCACAAAAAGTATTTTTATACAATACTTCAAATAAAAGTATAAACGAATTCATTTTTAGAAATTTATCGATTTAAAACATTATACTACTTTTCGATCGGGTACGAAAACACGGGTGTTTTGTACTACGAAATTAGGCCAACTAACTCAAATAATTGAGTTAGCTGGCTATACCAACCGAATGCACCCTGCATTCTTCCATTTCAATTTTTTTTCTTCACTTCTCAACTCTCTCTCGGCTCCCTCTTGTTTCCAAAATCGAACAACAACAACAAACTACAATATCATCAAGCATAATCATCATCATCATCATTTCGTGGATCATCATCATCATCCGTTCATCACCCATATTTCGTTCAAAAATCATTGTAAGGAAATCATAAACTTTTACTTTGTAATTTCGTGTTTATATTACTTGTATTATCATGTAGTAATGTTAGGATTGATGATTGATGGTTGATTTCGGATTTAAATATGGGTTTGGGTGAATTTTGGAATGACAGACTCGAACCAGACCTTTGAATCCGGCGGATTCATGGTGAATCCGGCGGATTCCTACCCAGAACCAAGAACAACCCGGCGCGTGCTGACTGTACCCGGCGCGTCCTTTAAATTAACATGAATCCGGCGGATTCAATAGAATCCGGCGGATTCCCTTCATTTGTCATCAATCCGGCGGATTCAAGGGAATCCGGCGGATTCCCCTCTTATATTTCATGACCCAACGAATCAATAAACTAGCCCTGCGAATTCTAGCTAAAACAGAACATGTAAATTTTCGAAAACGTCGACGAGTTCACAACATATTTTAGGGTAGCTTCTCGATGAAAAATTTATTATAACGGATTGAGCTCAAATTCGCAAGGTCACTTGGAAACGACCCAATAATCAATGCTAAGTACCTTAGCCTAGTCAGTTTTAGGCCATCCGGGGTCGTTTAGGGCCCGAAAATGGCACATTACTGTTTTCAGACTTGTACCAAATTTTGTAGTTTATGAAATAAAGTGTAACGGATATAATGAACTTGATTAACAACTAAACCTATACGATACGACTTATATATGAAACACATACACTTTTATAAGCCCAACAAATCATGTATAATAATAATAGTTTGAAATTATTATTACAAATCATCACCAACGACCCGTATACATTTTCAAAACTCAAACCTAATCGACAACCAAAGTATTTGGGCATAACTAGTTGAGGGAACAACTAGCATAGATGGTCCGTAGAGTCATCTAATCAATCAAAACCTTGCGCGTTAATACGCCTGGCAGGTTCAATATCTAATCATTATCAAAACCTTGCGCGTCTAAGACGCCCTGCAGGTTCAGTCGTTGTAACGACATCAAATCATTGTGAATCATCATAAATTGTTGGCTAACAATTCATTAGGCTCAGGTGAGTCTCATAGCCCCTATTTTAAATGCTTTTACCTAGGGGTGAGATACATGCTCGTTTTGTTTTACATGTGAACGCAAGTATCAAATTATCACGTATGCTGCATGAGTTGTTTTCATCTAATCAATCAAAGTCCTCTGAAGCATAGTTCTGTTAATATGATTTAGCGTGAATGTTAGTGTATGGTACCATATGGGATTGACAATCCCCGTCCGAGTTAGCAAGCACTAACCTGTCAAACGGACGCATTATCATTTGTTCAAACGTATGTTGATTAGGCATACGCATAGAGGCACCCTCGATCAGGCACTTGATAGTGATCCTGACCCCTCAGTTAAGCTCAGACTATGTGCTCATGTTAGTTGTATCAATCTTTACTTATTTGTTTAATTACAAATATTCATGTGATACCCATCAATCAATTATTTACATGCTTTGTAAATCGAATCATTAAATCTTGCGGTTCACAAATCATATGTTATCATATCAAACCTGTGAGCTCACCAGCTTTATAGCTGACCTTTTAGCATGTTATCTCAGGTACTCAGCAGTAAGTTGGACTGCCTATCAAGATACTGTAGCTCGAGTCGCATGCAATCGTATAAACATCAAGAGATTTCCTTGCATTTCTATATTTTGCTAAAATTAGATATGTGTTAGAATCTCTCAAATATCTATGCGAACTCGTCTTTTGTAAAACATATGTAGACTTTTACGTTAATCAATGTATTTGTAAAACGACGCATGTAGTGGTCGTTCATTATGTATCTATGTGCTTTGTGTATTGATTAGTAACACCCAAAGTATGCTTCCGCGATTCATTAAATTTGGGGGTGTTACAGATTGGTATCAGAGCCTAAGGTTATAGTGAACTAGGTTGCATTAGTGGGCCTAGACTATGACCGTTAGGCAGTATTTGCTGTTAAGTGTGATTGGTTCAAGAGTTACGTCATACAAGTTTAATTTAACATAGCTTGATCAACTATGTACAATTAAATAAAGATGATGTAAGGCTTGAAATGGTTATGCTGGAATAGGAATACATTAGTTGACTCTGACCTCGAGAGAAACCGGGACTCATAATTGTTTGTGCTAGACACTCATAAGACTATTATGTGATATAAGTATATATACATAGTTAGTCATCGATCAAGCACAGTACGCTAGTCTATTATATATTATATATATAGACACTCACATATTCAAACACTTTGTCATAGAGATGGCAACACACACCCACCGAAACATCTTCTATTTCATCCCGCTCTCGACAACATCTCTTGTAATCACGAAACTCATAGGTAGCTAGGAGGACCACCAAGTCACTTCGAGCGAGACCTTACCTAACTCAAAACAATTCAAATAACCAGGCTAGTTAGCACGTAGTTGCTAGTCAGTAGAGATGGTTATTCAACTCCTCTTGATTGCTCTATAATGTTGATTGTCATATTGTGATGTTGTATATTACCGCAATTGTATATGTACATCTATGATAATCATCATTTATGGACAATCTCTCACGAACCCTATCCTTCTATTCTCAGGGAAATCATGCCGCCAAAGTCAAGGACTTACACTGATGCCCAGATGGCATCTATCATCTCTCAGGCTGTGACTGAAGCCTTGGCGCGACATTCATCAGAGACCCCCGAAAGGAATAGTGGTACTGCCAATACCCCTCCCACTGCCAAGCCTTGTTCCTACAAGGATTTCCAAAACTGCAAACCCCTGAGCTTTAAAGGAACTGAAGGAGCCATCGGCCTAATCAGATGGGTTGAGAAGATGGAATCCGTCTTTCGCATTAGCAAATGTGCGGAAGGGGATAGAGTTCAGTTTTCCACATGCACCCTTGCTGACGGTGCCCTCACCTGGTGGAACTCGTATACCCAGTCTGTGGGTATAGATACCGCCTATCTACTTCCCTGGGAAGATCTGAAGAAAATGCTCACAGATGAGTATTGCCCATCTGAAGAACTCGAGAAGCTAGATGAGGAGTTCTGGCATCTTAAGGTTCAAGGAACCGACATTGTTGGTTATACCACTAGGTTTCAACAACTGGCAACCCTCCGCCCAGCCTTAGTAAGCACTGAGACCGACAAGGTCAAGAGGTACATTCGCGGTCTTCCGGAACCTGTCCGGGGGAACGTTGCCTCTTCTGGCAAAACCACCATTCAGGGAGCAATTCGTTTAGCTCATGAGCTCATGGCTATGCAAGAGAGCCAAGGAAACCCTGTCTCATCTTCTGGGAACAACAACAAGAGAAAATGGTCTGGGAATCAGAACCAACAGAACTTCAAAAAGACTGAGACTGTCAAGAATGACACATCAGGTTCTGGAGAGAGAAAAGGGTACACTGGAAGTAAACCCTACTGTTCAAAGTGCAATCGTCATCATGATGGTCCTTGTAGTACACCCTGCAACAACTGCAAGAGGTATGGACATCTTACCAAAGACTGTCGAACACCTGCAACTAACCCCACCACCAACACCAACAACAACCAACCCCGAGCATGCTATGAGTGTGGAAACACTGGACACTTCAGGAATGCGTGTCCGAAGCTAAAGAACAAGGGTAACAACAACAACGTTGCTAGGGGCAGAGCTTTTGTGCTGAATGCTGGAGACGCCCGTGAAGACCCTAATGTGGTCACGGGTATGTTTCTTCTCAACAATTTAACTGCTTCAATTTTGTTTGATACTGGTGCTGATAAGAGTTTTATATCTGAGGAATTTAGCCCACTATTAGACATTTCACCAGTTGCCTTAGAAGCTAAGTACACTGTAGAGTTAGCTAATGGCAAGTTGATCGAGGCCGATAGTGTGTTACCAAATTGCACCCTAAACCTCGCAAATGAACTATTTCCCATAAACCTCATACCCATCGAGATTGGAAGTTTTGACATAGTAGTAGGCATGGATTGGCTATCCAAGCATCGAGCTGAAGTTGTATGTCATGACAAGATCGTTCGTATTCCTCTCGTCACTGGTAGTACTTTGATTATACAAGGGGAGACCAGTGGGACGAGATTGAATATCATATCCTGCATGAAGACTCGCAAGTACCTTAGGAAAGGTTATCAGGCAATCCTCGCTCATGTTATTGAGAAAAAGTCGGAAGAGAAACGACTCGAGGATGTGCCCGTCGTCAGAGACTATCCAGAAGTCTTTCCTGAAGAATTGCCTGGTCTTCCACCACCGAGGCAAGTTGAGTTCTCAATTGACCTTGTGCCTGGGGCAGCACCCGTGGCACGAGCACCATATCGTTTAGCCCCTTCAGAACTTCAGGAGTTGTCTGTTCAGTTACAGGAACTTCTGGATAAGGGTTTCATAAGACCGAGTTCTTCACCCTGGGAGCTCCGGTCCTGTTTGTGAAAAAGAAGGACGGTTCATTCAGGATGTGTATCGACTACAGAGAGTTGAACAAATTAACCATCAAGAACCGTTATCCACTTCCCCGTATAGATGACCTGTTCGACCAACTCCAAGGGTCAAGCATCTATTCAAAAATAGATCTACGATCGGGTTATCATCAGTTACGAGTTCGCGATGAAGATATTCCGAAAACCGCTTTCCGAACTCGCTATGGTCATTACGAGTTTCAGGTTATGGCCTTTGGTTTGACTAACGCACCGGCAGTATTCATGGATCTAATGAACCGAGTGTGCAAACCCTACCTCGACAAGTTTGTCATTGTCTTCATAGACGACATTCTTATCTACTCATGCAACGAGCAAGAGCACGCGCAGCATCTCAAAACCATTCTAGAACTTCTCAAACGCGAAGAGTTATATGCAAAATTTTCCAAGTGTGAGTTCTGGATGCAAACTGTTCAATTCCTTGGTCATGTGATTGACAGTCAGGGAATTCACGTAGATCCATCAAAAATCGAGGCTATCAAGTGCTGGCAAGCACCGTCAACGCCGACAGAAGTACGCCAATTTTTAGGATTGGCTGGTTACTATCGACGCTTCATTGAGAATTTCTCCAAAATAGCACAACCACTCACAACACTGACTCAGAAAGAGAAGAAGTTCAATTGGACTGATAAGCAAGAGTCAGCATTTCAGTTATTAAAGCAAAAGCTTTGCAGTGCGCCCATCCTATCACTACCCGAAGGTAACGAAGACTTCGTGGTATATTGCGATGCTTCGCATCAGGGACTTGGTTGCGTGTTGATGCAACGAGAGAAAGTCATAGCTTACGCCTCCCGACAACTTAAAGTTCATGAGAAGAACTACACAACCCATGATCTCGAATTAGGAGCCGTAGTGTTCGCTCTCAAAATCTGGAGACATTATCTGTATGGCACGAAATGTACCATCTTCACTGATCATAAGAGCCTCCAGCATATATTCGATCAGAAGGATCTCAATATGAGGCAACGTCGTTGGGTCGAGTTGCTCACCGATTATGACTGCGAGATCAAGTATCATCCGGGTAAAGCAAATGTAGTTGCCGATGCCCTAAGTCGAAAAGAGCGCACCAAACCTCTTCGAGTCCGAGCCCTCAGTATTATCATTCATAATGATCTAATCATTCAAATCCTCACTGCTCAACTCGAAGCATTGAAACCTGAAAACATCAAGGAAGAGGCCTTGCGAAATATGGAGAATCAATTTGAAACCAAACCCAATGGGGTCAAGTACTTCGCAAACCGAATCTGGTTACCCAAGTTTGGGAATCTTCGAGACTTTGTGATGGATGAAGCTCACAAGTCCAAGTACTCTATACATCCTGGATCGGACAAGATGTATCATGGCATCAAGGGACTGTACTGGTGGCCGAGCATGAAAGCAGAGATTGCCACGTACGTCAGTAAATGCCTCACATGTTCCAAGGTTAAAGCCGAATATCAGAAACCCTCCGGCTTGCTCCAGCAACCGGAAATTCCTCAATGGAAATGGGAGCAAATCTCCATGGATTTCATCACTAAACTCCCGAAAACATTAAGTGGTTGCGATACTATATGGGTAATAGTTGATCGTCTAACCAAATCTGCTCACTTCATTGCTATGAAGGAAACCGACAAAATGGAACGTCTCACGCGAATCTATATGAAGGAGATCGTAACAAGGCACGGCGTTCCAATCTCAATTATCTCTGATAGAGACAGCCGATTCACATCTAACTTTTGGCAATCATTGCAAAAGTCATTGGGTACTCGTTTAGATATGAGTACAGCCTATCATCCACAAACCGATGGCCAAAGTGAAAGAACAATTCAAACACTGGAAGATATGTTACGCGCCTGCGTAATTGACTTCGGTGCAAATTGGGAACAGCATTTGCCATTGTGTGAATTCTCATACAACAACAGCTACCACACCAGTATTGGAGCTGCACCTTTTGAGGCACTGTACGGTCGTAAGTGCCGATCGCCTATCTGTTGGACCGAAGTTGGAGATAGTCAACTCACTGGTCCTGAAATCATTCATGAAACCACCGAAAAGATCGTTGGTATCCAGCAACGGCTGAAAGCCGCACGTGATCGTCAGAAGAGTTATGCTGACGTGAGACGTAAGCAGCTCGAGTTCCAGGTTGGGGATCGAGTTTTGCTCAAAGTGTCACCTTGGAAAGGTGTCATCCGTTTTGGTAAACGTGGGAAGTTAAACCCTAGATACATTGGACCTTTTGAGATCCTTGAAAGGATTGGTCCAGTCACATATCGATTGCAGCTACCTCCAGAGCTCAGTAGCGTGCATCCCACATTTCACATTTCTAACCTGAAGAAATGTCTATCCGACGAGACACTCATTATCCCACTCGAGGAAATTCAAATCGACGACAAACTTCATTTTGTCGAGACACCAGTGGAGGTCATGGACCGTGAGATCAAACAGCTCAAGCAAAGTCGTATCCCTATTGTCAAGGTTCGGTGGAATTCGCGGCGTGGTCCGGAATTCACCTGGGAACGGGAAGACCAGATGCGACTCAAATATCCACATCTATTTTCAGACTCCACTTGCACGCCAACTCAGAGTTAAATTTCGGGACGAAATTCTCTTAACAAGGGGAGAATGTGACACCCGTCAAATTAGGACTAGAAATTAGTTCCTAATCATTATGTAATACATGTAGTTAGTGCTATGTATTAGACTAATTGTATGTATCAAAATATATATTGATGAATATATATATCAGTACTCGATTAGATTTAATCGTTCATTTTCAAATCGGCCGAATTCCGATTCAATTATACGGCGTTGGTAAAAATCAAGTGATTAAGTAATATGGAATTGTTATTTAATACCTTCATAATTATTATATATTATTTTGATAATATATCAAGTATTTCGTATCGTACAAATCAAACGTCCACGACAAAACTATATATAAATAATGAATTATTATTGAAATTAATAATTATTATTTACATCAGATAAAATAAAACATATTTCGTTTTATATCATTTTACTCAAACGCGACGAAACCAATTAAATTATATCCGTCTCTCAAACATAAAACAAAGATATATTTTTATATCTCACAAAAAGTATTTTTATACAATACTTCAAATAAAAGTATAAACGAATTCATTTTTAGAAATTTATCGATTTAAAACATTATACTACTTTTCGATCGGGTACGAAAACACGGGTGTTTTGTACTACGAAATTAGGCCAACTAACTCAAATAATTGAGTTAGCTGGCTATACCAACCGAATGCACCCTGCATTCTTCCATTTCAATTTTTTTTCTTCACTTCTCAACTCTCTCTCGGCTCCCTCTTGTTTCCAAAATCGAACAACAACAACAAACTACAATATCATCAAGCATAATCATCATCATCATCATTTCGTGGATCATCATCATCATCCGTTCATCACCCATATTTCGTTCAAAAATCATTGTAAGGAAATCATAAACTTTTACTTTGTAATTTCGTGTTTATATTACTTGTATTATCATGTAGTAATGTTAGGATTGATGATTGATGGTTGATTTCGGATTTAAATATGGGTTTGGGTGAATTTTGGAATGACAGACTCGAACCAGACCTTTGAATCCGGCGGATTCATGGTGAATCCGGCGGATTCCTACCCAGAACCAAGAACAACCCGGCGCGTGCTGACTGTACCCGGCGCGTCCTTTAAATTAACATGAATCCGGCGGATTCAATAGAATCCGGCGGATTCCCTTCATTTGTCATCAATCCGGCGGATTCAAGGGAATCCGGCGGATTCCCCTCTTATATTTCATGACCCAACGAATCAATAAACTAGCCCTGCGAATTCTAGCTAAAACAGAACATGTAAATTTTCGAAAACGTCGACGAGTTCACAACATATTTTAGGGTAGCTTCTCGATGAAAAATTTATTATAACGGATTGAGCTCAAATTCGCAAGGTCACTTGGAAACGACCCAATAATCAATGCTAAGTACCTTAGCCTAGTCAGTTTTAGGCCATCCGGGGTCGTTTAGGGCCCGAAAATGGCACATTACTGTTTTCAGACTTGTACCAAATTTTGTAGTTTATGAAATAAAGTGTAACGGATATAATGAACTTGATTAACAACTAAACCTATACGATACGACTTATATATGAAACACATACACTTTTATAAGCCCAACAAATCATGTATAATAATAATAGTTTGAAATTATTATTACAAATCATCACCAACGACCCGTATACATTTTCAAAACTCAAACCTAATCGACAACCAAAGTATTTGGGCATAACTAGTTGAGGGAACAACTAGCATAGATGGTCCGTAGAGTCATCTAATCAATCAAAACCTTGCGCGTTAATACGCCTGGCAGGTTCAATATCTAATCATTATCAAAACCTTGCGCGTCTAAGACGCCCTGCAGGTTCAGTCGTTGTAACGACATCAAATCATTGTGAATCATCATAAATTGTTGGCTAACAATTCATTAGGCTCAGGTGAGTCTCATAGCCCCTATTTTAAATGCTTTTACCTAGGGGTGAGATACATGCTCGTTTTGTTTTACATGTGAACGCAAGTATCAAATTATCACGTATGCTGCATGAGTTGTTTTCATCTAATCAATCAAAGTCCTCTGAAGCATAGTTCTGTTAATATGATTTAGCGTGAATGTTAGTGTATGGTACCATATGGGATTGACAATCCCCGTCCGAGTTAGCAAGCACTAACCTGTCAAACGGACGCATTATCATTTGTTCAAACGTATGTTGATTAGGCATACGCATAGAGGCACCCTCGATCAGGCACTTGATAGTGATCCTGACCCCTCAGTTAAGCTCAGACTATGTGCTCATGTTAGTTGTATCAATCTTTACTTATTTGTTTAATTACAAATATTCATGTGATACCCATCAATCAATTATTTACATGCTTTGTAAATCGAATCATTAAATCTTGCGGTTCACAAATCATATGTTATCATATCAAACCTGTGAGCTCACCAGCTTTATAGCTGACCTTTTAGCATGTTATCTCAGGTACTCAGCAGTAAGTTGGACTGCCTATCAAGATACTGTAGCTCGAGTCGCATGCAATCGTATAAACATCAAGAGATTTCCTTGCATTTCTATATTTTGCTAAAATTAGATATGTGTTAGAATCTCTCAAATATCTATGCGAACTCGTCTTTTGTAAAACATATGTAGACTTTTACGTTAATCAATGTATTTGTAAAACGACGCATGTAGTGGTCGTTCATTATGTATCTATGTGCTTTGTGTATTGATTAGTAACACCCAAAGTATGCTTCCGCGATTCATTAAATTTGGGGGTGTTACAACTAGCATACCTATTGAGTTGCTGTCGTGTGTGCGATCGTAGAGAGGTTTTACTTTAAACCTTAATAGTTTTATCTGAAACTCTGCTAAAAGGTACATGATTCTTTCCTTAACTAATTATATATACGTACTACCTGAAAGTATTATATGCATAATAATTATATTTAATTTATTTAATCAGATAATTAAGACACCAATGGGTCATATTGATGCATCATCGACGGATATGTACGAGGATAATTAATTATGGATTAATTATGTAGAAAATATATAATTGGTGATTATATTAAATTAATTGTTAGTTGAGGGTTTAATTTGTAAATCTTGATTAACTTGTTGAACAAGTTTGGTCTACCTATAAATATAAGGGTAAGGATTAAGATTAGGTAAAATCAACACAATAACCCTAAAACCCTTACAACATTCTCTCCTCCCTCCCTCTTGTGTTTTTCGGCCGAACCCTACACAAACCAAAAACCGGATTTCGGTTTTTGGGTTAGTCGACATACACACACATACGTGTGTTTAGTTCGTGGTTCGGTTTGTACGTTGTTACTAAGTTGTAGTAAAGATAACGTATAACCAAGAGATAAACGACTAACGGTTATATCCATAAAGATGACAAGTATTGGTACGAACGCGTTGGCACCTCCGAACAAGAAACAGAAGACTGATAATACCGAGCAAGTCACTGTAAGCATTCTTTCGTCTTGTCGTTTTTCGTTTGATTGATTTAACACAAGTATTTGGATCCGCGGTAATGGGTTAATTGATTTTATTATTTTCGCATATTATAGTTTTAATATTTAATAAAATTAACCGGTAAAAACCCATCAGTAGTATCAGAGCCGCTTATACTTGATTAAATCATCAAAGATATGTGATTTGATTAGTTTGATCCATAGGAAATTTGTAAAAATTGTTTTTCTTTGGTTTAATATAAATCGATTTATATAGATATTATGTGTATGTCGATTTTTTGCTTATAACTATTATTATTGTAATTGTATATGATACAAGAAACCTAATCTTGACTGATAGAGTTTTAGGAACCCTAGTTAAGTCGATTAGGTTTGGGGTTTTGGTGATACTCACCTTGGCTGAATCCAACCCAACCCCTATTGGGATTCCGGTTGTTGATTCGCTAAGAAGGATCTTGAAGTATAGTCTGAAACCGTATAATTACAATAATTATTAGTTTTAATTAATTAATTATATGCAACTGTTGTTTTAATTAATTAGATGGATCAAGCAAAGTCATGTATGTTTGAAAAGTTAATATTGTTAAAGTTTATATAAAGATCAAACCTTTTGGTACACTTGTTTTAATTTATTATATGAGAATGAGTTTGCATTTATTTGCATGTTATATGCAAACCGATTCTTATAATAGTCAAGAGTTAGGATCTTGCCCATGTGACATGTTTGTGGTACATAGCCGAGCCAACGACCAAATATTGCATGTTGTGTGTTGTTTGTAATGTTGTGGTTGTTTATTTTTTGATGGGATGAAGAGGCCTGCGTGCCGAATTACAACCTCTTTTTGATTATGTAATTTTAGTTTTAAAATAGATAGGTTAGACTAGTTTATTTTAAATTAAAAGTAATCAAAAGACAAACAAGTTGAGCTATTTTGGAGTATATGGAGCAAGGAGCTTATTTGGATGGAAACATCAAGTGGTAGCTTTTGGACTTCATCAACGCCAGAATTGTGTCATGTTTGTCCCATAGGAAAGGACCATTTAATTCGTGTTGGCTCACGAGTTAAACAAATAGATATGGTTGGCTATGTTACCGGTTTTATGTTTTGTTTATTATTATATAAATGTGTGGTTGTGGTATGTTTAAATATTAAACAAATGACACGAACATAAAACCATTGCTTAAAAGCATAAATTTTAAAATAGTTATTTGATAATGTTTTAAAAGGTGTTTTAAATAAAGACGTATTATAAATCATTATGATTTATATATAAAGCGTATATATTTTTAAAAGGTAAAAGATATATTTTAAAAATTGGTTATTTAAAACTAGAAAATATTGAGAACACGATTTAATTGAAACGTGAAAGAACCCTATGAAATTAAACCTAAAGCGTCCTCCATAAAGCGACATTCATACCGACCCTAACTCCATATCCTTTGCCGCCTCCGCGGGTGGGTATGGTTACTGATGAACGCCAAAATGTGCTATTTTATAGTGCTAATTGCCCCTTTATTTAGATGAATTCTTATGTTTTTTAATTGAATTCGATACTCATTTCGTTCATATTTGCATTTAGGAATTATTTAGAGCTTGAATTACAAAAGAAGTGGAAATCGAGTGAATATCGAAGAAAAGATACGAAAAAAGAATAAAGGTTGAAGAATGGAGGTCGATTGGCTGAGAAGTTGGAATTTGCAATCCATACGGCGTATGGAAATCCATACGGCGTATGGATCGAGTGAGCCGGGCCGCCAGAAGATGCGGGTCAGATCCATGGGCTTTGTGATCCATACGGCGTATGGATCGCTTGGAAAGAAAACCTAAAAAGCTCATTTTACCTCATTTTTTGCACACACTCCACCATATTATTTTCAGTCGAATTCTCTGCTAAAAAACCATTATTCCAGAGCATCTTGAAGGAAGAAAGCAAGAGGAATTGAGGCTTATTCAATCGTTCAATCGTTATTTCAATATTTCGGTTCGAATACGTTTCTTTCTTTCATTTGATTATGAATATTGAGATGTTTATGAATCTGATTTTCTGCTATAATATGATTGGCTTAGTTTTTAATACAATTGTTTAGATGATAATACTCAGATGATGGTTTGATTATTGAATTGCGGATTTAAATCGGTTTTTATGAATGTTTATATGTTTACTTGAAGATCCATGTTTAATTATTGATTGTTGATGATAACCTAGCGTGATGATCTGTTGATTTATGATTGAGTTCTCTATTGATTGGTCATTATTGATGTTTGTTGATTTTAATTGATAATTATCACTAAATAGATTGAGTTTGATAGGCTAGGGTTTCTTATGGTTAATGATTGGTAATGAACATGATAACTACTTGTTAGTTATAACTTTGTTGATTCAAGTTGCAAAAGTAAATCATATAAACGGTGTAGTTTTAATCTATAACACAATTCGGTGGATAACGTTAAATTGAACTGTTAGCGGGTTGAAAACAACTTTATATCTTTCTTGATTGTGTTTAATCAATTAATCTTGTAAGGATAATTGGTATATTTGTCATGTCACAATAAGATCCCTACATTAGCAATTCAATAAAGTGATAATCAGATTCTGAGTAAATTAATCTAAGCAATTGTATTTCTTTTACCATTTGAATTTAATCTTTTATTTTAATTAAGTTATTCTAGTATTTCTTTATTTTATAATTAAGTTTTATTTAATAAATTATTTCTTTTATAATTGTTACTCATTTGTTCGACCGGAACTAAAATGTCTCCACTTTACTGCTTTAATTAATTGTAGCAATTTTCAATTTGTTGATATTGACATCCGTTCCCTGTGTTCGACTCGGACTTACTGAGCTATACTATATATGATCAGGTATTCTTGCCTGTGTTGTGTATAGTAAGTTAGGTATTTTCCATTTTTTAAAATAAAACCCCGTTTACACGACATCAAGTTTTTGGCGCCGCTGCCGGGGAGCGGTTTGTTTTAATTTGACAAATTGGAATTTGATCTTTGTATATTGTTATTTAAGTTCAGTTCTGTTTTATTTATTTTTCGAATTTTATTTTTGTGTTTAGGGTTGTTTAGTAAGTAATTCATTTAGAGTCTTGTTCTACTGATTCGGGAATTATATCACAGGAAGTTTATGACCCGATCAAGGAATCCTCATCTCGCTGATCCTTTTGAAGATCCTGAAAGAGTTTTTCGTCAGAGAAGACGGTTTGCTTCTGTACCACCCAACTCAAGTTTACACCACAACCTTCCGTCATATTTAGAAGGGGATTTTGGAGAGTATCTTCGGTCCTTATTCGAACCACTGATCAATCAGGCAGACCCAAGAGACGCAATGGCAGAAGATATCGCCAACATAACACTCGAAGAGTATTCGAGTCGGATGCGTAATGACCGTGGCACTGGAGTAGTAAGGCCAGCGATTGCACAAGATGTGGAGTTTGAAATCAAGGGGCAGTTTCTCAAGGAGCTTAGGGAGAATCCTTTCCGAGGAGAAGAAAGGGAGGATGCTAATGATCATGTGGAGAAAATCGTTGAGATAGCCGATATGTTCAACGTTCCTAACATCACACGCGATCAAGTTATGCTCAGGGTATTCCCAATCACACTCAAGGGAGCTGCAAAGAGATGGATTCAAAACGAGCCAGCTGGATCCATAACCACATGGGAAGACCTTCGCACGAAGTTTCTGAAGATGTATTGTCCTCCTTCCAAAACTTCAAAGATGATTGACGAGATCAGAAATTTCAAGCAGGAAATGGATGAGTCACTACACCAAGCTTGGGAGAGATATAAGGACCTGATGCATAAGTGCCCGCAGCACGACCTGAACGATCAGCAAGTCGTGAGTATTTTCTATAAAGGAGTGGATCGTGCCACAAGACAGCAACTAGATTCCCAAGGGCCTATTCCCAAGAAGGTTCCTCGTGATGCGTTGACTGCCATTCGAGACTAAGCGAAACACTCTCAGTTATGGGATGATGGCACTTCTAGACGGAAGAGGTCTGTGAATGATGAAGATGGATTTGCAGCCATCACCGCTAAGCTAGACAACATGGGCAGAGATATCAAAAAGGTTACTGAAACTGTCCATGCTATCCAAGTGGGATGCGACAACTGTGGAGGAAGCCATTTAGTAAAGGATTGCCCCGAGACGTGAACGGGAGAACAGACTGAAGAAGTCAAGTATGGAGAAGCTCAAGCACCATATCGTCAGGGCGGTGGAAAATTCTTCAGGAGACCATACCAAGATGGAGGGCGACCGTTTCGCCAAACTCAACCTGGTTTTTTCACCAAGGAGCAGCCAGGTGCCTCATCTTCAGACAAGCAAGCTAATTTAGAAGAAATGATAGGTAAGTTTCTCACGTCCAATGAGAAATTCATTACGAGCTCTGGACAAAGAATGGATGCCACCGACGCTGCTTTGAGAAACCAAGGAGCTGCGATTAAGCAAATTGAAGGGAATGTTTCCAACATAGCCAAAGTTCTTCAAGAAAGATTCCCTGGGACCCTAACTGGATACACTGAAACCAATCCACGGGATCAGGCGAAAGCAGTGATCACCCGGAGTGGAAAGGGTTTTGAAGACCCCATTCCAAAGAAGAAACATGTTTCTCAACCCCTACCGCAGAAAGAGAAGGAAGTAGAAGTTGTGGAAAGTCCCAAGGTGGACACTGAGGCTGAACAAATTGCAAGAGATAAGCAATATGCTAAGGATCATGCACCGCCACCACCTTATCCTGCAGCTTTGAGAAGAGGGAAAGATGATGCTCAATACCACCAGTTTCTAGAGAATCTGAAGCAACTGCACATTAACATCCCATTCGTGGAAGCCATTGCTCAAATGCCAAAGTATGCAAAGTATCTGAAGGAACTTTTAACTAATAAGAGCAAGTTGGCAGAGGCGACCACGGTGACGATGAACGAGAGATGTTCAGCAGTTATGCAAAATAAACTTCCACCGAAAATGAAAGACCCTGAGAGTATTACCCTTCCTTGTCTGATTGGAAGTTTAGACCTTACTCATGCATTGGCTGAATTGGGGGCAAGCATATCAATAATGCCTTATACTATGTATGCCAGACTTAAGTTGGGGGAACCAAAGCCAATTAGAATGTGCATTGAGTTAGCAGATCGTTCGGTTCAATATCCTCGGGGTATGGTAGAGAATGTGCTAGTTAAGGTGGATAGGTTTGTTTTTCCGTGTGATTTCATCATTCTGGACATGGTTGAAGATAAAAAGGTACCTATCATTTTGGGAAGACCTTTTCTAGCCACTGCAAGGGCATTGATTGATGTTCATGATAGAAAAATTACTCTGAGGTTAGGAGAAGATGAAGTAGTGTTTGATGTCAACAAATCAATGCGATATCCTGCTGCAGTTGATGACACTTGCTACTTTGTAAGTGCCAGAGAAATGACTGATGATGAAGAATTCCTTCAAAGTCTCATGGAAGATGAAGATCTAGATCCAATGATTCTGGAAGGATGGACGGGAAGCATAGAAGCAATTAGAGAGATTGAAGAATTCGATAAAATGCTTGAGGAGTTAGAGTTCGAGAGTGATGAGGAAGTAGAAGGTGATCAGCCGACTGAGAATGAAGAATCGGTTGAGACTAATGGTATTTTAGTCAAGAAAGAGACTCACATCACTATGCATGGGATTCCCTGCTCACGAGAAGAGGTGTTGGCATGTAAATCTTCTTTTGAAGAACCACCAAGGTTAGAATTGAAAGATTTACCGACCCATTTGGAGTATGCATACCTACAAGGAGAGTCGGATTTGCTAGTTATCATTTCATCCAAGCTATCAGCAAACGAAAAAGAAAGTCTGCTAAAAGTTCTGAAGGAACATAAGCATGCTATAGCATGGACGATCGGTGACATCAAGGGAATTAGCCCATCATATTGTACGCACAAGATCCTTATGGAGTCTGATTTCAAACCAGTTGTGCAACCATTAAGACGATTAAATCCTAAGGTTACGGATGTTGTGAGGAAGGAAATCATTAAATTTCTTGACTCTGGATTGATATACCCGATTTCTGATAGTCCATGGGTCAGCCCCATTCATGTTGTACCAAAAAAAGGAGGTATGACAGTGGTTGCGAATGAGAAGAATGAGTTAATTCCCACAAGAACTGTTACTGGATGGAGGGTCTGTATAGATTATAGAAAGCTGAATGATGCGACACGCAAGGATCACTTTCCTTTGCCGTTCATTGATCAGATGCTGGAACGTCTAGCTGGAAAAGAGTATTATTGCTTTCTAGACGGATTCTCCGGGTACTTCCAAATCCCAATTGATGTAAATGATCAAGATAAGACTACTTTCACCTGCCCATTCGGAACTTTCGCTTATAGGAGAATGCCTTTCGGTCTATGTAACGCACCCGCCACATTTCAACGGTGCATGATGGCAATATTCCCTGATATGGTAGAAGACAGCATGGAAATATTCATGGATGACTTCTCTGTGTTTGGAGATTCTTTTGATAAGTGTCTGATGAATTTAAAGAGGATGTTGCAAAGGTGTGAGAGTTCAAATCTCGTTTTAAATTGGAAAAAGTGTCATTTTATGGTACGAGAAGGAGTTGTGTTGGGGCATAAAATTTCGAGAGCTGGTATTGAAGTTGATCAAGCGAAGATTGAGGCGATAGCAAAGTTACCTCATCCAACAAATGTTAAAGGAATACGAAGTTTTTTAGGATATGCTGGGTTTTATAGGAGATTCATCAAGGATTTTTCAAAGATAGCACGTCCTATGAACAAGTTGTTGGAAAAGGAAGCTAAGTTCGAGTTTTCAAAAGAGTGCCAAGATGCGTTCAAGATTTTAAAGGAGAAATTGGTATCCGCACCAATCATGATCAGTCCGAATTGGGATCTTCCATTTGAATTGATGTGTGATGCCAGTGATTACGCTGTGGGAGCAGTTTTAGGTCAGAGGGTTGATAAGAAGTTTCAACCTATTTATTATGCAAGCAAGACTTTGACGAGTGCACAGGAGAATTACACTACGACTGAGAAGGAATTGCTTGCTGTTGTTTTTGCATTTGATAAGTTTTGCTCTTACCTGGTCCTGTCAAAAACGGTTGTTTTTACCGATCACTCTGCATTAAGATATTTGTTTGGAAAACAAGATGCAAAACCAAGGTTGTTGCGATGGATTTTGTTATTGCAGGAGTTTGACATTGAGATTCGTGATAAGAAGGGAGCGGAAAATCTGGCTGCAGATCATCTGTCAAGACTGGAAAATCCAGAATTGGATAAGTTGGATGAAACTGAAATTCGAGATAAGTTTCCTGATGAAAGCTTGTTGAAAGCAATTCTGAATGAATTTCTGATATTGCAAACTTTCTAGTTACAAAGACTCTTCCATCCAGATTGGATTTTAACCAAAGAAAGAGGTTTTTCTCATCTTTACGGTATTATTTTTGGAAAGATCCATATCTGTTCAGACAGTGTGCTGATGGAATTGTCCGACGATGTGTAACTGGAGAGGAATGTGATATTATCTTAGAGCACTCTCATGATGGTCCGGCTGGAGGACATCATGGTCCAAATTACACTGCAAGGAAGGTGTTTGAGGCAGGTTTTTATTGGCCAACAGTTTATAAGGATGCATTCAAGTATGTGAAGGGATGCGATGCCTGCCAACGTACTGGGAGAATTTCAAAGAAGGATGAAATGTTGCAAAATCCAATTATGGTAAGCGAGATTTTTGATGTCTGGGGGATAGACTTTATGGGCCCGTTTCCACCAAGCAATGGAAACAAATACATCATTGTGGCTGTGGATTATGTCTCTAAATGGGCCGAAGCAAAGGCATTACCCACGAATGATGCTCGCGTTGTGGTAAATTTTCTTAAGTAGTTATTTTCGCGCTTTGGAGCACCAAAAGCTTTAATTAGTGATCGAGGGACACATTTCACAAATCTGCAATTGGAAAAAGTGCTGCGAAAGTACGGAGTTAGACACAAGTTTTCAACTGCTTATCATCCACAGACAAGTGGTCAAGTGGAAGTGACTAATAGATGGTTGAAGCGTATTTTAGAACATTCAGTTGAAGAAAACCCTAAGAATTGGTCATACAAGTTGGATGATGCATTATGGGCGGCACGAACAGCATTTAAGTCGTCAGTTGGAACAACGCCTTATCTCCTTGTTTATGGAAAAGCTTGTCATTTGCCTTTTGAGTTAGAGCATAAAGCATATTGGGCTTTACAGAAGTGCAATCTTGATGAGAAGTTAGCTGGAAAGGAAAGAATGGAACAGCTAAACGAGTTGGATGAATTGAGAATAAATGCTTATGACAATTCGAGATTGTTCAAGGAGCGAACTAAGAAATGGCATGATGCTCGTCTTAAGTCGAACCATACATTCGAGAAGGGTGATAAAGTTCTGTTGTATAGTTCTAGATTGCATCTGTTTCCAGGAAAATTAAAAACACGCTGGACTGGCCCATTTGTTGTTGACAAAGTTTATCCGTTTGGAGCTGTTGATTTGCAAGGATATTCTGGAAAAACTTTCAAAGTCAATGGAAGTAGAGTGAAGAAGTACTATGGTGATATAAGGGACTCCAAGCGTGATTTGGAGATGGATTTGAATTAAGTGGTGAAGCAAGATGTCGAGCTTACCGACGTGATAAACAAAAGCGCTTTCGGGAGACAACCCGTTATTTTGTTAATTTGTTTTCAGTTTTGTGTGCAGGTTTGAACTTTGTGGGTGTGTTCTCTGGAAACCCTCACGAGACTACAACTCATCCACTCGGGATACCGAGGGGTTTAAAGGCTTATTGCATGTGCTAAATGCAATCGTGTTGCCTATGGAAGTGTGCTATTGTACTTTATTTCCGAACGAAGTCCTTCAAGCAAATTGCCTTCAAATCAGGGGAGTTTTCTGTTTCACTTCTTTTCTATTCCCTTTATTTTTATTTTCTTTTGCAATGAGGACATTGCATGTTTCTAAGTGGGGGATGGGGGAAAAGAAGTTTAATTGTCCTTAACTTATGAATGGTAGCTATTGAAAAAATATTGAGGTTAAGAGGCATTCTACGTGTTAGTCATTTTTCAGCCCAAATTTTTGTTTTAAAATTGTTTTCTTTGTAAAATTTAGCAATCTTGTAACACAGTTTGGGAATGCAAAGAATGAAATAAATTTAATTTTTAAATATTAGATAGTTCATCTTATGATGTACCGATAGGCAATCTATATGAAGGGTATTGAGTTAGTAAGAAATGTAATGAATTTATCCTATGAGGATCTTTTAGCAAGGTATGACCTTAGTCTTAATTCTTGTTTGATAGCGTGTTATAATCCATAATTTTGGGATCCTAATAATCATCATTTGGGAATATACTGGGTGTTGTCTCCTCTGTTGTACGAAAGTACAGACCTGGTTTCCGTCAGAATATTTGATATCAAAATAGATAAAAATAAATGAGTACAAAAGACTCATTAATTGAAAAACCAAAGCCAAGTTATGTCGATCTGTTGTACTAAGGTACAGACCTGTCACCAATGTCTTGGTTTGAAAAATGATTGATTTATTTGGATGTTCATTATTTGGAGAATTGTGACACGTTATCTATATGAGAGTATTTTGCTATTGAAAATCAAGGGTAAGGCCTGCTAGAATAATAATAAGTTAAGCTCAATCTCTGAAATTTAGATTGTTTAAGTGGACAACAATATCGGTAATCTGAGTGAATTATCTTTTATGGGTAATAATAATATGTTAGAATGGCTTCCCATGTAGAGTTTCTTGATTGCTGAGTTTTAAGGAAGAATCGATTTTAAGATGAAAATTTGGTTTGTCGAATGTTGTGTAGTTTGTAAGTCCTTTTATCCATTGTTTGCCGTTCATATTTAAAGTTTTGAATTTTTGAATTACTAGTCTACTTGAGGACAAGTAGGATTCAAGTGGGGGATGTTTGATGAACGCCAAAATGTGCTATTTTATAGTGCTAATTGCCCCTTTATTTAGATGAATTCTTATGTTTTTTAATTGAATTCGATACTCATTTCGTTCATATTTGCATTTAGGAATTATTTAGAGCTTAAATTACAAAAGAAGCGGAAATCGAGTGAATATCGAAGAAAAGATACGAAAAAAGAATAAAGGTTGAAGAATGGAGGTCGATTGGCTGAGAAGTTGGAATTTGCAATCCATACGGCGTATGGAAATCCATACTGCGTATGGATCGAGTGAGCCGGGCCGCCAGAAGACGCGGGTCAGATCCATGGGCTTTGTGATCCATACGGCGTATGGATCGCTTCGACAGAAAACCTAAAAAGCTCATTTTACCTCATTTTTTGCACACACTCCACCATATTATTTTCAGTCGAATTCTCTGCTAAAAAACCATTATTCCAGAGCATCTTGAAGGAAGAAAGCAAGAGGAATTGAGGCTTATTCAATCGTTCAATCGTTATTTCAATATTTCGGTTCGAATACGTTTCTTTCTTTCATTTGATTATGAATATTGAGATGTTTATGAATCTGATTTTCTGCTATAATATGATTGGCTAAGTTTTTAATACAATTGTTTAGATGATAATACTCAGATGATGGTTTGATTATTGAATTGCGGATTTAAATCGGTTTTTATGAATGTTTATATGTTTACTTGAAGATCCATGTTTAATTATTGATTGTTGATGATAACCTAGCGTGATGATCTGTTGATTTATGATTGAGTTCTCTATTGATTGGTCATTATTGATGATTGTTGATTTTAATTGATAATTATCACTAAATAGATTGAGTTTGATAGGCTAGGGTTTCTTATGGTTAATGATTGGTAATGAACATGATAACTACTTGTTAGTTATAACTTTGTTGATTCAAGTTGCAAAAGTAAATCATATAAACGGTGTAGTTTTAATCTATAACACAATTCGGTGGATAACGTTAAATTGAACTGTTAGCGGGTTGAAAACAACTTTATATCTTTCTTGATTGTGTTTAATCAATTAATCTTGTAAGGATAATTGGTATATTTGTCATGTCACAATAAGATCCCTACATTAGCAATTCAATAAAGTGATAATCAGATTCTGAGTAAATTAATCTAAGCAATTGTATTTCTTTTACCATTTGAATTTAATCTTTTATTTTAATTAAGTTATTCTAGTATTTCTTTATTTTATAATTAAGTTTTATTTAATAAATCATTTCTTTTATAATTGTTACTCATTTGTTCGACCGGAACTAAAACGTCTCCACTTTACTGCTTTAATTAATTGTAGCAATTTCTAATTTGTTGATATTGACATCCGTTCCCTGTGTTCGACTCGGACTTACTGAGCTATACTATATATGATCAGGTATTCTTGCCTGTGTTGTGTATAGTAAGTTAGGTATTTTCCATTTTTTAAAATAAAACCCCGTTTACACGACATCAGTTACACTTGGGTTAGGGTGAAGTGTGAGAACCATGATATTCACTTGAGAAGAAGGCCGGATCTCCACAGTTTCGATATGGTACGGTTTATTGGTGATTCGAGTTGAGAACTTCGCCCAAGACGCGTGATGAGGTTAAACATGCCCGGCTTAACCGGAACCTCATAAGGCTAGGAGTTGTATGAGTACAATTGGTGAAGGAATCACCTACCTAAAAGCTATTGCTATGTCATTGCAGCCTTCGTTGAGGGCATACAATAGTGGAATGTCGGGTCCTAGGCTAATAAGTCAAATTTAGGGTTGTTTGATTTACTAGAAATAATCAATACTGAATTATGAATTTGTTTTATTTTCTGTAGATGGCAATTAACAACACAAAACAAATACTTCTCCCTGGTAGTCGTCATGAGCGTTACAATGCATATTGTGAGCTCAAGGCGCTTAGGATGGAGAAAGGGCAGTCGGTAAACGATTATTGGATGAACGTTAAAGTTATCTTGGATCGTTTAGAGGAGCTTCATTATGAAATCCCAACGGATTATATTTTGCTAAAGTTGCTAGAGTCATTAAGTGAGGACTTTATATCCTTTTGCTTGATGTATGACATTAATGACGAATCAACTATATCAAAATTCTATAAGGATTTATTTTCTTATGAGACGCAAAATGAGTTCAACATGGTATTCAAAGGCTTAGATTTTGAAGATGATGATTTTGATGACTTGCCTAGCATTCCCTGCCCCACATGTGGGAATGAAGATTTATGCGATTGTGTGCTTGATTTGGAGGATATTGAAATGGATGATAATTTTGATTCCAGTATGTTTATGATTGATTGTCTTATGACTTCTTTTGATTCTTGGGTATTAGATACTACGTGTGGTAATCACATCTGCAATAACTTGCAGGGTTTTGAAAGAAGTAGAAAATTGGGACAAGGCGAGTTAAGTTTGCGCGTTGGTGACGGAACAAATGTTGATGCCGAAGCCGTAGGAACTTACAAACTTGCCCTCCCTACGGGATTAATTTTAGAACTTAATAATTGTTACTATGTTCCTAGAATTATTAAGAATGTAATTTCATATGACTTGTTGGTGGATAATGGTTTTGATATTATTTCTAAAGGAAAGACATGTTTGGTTTATCGCAATAATGTCTTCTACTTTAAAGCTATCTCCCAACGTGGTTTATATACTTTAGAATTACATTCCCCTTCTAGTACAATTCTTCATATTAATGCTAATGTTGATGTTAACAAAGCATACCTTTGGCATTGTCGTTTAGGCCATATAAATGAGAAGCGCATTGAAGAGCTCCATAAAAATGGACTCTTGGATACTTTTGATTTTAAATCATTTGATAAGTGCGAATCTTGCATTTCTGGTAAAATGACAAAGGCACCTTTCAAAGGAACTAATGAAAGGGCAAATGACTTATTGGAAATCATACATACTGATGTGTGTGGACCTTCTAGTCATGTAGCTAGAGGTGGATACCGTTACTTCATTACATTTACTGATGATTTAAGTAGATATGGATATGTTTACTTAATGAAACGTAAATCTGAAAGTTTTGGTAAATTCAAAGACTTTCAAAATAAAGTTGAGAATCAATTGAGTAAGAAGATAAAGAAGCTTCAGTCCGACCGAGGTGGAGAATATCTAAGCGAAGAGTTTGAGCGTCATTTGAGAGATTGTGGAATTGTCTCACAATTAACTCCTCCATATACACCACAATGGAATGGAGTATCCGAGCGTCGGAATCGTACTTTGTTTGACATGGTATGATCTATGATGAGTCAAACGGATTTGCCTTTATCCTTTTGGGGACACGCACTCAAAACAGCAGCATATACACTAAACCGTGTACCATCTAAATCAGTTGTTACAACTCCGTACGAGTTGTGGTATGGTAGATCTCCAAATTTATCATACATGAAGATTTGGGGTTGTAGGGTACATGTCAAACGACCTGTAGTCGACAAACTTGAGTCTAAAACTGATAAATGTATATTTGTTGGATACCCCAAGGAAACTAGGGGATATTATTTCTATAATCCAAGTGAGAACAAAGTGTTTGTAGCTCGTTATGGATATTTTCTTGAAGAGGATTTCCTTGACAAGAAAACTGATAGAAATAATCACCTCCTTGAAGAAGTAGAGGATGAACAAATATCACATGAAACGATGGTACCTATTCAACATGATGATGTTGATGATCAACATGGCAATGTTGACAATACTGAGACACCTAGTCTTCGAAGATCCGACCGGATGCGTAGTGTACCTAGTAGGTATGTCTATGTCATTGAAGATAATGGTTTGCAAGAACCAACTTATTACATGAGGCAATGTCTAGTTCGGAATCTGATAAATGGCAAGAAGCCATGAAGGCTGAGATGCAATCCATGTATGACAACAAAGTTTAGGAACTTGATGAACTTCCACCCGATGGTAAAGCTGTTGGGTGTAAGTGGGTTTTCAAGAAGAAAACTGACATGAGCAAGGTTGGTTGCAAAAGGTTTTACTCAAACTCATGGTATTGACTATGATGAAACTTTTTCACCTGTAGCCATGCTTAAGTCTATTAGGATTCTAATGGCCATAGCTGCGTACTATGATTACGAGATATGGCAAATGGATGTCAAAACCGCCTTCCTTAATGGGAATTTGACTGAGGTTGTGTATATGTGTAACACCCGCCAAATTAGGACTAGTAATTAGTGCCTAATCATATGTTAATACATGTAATTAGTTCTGTATTAGGCTAATTAATGTATCGAATTATATATATTGTGGAATATATACGAAAATGCGATTTGATTAAATCGTACGCGATTTAAATCGAATGTATCTCGATTCAATTTAATACGGACGTTGGTGACCAGTTTTATTAAATAACGCTTTTATGTCAAAAATATTATTATGATAATATTTCGTATTCATTCGTATCGTACAAACCGAACTTACACAATTTAAAATATTAAAACGCGCAAACTAAATAAACAAACTTACATTTTATAACTCAAATATAAATTGATGTGTAAAATATTTAAATAAAACATTTCGTAATAAATTGTATTTTAAAACTTATAATTAAAATGTAAATAATTGTTTCAAACGTTAAACGACGGAGCAAACGAACACCACGCGGAACGCGGGGCGGGAAAACTGGAAAAGTGGGGATAACCCCCACCTCCCACTCAATCTTTCTCATTTCACTTTTCTTTCTATCTCTCATCTCTTTCTTTTCTTCCTTTTCACCAAAACACCACAAATCACAAAAATCGCAAAATAACATCACGAAACGCAACCGAATCACCAATATTTTTAGAGATTCACGACCACCTCGCGACGATCTACAACGCTATCTTTCCGGATTTTCATTTCGGCAAATTGTAAGTTTCCGACAAAATCCCGAAATCTCTCGAATCTTAGTATTTTTCACTTGTGGTTGTTTATATAACATATATATGTCCCTTACTAAGTATATAACACGATTTCATAGCTTAAAAACGAGTTTAAAACGGAATTTTGGCCGGAAAAACATTAACAGCCGGACTTTCTGGGCTGGTGTTCATCCATGCGACACAAGCCTTGTGTCGCATGTTGTGTCGTATTTTGACCTTTGTGTCGCATAAAAATCCCTTGTGTCGTACCTTGTGTCGTACCCGATAATCAGTGTCGCAAGACCTGCGACACAACCACTATGTCGCATACCCCATACGACACAATCACTATGTCGCTGTTGAATCAGCATCTCGCGTCTATGCGACACAACCATTGTGTCGCATAGACATTGTGTTGCATTCCTATGCGACACAACCCTTGTGTCGCATAACTACCTTTGTGTCGCATATTGTGTCGCAAAACACAGAAAACTCAGATTTTTACTAAGTGCCGAGACTCGAAATTCATCACTCGATTTTACCCAAATTCAAGTCCAGATGCGTTTTTCCTTAAAGCAATATAGTAGAAATAAAAATTTTCCAAGCTGACCTGGCAGCTCGACCCCAGCCAGGGGCTCTGCCCCTTGGACCCCGCCAGGGGCTGTCGCCCCTTGGACCCCGCTACCAGGGGCGCTGCCCCCGGACCCCCGTACATAGATTCCGTAACGGCTTCTAAAACACAATCAAAACACATTTTTCAAGTAAAACGCCACGAAATCAAAATAATAATAGTTGAGATTATTATTACAAATCCGTCACCAACGGGCCGTACATGTTTTCAAACACTTAACAAATCAACCAAATCGTAGTAATTTGGACATATATATAGTTGTGTAACAACTACAAGGGTGATCTTTTGAGATACCCAATCATGTTTATAACCATCGCGTGTCGTGGACACCCTCAGGTTACAAGTCTTTGGACTTCATACTCGGCTAATCAACTCAAGTTTATTAAGTTAAACTCACAAGACTCAGGTGAGTCTCATAGCCCCTCTTTTACTGTTTTACTCAGGGGTGTGATATATTGCTCAACTTTTAACATGTGAACGCAAGTACAAACATTTCATATACTACATGAGTTTTTCGAAACTAATCAATTTAAAGTCCTCCGTCAGCATAGTTGTTAATACATTGTAGCGTGAATATTAGTATATGGTACCATATAGGATTGACCCTCCTCGTCCGGGTTAGCAAGCACTAACCGGGTAAACGGACGTACTAATATTTGGGAAGACGAATGTTGATTAGGCATTCGTGGAGGCACCTCGCCCGGAATTCTCTATAGGGGACCCGGCCCTCGAGTTAAGCTCAACTATGTGCTCATGGCTGTATACACGATGATTATCATTTAATTGCTGGATGCAATTCATTATTTAATTGCTGGATGCAATTCATTATTTAATTGCTGGATGCAATTCATTATTTAAATCTTGCGGTTCATACGATATTACTTGATTTCAAACCTGTGAGCTCACCAGCTTTATAGCTGACCTTTTAGCATATATCGCAGGTACCCAGCAGTAGGATGTTTCTGCTTCAGGATTTAGCTCGAGTCAGCATACAGACGATTGAGATTTTCTTGCATTAGTATATTTTGTATAAGTACTTATGTACTGAAATCTCATTTTATTTAACTCGAGCTATGTAAAGCTTTAAATGTTGTAAACATTTCAGTTATCAATATATTTTGTTAAAACGACGCATATAGAGTCGTTTGCTATTTATCTTTGTGCTTTGTTATTGATTAGTAACACCCAAATCAAGCTTCCGCAAATCATTAAATTTGGGGGTGTTACAGATTGGTATCAGAGCCTAAGGTTATAGTGAACTAGGTTGCATTTAGTGGACCTAGACTATGACCATTAGGCAGTATTCCTTATTAGGTATGACTGGTTCAGGGATTACAGCATACGAGTTTAATTTAACATAGCCTGATCAACTATGTACAATTAAGCAAAGATGATGTAAGATCTGAAAGTAGTTATGGCTGAACAGGATACAATAGAAGACTCTGACCTCGAGAGAACCGAGACTCAAACATGTTTATGCTAGACACTCAATAGGCTATATTATATAGGAGCTATATGAATATAGGCCTCAATCTTACTAACGCTTTGTCTCAGAAATGGCAAACATCCCATCAAATTCATCTCGTTCTCCATCCGGGTCGCAGAACCCAAGGGTAGCAAGGAGGAACAACAGGTTGCCTCGAGCTGGCCCGTATCCCACTCACATCGCCTTACCGGCTTTAACTACTAGGGTAAATCAACACGAGCAGCGACTTCGCACCATGGATGTCGTGTTGCAGGAAACAAATGAAAACTGGCGACTTACGTCTCTTGAACGCATAGAACAGGTCTCCGACGACCTTGAAACCACAAACAACAACATGGATGTCCTTCGCAACCAAATTATAGAAATAAGGGTGGAAAATGCCCTTCTACAACAAAGGATGGAAGAATGTGAGCAACGCTCACATGAAGCAGAAGAGTATGCGCGCGGAATAACACAACGACTTGCGCTAGCAGAAGACAACGCCCGACAAGCTAGCAGGCTTGCAAACACTGTGGACCGTCTTGTCACGATGATGGAACAATTTAATCTACGTCAAGACTAGTGTAGTCCTTGTCTTGTAATCTATCCTGTAATCTAGTAACTATCTACGCGCTACTCTGTAATTCAGTCGGATGTAACAATTCCCGACATCCTTTGTAATACATCTGTAGGATGTAACCTTTGAACTCGTATTAGCTATCAAATATTTCTCGTTGTTCAACTCATATTAATTGCCATAATTCTTTTTCATATTGATGTTATGTATTACCACCTTTATACATGTACATCTGAAATAAATACAATTTTCTTACAAAATCTCATGTATCTTCATTTCTTTTATTGAAGAATCATGCCGCCAAAGACACGACCTTACACAGATGCTCAGATCACGTCACTCATAACCCAGGCTGTTACTGAAGCCTTGGCTCGGAATACCCCACCCAACTCCACAAGAAACAGCGATACCGCTGGAACCTCTGCCGTCAAACCTTGTTCTTACAAGGACTTCCAAAGCTGCAAACCCTCGAGCTTCAAGGGTTCTGAAGGAGCCATCGGACTGATCAGATGGTTCGAGAAAATGGAAACTATTTTCCGTGTTAGTAAATGCGCGGAGAACGACAAAGTAAACTTCGCCACCTGCTCTCTTGAAGATGATGCCCACTCTTGGTGGAATTCATATACCCAATCAGTGGGTGCTGACATTGCCTACCAACTCACTTGGGAGGAATTGAAGGCAAAACTCACTGCCAAATACTGCTCTATCGCCAAACTCCAAAAGCTAGATGAGGAGTTCTGGAACTTAAAGGTTCAGGGTGGTGATATCGATGGTTATACCACCAGGTTTCAACAACTAGCTGCCCTCCGCCCAGCTATGGTTAGCACTGAACCTGATAAAATCAGGAAGTACACCCTTGGTCTCCCTGATCCTGTTCGGGGACATGTCATCTCTTCAAAACCAACCACCATTGACGGTGCAATCCTATTGGCCCAAGACTTGATGTCAATGAGCCAAGATTCTGAACCACCCACTTCATCCTCCCATAACAACAAACGCAAGTGGTCTGACTACCACAACAACCCCTCCAACCAACAAAACAAGAAACCCGACACCATCAAAGCTTACAACACCACCACTGACATCATCCGGGGCTACACTGGGAGCAAACCTTATTGTTCCAAGTGCAGTCGCCACCATGAAGGTTCCTGTGGTCCCTTTTGCAACAACTGCAAGAGGTACGGCCACCTCACAAAAGATTGCCGCTCTCCTACCAACAACAATTCCAACAACAACACCAGACCACCCAAAGTATGCTTTGAGTGTGGGAAACCTGGGCATTTCAGGGACTCGTGCCCAAAACTGAAGAACAACAACAACAACAACAACCGCAACAACAGCAACAACAACAACACTCGCAGCAGAGCTTTTGTCATCAAATCTGGGGACGCCCGCCAAGACCCGAATGTGGTCTCGGGTATGTTCCTCCTCAACAACTTAACTGCTTCCGTTCTATTTGATACTGGTGCTGATAGAAGCTTTATCTCCGATGATTTTTGCCCATTACTTGACATCACTCCTGTTGCCTTAGATGTTAAGTACACTGTAGAGCTAGCAAATGGAAAACTTGTAGAAACCACCAGTGTGATACCTAATTGCACTTTAAACCTAGCTGACGAAACCTTTTCGATCGACCTTATACCCATTGAAATCGGAAGTTTTGACGTCATTATCGGAATGGACTGGTTGTCCAAGCATCGAGCTGAAATCGTTTGTCATGATAAAATCGTCCATATCCCACTCGCCGTTGGTGGAACCTTGATCATACAGGGGGAGACCGGTGGGACGGGACTCAATATAATCTCCTGCTTAAAAACCCGAAAATTTTTGAGAAAGGGTTACCCCGCAATACTTGCACACATCACAGAGAAGAAGTCGGAGGAGAAGCGACTTGAGGATGTGCCAATTGTTAGAGACTTTCCCGAAGTCTTTCCGGAAGAATTACCTGGTCTACCTCCGCTTAGACAGGTTGAGTTCTCGATTGATCTCGTGCCGGGTGCCGCACCGGTGGCCCGCGCACCATACCGTTTAGCCCCATCTGAACTTCAGGAATTGTCCTCTCAGTTACAGGAACTTCTGGATCGAGGATTCATTAGACCGAGTTCTTCACCTTGGGGAGCTCCGGTCTTATTTGTCAAAAAGAAGGACGGTTCATTCCGAATGTGCATCGACTACCGAGAATTGAACAAATTGACCGTCAAAAACCGATACCCACTTCCTCGCATTGATGATCTATTCGACCAACTTCAGGGTTCAAGTTTTTACTCAAAAATCGATCTGCGATCAGGTTATCATCAATTACGAGTTTGCGACACCGATATTCCAAAAACTGCTTTCAGAACTCGTTACGGGCACTACGAATTCCAAGTGATGCCCTTTGGTCTAACCAACGCACCGGCTGTATTCATGGACCTCATGAACCGGGTGTGCAAACCTTACCTCGACAAGTTTGTCATTGTCTTTATCGATGACATACTCATTTACTCGCGCAACGAGCAAGAACATGCGCAACACCTCAAAACCATCCTTGAACTACTTAGACACGAGGAGCTTTATGCTAAATTCTCTAAGTGTGAGTTCTGGATCCAAACTGTTCAATTTCTTGGTCACGTGATCGACAGTCAGGGAATTCACGTTGACCCATCAAAGATCGAGGCAATCAAAGACTGGCAAGCACCCACCTCTGCAACTGAAGTACGACAATTCTTGGGTCTTGCTGGGTACTATCGGCGATTTATCGAAAACTTCTCTAAAATAGCTCAACCACTCACGGTACTGACTCAGAAGGACAAAAGGTTCGATTGGACCGATAAACAAGAGTCAGCATTCCAACTTTTGAAACAAAAGCTTTGCAGTGCTCCAATTCTATCCTTACCCGAAGGCACCGATGACTTCGTGGTATACTGCGATGCTTCTCACCAAGGTCTCGGTTGTGTGCTGATGCAACGAGACAAAGTCATTGCTTATGCCTCACGACAGCTGAAAATTCACGAAAAGAACTACACCACTCATAATCTCGAACTTGGAGCTGTTGTTTTTGCCCTCAAAATCTGGAGACATTACCTCTACGGCACTAAGTGCACCATCTTCACCGATCATAAAAGCCTCCAACATATATTCGATCAGAAAGATCTCAATATGAGGCAACGTCGGTGGGTCGAGTTGCTTACCGATTACGATTGTGAGATCAAGTACCATCCAGGGAAGGCTAATGTTGTAGCCGACGCCCTCAGTCGAAAGGAACGACCAAAACCACTTCGAGTCCGAGCCCTCAGTATGACCATTCACAACGACCTTACCGTTCAAATTCATACCGCTCAGATCGAAGCCCTGAAACCTGATAACATCAAAAATGAAGCCTTGCGGGGTATTGACAAACAATTTGAAGTCAAATCTAACGGAATTAGGTATTTTTCAAACCGAATCTGGTTGCCTAGTTTTGGGAACCTAAGAGACTTGGTGATGGACGAGGCTCACAAGTCTAAATATTCTATTCATCCAGGATCCGATAAGATGTACCACGGTATTAAGGAATTTTATTGGTGGCCAAACATGAAAGCCGAAATCGCCACTTATGTCAGCAAGTGTCTTACTTGCTCGAAAGTCAAAACCGAACATCAAAAACCTCCTGGTTTACTCCAACAACCTGAAATTCCCGAATGGAAATGGGAACAAATTGCCATGGATTTCATAACCAAACTACCCAAGTCGGCGAGCGGTTGCGATACCATTTGGGTGATCGTCGATCGTCTCACCAAATCTGCTCACTTCCTGGCAATCAAAGAAAGCGATAAAATGGAACGCCTTACACAAATCTACATTAAGGAAATCGTTTCTCATCACGGTGTTCCAATCTCGATCATCTCTGACAGAGATGCCCGTTTCACTTCTCGTTTTTGGCAATCACTTCAAAAAGCTTTGGGTACTCGTCTTGATATGAGTACCGCATACCATCCCCAAACCGATGGCCAAAGTGAACGAACCATTCAAACACTGGAAGACATGCTACGAGCCTGCGTAGTTGATTTTGGTACAAACTGGGAAAGACATCTACCGTTGTGCGAATTTTCGTACAATAACAGTTATCACGCCAGCATTAAGGCTGCACCTTTTGAAGCACTGTACGGTCGTAAGTGCCGATCACCGATCTGTTGGACTGAAGTGGGAGATAGTCAACTCACTGGTCCTGAACTCATTCACGCCACCACTGAGAAAATAGTGGAAATCCAAAACCGACTCAAAGCCGCACGTGATCGTCAGAAAAGTTATGCTGACGTGAGACGCAAACCACTCGAGTTCCAAGTTGGGGATCGAGTACTCTTAAAAGTATCGCCTTGGAAAGGCGTCATCCGTTTTGGCAAACGCGGTAAGTTGAATCCCAGGTACATTGGGCCTTTTGAGATCCTCGAACGGATTGGCCCCGTAGCTTATCGATTGCAGCTGCCATCCGAACTCAGCAGCGTGCACCCTACTTTTCATATTTCAAATTTGAAGAAGTGTCTGTCTGATGAGACACTTATTATTCCATTAGATGATATTCGTGTTGACGATAAACTTCATTTCGTTGAGGAACCCGCTGAAATTATGGACCGTGAGGTCAAACAACTGAAACAAAGTCGTATTCCCATCGTCAAGGTCAGATGGAATTCGCGGCGTGGTCCGGAATTCACCTGGGAACGGGAAGACCAAATGCGACTCAAATATCCTCAACTATTCACTGATTCCACATCAAACACGACTTCGAGCTAAATTTCGGGACGAAATTCTCTTAACAGGGGGAGAATGTAACACCCGCCAAATTAGGACTAGTAATTAGTGCCTAATCATATGTTAATACATGTAATTAGTTCTGTATTAGGCTAATTAATGTATCGAATTATATATATTGTGGAATATATACGAAAATGCGATTTGATTAAATCGTACGCGATTTAAATCGAATGTATCTCGATTCAATTTAATACGGACGTTGGTGACCAGTTTTATTAAATAACGCTTTTATGTCAAAAATATTATTATGATAATATTTCGTATTCATTCGTATCGTACAAACCGAACTTACACAATTTAAAATATTAAAACGGGCAAACTAAATAAACAAACTTACATTTTATAACTCAAATATAAATTGATGTGTAAAATATTTAAACAAAACATTTCGTAATAAATTGTATTTTAAAACTTATAATTAAAATGTAAATAATTGTTTCAAACGTTAAACGACGGAGCAAACGAACACCACGCGGAACGCGGGGCGGGAAAACTGGAAAAGTGGGGATAACCCCCACCTCCCACTCAATCTTTCTCATTTCACTTTTCTTTCTATCTCTCATCTCTTTCTTTTCTTCCTTTTCACCAAAACACCACAAATCACAAAAATCGCAAAATAACATCACGAAACGCAACCGAATCACCAATATTTTTAGAGATTCACGACCACCTCGCGACGATCTACAACACTATCTTTCCGGATTTTCATTTCGGCAAATTGTAAGTTTCCGACAAAATCCCGAAATCTCTCGAATCTTAGTATTTTTCACTTGTGGTTGTTTATATAACATATATATGTCCCTTACTAAGTATATAACACGATTTCATAGCTTAAAAACGAGTTTAAAACGGAATTTTGGCCGGAAAAACATTAACAGCCGGACTTTCTGGGCTGGTGTTCATCCATGCGACACAAGCCTTGTGTCGCATGTTGTGTCGTATTTTGACCTTTGTGTCGCATAAAAATCACTTGTGTCGTACCTTGTGTCGTACCCGATAATCAGTGTCGCAAGACCTGCGACACAACCACTATGTCGCATACCCCATACGACACAATCACTATGTCGCTGTTGAATCAGCATCTCGTATCTATGCGACACAACCATTGTGTCGCATAGACATTGTGTCGCATTCCTATACGACACAACCCTTGTGTCGCATAACTACCTTTGTGTCGCATATTGTGTCGCAAAACACAGAAAACTCAGATTTTTACTAAGTGCCGAGACTCGAAATTCATCACTCGATTTTACCCAAATTCAAGTCCAGATGCGTTTTTCCTTAAAGCAATATAGTAGAAATAAAAATTTTTCAAGCTGACCTGGCAGCTCGACCCCAGCCAGGGGCTCTGCCCCTTGGACCCCGCCAGGGGCTGCCGCCCCTTGGACCCCGCTACCAGGGGCGCTGCCCCCGGACCCCCGTACATAGATTCCGTAACGGCTTCTAAAACACAATCAAAACACATTTTTCAAGTAAAACGCCACGAAATCAAAATAATAATAGTTGAGATTATTATTACAAATCCGTCACCAACGGGCCGTACATGTTTTCAAACACTTAACAAATCAACCAAATCGTAGTAATTTGGACATATATATAGTTGTGTAACAACTACAAGGGTGATCTTTTGAGATACCCAATCATGTTTATAACCATCGCGTGTCGTGGACACCCTCAGGTTACAAGTCTTTGGACTTCATACTCGGCTAATCAACTCAAGTTTATTAAGTTAAACTCACAAGACTCAGGTGAGTCTCATAGCCCCTCTTTTACTGTTTTACTCAGGGGTGTGATATATTGCTCAACTTTTAACATGTGAACGCAAGTACAAACATTTCATATACTACATGAGTTTTTCGAAACTAATCAATTTAAAGTCCTCCGTCAGCATAGTTGTTAATACGTTGTAGCGTGAATATTAGTATATGGTACCATATAGGATTGACCCTCCTCGTCCGGGTTAGCAAGCACTAACCGGGTAAACGGACGTACTAATATTTGGGAAGACGAATGTTGATTAGGCATTCGTGGAGGCACCTCGCCCGGAATTCTCTATAGGAGACCCGGCCCTCGAGTTAAGCTCAACTATGTGCTCATGGCTGTATACCCGATGATTATCATTTAATTGCTGGATGCAATTCATTATTTAATTGCTGGATGCAATTCATTATTTAATTGCTGGATGCAATTCATTATTTAAATCTTGCGGTTCATACGATATTACTTGATTTCAAACCTGTGAGCTCACCAGCTTTATAGCTGACCTTTTAGCATATATCGCAGGTACCCAGCAGTAGGATGTTTCTGCTTCAGGATTTAGCTCGAGTCAGCATACAGACGATTGAGATTTTCTTGCATTAGTATATTTTGTATAAGTACTTATGTACTGAAATCTCATTTTATTTAACTCGAGCTATGTAAAGCTTTAAATGTTGTAAACATTTCAGTTATCAATATATTTTGTTAAAACGACGCATATAGAGTCGTTTGCTATTTATCTTTGTGCTTTGTTATTGATTAGTAACACCCAAATCAAGCTTCCGCAAATCATTAAATTTGGGGGTGTTACAATATGTCACAACCGGATGCTTTTGTGGATCCTAAAAGACCTAAAGGAGTTTGTAAATTGCTTAAATCTATTTATGGATTAAAGCAAGCATATAGAAGTTGGAACTTATGTTTTGATGAGAAGATAAAGGAGTTTGGTTTCATCAAAAGTGAGTTCGAGCCATGTGTCTATAGGAAGTTTAGTGGGAGCGACATCACCTTCTTGGTTTTATATGTAGATGACATATTGCTTATTGGAAATAGTACTAGCATGCTTAAAAGTGTTAAGTCATGGCTTAGTAGGTGTTTTCAAATGAAGGACCTTGGAGAGGCAGCCTATATTCTTGGAATCAAAATTTTGAGAGACGGGAGTAAAAGGTTGATTGGAGTGAGTCAAAGTACATACATTGACAAGATCTTGAATAAATTCAAGATGGATGAATCCAAGAAAGGGATGATTTCGTTGTCAGCTGGATTGGTTCTTACAAAGAGTCAATGTCCCGAGACTGAAGAGGACAAGGAAAACATGAAAGGCATCCCATATGCTTCTGCAGTGGGATCTATCATGTATGCTATGTTATGTACTAGACCGGATGTCGCATATGCTATTAGTGTTACGAGTAGATTCCAACAAAATCCGGGAATCAAGCATTGGGGAGCTGTGAAGAATATCTTTAAGTACTTGCGAAGAACTAAAGATATGGTCTTAACTTTTGGTGGTAAGAAAATGGAGCTCAAAGTGATTGGTCATACTGATGCTAGTATTCAAACCAACAAAGAGGACTCTAGATCGCAGTTAGGTTTTGTGTTTATGTTAAATGGAGGAGCAGTAAGCTGGAAGAGTTCAAAGCAAAGTACTGTAGCCGATTCCACTACAGAGGCAGAGTATATTTGCTGCAAATGATGCTGCAAAGGAAGCTGTTTGGTTGAAGAATTTCATAATGGATCTTGGAGTTGTTCCCAGTATCTCCAATCTAATTGAAATCTTTTGTGATAATCTTGGTGCTGTGGAGCAAGCTAAAGAACCTAGAGCTCATCACAAGTCTAAACACATACTTCGTAAGTTTCACTTGATTCGAGAGATTATCGAACGAGGTGATGTAAAGATACAACAAATTCCAACTGATGATAATGCTGCTGATCCGTTGACGAAAGCATTGTCTCAAGCCAAGCATTACAAGCATGCTGAATTCATAGGCATGAAGTATCTCTAGGCTTATTATTATAATTCTTGACGTATTGGTTGAACAAATTGAACTTTATTGAAATTCAAAGAGATGTTTTTGTTTTGCGTATTTCTTTAAAATGTTTAATTATTTAGTATGTTTTAGCAATCCATGGAATTGCGCATGACGGATTCCAAAATCTTCCATAGCCTACTCGTTGTCGTGGGAACCACAATGGGGTGATGGTGACTGTGAAATATTGGCCGAAATCTTAATTAGGACTTAAAGCATTAAGGTTGTCAAAGATTCATGGGTATTTGATTTGATCAAATATTGGTTGACCTGCTTTAAGTGTAACTTCATGGACTTTTATCATAAGTTAACTCAAGTGAGATATCCTCATTACATGAGATGCTAATTGCATTCAAGCTTAGTTAACATTGGGCTTAGGCACAGTCTAACATTATGCGTAAATGCATAGCCAAAACGCCTGGTTGCTGGGTTCAGTGGGAGCTAAGTGTAGAATGGTTAATTGTCAAGATGGGATTTGCACCTCTTTTAATTAAGAGAGATATTGTTGGGTCTTTGATGGTTAAAACTGGAAAATACGTGGCCGCGCTCGGAGAGTATTAGACTTCCATCATTTTGAACCAGTTGAGACTAGATCAAGAACAAAGAGAGTATTGTTTGGTTGAGTAAAGTCCATGCCAGGCACTCTCGTGAATATCGTGTTGCAAAAGGATATGCTGCTCTTTTAATATACCGTTGTGAATGGGTGATTCAACTAAATCGTGCGAGGTATAAGAGTTCTTATGACTCGGTCATCCTATGTGTCTTGCTAGGGACCGCCATAGGAAACTTAATAAGTTAAGTATAATCATCTATGCACAAGTGGGAGTCTGAAAGTATTATGTGCATAATAATTATATTTAATTTATTTAATCCGATAATTAAGACACCAATGGGTCATATTGATGCATCATCGACGGATATATACGAGGATAATTAATTATGGATTAATTATGTAGAGAAATATATAATTGGTGATTATATTAAACTAATTGTTAGTTGAGGGTTTAATTCATAAATCTTGATTAACTTGTTGAACAAGTTTGGCCTACCTATAAATATAAGGGTAAGGGATTAAGATTAGGTAAAATCAACACAATAACCCTAAAACCCTTACAACATTCTCTCCTCCCTCCCTCTTGTGTTTTTCGGCCGAACCCCACACAAACCCAAAACCAGATTTCGGTTTTTGGGTTAGTCGACATACACACACATACGTGTGTTTAGTTTGTGGTTCGGTTTGTACGTTGTTATTAAGTTGTAGTAAAGATAACGTATAACTAAGAGATAAACGACTAGCGGTTATATCCATAAAGATGACAAGTATTGGTACGAACGCGTTGGCACCTCCGAACAAGAAACAGAAGACTGATCATACCGAGCAAGTCACTGTAAGCGTTCTTTCATCTTGTCATTTTTCGTTTGATTGATTTAACACAAGTATTTGGATCCACGGTAATGGGTTAATTCATTTTATTATTTTCCGCATATTATAATTTTAATATTTAATAAAATTAACTGGTAAAAACCCATCACTACCGTCCCCGGCAGCGGCGCCAAAAACTTGATGCGCCACACACGGTCGGTTCAGGAATCGCTTCCTGTCGTTGTGGACTTTACGCTTGCGGCGGCAACGGTGGTAGTTTTAAATTTATAATTGTCGGGACCTAAACCTTCCGAACAACGTACTGATACTAGGTACGAGTACCTGATATTAGTAAGTGGCAAGGATGATCCAGGGTCGTTCCTCACGACGGTAGAATTGAAGCAGAGCTCGTTCGGATAACTTAGTAATTAAGATAGGTTTTAGATAGTTGGATAGGTTTGTATTTGATTTTCTAATTTATTAAACTACTAAAGCATAAAATAAAAGGGAAGCTAGCATTTATGTAACACTTAAGGATGACGGAGACGTGGTTCACCATGATTTGGGGATAGTGCATTACTGGGATGATGTTCATTATGGGGACACATGTAGGTAACAGACAAGTAAACTATATGTGTAAACACTAGGACCCTACTTCTTTAGATAGGTTCTAAATTAGTATGTCACTAAGTACCTAGGCTATCGTGATTCCGATCAGAACAGGCTGCTCAACCTCCCACACTGTCCGATTAGGACCAGTGACCCGTTAAGGGTGCAGGAATAAGGTAACAGACTGCCCTCGGGTTATTCTGACCTTTCTTAACACCTAAGTCTAAATGTTATTATCTAATCGTGTACTGATTATTAACTTTGTATTCTAAACTATCAGTTTTGTAGAGCCTAGGGGTTTAAGAATCTTGAACCACTACTGGGCTTGACTTTCGTTTCTAGACTCATTTTGTTCTGTTTTAATAGCACAAATACTACTATCATGATCTAGACCCTCCTTTGCAATCAATCATTCATCCCTAGGTACACTAGCAGTGTACAATGCATTTACATATTTCCACAACTTTCTAACCCTAGGTACGTTTGCGGTGTACAATACTCAAACCGTTTCCACAGTCTTTTGTAACCAGAGGTAGGTTCACGGTGTACTACATCTGTTCCATAGCTTACTAACCCTAGGTATAATTGCGGTGTACAGTGCTATAAGCATTTCTACAGCTTTTATAACCAGAGGTAGGTTTACGATGTACTATAGCTTTTCCACAGTTTACTAACCCCAAGTACAATTACGGTATACTTTGATTAAGGTATTTCCACAGCTTTGTAACCAGAGGTAGACTTACGGTGTACTGTAGCATTTCCACAGCTTTACGGTTCCTAGACCATGTTCTAGTTTTTCTAGGTAGTTCACAATTTCGGTACCGAAGGCTTTTTCCAGGGCTTCCACGTTGTACTACACCAGTGGTGTTTCCACCGCTATACCAAGTACTTTAGCCGAATTACAGTAACAAACATTGCTTCATACTATAACACAGATAAATATCTACCGTAACTTAGGCCTATAGCTAAGGTGATAGTCACGTGAAAGACTGGAAAGGGTGATCCGTAAACCAAGTCTAGATGCATGATAAGTTTAGACAGATACAAGGTTTAACAATTCCATTAATCATACCTAATTACAACTATCTAAATCATGGCAAACATACAAGCAACTACTCACAAAGCATAGCAATAAACATTTCCAACATTAATAAATCACAAACATCAAACAAGAACATTATGACAAATTTTAATAAGAAAGGATAGATATTACCAGTAAATAATTGCAAGCAGAGTAACACTTGTATTTCGCCGAATAATATCCAAAGTATTACAAATGCTAGCTTCTACGAATTAAATTACATAACTCCTCTAAAAGCGACGGATTCTCTCCCTAATCTTCCCACTAGTTTCTAGAGAGAGAAACTAGAGAGAGAGACTAGAGAGAGAACCTAGAGAGAAATTAAACTAAAAATGAAAAACCTAAATCTGGAGAGAGAGAGAGAGAGTAGTAAGAGAGTGGATTGAGTTGGAGTGTGAGAATGTGTGGATGTTGAAAATGAATGGAGGGGGCTTGTATTTATAGAGAACGCTCAACTGTATTCTTCAACCATATCTGGACCTTCAAATGCTCAATTGTATTGCACAGCCGTATAAAAATCCCATTTTGTATGCCTGAACACACGATATGGGTGGTTTTGGCCGTATACGGGTGAGCTGGGGCAAATACGGGTGAACACCAACCGTATACGGCTGGTTTTCAACCGTATATGATCTGTTTAGGCCGTATACGGTCTTTGTCCAGCCATATACGGTCTAGGCCAGCCGTATACTGTCTGGTTCAGCCATATTTCGGTTCTTCGCTTAAGCGTAACTTCTTCGTCATATATCCGTTTTGAGTGATTCTTGCGTCCACGATTTCGTAATTTCCTAACGAAGAAAATCATAATTCCAAGTATAGCTCAAAAAGCATTGAAATGCGTGAACGAGAGATTCAATGATCGTTTGTGCTTTATTTTACTCGTTTTTAGGTCGTTTTAGTTGATTCTTGAAGCACCGTCTATATTTTAGCCTTCATGATGGATTTTAGAAGATAATTGTACATTTCAAATGTTTTCATCCATAATCGGGCTAAAAAGGTGAGATAATAACACATAAAAACTGACTTTTTGCGTGTTATCAGGGCTAAATACCCGCAGAATGACTAACCGGGTAAAATGAGGATCGAGCCGCGAACCTCCTTAGTCGCGCTGCAAAACCATGTAATTGCGCCGCAATGCATGTTAGTCGCGCCGCGACTCTGACTTGCACAGTTCTACACAAACTCAGATTTTTAACGAACTTTGGACGCGCATAACTTTCAACTCGTTTAGAGTTAGGATCTGAAAATTTGCAGACACCTCCACTATAACATAATAAAAGTTTCCCTTTTTACACTTTTCGAATTTTTGCGTCAACGAAGAATTCGGACGTATGACTAATTTATGGTCATTTTGGACCACTTTTTGAACCAAGTTATTTTCCAAACGACTTGTTATCGTACTCTCACTTTTTACCAACACATTCTACTATACATTTGACTCCTAAGACAATAGCAAAAAGCAACATACTTCTACTTTAACTCGTTTTAGCTTATCAACACTTTAGTGACCCATTTGGGCACCAAATGACCCGTTAGGGGAAATCAACCACCATAATCAACTTACTTCTTATTTCCACACACATTTGACCAACTAAAGGTAGTTAACAAGATGTCACTACCAAATTCAACCAAAATCTTTAGTTTGACACTTAACCATATTTCATCATTTAACAAAACTTGACATACCATCTTTCTACTAACCATTTACTTTCACTATCCACCTTGACTTTACCAAGTCAAAGGTATACATCATTAACCACTAAAAACTTTACACTTTAACCGATTCATGTCATCAAAACGTATTTTGGGTGATTTATACATTGGTAATTCACAACGATAATTCAAAAGAAATAGGAGCTTATCTAACCATAAAGCAAGCTCCATTCCACGCTAACTTCTTGCAACCTTGATCTACTCGTAATGCCCATTTAGTTCAACCGAACTAATGCACCTACAACATTAAATAACTGAAGGGGTAAGCGAATGCTTAGTGAGTATACGAGCAATTTAATAAATAGATAATCCATTAACAATAATTCATATATCAATCTTTATACTTATCAAGCTAGTGCACATTGTTTCAATGGCACCACTTGGCTAAACTCATTAAATCAACCTCATCATTTCATCAAGCTAGTGCACATTATCTCAATGGCACTACTTGGCTATTCTCGTTACATCAATTTCATTTCACAAGCTAGTGCACATTGTCTCAATGGCACTAATTGGCTATTCTCTTTACATCATCCTCAATATTAAGGATTCTTAACAACATCCACTTGTTAATTCATAAGAACTAACATTATTCATCAAGCTAATGTCATGATAATTACTTGGCTAAGCATTAAGCTAATGTCATGATCATTACTTGGCTAATTATCAAGCTAATGTCAATGATCATTACTTGGATAAACATCAAGCTAATGTCATTAATCATTACTTGAAGCAACAAGTCATCCATCTACTTACCAAGAACATAACCACGTGCAATGTCAAGCACGTTTTCATCAACGTATCATGTGCAATGCACATGTTCATCCACAATTCTTTACGACGTTCAATTCACTTAATTCCACATAACAACAAGTTCTATCCACAATTTATCGTTTATCACATATTCGACATTACATGCCATATCAACAACATGAATAATCAATAAGATATGAATTCAACGATAAGCCACGATATAAAATACAAACAATACTTCACTTGATTGTATGAACCTCTTGCTCGGAAGTAATCCGAAATACACAATCATTACCCATTTAACCCCCGTATCACTCACCTTTGCTTTTTAGGCGATTATACGATCTAACACTTGCTTAGGAATGCCACATCTTTTTGATCACCTATCATATAACATATAAATGTAACAATACATTTAGCATCACGCGATGATCAAATTCAACTTATCCTCATTATCAACTCTTTACCCTCATAATTTGATCTTTAATCAACTAAACATAACTTTACTTTACTTTACTTTACATGATCATCTTTAGTTCAAACTTCAAACATTTCATACTTGCCTTGCTACTTGGATTATAATCAAAACATCACAATGATATTATAACTACCTTTAGTTAACTAGACAACTTCATTCATCATGATCATATTTAGTTCAAGTATCAATTCACTTGAATTTCCACTTTGATTACTCAAATCATTATATTAATACTTATCCACATAACAAACTCTTTCAACTAATAACTTTGGTGAATTAAGCATAATTAACACCATTTCATCTTCATAATAACACTAATCATCATTCATAATTATGATCCATTTCTAATCATTTAAACTTCTATTATAATATAAATCAACAACGTCATCAAAAACATCATATAAACTTCCTTAGTTAGTAATTAAAATGGATCATCACTAATTTACAAAAATTCAAGCTAGTTCATCAAAACTCTCTTAAACACAATTCCAATTCATAACCTTTAGCTTGTATTAGTGTTAACATCAATCACTAATAGATTTTACTACCATCAATTCAACACAATTAACATCCAATTTCGTATTAATTCAACTAATTCTTCAAAACTTCTACAAAACCCTTTCTAGGTTAAATTCATGAAGAACAAGATCATACGTTTGTTAGAGAAGATCAAAAGAATATTAATTGAATGATTCTAGCTTCAATTTCGTGTTTTGGAATGTTTTTGGTAATGATTCTTGGTTCCCTGCATTTTCTTCATGTTCTTGAACTTCCTAGAAGTATTTTTTGAATGGATGTGTTTGAGCGTACGTACATGTATGTAAATAGATATGTATTTTAGTTAATTTTACTCCCCGTACTTATTATTATCTGGAACTTTAAAATTGATCACAGTTATTATTATTTTATACCTCTTATAATAATAATAACTTAAAAACAATTATTTTTACCTTTACCAAAATAACACTTTAAATTTTGGGGTGTTACATAGTGGTTATGTTTGGTAGAATTAGTTGCAAACTATGCCTGTAACATGAAGATTTAGTTTAAGCCATGTGCTGAATTTCACTATATAAAAGTTGAAGTGTAGTTGTGGCGACTCAAATTGCCCCAAATGGATGAAGTACAACCATCCTTTTGAGATCATTTACAAAATCTTCAAATCGGTGTTCTTTCTTGCCCTTCTTCTCAGGTTACTAAGAGCATACGGAGTGGACGGCGTCCCCACAAAATCCTCACTCCAGAATTACACAGTGTTCTGCCACTCCGCCTTAACGTTCTCATCAGTGTTCTCGTTGGTGTTCTTCACTCAGCGTCTAAAATCAGAAGTTGTTTTGTTCAGTGTTCTCATTTTTGTTGGTTTTGCCGCACACAAAGAATAAATATAAAAACAAAAATAAGCTTTGAGAACACTATCCAGAACACTGCTACCACACCACAAAATCCTCACTCAGAACAATGTAAACACAATGTCACCACTCCTCGTGCTCTAGTAAAGATTACTCACTTATATTTTTCATACTATTAGTTTGATGTTATTATAAATATCAAATTTTGTTTTTAATTGGTTTAAGAAAATTATACTTTTTCTGTTGGTTATCATGAATTGACTGGGTCGAAGATCCCTTTGAAGAAACCATTAGAACAGGGTGTGGTATACGGTGTTCTGGACGGTGTTCTGGAGAATGTTGAAAGTGAGGATTCTGTGGTGCGGTGAAACTGAAATCATAGTGTTCTGGACAGTGTTCTGGAGTTTTTTATTATTTGTTTTATTTGATTTTTTTGTTTTTTTATGTAATTAATTGAATAATTAGTTTTTAAAAACAAATAAATTAAATAAAAAAAACATTTAGTAATAAACATAATAATATAAGTTAACGAAAGTACAAAAAATAAAAATAAAAAGGAATCCATTTTAAATTTAGTTGGGCCATTTTGATCGGGCCATATTTTTATTGGGTTTAAAATACATATAGCTCTAGTTGGATATATTTACCTAAAACCTACAGTACACTATTATCTTCTTCTTTCTGCTTGATTCATCTGCCGTCTTCTTCACTTGGAAACCCATTTCTAACACTGAGCAAATACACACATTAGAAGAAAACAAATAAAGAAATACAAAACCCATGACATTTGCTGAAAAAGAAGAAGAAAACAAATAAAAAAAAGCTGGAACGTCGACCAACTTCTGCGTCTTTATCTGGACGGCGGCGACAAAAGGGTGTGAGAACGCCGACGAGAACGCCGGTGCGGGGCGGCAGAACGCCGTCGCACGACGTTCTCGTCGGAAAACGCTGATGCCAGCTCGGACCATACCGTGTGCTCTTACTAGCATCGAAGAAGAAAAAGGCTATAGAATCTGATATGGAAATATACCAAAATGATGATGATGTAGAGCATACGGAGTGGAGAGAAAAAACAACGTTCTCAACAAAATCTTGACTCCAGAACACTGTGTTACAGTGTCCTCCCACTCCCCCATCAAAATTCTGGACAGTGTTCTCATCAACAACGTCCAATATGAGACGTTGTTTTCACTTTTTTTCTTTTTTGTTTTACTACACACACATATTGTATCAAAAATAAATTTGAGAACACTATAAACTCAATATTTTTCACTCCACTTTTTGAGCATTGGTGTTCTCACAAGAACAACGTAAAAACAGTGTCACCACTCCTCGTGCTCTAAATCATGAAAGTTATTGTAGGTATCATTCGTCAGCGTATTTTCTATATAAAGAATATATACATATATAGAAGCTTAATTTCACTATATAGAAGTTGAAGCTCTCCTTTCTAATGAAACCTTTTATGATAGAGCCTTATTTTTTTTAAGCAAAAGTTTGTAGCTTCAAAGGGTGCGTTTTGTCAGAAAAACTCTTTCAATTTTTTGAAAATATTTCTAAGAAAATAGAAAAATTATAAAATGTGTTCAAACTGGAGTTTTTCGAGGGAGTTTTGTAAGAAAATGGAATCAATGATTTAAAATTTCTACTTTTTCTGATTTAAGAAATGAAAACTTCGTCTCATATTTTTGAGTGTGTTCTTTAAACTTCTTATGGTATAATATTTTAAGGGGCAAAAAACTCTAGAAAAATGAAAAAAAGGAAATTTGAGATATTTTTTCATAACTAAATGCGCCCTAAGTATTACTGTAAATAGGGGTGTTCATTCGGTTGATTCGGTTTAAACCGAACCTTATAGATAAAATCGATTGGTTTTCGGTTTTGAAAAATTAAAATCAAACCGAACCGAACAAATAAAAAATCAAACCAAACCAAACCGAATTACTATTCGGTTTATGCTTTCATATTTTAATAACAAAAACATTGGAACAATATCAAAAAACTTGAATATTAAACAAAACTAATTTGCACGATTCGTAAGTTCTTGACAAAATTTTAATAATTTGCAAAACAAAACTAAGATATATTTGAGACTTTTGTGATAAATGATGAATAAAGTTAATAATGGTATCATTACACATAATATTGGGTGATTAACTTAATTAATTTGTACACATTTTGAAAATATTACCAAAATATATTACTATTTGGTTAATATGGACTATTCGGTTTTTACAATGGTAACCAAAACCAATCCAAAAACTATAGTAAATATTCGCTATTGAACCAAACTGATCCAAAAGGCCAAATTGTACGAACCAAATAATCCGATCCAAATAGTGAACACCTCCAACTGTAAAGATCCATACGAAACATCCCTTAATGATATCACAGCTTCAATCATACTCTAAAAGGTGAGCAAAACTTATATTTGCTCTATAGCTTACTTCTTTAAACATTATGAATAAGATATATAGTTGCTGTTAATCCTACTAATTTACAATATTGACATCAACTCCTACAAATACCTTGCAAGCTTTTTGGCCCCTTTTACATGTACAAGTATACGAAATCTTTCTTATAGCGTGTTTATGCATTTACAAAATTAGAAGCACTCAGTTTTGAAGGTTCAAGTACATCGTCATGTACACTCAAACCATACACAAAGTTCACTTATAGAAGTAAACTAGACCCACAGGCCACAGCACACAATAATAACAGACTGTGAGTTGATATATCATCTCATATCAATTGGTTGTAAACAAACTTATTAGCAGATATCGCAAGTATAGTACATGAGATGAGAAATTTTGTTGATAAAAGCAAAGTATGGCTAGGGTGAAAAACAAAATGTTGATCATGTTAAGGAATACGACTGTCGACTACACATTAAAAAGAGGGAAAACTGATGTAAATATATTGATATAGGCATAATCCTCTAATAACAAATACAAATCCAAACCCCACTAGAATAAGATTGATAAAGTCAAAGATATAAGGCACGTAGATTACAAGAGCATAACAACTTTGGATTCAAGTTGATTTGTATACATTTAACACTATTAAAAAGTAAAAACTTACAATTTATCATAAAATGGAAACGCACTTCTCTTGAACATCATCACATACGATGATACGAACCTTTGTGCTAGACTCTTCACAGAAGTCAAGTTTGCTTCTCAACCTGGGCACGTGGTGCACTTACTTTCTCCTTCACGGTCAGTTGTGGTTCTGCAATGCAACAAGAAATATGCTTCTTCAATTGTTACAAAAAAAAGCTTTGATACTAAAACACCAAAATCAAATAAATATGTTCCTTTCATTCCAAATAAAAGAGGAGTTAAAATTTGGCTTCTAAGGTCAAACACATAACTTTCCAAGTCTACACTTTTAACACATTATTGCAGGAAAAAAAACACCTATAGTTCTTATACCAGCAGTATCTTCTACATCTTCTAAATGGACCAAATGTAGTTATCAACTCTTTCTCAAAAAAGTTCAAATACTAAACACTACTATGTAACAAAAAGTTGTTGACCACAAAAGTCAAAGTGTTACCAAGTGAGTATAACTGTACAAACCTCCAAATGAATACATCATACAATATAACAAGGGAACACTTAACATCATATCACTTCAATGAGCAAAATAATTAATTTAAATACAAACTTACTAGAAATAAGAGCCTTAGGTCTGGTCTTGAAGGAAATACGTTGACGAATGATACCGATAACTTCCAATTCAACTCTAGATGACTTAATCAACAACATCATCATTTTGCTCTATTTCCACATCAGATTCTATAACTTTTTTTTCCTTCAATACCAGTAATGGTTTCTTCAAAGGGATCTTCGACCCAGTCAATTCATAACCAACAGTAAAAGTATAATTTTCCTAAACTAATTAGAAAACAAAATTCGGAATTTATTATAGCATCGAACTAATATGATATTATAAGTGAGTAATGTTTATTTATGACCTGAGAAGGTCGGCAAAGAACACCGATTTGAAGATTTTGTAAACGATCTTGAAAAGCTGATTGTACTTCGACTACACCTTGTACTTCAATGATTGCCCACTCGGGGCAATTTGATTCGCCGCAGCTGCACTTCAATTTTATTTCCATTTCGAATCTGATCTCTTTTGTGTTTGAATTACGAAATGAGGGTTTGATTGTTTTCTAGGGTTTTGGAGTGTGTTGTTACAATTTCGGAATTCAATTTGGCGGGAAACCGGAAAATAAAAGAGGAGTGGACCCTTTTTAACCATTTTATTTGCACATCAACATTCCAAATTCTTTATTAGTTGTACGGTATAACTTCCCAATGTAATGTAATTATCAAAAGTTACTGTGTAAATATCACGACTTTTAACTGCTAATGGTAAAATAATTAGTAACTACTGTATAATATAGTTCCAAACATTTATATGTAGTCTAATATGAATGTGATCTGGTTCAAATGCTTTAACTAATTCTGCAATGCTAAAATAATCAGTATAAGTATAAACAAGAAAAGTTGAGTCATTGTAGCTCGTTAATTAGATCATATTAAATACATCACATTTGTACAAGTTTATGGCATATAGCTATATTTAGAAATATAATGAGAAGATGTATTGAAAGATTCGGTTAGAGTTGCATATCGAAACAACCTTCATGATGTGGATATTGGTCCATAAATACATAACATTCTTTTTGGGCGTACTTATATTGAATTGAAATATGAACTTAACGAGTCAAATTGTGAGTTGTGACAACTCAAACTTGTTGAGCTTGTTGAACTAAATTACGTCGTAGCAATCAAACATACACAACGTTACATAAAACTATTGAGGTAATCTATATATCCTCTTAGTAAAGAGTTTATTGAGGTCACAGAATATTGCAAGTAACTATGTAACTCGTACAAGGAGCCTAGCCGTATTATTGTTCTTTTAATGAATGTTTTCGCTCTAGACCCAGAACGTAGTTTACTTGAAAGTTGATATGGCTAGTTGCCCTAGAACGAGTATGCGAGTTGTGCACTAAGTGTATCTAGATTAAAATGTCACATTTAATCTTGGTCTTCTCATCCTATTTATTTTCCCTTCATCTTAAAATTGTATAAGCATTTCTTTAAACCCCATATGACTTCGTAAACCATCTTTTCTGAGAAAACTCAAGTAAAATGTCTTGCAGGTATACAGAATACTGTTACGAGCAGTTAGTGGTGGCTATCCATCATTATCGATCAGGCAAGCTTTTGAATACTGCATGCAGTATTTGTTGGTAACTACAAAAATCTAATAAACAAAGACCATACATAGTTAAGGGTTCAATTAATCAATCATGCTATTGACAAGGTTAACTTTGTTGTATTCATTTGTGGAAGAGTATTTTAGATTATCATACAAAAAGATTACAAGATGTATAACAAGCAAACGGTTACAAAAAGATTATCATACTTTTTGTTTGCCAGAACCAGCCCTTGTGTTTAGGCTACTAAGAATTGGTCCATGTTCAATTAACTATGAATCTATGAATCTATGATCATGGTGTGTAGGCTACTAAGAACCGGTCCAGGTTCAGTTACCACCGACTATGAGAGTATGAGTCTATGATCATGGTATGCCTACTGAACTAGGCCACTAGGGTCCTGGTTCAGTTACCTATGAGTCTATGATCATGGTGTGTAGGTTACTAAGAACCAGTCCAGGTTCAGTTACCACTGACTATGAGTCTATAATCGTGGTATGCCTCTGAACTAGGGTCCTGGTTCAGTCCAAGTTAGCCTACACACCGGAAGTTGATCATGTCAATGAATATAACAGATGACGAAAAGTGATGTGAATATATTGATAGGCATAATCCTTTAATAACAAATACAAATTTAAACCACCCTAGAATAAGATTGGTGAAATTAATAATAATATGAGGCACACATATCCTAGAATGTAGGAGCAGACAACATTCCAAGTTGATCTGTATACACTTAACAGTTAACACTACTAGAAAACTTGAAAGTTATCATAAGATTGTACCACACTTCTGTTGAACATCATCGTCATCGCAAACCAGCTTTTGTGCTAGATTCTTCACAGAAGTCAAGTTCGTTTCTCAATCAGGGTACGTGATGCACTTACTTTCTCCTTCACAGTCAGTTGTGGTTCTGCAACAACAAATATGATGTTATATGCTTCTTCCATTGTTATCAAGACAAAATAATTGATCCAAAACACCCAAAATCAAATATATATATATATATATATATATAGGTGGGTTAAAATAAGACTAATTTTCGTGAGAACGTAGGAAATCCTTCAAAATCACTTTTTAACTATCCGAAACACATTATTCTTCAAAAAAATTTCAATGATTACTATTAAAATAACTTTTGGAAGCTATGATATAAATATATATAAAAAATATTAACTTTTTTTCGAACTTTTTTACAGTCGTTACTGTTGTAGTTATTTAAGATAATCACAAAATATAACATGATAATCACATGTGATTATTTCCTAATATAATGTGATTATCATGTGTTCGAGATAATCACAAGATATTACATAATAATCACATATTATTCATGTGATTATCAAGTTATAAAATGTGATTATTGTGAATAAAAAATAATTAAAAAAATAATAAAACGTCGAAATATTTTTTATTTGAAAAATAGATTCTAAAAGTTATTTGAAAAAGAAGCTACGAAGAAAATTTTGTAAAATAACGTGGTTTGGATAGCTAAAAAGTGATTTTGAAGTGTTTCCTACGTTTCTCACGAAAATTAATCTTCTTATTTGAACCCACGAATATATATATATATATATATATATATATATATATATATATATATATATATATATATATATATATATGTGTGTGTGTGTGTGTGTGTGTGTGTGTGTGTTTCTTTATATCCAATTAAAAAAGGAGGCACGTTTGACTTTTGAGGTCAAACCCATAACTTTCCAAGTCTAGACTTTAACACAATATGCAGAAAGCACCTACAGTTATACAGCAGCAGTATCTTCTACATGGACCAAATGTAATTATCAACACTTTCACATAAATTTCTAGCATAAAAAACTACTATGTAATTACAAGTTGTTGAGCACAAAAGTCAAAGTGTTACTGAGTATAATTTCATAAGTTTGCAAATTACAAAAACAAACCTACCTCCAACATGAGTAACATATATAACAAGGGGATGCTAAATATCATATCATGCTTCAAAATCATCATCATTATACTTTATAAAGCTGAGAAATAAGCTTAATTCAAATACAAACTTACTAGATATAAGAGCCTTAGGTCTGGTCTTGAACAAAATACGCTGACGAATGATACCGATAACTTCCAATTCAACCCTGGATGACTTACAATCAACAACATCATCATTTTGGTCTATTTCCATATCAGATTCTATAACTTTTTTCTTCTTCAATACCAGTAATGGTTTCTTCAAAGGGATCTTTGAGCCAGTCAATTCGTGATAACCAACAGTAAAAGTATAATTTTCCTAAACCAATTAGAAACGAAATTCGGAATTTATTATAGCATCAAACTAATATGAAATCACAAGTGAGTATGCTTATTAATTTACCTGAGAAGAAGGTCGGCAAAGAACACCGATTTGAAGATTCTGTAAACGATCTTGAAAAGCTGATTGTACTTCGACTACACCTTGAACTTCAATGATTGCCCATTCGGGGCAATTTGATTCGCCGCAGCTGCACTTCAATTTTATTTCCATGTCGAATCTGATTCTTTTGTGTTTGAATTACGAAATGAGGGTTTGATTGTTTCCTAGGGTTTTGGTGTGTGTTTTATGTTTTAATTTGGGAATTCAATTCGGCGGGAAACCGGAAAATAAAAGAGAAAGAGAAATGGAGTCCCTTTTTGCACATCAACATCGGTAATTCGATATAACTTCCCAATGTAATATTGTAATGTATTATCAAAAGTTACTGTGTAAATATTTAACTGCTAATGGTAAAATAATTAGAAACTATAATATACGGAATGTAGTGTAGTATGAATGTGATTTAGTTCTAATGCTTTACCTAATTATGTAATGCAAAAATAATAAGTATAAACAAGAAAAAGTTGAGTCATTGTAGCTCTCCACACCTCGTTAATGATCATATTAAATACGTCACGTTTGTACAAGTTTACGGCGTTAACCATATTTAGAAATACTAGAAGAATACCCGCGTATTTCAGCGGATAACATTTTTCATTCAACGATAATGTTGTATCACGGATCAATTACGTTTGTTTGATGCATTTAAGGAGTTAGCAATATAGTATTTCAATTTGAAACTATAGCATGAACATGATCAATTGTAAATATTGAAAAATATAGTTTATATCGAATGTTTAATGTTTCACAAACTTCGTGTTTCACAATCATCAATTTTCAATTTGTGAACCAATTTATTGATTTTGTTTATATTAGATGTGATATGTTACAAAGTCTAAGTGTAATCGGGTACACATATATCTTGTATCGTTTAATTTGTGTTGGTTATACAAGTTATAAAAAATCATATATTTATGGGTTAAATATTTTGTAAGCTAAACTTTATGAAAAAATTTAATATATTTACATTTATAATTAATTGTATTGACTTTAAGTGCTTAGAAATTGATTAAGATATTTAAGCATCATAAAATTGTAATTTGTATAGTCCTATTTTTCAATGTATTACGATTTAGAGTGCAATCTCTTTATTAAGTAGGTTAAGCGCCTTCAAAACATATAAATAGAAGCTTCTTTTATTAGTCTAATAAGGATGTGGTTGATGATGATGGTTGAGCGGAGTAGGCGTTGGTGGTTTGTCAATAATGGTTGATAGAAGTACCTTAATGTCAAATTTGATGTGATTTGGCTACTATCAATTGTTGTATCGAGATTAATTTTAGAATAGTTAAATATGAGTTTTATATATAGGTTTTGCCAACGTGTGCCACGTGCATTTAATGAACCTGTAATTTCCTTTAATAACATAATTTGTAATTAATATATGCATAAAAAAGAAATTATTAGATTGAATAAATGAGTATTAAATCTAAATATTAATATTTAAGAAAATTTTGACTTCATTAAATGCATCTTAACGTGTGCCACAGAGCCACACGTTAGCAAAACCCTATAATTATTTTCAATAATAAGTTCAATATTTCTATAATTGAATAGTTACATATATTTCATATCATGAGTTGTTACTAAAATTTATTCGGTTTTACATTTGACAGATGCATATTTCATGGGAATTGATATATCCACCATCCATTTTGATAAATCCACCACAATTATGTATTCACAGATTGTACAGTACAACCTGTTAATGCATAATTATGGTAGATTTATCAAAATGGATGGTGGATTTATCATCACCCATATTTCATATCATGACTTACCAAATGTATTTGGAGCAATTGTCGGAATCTTTGAATCGTTAAATTCACATGGTATCTTAGATATTATGACTATTGATCGAGGGTAATATAGTAAATTGTATTCCTTTTTGAGGGGATTAAAACTAATGGTCAAAGTAGTTTATTATGTAGTATAGATGATGAGAAGACGTGTTGAAAGATTCGGCTAGAGTTGCACATCAAAACAACCTACATGATGTGAATATTTGTCCATAAATGCATACTCCGTAACATTCTTTTTAGGCGTACTTATATTGAATTGAAATATGAACTTAACGAGTCAACTTGCAACAACTCAAACTTGTTGAGTTTATAGAACTAAATTAAGTCGTAGCAATCAAACTTACACACCATTACAAAAAACTATCGAGGTAATCTTCTATATATCTTCTTATCAAAGAGTTTATTGAGGACAGAGAATATTTCAAGTAACTATGTAACTCGTACAAGGAGTCTAGCTGGATTATTGTTCTTTTATTGAATGTTTTCGCTCGACCCGAAACGTAGTTACTTGAAAGTTGAAACGGCTAGTTGCTCTAGAACGGCTATGCGAGTTGTACACCAAGTCTATCTAGATTAAAATGCCACATTTAATCTTGGTCTTCCCATCCTATATATTTTCCCTTCATCTTGAAATTGTATAAGCAATTCTTTAAACCCCATATGAATTCATAAACATCCTTGTAAGAAAACTCAAGTAAAATGTAATTGCATGTATACAGTATACTGTTACGAGCAGTTAGTTGTGGCTATCCATCATTATCGATCAGGCATGCTTGGTAACAAAAATCTACGGAGTAATAAACAAAAACCATAAACCCTAACCCCTAAACCCTAACCCCTAAACCCCAAACCCTAAACCCTAAACGCTTTATAAAACTATAAACCCTAAATCATACTAAACCCTAAACCCTGCTAAACCCTAACACTAAACCCTGCTAAACCCTAACACTAAACCCTGCTAAACCCTAACTCTAAACCCTAACCCTAAACCCTAAATCAAATGTATAATCAATCACTAACACATGTGTTACTAATATGTAAAACCCACCAAAAAATGAAAAAAAAAAAAAAAAAAAAGTTCGTCGGAAGTATGCCTTGATGGACGGCAAATCGAAGAGGATTAAACGCTGAAAAATATGGTGCAATTTTCATGATTTTTCGACTTGTCGTTTGTGAGATATTTAATTTTTAAAAACATGGATGAGAGAGAAAAAAGTGACACATGACATATTGTGGTTGGTTCCCCATTCTCACACAAAATAAATGGTCTCAGTTGAACTCTTCTCTATCATACAAAAAGGTTACAAGATGTATAACAAGTAAAAGGTTACAAACAGATTATCATACTTTTTGTTTGCCAGGACCAGCCCTTGTGTTTAGGCTACTAAGAATCGGTCCAGGTTCAGTTACCTATGAATCTATGATCATGGTGTGTACGCTACTAACAACCGGTCCAGGTTCAGTTACCACTGACTATGAGTCTATGATCGTGGTATGCCTAGTAAACTAGGGTCCTGGTTCAGTTACCTATGAGTCCATGATCATGGTGTGTAGTTACTAAGAACCGGTCCAGGTTCGGTTACCACTGAGTATGAGTCTATAATCGTGGTATGCCTACTGAACTAGGGTCCCGGTTTAGTCCAAGTTAGCCTACATCTAGGTCTGGTCGCATCTTTGTTTTTCAGACTATGAATGTGGTATGCATGGTACGTATGTCAAAACATACAACCAGGACATCGTCAACCACCATACACCGTTGGTGGCTCACATTTGATAAGCAAATCAAAAGTTGGCGCAAAAACTCCACATTATGAAAAACTAGGAACAAGTATGTTTATCTTAGTCATCGTTACTTAATACTTGACTATAGGAGTTATAAATCGTCCTTAAGATATGAAATTAAAAACCACGGCCACCCAACCAAACCCCACTCGGCCATCACCAAAACTCTACTCATCTTCACTGACTTTTGCTGCAGTTGAAGTTCCTTCTTTTTCCTCTGTAGCTTCTGTGGGCTCTGAAACATGAGCGGCAGTCATTGATGGTTCTTCCGCAGCTGGCTCAGCAGGTTCAGCTACAGTTGATCCCTCAGGTGCACCTTCGGGCTTCTTGATGGTTCCAACCTTGACATACTTGCTCATGAACTTGTATTCCCAATCTTGCAATGCATCAAGCTCAAACGCACCAAGACCAGAGATATCACTGGTTAAATCTTTCTCTTCAAATGACAATTTTGCAAGAGCTCTGCTAGCATCTTTTCCTGCAAACAATGCATATGGCCCACCTGGCCCATAGAACATCCTGAAAGAAAGTCCAGCTCATACCCATTAGTGAACCAATGAATAACATCAACACACTAATTAGAGGAAGGAACAAACGATAAAAGTGGGGATAATGGGTGGTGACGCAGGATGGGTAACAGGTGATAATGAAAAGAAAAAAAAAAAACAGTACCATGGGTTGAAACAGGGTGTGTTGATCGGCAAGCATTTTTTATTTCTTTTTTTGTCAATCTTTATAGCTTTTTTATAGATAAAACATAACCAAAACTACTCACTAAAGAAATATGGTAACAATATAACTTGTTAACAGAACAGCTTCAGAGGATGTATGCAATACATGAAAATGTTTATGTGGCCCATTAGTGATAAGATTTTTATTTGGCCCATTAGTGATTTAAAAAACCCCGTCGAAATTGGATAAGGCAAAGATTGGAGATGAATGGTAACAGGATGACCTATATTACCCAAAATGACGATACCAAAATTATAGTGCATAAAGTTTAGGTAGAGTCGGTAAATCGTGAAGATTGTAACACTACAACACACGTTAGTGATAAGATTTTTATTTGGCCCATTAGTGATTGAAAAAACCCCGTCGAAATTGGATAAGGCAAAGATTGGAGATGAATGGTAACAGGATGACTTATATTACCCAAAATGACGATACCAAAATTATAGTGCATAAAGTTTAGGTAGAGTCGGTAAATCGTGAAGATTGTAACACTACAACACACGTTAGGTAGATTTCTATTCCATTTGCATGATCCAGAAATGCGGTAGGTGAGAAGTAAACGTCACTTTTGTGTACATACTACATACAAACACTTAGATATGTATGCCAAGATTATTCACACAATAATCTGGTCATTTTGAAAAACCTGCACACGATAATCATCTCATACAAATCACTAAGCCAAGAAGAAGAATACTCGGAAATTACCACACACTAACTCTATAGAAAAAGTAACTAATACAAAGCTATTATTGTTGACTAATTATCGAAAAACAGCAGTAACCCTTAGATTTCACAAGGGTTGTGCTATGTTTTATTTTAGAGCAAATTAAAAAAATAATAACCTAATCAAATTAATTTTAACTTCACGAAGTCAATGATATGAACAGAGAAGAAAAAAGTGTATCTTCTTAATTAAAATTATAACAAAACAGCTGTAAATAACATCATGACAATGAATAAATTAAAATTCATATTTTCACCCAAAATCATATTCAAAACCCTACTTTCAGTTATAGCAGATATCCATATCAACATATCTTGTGACTCAAGCTAATAACATAAAGTTTTACTGCATCACATATATACTACTGTAATATACAAATCAAAAAGGCAAATATATTTTTTTTCTTCCTCTTTCCCCAAAAGGTGAAGCATAAAAAGGAAGAAAAAAAAGGGCATGCTAGTAATATTTTAAACCCTAGAAATCAACAATTTTTTTTAAAAAAAAATGAAAATTGAAAAAAACAAAAAAAGTCAAACAAGGTCAAAATTAGTATACCTGCTTTGTGAGACATCATAGATCTGACCTTTAATGGCCATAAGAAGCGGTTTTTCAGGATCGTTGCCGTCGTATGCTTTCAACTCATCTTCCGATATCTCACCGAGCTGAACCGGCGGTGGAAGCGGTTGAACATCTTCTTCTTCGAAAGGCCGTGGCCGGTACTGTGGAGTGTTATTGGATCCAAACAAAACGGAGACGATGTAATAGACGGCGATACCGGCGGCGATGACGGTGAAGAAGGTGTTGGGAGAGAGTCCGGTGTATGCGGTTATGGCTTCTTTTAGAGTCTCTACAAATTCAACTGCCATGATTCACGAGTTTTGTGTTTGATTGTTAAGAGATTTACTATTGTGTGTGTGTATGTGTGTGTGAGTGTGGGTATATATATTTTGCATTCATGCTTACCAAGTTTTTGTCGATTTCCAAGAAGTTTTCAGTAGGTGGAACCGTGGAAAATAAAAAGATATATGAAAATATACATGAAATGTTTTGTTTATTCTTAGAATTTTAGGTTGTGTTTAGTTGTGGAAAATTTTCCCCAATTTTTCATTTCCAATTTTCTAAAGAAAATCGTTCTCCAGAAAAGTGTTGAAAATTTAGAAAACGCATTCAAATGTTAGAAAAGTGGATTTTGGAAAACTAGTTATATCTTGGAAAATTTGGAAAAGTGTAGGGAAATTGTATAAAGGAAAATTTGGAAAAGTGTGGGGGAAGTGTTTTCCACCTCCAAGTTATATTTTGGAAATGTGGATTTTCCATTTTCTTGAAAAATTTTCTCAGAAAAATTCATTTTGAACGCGTTTTTCAGTTTTTCACTTTTCTTGGAAAAATTTTCTAGAAAACTCTCTCTTTTTTCCACAACTAAACACCCCCTTATATTTGCTACCAAATTTAATAATTGAGGTGATTTTAATTAATCTAATAGATTTGGTAGCGATAAAATAATATACAAGTTAATATATGTGAAGCTAAATAAAAGGGGTGTGATTAAAAATGTTTCAACTACGCAAAATGAAAAATCAATGTGACAAAAATCAACATGTCACATCAGCGTCACGTTAGCTTTTTGAAAAATTGACAGAAAATTTACAGACCTTTGTCATCAGTGATCCGTCACTTCATTTTTTTAGGGACCCACTGACTAATTAAATAAATATTTAAAACACAATAATTAAAATAAAAACACAATTCATTAAAATAAAAACATTACAATAATTAATAATTAAATTAAATAAAACATTATAATAATTAAATAAAAACACTGAAAATTAAAAAAAGTAGTCTAATCCAAGCTCGATTCTTCAGCTTCGTTTGCGTCTTGGGCTTCGTCTGAGTCTTGTCCTCCATACTTGTCTTCATATTGTGTTACCACTTCTTTCCGAGCGCTTTTGATCATTTTGAGTTCCTTTTTAGAGGCAAACTTTGGAATTTTTTTACAAAGAAAACTCAAGGTTTTGTAAGTCGCTTTTTTCATATTGTTCTCGGTAATTGTTGCTATTTTTTTTTGTTGCAACAGAGCGGTATTCTTAGCGGCTTCAAGGGTTTCAAGTTTTTGGAATGAACACTTCTTGAAGAGGAACCGACGTCCGGTGAAGCTGTACTTTTGACCGACTTTCGACCCGGTGGACGGCGAATTTGGTCGTCTTGCAACAACCTTGTCATATTTGTTTCAAGAGACTATTGATCGGGACATCTTCCGCTTCAAGATCGGTGGGTTCCGGTTGGAATGTATGTTGGTCACCCATTACGCCCGGCTCGGTATATAATTTTGGGTAATGTTTTAGCACATTCCAACATGATTCGTAAATGAATTTACGATTTTGCATTTGTTGCCTAAAATCATTTCGGGCCGCATTTAAAACGTCTTCTTCTCTGGCACCGCTTTGAGGGCAAATCTCGTCATATTGTTTGAAGAGGGCTTGAAATATTTTTACGTCATGTGAAATTTTATTCCACTTGCCGGTAAGTTGATTAAGGTTACGTTTTAGGGGTACACAAGAATTGTAACCTTTGTGGACTTTTCTCCAAAAAGACTCATTTGATTGCGACTTTCCTTGAACGCAATTTTTCGAACAGTGTATCCAACGTTCGGCCAAAATTCTCACATCCTCGTCTGTCCATCTAATTTGAACCCTTTTTTTCCTTTTTTGTCTTCGCATTGGGTCTCAGTTTCGGGTTTGGCCTCGTCCGAACTTTCTACTAAATTTTGTGTTTCGAGTACGTTGAATATTGGGTGTTGGTAATTGGGATTGGGTGTGTTTGCAGAATAATGTGAAAATTGATAATTTGGGTTGGATGTGTTTGGTGTAAATTGGGTGGTTGTTGAAAATTGTGGGTATGGTGGTGACTATTGTGGGTTTTGCGGAAATTGTGTGTTTGGTAAAAATTGTGGGCTTTGGTACCACCCTTAAAATTGGTAATTGTTTCGAGGATCATCGGGTGCAAGTTGGTAAGGATTTGCAATGGGTGCGAAACTTGCATATCCCGTAGATGTGGATTGATAGTTTGTTTGAGCAGAGGATGAACCTGTGGGTGAAATTGGGTTTGGTACCCGATTGTTCACCAAATTTTGCCACGTATGTTTCGCTACATTTTGTTGATCTTTCCTTTTATTTTTGGATTTCGACTTCTTGTTTTTAGACATTTTGTGAGAGTTTTTGTGTTTGAAATGAAGGTTTATGGAATGTGTTAAAGTTGTGTGAATCGGAGTGTATGAAATGGTTAAAACTTAAAAATAGTGAATATTTATTGTGTATGAAATGTGGAAAAGAAATTAGGATTGTAGTGAATTGTTGTGTGAAAAATGAAATGTGTATTTATAGTGAAAAAGTGGTTTTATTAAGAAAATAAATATAAAGGGTAAAAAAAGGGACCATTGGGGTTTAATTTGTTATTTGTTTTTATTCAACGACTCAAATCGCTCGCGGGACCCACAGAACCAAACCGACCGCACGTCAATATTCCGATGGAAAAAATCGACGGATCGAACCGACAGGCCGGTGCCATCGGTGTCGGTTTAAACTGACAGAAAGAGCCGGCCTCTGTTGGGAGAGATCTAAAACAAACGGGGCTAGTTTTTTTTTTTTTTTTTTTAGGAAAATGTATTATAATAAATGCTTATCATTCACCCTTATAATTTGTTTAAGCATTTTCTACATTACCTTACAATTTCAAATAACTCTGATGACATAAATACCCCTATATCTGATAATATTGACTAAACTAACATTTCCTAACTATAGAAACTACCAACAATATATTCATCAATAATAAATACTTTTGTAAAAATTACCACTTCTTTATTTTTACATAACATTAGTCTTAAAATTCATGTTCATATAATTATTAGCAAAACTTAAAAGACTTTAGAAAGTAAATTTATAAGGTGTACATATAAAAACAATATTCAAACATAAATAAAATACTTTTTGAACATTGTTAATATCTTCACTGCCGCAATGCGTGGGTGCCCTTCTAGTATTTATAGTATAGAAACATTAAGTTTTTTCGTTTTTAATATGCAGCGAAATGCTATTAAGGTGATTATCAATTCTTTAGTTCTTAAAATTTTCTTAATGAGTGGTCTAACTATCATTTTTTAACATATAAAATTTTATTTTTTGTTAAAAAAAAAAAAAAAAAAAAAAAAAAAGATTGGGCTCGGTACTACTAGCATCACCCCAAATGTTACCAAACAATAGGGCACCAACTGAAAACTTCACTTGTTCGTAAAAAAATCCGATTGTAAACTAATAGTTGACCGGAGAAAATGGGCGGAGGAGGTGAACATCACGGCGACGGCCATGGAGGTGATTTCAGGAGCAAGGTTTGGACTATGAGTGGTGGTCCCAACTGTCGCCCTTTACACTGGAAACGCAACACAGCTATCGCTATGGCTGGTATCTTCCTCGTTTGCATCCCAATCGCCATGACATCGGCCAAGCTTGAGGTCTGTTCATCTTCTTATTTATTTATACAGATCATCTCTTTCGTTAATCTTAAATGTTTTGCCCTAATTTTGATAATCATTTCGGTAGTTACAATGTCTGAGATCTGGATTAGAGCATACTTTAGGGTTTGAATCGACATTTTAGGGTTTGAAGTCACACGTGATTCCGGTATATTGCAGTTTATTTTACTTTGCTTAGGTTGATAACTGTAGTTATAAGATATGAAGAATGAGGTAAGAAGTGGCTGTGAAATAAGAGAAAGTGATCCTATTGATAGATGTGATCACATAATTCTGATTGTAAAGTCGCTATTGTGATAAATGTAAACCGTAAAGCTGATCGTGTAAAATGTTTCATCTAGGTTTTATTTCATATTAAGGATTTGATCTGTGTATGGGTAATGTATAAATGCTACTGTAGATTTAGTTATATGCACAATATGAAAGTTTGCCTGTGTCAAGGGGAACAATGGCTATGTGTTGAGTTGCATCGTTTTTTCAAACTGAACAAGTAAGTGCATCGCATGGTGTTTTAGTGAATGCTTTAACTTGCGGTCAGTGACAGTTGAAGGAAACTCAATAACGATAACTCAGCTTGGAAGTGCGACTCATATAAAGTTCATTTCTTATATCCTAGGTCGTTGACCTTTTGTATGTCTAATCCAGAGTTTATCCTTGCAAAAATGAGTAGGCTTGGCACTTCAGAGCAGACCTTTTTTAAGCTTGATATTATACTATGCTATCTAGAATGATCATAAATTTGATATCATTTTCATCATTAAACATACTAAGCGCTATAATGATATGACTTGTTTTCTTATAATTGTATGCACTGTAGAGTGTAGACAGCTTCTTACCTGTTCAGACGCTTGGTCAGTGGCCACTATTTTTCCGTTTCAAATAGATCTTAACCAAATATGCTATAAACATTTATATGTTTGAGAAGCCAGGAAACGAGCAACCCAACTGTTGTTGAAGCTTAATAATGCTAGCATATTATTACCTGTTAGAAGTTGCATATTACATTCATCTAATCTGTATTTTATTTGCATACTCTAATTCTGTCCATATATCTGTATTGCAGCAACGACCACATATGCCTGTACGCCCAGTTCCATCACAGATTTGGTGCAAGAATTTTGGGAACAAAGAGTATTGAGGTTGCATTAGTTTTTCCATCAGAACAATACAAGACTTTGTGAGGCAAAATATGCTTGCCTTTTTATGAAAATCATCAGGGTTATGCTGCTTTTTCCTTGTGTTACTACATATAAATATGCTACTGCTATTTTGGTGGAATATGTTCAATTCAATAAGAAAGACTTGTGCTTGCCCCGTTTTGTTTTGATTTTTGTTACTAAGCATGACTTATAAGTACATCATTTTTCATTGCTGGCTTTGTTAAGTTATTTCCAGTTTGTGCAATTTACTTTTATGCTGAATTACAGTATTACACAAATACAGAGTCGCCACCCTTATGAGGTCCCAGAGCTGACACCTGACTCTTTCAGCATGATTGTAAAACGTTCTACGTTTCAAAAATAAATTGTTCTTATTATAAGCATAAGGTAAAGAGAACTGCTGGACTTTGTACTTGATAGATATGTGATCATTGCCCCGCCAAGTTATACTTGTATAAGTGTGCTATGTTAGTGCCATTTAATGTTGGAAGATCAGAGTTCAATACCTAATCCCCTCCATCTATCGTGTTTCACATTATTGAAAACCAGAATTGGGAGCAAGTTCTAGAATCTAGTATGAACTGTAATTCACTCCTGCAATAAAAACTCTTGCAATGAGTTTGCAAACCAAAAAGTGGGGTTCTGATGCAGTCTTGGTGTTATGTGGCAAGATGCCTACAATTGACTATATTCTGAAGTGAGGGGTTGCAGTTCAACTTTGACCAATTGCTTTTTCTAGTTTTGTTTGGCTCCGAATTACATCGGTGCTCAGTACTATTGCTTTCCCAGTTGTCTATGATTATTGGGCTTTGAGCTTTACCAAGATCCTCGTAATGGTGCTGTAATCCGTTTGTTCTGATTCTTATTACATTCCTGACTCCATTTTCAGATAATCATCTACCAGCCAGCTTTTATTGAGAAAATAGCACATCCTCATCTATGAAGGAGGTTCTTAGCTCAACCATGTACTCAAAACCTCGAACTCAATCTCATGACTCAAAAGTACGTTTTCAGAGAAAACGAAATGCAATGAAAATTCTCTCCTTTCATTACTCCTCTCAACCTATTCTTGGACCGAAATATTTTCTTCCAGTCTATTGCTGTATAACCTGTATTTGATAAAGATGCCAAAGGCCACTTTGCCTTTCATATACAGTACCACTCTTTTCACTTGTTCAGCAGATTGTACAACTTTAGCTTATCAACATTTGCCAAAAAGTATGATTAAATCTTATGAAAGCTTTTCTTTGTTAAGGTTCCTCGAGTGCACAAGACATTAAAAGTTTAGTTAAGTCAAAGAAATCTAGTTATTCCCAAGTTAAGGGTCCTACTCATGATCTAGACTTATTTTTCCAAACCAGTGTGCTTCTATTCAAGATTTTATTAGAATTTGCCAATGCATGATGAAACCATCAAGCAAACCTTAACTTTTCGTGTTTCTAGAAACTGCGTCTAGATATGGTCAATTTTATCAGCGTAGGCAACTTGGCATAGCATTTCTAAGTATTGGTTCAGTGTGATTTGAGATCAGTTGATTTAAATATATAAAATATTAATATCTAATATTTTTGGGGAAAAAATAAAGCAACTCATGCAATTTATAGTTAAAAAAAAGGGGATCATTACCATAGCGTTAGCTTTACAAGATCATACGGAGAAAAGGTATCAATGATCTCACCCACGAATCCAAAAAGGGTGAAAACTGATGTCGCCTCTTGCCATACTGATAATATGTTGATGTCCACCTCTACCGTATTAGACAATTTACAGAGCATTTACTTTACATGGGGAACCTGGATCTTTACATGGCTAAACCATTTAAAAAATTACAATAAGCCGCTGCATATCCTCAGCCAGCAAAGGCACATCGTCTCATTAAGCAATTAGTTTCTTCATCTACAACCATCAATGTTTTGAACATGATTCTGACCATTTTCGCACGCACAACTGAAAACAACCGACAAGATATGAACAACATAAAAGTACCCCGTGGGAATACATAAATGATATAAACAAACACCTAAATTTCTTTTCGTATTTGACTTTAACTTCGCTGTTTATTATAATGATTTGTTGTTCATCTAGAAAGCACAAGATAGGGATGTACTAAAAGAAAGTGATCAGTGTGAGTGAAGTGCCAACCTAGTTTGTTTACCTATTCCTCAACTCAAGCGCAAGACTTTTAGCATGCATTAAATACTGGTAGCTATCTGCAGGATCAACATTTTCTGACAAAGCCAAATTCAAGTTTGAAAGCATTCCTTTGAATTCTTTCAAAGCCTTTGCGTCTAGCAATTCATCTGATTCTTGTAAAATCTTCTGTGCCAACTTATTTTTACGTCTGTTCCTCACGGCTTCTTCCAGTTTCATTGCCATCACACTGGCTCGATTTATACATGAGAAAGGCAGCTGTAACATAGCACGCATTCAAAATTTACCAATACCAAGTAAATTCAGCTCCTGGATAGTACTAAAACTAATATGAAGTTTAACTTCGACCGCGCTGGATAGTTGATATCAATTTTGTTACGAATTAAAAAGATTCTCCGGTCATTATATATGTAGAGAAGTCTAAACATAGTAGTCAAACTTTTGAAACAAATATATTTAGAGGAAGAAGCATTTGAAGTACATGTCGCAATTCAACATAATTAGCTAAAAATGGGTGTTTTTTTTTCTTTGACAAGAAAATGGGCCGCTTTGATTGCTTTATCTACAACGTGTAGGAACAGTTAAACTATGAAGCCTGGCCACAGGAACTGGTCAAATGGGTCAAAAGGTTGAAAGTAACCCAAGGCGTTTTCAAATGCTTAGAGCCTGCTAAATTGCTTTTTATTAACAATAGTTATTCATAAAATAGAATAAAATAAATATAATGGACAAGAATATTGTGTGAATAATGTGAGCCGTGTTAGAAAATGACTTGTTTTGACCTTACCGAGTTTTAACCCGTTACCCAACCCCGTAAACCCATTCTATATGCCCATTTTGCCACTCCTAGCTTGAAGTCTATAAATAATTTTTAAGCAAAAGACTTCCCTACAACTAGAAGCTTAGTGGTCAAGGAAATCTGTGTATGTGATACAATGGAGGATCTAGATTTCTCAACATGAGTATGCATATCCTGATAGAATCCTTTCTTTTCTGGATGCCCTACAATAATACCTTTTTCTTATAGTATGAAAACTTAAATTCTTATACTAAATATCCACCTACATACCCCTTGGATTCATAGATCCTCCCATGGGGATACCGCGATTAGTATCATCTCATACTGAGTGATACCTCAAATACTATGAAACTTATATAATTATGAACAAGATTACGTATTTCCTGGACATAGTTGGATAGTTCGTCAAAAAAATTGTCCCTACGTAATAGTGCGAAATTAATGAAACTTTTACCCCGAGAAAAAGGCAGAAGTCAACTAACCTGTGCAAGCTGCGCGACTTTAAATCCAAAGCTCCTTTCTGACACACCAGAAACAAGCTTATAAAGGTAAACAACATCTTCATAGTCACAATTCTCACCATTTGAGTTCATTGTGTGTTCATCCTTCTGTGATGTTAGATAGGAAACATGATACGACCCAACATGGCCATTCAACCCTTTTGTCATATTGACTATCTCTGGGTAATGAGTGACAAACAACACCATGCATCTTTTATGCTCTAACAAGTAGTGTAACGTAGCATAAGCAATTGCTACTCCATCATGTGTGCTTGTGCCCCTCCCGAGCTCATCAAGAATGACTAGAGAGTGGCCCGTGCAATTATCAAGTATATGTGAAGCCTCACTCAATTCCTCCAAAAATGTGCTTCTTCCTTGTTGGATGCTATCAGACGCTCCCATTCTTGTGTAGATGCCATCTAACACATGCAGTTTTACTGATGACGCCGGTACATAGGAGCCAATCTAAAGGAACATCAATTTAGTTACCATTTTCTACTTCCAATTCTAAAAACTATAGCGGTGATAAGATGTGCATTTTGAAAGACATTATTGGACATTAAAATGATAATATGATGATTAACTATAGGACAACCGACAACGGACTGTGGAAGACCATGTTTTGATATGCATCGGTTGTTTAAAGTTGTGATAATGACATAATCACATGTTTTATTGCATAACAACTTCTAACTCTTAAAGAAAATATATCAAAAAAAAAAAAAAAGTAAAAAAGAAAAAAAAAACATTGGTATGTTTCGTGAAACGAGTTTAAAGACTGATTATCAGTTTTGCTGAATAATCATATCATCGAAAGCATCACTTCTATCAAATTAAGAACTAATTATTCAGATAATTAGTTCAAAAAAGCAAATCAAACACACCATACACTAGATTATGTAGATATTTTAACAAGTAAATTTGACTTAATTAGCAACAGCTATATATTGCCAAATTACCTGTGCCATGATAGCAAGGAGAGCCACTTGTCGTATATAACAACTCTTTCCACCCATATTTGGTCCTGTAACAATCTGACAATACTCCCCGTTTGCATGCAAATTTGTATCATTTGGAACAAAACTATCTTGTAATATACTCTCCATGACCTGCTCATGCTTGACAATGTAAGCATTATGCAAAAATAGCCATCAACAGCTTAAATGAAAGTATATTACGTACCGGATGGCGCCCTGATGATACAGAAATCTGAACAGGTTCATTATCATCAACAAAAACTGGTCGGACATAGTCCTGAGAGAGCAAGAGAGGTGGATGGAGTTGGCAGATAAATGGGAACTTGAACCATCAAACTTAGAGGTAGAAAATTGGTCCACTTGGGTAATGGGTCAAACAAGTACTTATTCGGACTGAAACAGGCCGTGTCGGTTTCGATTGACCCAAATAACAACATTTTTAAACTTCTATTAGACTATTAAAGATTAGCACATCAGACAAAATAACGAAAACTATTGTATTTCAATAATACTATAATCATTTGCTCAAAATGCACTTTTGGTGACTTTTGACCTGTTCCCTTATAAACTTATCATTTTTATTTAACTCGTTTGACCCGTTAAGGAAAAAACATATCATAAATCAACAAATTTAAAAGTAAATGAGTTGAAATTGCCACATATAAATTGATATCATGAACTAATCAGAGACTAAAAACCTTGGTTTTTGCAAGACGAGCTAGAGAATGTAGGCAATCCAAGGCTGCTAGTGCTTGAACAACACCTTGGAACTCAGAATAGTATCTGCCAAATTCGTTTAAAAAGTTATGCCAAGCTGAGCGACAGACAAGAAGTAGCTCTTCATTTGCCAAAGATAGGTGATCTAATGCCTTCAATACTTCCGGTGCATGATAGCGTATTGCCTTTTTAGTACTGTTGACCTTCACCCAATCTGAAGGCACCTTTACATCTAGCGGCAACTGCAGTTAATACTATAACAATTAGTAAGAGACAGGTATATATAATAAAACACTTAAAACATCAAAGACAGATAGTAGTGCATGTTAGAAGCAAATATAAGCCTAAAACTTGGAAGTATTTTGAGATAACTTATGGGTATGTTCAGTAAAACTGTATGGTTTAGCATTGTATGAATAAGAAGACGATACTTGCTGAAATCCTGAATGAAGAAAGACTGTTTAATCGGAATTGTTGCTTGCTCTTAATGACGGATTACTACTTTTTATATGAAATGCACTAAATAGTATAGCAAGTTACAAGCAAATTTTAGCTTACAAGATAAATATTATTTATAGACATATAAACTGATTTGAGACAAGCGGGGCCTTTGAACTAAACCAATTAATCACCTCTATCAAATGTGTCATTCCTGACACACTCATGAACTCCAAATTCTGATTTTTCAGTTGTTTGCGGTATAAACCAATCAATAACTCTAACTTCTCCATAGCCTGCTTCACTTTAGTCCTTGCTGTAGCGATCTGCTCATCATAAAAAATAACAAACTATAGAAAGGCAAGGTATGACTAAGTGTATATATTACATTTTTTAGCATAATTAATATGAAGGACCTCTTCAAACTGTCCTTCAGAAACAATAAACAGGTTGGAAAGATCACGCTGCTCAGCAGCTTCCTTTTTCAAGGCAGACAGCAGCTTCGTTGCAGTAGAGATTATGCTGGATGATGATGCAGTCAAAATCAACCTTCTTAGCAGTGGAGAATTGATGATTTTGTCTTGCACGTGGTCAATGTTATCATCTTCTTCCACTTGAAGCTGCTGAAGCTGTTTCCCAGACACTAAGATTGCTTCAATTACTGCTATGAACTGTCATAAAATACCAAATAATATGTTAAATTTTCCAGTTTGTAAAGCAGAACAATTTTGGTTTTATTTTGCATCCAATGTGAGTCCCATGGGTAAGTTTAAAAAACTTTTCTGATGAGAACGGGTCAAGTGGGTTTTCGCTTTTCACCCATACTAAAAATTAACCATTTTGACCCTAACCAGTTACCCAACCGCCCAGCTTCCACCACTAACACACAATAGATTCGTCACCTCTGATGCTGTGGCAGTTCGATGAAAAATTCTTGTGATTCCACGTTGGATATCAGGTAATTTTCCTAAATTTGTCAGAACTGAAGTGAGCGATCGATGAAGTTTGGGGCTAAAAGCAACACCATCTCTTCCACCAGAAACATTATAAGAACCCATTGATTCAAGAATCTCAGAAATAGCATCAAGACGAGCATTGACCATGTTTCTGTCACGTAAAGGATGACTCACCTAATTCATGAGGTGAAGCCCAATTAGCAAACAATGGCTTACACACACATACAAACACAATCTACTATGGTAATGATGATAGTGATAAAAGAACAGATTATACCCAATGCCTGAGAAGCCTTGAACCACAAGCGGTAAGAGTGTGATTCATACATTCAAGCAAGGAACCAGACTCGGATCCATTGTTGTTGTTCTTCAAAACCTATAAGTGCGTTTAACCCGTTAATTCACATTAATTAATTAACTATATTGCACCAGACCATATATGGAATTTTGGATATTGTATGACAAATTCGATGAAAACATATAGCAATTCCCAACAGTAATGATAAGCATTTATAGTCGAAGGTAAACTCTACTACAAAATTCATATCTAGTAATACAACTCGGTATGACATTGCACATACGATAGTATAAAATACCTCTAACTGTTGCATAGCATTGGCTGAAAGGGTCATCTCCACATTGTTAGAGAAAGGCCGAAATGAAGCTCCCAAGCACAGAATCCTTTCGAAACCAAATTGCTTTAGATGATCGATGGTTAAAGCTAACGCCTGGACAGCCAAATCAGGCATGCCCATTATTGCCTATATATTTAAGATAAAAAAAATAAGTAAGTTATAGACACAATTTCCAAAAGCAGCATACGAGTACATGCAAAGCACACATATCCATTTATAGAGCAAGTATGCCTAAGCCATCTCCTTCTATTTCTTTCTATTTGCTATCTTGTTATCCTCCTTTATTAAAATTCTGTTAGCTTAAATGAAAGGAAACATAGTTACCATGTACCTCATAAAGGAAAATAAGTAGAAACGCACCTCAATTGCCACTTGACATTTTGTTTTTCCCTTTAACTCCACATTTTTTCCAGGAGGGGAATCATCTAAAATGCTATCTCCCGACTCATCAAAGGTAGACAGTACTTCAGCAAGTGCACCACCATCTTTATAGCGCTCTCGAGAGACACGTTCTACCCGCACATTTGAGGCAGGACCAGCATATCCTACTAAAAACTACACATCGAGTATATGGTCCTTAAACTAAAAATCGAAAGGAAACCAATATACTAAGAGAAATGCTACACTTAAAATTTTTAACACAATGATGTGGCCCATGAGTTAGACCCACCAAAATTCACTTCATGTTTCTTTCTCTACATATTATTGGTACAAGTCATTTTGCATACAACTTTTTGTAAATATTTTGTAAGTGTATCATTGATTCATTTCTCATTAAACAATTATAACAAAGATTTTCAATTTATAAAAACGAAATTTTCAGTTAATCATAAAAACTGTTTTTGCAATGTTGAAGAATGAAGAGCATAGCATGGTGATTCAATTTTGACCTTACATAGTAGAGGTGTCAAAATAGGCAGGTTGGGAAACAAGTCAAAATGGTTATCTTATTGTACAAATCATGTCGAATTGGCATGATTCACCTTTTGCCTAAAACTTGGACTGATTTAGATGCTATTATGCTTCAGGAATATGTTATTGCATCGTCTGACTCTTTTGGCCCATTTCCTTTTAAGCTTTTTTCATTTCACCTGTTAGAGAGAAAACACTACCCAGACTGACCCACATATTTAATTTCCAAGCAGAGGTCAAGTGATATAATCTTTTAACATGTAGATCCAGATAATGTTATCAAAACTTGAAAAGGTTACTACTCCGTAACAAATAAGTGTCATCAATTATTAAACTAAGTTATTCAATTTGAGATTTATCGAGTCAAAACTACCTTCTCTGTTAACTTAGATAACGGATCAGCAAGAAGCAATTCAGCAGGATTCAAGCTCAATATCTTAGCCTCGAGCCCATTCCTCAACAAATTATCATCAAACTCACCATAAATAACGTCTCCAGTCGAAATCTCAACAGCCACCATACCAATTTTCACATCAAACCCACCTTCACCACCACTCTCTATCTCATTCTCAACGACACAAACCAAATAATTAATACATGACCCACACCCTTCCTCATCCCCACCCACATCCTCAGAAGCTTCCAACGTCGCTTTCGTATACAACGCCGATAACCCACGACAAAATGGGCCCATCTTATTTGATCCATGAGCCTTAATTGTCGCGGTTTCCGTCTGTTTAACAACACCAACTTTATACCCTGCACTAACCAACCTCCTTACATAAACGTTTAATCTAAAAGTGGGTACACTAGCAGTCAAAAAATTATGATCCATATGTGCATATATACCTAAAACCCTAGCAGCATTTTCAGCATCTTCACCAAAAAATCGAAACTTGTAACCAACTTCAATCATCAAAAGCACATCTTTATACTTAGATTTTAGTTCAACTACCTGAATCTCTAATGGGGTGTATTTAATCTTAGGATTCAATGAAACTTTATTACATAAATTGGAAACATTTTGTAAATCTTGATCATTAGAAGGCTCTAGAAGTTTGCTTACAAATTTTTGGTGAAGAGTAGGGTTTTTAGATGGTTCAGGAAAATCGGAATTGGAGGGTAATTTGGGGATTTTTTTGGTCGGAGATATGAGGTCAGAGGTACGGCGGCGTTTCGAAGGGGAGAAGGTGACGGTGGCGGTGATTTTTGGGAACGGTGATTGAGACGGCGGTGGAGGTGGCGGTGGAGATGAGGGTTTAGGTTTGGGAGCGAAGAAACGAGAAATGATTTGTTGCTTTTGTTTCCCCATGACGGTGTCACGGTGGCAATGCGATGGTTATGACGGTGGTGGGGGGTTTATAGGGTTTTTATGTAAAGGCGGTTGGGAGGATGTATTGGCGCGCTTTTTGCTTTCCTGAATTTATTTTCTTTTCGTTTCTGTGGTTTTCTCTCCCCTTCTTATCATTGATTGCAAAACTAGTTTTTTTTTTTTTTTTTTTCGAAAATTGAAAGTTTGTATTAATAATAGATCTGAAATCTGAAATTATCTAAATAAACCTACAACTGAAGGAGGCAAGAAGCCTCCATATTGATAATAATGATACTACATATATTGACTCTACATTTGAAACTACAATGACATTGAACACTTTATCTTGAAAGTTTGAAACATTGACTTCTACTTGAGGTTGAACCCATTTGACTTCAGAACTTGATGCTAACCTTGAATATGAACTTTGAATAATTGATAATGATCTTAAAAAAACCTGAAACCATGAAGAAATCTAATGCAATTCTACTTGTTTTATACAAGATGTAAAATCATCCCAAAAACCTTAACATCAACTAAACAAAACAACTGCAAAAAAAGTGATGTAACTAAAAATAAAAAATTCCAAACCAAATCAACGTTTTTGAAACCCCAACTACCTCTAGCGTAAACCACAAAATATGGGTGAAAACACCACTAAGATCACGAAGCGACCAATTGCAAAGAATAGAGCTGCGATTAAACAATAGACCAAGGAAACAACATTGAGAGTGGCCATTGACGGTCACGATGAACATGGTTAAACAGTGGCGGTTGCAACGCGGTGGTAAAGAAAGGATACTGCAAATGAACATGATATGGGAAGGCGAAACGCTTGAAAACGTCTACCACCACAAAGATAGAAGTAATTTGTAACATTCTCCTTACTGGTCTGGTAATTTCTTACTTTAAATTGATTATTTAAATGTGTTATAAATTATTTGATATTATTTGTTGATTATGAAACTTAAGTAAATAGGTCAATTGACTTATTGTGAATAGCGAAATATTACTTGTTTTAAACTGTTACAATTGACGGTAAAATAAAATATAGTTCGCGCAAAATGATATTAGGTTCCAGACAATAGATTTAGAAGGAGACTTAAATTAATTAAGTGTTATGTCGGCTTGATGAGTGAACCGACTTCATTTCCTAAACTTTCCCAAAATTCCTTTCTTTCCCTCTAGTGCACCTACTACAAGCATATTAAGAACTATAAACAAGAAATTGAAGTGTGGTTTTGAATTTGATTTGATTTTGGCATCATCATCATCATCATCATCTTGTTCCTTTTCACTTGAGTGTAAGTATTCTTGCTCAATTATCATTAAACTTGGTTTTGGTTGAAATTTAGGTAGCAATGATATGAGTATGAATTGATATACTATTTGAAATTGAATGGTGATATTGATATTACATGATACAAATAAACCCTACTTGATTGATTGATTCTTTAATCTTTGAATGATTAAATTGTTAGGGTTAGAATTAGGAATATGAAATTGAAGTGAAATGAAAGGTTATTGTTGTTTGATGTAACTTGATGCTATAGTATGTTTATAGTTGATAGTTAATGAGTTTAATCGAATTAGAAAACTGAGTTGTAGTGTTTTTGAGGTTGAATTCGGGTTAAGTTTGTGCAGAAAAGTTGCAGGTCATTTTCTACTTGATTACGCGATCCCAGCACTTGTTTTCGGATCGCGTAAGTCAGTTGAATTTCATCATAGTCGAGATTGGTTATGGTTACGCGATCCAGCTCAGATTTTCAGGATCGCGTAAGCTAGTGCAATCTGGTTACAGAATGTTTTAAACTGAGTTACGCGATCCATCTCAGAGTTTCAGGATCGCGTATGCAAGAGTAAATTTGAATATTTGGGTCGAAATGATAATTGATGGATTAGTAATAATGATATGATATAATAATCCATTGTAATTAGTAAATAACTATAAAAGATGAATTTCTATGACTTGATTAGGATTATTAGCTTAATGTTACATTTGTCATGAGTTATATGATTATGAACCAAGTTGCTAATTTTTATTGTGCTGTGTTTTCTATAGCACCCCTCATTTTGATAAACCATTATAATAACGAATTTTAACTCGGAAGCGTAGGTCTGAATATAATATACAAAATGTACATAACTTTTTTGTGATACACGTCAAATTAGGACTAGTGATTAGTGCCTAATCAATTTTAATACATGTAATTAGTTCTGAGTTAGGCTAATTAATGTATCAATATATATATATTGTTTAATATATACAATTATGCGATTTGATTAAATCGTACAAGTTTCAAATCGAATGTAATTCGGTTCAATTAAACACGGACGTTGGTGAACAATTTTATTTAATAATATAACATTATATAATAACGCTATTATATCCAAAATATAATTTTATAATATTTCGTACACAAATCGTATTGTACAAACAGTGACTACGCGATTAGAATACTAAACGCGCAAACAAAGCAAAACAAATTAAAGTTATACTTTATAACACCAATATTAAGTATTTTGATAAAATACTTCAACCAAATTATCGAGAAATTATTCGTAATTTAAAATATATATTTAAACGTATTAAATAATTATTTAACGTTTAAATAATCGGGAAGACGAACACCGCACGGAGCGCAAACACGGAGGACCAAAAATCAGAAAAAAGGGGTGAGGTCACCACCTCCCCACCCCATTTCCCTCACTTTCTCTTTTTCTCTCATTTTCTCTCTAAACTAAACCACACCACCACCATCTAAATTCAACAAAAACTAACATCAAACATCATCAATCTATCAAGCTCGTTTGGAATAAAAGAACCACCTCGACACGATCTACATTTCTATCTTCCCGGATTCTCACGGCGTTACCGCGTAAGTTTCCGACAAAATCTCGAAACCCTTTGATTTGGTATATTTTCGTTTGTTTATTGTTTTTCCATGCTCAAAATGTCCAAATATGTAAAAGATTTGGGTCGAAAGGTGGCCGGAAAACTCATTTTCGGCTCAAAATCCGGCGAACAGTCTTAAGTGTCGCTAGTGTGCCAAAAACAGGGCTAGCGACACTAGCTAAGTGTCGCTATGCCAAGTGTCGCCCTTATAGCGACACTACTTAAGTGTCGCTGAATTACTTAATCAGATTTATATTAGCGACACTCCCTTAGTGACGTCAAAATTTAGAAGTGTCGCCCATAGCGACACTAATCAAGTGTCGCCAATCAAATGAAAATCAGAAATCTAGCGACACTCACCTAGTGTCACCTATAGCGACACTAGCCCAGTGTCGCCAAAAAACAGGAAGTTGACAAATTATTTTCATCCTAAGTGTCGAACTTGTACAACCTCAACCACTTATACGATACGACTTCTAAAACACTTTGGGATACATATTTAAGTATAACACTTCAAAAACATAATAATAATATCGAAATTATTATTACAAACAATCACCAACGGGCCGTACACGTTTTTCAAATTTCAAATCAATCAACCAAATCGGGAAAATTGGACATTATAGTTGGACGAACAACTACAAGGGTAGTCTTTTAAGATACCCATTCAATTAATAACCATCGCGCGTATTGGATGCCCTCAGGTTACAAATCTTCAGACATCAATTCAAGGCTAATCAAATCAAGTTTATTAAGTTAAACACTTCAAGACTCATGTGAGTCTCATGGCCCCTATTTTACTGTTTTTCAATCAGGGGTGTGATTACATTGCTCGTTTTATTTACATGTTGAACGCAAGTACAAATCAATCAAATACTACATGAGTTGTTTTCAACTAATCACAAAAGCCCTCCATAGCATAGTCTGGTAATACATCTGTAGCGTGAATGTTAGTATATGATATCATATAGGATTGACAATCCTCGTCCGGGTTAGCACGCACTAACTGGTCAAACGGACGTATTAGCATTTGGGAAGACGAGTGTAGATTAGGCACTCGTAGGAGGCACCTCAGTCGGGTTTCCTTAATTGGACCTGACACTCAAGTTAAGCTCAAACTATATGCTCATGGCTGTATAACTTTTATTTTGCTTAATTGCATTTTAAATTCAATTATAAATCTTGCGGTTCATACAATTATGTGTTGACATATAAACTGTGAGCTCACCAGCGTTTCGCTGACCCATTTTAGCATGTATCACAGGTACACGGCAGTAGGTTGGACTACCCAAGCAGGAATCATTAGCTCGAGTCATCATTCATACAAACAGAGATTTAATTGCATTATTATATTTTGTATAAGGTAATTATGTGATGTAAATCTCTCAATTTCAGAAAATGAGCTAATGTAAACATTATTTCAATGTAAACTTTTGCTTTTATCAATACAAGTTCAAAACGACGCATATAGTGGTCGTTCATTATATATCTTTGTGCTGTGATTGATGTGATTAGTCGCGCCCCGACCCGATTCACTTTCGCAACCCGAAATCAGGGGTGCGACAGATTAGTATCAGAGCCTAAGGTTATAGTGAACTATGTTGCATTTAGTGGGCCTAGACTATGACCGTTAGGCAGTATTTCCTCATTAGGCATGACTGGTTCAGGAATTACAGCATACGACTTTAATTTAACATAGCCTGATCAACTATGTACAATTAAGGAAAGATGATGTAAGGTCTGAAACGATTATGTTGAACGGGAATACACTAGTTGACTCTGACCTCGAAAGAATCCGGGACTCAAACATGTCTATGTTAGACACCCTAGTTTATTTTGTGATATTTATATATATACATAGATAGGTCTCGTTCCCGTTCAACAACTTAGGCTATATTGTATATTATTATATGGATATAGGCCTCATTCCTTCTAACGTTTTGTCTCAGAATGGCAAACACACCACCCAATTCGTCACGCTCTCATCCGTATGGATCACGAAACTCAAGGGTAGCTAGGAGGAACACCGGGTTGCCTCGAGCTAGCCCATATCCTGCTCTCCTCACTTTACCGGTTTTAGCCACTAGGCTACACCATCACGAGCAACGACTTAACGCTATGGATGTCGAACTCCAAGAAACCAACGAAAACTGGAGACTCACATCACTCGAACGCATTAATCAAGTCTCCGAGGAACACGAAAACACTGTCAACAACATGGACATTCTCCGCAACCAAGTGAAAGAAACCATCGAAACTATGGAGATTGTCCACAACCAAGTAATTGGCAACCGAAACGAAATCTCCGTCCTACAATCAAGGTTGACACATTGTGAGACACGTCTAAGGGAGACCGAGGACGCCCTCCGAACTGCCAACAGACTTGCAGAGTCTGTGAACCATCTCACTGCACTGCTGCCACAACTCAATTTACGTCAGAATTAGCTTAGGGCTGAATCTGTACTATTTATGCTCTTGTAGGACCTATGTAATTCGACCGAATGTAACAATTCCCGGTGCTTTTGTAAAACATCTAATCCTGTAACTTTTGGAACTCGTAACTTGGAATTGTCTATCATCTTTTGAACTCGTAATACCAATTGACAATTCCCCTCGATTATTCTACATTATTGATTTTTACATTGTGATGTCGTATGTTACCACTTTTACATATATGCATCTGTTATAATTTTCATTGTGGTGCAATTTCTTATGTACCTTTTATTTCTTTCTTAAAGAATCATGCCGCCCAAGAAGAAAAGTTACAGTGATGCGGAAATCAATCCTATTGTTTCCCGAGCCGTAGCCGATGCTTTGGCTGCTTGAAACTCCCAACAATCTAGCGATCAAACCGTTAATACCACCCGGTTACCAAACCTTGTTCCTACAAGGACTTTCTCAGCTGCAAGCCATTATACTTCAGGGGCACGGAAGGTGCTATTGGTCTGATTCGGTGGATGGAACGTATGTAGGGATGGCACCTGCGGGTCGTGGGTACGGATATGTCAAACCCATCACCCGCCCGCGACGGATTTTTTCACCCGCAAACCCGCGAATACCGACTAGCGGGTTTATTTTTACACCCGTACCCGCAACCCGCGGATACCCGTGGGTCGCGGGTAACCCACGGGTTTCAAATAATATAAATATTTTATTAAAATATTAGAAGATTTTATATAATTTTAATGTATAAAAATGTTTTAAAATATGTTCAAATCAATGGATCGAAATTTTAAACGAATTAAATTGTTAAAATTTAAGACATGCGGACTAATAGTTCGATAAGTATCAATTTATTTGATTATTTTTTCTTGACCATTTGATAAGTTTGCTATTCGAAACATGAAAACTATACTTTTTAGTCTCTATATGAATAGTTTTGTTATATATTGTTCAAATTAATTTAATTAACCATTATATATACATATATAGGGTTTGGATCAAATAGAACAATTCTTTAGATAGAATAAATAGAATAAAATAAAATAATAAAAAATGTCATTTGAATTAATCATCGGTCAAGGAGTATTTGTGACAATCGATCCATTTCACCAATAAACCAATTACTCCATACGTTTTTCCCAAACAGGCAAAGAAACACCATTTTCCATTTTCTTCCCCACAAGCTCTTGATGTCATTCTACATCTGTATCGCTCTGGTATTTGCGGCATTAAATATCGGACCACCGGTGACTGTCAATGTTGCACAAATTGTATCATTTATGAGCAACAACCACCGCCAATAGATCAGAAAGGGTTTTGTCTTGGTTTCTCGATTCGAAGCTCTCGATCGTAGCTTTTATCTTCTTCGTTTTCTAGAGGAATCGTCGTCCGTCGTCACCGTCACCGTCATTTCTTTCATTTTTGGAGGAGCATCAACCGTCGGTTTCATATTTTTTTGTGTTGGTTCACGTTTTGCATCAATCGTTAAACTGATTTATAGACCGTGTTCATTAACGGTGTTCCTATGTCGCCTTCATTTTCTTCCTCTCCTAAGTTTTCCAATGTAAAAAATTAGAGTGTATCATGATATGGATATGTGCATCACGGTGAAGATATGTGAATCAGTTGGAATGGGAGATTATTTTTTCAAGATTTTGATTGTAAAGCATTGATGTGCATTAGGGCTGGCAACCAACCCGTCAACCCGAAACCCGACATGAACCCAACTCGAATATTATAAGGTTAGGGTTGGGTTTTTTGATTTGCCAACCTGTCAACCCGAAACCCGCCAACTCGGTATTTTTTTGGGTTGGGTCTGGGTTAGCAAATGAATTTTTGGGTTGAACCCGACAATCCGAAATTCTTTTAATATCATTATAAATTTATTTGAATTTAAATATGACACATAATTAGACCTTTTCACTTACTGATTTATAACATTTTCTTTCATACCTTTACGTTTTGATATAAGCTAGTGAATTAATGTGACTTAATTGACCCGAGTGATCCGAAACCGATCTGAAAACTCAAAAATAACGTGAAAATTTGTTGACTAGATAGAAAATCGGGTTGGTCGGGTTGGGTTCGGGTTGGTCGGATTGGGTCAGGTCGGGTTCGGGTTCAAATACTCAACCCGATTATAAAATCAGGTTGGGTTCGGGTTGATCATTTCTGACCCATCAACCCGACAACCCGAACCCAGTAACCTGACCCAACCCGAATTGCCACCCCTATTGTGCATCATGATATAGATCTGTGCATCACTGTATGGATATGTGAATCAGTTGGAATTTGAGATTACTTTTTCATAATTTTGAGGTTTATTTCTCATCTAGTCATATGTTATGTATCTAAAAGTAATTGAGAAAAAATTCGTAAGTTGTGTGCCTCAATTCAATGTTATCAAATTATAATATGAGTTATTCATAATTTGTTAACTTTTTCTCATTTGTGTAGAATGTGCATCAAGTAGTTTAACATGGTTTAGTATAATTCAATGTACTGTGATACGTTTCAACCGATGGAATTTAGAATTGTATCAAGAATATGTACATTGAAATTTTTAGCCAGAGAGTATGTTAGAATTGTCCTATTTACCCTTGATGACATTTAATGTCAGTTTGACCACTTAAAATGGCTGATCTAGTCAACGATGAATCTAATGGCTGATAATTTATTCTATTTATTCTACATTAAGAATTGTTTCACAATAACCAAACCCTACATATATATATGCAATAAATTATACAAACCACTTGTAGGTATCTATAATGTGTTTTGTAGGTTCGCGGGTCGGGTTTACCCGCGGGTATAAGTTCATACCCATCACCCGCCCGTGACCCGCCAACGGGTAGAAGTTCATACCCATAACCCACCCATGGGTAAAATTTTCACGGGTTTACCCACCCGTGATGGGCGGGTACCCACGGGTCACGGCTTTTTTCTCGCCCATTGCCATCCCTAAACGTATGGAATCTGTCTTCAGTCTCTGCAACTGCACTGAGGATAACAAAGTTAAATTCGCTGCTTACACCTTTCAGGAAGGTGCACTTACAGGGTGAAATACCCACGCGAACTATGTGGGCATCGAGATAGCAAACCAGCTTCCTTGGGCTGAACTGAAGAAAAAGCTTAGGGAGAAATATTGTCCAAAAGAAGAACTGCACCGTCTGGAGGAAGAATTCTGACACTTGACTGTGCAAGGAAATGATATTGCTGGGTATACTACTAAATTCCATCAATTTGCCTTGTTATGCCCGGGTTTGGTCGATCCGGAGGAGAAATGTATCAAGAGATACATCCGCGGCCTCCCAGAGAGTATTCAGGGGAATGTCGCCTCATCAAAACCAACCACTACTGAGAGTGCAATCCGTCTGGCACACGAGCTCATGGCGCTGATTGTCAGCCGGGAGACACCCAATACCTCCTCCAACAATAAGCGAAAATCCTCTGAACACCAAAACCAACCAAACAAGAAAACCAACACCATCCAAGTTTACAACACCAATTCTGAACCCAAACGTAGCTACACTGGGGACAGACCATACTGTTCCAAGTGTAACTACCACCATGACGGTCCATGCAGAAATCCCTGCAACAACTGCAGGAGGTACGGGCATTTGACCCGAGATTGCCGAGCCCCTAAATCCAACAACAACGCCGCTAACAACAATACCCAACAACCTAAATCCTGCTATGGATGTGGAGAGGCGGGACATTTAAGGAATGAATGTCCTAAACGGAAGAAGAAGAAGAAGAAGAAGAAGAAGAAGAAGAAGAAGAACAACAACAACAATGCAAGGGGAAGAGCATTCGTACTCAACTCCGGGGAAGCCCGTCAAGACCCGAATGTGGTCTCGGGTATGTTCCTCCTCAACAATTTATCTGCTTCTGTTCTATTTGATACCGGTGCCGATAGAAGTTTTATTTCAGATGAATTTTACCCACTGCTTGACATCACACCTGTTGCCCTAGATGTTAAGTACACTGTAGAATTAGCGAACGGTAGGGGTGAGCATGGTACGGAACCGGTACCGAACCGGTTGGTACCGCTTATTTTTTTGGCTCTAAAGTGGGTACCGAATACCGGACCGTTTAAAGCGGTACGGTACCGGTACGGGTAAAAGTGGTACTATACCGCTTTGGTACCAAAACATAGTAGAATAATAACTAAACCTATTTACGTATTTTGTACTCGATAAAATTCACGGAAGATAAATATTAATGAATCTCAAATAAATAAAAAACATCATTAAGTGACATAGATGGATATTGACGAAGAAAATACAAATATATACAACGACGTTATTGTACCGTGTTAAGTGTTTTGGTAATGACACAAGTCATGATCCTTACCTTTTATATTAACAAACAATATGTTTGGAATCTGTTAGTACATGTTTAGTGTCTGTCAGTTGGTCTAGCTCGTAGTTTGTAATTAGAATTAGTGTTCCTGACTCCTGCGACGTAGCGTGCAACGTCGCAGGTGCGACGTCAGGTTTTGGGCCTGCGACGTAGTCTACGTCGCATGGGCTTGGGCCTGCGACGTAGCGTGCGACGTCGCAGGTGCCAGATTTTGTATAAATTCGTTTTATGTTTTCTGTTTTAGGGTGGACGAAACCCTAAACACAATTAGTCGAAATCTCTGTAATCTGACCGATTATAATACAATATAATACGTTTCGTTTGATATTCATTGCGTATTGATTGTTTGTGTGTTTAGTGTATAACTTAATCGTTGATTCCGCAAACGATTGAGTGACTCGGTTCGTACTAGATCCTAAGTAAGGGACAAACAACTGGTATCAGAGCAGAAAGTGCTCGTTTTGGCGATTCGGATCGAGTTTGGGATTTAAAAGGACGTGATATTCGTGTGTTTTTGTGTTTATCACGTTTGTTTTGTGTTTTTACAGGTTTTCGATCAGTATTACTGGGATTATTGAAGGTTTCCGTCGTTCAACATTCGTGGTTTTCGTTTAGGGTTAAAAAATTCGTTTTTAGGGTTTGTGGCTGCTGCTCAGCGCGTTTTGCGACGTACCATTGCGACGTCAGCTGCGACGTCGTGTGCGACGTAGTAATTTGGACTTTAATTAGTCTGTGCGACGTCCTCTGCGACGTCATCTGCAACGTACCTCTCAACGTCGCATAGTGTGATTCTGCGACGTCCTCTGCGACGTCATCTGCGACGTACCTCTCAACGTCGCATATTTCTGATTCTTAATTGAATCCTTTGCTTTTGCGACGTACCTATCAACGTCGCATAATCTTGGTGCGACGTACTCACCTACGTCGCTAAGATCAGAAGTTTGTTTTTCGATTAAGTAATTACAATGGCAGCTGATAAAGAGGATATTAAAGGTCTAAGAGAAATGATTAAACAAAGTAATGACATAGGTTCAAGTAATAAACCTCCATTATTTACTGCGGACATGGATTATGTATACTGGAGAGACCGAGTTGAACAATACATTGATTTTCATTGTCCAGAATTATGGGGACCATTACGCGAACGTTATGTACCTCCATTAGCTGAAGGAGAATACCGTAATATTCGTCCTGCTAAGACCTATAAAGCGATGTCTCCCGAGGAGAAGAAAGATTTTGATACTGAAAGAAAATCTTTTTCAATGATTAAAATGTGTCTAACCAAGGATGTTCTTTGGCTTTTCAGAACTCATGAAACAGCCTTTGATCTGTGGAAGGCAATTGAAACTCGTTGTGGAGGAAATTATAAGTACAAGGAAGCCAAGCTCGAACTGATTAAGAAACAGTACGATATCTTTGACATCCTTCCAAATGAAGACACGACTTCGTTATTCACTAGGTACTCACGGTTAGTTGGTGAGTTGTTTGAAGGGGGTTATACTTTTCCTTCAATTGAAGTAAATAAGAAGCTACTGGATGTGTTGCCAAGTTCTTGGGATGTTAAAGTTCAATTTTTAAAGGAAAATGAAGAACTTGCAAACATGTCTTTGGATACACTGATAGGGGATCTTCAAGCTCACGCGATGGAGATTAAGAAGAAAGAAACTAGGTCTGGTGCTGCTGTTCAGAATCCTAGTGTGTATGGTGTTCAGATCAACTCTGGGAAGACTTATGGATCTGGAGTCGCTTTTGTAACAAATACAAATGCTTCATCGACTTCTTCTTCTTCCGATGGGATTCATTCTGTTTTCATGACTGGACCTTCTTCAAATCAACAACAGGTTCAGGTCTCACCTGCTATTCAGGAGCAAGCTGCCATTTACACAGCTTTCTTAAGCTCATACAAGGATTTGGTTACTCAACCAAATCTTACTTTGGAGCTGACTAAGGAAGACTATGCCCAGCTTGATGAAGATGATCTGGAGCAAATGGATTTAACTTGGAATGTGGCTATGATCACCAGAAGAATTCAAAAGTTCTTGCAGAGGACAGGGCGTAAAAGTTTGGAAGGTGATGGAAAGACTGGCTTCGGATTTGACAAGAGTAAGGTCCGATGTTACAATTGTCAAAATTTGGGTCACTTCGCCAGAGAGTGCGAGAAACCCAAAATGCCAGCATCGGGATTCACAACACCATCTACTCCTCCAAAGGCCAAAGAAACGGAAGTTTCTAAGAAAGGGATTGCTGATAATGCCCTGATTGCCTTTGAGCCTACAAGTCAAGATTGGACGCCTGTCTCCCAGCATTACCAACAGTGTCTGATGGCTCACATTGTGAATGAGGTACATGATGAACCGTTAAATTGTATCTCATGTATTAAGTTAACTGAATCTCTAAAGGCATTTCAAAATGAAACCGTAGAGTTGAGGAAAAAGAATGAAAAACTAACCGAGTCAAATAATTTCTTAAAAGCTAATGAGAAACTTTATGAAAAACATCTTGAGGCTCATCGGTTAGATACTCAGAAATATAAATCTAAGGTTTTTAGTCAAGAAGATGCCATTAAAAGCTATCTTGTTGAAATTGAATTACTAAATAAAGAACTTACAGATTTAAAAGCTGAGTATGAGAATTATAAGAGTAAAATCTTAGGTTCAAATTCCTCAACGGTTGTTTCTAATGAAATTCTTAGCAAGCATGGTACTAAAGGGAAGAAGAATGAGGGATTGGGATACAACTCAGTCCCTCCTCCTACTACTCACTGTCCCCTGCCTGTTAAGGAAGGCTTTGAAGAGATTCCAGTTGATTGGTCCAAGCTTTATGGTATAAAAGATAAAGATGCTAAAGAGACCAAACATAACAAACCGGCAAAGGAGAAAACCAAGCGGCCAGAGTACCCCTTGCCAACGTTTGTTAAGTCTGTGCATGAATCTCCTGTTAGTGTTGAGGAGAGTGTTGAGTTAAAGAATGAATCTCCTGTTATTATTGAGGAGATTGTTGAGATTGAGGACATTACGGATCAGGAGTATCCTGAGGTTAAGAAGGTTGTGGTTAAACCTGAAAAAGTGATTTCAACGATTGAGTCTGAAATTAAGGTTCAACCAAATAAGGGAAAAGCCAAGGTTTTTAATTCGAAACAACAAACTTTACAGTCACCTGTAAAGATTTTGCAAAATAAAATAGTAAATGAAAGAGTTTCGTATGATAAACCTTCAACTTCAACCTCTCAACCAAAACAAACACTTTCTAAAACATGTACGCTTTGTTCATGTTCTAGAAATGTTTCTCCACCTCCTGTGGTAATTCCTCAGCCTCAACCGTTTGTTGAGACTCGTTCTTGTTTCTACTGCAAGAAACAAGGACATTTAATTCGTGAATGTCCAAAGCTGTCAAATCAGCGCTATGGGAGAGAGATGCCTAGGACATCTGTTTATAGAAATTCTTTTTCAAAATCTCCACCTAGGCGTTACTCTACCTCTCCCAAGCCTATTTTGAAGCCTGTTTCGAAACCAAGTAATGTTGAGCAAAAACCTTTGCCAATTCAAAAGCCCAACATTACTTCTAATATCAATTCCGAATCCTCAAAAGTTTGGAAACGAAAAGAGTCTGATGTTGATTCTTCAGTCGTCAACAGTAACACATCAGATAAAAATTTTAATTTGTTTAAAGATAAAATCCTATCTGACGTGCTTATTGTTGATGACCACGGTCGACCTAAGTCTGTAAAGGCTTGGGTCACCGTTTCTCACTAATCTCCTTCGTTTGTGTGTTGCAGCAGTCAGAACGTGTTAAAGATAGTGAATGGTATTTGGATAGCGGCTGCTCGCGACATATGACAGGCGATGTATCTCTTCTTGTGGATATTAAACCATACGCAGGAGGATATGTTGCTTTTGCTGGAGATACTGGGGGAACTATTTCTGGAAGAGGAACGCTCACTAACGGCAATGTTAGTTTTGAAAATGTGAACTACGTGGAACAGCTTACGCACAACTTGCTAAGTGTTTCACAGGTCTGTGATAAAGATTATACCACTGCGTTCACAAAGACAGAGTGTGTGATACTGAAGCCTGGGTATGTCATTCCAGAAGAATGGGTGTTACTGAGAGCACCAAGAAAGAATGACACATACATTTTGAACATGAGAACTGTTGAGACCTCGAACGAATATACGTGTCTCTTGTCTAAGGCTTCTGAAAAGGAATCACTGCTTTGGCACAGACGAATGGGACATATTCATTTCCGAAAAATGAATTTCTTGACTAAAAATGACCTAGTGCTAGGAGTTCCGAAACAGTCATTTGCTCTAAAGGATGACTGTATCTCCTGCCAAAAAGGAAAGCTACGTAAGAAGTCCCATAAGTCTAAGCAGGTGAATTCCATAAATGCTCCATTGGAACTACTGCATATGGATCTTTTTGGTCCAGTCTCTACAAAGAGCATTGGTGGTCGGTCTTACTGCTTGGTAGTTACTGATGACTACTCAAGGTTTTCGTGGGTTTACTTTTTGACCTCAAAAGGGGAAACTCCTGAGATTCTGGTGTATTTGTTGGACAAGTTGGCAAATCTGTGCAACTTGAAGGTGAAAAGGATACGAAGCGACAATGGAACTGAATTCAAGAACTCAACTCTCGAATTGTTTTGTGCTACAAGAGGTATTGAGCATCAATTTAGTGCTCCGAGGACTCCACAACAGAATGGAGTTGCAGAAAGAAAGAACAGGACAATCATCGAGACAGCTCGGACTATGTTAGCTGACTCCAAGTTACCAATTATCTTCTGGGCTGAGGCAGTTAATACTGCCTGTTATGTTCTCAACAGAGTACTCACGGTTAAGAAAAGGAACAAAACGTGTTATGAACTTTTCAATAACCGTAAGCCAAATCTGCAGTTCCTAGAACCATTTGGGTGTCCATGCCTGATCATGATAACAAAAGATAAGGTCTCTAAGTTTGGTGATAAGGCTGTTGAAGGGATTTTTCTTGGATATTCAGTCAACTCTCCGAACAAAAGAGTCTTTAACAAATCATCGAATCAGATAGAGGAGCATTTTGAAGTGAAATGTTTAAGGTATACGGAACCTCCTCAAGGAACGGGTCCAGATTGGTTTTTCAACTATGGAAACCTCTTCAACTCTTTCAATATTCCGGAAGAAGATGAAACGGAAGAATTGGTTTCTATACTTCATGAGCTTGATCTTACTCAAGATACACCTGTTAATAATAAACCATCCAACCCAAATCCCAATGCAACACCCGCACCTCCACCGAATAATCCTACACCTCCACAAACTACACCTACACCTTCACAACCACCCACACAACCACCCACACAACCACAAACAACTACCAAATCACCACCATCAACACCATCTCCTACTCCATCATCTTCGGCTGCTCCTTCTAAAACAGTTTATACCTACACAAAGGAGCTTCCATATGATCCAAACATGCCTCCTTTAGAGGAACCTCAAGAAGAAGATGAAATGGAGGAAACAATGGCCTACTCTCACTTATTTTCTCGTGAAGATGAAGGAGAAGAAGAAGAGTTAGCCTCTCCTGAGTCTGCTGCTACTCCTGAAACTGAGGGAGATTTGAACAATCTGGGTGTGGATCTTGTGCCAGGTGCCATACCAGAAACTCGTATACATAAGGATCACCCCATTGATAATATCATTGGTGATCCTCATGCATCTGTTCAAACACAACAGCAAGCAAAGCAGACTTCAGCTCAGCAGCTTTTGGGACTTATTGCTCATATCGATTCATGTCATTTGTCTCAAATTGAACCTAAAAAGGTTGAACAAGCCTTAAAAGATCCATCTTGGGTCGAGGCTATGCAGGAGGAACTACAACAAATAAACAAGATGAATGTTTGGGAAATTGTTCCTCTACCCAAGGGTGCTCACTTGACGGGTACTCGCTGGGTTTTCCGTAACAAAATGGATGATCGTGGGGCTGTTATTCGAAATAAAGCCCGTCTAGTAGTTCAAGGATATAGTCAATTAGAAGGTATTGACTATGATGAAGTTTTCGCTCCTGTTGCTCGTTTGGAATCTATTCGGATTTTTCTAGCCTATGCTTCATTTAAAGGATTCCGCGTGTATCAACTTGACGTAAAGTGTGCTTTTCTATACGGAGATGTCGACGCAGTGATTTATGTGTGTCAGCCTCCTGGTTTTGAAGACCCAAAGCATCCTAATCATGTTTGCAAACTGAAGAAAGCTTTGTATGGTCTTCATCAATCTCCTCGACTTTGGTATGAGCGACTTGCCAAGTACTTGCTGAAGAATGGTTTTGACAGAGGACAGATTGATAGCACGCTTTTCATCAAACGGGAAGGAGCAGATTTGTTACTTGTGTAGGTCTATGTGGACGACATAATCTTTGGATCAACTAATGATCAGTTGTGCAAGGATTTTGAAAGACTGATGAAATCTGAGTTTGAAATGAGTGCTATGGGGGAACTTACGTTCTTTCTGGGACTACAGGTTGAGCAATCTGACAATGGAATTTATATCCACCAGTCAAAATATGTCACTGTCATGTTAAAGCGATATGAATTGCTCAACTGTAAACACTACGGCACTCCAATTGAAGCAAGACACAATCTTGGACCTAATGAGGACGATGAAGATTGCAAGGAGAAAGACTATCGCTCAATGATAGGCTCTCTCATGTACCTGACTGCCTCAAGACCAGATATCGTGTTTGCTGTTTCTCTCTGCTCACGATTTCAAGCAAATCCGAAGGTGTCTCATATGAAGGCAGTAAAACGTATTTTTGGATATCTCGCTTTTAGGCCATCTCTGGGTCTATGGTATTCAAACGAGAAAAACTTCGAGTTAACTGCCTATTCGGATTCGGATCTTGGTGGCTGCAAGATAGATATGAAGTCAACTACTGGAGGATGTCAGTTCCTTGGATCGCGCTTAGTTTCTTGGCAGTGCAAAAAGCAGACTGCGGTTGCTATTTCAACAGCTGAAGCCGAGTATGTTGCTGCTGCAAGTTGCTGTTCTCAAGTTCTCTGGATTCAGCATCAGCTGCGTGATTACGGGTTCAATCTCTCTATGACTCCTATTTACATTGATAATACAGCTGCTATATCTATAACACACAATCCCGTACAGCACTCTAAGACCAAACATATTGAACTTAGGTTCCACTTCATACGGGATTGCTTTGAGAAACACCTTATAGATGTCGTACATATAGATACCCTTAAGCAGTGTGCGGACCTTTTCACAAAAGCCTTTTTGCGATCTCGTTTTATTGAACTGGTCAATCTGATAGGTTTAAGGTTCTTTCAGTCAAAGAAATGATTTGTGACTTGGATTTTTAAGTTTTTAAATTCAATTTAAAAAAAAAAAAAAAAAAAAAAAAAAAATCGCAACAGCCACTCTTTATACTCTTTAGTATTAAAGAAAACGCAAGGTTGCTACATTTTTAAAATAGACGTTGAAGTTGTGTCTGTAAACAACTTGGGATATGATAGTACATCGGGTGACATGCACAAAATGGAATTTTAAGATTTATCTTGGATGTGTCAGTAGGTTTATCTGACACACTTAAAACAGTTTTTATCTAAATTATCTTCATCATACGATGTATTGGTAGGCATGGTACACACCGGTCTCTGAGATATTAAGAAGTCATTTAAATACATGTCTATGATCATGTGGTAAACACCTTGTGATGTACGACGCTAAGTCTTAATTCCTTAGCATAGCTTGACATACTTCTATTTTTGGATCGTATATCTGAGATCTTTTGGGGGAGTATGCTGATTGTTTCCTCTGTTGTACGTAAGTGCAGACCTGGTCTCAATTCAGCTTACTCTTAAAACTAAGCAAACGTGAGTCAAAGTACTTGCAACGTCTTAAATTTAAGGTACTAAACAAGGTCGCCACTCAATTTTGGTTTGACTGCGTTTGGTTTTGCTTACACCTGAATCAAGTTATGTTGCTCTGTTGTACGCAAGTACAGACCTGTCACCGCTGGCTTGATTCTTAAAATTGATTCTCTTATATTCTTTCTAAATTTAGAAACTATGTTCATGTCTAAGTTATAGGGGTATATCTATGGTGGGGACCACGGAGAAATATTCATATTAACAATAAAATGTTAACTCACAGACATGGATGTAACGTGTTTAGGTGGACAAATAATACCAATAATCGTTTTGAAATAATATTTATAACAGGTGTTTTAAATGTGCCACGTAAATTTAAAGTGGACAAATATACTGATGATCGAAATAACACTTACAATTCCTAATAAATGCATGTTATTCCGATATGATCCCTAATCAGACAACTCAACTCCGTCACCAAAAATAGAGTGTTAGTATTTTTATTTTGTTCATTTTTACTTTTTGTAAAATTAAAGAAAATACCAAAAAGATTTTTTTGTTTTATGCTTTATTTTTATTCTGAGTTATTTTTCCAAAGTCACGAGTTATTTTGAAATTATTTGCTAAAATAACGAGTAAACGGTTTGAAAAATTCAAAATTGGATCAAAAATGTTATATGCGACGTCACACTCTACGTCGCCTGCGACGTCCCAGTCTACGTCGCATCTAGGGTTAGACTATATATAGTCTCAACTGCGACGTAACACGTCACACTATTCACTATTCACGTGCGACGTAGCCTGCGACGTACCAGTGGCGATTTGCGACGTAGCAATTTTCGAGCAATTTTCGTGATTTGTAGCCGTTTTCATTCCGATTCACTTACGTAGTTTTGATCTACTCGTTATTCCGCACACTTAGGTACCGATTTTACCATTTTTAACCGTGTATATTATGTTTAATGGCTATGTATGTATTACGGGTTAAAAGGGTTTCGGGTTTCGGATAAATTAGATGGTCTATTGTGTAAATTACTGGTTATAAATCATGTTTTCGTGATCACCATCGTTAGCCGCACCTTGTAGTGCGTTTGATTTTGAAAACCCCTAAATTCGAGGGTTAGGGTTTCTGGGTTGGGGACGCCTGTTCGTCAGTGCGACGTACGCTGCGACGTCGTAGCCTACGTCGCTTTAATTAATTATTATTAATTTCCTACGTCGCCCTTCCCTACGTCGCTTTCACTGCGACGTCCGATGCGACGTACTCCTCTACGTCGCTATTTTAATAAAGTGATTAAATTCACAATAAATTGCAAAATGCGACGTCCCTCTTGACGTCGCTCGAATTTTCTGCGACGTCAAGCCTTACGTCGCTTTTCAATTTATTCTGATTTTAGGTGACGTACAGTTCTACGTCGCTCTGTGTTTATGCGACGTAAGTGGCTACGTCGCTAGTTCCAGGAAGTTTGTAAAAATGTAACATTATTTTTCTAATCTTTTTCGAGTTGCAATCTGTTTCTGTTCTTGCAGATATGGCTTTGATTTTCGAAGCTCGTCACAATACGGCTGCTTACCTTACTGACACTTCTGATAAAGCTGCACCGTATCGTCAGATGATCGCGTTTTTGAGACGTTCGAGGGTATTCCACGCCATTTCCGATAACACTATGGCGTTTGGAAATCTGATCAACCCTTTTTGGAGAAATGCGATTGTTGTTACTCATAACGACGTTAGACGATTGGTCTCTACCGTTCTGGGTACGGAGATCACTATTACAGAACAGAGTATTCGGGAACTTTTACAGCTGAATGATCAACCGGATATGCCTATCGGTTTTGATCATATTTTTGTTACTGGAGCTATGCAACGGATAGGATATCCCGGGATTCCCTCTGATCAGTATCGAAAAGCGAATCTCACACGCGTCTGGAGATATTTGATGCATGTGATTATTGTTTGCTTGGGGAATAGGAAAGGTGGAACGGATGGGATGAGCCGAAGTCTGGCTTCTGCTATGTTAGCGTTGGTATACAACAAGCCGTTCAACTTCTCGTGATTTATCTTCAAGGCTATGGTTGATAATGCGAATGCCGGGGATCAGAAATGGATTTTATATCCGAGATTTGTACAGTTGCACATCAATCGTCATCATCCGGATCTTCAGGCACAGGGTGATATCGATCAGCCGCTCAAGATTTCCCCGATGATGAGTCGGATTTTCACTATTTGTGCAGGGTATGAGAAAGGGGTCGAGGCACCAAGGGATGTTCCCTTATTCGGTGCTATTGTGGATGAAAATTATGTACCGCCTCCAGATCCTCAGTATATGGATATTCCAGCACCACAGCAACCGCAGCAACCGCTTATGAATGTTCCTGTTCAGGCTGCGGGGGAGCATGTGGATGCTATTTTGGAGAACATCGAGCAGTTCGGGCACGTTGACTCAGACAATCCAGCATCTCACGACACGGTTGAGAGTTCTGATTCTGAAGAACCGGCCAATGTAGGTCCTCAGGATGGGGGTCCGACGCCTGAGCATTCGGATGGTACTGTTCCGCATCCCTCTGAGATGGAACGTATCAGGCTTTCCGATTCATTCAGATATCTAAGAATTCAGCGTCGGATCCGGGCAGGACGCAAGTATGTACCTCCAAGGGATACTGGGAAACGTACACGAGACGGTGATGATTCTGCTGATGAAACTTATCGTCCTCGTCGTCGTGTTCGTCGCTCTTCGTCAACACGAGCTCCAGTCAATCCACAGCTGCAACCTGATTTTCAGATTCAACCGACTCCAGCTTTCATGCAAAAGATTATGGAAGATATGCAGCAGATGAAACAAAAGCTGGAGGCTCAAGACGAGAAGATTGCTGAACAAGCTGCGTTGATCGAGGTTCAGTCTAAGGAGCTTGAGGATACGAAGCTTAGGGTTAATGTTTTGGAAGGCAGGTTACTTGCCTCGGGGGAGTATGGGTCTGGGATACCCACTTTAGAGTCAAGTGAACCTGCGTCTGTAAATCCCAACCCTGTAATTGAAAATGTTAATGAAAATATTTCTCGTTTGGATTATTTTTGTGTTGATGATATTCCAGGGCAACCGAGACCGCTGGCAGTTGACTACTCATTTACTGACTTATCATTTATTCAGAGGATGGCCAGTGGATTTGGCTCTGAGGAAGAAACAGAGAATGTTTTTGAGATGAATGAGGATGTTTCGATTGAAGAAGAGCAGTTGAATGCAGATGAAACGTATGATGATGCACAATCTGGGGAAGCTTATGATGATGCACCAATTATAGAATCTGATTCAAGTGAAGACGAGAGTCCTGATAAAGCTCAACATGGAGAATCAAGTTCTGATGCAACTCCAGCTTCAGAGACACAGGCACCGGACTCAGCAGCGAAGAAATTAACTGCTGAAGAAAGAGAGAAAGAAACAAGAAATGGTGGCCTAAGGGACGAAATCCAGTCCCTATTCCAGTTAAATGTCAAGTGTACCGGGTTAGTCGAAATTATACCGGTGTTATTAAAAGCTGGAAGTGTCAGAGGAATCTTTTCATGATTAAGAGAGAAGATGGAGTTCAGTATTTCAGAATGCGTTTTGATAGATTAAGTACGTTGCCAAAAGGAGAGATTAATCGATTAGCTCAGCTTAAATTGATTAATCCGTTCGAAAATGATTATGCTGAGTTCATTCAGAGAAATTTACGTCGGGAAGTGTTATCGAAGACTTATTCGAAATTGAAACCGACGTTGGGAACTCGGTATACGTGGAAAAAGAAGATTGATCCAGTCACCAGGAAGCCTATGGTTAAAGTTCACTATTCGCCTGCTAACTGTTTGACTGAGATACCTCTGGAATCAGTTCCTTATTATTTTCTGAGAAGACTTGTAAAATGGGAACTTGATCCACAGACTGGCGAAGCGGTTATTACTTTCGTTCCAGATTCTGAACCGTGGCCAGAAGTTGGAGGTATATGGAATCTGAGGCAAGCAACGTTTAGACTGTATGATCCGATGAGTTTGATTAATTTTCATGAAAAAGATTTAAGAAAACTCTATGATAATCGGATTCGTGTTGGTCAGAAGAATGAATTCAACAGACGTTTAGCACAGCAGTTTTACAATGTTGTTACTGTTTGCGTAGCTAATGGAATTCATGCCGATGGTCAGTTTCCTGCGGGCTGGGTTTAATGAAGATTTTTGAAGACCAAGCTGAAGACACGGGGGAGTTTGTTAGTACATGTTTAGTGTCTGTCAGTTGGTCTAGCTCGTAGTTTGTAATTAGAATTAGTGTTCCTGACTCCTGCGACGTAGCGTGCAACGTCGCAGGTGCGACGTCAGGTTTTGGGCCTGCGACGTAGTCTACGTCGCATGGGCTTGGGCCTGCGACGTAGCGTGCGACGTCGCAGGTGCCAGATTTTGTATAAATTAGTTTTATGTTTTCTGTTTTAGGGTGGACGAAACCCTAAACGCAATTAGTCGAAATCTCTGTAATCTGACCGATTATAATACAATATAATACGTTTCGTTTGATATTCATTGCGTATTGATTGTTCGTGTGTTTAGTGTATAACTTAATCGTTGATTCCGCAAACGATTGAGTGACTCGGTTCGTACTAGATCCTAAGTAAGGGACAAACATAATCCGTTTTAACTAGGGTGCTAAAAACGTGATTGTTTGTGTAGCAAAGAAAACTAGTTACACTTCTATAAAATTACAATTGTATTCATACGCGAGAGTCTAACTTTATTTTATACTTCTTAATTACCCAAAAAATATCATTTTTATATTAATAGACATATCATATGATTATAGAAATGAGGTTATAAATAAATCTTTTTAAAATATAGAAAGAACTTACGGACCTATAACAAATAAAAAAAATGTATATTTCGGATATGGTACCAAAGCGGGAAAGTGGTAAAATACCGGTACCGAACCGGTTGGTACCGGTTATCTTTTTGGCCATAAAGTGAGTACCAAATACCGGACCGTTTAAAGCGGTACGGTACCGGTTCGGTACGGTACCGGTACGGTAGCGGTACGGGATCGGGATTCGGGTACGAATGCTCACCCCTAGCGAACGGCTTACTGATAGAAACCAATAGTGTGATACCTAATTGCACTTTAAATTTAGCCGACGAAACCTTCTCAATCGACCTTATGCCTGTCAAAATTGGAAGTTTTGACGTTATCATTGGTATGGACTGGTTGTCCAAACACCGCGCTGAAATCGTCTGTTATGACAAAATTGTCCGCATTCCTCTCGCCGCCTGTAGAACTTTGATCATACAAGGGGAGACCGGTGGGACGAGACTGAATATCATCTCCTGCTTGAAAACCCAAAAATTTCTGAGAAAGGGTTATCCAGCAATCCTCGCACACATCATGGAGAAAAAATCGGAGGAGAAGCGACTTGAGGATGTGCCGATCGTTTCTAGACTTTCCAGAAGTCTTTCCCGAAGAACTTCCTGGCCTACCATCACCAAGACAGGTTGAGTTCTCAATTGATCTCGTGCCAGGTGCTGCACCGGTGGCCCGAGCACCATATAGTTTAGCTCCATCCGAACTTCAGGAGTTGTCCACTCAATTACAGGAGCTCCTGGAAAGAGGATTCATCAGACCGAGTTCTTCACCTTGGGGAGCTCCGGTCCTGTTTGTTAAAAATAAAGACGGTTCATTCCGAATGTGTATCGACTATCGAGAGTTGAACAAGCTAACCGTCAAGAACCGATATCCACTTCCTCGAATAGATGACCTGTTCGACCAACTTCAAGGGTCGAGTTTTTATTCAAAGATCGATATTCGTTCAGGTTATCACCAACTACGTGTTTGCGACACCGACATCCCGAAAACTGCTTTCAGAACTCGTTACGGGCATTACGAATTCCAAGTGATGCCCTTTGGCCTAACCAACGCACCGGCTGTATTCATGGACCTCATGAATCGGGTGTGCAAACCTTACCTTGACAAGTTTGTCATCGTCTTCATTGACGACATCCACATTTACTCGCGCAATGAACAGGAACACGCGCAACATCTCAAAACCATTCTAGAACTACTCAGACACGAGAAGCTTTACGCCAAATTCTCCAAGTGTGAGTTCTGGATACAAACCGTCAAATTCCTTGGGCACGTTATTGATAGTCAAGGAATTCATGTAGATCCTTCAAAAATCGAGGCTATCAAAAATTGGCAATCGCCGACAACTCCAACAGAAGTACGGCAGTTTTTAGGACTGGCCGGCTACTATCGACGATTAATCGAAAACTTCTCAAAAATAGCCTTACCACTCACGACACTGACTCAAAAAGATAAAAAGTTCGACTGGACTGAAAAACAAGAGTCAGCATTTCAACTTCTGAAACAAAAGCTTTGCAGTGCTCCTATTCTATCATTACCCGAAGGCACAGATGAATTCATGGTATACTGCAAAGCTTCTCACCAAGGTCTCGGTTGCGTACTGATGCAACGAGACAAGGTCATTGCCTACGCTTCCCGGCAGCTCAAAATTCACGAAAAGAACTACACCACTCATGATCTCGAACTTGGAGCAGTCGTTTTTGCCCTCAAAATCTGGAGACATTATCTTTACGGCACTAAGTGCACAATCTTTACCGACCACAAAAGTCTTCAACACATATTCGATCAAAAGGATCTCAACATGAGGCAACTTCGCTGGGTCGAGTTGCTTACCGATTACGATTGCGAAATCAAATATCATCCAGGGAAGGCAAATGTTGTTGCCGATGCCCTCAGTCGAAAAGAACGGTCGAAACCACTTCGAGTCCGAGCCCTCGGTATGACTATTCACAATGATCTAAACCTCCAGATTCTCGCTGCTCAACTCGAAGCTCTCAAACCTGATAATGTCAAAAACGAAGCCTTGCGAGGCATGGATAAACAATTCGAAATCAAACCTAACGGAGTTAGGTGTTTCTCAAATCGAATCTGGTTGCCTAGTTTTGGGAACCTACGAGACTTGGTGATGGATGAAGCTCACAAGTCCAAATATTCTATCCATCCGGGATCCGATAAAATGTACCACGGCATCAAAGAATTTTATTGGTGGCCAAACATGAAAGCCGAAATCGCCACCTACGTCAGCAAGTGTCTTACTTGCTCAAAAGTCAAAGCTGAATACCAAAAACCTTCTGGCTTACTTCAACAACCCATCATTCCTGAATGGAAATGGGAACAAATCGCCATGGATTTCATAACCAAACTACCCAAGTCATCGAGCGGTTGGGATACCATATGGGTGATCGTCGATCGTCTTACGAAATCTGCTCACTTCCTGGCGATCAAGGAAACCGATAAAATGGAACGCCTCACACGAATCTACATCAACGAAGTCATTTCTCGACACGGTGTCCCAATCTCGATTATCCCCGATAGGGATAGTCGCTTCACATCTCACTTTTGGCAATCACTTCAGAAATCGAGGGGTACTCGTATTGATATGAGTACCGCCTAACACCCTCAAACCGATGGCCAAAGTGAACGAACAATTCAAACATTGGAAGACATGCTACGAGCTTGCGTAGTTGACTTCGGTGTAAACTGGGGAAAACATCTACCATTGTGTGAGTTTTCGTACAACAACAGCTACCATACCAGTATTGGAGCTGCACCTTTCGAGGCACTGTACGGTCGTAAGTGCCGCTCACCTATCTGTTAGACCGAAGTGGGAGATAGCCAACTCACTGGTCCGGAAATCATTCATGAAACCACCGAGAAAATCGTTGGTATCCAAAACAAACTCAAAGCCGCACGTGATCGTCAGAAAAGTTATGCTGACGTGAGACGCAAACCACTCGAGTTCCAGGTTGGGGATCGAGTACTACTCAAAGTGTCGCCTTGGAAAGGCGTAATCCGATTCGGCAAGCGCGGAAAATTAAACCCCAGGTACATTGGACCTTTCGAGATCCTCGAAAGGATAGGTCCAGTGGCATATCGATTGCAGCTGCCATCCGAGCTAAGCAGTGTGCACCCCACTTTTCACATTTCGAATTTGAAAAAGTGTGTGTCTGATGAGACACTTATCATTCCACTCGATGAAATTCGGGTTGACGACAAGCTTCACTTCGTTGAAGAACCCGCCGAAATCATGGACCGTGAGGTCAAACAACTCAAGCAAAGTCGTATTCCCATCGTAAAAGTCAGGTGGAATTCACGGCGTGGTCCGGAATTCACCTGGGAACGGGAAGACCAGATGCGACTCAAGTATCCTCAACTCTTCACTGACTATACATCAAACGCGACTTCGAGCTAAATTTCGGGACGAAATTCTTCTAACCGGGGGAGAATGTGACACCCGTCAAATTAGGACTAGTGATTAGTGCCTAATCAATTTTAATACATGTAATTAGTTTTGAGTTAGGCTAATTAATGTATCAATATATATATTGTTTAATATATACAATTATACGATTTGATTAAATCGTACAAGTTTCAAATCGAATGTAATTCGGTTCAATTTAACACGGACGTTGGTGAACAATTTTATTTAATAATATAACATCATTTAATAACGCTATTATATCCAAAATATTATTTTTATAATATTTCCTACACAAATCGTATTGTACAAACAGTGACTACGCGATTAGAATAATAAACGCGCAAACAAAGCAAAACAAATTAAAGTTATACTTTATAACACCAATATTAAGTATTTTGATAAAATACTTCAACCAAATTATCGAGAAATTATTCGTATTTTAAAATATATATTTAAACGTATTAAATAATTATTTAACATTTAAATAATCGGGAAGACGAACACCGCACGGAGCGCAAACACGGAGGACCAAAAATCAGCAAAAAGGGGTGAGGTCACCACCTCCCCACCCCATTTCCTTCACTTTCTCTTTTTCTCTCATTTTCTCTCATTTTCTCTCTAAACTAAACCACACCACCACCATCTAAATTCAACAAAAACTAACATCAAACATCATCAAATCCATCAAGCTCGTTTGGAATAAAAGAACCACCTCGACACGATCTACATTTCTATCTTCCCGGATTCTCACGGCGTTACCGCGTAAGTTTCCGACAAAATCTCGAAACCCTTTGATTTGGTATATTTTCGTTTGTTTATTGTTTTTCCATGCTCAAAATGTCCAAATATGGGTTGGGTAAAAGATTTGGGTCGAAAGGTGGTCGAAAAACTCATTTTCGGCTCAAAATCCGGCGAACAGTTGATGTGTGCTAAGTATAGGCAATTATAATAACAAGTTTAAATTAAGGAAATACTAAATAATACTATCACACAATTCAAGCAAGATTGACCCGTTCATGTAATATAACTTAATAAGTAAGTCCAAATTCGAACACAAGGAACACAAGAAACGCGATTATTATTTATAACTAATTATCTATTTATTCTAATTACAGATATTTACAATTATAATACAAATATATTCAAGGATCCAATTTACAATAATCTACAAGATAAGGGGGACGTTTTAGTTCCGAACGAATATATTTATAGTTATATTTTTTATACAGATTCTAATAGATAAGTTTTAAGGAACAACTTAGGTATACTCAATTGGATAAAAGATTATAATTATTCAAACTATTATTTATTAAACTTATTATATGTACTTATGTCTATTTGCTTTGTTGGCTATTATTACTGGTGATTTACTAATGTAGAAGATCATTTAGGGTTAAGTCAAATCCTCATCATAGCAACACAATCATAAGGTTACGCAAAGTGTTACTAATTAATACGATCTATCATCAATTTATTAATACAATTACTATGGTTAGGCTTGAATCGCAGTATTACTTTATATTAATGATTTATTCTTAGTTTATCGCATAAGGTTAAGATCAAAACATAAACACAATCACTTAATTTATATAAACAGTTTATGGTCATCCTAGTTTAATATAAATCAGTCTAATTATGTCAAGAATAATCACTAAAATATCATAATAAAGACAACTCTTGTATAATAAACATTCAATAATATAGTTCCAACATAAACATATAATTCAAATAATAAACTCAATAAACATTCATTCAAACAATTATAATGAAAACCTGATTCACAATTAAATCAAATAAACAATATCATAAATAACTCAATAAGGTTATTAAAGTTACAAGGATAAAGAAATCGAACCAATTGACGAACTAGCTTTTCCTAGGGTTAAAAACCTTCAAACCCTAGCTCTTTAGTCTCCAAAATCGCACCTAAAGTCGACCTAAAACCCTAACTTTCGGTTTTAGTATTCTTGAATCGTATATCCTTAAACCTAAATTAAGCCTCTATTTATAGTTTTGCTGGCCGACCTCCCAACCGCCGGTTGGGTTCTCCAACCGTCGGTTGGAGTAATTTGTATCCGGGTCCAACTCCACGTGTCTGCACCGCCTCTAAACCCTAAAGCCCAACCGCCGGTTGAATAATTCAACCGCCGGTTGAATGTAAATTCCAGAATATTCTAATTTCGGGCTTGGGCTTAACTTTTGGACTATTAATCTTTATATCCGGACTTCTTTGTCTTCTTGGCCAAATTCTTCATTTTAACACTTTTGGTCTTCATTTCTTCAAGGTTTAATCTCCTTTTTCTTTATTTTTTCATTTTCTTCAGTTTCGGATTCGTTTTCGCTCATTTTTCTTCAATCTTTAATTAAAATACATTTATGCAAATATTAACAAAATAAGTATCTAAAATCATATAAATGCACTAAAATGTATATAAATATAGGGATAAATTATTATAAAATATACTATCTATTTGATGCTTATCAACGGTCTTAAGTGTCGCCAGTGTGCCAAAAACAGTGCTAGCGACACTAGCTAAGTGTCGCTATGCCAAGTGTCGCCCCTATAACTAGGGATGGCAATGGGCGAGAAAAATTTTACCTATTGGTGGGTTATGGGTATGAACTTCTACCCGTTGGCGGGTCGCGGGCGGGTGATGGGTATGAACTTATACCCGCGGGTAAACCCGACCCGCGAACCTACAAAACACATTATAGATACCTACAAGTGGATTTTGTATAATTTATTGCATATATATGTATACACGATGGTTAATTTGAATTATATATAATAAAACTATTCATATAGAGATTAAAAAATATAGTTTTCATATTTCGAATAGCAAACTTATCAAATGATCAAGAAAAAATTATCAAATAAATGGATAGTTATCGAACTATTAGTCCACATGTCTTAAATTTTAACAATTTAATTCGTTAAAATTACGATCCATTTATTTGAACATGTTTTAAAACATTTTTATACATGTAAATTATATAAAATCATTTGATATTTTGATAAAATGTTTATATTATTTAAAACTCGCGGGTTACCCGCGACCCATGGGTACCAGCGGGTCACGGGTATGGGTGTAAAAATAAACCCGCTAGCGGGTGTTCGTGGGTTTGCGGGTAAAAAAACCCGTTGCGGGCGGGTGATGGGTTTGGCATATTTTTACCCACGACCCGCGGGTGCCATCCCTACCTATAACGACACTACTTAAGTGTCGCTGAATTACTTAATCAGATTTATATTAGCGACACTCTCTTAGTGACGCCAAAATTTAGAAGTGTCGCCCATAGCGACACTAATGAAGTGTCGCCAATCAATTGAAAATCAGAAATCTAGCGACACTCGCCTAGTGTCACCTATAGCGACACTAGCCCAGTGTCGCCAAAAAACAGGAAGTTGACAAATTATTTTCATCCTAAGTGTCGAACTTGTACAACCTCAACCACTTATACGATACGACTTCTAAAACACTTTGGGATACATATTTAAGTATAACACTTCAAAAACATAATAATAATATCGAAATTATTATTACAAACAATCACCAACGTGTACACGTTTTTCAAAATTCAAATCAATCAACCAAATCGGGAAAATTGGACATTATAGTTGGACGAACAACTATAAGGGTAGTCTTTTAAGATACCCATTCAATTAATAACCATCGCGCGTATTGGACGCCCTCAGGTTACAAATCTTCAGACATCAATTCAAGGCTAATCAAATCAAGTTTATTAAGTTAAACACTTCAAGACTCAGGTGAGTCTCATGGCCCCTATTTTACTGTTTTTCAATCAGGGGTGTGATTACATTGCTCGTTTTATTTACATGTTGAACGCAAGTACAAATCAATCAAATACTACGTGAGTTGTTTTCAACTAATCACTAAAGCCCTCCATAGCATAGTCTGGTAATACATCTGTAGCGTGAATGTTAGTATATGATATCATATAGGATTGACAATCCTCGTCCGGGTTAGCACGTACTAACTGGTCAAACGGACGTATTAGCATTTGGGAAGACGAGTATAGATTAGGCACTCGTAGGAGGCACCTCAGTCGGGTTTCCTTAATTGGACCTGACACTCAAGTTAAGCTCAGACTATGTGCTCATGGCTGTATAACTTTTATTTTGCTTAATTGCATTTTAAATTCAAATATAAATCTTGCGGTTCATACAATTATGTGTTGACATACAAACCTGTGAGCTCACCAGCGTTTCGCTGACCCATTTTAGCATGTATCACAGGTACACAGCAGTAGGTTGGACTACCCAAGCAGGAATCATTAGCTTGAGTCATCATTTATACAAACAGAGATTTAATTGCATTATTATATTTTATATAAAGTAATTATGTGATGTAAATCTCTCAATTTCTAGAAAATGAGCTAATGTAAACATTATTTCGATGTAAACTTTTACTTTTATCAATACAAGTTCAAAACGACGCATATAGTGGTTGTTCATTATATATCTTTGTGCTGTGATTACTGTGATTAGTCGCGTCCCGACCCGATTCACTTCCGCAACCCGAACTTGGGGGTGCGACATTTTTCCACCAAAACATATTACAATACCATTTTAAAAGAAACTATTACAACCATAATATAATCAAAGCGAGGTGTTGTATAATTTAAACATCATTACTATCAAAATATATATATCAGAGTTGAACGCCGGTCAAACATTCCTTCAAAACACAAGCATCCTGCCCTCCCTTCAAAACATATCCTGCACGAAGCAGAGTGATGGGGTTAGCATAAAGTTAAGTGAGATAGAACTGCAACCAACAGTATAACTTAGCTACGACAATCAATTACAGCAACTATTTGTAAACACATAATGCACAAGAAGATCGGTGGTCCTTGAGTACCCAACAGCCTCAAGAACTCTTGTCAACCATCTATATCAACATATACAGAGACACCGATAGCCGGATGTTATTTTCACACTACACCCAGATCTTAAACACCAACACGTGTACAAAACCATGTGTCGTCCAATTATAACATCCAAGCCCAATCAACCCCGTTGACCTCTGAGCAACCACATATAATGCCAACAGCAAAATATCACAACATCTCAATTCAACAACTCACGCAAACGATATATTCAACAATATATACATCTAACTACAATTAATTATTGTAACCAACTGTTACAAGTAAGTCATACTGAGGGTTCCAGGTCCACTCACCGTTACCTCAGCTGTACGCTCAGAGTTCTAATATTACTGAGCCCTCTCTCAATCTGAGAATAAAACAGAATAACGAGTTAGTAACTCATTAATAACAATGATCTTATGTTATAATCATATAACATATTACAATATCTCATCGCACGACATACCATATTAGTATGGTAATTAATAATCAAATAATACTTATCACTTACATCACCTCATGTGTAAGATTATCAATTTCATTAGTTAGTTTCAATATAAAATCGTAGTCATACCATCATGTACAGCTTGTATGTTATTATTACTAACATGCCATTACCACAAGAACCTCATACAGAATTAAACAATAATACAGAAATTGGACTACTGATGCTAAACAAATCGCGTCGCAATCCCATATACATCGCGTCGTGATATCATGAGGTCGCGTCGCGACCTTGACGCTTACAGCAACCTGCACAATCTGCTACTGCACGAATTTCTTAACCTAATAACACAATTTCCAGCTTCCTACTCAATCTAACCACTTTCTAATATCGTATAAATATCATATATCACCATTTCAATCATCAATTTCACAAATACAACACTAACCCTAATGATTCAAAGGAAGTTCTTGTATAAACAATAAGAACACTTACACTTGGATTAAGAACAAGATTATAATGGTGATGAAATCTGATGTTGATGATTATGAAGATGATATTAAATCCAAAACACAACTCTAATTCTTTCTCTTTTGATTTCTTGTTATGTATGTGTATGTTTTTAAAATGAGGAACTAACCAAAGTCAGGGGAAATGTTTTAAGAATTTTAAGTCGGCTCCTCCTAACCGACTTCAATAATAAACAGTATAATTTATCCCCCTTCATGACCTATTGTCTGGAACCCGAAAATCATTCGCGAGTCTAAACTTTTTATTTTACCGACAACTTTATTAATTTAAAACAATTAATGATTTACCTATCACAATTAGATATTTTACTCACATTCTAATTATTTCAACTAAACCAAACAACACTATTTCCTAACGCATTAAATAATCATTTAAAGTCAGGAAATAATATAAAACTACTAGGCCCGAATTGAAGATGTTACATTTTCAGATCAGCAAAAGACTCAGTGATATTAGACATCTAAGTGATTGGAAACTGTGACGGACAGGTGAGTGGATCTGGAACTCACAGTTTGATTTAGTTGTGACTGTTTGGTTACAACAAGTAAACGTAGATGTGAATATTAGACTGTATAGTCTAAATTGTTGATTATGAATCTACGTGCTAATTGACCTTCGGGCATCAGTGTTATTGAGGTCAACGAGTTAGTTGGGCTAGTTTGTTATTATGTGAATTACACAGGGACTTGATACATTTGTTGTTTGTAGAACCTGTGTTTGTGTGACACCCGACGATTTAGGGTTACTGATTAACCTACTAGAAATCCTAATTACGTGTGTTTAGTTTAGTATTAGGGTAAATACTTGTAATTACTTGTAACTATTTGTGTATTTATGTGAATATACACTCCCGTAATTGATTATATTACGCTTATGTAATTAGTTGTAATTACACTTACGCAATTTGGTGAAATTGTGCAAAACAACCGGACGGAGTCCGACCCAGTATAAATACGACGTTGGTGAAAACATTTCTATAAATAACTTTAATATGTTTTTAGAAGTTATTTATCATATATTATTATTTTGTTAAAATAATACACGAAAAACTAAGGCGTTTTGGCTAAAACGTCTCAAACGCAACAGAAACGCGCGGAACGCGCCCGACAATCGAACGAGAGTCAAAATATATATATTTATAAATTAAAATATATTATTTTGTATGAAATTATTATTGAAAATATCGTATTATGATTCGTCAATAAAAACGTCTATTTAAAACGTTCCGCGATTAAACCTCCGTACCACTAACGCGCAAATCGAGGCCGATAAATAAACGGAACATTTTTATAAATGTTTTTAAGTATTTTAATAAATACTTCAATCAAAAATGTCAAAATATAAGTCGTCACTTAAAAACGCGTATAAAACATTTAACGTATAAATAAACGTATAAGCAACCGAGCAAACGAACGTAAAACGCAACAATTTAAGCTAGGAATGAAAAATGACCAAAATGCCCTTGGTGGGACCACATGGGGGCCGGCCACCCCATGTGCCACCTCCCCCTCCTCTCCACTCTTCTTCCATGCATCATAATGATGATATTCTTTATGTTTTCACCACTCTACCTACATGCAAATAATCTCTCTCATTTCTTCATTTTTGATTACCAAAAACATACTTATTCTCTCTCAAAATGCTGAGAATAACCAGCCCCAATTTTGTTAAGTATTACGAGCCCAAACAACACAAACAATTGAATAATTGTAACCACACAAATCAACAAACGGATAAAAGTAATGCGGAAAAGTAAATCGACACGAGGAAATAACGTGGTTATATGCGATCGGGGTAATCGCTTTAGTCCACGACCAACTAGAGAGTTTTCTTTGTATTATTTTGTAGCTTAGGGTTTTTTACAATAGGGTTACACAATATTCTAATTGTGAACAAAAGAAATCAGCATAAAATAATGAATTACGGCCGCAAGCAACTTTCGTGTTGCAAAAGAAAAATAAGCCGCCATATTGCTTCTCACGTGAGAATCCACCGACCTAAAAAATAATTAGTTTGCAAGATGAGGTCACGTGGTATCCACAAGCCAAATCACTTTCAATTTTCGTTCATTATTTTCTTTGTTCGATATTCACCGTATCTCAACAATCTCCCACTTGAAGATCGGACAAACCCAATAAAATTTAAACCCTCAATAATTCCCTTTCAACCAAGTCAAATCCGCCTCTCCATACCGCCAATACCAATTGGGACACGCACACTGATTAAACACGAATCAAATAGACTTTCGATAAAAGGCCTTTCAACTACACCTATTGAAATCCAGGTACCAAATAAAACCCTCTAACTCTCTAGTCGACACCTTCTATCATCAGTTCATCAGAAGGCCAGTTGAAGCTATACAAAGCTTCAACTTTTCTGTTGTGACCACCTTAGTAAACATATCCGCAGGATTCTTCGAACCAAGGATTATACTCAACAACAGTGTACCATCATTCACAAGATCACGAATAAAATGATACCTCAAATTAATGTGTTTCGTACGACTATGAAACACCGGATTCTTTCCGAGATGTACAGCACTCTGATTATCACAGTATAAAACACAATCATCCTGTTTCTTGCCCAACTCTTCCAGAAAATTCTTCAACCAAATAAGCTCTTTACTCGCTTCCGCTACAGCCATATACTCGGCTTCTGTGGTTGACAAAGCTACACTTTTCTGAAGTCTAGACATCCAACTAACTGCCGTTTTACCAACTGTGAAAACGTACCCCGTAGTGCTCTTACCCGAATCATCACAACCACCCAAATTAGCATCCGCGTAACCTCTTAAAATGACATTCTTCTTAGTAAAATACAATGCCATATTAGAAGTACCTTTCAAGTAACGCAAGAGCCACTTGACCGCTTCCCAATGCTCTCTACCCGGATTAGACATAAACCTGCTAACAACTCCCACTGCATGAGCAATATCCGGTCTCGTACAGACCATCGCATACATTAAACTACCAACTGCCGATGCATACGGAACTTTAGCCATCTCTGCCTTGTCTTCATCCGTCTTTGGTGACTGATCTTTGGATAACTTTAGGACGCTACCCAAAGGCGTATTACGTGTCTTGGCATCTTTCATACTGAATTTCTCTAACACTTTTTCAATATACTTTTCTTGAGACAATTTTAGAGAACCTTCAACTCTATCTCTCACGATACTCATACCAAGAATTTGCCTTGCAGCTCCCAATTCTTTCATCTCGAATTCCTTAGACAGTTGTCTCTTTAACCTGTTGATCTCCGCTATGTCAGAACCTGCAAGTAACATGTCATCAACATAAAGTAACAATATGATATAGGAGGACTTGAATTTCTTCAAGTAGCAGCAATGATCCATGTCACATCTCATGTATCCACTCCTCTTCATAAAGTCATCAAACTTCAAGTACCATTGCCGTGGCGCTTGTTTCAACCCATACAGACTTTTCTTCAATTTGCAAACCATCCTCTCTTTACCCACTACCTCAAAGCCCTCAGGTTGAGCCATATAAATGTCTTCATCAAGATCCCCATGTAAGAATGCAGTCTTCACATCCAGCTGCTCTAGATGTAAGTCTTCAGCAGTAACAATACTAAGCACCAATCTAATAGTAGTCATCTTCACAACCGGCGAGAAGATCTCATTATAGTCAACTCCCTCTTTCTGTTGGAAACCCTTGACCACTAACCTTGCTTTGTATCTCCTTTTACCATCAAGTTCTTCTTTAATCCTGTACACCCATTTATTATGCAAAACCTTTTTATCACGAGGTAGATTTACTAACGACCAGGTCTTGTTCTTCTCAAGTGAACTCATCTCTTCTTTCATAGCAAGCTCCCACTGTATGGATTCTTTCAATAGCATTGCTTCAGAATAATTTTCCGGTTCACCGTTTTCTGTTAAAAGTAGATAGTTTGCTGATGGAGAGAACCTTTTTACAAGTTTGGGCGTTCTAGTGGAACGTCTCAAAGTAGGAAGTGTAGGTGTGACAGGCTCATCCGTGCCACTGTCATCCACATTACTTGAGCTCCCACTCACTTCAGATCTTTCTCCAGTATCTGAACTTTCTCCATCACCTGACACCTCACCGTTATTCGGCAATTCATGTTCTCCTGAACTCCCACTAGGACCTGCAAGATCATCAACAGGAATATCATCATATACAATATAATCATGTTTCGGAGTTTCCGTTACCTTGCCACTATAAACCGTACTCTCATCAAAAGTGACATCTCTTCTGCGGATAATCTTCTTAGACTCATCATCCCAACATCTGTAACCCATATCATCCGAACCATACTCAATAAATGTGCATTTCCTTGATTTTGCATCAAGCTTATCCCTGTTCACATCCTTAGTTTTCACATAAACAATACAACCGAAAACTCTAAGGTGTGTGTAGATTACCTTCTTGCCAAGCCATAATTCCTCTGGAATTCTGAAACCCAATGGTGTTGAGGGTCCCCTGTTAATCAAATATGCTGCAGTATTAACCGCATCGGCCCAGAACATCTTAGGCAAACCTGCATGCAACCTTATACTCTTTGCCCTCTCATTCAAAGTCTTGTTCATGCGTTCAGCAACACCATTCTGCTGAGGTGTTTCAGGAACTGTTTTTAACATCCTAATACCAATCTCAGCACAATAATCAATAAACTCCTTACTGCTGTATTCACCTCCATTGTCAGATTTCAAACACTTAACCTTCAGGTTAGTTTCATTCTCAACAGCAGCTTTCCACTTCTTAAAGGTAGCAAAAACATCAGATTTATATTTAAGAAAATAAACCCATACCTTTCTAGTGGAATCATCAATGAAGGTGACATAATACCGAGAACCACCAATAGACTCAACCGATGTAGGTCCATAAACATCCGTATGAACTAGCTCAAGCTTCTCCATCTTCGGTGTAGATCCCAATTTCCCAAAAGTAACCTTCTTTTGCATACCATAGACACATGGTTTACAAAAGCCAACTTCAACTCTTTTCAAATCCGGAATCCTCCCACTAGAAACAAGCATCTTCATACCTTTCTCACTCATATGCCCGAGTCGTCGGTGCCATAGAGTAGATTCGGCCCCTACATCAACTGTAGCATGTACCCCATTCTCATCATTAGGTTCCTCAACCATATAAAGTGTTCCCCTCTTATGTCCACGAGCTATCACACGATTTCCCTTAACCACACGCCATTGGCGATTTCCAAAGGTAACATCACTACCTTCTTCATCTAACTGACCAATAGAGATAAGCTTCCGTCTGAGATCCGGAATGTATCTCACATCCTTCAAAGTCCAGTTAGTACCAAGGGAAGTCCTTAATACCACATCTCCAATGCCTCTAATATCCAGTCTCTTGTCATCAGCTAATCGGACCTTACCACGATACGACCTGAAATTCTTCATCGTATCCTTGTATGGGTTGGCATGAAACGAAGCTCCTGAATCCATAATCCAAGACTCAGCCGCATTCTCAACAAAACAAACTAATGCGTCATCCGTCTCATCAGTAGCCAAATTCACGTCCTTAGCCTTCTCAACAGTAGGGTTCTTACACTGAGATTGATAGTGACCCTTCTGATTACAATTCCAACAAGTGACATTCTTCCTATTCTTAGAGTTATTCCTCTTCTTAGATCTTGATCTACCCTTATGATTCGACCCTCTTTCAGTTTTCTTGCCCCGGTTGTCTGTACTCAATAAAGAACTCGACGATTCACCAGAATTCCGCCTTCGGATATCCTCCCCTAGAATCAAGTCTCGAATCCCATCAAACGTGAGTGCAGTAGTCCCAGATGAACTACTGACTGCTGTAACTGTACCCGACCAACTTTCAGGCAATGAAGACAATAATAGAAGTGCTTGCACCTCATCCTCAAACTCAATATTTACCGAAACCAATCTCGACAAAATATTGTTGAACTCATTAATATGATCAGTTGCATCTGCCCCTTCCTTCATCTTCGTATTAACTAACTGTCGAATCAAATAAACCTTATTTGCAGCATTAGGTTTCTCATACATGTTAGAGAGAGCCTTAAGACAATTAAAAGTTGTCTTCTCATTCACAACGTTGTAAGCAACATTTTTCGCGAGTGATAATCGAATCACACCTAAAGCTTGACGATCTAAAAGTGCCCAATCCTCAGCTTTTACACTTTCTGGCTTATGCTCTAACAAGGGTTGATGTAGTTTCTTCTGATACAAATAATCCTCTATTTGCATCTTCCAAAACCCAAAATCCTTCCCATCAAATCTGTCGATCTTAAACTTACCTTCGTCTGCCATTGATCCCAAAACTTCAAACCTTGAAGCTCTGATACCAGTTGTTAAGTATTACGAGCCCAAACAACACAAACAATTGAATAATTGTAACCACACAAATCAACAAACGGATAAAAGTAATGCGGAAAAGTAAATCGACACGAGGAAATAACGTGGTTATATGCGATCGGGGTAATCGCTTTAGTCCACGGCCAACTAGAGAGTTTTCTTTGTATTATTTTGTAGCTTAGGGTTTTTTACAATAGGGTTACACAATATTCTAATTGTGAACAAAAGAAATCAGCATAAAATAATGAATTACGGCCGCAAGCAACTTTCGTGTTGCAAAAGAAAAATAAGCCGCCATATTGCTTCTCACGTGACAATCCACCGACCTAAAAAATAATTAGTTTGCAAGATGAGGTCACGTGGTATCCACAAGCCAAATCACTTTCAATTTTCGTTCAATATTTTCTTTGTTCGATATTCACCGTATCTCAACAAATTTTCCCTTACAATCATCACTAAAATCACCACCATCTTGAAGATCAAGAAGAAGCTAAACTCAAGATCAACATCATCATCATCCTCTCTTGTTCTTCTTCATCATTCTTTGTGAGAATCACTAACTCCCTCACTTACTTTACTTATTTACTACTGATTATGATGTTATAATGTTCATCTATCATGATTATGTCCAAATATCATACTAAAAATCGTTTTTATAACACATACAAGAACATGCAGAATCTGTCTCATAAAATGCAGTTTACAAAAATATTCGTATAAAATCGAATTTTGAGAGTTAGAAGATGCATTTTTTTAAAAAATTTTCGTCTTGAAAAGATCTACAACTTTCGTGTTTTGCACTTTTTCCAGAAACGTACTCATTTCTCTCTACGAACCGATTTATAGGACTGACCTGTTAGTTTTCGAGAATTGTGTTCGGAACTTTCGCGGAATTTATTTAATATGTAAACGGACTTGTTAAATGCTGGAAATTTGACATGTTAGTCTAGACACTTAGTAGATCAGTTGGTAAAAGTTTTGAGGTTTGATTTGGACTAGAGATAGGCGAAATCAGTTGGCGTAATGACCCGACATAAACCGAAAACGTTGAATCTTGAAGTTTTAAGATACGAATTTAAAACCGACACCTCGAAATAATCCCGACATGAACCGACATATTTTATAAGCTTATTTAACTGAAATGTGGGTTGGGTAAAAGTTTCGGGTCAAACCGAGTCGGTTTGACCAAGTCAACAAAAACGGCTCGGTTTCTAAAAACGACAAAACTTACTATTTTTGGAAAGTGGTAACAAAAATGGGTTTGGATGACTTAGTTAGTAACTTGGACCAAAGACTAAACTTAGAAAGTTTCCCGAATTAGAAACCGACACTTAGAACAATTTCTGAAAATATCCTAAGTCTCAAGTAGAGACACTAACCTAGTGATGCTACATTTTGCTAGTGATGCTACATTTTGCTAGTGATGCTACATTTTGCTAGTGATGCCACATTTTCTGAAAATATCCTAAGTCTCAAGTAGAGACACTAACCTAGTGATGCTACATTTTGCTAGTGATGCCACATTTTCTGAAAATATCCTAAGTCTCAAGTAGAGACACTAACCTAGTGATGCTACATTTTGCTAGTGATGCTACATTTTGCTAGTGATGCTAAGTTTGACCAACCTTGACCAGTTTGACCAGGTTTGACCAGGTTTGACCGGTTTGACCAGGTTTGATCAGTTTGACCAGGTTTGACCAGTTTGACCAGGTTTGACCAGTTTGACCAGCTTTGACCAACGAGTTGACCAACTTTGACCTACGGTTTAAGACTTATACAAACTAAAATAATTGGTTTGCAACACACGATATGTACTAATGAATAGTTTACAGCAAAACAAACTTGATAATAATGTCTAAATGAATTATTATTACTAACTTTCACCAACGGGTCGTACACGTTTTTAATAATCGAACTTGAACAACTTATTTGGACATACTAGTTGATGAACTAGCTCTAGGTGGACATTAACCCTCCACCTACATGATTGGCTTAAGTGGACATTGACCCCCATTTATACAATCGCTATAGATGGTCTTTTGAGACATCTACTTATACCCAACCTTATACGTTTTTAGGACGTTAGAAGGTTGCACACCGGCTTGCTTGCTTATTTGATACTTACTTGCTACTTGCTAATCTAAGGTGAGTTTCATAGTCCCTTTTTACTGTTTTTCAACTGGGGTGAGAATACATACAACTGTTTTATAACTGCTCTTATGATCACAAGTAACTGTAACAACTTTTTATACGGATTGCTTGAGACTTGATATAATCCACTAAAGCCCTCTACCCATCATAGTCATTAAAATTTGTGCGTGAGTATTATTGGATAGATCTATCAGGGTTTGACAAACCTCGTCCGGGCTAGTCGCTCTAGCCAACCCACGGGCGCAGTATTACTTGTGATTTAGAAGTGTATCGGATTAGTACACTTACCGGAGGCAAACAACGTTAAGCTTGACTATGAGACTCATGTAAATGGTATACTTATATTGCATTATGCAATACTTTTACTTATCGTTGAATAACGATACTTTTAACTGTCATTTTTGAATGATACAACTTAAAATCTTGTTGATCATAACTAAACGATTGTTTACAAACCTATGAACTCACAAACTTTATGTTGACCTTTTAGTATGTATTTCTCAGGTAACCCGCCGCAGTAGGAAGCTTATGGAAAGCTTAGCTCGAGTCGCATTGTTTTCAAACATCAAGAGATTAGATTGCATTTATCTGTATTTTGTATAATCAGTAATGTATTAGAAATCTCTTAACGGTTTATGCGAACTCCAGATATTTTGTAAACATTTGAATTATGGTAATGTAATGTTTTCAAACGTCTCATATAGAGGTCGTTTGCCTTAATCTTTGTGTAATGATATTTGATTTGGTCGGCGCCCCCATGACACCTCATGTTTCCGCTGCCACGTGTTTTGGGGGTGCGACAGATTGCTATCAGAGCCTAAGGTTATAGCGAACTAGGATTGCATTAGTGACCTAGACTATGACCGTTAGGTTAGTATTCCTTGTTTGATATGATTGGTTCAGCAATTGCATCATTTGAATTTAATTTAACATAGCCTGATCAACTATGTACAATTAAAGGAGAATCGATGCAAGACCTGAAATGGTTATAGTGAACGAGGGTACAGTAGTAACAAAAATCGAGGATTGAACGGGACCAACCCTTATACGTGCCTATGTGCTAGGTTAATATATTTTATATGTAACCTTACGTATACTAAATTCCTTGCCACATAAAATGGCAACCACTCCCACCGCTACGTCTTCCAACTCTGAAAATGAAGCCCAAACACTATCCGCCACTGAGGAAATCGTTACTATATCTTCAGCACCAAACTCTCCTGAACGACTTTACTACATCACTGGCGAAGCCCGAGTGTTACGTACTCGCCCAAGGAGTACCCGATCATCTCGAGCCAACCCTTACTCGGACTCCATTTCAAATAACACACGCCGTCCCGCATACGCCCGTAGATGGGACTGGCTACCCACAACTCTCAACACTTGGAGGTTTGAGGAGAACATACAAATTCATGATGACCCCATGGACATCTCTCTATACACCCAGGAACCAATACACCACACTGTACCCGTGTTAGCCGCTCGACTTCACCGCCACGAGGCAAGACTCGAAAGCTTAGAGCGGGAGGAATATGTGGTACAAACATACTGGATGTGCCAATCACACGACCGCATTGCACAACTTTTTCAAGAACAGGAGGCTGCGACGCGTATTATAGAGATGATTCACCAACAAGTAATTGATGACAGAGGCGCGGTCGACCTCCTACAAGTAAGATTGGAAGAATGTGAACAACGCTCACGGGAAGCTGAAGAGTACACCCGAACACTAGAGCAACGACTAACCTTGGCTGAGGATAATGCCAGACAAGCTGGCAGACTTGCAGGAACCGTGGACCGACTTGTCACATTAATGGAACGAATAAACTTGCGTTAAGACTAGTTTGATCTTTATCTTGTAACCTACTAAGGCGGGATGTGCCCATTTATCTATCTTATGTTGTCTTTTGTAAACTCTTGAACTAAGACCGGATGTAGCACTGCCCGGCATGTTTTGTGAACTCTCAAAGTATTGTAATCATTTGAACTCGCGCCTTTGTATGGTCATGAAATTTGCTTCCTTGTTTTATTGAATATCTTGCTGTACATACTTGTTTTACCTTCTTGTGTACACCTGCAAAGACTTTAAGATCCTACTCACTGAAATCTTATGTGCCTCTTATTTTCTTTCTTTTAGAATCATGGCACCAAAACGTCAAATGAGCTCCGCTGATATCGAAAGACTTGTCAATCAGAGGGTCCAAGCATCCCTAGAAGCTGCCAGAAACAATCCCGATCTCAACCAAGAAAATCCAGGAGGTGCAGGCAACAACCCACCTGTGCCAAAGCCCTGCACCCACAAAGATTTCATGAATTGTAAACCTCTCTATTTCAAAGGAACCGAAGGAGCCGTCGGTCTCATGCGATGGATTGAGAAAATGGAGTCCGTTTTCCGCATAAGTAACTGCCAAGAAGAAAACAAAGTCAAATTCTCTACCTACACTCTAGCTGAGGGTGCACTCACCTTCTGGAACTCATACGCCCAAACTCATGGTATTGATACTGCCTATCAAATGTCTTGGGATGAACTCAAAAACTTGCTGAGGGAAGAATACTGTCCACGCGAGCAACTCCAACAGCTCGAGCATGAATTCTGGAACCTCACAGTTCAAGGAAACGACATTACTGGCTACACAACCAGATTTCACCAGCTTGCTCTCCTTTGTCCATCCATGGTGGACCCTGAATCCAAACGTGTCGAAAGATACGTTTGGGGGCTACCTGATTCCATCCAAGGCAATGTCATCTCTTCCAAACCCGGGACCATCCAAAGTGCTGTCCGAATGGCACACGAGCTCATGGCTCAAATTGTTCGCCGTGGGACACCCACAGTGAAAACCACCGGGGATAACAAAAGAAAATGGTCCGGAAATAACAACAATCAGCTGCAACAGCAAACCAAGAAGGCCGAGACTGTTAAGGCCTACACCCACGGTTCAGGGTCGGGGGACAAGAAAGGGTACGTTGGGAACAAACCTTACTGTTCCAAGTGTACTCTACACCACGAAGGCCCATGTACCTGTACCAAGTGCAAACGGCAGGGACATCTAGCTAAAGATTGCAGAACCCCCAACCCAAATACCAACCCCAATGCACCAAAGGCTTGTTTCGAGTGTGGCAGCACTGCCCATTTCAGGAATAATTTTCCGAAACGAAACAACAACAACAACGGGAACAACAATAACAACAACAACCCTTTCGGTCGAGCTTTTGTACTCAATGCTGGAGAGGCCCGTCAAGATCCCAACGTTGTTACGGGTATGTTTCTCCTCAACGATCTAACCGTTTCAGTTTTATTCGATACTGGTGCTGATAAAAGTTTCATATCTGATGAGTTTTGTCCGTTACTCAACATTACTCCCACTGCCTTAGATGCTAAGTTCACAGTAGAATTAGCAAATGGCAAACTGATAGAGGCCGATAGTGTAATACCTAACTGCACTCTAAACCTCGCCAACGAACTTTTCCCCATAAACCTCATCCCTGTTGAAATCGGAAGCTTTGATGTCATCGTAGGCATGGACTGGTTGTCCAAGCATCGTGTAACACTCCGCAAATTTAAACGCGATTATTAACGTTAATCACTTGCATTATTAGGCTAATTCCCTACTTGAGTGAATTCACAACACATTTTAGAGGTAAGTCTAGCAAAGCCCAACTAGATAATACGCGTAGTATTACGTATTCGTAATTTGTTGTAATTACGTACTGAACAATCTGAAAACAAACGCGACAAAAATATACGACTGTTGGTGAACAAAATTATTTAATAAAACGAAATTATTAAATAACGTCGTAAACAATTAAATATTATGTCGATAATATTTACATAACATTTTATAACGCAAAACATTAACTTGTATAATTAAAATAAAACAAAGTTTAAAATTTATAAAATTAATTAATTTGGTTTCATAAAAAGATCCTAGTTAAAAATATAATGAAATGTGTCATTAAAAATATATTAGTTAAAATAAAGTAACATTTAACGATCGGGTAAACAAACACGGAACGCAAACAACGAGGCAGAAAAGGGAACAAAACCCCAACTCCACCTCCTTTTCCTTCCATTTTTGATTTCATCTCTCTCTCTCTTCTTTGCTTTTTCTCCAACCTCTCTTTAAACTCACCCAAAATCCACACAAAAATCACCAAAACTAACACAAAAACGTCACGAATCACCATACTTCTTTGGAATAAAACGACCACGACACCACGATCTATCTTTCCATCTTTTCGGATTTCAAATCCGACCACTCGTAAGTTTCCGACAAATCCCGCAAATCTTTAGATTTCGAAGTTTTCGTGTTATAATACTTAATATACCATGTATTAGTGTTACATTAACTTATTATGTCCAAAAACATCATTAAAAACGCTTTAAAAGTCGAAATTTGCATAAAAATCGCTGAACAACCAGTTTCGCGAGCCGAGATCCAAACCTGACGAATTTCGCGAGTCGAGATTTGGACTTGCGGGTCGACTTAACTTGCGAGTCGACTTAACTTGCGAGTCGACTTGACTTGCGAGTCGACTTAACTTGCGGGTCGACTTGACTTGCGGGTCGACTTGACTTGCGGGTCGACTTGACTTGCGGGTCGACTCGACTTGCGGGTCCACTTGACTTGCGTGTCCACTTGACTTGCGAGTCCACTTGCGAGTTGACTTTTTGACTGCGAGTTGACTTTTTGAAAAAGTGCATTTTTGATCCTAAACGATGAATTTTGACACATTCGGACATATGTACATATATATATGTATACTTTCGGATAAAATAACTATAAATTTAAGGATACTTTCACGCTAATCATTAAACATCTTCAAGAACCAAACCTTTATGATATAACTCGCACATGAAACACATATACTTTGGGTAGTATACAATACGATAAATATAATAATAATACTTTGAATTATTATTACGAAAACTCACCAACGAGCCGTACATATTTTCCAAAACACAAACGTATAAACCAACACTTTGGACATAACTTAGTTGTACAAACACTAGCATGGATGATTAGTTTAAACATCCACATACTTATTAAATCTCATACGTTTGGGACGTTAGGAGATTTCGGACTGTACTTGGGCTTAGGTTTGCTAGCACTCGCACAACAACTTAACTCAACAGGTGAGTTCACAGCCCCTACTTTTACTGTTTTAACTGCTTTTGAACAGGGGTGGAAAACATAGTCAAGGTTTTTGCTACGTGAGCAAACTTTTATATAACTACTGTGTTATACATTGTACAAACTATTTGTGACTGCGGTCAAACTCTTACAACTGCTTTATTTATTGCCATAACTACCTTATTACATGAGTGTATACTTGTCTACTCAAACGCTTAGAGTACTTGAACTGTTAAACAATTATACGAACTGGTGTTTATGAAAGGGTATTTTATACAAAAACTATTATCAACTCGTGAAATACGACTTGGTATCTTACCGGAGAACGACCGGTACAATTTGTATCTAGCTAGAGAACGACTAGCTGTGTAACTTACCGGAGAACGACCGGTACATATGGGTAACTTGTCGGAGAACGACCGACACTAATTTGGTATCTTACCGGAGAACGACCGGTACTAACAGTGTAACTCGCCGGAGAACGACCGGTGCTAACTTAGTAACTTACCGGAGAACGACCGGTACAATTTGGTAACTAGTCGGTGAACGACCGACTCACACTTTTAAAACCGCTGGAGAACGACCAACAACACGTTTCAAACATATGATTTGGGTAACATCCCACGTAACTATGATTTGGGTAACATCCCACTTAAACCAGAACTTTGGGCAAACAACCCACTAAACTTATACTTTGGATAACATTCCACAAAACATTACTTGACTGTTATGGCAATAACTATTTGGAAACGTATTTGGTTTTACGAATTACACTTTTGGGTGACATCCCAAAGATAATGTATAAACAACAAGTGGGTTACCAACTGTACTTGCAAACATAAAACTTGTGAATTCACTCAACCTCGTTGTTGACTTTTACTATGTTTTTCAGGGAATTAGCTGCGCACGTAGGAACCGCCTGCACATATGGATTATAGGCGACCCACGAAGGAATAGGATGCCAACTTTTGACAACTGGATTTCTGTGACAACCGTAAAAATTTGGACTAGTTTTTAGTTCCTAATCATTTAGAAATACGTGTAATTAGTTCTATGTATTAGGCTAATTGTATGTATCAATATATATTGTTGAATATATATCAGTACGCGATTATATTTAATCGTGTATTTTTAATCGACCGAATTCCGATTTATCTATACGGCGTTGGTGAAAACAAGTATTAAGTAATATAGAATTTTTATTTAATACAACTCATTAATTATTACACATTATTTCGATAATATTTCAAAAGTATTTCATATCGTATAAATAACGTTTACGCGACCAAAAATACGTGAAACGCATGCAACAATCGAAATAAACTAAAGTTATATTTTATAACACATTAATAAGTATTTTGATAAAATACTTCAACTCAAAATATCTAAAGTTCATTCGTTATTTAAAAACATACGTATGATATATAACGTCTAAATTATACGTTTAAACGATCGGGTAAACAAATACGGGTATAACATCAATAATTGGAGACAAAATGTAACAAAAATCCACCTCCTTTGACCTTAAGAAAAATCAGGCCAAACATGATCCACATTTTGTGGATCATGCTTTTGACTAACACATACCTACATACATTATTGCATCAATTTGTTCCTTCACTCTTTCACCACCTCTCTCTCCCTAACTCGTCTCTCTCTCTCTCTCTCTAAAACAACCAAAACCGCCACCTTAAACCACCAAGAACTACCATCAAAACACCTCCATTTGCAAAACGGCTAGGAGCTAAACGAGCACCACGCGATCCTCTACGACTCTATCTTTTCGGTTTTCAAAACCGACACTTGTAAGTTAACGACACCTTAAAACTACTTTAATACATTTATTTACTTGTTTAGTAGCTCATCAAACTATAAAATGTCCAAATCAAAACTTGAAACTCGTTTTTACAAACTCAAAAATGGTAACAGTTTCTGTCTTCGTAAAAACAGCCCACAAAAACGTCTATATCTTGAAAACTAGGAAGAACCAACTCTCGACATCTAAACGAAAAATGTTCACTAAGATACCAGCTACAACTTTCATTTTTAGCTCTCGGACCAGATCCTCACGGATCATGGTGAAAAACGTGAGTCTTTGGACTGAACTCATAATCGAACCCGATCCGACCACTCCTCATGTTTATTTTTGTTAAAAATAGTAAATGAGCTTATAAAATCTCCATAAAGTGCAGATTTACACTAGATTCTTAGGTGAATAAGTGTGATTTTTGGTTAGACTTGAATCGGTCTAGAAGTTGGTTAAATAGAGTGTTCATCGAGTTCAAAATCTAGAAACTATAACCTTCGGCAGAAACTATAACCTTCGGCAGAAACTATAACCTTCGGCAGAAACTATAACCTTCGGCAGAAACTATAACCTTCGGCAGAAACTATAACCTTCGGCAGAAACCTTAACCTTCGGTAGAAACTATTCGGCAGAAACCATAACTTTCGGCAGAAACCTATAACTAGCAGTTTTAACTATAACAATTTAAATACGATACAACAATCAAAGTATAATAATAATAGTTGAGATTATTATTACCAAAAACTCACCAACGGGTCGTACACATCTTTCAAAAACTCAAATCTAATCAGTTAAACCAAATCATTTGGACATTACTAGTTGGATGAACAACTAGCATAGATGATATGATAAGACATCTAATCATTTTAAAACCTTGCGCGTTTAATTCGCCCGGCAGGTTTTAGTCGTTGGAGACGACATCATTACTCTTGAACAACATCATTATTGCGTGTTAGCAACTCATTAGGCTCAGGTGAGTCTCATAGCCCCTTTTTAAATATGTTTTCTCAGGGGTGTGATCCATTGCTTGTTTTGTTTTACAATATGAACGCAAGTATCATTAAATCAAATACTACATGAGTTATTTTCTCTAATCATTTTAAAGCCCTCCATCAGCATAGTTTGGTAATACCTAGTAGCGTGAATATTAGTATATGATATCATATAGGTCTGACCAGCCTCATCCGGGTTAGCACGCACTAACCTGTCAAACGGATGTATTAATATTTGGGAAGACGAGTGATGATTAGACACTCGTAGGAGGCAACTCGATCAGGATACCTTAAATGTGGACCTGACATCTCGTGTTAAGCTCAAACTATGTGCTCATGGCTGTATAACTTTTATTTTGCTTAATTGCATTTTAAATTCAATTATCATTAAATCTTGCGGTTCATACAAATATGTGTTGACATACAAACCTGTGAGCTCACCAGCGTTTCGCTGACCCATTTTAGCATGTATCACAGGTACTCAGCAGTAGGTTGGACTGCCCATCAGGATACTGTAGCTCGAGTCGCATGCAAATTATAATATCAAGAGATTTATCTGCATTTCTATATTTTGTATAAATTAGATATGTATTGGAATCTCTCAAGTATCTTATGCGAACTCACATTTTGAAAACAATTATGTAATTTCTATTACATCTATGTATTTTATCAAACGACGCATGTAGTGGTCGTTCATTATGTAATCTTATGTGTTTTGTTATTGATTAGTCGTGCCCCGAACCGACCCGCTTCCGCATCATAATTTGGGGGTGCGACAGATTGGTATCAGAGCCTAAGGTTATAGTGAACTAGGTTGCATTTAGTGGGCCTAGACTATGACCGTTAGGCAGTATTCCTTATTAGATATAACTGGTTCAGTGATTACACCATATGAGTTTAATTTAACATAGCTTAGCTAACTATGTACAATTAAATGAATACGATGTGAAAGCTGAAAGGGGTTATGTTGAACAGGAATGCATTAGTTGACTCTGACCACGAGAGAAACCGTGACTAATACTTGATTAGTGTTAGACACACATTAGGCTATTATGTGATATAGGCGTATATACATACATATGCCTCATTTATGTGCTACCTTATAGGCTATTATATATTGAAGATATATGATTAAGCCCCACTCGTGTATTATCTTCTAAGCTATTATATATATCAAATATATATAAATCACACACGATAATACACTCGTTAACATCTTCACTACCAAAGACGATGCATATGAATTACTATCGTCTATCCCTTTTATACGCACATAACATCTCACAACACAATTCCGCTGTACCATCGTATTTTCACGAGGAGTATATCATTTCGTATTTCCTCCATCATTCTATTTCCTTAGAATCACAAGTGGAACTTATTGTTGAAGGACTATAAGCTCCATACGTAAAACCATATCCCACCTACTCGCAAACTCGCATCTAGTATGCAACTTTGTTGTTTGTCAAATGTGATTATCACTTGTGTCATTGTATATTACACCATAAATATATATATGCATATGTGATGTATCATGTTTTGGTGCAAACAACTCATCCACTCTCTTTGCTTATGTCAGAATCATGCCGCCAAAGAAGACTGGTTTCAGTCAAGCTGAACTCAATGCTGCGGTTACCCGAGCTGTAGCCGAAGCCATGGCTGCTAGAGACGCTCTAAGGAATGCAGAGACAGTCAATGCTACTTCTACTCCTGTTATCAAACCTTGTTCCTACAAGGACTTTCTCAGCTGCAAGCCACTCAACTTTAAGGGCACGGAAGGTGCTATTGGCTTAATCCGATGGATTGAAAGAATGGAATCTGTCTTCAGTCTCTGTAACTGTACTGAAGATAGTAAGGTCAAGTTTGCTGCTTACACCTTTCAAGAAGGTGCACTAACGTGGTGGAACACCCACGCAAACTCTATTGGCGTTGAGATCGCAAACCGACTTCCTTGGTCTGAATTGAAGAAAAAGCTAAGGGAGAAGTACTGTCGTGAGGAAGAACTACACCGACTGGAAGTGGAGTTCTGGCATCTGGAGGTACAAGGGAACGATATTGCTGGGTACACCACCAAGTTCCAGCAATTCGCTCTATTGTGCCCAGGCTTGGTTGATACGGAATGAAAAAGTATCAAGAAGTACATCCGCGGACTTCCTAAGAATATCCAGGGGAATGTCGCCTCAGCGCAACCAACCACCCTTGATAGAGCTATCAAAATTTCTCATGAACTCATGGCCATGGTTGTCAGCCGTGAGACATCTGCTCCATCTTCTGGTAACAACAGCAAGAGAAAGTGGTCTGGGAACACCACTCAAAACCAATCATCATCAAAGAGGTCTGAGTCTGATAAGACCCTCAACACTGGTTCTGGTTTCAACAAGGGCTACACTGGAAATAAGCCCTACTGTTCAAAATGCTACCGTCATCATGATGGTCCTTGCGGTACACCTTGTGGAAAATGTCAAAAGTATGGACATTTGACCAAAGACTGTAGGTCTACTACCGTCAACACCAACACCACCACCAGCAAACCAAAGTCCTGCTATGAGTGTGGAGAAACTGGGCACTTTAGGAATGATTGCCCAAAGCTGAAGAACAAGGGTAACAACACTGCGAAGGGAAGAGCTTTCGTTGTGAACTCAGGAGAGGCCCGTCAAGACCCAAATGTGGTCTCGGGTACGTTTCTTCTCAACAATCTTACTGCTTCTGTTCTGTTTGATTCTGGTGCTGATAGGAGCTTCATATCTGATGAGTTTAGTCAATTGCTTAACATTGCCCCTTTTGCCTTAGATGCTAAGTACATAGTAGAATTAGCTAATGGCAAGTTAATTGAGGCTGACAGTATAATACCAAATTGCACTTTAAATCTATCTGATGAAATCTTCTCTATTGACCTTATACCTGTTGAAATTGGAAGTTTCGACGTCATTATTGGAATGGATTGGTTATCCAAGCACCGAGCTGAAATTGTCTGCTATGACAAAATAGTCCGTATTCCTCTTGTCACCGGTAGTACTCTAATCATACAAGGGGAGACCGGTAGGACGAGACTGAATATCATATCCTGCATGAAAACTCGCAAGTACCTTAGGAAAGGGTACCAGACGATTCTCGCACGTGTCTTGGAGAAAAAGTCGGAAGAGAAACGACTTGAGGATGTGCCCATTGTTAGAGATTACCCAGAAGTCTTTCCAGAAGACTTACCCGGTCTACCACCTCCGAGACAAGTTGAGTTCTCGATCGATCTCGTGCCCGGGGCAGCACCTGTTGCACGAGCACCATATCGATTAGCCCCTTCAGAACTTCAGGAGTTGTCTACTCAGTTGCAGGAACTCCTGGATAAGGGATTCATTAGACCGAGTTCTTCACCATGGGGAGCTCCGGTACTATTTGTGAAAAAGAAGGACGGTTCATTCAGAATGTGTATCGACTATAGAGAGTTGAACAAATTGACCGTCAAGAACCGTTACCCACTTCCTCGTATTGATGACCTATTCGACCAACTTCAAGGGTCAAGTTTCTATTCGAAGATAGATCTAAGATCAGGTTATCATCAGTTACGAGTTCGTGACATCGACATCCCAAAGACTGCTTTCCGAACTCGTTATGGACATTATGAGTTCCAAGTGATGCCCTTTGGTTTGACTAACGCACCGGCAGTATTCATGGACCTTATGAACCGAGTGTGCAAACCATATCTCGACAAGTTTGTCATTGTCTTCATTGATGACATTCTCATCTACTCGCGCAATGAACAGGAACACGCGCAACATCTCCAAGTCATTCTAGAACTTCTTAGACACGAAGAGTTATATGCTAAATTCTCCAAGTGTGAGTTCTGGATGAAAACCGTTCAGTTCCTTGGTCATGTGATTGATAGTCAAGGAATTCACGTAGATCCATCAAAGATTGAGGCTATCAAGTGCTGGCAAGCACCGACGACGCCGACCGAAGTACGCCAATTCTTAGGACTGGCAGGTTATTATCGGCGTTTTATTGAGAATTTCTCCAAAATAGCTCAACCTCTCACAATACTGACTCAGAAGGAAAAGAAGTTCGATTGGACTGATAAACAAGAGTCAGCATTTCAACTATTGAAGCAAAAGCTTTGCAGTGCACCAATTCTATCATTACCCGAAGGCAATGAAGACTTTGTGGTATACTGCGATGCCTCACACCAAGGTCTTGGTTGCGTGTTGATGCAACGAGACAAGGTTATGGCCTACGCCTCCCGACAACTCAAAGTTCACGAGAAGAACTATACAACTCATGATCTCGAATTAGGAGCCGTAGTGTTCGCTCTCAAGATCTGGAGACACTATCTGTATGGCACAAAGTGTACCATATTCACCGATCACAAAAGCCTCCAGCATTTATTCGATCAGAAGGATCTCAATATGAGGCAACGTCGCTGGGTTGAGTTACTCACCGACTATGACTGCGAGATCAAGTATCATCCAGGGAAGGCTAATGTAGTTGCCGATGCCCTAAGTCGCAAAGAGCGCACAAAACCACTTCGAGTACGAGCCCTTAGCATAACCATCCATAATGATTTAATCATTCAAATTCTCACTGCTCAACTCGAAGCATTGAAACCTGAAAACATCAAGGAAGAGGCCTTGCGAAATATGGAGAATCAATTTGAAACCAAACCCAATGGGGTCAAATACTTCGCAAACCGAATCTGGTTACCCAAGTTTGGGAATCTTCGAGACTTAGTGATGGATGAAGCTCATAAGTCTAAGTATTCTATACATCCTGGATCTGACAAGATGTATCACGGCATCAAAGGATCATACTGGTGGCCAAACATGAAAGCAGAGATTGCCACATATGTCAGCAAGTGCCTCACATGTTCAAAAGTTAAAGCTGAATATCAGAAGCCCACCGGTTTGCTACAGCAACCGGATATTCCAGAATGGAAATGGGAGCAAATCGCTATGGACTTCATCACTAAACTCCCGAAAACATCAAGTGGTTGCGATACTATATGGGTAATAGTTGATCGTCTAACCAAATCTGCTCACTTCCTTGCCATGAAGGAAACCGACAAAATGGAACGTCTCACCCGAATCTATATGAAGGAGATCGTAACAAGGCACGGCGTTCCAATCTCAATTATCTCTGATAGAGACAGCCGATTCACATCTAACTTTTGGCAATCATTGCAGAAGTCATTGGGTACTCGTTTAGACATGAGTACAGCCTATCATCCACAAACCGATGGCCAAAGTGAAAGGACTATTCAAACACTGGAAGATATGTTACGCGCCTGCGTAATTGATTTCGGTGCAAATTGGGAGCATCATTTGCCATTGTGTGAATTCTCATACAACAACAGCTATCATACCAGCATTGGAGTTGCACCGTTCGAGGCACTATACGGTCGTAAGTGCCGATCGCCTATTTGTTGGACCGAAGTTGGAGACAGTCAACTCACTGGTCCTGAAATCATTCATGAAACCACCGAGAAGATCGTTGGTATCCAACAACGGCTGAAGGCCGCACGTGATCGTCAGAAGAGTTATGCTGACGTGAGACGCAAGCATCTCGAGTTCCAAGTTGGGGATCGAGTATTGCTCAAAGTATCACCTTGGAAAGGTGTCATCCGATTCGGCAAACGTGGAAAGTTAAACCCTAGATACATCGGACCTTTTGAGATCCTTGAAAGGATTGGTCCAGTCGCTTATCGATTGCAGCTACCTCCAGAGCTTAGTAACGTGCATCCCACATTTCACATTTCTAACCTGAAGAAATGCCTGTCCGACAAGACACTCATCATTCCGCTCGAAGAAATTCAAATCGACGACAAACTTCATTTTGTCGAGACACCAGTGGAGGTCATGGACCGTGAGGTTAAACAGCTTAAGCAAAGTCGTATCCCAATCGTCAAGGTTCGGTGGAATTCGCGGCGTGGTCCGGAATTCACCTGGGAACGGGAAGATCAGATGCGACTTAAATATCCACATCTATTTTCAGACTCCTCTCACACATCAACTTCAAACTGAATTTCGGGACGAAATTCTCTTAACAAGGGGAGAATGTGACAACCGTAAAAATTTGGACTAGTTTTTAGTTCCTAATCATTTAGAAATACGTGTAATTAGTTCTATGTATTAGGCTAATTGTATGTATCAATATATATTGTTGAATATATATCAGTACGCGATTATATTTAATCGTGTATTTTTAATCGACCGAATTCCGATTTATCTATACGGCGTTGGTGAAAACAAGTATTAAGTAATATAGAATTTTTATTTAATACAACTCATTAATTATTACACATTATTTCGATAATATTTCAAAAGTATTTCATATCGTATAAATAACGTTTACGCGACCAAAAATACGTGAAACGCATGCAACAATCGAAATAAACTAAAGTTATATTTTATAACACATTAATAAGTATTTTGATAAAATACTTCAACTCAAAATATCTAAAGTTCATTCGTTATTTAAAAACATACGTATGATATATAACGTCTAAATTATACGTTTAAACGATCGGGTAAACAAATACGGGTATAACATCAATAATTGGAGACAAAATGTAACAAAAATCCACCTCCTTTGACCTTAAGAAAAATCAGGCCAAACATGATCCACATTTTGTGGATCATGCTTTTGACTAACACATACCTACATACATTATTGCATCAATTTGTTCCTTCACTCTTTCACCACCTCTCTCTCCCTAACTCGTCTCTCTCTCTCTCTCTCTAAAACAACCAAAACCGCCACCTTAAACCACCAAGAACTACCATCAAAACACCTCCATTTGCAAAACGGCTAGGAGCTAAACGAGCACCACGCGATCCTCTACGACTCTATCTTTTCGGTTTTCAAAACCGACACTTGTAAGTTAACGACACCTTAAAACTACTTTAATACATTTATTTACTTGTTTAGTAGCTCATCAAACTATAAAATGTCCAAATCAAAACTTGAAACTCGTTTTTACAAACTCAAAAATGGTAACAGTTTCTGTCTTCGTAAAAACAGCCCACAAAAACGTCTATATCTTGAAAACTAGGAAGAACCAACTCTCGACATCTAAACGAAAAATGTTCACTAAGATACCAGCTACAACTTTCATTTTTAGCTCTCGGACCAGATCCTCACGGATCATGGTGAAAAACGTGAGTCTTTGGACTGAACTCATAATCGAACCCGATCCGACCACTCCTCATGTTTATTTTTGTTAAAAATAGTAAATGAGCTTATAAAATCTCCATAAAGTGCAGATTTACACTAGATTCTTAGGTGAATAAGTGTGATTTTTGGTTAGACTTGAATCGGTCTAGAAGTTGGTTAAATAGAGTGTTCATCGAGTTCAAAATCTAGAAACTATAACCTTCGGCAGAAACTATAACCTTCGGCAGAAACTATAACCTTCGGCAGAAACTATAACCTTCGGCAGAAACTATAACCTTCGGCAGAAACTATAACCTTCGGCAGAAACCTTAACCTTCGGTAGAAACTATTCGGCAGAAACCATAACTTTCGGCAGAAACCTATAACTAGCAGTTTTAACTATAACAATTTAAATACGATACAACAATCAAAGTATAATAATAATAGTTGAGATTATTATTACCAAAAACTCACCAACGGGTCGTACACATCTTTCAAAAACTCAAATCTAATCAGTTAAACCAAATCATTTGGACATTACTAGTTGGATGAACAACTAGCATAGATGATATGATAAGACATCTAATCATTTTAAAACCTTGCGCGTTTAATACGCCCGGCAGGTTTTAGTCGTTGGAGACGACATCATTACTCTTGAACAACATCATTATTGCGTGTTAGCAACTCATTAGGCTCAGGTGAGTCTCATAGCCCCTTTTTAAATATGTTTTCTCAGGGGTGTGATCCATTGCTTGTTTTGTTTTACAATATGAACGCAAGTATCATTAAATCAAATACTACATGAGTTATTTTCTCTAATCATTTTAAAGCCCTCCATCAGCATAGTTTGGTAATACCTAGTAGCGTGAATATTAGTATATGATATCATATAGGTCTGACCAGCCTCATCCGGGTTAGCACGCACTAACCTGTCAAACGGATGTATTAATATTTGGGAAGACGAGTGATGATTAGACACTCGTAGGAGGCAACTCGATCAGGATACCTTAAATGTGGACCTGACATCTCGTGTTAAGCTCAAACTATGTGCTCATGGCTGTATAACTTTTATTTTGCTTAATTGCATTTTAAATTCAATTATCATTAAATCTTGCGGTTCATACAAATATGTGTTGACATACAAACCTGTGAGCTCACCAGCGTTTCGCTGACCCATTTTAGCATGTATCACAGGTACTCAGCAGTAGGTTGGACTGCCCATCAGGATACTGTAGCTCGAGTCGCATGCAAATTATAATATCAAGAGATTTATCTGCATTTCTATATTTTGTATAAATTAGATATGTATTGGAATCTCTCAAGTATCTTATGCGAACTCACATTTTGAAAACAATTATGTAATTTCTATTACATCTATGTATTTTATCAAACGACGCATGTAGTGGTCGTTCATTATGTAATCTTATGTGTTTTGTTATTGATTAGTCGTGCCCCGAACCGACCCGCTTCCGCATCATAATTTGGGGGTGCGACAGATTGTTATCAGAGCCTAAGGTTATAGTGAACTAGGTTGCATTTAGTGGGCCTAGACTATGACCGTTAGGCAGTATTCCTTATTAGATATAACTGGTTCAGTGATTACACCATATGAGTTTAATTTAACATAGCTTAGCTAACTATGTACAATTAAATGAATACGATGTGAAAGCTGAAAGGGGTTATGTTGAACAGGAATGCATTAGTTGACTCTGACCACGAGAGAAACCGTGACTAATACTTGATTAGTGTTAGACACACATTAGGCTATTATGTGATATAGGCGTATATACATACATATGCCTCATTTATGTGCTACCTTATAGGCTATTATATATTGAAGATATATGATTAAGCCCCACTCGTGTATTATCTTCTAAGCTATTATATATATCAAATATATATAAATCACACACGATAATGCACTCGTTAACATCTTCACTACCAAAGACGATGCATATGAATTACTATCGTCTATCCCTTTTATACGCACATAACATCTCACAACACAATTCCGCTGTACCATCGTATTTTCACGAGGAGTATATCATTTCGTATTTCCTCCATCATTCTATTTCCTTAGAATCACAAGTGAAACTTATTGTTGAAGGACTATAAGCTCCATACGTAAAACCATATCCCACCTACTCGCAAACTCGCATCTAGTATGCAACTTTGTTGTTTGTCAAATGTGATTATCACTTGTGTCATTGTATATTACACCATAAATATATATATGCATATGTGATGTATCATGTTTTGGTGCAAACAACTCATCCACTCTCTTTGCTTATGTCAGAATCATGCCGCCAAAGAAGACTGGTTTCAGTCAAGCTGAACTCAATGCTGCGGTTACCCGAGCTGTAGCCGAAGCCATGGCTGCTAGAGACGCTCTAAGGAATGCAGAGACAGTCAATGCTACTTCTACTCCTGTTATCAAACCTTTTTCCTACAAGGACTTTCTCAGCTGCAAGCCACTCTACTTTAAGGGCACGGAAGGTGCTATTGGCTTAATCCGATGGATTGAAAGAATGGAATATGTCTTCAGTCTCTGTAACTGTACTGAAGATAGTAAGGTCAAGTTTGCTGCTTACACCTTTCAAGAAGGTGCACTAACGTGGTGGAACACCCACGCAAACTCTATTGGCGTTGAGATCGCAAACCGACTTCCTTGGTCTGAATTGAAGAAAAAGCTAAGGGAGAAGTACTGTCGTGAGGAAGAACTACACCGACTGGAAGTGGAGTTCTGGCATCTGGAGGTACAAGGGAACGATATTGCTGGGTACACCACCAAGTTCCAGCAATTCGCTCTATTGTGCCCAGGCTTGGTTGATACGGAATGAAAAAGTATCAAGAAGTACATCCGCGGACTTCCTAAGAATATCCAGGGGAATGTCGCCTCAGCGCAACCAACCACCCTTGATAGAGCTATCAAAATTTCTCATGAACTCATGGCCATGGTTGTCAGCCGTGAGACATCTGCTCCATCTTCTGGTAACAACAGCAAGAGAAAGTGGTCTGGGAACACCACTCAAAACCAATCATCATCAAAGAGGTCTGAGTCTGATAAGACCCTCAACACTGGTTCTGGTTTCAACAAGGGCTACACTGGAAATAAGCCCTACTGTTCAAAATGCTACCGTCATCATGATGGTCCTTGCGGTACACCTTGTGGAAAATGTCAAAAGTATGGACATTTGACCAAAGACTGTAGGTCTACTACCGTCAACACCAACACCACCACCAGCAAACCAAAGTCCTGCTATGAGTGTGGAGAAACTGGGCACTTTAGGAATGATTGCCCAAAGCTGAAGAACAAGGGTAACAACACTGCGAAGGGAAGAGCTTTCGTTGTGAACTCAGGAGAGGCCCGTCAAGACCCAAATGTGGTCTCGGGTACGTTTCTTCTCAACAATCTTACTGCTTCTGTTCTGTTTGATTCTGGTGCTGATAGGAGCTTCATATCTGATGAGTTTAGTCAATTGCTTAACATTGCCCCTTTTGCCTTAGATGCTAAGTACATAGTAGAATTAGCTAATGGCAAGTTAATTGAGGCTGACAGTATAATACCAAATTGCACTTTAAATCTATCTGATGAAATCTTCTCTATTGACCTTATACCTGTTGAAATTGGAAGTTTCGACGTCATTATTGGAATGGATTGGTTATCCAAGCACCGAGCTGAAATTGTCTGCTATGACAAAATAGTCCGTATTCCTCTTGTCACCGGTAGTACTCTAATCATACAAGGGGAGACCGGTAGGACGAGACTGAATATCATATCCTGCATGAAAACTCGCAAGTACCTTAGGAAAGGGTACCAGACGATTCTCGCACGTGTCTTGGAGAAAAAGTCGGAAGATAAACGACTTGAGGATGTGCCCATTGTTAGAGATTACCCAGAAGTCTTTCCAGAAGACTTACCCGGTCTACCACCTCCGAGACAAGTTGAGTTCTCGATCGATCTCGTGCCCGGGGCAGCACCTGTTGCACGAGCACCATATCGATTAGCCCCTTCAGAACTTCAGGAGTTGTCTACTCAGTTGCAGGAACTCCTGGATAAGGGATTCATTAGACCGAGTTCTTCACCATGGGGAGCTCCGGTACTATTTGTGAAAAAGAAGGACGGTTCATTCAGAATGTGTATCGACTATAGAGAGTTGAACAAATTGACCGTCAAGAACCGTTACCCACTTCCTCGTATTGATGACCTATTCGACCAACTTCAAGGGTCAAGTTTCTATTCGAAGATAGATCTAAGATCAGGTTATCATCAGTTACGAGTTCGTGACATCGACATCCCAAAGACTGCTTTCCGAACTCGTTATGGACATTATGAGTTCCAAGTGATGCCCTTTGGTTTGACTAACGCACCGGCAGTATTCATGGACCTTATGAACCGAGTGTGCAAACCATATCTCGACAAGTTTGTCATTGTCTTCATTGATGACATTCTCATCTACTCGCGCAATGAACAGGAACACGCGCAACATCTCCAAGTCATTCTAGAACTTCTTAGACACGAAGAGTTATATGCTAAATTCTCCAAGTGTGAGTTCTGGATGAAAACCGTTCAGTTCCTTGGTCATGTGATTGATAGTCAAGGAATTCACGTAGATCCATCAAAGATTGAGGCTATCAAGTGCTGGCAAGCACCGACGACGCCGACTGAAGTACGCCAATTCTTAGGACTGGCAGGTTATTATCGGCGTTTTATTGAGAATTTCTCCAAAATAGCTCAACCTCTCACAATACTGACTCAGAAGGAAAAGAAGTTCGATTGGACTGATAAACAAGAGTCAGCATTTCAACTATTGAAGCAAAAGCTTTGCAGTGCACCAATTCTATCATTACCCGAAGGCAATGAAGACTTTGTGGTATACTGCGATGCCTCACACCAAGGTCTTGGTTGCGTGTTGATGCAACGAGACAAGGTTATGGCCTACGCCTCCCGACAACTCAAAGTTCACGAGAAGAACTATACAACTCATGATCTCGAATTAGGAGCCGTAGTGTTCGCTCTCAAGATCTGGAGACACTATCTGTATGGCACAAAGTGTACCATATTCACCGATCACAAAAGCCTCCAGCATTTATTCGATCAGAAGGATCTCAATATGAGGCAACGTCGCTGGGTTGAGTTACTCACCGACTATGACTGCGAGATCAAGTATCATCCAGGGAAGGCTAATGTAGTTGCCGATGCCCTAAGTCGCAAAGAGCGCACAAAACCACTTCGAGTACGAGCCCTTAGCATAACCATCCATAATGATTTAATCATTCAAATTCTCACTGCTCAACTCGAAGCATTGAAACCTGAAAACATCAAGGAAGAGGCCTTGCGAAATATGGAGAATCAATTTGAAACCAAACCCAATGGGGTCAAATACTTCGCAAACCGAATCTGGTTACCCAAGTTTGGGAATCTTCGAGACTTAGTGATGGATGAAGCTCATAAGTCTAAGTATTCTATACATCCTGGATCTGACAAGATGTATCACGGCATCAAAGGATCATACTGGTGGCCAAACATGAAAGCAGAGATTGCCACATATGTCAGCAAGTGCCTCACATGTTCAAAAGTTAAAGCTGAATATCAGAAGCCCACCGGTTTGCTACAGCAACCGGATATTCCAGAATGGAAATGGGAGCAAATCGCTATGGACTTCATCACTAAACTCCCGAAAACATCAAGTGGTTGCGATACTATATGGGTAATAGTTGATCGTCTAACCAAATCTGCTCACTTCCTTGCCATGAAGGAAACCGACAAAATGGAACGTCTCACCCGAATCTATATGAAGGAGATCGTAACAAGGCACGGCGTTCCAATCTCAATTATCTCTGATAGAGACAGCCGATTCACATCTAACTTTTGGCAATCATTGCAGAAGTCATTGGGTACTCGTTTAGACATGAGTACAGCCTATCATCCACAAACCGATGGCCAAAGTGAAAGGACTATTCAAACACTGGAAGATATGTTACGCGCCTGCGTAATTGATTTCGGTGCAAATTGGGAGCATCATTTGCCATTGTGTGAATTCTCATACAACAACAGCTATCATACCAGCATTGGAGTTGCACCGTTCGAGGCACTATACGGTCGTAAGTGCCGATCGCCTATTTGTTGGACCGAAGTTGGAGACAGTCAACTCACTGGTCCTGAAATCATTCATGAAACCACCGAGAAGATCGTTGGTATCCAACAACGGCTGAAGGCCGCACGTGATCGTCAGAAGAGTTATGCTGACGTGAGACGCAAGCATCTCGAGTTCCAAGTTGGGGATCGAGTATTGCTCAAAGTATCACCTTGGAAAGGTGTCATCCGATTCGGCAAACGTGGAAAGTTAAACCCTAGATACATCGGACCTTTTGAGATCCTTGAAAGGATTGGTCCAGTCGCTTATCGATTGCAGCTACCTCCAGAGCTTAGTAACGTGCATCCCACATTTCACATTTCTAACCTGAAGAAATGCCTGTCCGACAAGACACTCATCATTCCGCTCGAAGAAATTCAAATCGACGACAAACTTCATTTTGTCGAGACACCAGTGGAGGTCATGGACCGTGAGGTTAAACAGCTTAAGCAAAGTCGTATCCCAATCGTCAAGGTTCGGTGGAATTCGCGGCGTGGTCCGGAATTCACCTGGGAACGGGAAGATCAGATGCGACTTAAATATCCACATCTATTTTCAGACTCCTCTCACACATCAACTTCAAACTGAATTTCGGGACGAAATTCTCTTAACAAGGGGAGAATGTGACAACCGTAAAAATTTGGACTAGTTTTTAGTTCCTAATCATTTAGAAATACGTGTAATTAGTTCTATGTATTAGGCTAATTGTATGTATCAATATATATTGTTGAATATATATCAGTACGCGATTATATTTAATCGTGTATTTTTAATCGACCGAATTCCGATTTATCTATACGGCGTTGGTGAAAACAAGTATTAAGTAATATAGAATTTTTATTTAATACAACTCATTAATTATTACACATTATTTCGATAATATTTCAAAAGTATTTCATATCGTATAAATAACGTTTACGCGACCAAAAATACGTGAAACGCATGCAACAATCGAAATAAACTAAAGTTATATTTTATAACACATTAATAAGTATTTTGATAAAATACTTCAACTCAAAATATCTAAAGTTCATTCGTTATTTAAAAACATACGTATGATATATAACGTCTAAATTATACGTTTAAACGATCGGGTAAACAAATACGGGTATAACATCAATAATTGGAGACAAAATGTAACAAAAATCCACCTCCTTTGACCTTAAGAAAAATCAGGCCAAACATGATCCACATTTTGTGGATCATGCTTTTGACTAACACATACCTACATACATTATTGCATCAATTTGTTCCTTCACTCTTTCACCACCTCTCTCTCCCTAACTCGTCTCTCTCTCTCTCTCTCTAAAACAACCAAAACCGCCACCTTAAACCACCAAGAACTACCATCAAAACACCTCCATTTGCAAAACGGCTAGGAGCTAAACGAGCACCACGCGATCCTCTACGACTCTATCTTTTCGGTTTTCAAAACCGACACTTGTAAGTTAACGACACCTTAAAACTACTTTAATACATTTATTTACTTGTTTAGTAGCTCATCAAACTATAAAATGTCCAAATCAAAACTTGAAACTCGTTTTTACAAACTCAAAAATGGTAACAGTTTCTGTCTTCGTAAAAACAGCCCACAAAAACGTCTATATCTTGAAAACTAGGAAGAACCAACTCTCGACATCTAAACGAAAAATGTTCACTAAGATACCAGCTACAACTTTCATTTTTAGCTCTCGGACCAGATCCTCACGGATCATGGTGAAAAACGTGAGTCTTTGGACTGAACTCATAATCGAACCCGATCCGACCACTCCTCATGTTTATTTTTGTTAAAAATAGTAAATGAGCTTATAAAATCTCCATAAAGTGCAGATTTACACTAGATTCTTAGGTGAATAAGTGTGATTTTTGGTTAGACTTGAATCGGTCTAGAAGTTGGTTAAATAGAGTGTTCATCGAGTTCAAAATCTAGAAACTATAACCTTCGGCAGAAACTATAACCTTCGGCAGAAACTATAACCTTCGGCAGAAACTATAACCTTCGGCAGAAACCTTAACCTTCGGTAGAAACTATTCGGCAGAAACCATAACTTTCGGCAGAAACCTATAACTAGCAGTTTTAACTATAACAATTTAAATACGATACAACAATCAAAGTATAATAATAATAGTTGAGATTATTATTACCAAAAACTCACCAACGGGTCGTACACATCTTTCAAAAACTCAAATCTAATCAGTTAAACCAAATCATTTGGACATTACTAGTTGGATGAACAACTAGCATAGATGATATGATAAGACATCTAATCATTTTAAAACCTTGCGCGTTTAATACGCCCGGCAGGTTTTAGTCGTTGGAGACGACATCATTACTCTTGAACAACATCATTATTGCGTGTTAGCAACTCATTAGGCTCAGGTGAGTCTCATAGCCCCTTTTTAAATATGTTTTCTCAGGGGTGTGATCCATTGCTTGTTTTGTTTTACAATATGAACGCAAGTATCATTAAATCAAATACTACATGAGTTATTTTCTCTAATCATTTTAAAGCCCTCCATCAGCATAGTTTGGTAATACCTAGTAGCGTGAATATTAGTATATGATATCATATAGGTCTGACCAGCCTCATCCGGGTTAGCACGCACTAACCTGTCAAACAGATGTATTAATATTTGGGAAGACGAGTGATGATTAGACACTCGTAGGAGGCAACTCGATCAGGATACCTTAAATGTGGACCTAACATCTCGTCTTAAGCTCAAACTATGTGCTCATGGCTGTATAACTTTTATTTTGCTTAATTGCATTTTAAATTCAATTATCATTAAATCTTGCGGTTCATACAAATATGTGTTGACATACAAACCTGTGAGCTCACCAGCGTTTCGCTGACCCATTTTAGCATGTATCACAGGTACTCAGCAGTAGGTTGGACTGCCCATCAGGATACTGTAGCTCGAGTCGCATGCAAATTATAATATCAAGAGATTTATCTGCATTTCTATATTTTGTATAAATTAGATATGTATTGGAATCTCTCAAGTATCTTATGCGAACTCACATTTTGAAAACAATTATGTAATTTCTATTACATCTATGTATTTTATCAAATGACGCATGTAGTGGTCGTTCATTATGTAATCTTATGTGTTTTGTTATTGATTAGTCGCGCCCCGAACCGACCCGCTTCCGCATCATAATTTGGGGGTGCGACAATTTCTTTTGTATAACTAAAACTGTTTAGTCATATTTACGAAATCTACTTTTGTAAACTTAATAACTTTCATACGATTCGATGAATCGTAAACTTTGTAATCATTATAGTTGGCATCTTAAAATATATGTTCTGTTGTAGTCATATGCTCTGATACGTATGCATGCTTTGTTATTGTGGCACCCCCGTACTCAAACTAAATGCTTCCGCTAATCTAAATCAACGAATTTGGGGGTGTTACACATCGTGCTGAAATTGTCTGTTTTGAGAAGATCGTGCGTATACCTCTCGCTACCGGTGGAACCTTGATCATACAGGGGGAGACTGGTAGGCGAAACCTGAACATCATCTCTTGTATGAAAACCCAAAAGTACCTGAGGAAAGGGTACTCGGCAATCCTTGCACATGTAACCGAAAAGAAGTCGGCTGAAAAGCGACTTGAGGATGTGCCTATCGTCCAAGACTTTCCAGAAGTCTTTCCCGAAGACTTGCCAGGCCTTCCCCCGCCTAGACAAGTCGAATTCCAAATCGACCTTGTGCCTGGTGCTGCACCCGTGGCACGAGCCCCATACAGATTACCTCCATCCGAGTTGCAGGAGTTGTCCACCCAATTACAGGAACTCCTGGACAAGGGATTCATTCGACCGAGTTCTTCACCTTGGGGAGCTCCGGTCCTATTCGTTAAAAAGAAGGACGGATCCTTCCGAATGTGTATCGATTACCGTGAACTAAACAAACTTACCATCAAGAACCGATACCCACTTCCTAGAATCGATGACTTATTCGACCAACTTCAAGGTTCAATCTTTTACTCAAAGATCGACCTTCGGTCTGGCTATCACCAACTCCGAGTTCGAGACGCCGATATCCCAAAAACCGCCTTCCGAACCCGCTACGGGCATTACGAATTCCAAGTGATGCCTTTTGGCTTAACCAACGCACCGGCTGTATTCATGGACCTTATGAATCGGGTGTGCAAACCATATCTAGATAAGTTTGTCATTGTGTTCATTGATGACATCTTGATCTACTCTCGCAACGAAACCGAACATGGCCAACACCTCAAAACTATCTTGGAATTACTCAGACACGAGGAGTTATACGCCAAGTTCTCCAAGTGTGAGTTCTGGATGCGAACAGTACAGTTCCTAGGGCAGGTCGTTGACAGTCAAGGGATACATGTTGATCCAGCCAAGATCGAGGCCATCAAGTGCTGGAAAGCACCTACTACTCCAACCGAGGTACGACAATTCTTAGGCCTTGCTGGGTATTATCGGCGATTCATTGAGAACTTCTCCAAAATAGCCCTACCTTTAACCTCATTGACTCAGAAAGATAAGAAATTCGATTGGACCGATAAACAAGAGTCAGCCTTCCAACTTTTGAAACAGAAACTCTGCAGTGCACCAATCCTGTCCTTACCCGAAGGCACCGATGATTTCGTAGTTTACTACGACGCCTCACACCAAGGACTAGGTTGCGTGTTAATGCAACGTGAAAAAGTCATCGCCTAAGCCTCACGACAACTGAAAATCCACGAAAAGAACTACACCACACATGACCTTGAATTGGGAGCTGTAGTTTTTGCACTCAAAATCTGGAGACACTACCTGTATGGTACAAAATGTACTATATTCACTGACCACAAAAGCCTTCAACATATCTTTGATCAGAAGGACCTAAACATGCGACAACGTCGTTGGGTCGAGTTACTTAGTGACTACGACTGTGAAATCCGATACCACCCGGGTAAGGTTAACGTTGTTGCCGATGCCCTAAGCCGAAAAGAACGAGTGAAACCCCTTCGAGTCCGAGCCCTTGGTTTAACCATCCACAACGATCTTATTTCTCAAATTCATTCCACTCAACTCGAAGCACTCAAAGAGAAAAACATCAAAAATGAGGCCTTGCGAGGCATGGAAAAACAATTCAAAATCAAACCCGAAGAACCAGACACTTCTCTAACCGAATCTGGTTACCAAACTTTGGAAACCTACGAAATTTGGTGATGGATGAATCTCACAAATCTCGATACTCCATTCATCCTGGTTCTGACAAAATGTATCATGACATCAGACAACGGTATTGGTGGCCCAACATGAAAGCTGACATCGCCACCTATGTTAGCAAATGTTTAACCTGCGCCAAGGTTAAGGCCGAGTACCAGAAACCCTCTGGGTTGCTGCAACAACCCGAAATACCTCAATGGAAATGGGAAAACATAACTATGGACTTCATTACTAAACTACCAAAGACACCGAGCGGTTGCGATACCATTTGGGTGATCGTTGATCGTCTCACGAAATCTGCCCATTTCCTAGCTATCAAAGAAACCGACAAGATGGAGCGCTTGGCTCGCATCTACATCAAAGAGGTTGTAGCACGACACGGCATACCCATCTCGATCATCTCCGATAGAGATAGCCGCTTCACCTCTCGATTTTGGCAAACACTTCAGAAAGCTCTAGGTACTCGTCTGGATATGAGTACCGCTTATCACCCACAAACTGATGGTCAGAGTGAACGAACCATCCAAACTTTAGAAGATATGCTGCGCGCATGCGTAGTTGACTTCGGCAAAAACTTGGAAAACCACCTACCTTTGTGTGAATTCTCCTACAACAACAGTTACCACACCAGCATTGGTGCTGCACCCTTCGAGGCACTTTATGGTAGAAAGTGCCGATCACCCATTTGTTGGACCGAAATCGGCGATAGCCAACTCACCGGTCCTGAAATCATCCATGAAACGACCGAGAAAATCGTGACCATCCAAAACCGGCTGAAAGCCGCACGTGATCGTCAGAAGAGTTATACTGACGTGAGACGCAAACCACTCGAATTCCAGGTCGGGGACCGAGTACTCTTAAAAGTGTCACCTTGGAAAGGTGTCATTCGTTTTGGCAAACGCGGCAAACTAAACCCTAGGTACATCGGACCTTTTGAGATTCTTGAAAGAATTGGTCCGGTGGCATATCGACTGCAGCTACCGCCCCAACTCAGTAGCGTGCACAACACGTTCCACATTTCTAACTTGAAGAAATGTCTGTCTGATGAGACACTTGTAATCCCGCTCGATGAAATCCACATAGATGATAAACTCCATTTCATCGAGGAGCCGATAGAAATCATGGACCGTGAGGTCAAACGCTTGAAACAGAGTCGTATTCCCATCGTTAAAGTCCGGTGGAATTCTAGGCGCGGTCCTGAATTCACTTGGGAACGGGAAGACCAAATGCGACTGAAACATCCACATCTATTCCTAGATACCCCACAGACTGCGGCAACAAACTAATTTCGGGACGAAATTCTCCTAACAGGGGGAGAATGTGACACCCGACGATTTAGGGTTACTGATTAACCTACTAGAAATCCTAATTACGTGTGTTTAGTTTAGTATTAGGCTAAATATACTTGTAATTACTTGTAACTATTTGTGTATTTATGTGAATATACACTCCCGTAATTGATTATATTACGCTTATGTAATTAGTTGTAATTACACTTACGCAATTTGGTGAAATTGTGCAAAACAACCGGACGGAGTCCGACCCAGTATAAATACGACGTTGGTGAAAACATTTCTATAAATAACTTTAATATGTTTTTAGAAGTTATTTATCATATATTATTATTTTGTTAAAATAATACACGAAAAACTAAGGCGTTTTGGCTAAAACGTCTCAAACGCAACAGAAACGCGCGGAACGCGCCCGACAATCGAACGAGGGTCAAAATATATATATTTATAAATTAAAATATATTATTTTGTATGAAATTATTATTGAAAACATCGTATTATGATTCGTCAATAAAAACGTCTATTTAAAACGTTACGCGATTAAACCTCCGTACCACTAACGCGCAAATCGAGGCCGATAAATAAACGGAACATTTTTATAAATGTTTTTAAGTATTTTAATAAATACTTCAATCAAAAATGTCATAATATAAGTTGTCACTTAAAAACGCGTATAAAACATTTAACGTATAAATAAACGTATAAGCAACCGAGCAAACGAACGTAAAACGCAACAATTTAAGCTAGGAATGAAAAATGACCAAAATGCCCTTGGTGGGACCACATGGGGGCCGGCCACCCCATGTGCCACCTCCCCCTCCTCTCCACTCTTCTTCCATGCATCATAATGAAGATATTCTTTATGTTTTCACCACTCTACCTACATGCAAATAATCTCTCTCATTTCTTCATTTTTAATTACCAAAAACATACTTATTCTCTCTCAAAATGCTGAGAATAACCAACCCCAATTTTCCCTTACAATCATCACTAGAATCACCACCATCTTGAAGATCAAGAAGAAGCTAAACTCAAGATCAACATCATCATCATCCTCTCTTGTTCTTCTTCATCATTCTTTGTGAGAATCACTAACTCCCTCACTTACTTTACTTATTTACTACTGATTATGATGTTATAATGTTCATCTATCATGATTATATCCAAATATCATACTAAAAATCGTTTTTATAACACATACAAGAACATGCAGAATCTGTCTCATAAAATGCAGTTTACAAAAATATTCGTATAAAATCGAATTTTGAGAGTTAGAAGATGAATTGTTTTTTAAAATTTGCGTCTTGAAAAGATCTACAACTTTCGTGTTTCGCACTTTTCCCAAAAACGTACTAATTTCTCTCTACGAACCGATTTATAGGACTGACCTGTTAGTTTTCGAGAATTGTGTTCGGAACTTTCGCGGAATTTATTTAATATGTAAACGGACTTGTTAAATGCTGGAAATTTGACATGTTAGTCTAGACACTTAGTAGATCAGTTGGTAAAAGTTTTGAGGTTTGATTTGGACTATAGATAGGCGAAATCAGTTGGCGTAATGACCCGACATAAACCGAAAACGTTGAATCTTGAAGTTTTAAGATGCGAATTTAAAACCGACACCTCGAAATAATCCCGACATGAACCGACATATTTTATAAGCTTAGTTAACTGAAATGTGGGTTGGGTAAAAGTTTCGGGTCAAACCGAGTCGGTTTGACCAAGTCAACAAAAACGGCTCGGTTTCTAAAAACGACAAAACTTACTATTTTTGGAAAGTGGTAACAAAAATGGGTTTGGATGACTTAGTTAGTAACTTGGACCAAAGACTAAACTTAGAAAGTTTCCCGAATTAGAAACCGACACTTAGAACAATTTCTGAAAATATCCTAAGTCTCAAGTAGAGACACTAACCTAGTGATGCTACAATTTGTTAGTGATGTTACATTTTGCTAGTGATGCTACATTTTGCTAGTGATGCCACATTTTCTGAAAATATCCTAAGTCTCAAGTAGAGACACTAACCTAGTGATGCTACATTTTGCTAGTGATGCTACATTTTGCTAGTGATGCCACATTTTCTGAAAATATCCTAAGTCTCAAGTAGAGACACTAACCTAGTGATGCTACATTTTGCTAGTGATGCTACATTTTGCTAGTGATGCTACATTTTGCTAGTGATGCTAAGTTTGACCAACCTTGACCAGTTTGACCAGGTTTGACCAGTTTGACCAGGTTTGACCAGTTTGACCAGGTTTGACCAGCTTTGACCAACGAGTTGACCAACTTTGACCTACGGTTTAAGACTTATACAAACTAAAATAATTGGTTTGCAACACACGATATGTACTAATGAATAGTTTACAGCAAAACAAACTTGATAATAATTTCTAAATGAATTATTATCACAAACTTTCACCAACGGGTCGTACACGTTTTTAATAATCGAACTTGAACAACTTATTTGGACATACTAGTTGATGAACTAGCTCTAGGTGGACATTAACCCTCCACCTACACGATTGGCTTAAGTGGACATTGACCCCCACTTATACAATCGCTATAGATGGTCTTTTGAGACATCTACTTATACCCAACCTTATACGTTTTTAGGACGTTAGAAGGTTGCACACCGGCTTGCTTGCTTATTTGATACTTACTTGATACTTGCTAATCTAAGGTGAGTTTCATAGCCCCTTTTTACTGTTTTTCAACTGGGGTGAGAATACATACAACTGTTTTATAACTGCTCTTATGATCACAAGTAACTGTAACAACTTTTTATACGGATTGCATGAGACTTGATATAATCCACTAAAGCCCTCTACCCATCATAGTCATTAAAATTTGTGCGTGAGTATTATTGGATAGATCTATCAGGGTTTGACAAACCTCGTCCGGGCTAGTCGCTCTAGCCAACCCACGGGCGCAGTATTACTTGTGATTTAGAAGTGTATCGGATTAGTACACTTACCGGAGGCAAACAACGTTAAGCTTGACTATGAGACTCATGTAAATGGTATACTTATATTGCATTATGCAATACTTTTACTTATCGTTGAATAACGATACTTTTAACTGTCATTTTTGAATGATACAACTTGAAATCTTGTGGATCATAACTAAACGATTGTTTACAAACCTATGAACTCACCAACTTTATGTTGACCTTTTAGTATGTATTTCTCAGGTAACCCGCCGCAGTAGGAAGCTTATGGAAAGCTTAGCTCGAGTCGCATTGTTTTCAAACATCAAGAGATTAGATTGCATTTATCTGTATTTTGTATAATCAGTAATGTATTAGAAATCTCTTAACGGTTTATGCGAACTCCAGATATTTTGTAAACATTTGAATTATGGTAATGTAATGTTTTCAAACGTCTCATATAGAGGTCGTTTGCCTTAATCTTTGTGTAATGATATTTGATTTGGTCGGCGCCCCCATGACACTTCATGTTTCCGCTGCCACGTGTTTTGGGGGTGCGACAGTTTGATTATAATAACGATTAGCTATCGGTCTATTTTGTATTGGCCTTACAGATTGATGGTAAGTGTTTTTGGAGAGCCACCCGGGTATTATGGTTTCTCAAGAGCCACCGATCCTCATTGATTGATTAATGTGTATTTACGTTTAATTGTTGTAAATAGATGGTTATGCTAAGTTGAATGGTGTGTGACTTATTCATTCACTTAGCTTCGTGCTAATCCCTCATTTTACTTCCTGCATGTTATGTTTTGATATGTGGACGGGCAGGAAGAGGATGTTTTGCAAGGAATGTTTGACCACCGTTAACTCTGATATAGTTTATGATAAACGAAAGATGTTGGATTTACATAACACCTAGTTTATTATATTACGGTTTAATAGTTTAAACTGCGGATTATTATGTTTGAAAAAGTTGTATACATTTTATATAATGTATAGTAATGAATTATGTTTTAAATCTACGCTTCCGAATTAAACCATTTAATATTGTTGTTAATAATGGTATTTTGAACGAGGGGTGTTATATAATTTGTTGAAGGCGAAGGTGGAAGAAGATCTAAAGTCCGTCATATATCGATATGAAGACAAATCTACGGATTGCTGAACTTGATTGAAGTAGATCTGGTGTCCAAAACGACAAAGAAAACTAGATCTAAGATTTTGAGACTTGGGTGAAGCCAAATGAGGATGCAAATCTGATCGAAAGATAGATCTACGGTTGGTGATACTTGTTGAAGCAGATCTATAGTCCAAACTAAAAGAAGAACCCATGGTTTTGAGGTTTGAAAGTGAAAAGGAGGCTGATGGGTTTTGCAGAAAACTACGATTGCAAAAGTTGTAAAAACATGTTGAGAATAGTGAGTATTTAAAAAAGGATTTGCACTTGAAAATAAAAACGTTACCTTGGACAAAAATATATGATCACTGAAATGAATGGCCGGAGAGTTAAAATTGAAAGTTGTGGCACGGTACCCATGTCGAAGAGAATATTAAAGTTTTTGTTTGTTTGTTTTTTTTTTTTTTTTGGCGAAAATTGCAAAACTAGTTTGTCCATAATTCTGGATGTTGTATGAAAATTAATTTAGATTAGATTTGATTTAATGTAATTTGTTCTATCATAATGAAAAGCTTACATATTTTAGTTACATTCACAAATATATAAATGTATGTGTAATTCGAACAAAAAAAAATGTATTTATTGTGTATCGTCATGCCCATATCGTGAACCTTATGAAACTGAACTTATTATTGATACAGTTTGTTTCCTTTTAATATATTTTAGTATATGAACAATAATACATACGCTTGAATGACTAATTAGATCGACTTGAAAAGTTAAAACAAATTAAAGAAGAAGAAAAAAAAGGATTGGTGAGTATGCAAGAAATAGTTGATGAACGTAACTACGTAAGGAACACAAAACAAATAAGAGTGTAATACTATCTACTACGTACTAACAATATCTCGAGAGTGACCCAATCCAATGACCCAAACAATGTACTACGGACTATTTAGTTTCAAGCTGACCCCTAACTCAGATGTTATTAGGCCCCAAATTTAGACTCACCGATCAAATTATAGTAAAGCTCACTTTTTATTTAGGGAATGGTAAAAAAGGGAGGGCACGGACTATTTTGTAATTATAATAAAGTTTTGGGCATGTCTGAAAAATGGCCCAAGAAAATGTTAAAAAATTGTCAAAAAATTTGTTTAGTCAGAAAACATTTAATATGAAATATTCAGTCAAAAAATGTTAAAGAAGATAATATGCAGTAACAGTGTACAAGATGCAGTAACAATATACAGGATGCAGTAACAAAATACATGATACAGTAAATAAAGTAATAGTAATTTTTTTATTTCAAGAATAAAACCAAGATTTACAAACGCATAAAAATGCTGAAAAAAACACAAGATGCAGTAACACAAGATTCAGTAAAAAAGTACTAGCAATTTTTCGATTCAAAAATAAAATCAAAGCTGTAGAAAAACATAAAAATGCTAAAAATCGTAAGATGCAGTAACTAATATACAACATACAGTAAACAAGTACTAGCACAAAATATACATTAATTGCATTTAAGATGCAGTAATGTAAGATGCAGGATGCAGTTAATTTTTTTCAAGATATAAAAAGTAGATATACTTTTCAGATTTACTTTTTAGGTTTAGATCTACGAATTTCCATATCTATTTCCTCTTAGATTTAAGTGTATTTATAAAGTGGTGGTGTTGTTAAGATGATGATGTAAGTGGCGGTGTCGGTGGAGAGGCGGTGGTGACGGTGGAGCGACGGGAGAAGATGGAGAAAATCACGGTTGGTTTACGTCCGATGGATGCCGGTTCACCAACGGTGGTGGTTCACATCTCACTCTTCCGGCAACTAATATGCCATCGTTTCTCCGGTCACGAACACGAAAACGGCAGCTGAGCGGTGACGGTGGTGAACGACTGAACGGTGAAGGAGGTGGCGTCGGTGGTGAACGGTGAAGGAGGTGATGGTGGTGGTTAATTAGTGTATGAGTGTTTGTGTATTTTGTAGAGAGAGAGAGAGAGAGAGAGAGAGAGAGAGAGAGAGTTTGTGTGTGTTTATTATAAAGGTGAGAGAAAGAGATTAACAAATGGCTGCCCAAAACTTGTGCCCTAAATTTTACCCCTCATCTCATTTTACATGAATTGCAATAATAGTCCCTCTGCCCAAAATTTTTGCAAAATTGACCCACGTGACTTGCTTGATCTGGACCATTGATTAAGGGAATGGATGGTCCGGATCTCCTCGCCCTCCCTAAACCCCCATTCTCCTCTCATCTGAAATTTTTTACGAAAATTTATGTGAAAAATATAAATCTAGACCATAGTTCAGTTTTACAAATATTTACGTTTGCCCTTTTATTGTTTTACGAACAAAATTGCTCTACAGTATATAGGCAATACCATTATTATTTTCCGTAAGATGTAAATTTCTGAATTCATCACTATGCATAACATTGTCATATTTTATCGATTTTCGGAGAGTTATGTCACGAAGAAAATATATTCCTATATCGGTCATTGATGTGATTAGCATGTTTTGATTGTCATCAACATTCCATTTTAATTATAATTAAAACATTAGGCTAAAGTTAAGGTTACGGGTAAAAGTGGTTCGATGTAGCCACGTATTTTTAGTTAAACACTATTTAGCATTTTGGGGTAACGCTCCACAAATTTAAAGAGGAAATACCCCTTAATATTAATTAACAAACACTTATTAATAATGAGGGTTTTTTTTTTTTTTTATCTTTTTGTAATTGTAACGTACATTTATATAGATTAATAATATACATTACAAAGTTTATTTAATAGAGCAAGTAGATCAATTGATGTCAAGCATACAACTCCATCAAATTAAGATGTCATAATTGCAAGTTCAATTCTAACCGGCTTGATTTTCCCCCTTTTTGTTTTGATTTATAAAAAAAACTATGTGGTCTTTATATTTTATGTTTCATTATAGTTACGACATAATATATAATATAGTAATTATTATATTATTTACATATATAATCACCATGTTAACCTTACAATTACTAAGAGTAAAATTATTCATAATTACTAACATGCCTCCTACATATATTATATTATTATTTATATTTATATTATCATTATTAAACTATAAATTAATAAATATATCACATAACTTTGAACCATTAGAAGTTACGGAATGTGCAAAAGGCGGTTTGTCAATCTTTTGAAGCAAAATTGCGCCTTTAATGCCTTCAAATTTTTATTTTTCCACAATTCCACACATTTTTAAGTTTGAAAGAAATAAAAAATGAACCCTAAATGTGTTCTTTTTACAATTATAAATTTCTCACTTGTATTCACATGTTTAATTATGTGTTTATTCAGTTTATTGTGTTACTTTATATATTCCACAAATTCAATTTTTCTCGATGAACAATGTTCTAGATTAAATGAAACCTAAGCGTTTGTTTGTATCTTCCGAAATCAATAATCTTGAATTGACAACTATATCAAGCTCAATTACAAAGGTGCTGGTGGAGCCTTTCTAACATTTTAAAAAATATTACAGTAAGAATTTACACGTCAAATGTGGTGTATCAATAAGTTTCACACGATGTATAAATATATAATATATTAATATGTGATTATATGTAAATTCCATTTTAGCCAAGCACATACATGTGTTTTTATTAGTATGTTTGCAAGTTATATAAAAAATTTACTACCAGTATATCATGTTTCTTAATTCACAATGACCACCACTATAGATTAACACCGTTTCTTATTTTATAATATTTTGTTGCATCGCGCGAGTATCTTACAAGTATTTGTTAACTAAATCCGTTGAGTTTTAAAATTATTATACCACCTATTGAAAAACAAAATCAATACAAAGAACCATGTGTGCCACAAAATAATTCTTAATAGGGTTTTGTTACCATCAAAATAAATCAAATATGAGGGTAGCTTATAGGGAGTACTAGCTTAGACAATTTTATACCATCAAATTTAAGAAAAGTCATATTGTTCCAATATGGAGGGTAATGTAATCTAGTCCCTATCAAACATAAAGGTACCATAATTCCTTTTTTAAAACTATCCACATGATCCACGTTCAATGCATGCTGCCATTGATAATTATTACAATCCTATCATAATAATACTTTTAAGGGAATCGATAATGACATCTCTATGTACCGTAGACAAATATAACGTATTCATTGAACTTGAAGTTTTTTTTTATAATCAAAATTTTTTATTAATACATCACAAATAAAAGGAAAGTTTCACTGCATTTAATTCAAATCGTAGCTATATTGATAATAATTTAGAAAAAATAAGGAAACTTTAAAGCATTGTATTTGTTTTATTGATAGCCCTAAGGCTGTCATTATTATTTTTATAGTTTTAATTAATAAGATAATAATTATTATACATGTTTTTTCTTTGTGTTATAGCATATATTACTAAAAGATATGGAACTGGCTCGAAAAGTAAAATACTACATTACTATAATATTCAATCCACGACATATGTATGATGATGATGATATTTCCTTTTTTCTTTACGTGCCATTTTCGTGTTGGTTTTTGATACTCATTGCCCCGTTTTGCCTTTTGCTGTTTAAAGAATGAGAAAATAATCCATAATGTTAAATTGTACAATTTGAAAGGTAATGTTAATGTCATGGTCATTTGTATAAATATAAAAAATTGAAGGATAAAAATGTAAAATATTTATTTTGTGATCGGTTAACATTACAAATGATATCCCTTTAAAGAATAAGGCAAACCATGTAAACATGACATTTCAAATTTAATAAATATCTAAAGCAATTGAAGTTACCATTCCCATATGCAGTGTTTTAAAATCCGGGTTTTTAGTCGACCCGGAAAAGTGTTAATTTTTGGTCGGACCGGTCGAATCAGTTGGACCGGAAGGTCGGACCGGAGTTAATAATAGTATACAGTAGTAGTATTTAGTGAATTTTTTTTTATTTTTTTATAATTATAATTATAATTATTAATTATATCATGTATAATAATTATAATCCATAGAGTAATAAAGGGTGATGACACATCGATTCCATTATTATTCTTGGACTACACATCAATATAATAATTATATAATCCGTAGAGTAATAAATGTTGATGACACATCAATCAAAGATTTCCTCATTACCCTCATTATTCTTGAAATACACAATCAGTCAACATTCCCTAATTATAAATGATTAAATGTAAATAGAAATAGTAATAAAAATAACATGAAACCGGGTCAATGCGCCGGTCCGGTTCCCGGTCCAAGCCGGTCCGACCGGTCGGGTCAACCGGGTCGTTGACTAGTCAAAATTTTGAGCCGGAATTCCCTAAAAATACGGTCCGACCGGGCCGGTCGAACCGGGTCTTAAAACACTGCCCATATGTCATAACATTTTGTCCTAACTAGGATTGTACTAAACTGAGTTATGCACTTATCCTAAAAAAAGAAAAAGAAAAATTGAGATGAAAAATTATTTATTAGTAAAGGTGTTAGGCCAATTCCAACAAGGGATTGAAATTGACTGATGAGTTAGTGTCAAGTAAGTGTAATATCAGTTGTTTTCAAAAACTGATTTAAACTGACAAACATATGACTTACCCATTGACAACAATGACTCCGTTACTTCAATTTTTGAGACTCACATTTACCATTAATATACTTTATTTCTATACACTAGAAAAAATAAGACGCGTCGTCAGATATCCAAGTGAATCCACATACGGAGCCAAAGTGACATGTTCGTACTAACGGTGTCGGTTTGGACCCAAACCTATGCTGTCGTTGGGTGTGCTCTTATTCCGCCTTTATATTTTATGCAAAATTTGTATTTATTTTATTATTTTAAGATCAATATTTTTTTTCGTTGTGTTTAAATAAAATGTTATGTTTTCTCACAGTCTCATGTAAAAAAAATGAGTTTCATAGTTTAATGTAAAAACAAAATTTTTAAAGTAACATGACTTTTCATCTGAAACATAAGATGACGTAAGCTGATAATCGTAATAAGGATTTTGATTGATACACCAATAATATGTTATTTCATACATGTACTATGGTATAAAACTGTTGTACAATTTGGTCTATCAATCAATTTATTTGTTAGTATTTGTAACTCCCTAACATGACAGGATGTACCAAGCCAATATTTTGACAATATACCAAAACTTAGTTAATACTTCGTAATTGATAGTGCTTTTATATGTCAAAAATAGATAAGGGGTGTGTTTAATAAAACTAGCTTGTAACTGAAGTTGGAAGCTTGTAACTGAAGCTTATTTCTTAAGATTGAAGCGGGAGCTTATTAATTGTTTTATAAGTGTTTAACAAACTAGTTGGGGCTTAAAGATGTAAAAGGTAATTTGGAGGGTATCCCCGACCCCCGTACCATATTTCAATGGTACGCGTTCGTCCCACCCACAAGGGTCATCAACGTTGGGCAAATCACCTGTCCAAAATCACCCACATATGCTGAGGCACGGATTCGAACCCCAGACCTATTGGTCACTTATGTGGGGTCTGTGCGTTTGCGGTAGCGGTACCACTTGGACAATGCCCAATATGTGCTTAAAGATGTGAATTGACATAAAATGACATTAAATATATGAATAATTTATAAGGGGTATTTAAGTAATTTCTCATTTCATAAGCTACGAGCTTATTTTTAAAAGTTACTTCTAGTTGCTTATTTTTCTAAAGCTTTTTTTTTTAATAAGCTCTTAAATTTTTGTTAACCAAACAATGTTAGAAGTTTGATCTTAGAGCATCTCCAATGAAGACTTAATCTAAAGCTTTTTTGATGAAAAAAGTCTTTGTAAAAGCTTTTTATTGTTGGAGCAAAAGCTTTTTGTATCAAAAGCTTGAGATTTATAAAGCTTTGAGGCAAAAGCTTTTTTGAATATATGTGAGTATTAAATTATAAAGAAAAGCTTTGTAAAGTAAATTTTCATTGGAGTAAAAGCTTTTTTGTAAAGCTTTTGTTTTATAAATCTAGGTGGCATAGAAGAAAAGCTTTATAAAGCTTTTATTGTTGTGGGTGCTCTTATGAAAAAAAAAACAACCTTAAGCTCCTATAAGCTAGTATGACAAACACACATGAGATATGTAACTTTTTATCATGCCATAAAGACAAAACTTATGATTTTCAATTGGCGTTTGTTAACAATGTGAGGATTGCTTAATTATGATGATGTTTTGGGCAAAAATGAAATAAACGTTTATCAAACAGGCCACGTAATTGGTTTTTAAAGCATTTTCCTTTATTTCCACATAGATACTTAACCTCCAATAACAAGTAACGATGACAAATAAACAAATGAAATAAAAACAAGTGAAAAATATTATTCCATACAAGTGACTGACTGAGTGAGAGTTAAAAGCTACATCAAAACAAGTAGTCACCGTATATGTGTGAAGATAAAAGTTGAACGTTTATGTTAACGTCAACAATTAAATTATGAGTTGCGAGATTAAAAGGACGAGGCGAATGAGAGCAGACGATGTTAGTCATACAGTGAATGCTAGTGATAAGAAAAATCCACCGCTAAAATCGTATGCCCGACTTCCATTCAAAATGTAACTGACCATGAGACCATCTGATCCACACCTAAAATTGTCTTGAAACTTATTTAAATGCACAAAACTTATCCATCATTTTGTTTCTTCAATCAACCCGATAAAAAAAAAACCAAACCATAAATTTGAGTCATATACTTTATGGAAAACAAGAACAAGTGTACAACACGTGGTTCAGGTGCATGAAAAACGCAAAGCAACCGTCAGTGATTTTATCAAATCCCACCTTTTCACATCCTGTTTCATCGAAATACGGAGTAATAATAATTAACAATTAAAAATAAAATAAACAAATTAAAAAAGGTCACACTCTTTTTGTCATGTTTCTCCATCAGCTCACGCATTAAGACCAACAACACTACACACACACATATTCATTTCCCTTCATAAAATCCTGCATTTTTTTTACCTCTATTTACAGGTTAGCATTCATCATCATCATCTTCTTAAAATTTCCCCTCTTTTTTTGTTCTTCATATTTCTGGGTTTGTTGAATAATTCTGGTATTAATGTTGTACAGTAATTATTTTTGGAGATGAAATAATAAGAGTTAATAGTTAATAATAATAATAGTACACAATTATTAAATTGGTGTTAATGGTAGTTGTCCGGGGTCAGTGATTATTGGCTTCCATTACTGACTTTTTACTGTCTCATTATTATAGATTATAGACTCTAAAAACTGTATCTATTGTTTGACTTTTATATTCATTTTTTTCTCTCTTTGAAATAGTGCAGTACACAAACAGGCAGCCTTCATACAGTAGTAAGTGCATTTTATTTAATTATTGTTGGAATAAATTTTGGGCTTGTGTGTGAGAGAAGTGTGCTGAATGAGAAAGAAAGGGAAAAAAGGGAAAAAGATGGGAAGATTAGCATGTTGTGAAAAGGGTGAAGTTAAAAAAGGTGCTTGGACTCCTGAAGAAGATAAATTGCTTGTTGATTACATCACTAAGAATGGTCATGGAACTTGGAGATCTTTCCCTAAGCTTGCAGGTTTTTTTCTTTATTCCCCTTTTCTTTAGTATCATAATCATAATTGTCGTTATTATAAAGTATAATTACATATAAGTACAGGATATAGTTAATTTGAGACCTCTGTTTGTAGGAAATGGAAGTTTATTTGAGACCCATATATAACTTGATCATTTGTTCGAATCAACGGTTTTTTGGTTACTGATTCTCAATTTGTTTAGGGGTCTAAAAAACATACGGGTATTATATTACATAGGAGCCGGTTCGAGTTAAACAAACTTTATGAGAAAATAAATAAGAAAGAATGAGAGAACGACATGCGACAATTTGTGCATAACAAAGGTGATGCACATAGCCAAAATTTGGCACATGTGACATCTCACCCTCTAATTTTTTTAGCTGTTTTACTGTAAGTTTTGTTTTACAATAACCAGCCTGTGTGTATATAACCTGTGTGTGTTTTACATGGATAAATTTAAGTAACTCCTGTTTAGCCTTCAGAATTGATTTTCAAATTCGTTAACCGAGAGTTGGATCAGAGGTGCTTTTATTTGACTTTTTGTAAATTTGTTCTTTGTGGTAATTGATGGAAATTTAAAAATCAGCTTTGTTCTGATCATTTCAAATTTGGTTTTGTTAAAAGAATCATGGAATGGTAAAAGATATGTCAGTTAAGCGGATCGGTAGATGCTGATGACAAACCCAAATACAATTAGAATTAGACAGCATAGTCTGTGTGTATCACATGACCATAGATACCAAATCGGTCCCAAACTCCCAATGGAGATAGTCTTTTTATAACCAATTGGACCACAAAGAGACATGATGCCCTGTTATTTTATACTGAATTATGAGTGTTGGCAGATGGATGATGTGTTCAGGCAGGAACTGCAGGTGGATGAATTTAATAGAATGTTAAACACTATGTACACCGATAATCAGGGTAGATTAAACACTACGTACACCGATAATCGGCATTATGTATTTGTGCATGTTATTTTCTTGGTTACATGAACCTGTATTACTTGTAAATGGTAAAAGGGTATTCTCTTTATCTGATAGGTCTTCGTCGATGTGGAAAAAGTTGTCGACTTAGGTGGACAAATTATCTCCGGCCAGATATCAAACGGGGTGCTTTCAGTTTTGAAGAAGAGCAAACCATCTTCCAGCTGCATAGTTTGCTCGGTAACAAGTAATAAACGACTTCATGAATATAGTATCTCAATTAAGTTGAGTATTACATTGTGTTAATTATACTTGTTGCATAGATTAAAAAATAATATTTGGCAGGTGGGCAGCAATAGCATCACGGCTGCCAGGAAGAACGGACAACGAGATAAAGAACTACTGGAACTCTCATCTAAGAAAACGCATCCCCAACAAAAGCATTGACCTCCAAGCCAATTTAGCGTCCAAGTCAGCAGAAACAAAATCCAACTCACTGTCAACCACACACATTGTAGAATGGGAGAGCGCCAGGGTGGAAGCTGAGGCCAGGCTGTCGATGGATCCAATTCTTCTCAGCCCACAAAGTGGACTTCCAGATTGCGACTACTTCCTTCGTGCATGGAATTCAGAAGCTGGTGAATCATTTCAAAAGTCAAAGGCTTTCAATAGCGTGATAAAAGTCGAATCAGATTCTGTGGTCACAATGCAAGCGGAGCCCACATTTACTGTCTGCTCAACTGGTGCATCTGCTGATCAAAGATGTAAGATTGAACCTGAAGAGGCGACAAATAGTGGTTCATACTCTCCAGACTCATATAACGCTGAGAAATCGTCAGACATAACATTGGATCTGCTTCTGGATTTTCCAAATGATGGTGAATATCTACAGTATCTAAAAGGCGATCCAGATGATGATTCAGCTTCTACTTGACGGGTACTATAAAATTATAAATAGTAAGCCATATCTATGTATCTACTATCGTCGGTTTCCTTGGTATTTACTCTAATGCCCTCCCTCACCCTTTGTTTAGCACTGAAGTTTGTGACTTGTTAGGAGGACGATTATGTGTTTTGGTATCTAAATTAGGAACTAAGATGTAACAATAGTGATCTGAAACGTGATGATAGAAATGTTACTTTAAAACTTTGTTACAAAAAGTTTTATGCACACATATAAAAAAAACATGATATCAATCTGTTTACCATACAAACAAAAATACGTTCAAAGATTTAGCATATGGGGGACCCCTGATGAATTATCTAGTTTGAAAACCATCTCATAAGTTTCTTCGGGGTGATTCCAGTAACACGACATTTAACCCCAAATTCTTCCGCTTTTAAAAGACCTTCTCCGCGTTTTGCTTCTGTAATTGCCCTTTTTTCTTCGGCTGATTTGTGCAGGCGGGCTATTTTGTTCTTTAATTTCTCTGTGTACCTAGCCTTCTTTTTCTCCAGCTTCTCCTGCTCACGTATCAAATGGTTCAAGGATCAGAAACTAAACAAATAAAATTGCTAAAATCAATGTTTAAAGTTCAAAGATGTGATTGTTACCTCCATCTTTTTTAATTGAGCTTCTAGTTCCGCTTTCTTGCTGTTCTCCCATGCTCCAATGGCAGCTAGCTGCTTCTGGGCTCTGTTCAATAATTTCAGTTCATTAGATTCGCATTTTGAAACTGATTATTTGATTATCGAATAAAGTTATCAGTTGTGGATGATAAGTTTCATGCTTGCCGTAACAAAATTGATCATCTAAGCGGAATATATTGTTACGTACAGGTGAGTGTCACAAAAATCCTACGTGGCTTCTCAAAATTGTCGAGTTAGGCGCTATAGATTTTATATCTGTTGCTAAATCAAGTGATGAATTTTGTCTTGTTTAGAAGTATACAGATTTGAGTTTACCCATATTGACATTTGACCAGTGACTGGTGAAAAGCATTTTTGTTAGCCTTTTTAATGTCAAAAAAGCTCTTATGGAGTTATGGGTTGCTAATGGTAGAAATCACAACACCCCTTGATGGCTTAATTATTGTACTTGCGAAATTACAGTGAAATATATCATAAAAAGCATTTTCAACACCAAATGTTGCCTTTTTCTGTTATAGAACAACTATCATCCTTAATGATAGAAGCATGCACATATATAGATTGTTGTTACCTGTTCTCTACTTTAGATCTCTCACTTTCTTCCCATGCTTTGATGAGAGCGTCTTTTTTCTCCGTTGCAACACGAGCAAGTACAGCATCTGAACAAAACATAACAACAATTTAGGACCAGGTTTGAATTCTTGTAAAATGAAACCGACAGTACTTTTAAAGTTGATTATAGTCAATACCTCTGTGTGCAGAATCCTCAGCAAGTTTCTCCTGATCACAAGGCTCTCCTGATTCTGACAATATGATAATAATAAATTACTTAGCAACCACAAATCTATTTAACCGCATGCTATCTCTGGTTCGCATAATGTTTTTGAAAAAATTGTAACGTGTGACGTGTTTGGTCGGTAGAAAAAAATGTAGTTATGTGAAATGCTGACATTTTTTTGATGGAATACCGAAAATTCTAATTCCATCCATTTTTTCAACCAAGTGGTCGTTGGAAAGTAATTTAACATTCGAATTCCATTTAATTCTGTGAACCAAACACGATACATGCTTAAGTAAATCGAACAGCATAATAAAACTTACTTTCGACGACTTTGACATCAACAGTAGGCTTCTCTTCAGGAACGGGAGGTTGTTTGGTCTCGACTACAGTGGGTGGTTGCTCGACGGGGCACCCAGGTTGAACCTCAACCTTGTTGGCTTCTTCAGCTGCCATGCCTTTTTTTATCTTGTTGATTTTTTTCAACACAATATAAACAAAAGAAGTAATCGTTGCAATGGTTGCGGATATGGAAGTCTTCTCTTTGTGTTTGTGTTTATGTGTGTTTTTGTTTGGGCTTGTGTTTGTGTGTTGGGTATGGAGGTTTATGATCGATAGTTATAGGGAGCACGATTTAAGCTGAGGTAGCTGGAACATCTACCATTAACAGACTGTTTCTTACGTTTTATTTTTAATTTTATTTATATAAAATATAAATATAATATAAAATGATTTTCAGATTGTTTTTAGGGACAAAAACACTCTGTTTTCATGTTACCAAGTCTTTGGTTTGGGTTTAAGTCTCATGAAGATTCATTTTGTATAAAACTTTTATAAGTTTTGAGTTTAAATAGGTATATATTTACACCACTCTAGGATTTTTATTAGTTCGATACTTCGATAGTTCTAATTATGTCACTAATTTTGTTTAATTTAATTATTTTGATCATGTTAATGTTCATGTTCTAGACGAATCAAGAATTGGAATCTAAAATTCATTCAAGAATGTGTATGAAAATGGCATACAAACAGTTCTAATACATATAGATTTTAAAATTAAATACATACAATAATAAAATGTGTAAAGTTTTACGTAACTCAATATTATAAATCCTTCGTAGAATCACAGTTTGTGAATGACGTAATAGTTAACTTAATATTTTAGTGAGTTGTTGCACCCCTCATTCCTTCCAAATCCTTCACTTAATCGTACCCAACAACTAAATAACCCCCAACGTGGCCTCGTTTCAAACTACAATAAAAAATAAACAAATTTGATAACCAATGATTGTATTGTAATTAAATTAAATAGATAAAATAGTTAATCTTTGATAAGTTGTACATTAACAATTAATAGACGTATAACCATACTTCTTACTTCGTAATATACTATTGAATGATTTAGTTCATAGATAGTAACAAACTTAAAGCATTTCACTGTTTCATTTCCTTTTAATCAATTGGTGATTTTAATTATGGTTAAACTTACTAAATTTAGGAAGATGCATATTATTATCAGTGGAGTATTACTACTCCGTATTATATTTTACTAGCATTGTACAAGCATGATGCGATCTATTGAGTACCAAAGGTAACAATAAATGGTGATCATGTACAAGACTGAATGATGGTTCATTGAATAATTTGGATTTTAGGTAGGATTTATCGATTAATAATGATTAAAATGAACGTACTTTTACATACTTTATCCTTGTATTTAAATCGATTAAAATCAACGTACTTTTAAATACTTTATCCTTGTATTTAAATGAATTCAATTAAGATAAGTATAGATATTCGATTCTTAATGATATGAATGACTTGTCAAAAGCTTAAGATTTGATAAATAAAGAAAAAAATGACAAAAAAATGTTGAAACTGAAACGAATTTACAAGATATGGATGTATAACATTAACTCTTCTATTCTTCTATGTACAAGTAGATGACCTAAAATACGAATATATGGTTGTAAGGACGATGGTTGTATGTGTTAACTTGCTCCTTTGATTACTCTGTAGGGTTGAATAGCATTTCCGTCTACAAGTAAGTGTACGGAAATGAATTAACAGAATCAACAACAAGAAAAGCTTATAAAATTACAATTTATGTTCTTTATAACAAGTTCAACTTCATAAATTGTTCTTATAGATTTTCCTTTTTTAAAAGGTTTTTAGAAAAAGGTTTGCGATCCATTAAGAAAAAGCTTTTCAAACTTTTATGTTAAACACTACACACATACATTTGGAAAAAAAAACTTTGAGATTTTTCAAACTATTACTCAAAGAACACTCCAATGATAAAAAAAATATATTGATATTTTTGTATTTTACAATTTTTTTTTTTTGAGTCTCATTTAGATGCTATAAGAAAATAAAGGCTTAATTTGATATGAAACGCCCAAAAAACGTAACCATTTTTTTTTTCCCGGTTCCCACAGCTCGGTCCCACATCTTGTATATTTGATACCGTATTCTCATCTTTACATTTTGACCCAAAACAAGACAACAGGTATGTAAAACAACCTTGTTTTAGCTAGAACAAGCTTGTTTTAGGCTAGAACAAGCCTGTTCTAGTGGTACAGACTCATATTTTTTACCAAATTCAAACACGCATAACTTTTTACTCGTTACGATTTAGGACCTGAAATTTTGCATGCACCTCCCCTATGAGAATATAAAACTTTCAATTTTTACACTTTTCCAAAATTCATGAAAACGACAAATCTGGACGTGTCACTAGTTAATGACCATTTCGACTCTTTTTGTGAACACTTCAAAACACAAACCACATTATTTCAAACCTAAGCACTTTACCACTACTTTTCTAATACCATTTTGACACTAATCACAACTTCCACTTGTTTTAAATCAAACTCTAACTCGTTTTCACACGTAGACACGTTCACGACCCATTTTGACCCCTTTTTGACCCGTTTCATAAATCAACCACTTTTCAACCAAAACATCACTCAAACCACACATGTTTGACTATTTCAATGCTGTTGACTATTTGCCAACTTCACATTTGACCAACCAATCACAATTGACACTTGACCACATTTCACTATGTTTGACCCGAAGCAACCCCAATTATAATCCAATGACTTCATACCCTTTGTATACACATACGCAAGACTCTATATTCTTTGTTTGACTTTCAAAGTCAAATACAACACTTTGACCAACATGTTTAATTCAAAAACTATTTACTTGGGCGAATTACACAATTGATAATCAAAACAACAATTCAAAGAGATGGAGCATTCTAACCACAAAGTTAGCTCCATTTTCACGCTATCTCCATAAAGCACTAATCATCCACCTAAAAACATGAAACATGAATGGGGTAAGCAACCACCGTTTAGTGAGCATATAAGAAACTAATTAAGCCTTCAACCACATATCATCAACATTGAACACAATAATCAACACATCACTAATCTTACTCCACATCTTCATATTACCACATAAGAAACAAGCACATAACGGATTCGAATCCTAAGAAATAAGGCATCATTAGAAACAAGGCTTGGTGGTATCAAATCATGTCGAAATGAATACCACTTTAAGAAACAAGGCTCATGATTCCAAATCACGTCGAAATGGATATCATATTCAAGAAACAAGGCTACATGGCACCAAATCACGTCGAAATGGATACCATGATAAGAAACAAGGCTAGATACAAGTCATCTTTCTCTTGATCGTATGATCCTCTTGCTCGGAATCAATCCGGAAACACCTACGACCATTCATACTCTTCATCATAATCCTCATCGTATAATCCACATTTAGAAACAAGTCATGAAACAAGTATACGAAACAAGGCTAATAAAACATATACGAGAAACAAGAAATCTTCCACATTAACACTTAACCAAATAAAACGCATAATCACAATTAACATCCACATGATTGTACGATCCTCTTGCTCGGAAGCAATCCGGAAACACGTACAACCATCACCCAATTAGCCCCCCATATACTCACCTCGACACTTGATGATTTAACCAAAATAGCCACGTACGCTTTCCACTTCTTTAAATCCCTATCATAACATACATAGTACATAAAAACATATTTAGACACTAATCATCATCATAATCTTAATCATATTCAATCCCTCCCCCACTTTGATTATACTTGGTTCATCATGTTTATCATGTCTTTAACTCATAATTATTCACTAACCCTTTTATCCTTATAATTTAACTCTAATCATACTACATGACTTTAATCATCATACCATATTACCTCTTTAATCCTTGTTCTATCATCATAATCATATGCTATTAACACCATTAAATCAATCATTAAGCTTATCTACATAATCTTTACATAATTCATATGAATCACTATAAACACTTCTTTTTACATCTCATCACTTATCAACTTCTACCATGTTAATTCATATTCTTTTATCATAATTATACTCTATTAACATCATTAATAACTTCTATAAACTTACAAACATCAATTTATACCTTTTTAGCAAAACCCTAGAATTTACTCAAGAACACAAATCATAATTTCTTCACTTTCATCATGTTATATGATTACTAACTATCATAAGAACACTTATTAACATCAATTTCATCTAATTAAAACCCTAATTTCGTACTACAAGCTTTAATTTACCAAAACCCATGAAACCCCAAAAACTATGTCAAGAACAATTGAGAAATCACTTACATATGACAGAGGAGATTGAAAGAAGGAAGAATTAAGCCATAGAAACCATGAATCATGAATTAATTTGATGATTTGATTAGTTTGATAAGCTCCTGTGATTTAGTTTCTTCACCATGAAGACTCTGGAATGATTTTAGAATAAACTGAGGTAAACACGTAGCAGTACACACACACACACATATATATATATATATATATATATATATATATATATATATATATATATATATATATATATATATACATATATATATATATATATCATATTTAGCTTATTTCTTTATTACTTACAGTCTGGAACTGATAAAACCGCTTACGTTTTCATTCGTATCTTATTATCTACATAGTAATATTTCGTAATATAAATATATCCGCGTACGAAAATACTTTCCTGAAATTCAGGGTGTTACAACTCTCCCCCACTTATTTCATTCATGTCCTCATGAATGTCACCCTTACTACTTAGTCTTAACACTATCTATATTCATGCGGAAGCGTTTAATCATATTACAATACCTCTTAATCATAATCATTTCATAAAACCCTGTAAACATAGATCACTACTCAACACTAGCACATACATTGTGCATTCCACTCTATTTAACTCATCATCAATTAATCTGTAATACTAAGTACACTATCAATAACTGAATTATAAACCCAGAATCATATAACTCCACCTATTGGTTTCACTTAATTTGTGAAATACAAGTCTATCTCTTTACATTATCATATTCAACACAAAATTTTAATCGCCTCTTCTCTTATACTCTATCTCTCAAATTACATTAAATTTCTCTGATACTTGATAACCTCAACAATTTCATGTGATATGGCATAATATAACTAAGTTGATCAGGCGTAGTCAGATTATCTCATACACACTTCCTTCTCAGCTATCTCATATCATCAATCTTCAATGCAATTTACACATAAACACATATAACACAGATATCCAACAAATCAAAACACGTTTAAATTCACCTCATCAATTTCATATTAACCGGAAATTCCTTGTAAGCAAAATACATTTGTTTACACTTGACCAGGAAGACCTTCCTCTTCCCAATCAAATGCAAACATACTACACTAATTTCACTTCATAAAATAATCACACATAGTGCACTTACTCTATTGACCTCAGTCACAACATATTCACTGCACATATAATCAGGTAATCATTAGCAAGGAATTATACTCACCTTGCAATCAATAATTCTATAACAACTCCATTAATCAATACTTTAAACATACTCAAGTTCCGCAGAACTATTCTCAGCACTAAACAATTCAATTCACACTTTAGCCACTAAATCAAGACGTATTAATCATCATATAACTCATCATAATAATAGCAAATCAAACAATTCATAATATTTTAAGATAATGCAATCCTAAAATGGATTACATAACTCTCTTAAACTATCGCTCTGATACCAACTTGAAACGCCCCAAAAACGTAACCATTTTTTTTCCCGGTTCCCACAGCTCGGTCCCACATCTTGTATATTTGATACCGTATTCTCATCTTTACATTTTGACCCAAAAAAAGACAACATGTATGTAAAACAACCTTGTTTTAGCTAGAACAATCTTGTTTTAGGCTAGAACAAGCATGTTCTAGTGGTAACACAGACTCACATTTTTGACCAAATTCAAACACGCATAACTTTTTACTCGCTACGATTTAGGACCTGAAATTTTGCATGCACCTTCCCTATGAGAATATAAAACTTTCCATTTTTACACTTTTCCAAAATTCATGAAAACGACAAATCTGGACGTGTCACTAGTTAATGACCATTTCGACTCTTTTTGTGAACACTTCAAAACACAAACCACATTATTTCAAACCTGAGCACTTTGCCACTACTTTTCTAATACCATTTTGACACTAATCACAACTTCCACTTGTTTTAAATCAAATTCTAACTCGTTTTCACACGTAGACACGTTCACGACCCATTTTGACCCCTTTTTGACCCGTTTCATAAATCAACCACTTTTCAACCAAAACATCACTCAAACCACACATGTTTGACTATTTCAATGCTGTTGACTATTTGCCAACTTCACATTTGACCAACCAATCACAATTGACACTTGACCACATTTCACTATGTTTGACCCGAAGCAACACCAATTATAATCCAATGACTTCATACCCTTTGTATACACATACGCAAGACTCTATATTCTTTGTTTGACTTTCAAAGTCAAATACAACACTTTGACCAACATGTTTAATTCAAAAACTATTTACTTGGGCGAATTACACAATTGATAATCAAAACAACAATTCAAAGAGATGGAGCATTCTAACCACAAAGCTAGCTCCATTTTCACGCTATCTCCATAAAGCACTAATCATCCACCTAAAAACATGAAACATGAATGGGGCAAGCAACCACCGCTTAGTGAGCATATAAGAAACTAATTAAGCCTTCAACCACATATCATCAACATTGAACACGATAATCAACACATCACTAATCTTACTCCACATCTTCATATTACCACATAAGAAACAAGCACATAACGGATTCGAATCCTAAGAAACAAGGCATCATTAGAAACAAGGCTTGGTGGTATCAAATCACATCGAAACGAATACCACTTTAAGAAACAAGGCTCATGATTTCAAATCACGTCGAAATGGATATCATATTCAAGAAACAAGGCTACATGGCACCAAATCACGTCGAAATGGATACCATGATAAGAAACAAGGCTAGATACAAGTCACCTTTCTCTTGATCGTATGATCCTCTTGCTCGGAAGCAATCCGGAAACACCTACGACCATTCATACTCTTCATCATAATCCTCATCGTATAATCCACATTTAGAAACAAGTCATGAAACAAGTATACGAAACAAGGCTAATAAAACATATACGAGAAACAAGAAATCTTCCACATTAACACTTAACCAAATAAAACGCATAATCACAATTAACATCCACATGATTGTACGATCCTCTTGCTCGGAAGCAATCCGGAAACACGTACAACCATCACCCAATTAGCCCCCATATACTCACCTCGACACTTGATGATTTAACCAAAATAGCCACGTACGCTTTCCACTTCTTTAAATCCCTATCATAACATACATAGTACATAAAAACATATTTAGACACTAATCATCATCATAATCTTAATCATATTCAATCCCTCCCCCACTTTGATTATACTTGGTTCATCATGTTTATCATGTCTTTAACTCATAATTATTCACTAACCCTTTTATCCTCATAATTTAACTCTAATCATACTGCATGACTTTAATCATCATACCATATTACCTCTTTAATCCTTGTTCTATCATCATAATCATATGCTATTAACACCATTAAATCAATCATTAAGCTTATCTACATAATCTTTACATAATTCATATGAATCACTATAAACACTTTTTTTTACATCTCATCACTTATCAACTTCTACCATGTTAATTCATATTCTTTTATCATAATTATACTCTATTAACATCATTAATAACTTCTATAAACTTACAAACATCAATTTATACTTTTTTTAGCAAAACCCTAGAATTTACTCAAGAACACAAATCATAATTTCTTCACTTTCATCATGTTATATGATTACTAACTATCATAAGAACACTTATTAACATCAATTTCATCTAATTAAAACCCTAATTTCGTATTACAAGCTTCAATTTACCAAAACCCATGAAACCCCAAAAACTATTTCAAGAACAATTGAGAATTCACTTACATAGGACAGAGGAGATTGAAAGAAGGAAGAATTAAGCCCTAGAAACCATGAATCATGAATTAATTTGATGATTTGATTAGTTTGATAAGCTCCTGTGATTTAGTTTCTTCACCATGAAGACTCTGGAATGATTTTAGAATAAACTGAGGTAAACATGTAGCAGTACACATATATATCCTATTTAGCTTATTTCTTTATTACTTACAGTCTGGAACTGATAAAACCGCTTACGTTTTCATTCGTATCTTATTATCTACATAGTAATATTTCGTAATAAAAATATATCCGCGTACGAAAATACTTTCCTGAAATTCAGGGTGTTACATGATATGTGTTTAGTAAGGTATTTTAGTGTCAGTCACGGGGATAAATATGAATAGGATATCGATCCGTATCCATTTAATTTTAATTTAATAATCTATATTCGTCAGGTTAAGTGGGTGAATGGATAATCCATTGGATTTGAATAATTATTTCGCTAAATTAGTTTTTAAATGAAAATAATCATAGTTATTTCAAATATGATCATAATAATAACACTAAACTATCATAAATTATACTAACCGCTTATATTGAATACAAATTTAATTGTATCCTAACAGTTTCATATAATATATCTAAAAAATATTTTCAGGTGGTAAATGAATGTATCCGTGGATGACATATTTATATCCACATCCATATCTATTTATTTCATCCATATTCATCAATGTTAGATTGGATCGGATGAATATCCGCCAGATCGAGTGATGATTGCATCCATTCACCCTTTTGGTTATTGGTTAGTCTCAAATGTATTTACTATTTAGATTAGTAGTAGTACTAGGCATGCACAAAACCCGGTTTTTGGAAAACCTGACCCGACCCGAAACCGGTTTTGGTCAAACTTGGTCAAAACCGGTTTGGCCCAAAACCGGTTCGGGTTCAACCTGATTTGGGCACCCCAAAACCCCAACCAGAACCAACCCGGTTTGGGTAGGGTCCAAACCGGTTCGGGTTCAAAACCGGTTTCAAACCGGTTTTTTTTATAAAAATCGTATTTTCACTCGCACTTCTTCGTTTTAAGGAAAAGCAACGTTTGGGCAAAATTTTTTTCATTAACTTTGTAGAACATTAGTAATGGAAACAAAAATGATCAATAACATAACCAAAAGGCTTCTAAATCTCCTTAAAAATATTATTGAATCCGAAAATTCTATATAATTCATAAACGTTCGAGCGTTAAGCGTTTTAAGGAAAAGCAACGTTTGAGCCAAATTTTTTTCATTAACTTTGTAGAACATTAGTAATGGAAACATAAATGATCAATAACATAACAAAAAGGCTTCTAAATCTCCTTAAAAATATTATTGAATCCGAAAATTCTATATAATTCATAAACGTTCGAGCGTTAAGCGTTTTAATGAAAAACAACGTTTGGGCCAAATTTTTTTCATTAACTTTGTAGAACATTAGTAATGGAAACATAATTGATCAATAACATAACCAAAAGGCTTCTAAATCTCCTTAAAAATATTATTGAATCCGAAAATTCTATATAATTCATAAACGTTCGAGCGTTAAGCGTTTTAATGAAAAGCAACGTTTGTGCCAAATTTTTTTCATTAACTTTGTAGAACATTAGTAATGAAAACATAATTGATCAATAACATAACCAAAAGGCTTCTAAATCTCCTTAAAAATATTGTTGAATCCGAAAATTCTATATAATTCATAAACGTTCGAGCGTTAAGCGTTTTAATGAAAAGCAACGTTTGAGCCAAATTTTTTTCATTAACTTTGTAGAACATTATTAATGGAAACATAATTGATCAATAACATAACCAAAAGGCTTCTAAATCTCCTAAAAATATTATTGAATCCGAAAATTCTATATAATTCATAAACGTTCGAGCGTTAAGCGTTTTAATGAAAAACAACGTTTGGGCCAAAATTTTTTCATTAACTTTGTAGAACATTAGTAATGGAAACATAATTGATCAATAACATAACTAAAAGGCTTCTAAATCTCCTTAAAAATATTATTGAATCCGAAAATTCTATATAATTCAAAGTGAGTTGATACTTTCAAGGAATGTTTTACTAAATGCAAGGAAACATGTGCATAAAAAGTGATACTTTAAGCATAAAGAGTTGTACTTTTCCGTGAATTTAGTAAAAGCTTCCTTGCATTTATCAACTCCCAAATCAAAGTTAGGCTTTTTAAGGAAAAACGATGTTTGGAGCAAATTTTTTTATTGAATTCGTAGAACATTAGTAATACAAACATAATTGAACAATAACTTAAACAATAGTCTTCTAAGTCTTCTTAAAAATATTATCGAATAGAAAAAAGTCTTCAAACATCTTCAAACATTTTATAATCTTCAACTTGTATTAATCTTCAAGTCTTCAAAAGTCTTCAAACATCTTCAAAGTCTTCAAAAGTCGAAATCTTCTTCAGAGGAAGCCTCGCGCGAAGCTTGATCAAGAGCAATTTCTTCGTCGGAAAGTGATATTGTTACACCTTCTTCCACCTCGATATTGTGTATGTCTTCTTCGTATTCCATTTCACCTTCAAGACTTGATACATTTTGTATGCGTTCCGCGGCGTCCAAGTGATCCTTCAAGCAAATGCACATCTCTAAGGAGGCCGGTGTAAGTCTTGTTCTTCGTATAGATAATACCCTGCCACTAAGAAAAAAAGCGGATTCCGAAGCTACCGAAGAAGCTTGGACGGTGTAACACCCCCAAATTTAATGAATCGCGGAAGCATACTTTGGGTGTTACTAATCAATACACAAAGCACATAGATACATAATGAACGACCACTACATGCGTCGTTTTACAAATACATTGATTAACGTAAAAGTCTACATATGGTTTACAAAAGATGAGTTCGCATAGATATTTGAGAGATTCTAATACATATCTAATTTATACAAAATATAGAAATGCAAGGAAATCTCTTGATGATTATATGATTGCATGCGACTCGAGCTACAGTATCCTGATGGGCAGTCCAACTTACTGCTGAGTACCTGAGATAACATGCTAAAAGGTCAGCTATAAAGCTGGTGAGCTCACAGGTTTGATATGATAATATATGATTTGTGAACCGCAAGATTTAATGATTCGATTTACAAAGCATGTAAATAATTGATTGATGGGTATCACATGAATATTTGTAATTAAACAAATAAGTAAAGATTGATACAACTAACATGAGCACATAGTCTGAGCTTAACTGAGGGGTCAGGATCACTATCAAGTGCCTGATCGAGGGTGCCTCTATGCGTATGCCTAATCAACATACGTTTGAACAAATGATAATGCGTCCGTTTGACAGGTTAGTGCTTGCTAACTCGGACGGGGATTGTCAATCCCATATGGTACCTATAATACGTCCGTTTGACAGGTTAGTGCTTGCTAACCCGGACGGGATTCATCAATCACATATAGTACCATACACCAACATTCACGCTAAATCATATTAACAGAACTATGCTTCAGAGGACTTTAAAGGATTTTGAAAACAACTCATGCCAATATGTAGAAATGTTTTCAAAAACGGTTTCCATAAAATAGTTTGAGCATGTATCCCACCCCAAAACAGTTTAAAACAAGTAAAAATAGTAAAAGAGGGGCTATGAAACTCACCTGAGTCTGATGAATTGTTAGCCAACAATTATAATGATTCACAATGATTTGATGTCGTTACAACGACTGAACCTGCAGGGCGTCTTAGACGCGCAAGGTTTTGATAATGATTAGATATTGAACCTGCCGGGCGTATTAAACGCGCAAGGTTTTAAAATGATTAGATGTCTTATCATATCATCTATGCTAGTTGTTCATCCAACTAGTAATGTCCAAATGATTTGGTTTAACTGATTAGATTTGAGTTTTTGAAAGATGTGTACGGCCCGTTGGTGAGTTTTTGGTAATAATAATCTCAACTATTATTATTATACTTTGATTGTTGTATCGTATTTAAATTGTTATAGTTAAAACTGCTAGTTATAGGTTTCTGCCGAAAGTTATGGTTTCTGCCGAATAGTTTCTACCGAAGGTTAAGGTTTCTGCCGAAGGTTATAGTTTCTGCCGAAGGTTATAGTTTCTGCCGAAGGTTATAGTTTCTGCCGAAGGTTATAGTTTCTAGATTTTTAACTCGATGAACACTCTATTTAACCAACTTCTAGACCGATTCAAGTCTAACCAAAAATCACACTTATTCACCTAAGAATCTAGTGTAAATCTGCACTTTATGGAGATTTTATAAGATCATTTACTATTTTTAACAAAAATAAACATGAGAAGTGGTCGGTTTCGGTTCAAAACAGGCCCCGGCTCAAAGATTAGCCTCTACACTAAAAACCGTGTATTTTCTGAGGTGGCCATAGAAGAACTTTTTTTATAAGACATTCACACGAAGATTTCGGTATAAAGTTCATGCGTTGATTCATCCTACAACTCAAGTTATAGTCGTTTTAGTGAGGTCATTTTTCTGGTCAGAAAAGCTGTTAACATATATGTGTTACAAAAACGTATTTTAAGCTTTGTTTTTGGACATTTTATTGTTAGATGAGCTACTAAGCATGTTATATATCAATAAGCAAGTATTTCTAGAGAGATAAAAGGATGTGTTCTTACAAGAAATGATGATCTAAAGGTGAAGATGGGGAAATGCTACTCGGTTTGCTTCCGTGCTCCGTTTCCTTGCTTCAATCTTCGAAAACCGATGGTGGATGATGGAGATGAGTATGGTGGCTTGTGGTGGATGATGGTGGTTGTCTTGTGGCTGATCAAAAATGTGGATAAGGGAGGGAGAGAGAGTAGAGAGAGAGAGATGGTAGTTGATGAATGATTGAGGGTGGGTGTTTGGTGACTTATTGTTAAAGAAGCAACAACAAGGAGTATGGAGCACCATACTCCCTCATGTGGCTGGTTCTAGTGGGTCCCTTATGGGGTGTGGTGTGTTATTTTCTTGTTCCCCAGTTTGCGTTAAGCTTCGTGTTCGTTTACCCGTTCGTTTCGACCTTTATATGTACGTTAAACGTTTATCGTTTGTGTTTTAAGTAACGATTTAATTCTCGATATTTTTGATTGAAGTATTTAATCAAAATACTTTATTTGGAGTTATGAACACATATCTTGAACTTTATTCGTTTGTCGGACGCGCCTCGCGCGTTTTATTCGTGTCGGTTACGTTTTAAACAAAACGTACATTGTTTCGTATATTATTAATACATAATAATATAATGTAAATAACTACTATTTAATTATCAAATAGATTTATGTTATTTATTAAAAAGTTTCACCAACGTCCGTATGAAAGTGTATCGGAGTTCGGCCGATATAATAATGCACGATTAAACTTAATCGTTTAAATGCGTATATTTATAAAATACACGTAATGATACATACAATTAGCCTAATACATAGAACTAATTACACGTATTTCTAAATGATTAGGAACTAAAAACTAGTCCTAATTTTTACGGTTGTCACATTCTCCCCTTGTTAAGAGAATTTCGTCCCGAAATTTAACTCGAAGTTGGCGTGTGAGTGGAGTCTGAAAATAGATGTGGATATTTGAGTCGCATCTGGTCTTCCCGTTCCCAGGTGAATTCCGGACCACGCCGCGAATTCCACCGAACCTTGACAATTGGGATACGACTTTGCTTAAGCTGTTTGACCTCACGGTCCATGACCTCCACTGGTGTCTCGACAAAATGAAGTTTGTCGTCGATTTGAATTTCCTCGAGCGGAATAATGAGTGTCTCGTCGGACAGACATTTCTTAAGATTAGAAATGTGAAATGTGGGATGCACGCTACTGAGCTCTGGAGGTAGCTGCAATCGATAAGCTACTGGACCAATCCTTTCAAGGATCTCAAAAGGTCCGATGTATCTAGGGTTTAACTTCCCACGTTTACCAAAACGGATGACACCTTTCCAAGGTGATACTTTGAGCATTACTCGATCCCCAACCTGGAACTCGAGATGCTTTCGTCTCACGTCAGCATAACTCTTCTGACGATCACGTGCGGCCTTTAGCCGTTGCTGGATACCAACGATCTTCTCGGTGGTTTCATGAATGATTTCAGGACCAGTGAGTTGGCTATCTCCAACTTCTGTCCAACAAATAGGCGATCGGCACTTACGACCGTACAGTGCCTCAAAAGGTGCAGCTCCAATACTGGTGTGGTAGCTGTTGTTGTATGAGAATTCACACAATGGTAAATGCTGTTCCCAATTCGCACCGAAGTCAATTACGCAGGCGCGTAACATATCTTCCAGTGTTTGAATTGTCCTTTCACTTTGGCCATCGGTTTGTGGATGATAGGCTGTACTCATATCTAAACGAGTACCCAATGACTTTTGTAATGATTGCCAAAAGTTAGATGTGAATCGGCTGTCTCTATCAGAGATAATTGAGATTGGAACGCCGTGCCTTGTTATGATCTCCTTCATATAGATTCGTGTGAGACGTTCCATTTTGTCGGTTTCCTTCATGGCAAGGAAGTGAGCAGATTTGGTTAGACGATCAACTATTACCCATATAGTATCGCAACCACTTGATGTTTTCGGGAGTTTAGTGATGAAATCCATGGAGATTTGCTCCCATTTCCATTGAGGGATTTCCGGTTGCTGGAGCAAGCCGGAGGGTTTCTGATATTCGGCTTTAACCTTAGAACATGTGAGGCATTTGCTGACGTACGTGGCAATCTCTGCTTTCATGCTCGGCCACCAGTACAGTCCCTTGATGCCATGATACATCTTGTCCGATCCAGGATGTATAGAGTATTTGGACTTGTGAGCTTCATCCATCACAAAGTCTCGAAGATTCCCAAACTTGGGTAACCAGATTCGGTTTGCGAAGTACTTGACTCCATTGGGTTTGGTTTCAAATTGATTCTCCATATTTCGCAAGGCCTCTTCCTTGATGTTTTCAGGTTTCAATGCTTCGAGTTGAGCAGTGAGGATTTGAATGATTAGATCATTATGAATGATAATACTGAGGGCTCGGACTCGAAGAGGTTTGGTGCGCTCTTTTCGACTTAGGGCATCTGCAACTACATTTGCCTTGCCCGGATGATACTTGATTTCGCAGTCATAGTCGGTGAGCAACTCGACCCATCGTCGTTGCCTCATATTGAGATCCTTCTGATCAAATATGTGCTGGAGACTCTTGTGATCAGTGAAGATGGTACATTTTGTGCCATACAGATAATGTCTCCAGATTTTGAGTGCGAACACTACGGCTCCTAATTCGAGATCATGGGTTGTGTAGTTCTTCTCGTGAACTTTAAGTTGTCGGGAGGCGTAAGCTATGACTTTCTCTCGTTGCATCAATACGCAACCAAGTCCCTGATGCGAAGCATCGCAGTATACCACGAAGTCCTCGTTACCTTCGGGTAGTGATAGGATGGGCGCACTGCAAAGCTTTTGCTTTAATAACTGGAACGCTGACTCCTGCTTATCGGTCCAATTGAACTTCTTCTCTTTCTGAGTCAGTGTTGTGAGTGGTTGTGCTATCTTGGAGAAATTCTCAATGAAGCGTCGATAGTAACCAGCCAATCCTAAAAATTGGCGTACTTCTGTCGGCGTTGACGGTGCTTGCCAGCACTTGATAGCCTCAATCTTTGAGGGATCAACATGAATTCCCTGACTGTCAATCACATGACCAAGGAATTGAACAGTTTGCATCCAGAACTCACACTTGGAGAACTTAGCATATAACTCTTCGTGTCTGAGAAGTTCTAGAATGACTTTGAGATGCTGCGCATGTTCCTCCTCGTTGCGCGAGTAGATAAGAATGTCGTCGATGAAGACAATGACAAACTTGTCGAGATATGGTTTGCACACTCGGTTCATAAGATCCATGAATACTGCCGGTGCGTTAGTCAAACCAAAGGCCATAACCTGAAACTCGTAATGACCATAGCGAGTTCGGAAAGCAGTTTTTCGGAATATCTTCATCGCAAACTCGTAACTGATGATAACCCGATCGTAGATCTATTTTTGAATAGATGCTTGACCCTTGGAGTTGGTCGAACAGGTCATCAATACGGGGAAGTGGATAACGGTTCTTGATGGTTAATTTGTTCAACTCTCTGTAGTCGATACACATCCTGAATGAACCGTCCTTCTTTTTCACAAACAGGACCGGAGCTCCCCATGGTGAAGAACTCGGTCTAATGAATCCCTTATCCAGGAGTTCCTGCAACTGAGTAGACAACTCCTGAAGTTCTGAAGGGGCTAAACGATATGGTGCTCGTGCCACGGGTGCTGCCCCAGGCACAAGATCTATTGAGAACTCAACTTGCCTTGGTGGTGGAAGACCAGGTAATTCTTCAGGAAAGACTTCTGGAAAGTCTCTGACGATGGGCACATCCTCAAGTCGCTTCTCTTCAGACTTCTTCTCAATAACATGAGCGAGGATTGCCTGATACCCTTTCCTAAGGTACTTGCGAGTCTTCATGCAGGATATGATATTCAATCTCGTCCCACTGGTCTCCCCTTGTATGATCAAAGTACTACCAGTGACGAGAGGAATACGAATGATCTTGTCATGACATACAACTTCAGCTCGATGCTTGGATAGCCAATCCATGCCTACTACTATGTCAAAACTTCCAATCTCGATGGGTATGAGGTTTATGGGAAATAGTTCATTTGCGAGGTTTAGGATGCAATTTGGTATTATACTATCGGCCTCAATCAATTTGCCATTAGCTAACTCTACAGTGTACTTAGCTTCTAAGGCAACAGGGGAAATGTCTAATAGTGGGCTAAATTCCTCAGATATAAAACCCTTATCAGCACCAGTATCAAACAAAATTGAAGCAGTTAAATTGTTGAGAAGAAACATACCCGTGACCACATTAGGGTCTTCACGGGCCTCTCCAGCATTCAGCACAAAAGCTCTGCCCCTAGCGACGTTGTTGTTGTTACCCTTGTTCTTCAGCTTTGGACACGCATTTCTGAAGTGTCCAGTGTTTCCACACTCATAGCAGGCTCGGGGTTGGTTGTTGTTGGTGTTGGTATTGGTGGTGAGGTTGGTTGCTGGTGCTCAACAGTCTTTGGTAAGATGTCCATATTTCTTACAGTTGTTACAGGGGTTACTACAAGGACCATCATGATGACGATTGCACTTTGAACAGTAGGGTTTACTTCCAGTGTACCCTTTCCTCTCTCCAGAACCTGATGTGTCATTCTTGACAGTCTCAGTCCTTTTGAAGGTCTGCTGGTTCTGATTTCCAGACCACTTTCTCTTGTTGTTGTTCCCAGAAGATGAGACAGGGTTTCCTTGGCTCTCTTGCATAGCCATGAGCTCATGAGCTAATCGAATTGCTCCCTGAATGGTGGTTTTGCCGGAAGAAGCGACGTTCCCCCGGACAGGTTCCGGAAGACCGCGAATGTACCTCTTAACCTTGTCGGTCTCAGTGCTTACTAAGGCTGGGCGGAGGGTTGCCAGTTGTTGGAACCTAGTGGTATAACCAACAATGTCGGTTCCTTGAACCTTGAGATGCCAGAACTCCTCATCTAGCTTCTCGAGTTCTTCAGATGGGCAATACTCATCTGTGAGCATTTTCTTCAGATCTTCCCAGGGAAGTAGATAGGCGGTATCTATACCCACAGACTGGGTATACGAGTTCCACCAGGTGAGGGCACCGTCAGCAAGGGTGCATGTGGAAAACTGAACTCTATCCCCTTCCGCACATTTGCTAATGCGAAAGACGGATTCCATCTTCTCAACCCATCTGATTAGGCCGATGGCTCCTTCAGTTCCTTTGAAGCTCAGGGGTTTGCAGTTTTGGAAATCCTTGTAGGAACAAGGCTTGGTAGTTGGAGGGGTATTGGCAGTACCACTATTCCTTTCGGGGGTCTCTGACGAATGTCGCGCCAAGGCTTCAGTCATAGCCTGAGAGATGATAGATGCCATCTGGGCATCAGTGTAAGTCCTTGACTTTGGCGGCATGATTTTCCTGAGAATAGAATGATAGGGTTCGTGAGAGATTGTCCATAAATGATGATTATCATAGATGTACATATACAAATGCAGTAATATACAACATCACAATATGACAATCAACATTATAGAACAATCAAGAGGAGTTGAATAACCATCTCTACTGACTAGCAACTACGTGCTAACTAGCCTGGTTATTTGAATTGTTTTGAGTTGGGTAAGGTCTCGCTCGAAGTGATTCGGTGGTCCTCCTAGCTACCTATGAGTTTCGTGATTACAAGAGATGTTGTCGAGAGCGGGATGAAATAGAAGATGTTTCGGTGGGTGTGTGTTGCCATCTCTATGACAAAGTGTTTGAATATGTGAGTGTCTATATATATAATATATAATAGACTAGCGTACTGTGCTTGATCGATGACTAACTATGTATATATACTTATATCACATAATAGTCTTATGAGTGTCTAGCACAAACAATTATGAGTCCCGGTTTCTCTCGAGGTCAGAGTCAACTAATGTATTCCTATTCCAGCATAACCATTTCAAGCCTTACATCATCTTTATTTAATTGTACATAGTTGATCAAGCTATGTTAAATTAAACTTGTATGACGTAACTCTTGAACCAATCACACTTAACAGCAAATACTGCCTAACGGTCATAGTCTAGGCCCACTAATGCAACCTAGTTCACTATAACCTTAGGCTCTGATACCAATCTGTAACACCCCCAAATTTAATGAATCGCGGAAGCATACTTTGGGTGTTACTAATCAATACACAAAGCACATAGATACATAATGAACGACCACTACATGCGTCGTTTTACAAATACATTGATTAACGTAAAAGTCTACATATGGTTTACAAAAGATGAGTTCGCATAGATATTTGAGAGATTCTAATACATATCTAATTTATACAAAATATAGAAATGCAAGGAAATCTCTTGATGATTATATGATTGCATGCGACTCGAGCTACAGTATCCTGATGGGCAGTCCAACTTACTGCTGAGTACCTGAGATAACATGCTAAAAGGTCAGCTATAAAGCTGGTGAGCTCACAGGTTTGATATGATAATATATGATGTGTGAACCGCAAGATTTAATGATTCGATTTACAAAGCATGTAAATAATTGATTGATGGGTATCACATGAATATTTGTAATTAAACAAATAAGTAAAGATTGATACAACTAACATGAGCACATAGTCTGAGCTTAACTGAGGGGTCAGGATCACTATCAAGTGCCTGATCGAGGGTGCCTCTATGCGTATGCCTAATCAACATACGTTTGAACAAATGATAATGCGTCCGTTTGACAGGTTAGTGCTTGCTAACTCGGACGGGGATTGTCAATCCCATATGGTACCATAATACGTCCGTTTGACAGGTTAGTGCTTGCTAACCCGGACGGGATTCATCAATCACATATAGTACCATACACCAACATTCACGCTAAATCATATTAACAGAACTATGCTTCAGAGGACTTTAAAGGATTTTGAAAACAACTCATGCCAATATGTAGAAATGTTTTCAAAAACGGTTTCCATAAAATAGTTTGAGCATGTATCCCACCCCAAAACAGTTTAAAACAAGTAAAAACAGTAAAAGAGGGGCTATGAAACTCACCTGAGTCTGATGAATTGTTAGCCAACAATTATAATGATTCACAATGATTTGATGTCGTTACAACGACTGAACCTGCAGGGCGTCTTAGACGCGCAAGGTTTTGATAATGATTAGATATTGAACCTGCCGGGCGTATTAAACGCGCAAGGTTTTAAAATGATTAGATGTCTTATCATATCATCTATGCTAGTTGTTCATCCAACTAGTAATGTCCAAATGATTTGGTTTAACTGATTAGATTTGAGTTTTTGAAAGATGTGTACGGCCCGTTGGTGAGTTTTTGGTAATAATAATCTCAACTATTATTATTATACTTTGATTGTTGTATCGTATTTAAATTGTTATAGTTAAAACTGCTAGTTATAGGTTTCTGCCGAAAGTTATGGTTTCTGCCGAATAGTTTCTACCGAAGGTTAAGGTTTCTGCCGAAGGTTATAGTTTCTGCCGAAGGTTATAGTTTCTGCCGAAGGTTATAGTTTCTGCCGAAGGTTATAGTTTCTGCCGAAGGTTATAGTTTCTAGATTTTTAACTCGATGAACACTCTATTTAACCAACTTCTAGACCGATTCAAGTCTAACCAAAAATCACACTTATTCACCTAAGAATCTAGTGTAAATCTGCACTTTATGGAGATTTTATAAGCTCATTTACTATTTTTAACAAAAATAAACATGAGGAGTGGTCGGTTTCGGTTCAAAACAGGCCTCGGCTCAAAGATTAGCCTCTACACTAAAAACCGTGTATTTTCAGAGGTGGCCATAGAAGAACTTTTTTTATAAGACATTCACACGAAGATTTCGGTATAAAGTTCATGCGTTGATTCATCCTACAACTCAAGTTATAGTCATTTTAGTGAGGTCATTTTTCTGGTCAGAAAAGCTGTTAACATATATGTGTTACAAAAACGTATTTTAAGCTTTGTTTTTGGACATTTTATTGTTAGATGAGCTACTAAGCATGTTATATATCAATAAGCAAGTATTTCTAGAGAGATAAAAGGATGTGTTCTTACAAGAAATGATGATCTAAAGGTGAAGATGGGGAAATGCTACTCGGTTTGCTTCCGTGCTCCGTTTCCTTGCTTCAATCTTCGAAAACCGATGGTGGATGATGGAGATGAGTATGGTGGCTTGTGGTGGATGATGGTGGTTGTCTTGTGGCTGATCAAAAACGTGGATAAGGGAGGGAGAGAGAGTAGAGATAGAGAGATGGTAGTTGATGAATGATTGAGGGTGGGTGTTTGGTGACTTATTGTTAAAGAAGCAACAACAAGGAGTATGGAGCACCATACTCCCTCATGTGGCTGGTTCTAGTGGGTCCCTTATGGGGTGTGGTGTGTTATTTTCTTGTTCCCCAATTTGCGTTAAGCTTCGTGTTCGTTTACCCGTTCGTTTCGACGTTTATATGCACGTTAAACGTTTATCGTTTGTGTTTTAAGTAACGATTTAATTCTCGATATTTTTGATTGAAGTATTTAATCAAAATACTTTATTTGGAGTTATGAACACATATCTTGAACTTTATTCGTTTGTCGGACGCGCCTCGCGCGTTTTATTCGTGTCGGTTACGTTTTAAACAAAACGTACATTGTTTCGTATATTATTAATACATAATAATATAATGTAAATAACTACTATTTAATTATCAAATAGATTTATGTTATTTATTAAAAAGTTTCACCAACGTCCGTATGAAAGTGTATCGGAGTTCGGCCGATATAATAATGCACGATTAAACTTAATCGTTTAAATGCGTATATTTATAAAATACACGTAATGATACATACAATTAGCCTAATACATAGAACTAATTACACGTATTTCTAAATGATTAGGAACTAAAAACTAGTCATAATTTTTACGGTTGTCATAGACGGTTAGTAAATCTCGGGCCATGATGGCTAGAACGGGAAATTGAGATTCCCTCTCTTTCCACCAAGCCAAAATATCAAATTGTTCGAACTCATTGGGTAGAATAGTGGCCAAAAAATCCGTAGTCGTATATCTCCCATATTCGTTAGTGGTATTTTGGTTACCATCACCCCTTGCCCGTTTATTGTTTTCTTGTCTTAAACTATTATAAAAGTTTAGCATTGGATTGCTAGAAGAAGATGAAGAAAACATTGGGTTAGCCGTACTACCGGACACGTGTGGTTGAACTATATTTTTGAAAATATACGCCAAATAAATCTCCCAAACATTTGTTAAAATCCGTTTTTGCATTATGTGAAAACAATGGGTCAGCCTCATTCAAATCCAAATTGTGACAAATGTTATCGATAAACATTTTCACCCCGGTAACGTTCAAACAAGGGTTCATTGCGGCGGAACAAGTAATTACCGGTGTCATTTCTTGAATTTCCGACAACGTTTACAATGAGCTTTTGTCGTACCATCCGACAAAAACACTTTGTCGAAACCACCCCAAATCTCCGGATTTCTTTTGTTGGGCAATTGTTTCACAATCGTTGGTGCATTTGAAGAACCAATACCATGTGAAGCCGAAGAAGATTGAGTTGCCATGAGAATATAGTATGCGTTTTTGAGTTTTTGTAGATATGTATGAGTGTTTGGAAGTTGTGAATGAACCTAAACTCAAGGTTTGTATTTATAGTGATTTGGGATGGCAAAAATGTAAAAAAAAACCACAAAAAACGGCTAAAAACGGATACAAAACGGCTAGTTTTTTCAAAAAAGAAAAAAACCGGTTTCAAACCGGTTTTAAAACCGGCCTCTCAAACCGGTTCCGGATAAACCGGTTTCAACCCGGTTCCAACGGCTAAAAACGGAAACCGGTTTCAAACCGGCGGTTTGGGGAAAAACCGAACCGGTTTTAGTCAAAACCGGTTTTGACCGGTTCAGGTTCGGGTTCATTTCGGGTCGGGTTCCCAAAACCGGTTTCGATGTGCATCTCTAAGTAGTACTTGTAATTCAATTAGTATACGTAGTTATTTTAGTTTGTGTCTATTTGTTGTGCACTTTTGCTTTCCTGGTTCAATTCAGGCCCAGATTTGAGGTGTACAACATGAGCCACTTTACAGAGCCCACTTTTGTTTAGTGGCCCAAAATGATAATTTTTAAACAGTGCTAAAAGACTTGCTTGGTTTACCGCTGTTTACATGAGCCGTTTTACAGACCCACCTCCGTTCACAAATATTCGTATTGTCTCAGATAAATCTCATATTACAATAGATTAAATTTTTTTTAATGAATAGAAATATTATAAAATTGGTAAACAGAATAGTTAATGGAAATTTATAAGATTGTATGTATAGTCAAACACATAAACATTTTAACCGGAACGAAAGAAGTACACCAAGTTCAAACGCTAACCCAATTAATTTTGCTCTAAATCACTCTTATGATGTAAAACGTATTCTATAATTATTTAAAGTAAATGTTACAAATAGATTGAGAATCAGAAGCGGAGCTAGGAAATTAAAATGGAGGGGATAGCAAAAATTTTTATTACTATATCTTTGGGGAATTTTCAAAATGTTATTTTTTTTTACATAACTTAAAATTTATTGTAAGAACGAATGCTTACGCTGTCCCAGTCATGTCTTCACCGAACGATATATATATTTGCTCCAAAAATGTCAAAGTCAAATCCCGGTACTTGAAGGCTTGAAGCTGCATCAACAAGTGATTCATGCCACGTGTCTACTGTATCATGCGTGTCGGCTCCCTACCTATCCGAGCTGGCTAATCAACTCCAATCCTTATCTATTTTCTTTCTCCTTAAAAAGCCCCTCATTTTCATTATCCTCGCATCACATAAATCCAAAACTTTCTATACTTTACAAAAACAACCCCTACACTTAAATTTTCTGTCATTATGGAATCACAAATGCATCGAACCCACTACGATGACCCTCTATATGCCACTGGTAACAACATATTCCTCGTAATTATTGGATTGAAATTTGAAAGATTATTTAAATTGGTTTTAATGTGATTAAAATTCTATTTAAAGGTACGATTGAGGATCAGGAACATGGTGGAGAGACGAAATCTGCGATGAAGAAGGTGAAGAAGAAAGTCGAAAAGTTGAAGGATACTATCAAACATGGCCATGGCAGACATGACCACATAGATGAGGCACACACATGTGAGTTAATTTTTTATATTTATTTTACTTTTACTTATTTATTAATTAATTAATTTAAATTTTGCATATAAACAACTATAGCAACTTTATGAAGTTTGATCTTTAGTTGATAAATATTTGATCATGTAACGAAACATCTTCAAGAGTCTGACTCTTTATGGACTTGATCGCTTTGTTACACCGTTAGTAGTTATTTTCTGTAAATACTTAATTAGTTCTGTTTCGTTTTAATAGAAGTACGTACGTACAACAAAAGTTCAGCAAATATGCATGATATAACATAAGTTTTTGATGAAATTTTGTAGTGAATGATTCGCATGTTGTTAGGAGTGGTCTAGTGCAACCCACCGTTATGGGAACTCCGGTATTAGTTGAGGATCTTTACTCTACTCATTCCGATATAGTCGACCCGCCCGTTAGATCATTTGCGCAGTGGGAAGAGGAGGAGAGGCAGGGTGATCCACCGCTGCTATCCACCGGAACTTACGGGACTCATCCGGAAGATCTATCTCAGCTTGATGCAGATCGTTACACTACTGGTATGGTAGACCGGCCTAAAAGGCCGGTCGCTCCTAGGGAAAATGAAGAGAAATACTATGATTCGGAGCTCAGGGCCCCTGGAATCTACGGAACTCGTCCTACGGACGAGAATCTAGTCGATCGTAATGTATACGAACAAGACGTGAATAAAGAACGACCGATTAGTGGTATTGGGCGATCCACTGAGGAGAAATACTATGAAATCTACGGAACTCGTCCTACGGACGAGAATCTAGGCGATCGTAATGTATACGAGCAAGACGTGAATAAAGAACGACCGATTAGTGGTATTGGGCGATCCACCGGCATGGAGGAAGATCCTTATGCCCCCAATATGGAAGCAGTTCCTCCAGCTAATTATCAGACTAAAGTCACTGATCCAACAAATGAAGGTACAACTCACATTACATTTGTTCATTTAAATGTTCGGGCAGTTTCGGTTGCAAATATATTAGATAATCGACTTTTTTGCAGGTGGGAAGGAAGTAGGGATTACTGAAGTCTTGAGGTCATTTGGAAAAATGGGAGTCTATGATCATGAACCGCATACGAAAACTACAAAATCGGATCAAGAGGAACCGAAGCAGGTGTTCGCTGGATCTCACGATCAGTTTAAGCCTGAGCCGGTTGAAAATCCACCCCTAGACACGATTGCAACAGACCCGGGGAACAAGAACAGCAGCTACTCGCAAAAGATAAAGTCCGCAACATCAGCTGTAACCGATAAGGCTGCGGCGGTTAAAGACTCGATCGTCTCGAAACTGAGCTCCTCTGGTGTAAACAAAGCCGATGCTAGTAATAAGTCGCATGAAGCTAGCACGAAACCATATTCGGCAACGGATTATGCACATGTGGTCGCGGATACTTTGTCTGGGACACTGGGGCCAGTTTACGAGAAAGTGGTCCCAGTTTACGAGAAAGTGGCGGGAGCTGGAAGCTCGGTGATGTCGAAAATGCAAGGCTCGGGACATGAAGAGAATGTGGAGAATGTTGGGAGTCCCCGTGTACCGGAGAGTAAGGGAGTTACGGTGAAAGAGTATTTAGTTAACACGTTTAAACCCGGAGATGATGATAAAGTGTTGTCCGAGACGATAACAAATGTTTTTCATCGCGGAAAAGGGAATGTGCCGATGCAAGAGACTACTACGGAGACTACTACAACTTATGGTAAGTGTGGTTAATATTGATTGATTGAACTGAATTGAATTGTGGTTATGAATGATGTTTTGTGTTGTATGAATGAATTGGTGATGTTCTGTTTGTAGTGATTAGAGATGAAGGTGAAAGAAGACTGCAAGAAAACTGAGCTCCAGGTGGATCAGATCGAGGATGTAATGTTTTGTGAAGTTAGTTGAGGTGTTTGTGTTTTTGTTTTGTTTTGTTTGTACTTTTTGAGAGGAAGGACCATGGTTGACCGGCATTAGTCAAATATAGACCTTGGTTGACCCACATCAGTCAAATAAGTACTCCGTAGTTATTTCTTGTGTGGTATACTTTAACACTTGTATCCTGTATGCTGTATTCTGTATCTTTGTACATATCAAAGAAGAAGAATAACTACTATATATACTTCCCCTATTGAGAGTATTGTCCTTTAGAATCTTCATAGAATCGTAGCATGTGTCGAAGCAAAAAAACTCGTATTAAAAGGTGTGTTACAATGCAATTTGGGTTCCATCCTTTATTCGCGTTTCTTGGCTTCAGTTTTAAGTGATGATATTTCCACCATTCTATTTAATACATGATTTTGGTGGATTTATCAAATAGGATGGTGAAATATCATCACCCTTCCGTTTTGGCTAGAAACGGGCCCGTCACTACGAGGATTTTGGGTCGGTTAGTTCTTTTTAGCATGCGGTTTTCTTTGCTTTTGCCACTGTTTTTGGGGCGTGAGCCATTTTGCCCCAGTAACTACGTAATAAATTAGATCAAACATTTAAGTACACAACGTCGTAGCCAACCATTAAGCGCACAACGGTTTTACAAGCCATTTATAGCTCTAGGAGACGATTTTAAAGCCTGTGTAGATGCAACCAATTGCAAGACAATAAATATCAAACTTAACCAATCAAAATGTAATAATTTTGTCTAGACATTCTAATACTAAATAATCAACTCAAACAAAATTCGCTAACGAACAAATAATTGCCCTATTACATAATGGTACAAGCGTGAGGGTTGTCGTCACTAAAGAGCGAGGCAACGGCTTCATCAGATGCAATAGCGACCGAATAAACCGATGGTGTGTGAAAGAAAGTATGCAGATTGTGTCCAGCAGTTGTTTCATTCCGATCATAATAGTATTGGTTGGCAATATGGGTTGGGTACTTGTAAAAAGAAGCATAATGAGACGAGTAACCCGGGTAAGGCCACGGCTCGGCTGCTTTACCGGCTCTCTTGATAGCTTTCAAGACTTTCCTTTCTTCCAATCCATAGCCTTTAACCACCACTTTTTGCATCTCCATCTCTATTTCTATCTCTTCTACTCCTAAAAAACAGGACCACATAAACACCCATTAGTAGAGGTGAGGTTAGGTGATATATCATTATATCAAACATAATTTTTGTTATATATTTGAATCAACATTTGTGCTATTGGTATTAGATGAGGGTGTCAAATATTGCACTATTTTATCAGTCCTCTGTTTTTATAAATGAAAAATACATCTTTTTAAGATGTTTTATTCACTACATATACACATTGGATAACTTTCTACATATTCTTTTAAGCTAATTTTTTATAATGTGTAAATAAATTAAACATAAAGTACACAAACTTTATGGCATTTTAGCATTTAGGACATAACAAATGTCAACAAAAATCCATTTTTTGAATAAATTAATAAGAATGTACATACCTTTGAGCTTGAAGAGAGCTCTTTTAAGCTTTGAAGCACAACCATGGCAATCCAAGTTTGGAACTCTCACTTCCACCATCTGCAATATCTCATCCCATAAAGGCATAAATACAATAAAAAAGTACTTACAATTATAAAATTAATCACATCAATAATTTCATCATAATAATAACAATCATACTATAGATACACATCTATATATTATGCAGAAATATAGTGAGAGAGGAAGAGAGACTTACAGACATTGCTAATTGCTTGGAGCATGCAACAAATTAAAGATATTAAAAAGTAAAAAATGGTATAGGCTTCAATAAATAGTAGAAAAAAAACTTGGTATATTTCTATGTGCAATGAAGTGTCTGTGTTTGCATAAGAGCATGCGTGTAGTAGCGTGGATTATGAAAGCAGACCCGAAAAGAGAATCCACTTTTATGTCGGGTTAGTAACAACACATTGATTCAGAAGCTAGCTACCTTTTACTTTAATTTTATTAATTATTTCTTCTACCACTATTTATCCATCATTACTATTTTACTGATCATTGCAACAACCATACTCACTTTCTCATTTAACACCATTTCTCCTCATGAATATATTCATAGGTTACAACTTACAACGACTATTTAAAGTTTAAACACATATTTTAAACTAGTGTATAACCCGTAAAATGTACGGCATTTGTTAGTGTTCGACATATTGCGTTCTTAATTTAAATGTAATATGGTTCAATATATTTTATGTTATAAAAATTTTAATTGGTTTATAATGTAGACCAAAATTTAATTATTTAATTTTAAAACTCAATTTGTAAAACAGAAATCATAATATATATCTAATGAATCATTTACAAGTACATTGTTAACAAATATTAAATATTATATGAACTTTCATCATGTTGGTTTGATTTGACTTGTAGTATACATTATGTAACACCCCAAATTTTGAGGTATTATCTTAATGCGCGAATAAATATTTGTTTTAACATATTATAAGGTTAATAAAAAATAGAAATCGTAAATGGTTATCAAGTTCCAGACAATAGCAATTAAAGAAAAGGATTAATTAAAACATGTACTGTAATATACATATGTACGTACGTATCCATCTATCTTTATCCAATCTTCATTTCAAAAACTTCCAGAACTACTACTGAAGCAAGAAAAAAATCGCAGGGAACAAGTGAGTGCAAGGATTCAATCTCAAATATTCAAATCAAAGTTTTAGCAACCTAATTTCTTTCCTCTTGATCATCTCTAACATTTAGCAAGTTGAATTCTTTAATTCTTTCAATTTAGGGTTTGGGTTTTGAAAAGTTTTGCATGGTTAGTGAAATTTACACGAAATTAGGGTTTAAATATATGAAATTAGAGTTAGTTAGTACTCTAGTGATAACTACCAACTCAATTGCAAACTAAAAGTGAAGAATTTTGAATAATGATTATGATAGTTTTCATGGTTATGTCAAGTTTTAGTAAGGGTTATGTAAACTAACTAAAATTGTAGCTAGTTGTGTAGTAATAATGTGTCTATGTTAGTTTGATTATAACAAGAGATTTACATGCCGGTGCGTTGCATCGGGGTTTTCAAAAATTAACATCAACTACATAAGAGCAAATGCCTTGTTTCATACATATATTTACACCATATTTAGTCATGACATGTATCCTCCTATAGGATCAAAAGCTAAGTTTTAAAGACTATAAAAAAGTTGGATGATAACGGATGAAAAAGATTATTCCTGCAAAAGAAGAAAAGATAAAATAAATAAGTTTAGTATCGGTTGTAGTGGGATGGTTGTTTTGTTTTACAGTCATATGAATTTTGTATCAATAGTTTATACTCTTACATATTAGAAGTATTGATTGATATTAGTGAATTGTGTAAAACTAACCTGTTTATGCATCAAGACACATGTATTAGTGGCTGTGATCGAGAGAGGTGGGTTGTGGTTCAAACATTCTTGAATTTTCATGTTGTTGAGTTTGGTCAACATCTCCTGAAAGTTAATACAATTTAATTATTAAGATGTGGTGATAAATGGTACGATAGGGAACACGTATATGTAAAGTTATTAATATCCATTGCAGATATGTAAAATGAATGAACTTGATCATAAAATAACTTAGGGGGAAAGGTTGACTTAGTTACCTGTGTACATGAAACCTTTTTTAGATAATCTGTTTAAACAATATTTTTGGTGCAATCTTCGGTGCAATCTTCTTGTTGGCGGATTAATATCTTCAAGCCATCAGGTGATGTTGCTCTAGACATAGCCACATATAACTGACCATGTCCAAATATCGGTTTAGGTAAATACACTCCTATCTTGTTCAACGATTGTCCTTGACTCTTGTTTATGGTCATAGCATAACACACTTTAAGTGGAAACTGTTTTCGTTTCAGAATAAACGGGAGAGTTGGATCCTTGTATTTTAATAATATTCTTGGTATAAACACTTTATGCCCAATCTTTGTACCAGTTATAACTTTGACTTCAATAAGTTTTGCAAAACATTGTGATACAATCATTCTTGTTCCATAGCACAATCCAGAAAGTATATTCATGTTTCGAATAAGCATGACTGAAGCTCCAACTTTCAAAATAAGCTGATGTTGTGGTAGACCTTTAAAATTGAGAGAGTTTAAGTACTCTGGAGGGTACAATTGTTGGGTTTTCTATTCCCTAACTAGATTAATATGCACAGCGGAATTATAACAAAATTAATCTAAGGCAATTAGGAAACTAAACCCTAAGGGATCTTAACTTGAATAAATAAAAGCAATAAAATAAATAAGATAAATAGAAATTACTAACCTTTGAGAAAATCAATTTCTCATGCGCGCAGACGATCTTGCAGAGCTTCCTTACTTGGAGGCGAGTGCCCAAACTAGAACACCTCTAATGGCTCACACCCACGAACCAAAGAGAAATTCCAAATCCTTTGGTAACGATATAAAATCGAATAACTCTTACAAGGATTCGTACTAAGAAAGAAAGAATGAGAAATGGTGCACCTTGAAACCTTAACATAACCCCTCTATTTATAGGGGAAGGAAAGGCTTATGGTTTCATCCCATGGGCAATGTGGGATAACCATTTCCTTATGGTTTCATCCATTGAGCAATGTGGGATAGCCACAAATATGTCCAAGACTTTCAACCATTGCTCCCAACTCACGTTTTCTTAATTATTTCTCTTAACCGTTCATCGAGGGCAACCCAAAAAGGACTCCACTTTTAACGATAGTATTTCCAATTAGTTATGAATTGGACGCAATATCCAACAGTCTCCCACTTGGACAATTCATCAACTACTATTGGTCTAAGCCTATTCCATTAACTAAGTAGAGAGTGCCATCCAACGCAACTGCCGAACTCTGATTCGAATCTAGAGTTAGCCCTTTAGATAAGTGATCAACTATTCCTTTGTTCTATAGATATCGTATGAATCGAGTCATGGATTTTAATCAATCTCAAGATTCATAATTAGTTTTCTGATTTCCGATTACATTGACTATATGAGACTATTGAAATATCAACTTAGTCTCGGCCAGGCCTAGCACTTTAGAGTCAATCTTTAATCATCAGAGGGCCCAAGATATCGCTTTTCCCATTTAGGCGAAAAGGAACAAATAAATTTTGACTACATAGTACTAGTCAACTCATCATGTCATACCTAGCATACCCTTTATGACTGGCAGTTACGCACAGCGTTTGAATAGACTAAAGTATAACAGACTTGAAAAACTAGGAACTCAATGTATCTCCATTTTAAGAATAGGGGATATTATCATCTCAGAGTTACTCGTGATTTCAATCCGTGAAGTAACTTCCATGAGTGCGGGTCTCTCCTATACTTAAATCCCCATTAAGTACCCATGAGTGTTGTAGCATTCTCTATGCCATGTCTAATCTCCATAGACAATCTACTAACACTCCATGACAGTCTTGATTCACCACTTACTTCCAGGAGTGTGAACGACTGAGGAGGTTCGAGTAAAAATTGTTTTACTCGGGAAGTGGTGTCTAAACATGCAAAACAGAAACATAATGACAAACAATAGTAAATGGTAGAACTCCTTCCAATAAATAAATCTCTATTATTTAATCACCAAGTCTATATCAATTTCCATCATTGTTTACAATGTTTCAAAAATCAAACTAACAACTAAAACTATACATTATCTCTTAAACCTATGCTCCTAGCATGTTCATCATGTTTGGACTTTCCAAGTGGCTTTTTGAATGGATCAGCTGGATTATCCTCTGATCTTATGCTCTTCACAATTACGTGTCCTTCTTCGACTTTCTTTCGAACAAAATGGTATTTTCTTTCAATGTGTTTTGACTTTCCGTGATCCTTGGGTTCTTTACTCAAGGCGACCGCACTTTCGTTATCACAGAATATTTCAATGGGGTCTTGAACCGTTGGAACAACTCCAAGATCTCCAATGAAATTCTTAATCCAGATGGCCTCCTTTGAAGCCTCGCAAGCCGCTATGTACTCAGACTCGCACGTTGAGTCTGCCACCGTATCTTGCTTGGAACTTTTCCATGTCACTGCTCCCCCATTTAGTAAGAATACCCAACCAGACTGTGAACGGCTATCATCTCTGTCCGTTTGGAAACTTGCGTCACTATAACCCGTTACTCTAAGTTCCTCTTCTCCACCATAAACCAAGAACCTATCCTTAGTATTTCTCAAATACTTAAGAATATTCTTTTACAGCTGTCCAATGACCTTCACCAGGATTCTGCTGATGTCGACTCACTAAGCTCAAGGCAAATGAGACATCAGGCCTCGTACACGTCATGGCATACATGATCAATCCTATAGCAGAAGCATATGGGACTCGACTCATTCTATCCGATTCTTCCTTAGATTTCGGACAAAGATCCTTACTGATCTTAATGCCATGATGTAAGGGCAGATTCCCTTTCTTAGAGTTCTCCATTTTGAATCTTTTCAAAATTTTATCTAAGTATGTGTCCTGGCTAAGTCCTATGAGACGTCTCGGCCTATCTCTATAAATCTTTATACCAAGAATATATGCTGCATCTCCTAAGTCTTTCATAGCGAAACATTTTCCCAACCAATCCTTTACACCTTGTAAAGTTGGGATATCATTTCCTATGAGTAGAATATCATCCACATATAATACTAGGAAGACTACAACACTCCCACTGAATTTGACATATATACAGGACTCATCTTCGCTTCTAGAAAATCCAAACTCGGTGACTTTCTCATGGAAGCAGAGATTCCAGCTACGAGAGGCTTGTTTAAGTCCATAAATAGCCTTATGAAGCTTACACACTCTATTAGGATACTTTGCACCTTCAAAACCTTCCGGTTGTGCCATGAACACATCCTCTGTCAGTTTCCCGTTAAGGAAAGCGGTTTTGACATCCATCTGCCAAATTTCATAATTATGAAACGCAGCTATGGCTAGCATAATCCTAATTGATTTTATCTTAGCTACTGGCGAGAAGGTTTCCTCATAATCAATCCCGTGGGTTTGAGTATAGCCCTTCACTACCAACCTAGCTTTATAAGTGTGTACTTTCCCATCCATGTCGGTCTTCTTTTTAAAGATCCACTTACAACCCACCGTCTTAAGACCGGGTGTAGTGTCAACCAAATTCCAAACTTGGTTGTCATACATAGACTGAATTTCGCTTTTCATAGCTTCCTTCCACTTGACAGCCTCAGGGCCTGCCATCGCTTCCTTGTAGTTAGCAGGTTCATCTAAGTCATTTAGTGTACTGTCACTAATTTTATCCTCTTGTTCTATTTGTAAATCATAATAGTACTGAGGAGGATTGCTAACTCTACTAGATCTGCGAACGGGTAAGGATATGTCTTCAGGTTCAACAGGTGTTTCCACCTCTTGTTGAACATCAGTGTTTACTGTAGGTTCTTTATCGGGCGACTCTTGAATTTCTTCAAGATCAATCTTACTCCCACTGTCCTCTTTAGATATCATTTCTCTCTCAAGGAACACTCCTCTTCGAGCTACAAAGACCACATTATCCGTGGATCTGTAGAACAGATCTCCAAACGACTCCTGTGGATAGCCGACGAAAAGACATTTTTCTGATCTGGAGTCTAGTTTGTCCTGAGTTTCTCGTCTAACGAAAACTTCACAACCCCTGATTTTGATGTGACCAAGAGAAGGACGTTTTCCCTTCCACATCTCATAAGGTGTCTTTGAAACCTTCTTGGTGGGTAAAAGATTTAAGATGCGAGCGGCTGTTTCTAATGCATAACCCCAAAACCTTATCGGAAGTGTAGCCCGACTCATCATAGACCGAACCATGTCTAACAAGGTTCTATTTCTCCTCTCAGCAACACCATTAAGTTGTGGCGTTCTAGGAGGAGTTAATTGTGAAACTATTCCACAATCTCTAAGATGATCGAGAAACTCGATACTAAGGTATTCTCCTCCCCTATCGGATCGGAGAACATTTATCTTTCTGCCCAGTTGATTCTCTACTTCGCTTTGATATCTTTTGAACACCTCAAAAGTATCTGACTTATGCTTAATCAGATAGACATGTCCAAACCTACCGTAATCATCAGTAAATGTAACATAGTATCGATTTCCATCTTTTGTGGTGCATCGGAATGGTCCACAAACATCTGTGTGTACCAAGTCCAATAGTCCTTCACCTCTTTCACATGACCCTGTGAATGGTGATTTAGTCATTTTGCCCAATAAGCAAGATTCGCATACATCATTCGATTTGAGGTCGAATGATTCCAACACTCCATCCTTTTGGAGTTGGCCGATGCGTTTCTTGTTTACGTGCCCAAGACGATAATGCCACAATTTGGATTTATCAAGCTCATTAGACGAATCAACATTTAAAATCAAATTGCTAACACATTCAACATTTTCATATATGCCATTGTAAGGAGAAGCTTTAAAAACAAAACAACCATTTAAATAAACTAAAATATCACAATTCTCATTGTCAAATGAAAACTGATAACCATCCTTAAACAAAGCATAAAATGAAATAATGTTTCTAGTCATTTCTGACGAATAACAGCAATTATTCAAATCTATCCTAACTCCAGAGTTCAGCACGAGCTCATACTTTCCAATCTCGGTAACAGGCGTGATTCCTCTGTTTCCCATGACTAGATTAAGCTCCCCATGCTTCAACTTCCTACTTTCCTTTAGACCCTGCAATACAGTGCAAATGTGAGTACCACACCTTGTATCCAGAACCCACGAATTAGAAGTTGTAGTATTATGGAGTTCGATCATGAACATACCTGAGTGAATACTCTTTTCGACCTTACCATCCTCAAGGTCCTTCAGGTATTTCGGGCAGCTACGTTTCCAGTGCCCCTTTGTGTTACAGTAAAAGCACACTGCTTCCTTTGGATCACTTGCTGGTGCAATGTCAGAGTCAGTCTTTCCTTTGGATCCACGATTGGACTTTCCATTCGCAGTCTTTGCTTTCCAATTTGACATCTTTCTTTTCTTTGCATTTTGATCAATTACCAACACAGGAGCTGCTGAGCTAGATGACACATCATCCTTTTTGATCCCTTGCTCAGCGGTTTGCAGTAAATTATGGAGTTCCATTATTGAGCCTTCTCTCTCATTCATATTCATCTGATATGAAATTACAAACTGATTGTAGACAGCTGGCAGACTGGACAGAATTATGGCAATGGAAAACTCTGTGTCAAACATCATGTTCAAAGATTCCAATCTATCAAAGTACCCTTTCATCTCCAAGACGAAAGCACAGATAGATGCTCCAGGTTTAGGTTTGCAAACCATGAGTGACTTAACCACATCAAGGCGTTCTTTGCTCGCATTTGCCTGAAACATTTCCTTAAGCTGCTGGTTCATTTCATAAGCCCAAGTATTCTCAAAAGTCTTTTGCAACTCGGGGCTCATGGAAGATGCCATGATACAAGACACTTTATTCGCATCATCATAATGTTTCCTGTGTGCCTCAATCTCCTCTTGGGTTGAATTTTCATCAATCACGGGAATCTGCTCATCGAGAACATACTCCTTGTTCTCGTACCTCAAGGTAAACCTTAGGTTACACATCCAATCCATATAGTTTGGACCAGTCAGTCTTTCCCTTCCAAGAACCGAGAGTAGTGAGAAGTTCAAGTTATGTGCGGGATTGGGTACGGGAGGATTATTACCATTTGTAGAAGACATCTTTGAGATAAACAGTTTTAGTTAGTTTGAATATTCCTTAATTTGAATATTCCTTAATTAATTACCCAATTATAAAATTAAGGCTAGGATCCGTATTTTAGATTCGTTTTATGAAAAGGTTTGCCATAATCATATCACGAATTTATTTTAGGTAGACAATTGTCTTTGTCAATTTCATTCTCTATGAAACTCCTAGTTCTTTTGAGATTCATTGAATCTTATCAACGGCATGTTAATCTCGGATATGCTCATCTACCATTCATGACTGGTATGCCGAGGATCATGAACAAGATGGTGAACTTAACCATGCAAAACCCGCGTGGTCCCCGGCCCGAGTACGCTCGAGAATCGCGAGTTCCACATCACCTCTCAATATGATCTCATATTAATGTGCCGGTAAACCACACACGCTCCATTAACAGATCATACGAGAGATGTGCGGTTTTCATGGGTTAGCATACTATTCACATTTTTAGTCTCTAGAACGGGATTTTGTTTTAGTACTTTTAGGTCATACTTTTGATCTTGACATCATCCTATTAAAAGTCCTCGGTAGCTCCATTGAACGCACAAAGAAGCGGAGAAGCAGGTCAGCGCGAAGCCTATTAAAAACCTGACTTCTTTAGGGAAGCAAAGCAGCCCGCCTTATACCTCTCTTATAGTTTGTTCACTATGGGTGAGCCGATTTATCAATTGACTGACGATGTATTTAACTTTAATGATACATATATATATATATATATATATATATATATATATATATATATATATATATATATATAACTCATAATATATGTAAGATCTCTCTTTAAACTCTTAAAGTCTACGGTTCTATTTTAAAATTCAAGGGTATATTTTAAATATTTCAAAATATAGGGTCTAAAGTGTAAATTCTTTTTACCATTTTAGACAAGCCAATTTCTAATTTATCTTTACCTACATACTATTGCAGATAATTAAATGCTAGTATTTATTAACCTGGCTCTGATACCACTGTTGGGTTTTCTATTCCCTAACTAGATTAATATGCACAGCGGAATTATAACAAAATTAATCTAAGGCAATTAGGAAACTAAACCCTAAGGGATCTTAACTTGAATAAATAAAAGCAATAAAATAAATAAGATTAATAGAAATTACTAACCTTTGAGAAAATCAATTTCTCACGCGCGCAGACGATCTTGCAGAGCTTCCTTACTTGGAGGCGAGTGCCCAAACTAGAACACCTCTAATGGCTCACACCAGAAATTCCAAATCCTTTGGTAACGATATAAAATCGAATAACTCTTACAAGGATTCGTACTAAGAAAGAAAGAATGAGAAATGGTGCACCTTGAAACCTTAACATAACCCATCTATTTATAGGGGAAGGAAAGGCTTATGGTTTCATCCCATGGGCAATGTGGGATAACCATTTCCTTATGGTTTCATCCATTGAGCAATGTGGGATAGCCACAAATATGTCCAAGACTTTCAACCATTGCTCCCAACTCACGTTTTCTTAATTATTTCTCTTAACCGTTCATCGAGGGCAACCCAAAAAGGACTCCACTTTTAACGATAGTATTTCCAATTAGTTATGAATTGGACACAATATCCAACAACAATATTCCGGATTCCCCTCCATCGCCTGATATTGGAGTCACCATATCAAAACTGAAATAGATAACTGGATCGCCCGTAAGTGATAACACAACTTTTGTATTTATGACATCAGCGGTTTCATTCTTTAGGCAAACTATAGCTTTATCTTGCAAAGTGAGAGATGTTGGGTTGTTCAATGTATCCTCATCATATATAAACTTTATTAGGTCGGAGAGACCATTTTCATAATCTTAAATGAGGTATCTTTGTGGTATGTTCAACCATGAGCTATTCTCTGGATCTAACTCATCTCGGATACCAACGATTCTATCTCCTATATTTAACAGCCATTTTGAAAATTGAGCTATTTTTGATTTTTCTTGTTCATTGAGATTTGGATGCAACAGTCGTATGTTTTCTGATAAAGTGCAAATTTTGAAATGTTTCCACAAATACGATTCTGGAATTGAAGAGCTTATTACATCTTCTTTGCTTCCACCTGGTTGCACTGGCAATGTTTGGCTGAAATCTCCACCAAGTATCACATACTTCCCACCAAATAATTTTTCAGGGTTATTGAGAATATCCCTCATAGACCTGTCTAAAGCTTCAAAGCATCTTTTGTTGTTCATTGGTGCTTCATCCCATAATATTAAATCTGTCAGAGCTAGTAGCTTTGACAATTGTGTACCTTTTTTGACGTTACACACAGATTCATCAGTTATATCAATTGGTAACTTGAAGCGTGAATGTGATGTTCTTCCTGCTGGAAGAAGGAGTGATGATATGCCTGAAGATGCAACTGCCACGACTATCTTACCTTGTGCACGTAAAGTTGTTATTATAGTTTTCCACAAAAATGTTTTGCCTGTTCCTCCGTGTCCATAGACAAAAATTATCTCCTGATTATTATTGTTAGAGGCTGTTATCATCAGATCATACACGTGCCTTTGCTTGGTGTTTAACTGTGTGACCTAGATTTCTTGCTTGAGAGATAAAGACTCTCGATTGTAGTTTTTTTCTTCCATCAGTAATCTATCTATTATTAAGATCATCTAGGAGATGAGGTGGAGGCATTGGTAATCCGTAAGTTTCAAGTGACCTAGAGCATGAATTTAAGATAAGCTCAATCTCATATAAAACATATCCTTCCATTTCAGGGCTGTTTACATTGAAATTTCTTATTTGCACAGATGATGAAACCATCATCGGTATGTCATCGGACATTTGCTTCCAGTGATATTTTCATAAGCGTGGTGGGTCAACAACTTCACAATACATAAGCATGTGAGCAAATAAAGTACGCAATTCTGAAGCTGTAGCCCAAGTTGCAGCCTCTTCAAAAGCCGTTGTCCACTCTGTATCATCTCCTAATAAACCGAGTGCTTGACACGCTGATCTGAATGTGGGGTGCAGTATGTTGTTAACTGTTCGTAAATCTTCATAGCAAGTGGGCCCCTTTTGATGACTTAATAACATCCTAACATAAAAAAGTTCACCATCTATAGTGGGAACGTTGCTTAATCTACCTATAGAATATTTTTTTTATTTGATCTTTCAGACCAATACTTTCCTGTAGCATACCAAGCAAATTCAGTTGGGAAGTTTAGATATGTCAGATGCCGACCAACTGTGTCCTGGGAGTTGTATAGGAACCATTCCGTCAAAGTTGTTTTTTTATGAATGAGTTATTGGCAACATTTTGGAGCTGATCCCGTGGTCTGAAACTAATGTGTTGCATATTTTCAAGATGTACAACCAGCAATTGGACCAGTGGTGACCTTTCATGTATATCGAAACCGAGTATCCTCCAAGTTGCTTCATTGGGACAGATGTATCGAGCTTCGACATAGTTACTTATTTCATTTATCTCAGGTTGTGTATTGCTTATCGAAGGAACAGACTCACCAATGCCCCGTGTTATCTGAGCACGTGTTTTATCGACTCCCTTTGATATATACTTGAATAAGTACTTGATTAACATCGTCCAACCGCAATATTCGACATTGATATGAGCGTAAAACATCAAAGACAGCAATCGATTATATGGGACGACATAGGAGTTATCTAACTTATGATCGTGTTTTGTCACATAAGCTGGTGTATCCCTGCGCTGATAATGCGCAAACCCATTAGCATCAAAAAATGTATTCTGAACGTAGGATTTCGGAAAAGACTTGGTGCATATTTTATCGTCCATACACACAGCATCTGGTTTAGCTAACCCACAAGGTCCATGCATCATAAACTAGGAAACAACTTTGTATCCCTCAGGATCCACACTCTGGTCTGGTATCTCAGCTGATATATACTTATCTATCTCTTCTGGAGATTTAATTTTTGTCTCCGGTGTCAACCATAATAGGAGATGGCAATGAGGCAATCCTCGTTTTTGAAATTCGATAGAATACAAATCTGCAAAACAATAGAGGGATATACATGTAGCACTATTAAGTCACTTTTTACTTGTCTATAAGTTGTTGTTTCAATAGCGCATAAATATTTGTCCTAGGATTGATTTTGTTATAGTTGTAAGCATTTTTTGTTACTATAATAACAGTTAATTGTAATAATCTAGGCTGAAATGATAAAATGACTGAACGTATAAAAACTAAATGTAGACATACATGCGGCAATGTGACCAAGTGGTTTGCGGTCCTTCAAGAATTTAAGGAGGTCTTTTAGTTTCATCTCAAAAATTCGATCAACAATTTGAGGTTTGTCTTGCGGTTTCAATCCAGGGAATTTTTTCATGTCTCGTTTGATCTCTGGCCATTTTATATTGCAAGTGAATGTGACAAAGAATTGAGGGTTGCCATGTACTCGACAGATTGCCAACGCATCTTGATAATGTTTGTACATATACCTTGGACCACCCACGAATGAACATGGCAAAATTGTTCTTGAACCAACATCATAACCATCTCGATCACCTCTTAATATTGCGTCGTGTATACCTTGAAGATACTCACCCCTCATGTCACTCTGCTTGTCTTGTATATAATCCAACCTGCAACGTTCAATACTCAACCAAGCATTAACTATATACTGTTGAAACAATCTTCCACCTCTGAGAATGAGAGAATATATGTTCAACCGATCATGTAATTGGAATGAGTAGAACATCTTTATAGTGAGTCTTCTAGTCTTTTCAAGTGTGCCTCCGGATGGATCTGTAAGTTTTAAATCTTGCTGATATCCAGGCTCACCATATATGAATAGTAATGGGAACTGCATAGACATGTATGTAGGATGTAACTTGTTTAGTCTTTGTGGGAAACCGTCTTTGGAATGGATTATCACGTCATAATCATTTTGGGTGTTAGGTCATGTTTTAAATACTATAGCTCCTATACCATCAGTAGTTGGCAAATCATATTGGCGATTTCCTGGTTTATAAAACAACCTAACCTTGAATTCTGGAATCTCATGATCCGCATACATATCTCTTGTCGTGCGTAATAACTTGACCAAATGATTATGCTCATCTAAGAGTCTTATAATGCCTTCAACTATTTCTGGTTTCAAAGAACTTGAATCTGTTCCTCCAAAATGACTTATCCTATTTCTTACCTCATTTCTAGTGTCACATATATATAACTGGAGGAACTTAGGTGCATCGCCAGGCATAGGACACAGTGATCCAATCCAATGATAAATTTGACCAGATAGTCTAAATACATATGGGCCTGAGCCCTTATTTATGGATTTATCCACCGAAGCTCCAAAAGAAGTCATTGAAAACATTGAATTATATGCTCTTATGTTATCCATGAACTGCGGATCGGCAAATAATCCTTTTATATACTCTGGTGGATCCGACGATATCGGTAGCCTTACTTTTCCACCGCTGCAACATTTATTATAGTGTATGTTGTGATCTTTATAATATTGCTTTGAGCGTTCTTCATGCCAAAAAGTTGTTGAACAATATTGACACACATCTTCACAATCTCCCAAGTCTCTACAAAGAGTAGTAGGAGCTGACATAGAAACAAACAAAGCAATTGATATATATTTCTTTGTTAGGAAACCCGAAGTATAATGTAGCATATCATTATGCATTTTTCAGCTAACCTGAATCAGATGTTGAAGCCTCACTTGCAACTCCATTGAATAATATTCGCCTTCTTGAATTTTGCCTTTTGGTAGTAACACCAGTTGACCTTACTTCTCCAACCTTAATAGGAGTACGTGTTTCACTTGTTTCACAATGATTAGCAGCTTGAGAAATTACTTGTTTTTCAGTTAAAGAATCATATTTCCTTTTGTTTCTCATGATGTAGAAAATTAACAATATTTGATTGTAAATTATCAGCTACAATATATCAAACTATAAAAGTAGATCATTATCGTTTAAATTATTCATGCCATAATATTTGTTCATGAGTATTGCCATCCATAAATAAGTATATTAGCATGTGAAATACATTATAATTAATATATAGGGCAAGAAAGTATAAATCTTTTGAAGTATATATGAGGTGGGAAGTGGGTTGCCAAAAGTACCTTTTTAATGCTAAACATTGTATTAGAAGCAAAGTTGTCAGGATCGGAATCCTACGTAGGATTGTTTTTGCCTTTGCAAGATCGAAATCGTAAGATCGGGATCGGGAACGTAGATCCTACCAAAATATCATTATTTATATGAAGATATCTAAATTCTTGTAAAAAACTATTATTAAAGAAATTAATCTAACATTCAAACTTTTATATTACAAAAGTGATGCAATTTGTCAACATATATTTCTAGGACGATAACACAAGCGAAAACAAAAGATAGTATCCTATCTCTAATTGTCGTTATAGAGGTTCTAAACTTTTTCTTAGGTTATAATTTGATAATAAATGGATTAAATGGGGAAATTGAATTTGGAAACAAAGTTTTGAGATAGGATTTGGACTACGTATGGGTCATAAAAGCCCAATTGCTAAAAAAATAGCCCATTTGTGGGATCGGATCGTTTAACGATCCTACGATCTTACGATCGATCCTACGATCCTACTCCGTCCGATCCTACCTCCTGACTGATCTTACTTCAATCCTGCACGTTTTTACTTGGTCGGATCGTAGGATCGTACGATCCTACGATCAGGATCGCGATCTTGACAACCTTGATTAGAAGTATTAGTAATATAATATTATGTTTGTAATGCCAATTGAGAGGGTAATCATTTATAAAAATGTGGTTGTTGAGCAGACCCGTAAAGAAAAAGATTCTATTTTGACCCATATATAAGCAACCCATATTAGCACCTTTATTTGGAAGACCCGGCAGTTGAGAAAACTTACAGTGATTGCTTAGCATGCAGGTGTGGAGTTTCTAGTAGTTTGAAGAACCTATAAGATGAGGATAACAATGGCGAATACATTTAGTAGCAATAATCTAAATATGACTAAGTGTTCCATGCTTATAATCATATAATGAACACCACAAATTTTTAAATTTCAAGCATCGACCAACGATCTAGAAAAATGTCATAAAAATAGTTCGTTACATTAAAAAATGACTCTCTTTGAATGTGTATTATGTAATACGGAGTAATCATTTGTCCTCAAGAGAGTATATTTTATCAATTACATATATTGATATACCTATCAAATGTATATAATCATATACACAGACAATATCATATATTCGTTCAAACTATAGTTAAAGTGTTATATATTAGTAGGTCATTTTGGATGTTATTAAGTTCAGTAAAACTAACCTTGTTTTCCATTAGTGCATAACTGTAACTGGCTTTGAGTGGGTCTCGGGTCAGGTGAGTTGTTGTTCTTGCATTCCTCGAATTTTAGCTGGTTCAGTTTGTTCCGAATCTCTTTGAAAATTAAACAAATTCATTTAATACACATATGAATTACATTACCTTATAAGACGTCAAGTATAATACAATACACACACACACACACACCATCTCCTACCTAAATTTCCAGCTACAAATGGTAACTATATAATAGAAATTGGATAGGCAGATGAACTTAGGCCCATGATCTAATAGTGAACTTTAAAAGTAGGAGTTCCATAACCTAGAGATTCACTTTGACTTTTAGATATTTGACTTCTAGACCACTTGTTTAACATCACAATGACCCAGTGAAACCTACAGTACATCCAGAGCAGCTTATTAAAGTACAATTGCCGACCTTCGAGTATTGTCATATTGATATTGAAGTGCTGTTAAGATTACTCTATAAAGTTAACTAAGCTTAAGGTGGAGAAATTATACTTAAAAAATAGAGCTTTTATATCCAATTACCAGAAATGAAATTTTAATAATTAACATCATGATATCTTTATGTTATGTATGTATATGAGAGATAACATCACTATACCTTTTTCAATGGCTGATTGTTGACTGAAGAATGCCAATCGCATTTAGCAAAGCAGTATAGGCCACCAATTGAAATTTCTGACCTAAAAGATGTTCCTGGTAGGCAATTTTAGAATAAGTGTTAAAGAAATACTGTAGATAGATAGAAAGGGGGAAGGAAAATGGCACTAAATCGATGAGTATTTATGTTATCTTTGAAAATGTCGGCTACACCCCATTTTTTTATTATGTTTAAAATTGAACAATAGATCTGAGCACAGAAGTTTGTTTCTTATGCCAAAAATTGATAAATTGCACTGACCATTTTTATGCCAAATAATAATCATCCGGTTACAAACAACTTCAGATGCGAAGTTTTCTATAAATTTTTTACCAGTTTACTACGGAGTTATTTGATGGATTATTTGGGTCCTTTTTTGGAACCTACTTTAAAGCCATATTGTAACACCTCAAAAACTTAAAAGTATTATTTTGGTAAAAGTAAAAATAATTGTTTTAAGTTATTATTATTATAAGTAAGATAAAATAATAATAACTGTACATGGTTTTTAAGTTCCGGACAATAGTAATTACGGGAAGAAAAATAAAACACCTACATATCTATGTAGACATGTGTGTACGTATCATTCTTATTACCCAAATTTGTTGGAAGACATTTATAGAAGTAATTTATATTATGGTTCTTATGTACAAGATCTGGTATTGGATTATCATTTTCATAATCACCTAACATAAGAAACTGAAACTGTAAAAAAAAAAAAAAATTGTTTGCATCAACCCATCTCTACCCAAATTCATTTGACATGATACTTAAACATTCATTTTTGGAGCGGTTATGGAGCTCAGTTCAACCCGCTAAATTGTCTACTTGAAAAGTAAAAATAAAAAGTAAGGACATGCATGAAATAGAGTATAGGCATATAGTGGTTTCGATTGAGGAGTCTTTAATTTGGTACTCTATTTAGGAGGATAAACAACTTATAACTTACTATGTATGACATACTTATAAACATAGTAGATAATATATATTTATATGTATAGCAGCATACACAACTATCTTCTAAACACAGGATATATATATATATATATATATATATATATATATATATATATATATATATATATATATATATATATATATATATATATATATATATTATATACGAAACAATATACACAGCAATCTGCTGTCCAACATTTATATAATAGAAGTTTGTCTGATACTCTAGTGGACAAAAGCTTGGTCCCACTGACTTCACAGGAAACTATCATTAGCTATACATATGGTTCGACCTTAACTACATAGACACCTGATTTTTAATTCAAACGATTATCATCATAACGACCCATTAACTACACTACATTAACAGATTCTACAGCGCATCAAAAGACAATACTATGAACACATTCTTTTCAAAAACACCTTCACTACCATAGTTTATGTGCATATATATGTGCATCATACGCTACTTCTTCACAAAACTTAGTAAAGTTGAGATCGCTGAGCAAATAACCAAAAGATGGTGCCTGTCAAGATATAAGATGATTAGTTGGATACGTATTATAAAGAATATAAGCCAAGCATTTTATTTGTTTTTACCGTATATGATTAGTCTTTTACATTTGCTTTTGGATCCTTTTTGGAGGCGCGCCTATCTGCTATGTTACCACCTTGGTTGACCTTTAAGACTTCATTTCCAGCTACACCTACACCAATTAGATTGAGTTGTGGAAGTATTATTATATCTACGCTTTGCACATGTTAAATTTATTTCAGCACATTATGAGGAACTGCGCTTACCTTGCTCTTGAAAGAGGCCTCGCTTAACCTGCTTTCCCACACTTATTGATGTTTCTGCCTTTATTTTATTTGATGAAGAGGTCAAAGGTGTTGTTGTCTGTTGGGGTTCCACTGGTTGGTTTTCACTTGCTGGTGGGGTAGACAATTCCATTGGGCTTTTATTTTTATCTTTTAACACATTGGCGGGAGTTGCAGGTGGATCATGTGGTACGATAATCTGGCTCTGATTTTCTGGAATAGAGGTAATGGACACTATTTTATTGTCAAGCGGATCACCAACATCAATGTCAAGTACGTTATCCACCACGAAGTCAACATTTCCTACACTGCTTTTTGGGTTGAAATGGATTTGAAATATTTTTCTGGTTCCTATTAGTGCCAGAATTGGATCCGGAAGAATGCGAAAAGCGGTGTTGCCCACGTCCATAACCATTTTTCTGCAATCCATATCGGTAAGGACATCTCCCACTAGACTAAAAAAAGTAACGGCTACCTGCGCTGTTTCGTCACTTATATAAGCTTTGAAGCTGTAGCTGCAGTTCATACACCATAAAGAAATAATTAGAACTTTGTTATATGTATAGTCTGTATGTAGTGTCTTTGAAGCTTACACATGTTTTGGGAATTCTGTGATTGGCCCATGGTCGTGGCACTCCAACAATCTATCTATGCGTGCTAGCTTCTTTGAGCAATTAGGGCATGCTATATAATACCAATCGCAGTTTTTGATGATATCCACTATAGTTGCCTTTGTAGTGAATCTACCAGTCTGCAAACTTTAAATAATATATAACTACCTGAAGTCCAATTTTGAATTAAGTTACACCTAACGTTATCTACCTTGTATCGCTTTGGATCTTGGTCGAGTAAAATTCTAAGTGGATATCTATTCCTCATCTTCTCTAGTTCCAAATCTTCAAATGGGCGTTTTTGAATGAGAAGAGGTGGACTTATCTCATACTTGGCTAGATATCTGTAGTTGTAATTTATAAAATGACATGCATCAGCTATCATGAAACTTAATCTTAATACTGAGATAGAGAGCTTAAAATACAGGGAATGATAGCTTACTCTGGAAATGATGATTTCACTTCTTCAATATCTGGATTGAGATAATAATGTGTACATGGAGTGGCTGTCAGCTGCAAGAAACCTGTGCATTTAAATTTCAATAGCAATTTTAGACTGAATTCAAAAACCAATTTGCAAAGTTCAAATATTGTTACACTATTTTTTATTAGAATATAGATGACACATGAGTAGTTATCTGTTTGATAAAGGAATTGAGTACTTTTATGTGATGTCACCCGGTAAGAACTTAAGGCAATCAGAACTGGCTTTGGCAAGCTTTCGTAAGCCTCGACATCAAAATCCTCAGCTCACTGATTCCATATAGAAACTTGCAATGTATCTCCGCTGAGTTTTTTTAGTAGGCAGTGATCAATAATCGTTATGGAGATACATTTCTGGTTGAAAATGTACTATAAATTTGTGTATAAAAAGATTTCTTTTTCTAGTTTGCTAGTTATATGAATAGAAGGACATATACTCGCTTTAGATTCTCAAGTTGCAAATTTCTCCACACATTTGTATACTTGTTTGGATTTCTAGATCTTTGTATTTTATCGACTGATCGTAAGCATGCCATGTAATCTGCATACATAAATTTAGTATAATGTTGTTGGCGATAAAATAAAGTAGGCTAGATGAAATTTAATTTGCTTCATATGAAACCTGTGAGGATGCGATGCTTGTTCAATCGTTGCTGGAACTGGTTGTAAGATACGAAGTTAATATAATGCGAAGGAAAGGCTGCATCATCAGGAACGCGCTGAAACTTAGTGAACTTGCCAAATTTAAGTGTTGTTTCTCTTTCGACCGTCATCATCCATTGTCTTGCAGGTTGACATATGTAGTCACTAACTTTGTAACGACCACCGACCTCAATTAGCCTATCAAAATATTCTTTGTCGGAGAAATGCATGTTCTCCTGAATTGCTCTACTCTATAACATCATGAAAGTATATAATCACATGTAAGAACAACAGCTTTCAGTACGGATTAGTTCATAATGTGAAACGCCCGGATTTCGAAAGATTTTTTTTTTTTTTTTTACAACCTATTTATTTCGCCATTATTCATTTAGACACATATCAGGCCCCCATATACTTTGATCCATTTAAACCTACACTTAAAAACAAAATCCCTTAATTTGACACCTTACCCGCCGGGTACAATACCAAACCGCAGGGTGATACTATGAAACCACCGGGTGAATTAGATTTTTTGACAACAGAAGTTTACTTCCGTTTAAAGGCTACAGAATCCGCCGGGTAAGGGTTTAAAGCCGCCGGCTTGTTCATGTTTTGGGTTTACCCGCCGGGTATCAGGCTTACCCGCCGGGTACCTGGTGTCTACAGCAGCTCTGCACAACTTAGTGCAAAGATACAAATTTCAAACGTACATATTTCCTAAACCGTGAAGAATTTGAATCTGAAATTTTGCAGGCACGTTCATATGATCAAAATGAATCTTTCCCTTTTTACACTTTTTCAAAATACACGTTTTTCAAGAAAACGGACGTATAACCAAATTATGGCCATTTTAGACCATTTTAGTGACACGCCTATATTCCAATTGACTCAACTTCTGAACTTAACCTTTTATCCACATATTCTATGATACAATTGACACGTGTGAGCACATTCACCAATGTCATACACCCACTATAGCACCATTTCATTCGTTGACCCGTTTTAGTGACCATTTGGGCACTTTTCCCAAAATTTACCTATTTCAATTATTTAATTCTTGAATTCAGTTTATTTCAATAACATATTAAATTTCCTAACTCATTATCAATCTTTTAGACCAAAATAATATAAATGACACTCAGATCATAATTTCACCATAACTATGATCATCATATCCATATTCCATGATTCAACTTTTAACAACATTATTACTATACCATATTTCCATTACCCAATTTGGCACCATTATATCCTACTTTGACTTTGCTAAGTCAAAGACACAGTTTTCAACCAAATGACAAATTACACTTTAATTCATCAACATATTTCAAAAGTGTCATTTTAGGCGATTTATACAAGTGATAATTAAACGATAATTCAAAAGGGGAGAGAAGCTTGTCTAACCACTTGCAAGCTCCAATCCACGCTACTTCCTTGTAATACCATTTCATCCCATTGATTCAATCAAACTCAATACCTACAATACGAAACCACTGAAACCAGTAAGCATAAAGCTTAGTGAGCTTATGGACAATTCAATAAATGATTTACAAATACAATAACATATTTCATTATTCAAAGATTTACTTATCTTTTCCCCAATTTCACAATGAAAGCGTTGTAGAGATTTCTCTTTATTTCGTAAGGATCCTTAATCCCAAAAGATACAAATAAGCAAGGTACCACATTACATCAAAATGGATACTAGGCTTAAGATACAATTAGTGCCAAGCACTTATTTCGTAAACCATGATTCATTAGTTGTAACACCTTTCCTACACAACACTCATTAAGCAATTCCACATAATCATCACATTATCCACACACCAATTCATTTGATCTACCAAATATCTTAACACACAATATACTACAACACATAAAACTAATATCCTAATTATCACAATAATAATCAAAATTCGAAGCAACTAATATTTCATTAAGTCTCACCACCCTAATACTTAACAACAATCCATTAATTCACCACATTTAGAAACAAGATTCACAATATTTAATATTCCATTGAGTCATGCAACCTCTTGCTCGTAAGCAATCCGGTAAAGCATACTCATTACAATTCACAATTGAGAAACAATATAAGATACAAACACCAATAACTCATTTAACTTCCATAATACTCACCTTGACTTTTAGTCAAAACATGATTCTTCATTCGAATGTAGATAACACCCATCTTGATTACCTATTTCATAGCATATCAAGATGACCACAAAATCAACAACTAATACTCATCATAATCAATACATTTAGCAACACATAATAATCAATAATCAACTACTAAAATCATCAATCCTTCATCCCCTTAGGATTGACTATTTCAAATTCATGATCTCTTTCTCTATAATCATCTTTGATTCCACCATTACTCATTTACATAATTACTTCAATTATGATTCACATAACCAAAATTCTTTTACTTAATAACTTTAATAAATTCACAATTGACACCAATTTAAATTACTTAATTCTTTGATTCAATTCTTCAATATTCCTTAATCATATCCCAACAACCATTTAATCCACTAAATAAGATATATTAACATCAATTCATCACTCTAATGAAAAAACCCATTTGATTATTACCCATATAATTCAATTAATCCATTATTTCATTGAATTAATATCATTCATCATCATAGATACAATTATTCATCACTAATTCATCATAATACACCTTAATTCTATCCTAGAAACCATTAATCATCCATATTCTTCAAAACCCCCATGAAACCCTAAGTTTAAATTCGAATTTAAGCAAGAATCATGATTACCTTAGGTTAGAGATGATTAATCCGTGATGAATTCGAGTTCTTTAGCTTTGATTTCATGTTTTGGAAGTGATTTTGGTTTAGGATTTGAAGATCCTGCGTATTTTCTTATTCGTGAATCCCCTGGAATGTTTTTCCATCCTCCATACGTACATACATATATATATTAGATATACATATGTTTTAATTTTATTCCCCGTGGTTATTATTGTCTGGAACTTTAAAACCGACTTACGTTTTCTATAATATAATAACTTTTAAATACAATTATTTCAAAACAAATATATTTCCGCGTACACTAAAATAATACTTCAAATATTGAAAGGTTTAAATTTCATAATACTTAAAACAATTAGTTTTACTTTTACCACAATGATATTTCTTTTACTTATAAAAGCAGTATTTCAAATTTTGGGATGTTACAAGTCTCCCCCACTTATTTCATTCGTGTCCTCACGAATGTCACTCATATAGATTCGTATCGATGCTTTTTCTACATAAGCGGAAGCGTTTATTTCATATATGATACTTTATACAATTACTTAATTCATATTATGAATGTATATCATTCATGCATCCACGCAATTTCTTATATTTCTATTTCATTTTAGTTCCAGACAATTCTTCACCATATTCGTTTCATATTTATTTCATTAGATACATACGTCACTCCTTTGAGCAATTTATAATATAGATACATGTTTTTGATTCTTTCCACATGCACATTTTTAAGAATGTACTTATTTCTGTTTTTCCCCCACGCACATAAACTGTGCATTTACCCTAATTCATACGAACCACTCACCTATATCATTTATTAAGTGAAATTCATAATTACTTACAATACTTCTCACTATCAGAAACTAGCAGTATACTAGAATCTTTAAATTACCTTCACTACTTATTTCTTCTCAATAGATACAATAGTGGTTATAAAACCACACAACATATATATTTCGATAACTAGCAAACAACTAGTGTTCTTTACTTTTACCGTTGGTTACTACTGAATTATTTCTTAAGATTATAAATATTCCTTAGTTATATGAAACCTCTTACCCGTAAGTAATCCGGAATCATATACCTTTATACTTGCTTATTTCATTATAATTCGGTATCTATATTTCTATAAAAAGCTAATTCGTAGTCAAATTCTATTTCAATCGACATATTACATGTTATTTAATCATAAGATTCTCCCCCACTTAAGATTCATCATACTATTTTTCATCACAATATTATATTAAAACACTAGTTAAGTTGGTAAACACTGTTTTATTTCGAATAACATCTATTTATTTCTGAACTGGTATCACATTATAACAATAGTTTAGTGATTTACTATTACTTTTATTTCAATTATTCCTTAGTTTTTTTCTTAACTATATTTCGACATCCTTCCGAAACATACTTCCTTAGATATTAGATACACCGTCGATTCCTGGATTACAACTTTTAATACTAATTCATAATTAAATTCAGGTATATTACATTTTAGCAGACCTTAACTTATCATACTTATAAATATTTCGTAATCAATTTATTTCTTTTTTATTTCTATACTCCATACATAAACCCTATATTTCTTGATTACAAAGCAGATACTCATTTACTTCTGCTTTTACTCGATACAAATCAATAATATCCTCATACTTAACCTTCTAAAATCATATTAAATCCTTCTGATACTTGGCAGTCCCAACAATTCCATGTGAATAGCATAATATAAGTACGTTGGCCAGACGTATTTAGATTATGTCACACACACTTCCTTCTTAGGTTACTTTATACCATCCAGATTCAATGTAATTTTTCATATAAACACATAACATAAAAATTCACAACAGTCTAAACACGTAATAACACCTTGATCACATAGATTAAATTTGAAATTTACTTGCTATTTCAATCACACAAAATCAATTCGTCCCAAAATTATCAAATTTCATATAAGTCACAAATTCCAATTATTCCAGTCAATATCATTTATTTCACATTCCAACCTATTTCTGATGAATTCATCTTTTAATTCATTCATCAGTCCATCAAATACATATATTTCTAATCACATAACACTTTATTACTTAATGATAACACATAAAAATCCTATCATTATTCCTTATGGTTTATTCCATATTTGACTCGGAATGCATACATCTCCCTCAATTAAACAAAACAATACCAAAATCTATATATTTCGTAAACATGTCTACATTTATTTCGTCAATAGTTTGATCACAATCGAAACATATTTATTAATCAACATATTCCATATTCTTCCTAAAATCAAGGGGTCATATATTTCGTTAGCAAGGGATTCAAATCACACCTTGTAAATAGCATATCATATTCCTCCTACTGATTTCACACTTTATTTCAAAATTTTAAACACAATTAAGTCCAAACAGGACTATTCTAGATTACACAAAATTATCCAAGATACTAGAATCTTAATCAATATTCCGTTCTACTAATTCGACACATAATCTGTATTCTAAAGATCTCTCACAACTATCCATGACGCTAAACGTCTCATTTAATATTTCCGCTACTAAGTCAATATATAAAAATCATCAAATATTTCATAACAGAGAAACATATTAATTCAATTAATTCAACTTGACTACTATACATAGTAATCATAAGCATTTATAAGATTCAAAATAGTTTAAGTCTAGGCAATCCTAATGTGGATTACCTAATTTCCTTAAACTATCGCTCTGATACCAACTTGAAACGCCCGAATTTCGAAAGATTTTTTTTTTTTACAACCTATTTATTTCGCCATTATTCATTTAGACACATATCAGGCCCTCATATACTTTGATCCATTTAAACCTACACTTAAAAACAAAATCCCTTAATTTGACACCTTACCCGCCGGGTAAGGAGGGTACCCGCTAGGTACAATACCAAACCGCCGGGTGATACTATGAACCACCGGGTGAATTAGATTTTTTGACAACAGAAGTTTACTTCCGTTTAAAGGCTACAGAAGCCGCCGGGTAAGGGTTTAAAGCCGCCGGCTTGTTCATGTTTTGGGTTTACCCGCCGGGTATCAGGCTTACCCGCCGGGTACCTGGTGTCTACAGCAGCTCTGCACAACTTAGTGCAAAGATACAAATTTCAAACGTGCATATTTCCTAAACCGTGAAGAATTTGAATCTGAAATTTTGCAGGCACGTTCATATGATCAAAATGAATCTTTCCCTTTTCACACTTTTTCAAAATACACGTTTTCCAAGAAAACAGACGTATAACCAAATTATGGCCATTTTAGACCATTTTAGTGACACGCCTATATTCCAATTGACTCAACTTCTGAACTTAACCTTTTATCCACATATTCTATGATACAATTGACACGTGTGAGCACATTCACCAATGTCATACACCCACTATAGCACCATTTCATTCGTTGACCCGTTTTAGTGACCATTTGGGCATTTTTCCCAAAATTTACCTATTTCAATTATTTAATTCTTGAATTCAGTTTATTTCAATAACATATTAAATTTCCTAACTCATTATCAATCTTTTAGACCAAAATAATATAAATGACACTCAGATCATAATTTCACCATAACTATGATCATCATATCCATATTCCATGATTCAACTTTTAACAACATTATTACTATACCATATTTCCATTACCCAATTTGGCACCATTATATCCTACTTTGACTTTGCTAAGTCAAAGACACAGTTTTCAACCAAATGACAAATTACACTTTAATTCATCAACATATTTCAAAAGTGTCATTTTGGGCGATTTATACAAGTGATAATTAAACGATAATTCAAAAGGGGAGAGAAGCTTGTCTAACCACTTGCAAGCTCCAATCCACGCTACTTCCTTGTAATACCATTTCATCCCATTGATTCAATCAAACTCAATACCTACAATACGAAACCACTGAAACCAGTAAGCATAAAGCTTAGTGAGCTTATGGACAATTCAATAAATGATTTACAAATACAATAACATATTTCATTATTCAAAGATTTACTTATCTTTTCCCCAATTTCACAATGAAAGCGTTGTAGAGATTTCTCTTTATTTCGTAAGGATCCTTAATCCCAAAAGATACAAATAAGCAAGGTACCACATTACATCAAAATGGATACTAGGCTTAAGATACAATTAGTGCCAAGCACTTATTTCGTAAACCATGATTCATTAGTTGTAACACCTTTCCTACACAACACTCATTAAGCAATTCCACATAATCATCACATTATCCACACACCAATTCATTTGATCTACCAAATATCTTAACACACAATATACTACAACACATAAAACTAATATCCTAATTATCACAATAATAATCAAAATTCGAAGCAACTAATATTTCATTAAGTCTCACCACCCTAATACTTAACAACAATCCATTAATTCACCACATTTAGAAACAAGATTCACAATATTTAATATTCCATTGAGTCATGCAACCTCTTGCTCGTAAGCAATCCGGTAAAGCATACTCATTACAATTCACAATTGAGAAACAATATAAGATACAAACACCAATAACTCATTTAACTTCCATAATACTCACCTTGACTTTTAGTCAAAACATGATTCTTCATTCGAATGTAGATAACACCCATCTTGATTACCTATTTCATAGCATATCAAGATGACCACAAAATCAACAACTAATACTCATCATAATCAATACATTTAGCAACACATAATAATCAATAATCAACTACTAAAATCATCAATCCTTCATCCCCTTAGGATTGACTATTTCAAATTCATGATCTCTTTCTCTATAATCATCTTTGATTCCACCATTACTCATTTACATAATTACTTCAATTATGATTCACATAACCAAAATTCTTTTACTTAATAACTTTAATAAATTCACAATTGACACCAATTTAAATTACTTAATTCTTTGATTCAATACTTCAATATTCCTTAATCATATCCCAACAACCATTTAATCCACTAAATAAGATATATTAACATCAATTCATCACTCTAATGAAAAAACCCATTTGATTATTACCCATATAATTCAATTAATCCATTATTTCATTGAATTAATATCATTCATCATCATAGATACAATTATTCATCACTAATTCATCATAATACACCTTAATTCTATCCTAGAAACCATTAATCATCCATATTCTTCAAAACCCCCATGAAACCCTAAGTTTAAATTCGAATTTAAGCAAGAATCATGATTACCTTAGGTTAGAGATGATTAATCCGTGATGAATTCGAGTTCTTTAGCTTTGATTTCATGTTTTGGAAGTGATTTTGGTTTAGGATTTGAAGATCCTGCGTATTTTCTTATTCGTGAATCCCCTGGAATGTTTTTCCATCCTCCATACGTACATACATATATATATTAGATATACATATGTTTTAATTTTATTCCCCGTGGTTATTATTGTCTGGAACTTTAAAACCGACTTACGTTTTCTATAATATAATAACTTTTAAATACAATTATTTCAAAACAAATATATTTCCGCGTACACTAAAATAATACTTCAAATATTGAAAGGTTTAAATTTCATAATACTTAGAACAATTAGTTTTACTTTTACCACAATGATATTTCTTTTACTTATAAAAACAGTATTTCAAATTTTGGGATGTTACATAATGTCTATAATTTATCAATCTGGAGATCCAAATAATCATAGGACTAAAGAGATTTGTCTATAATATTTTGATGTTTGACACTAATAACTATAGTATTTAATTAATTGTAGGAATATATTGAATCGTAAGCAGTAAAAAAGCATCTTCGAAACGTAAATCACGTGGTAGAATACCAAGCAGTACATTAAATAGGAAAGCGATGTTAAAGTTCATTATGTCAATCTTTACAATAATGGAGATGGACTAACCTCCCTATCGAGCAACATACAACAATAGCCAGTTGGTGTTGGATTTGGTGGGACGCTATCGATCCATTTTCGATAAACCATGAGCTCAATTGCACCACCCTTGCGATTGGGCCTGAGTTCGTTCAACGTTGTTGACATTTTTCTGAAAGATGATAATTTACATATCCACAAATAAACCGTATGTAAGATATAATATACAGACACATACATACACAAATTTATACCCTTCATATGATGACGAAAGGGCAAATTCAGTTTTAAACTTCATACAGAGTTAAAGGCTGCATCTAAATGTATACGTAGGCTCGATTAGTAAGGCATATGAAGACATGTTTTATACTTCTGCTAAACAAATAAATATGCTGGCAATCCAAAAAAATTAAGAAAAGATCAGTAATGGCTGATGACTCAATACATGACCTCTAGCAACAAACACCTCAAAAAACACCTCCTGTAAATGACAATTTGTTGTTCCCTTATGAACAAAATACATCATAGATTGATAGATAACCTAAATAACCTTGACTTTTGTTAATAAAAGATTTTAAAAAGGAATCATACATTGTGACAACTAAAAGTGTTTGCATATAAAAGTTTGATCCTCCAACACAAAGGTTCAGGGCTCTTACATAACAGAGATTAATTTTTGGTTATTGAGCATATAAAGTAAGGAAATTGTAAAAATTACACTACATAACCATATCAAAAGCTATAATATATCTATAATGTATTGCAGGAGATGGTTACCTGTTTGGATGGTAAGCAAGTGAGCTGAAGAAATAAGAAAGAAGGAATAGATATTAGGGTTTAAACAACAGTAGTGAATGTAAAGAACCACCGATTCAAGATAGAAACTTACTCTTTGTAATGGTGGGCAGGTGGAGTGCATAAATGGGAGCAAGAAATAGTGAGAAGGATAGATATAGAGAAAATATGTTGTACAATTGATATAGATGAAGAAGATGGGATGTGAAGGTTGAAAGGATTGAGCGATATCAGTATTTGGTGTGTAGTATTCGGCGTGCTAGAGTTCTGATAGAGGTCTTAATCTCAATTAAAGGTTAATGACATAAGTAATTATAAGCCCATAAAGGATTTAAAGCCCAATAAAAATATCTATCTTGAATGGTGATGGATCGAACCATGGACCACATGAATGAGAAAAGGGACTTTACCATTAGACTATGATAATTGAGTGATTAAATTTGACAAATAATTAGTATATAAGATGATAAATAGAGTTAGTCAAAATTACTATTCATAGTTGTCTCTTAATTGATATTAGGGGATAATTAGAGAAGGAGTTCAAGTAATCAATCATTTTAAATGATTGATGATCATAAGAAATATAATTTAGTTGGTTGATTAAAAGTTTGTTTAAGTTAACCCAAAGTGGGGGAGGGTTGAATGTGATTACTAGTTAAATTTGATGATTTTAAAATTCTAAATGCATTGTTATATTGTAATGTGTTGTATGATAGGTGCTAAAGGTGTGGCAAGTCATACTTGATCACTAAATCGCATATTGGTTTAAAACACCAAGGTGAATGTTATAGGGATTAATGGAGTAATGATTATGTAATTCCGGATTGCTTCCGAGCAAGAGGTTTGCACAATCAAGTGGTGTTATGCGTGTATCTTGTCTTGTTTGCAATTATTGTTTATTGTGTTGAATTATTTGGATTGAGCAAGTATGTAGATGTTGAGTCACTGGTCGCTGACCAACTCAATAATAAACTCGATGAAGGAGATGATTAAGTCAAAGCTGCTGTTGCTAAAGATAGTACTCGTTCTGTTCATTCTACTCAAGGATATTGATGTGCTGAAGCAGATTAAAACTCAACTCTGTGTGTCGCTGATTCTAATATTATCAGCGAGAGTTCTACATCTGTTAAGAATAAAAGGCAAAAGTCACTGCCCCAAATAAAGGAAAGTTGCTGAAGATTAGTTAATCAAGTCACTCTACAAGAGCATGTTAGCTCGTAGTAAGTAAGGAGATTTACTACATCTTCAGTAACTCTATTGAATAATGTTTCTACATACAAGTACAAGTCGCTCATAATTTATACATCAGCAAGTGTTCCTCGTACTCAAAATATCTGAGGAATTACGTGGCAGAAAGTGATTGGTGTTAAGGTAAGAGAGATATTCGCGGTAACAGAATTGGGACCCATAGAATGTCGGCTACAAGGAGATCAAGCTAATCAAGCAGCGACACGTGTCATTTCAGATCCTATTTTGTAGGAAATATTTACGGGACATTTGTACTATAAATAGATCAGTATGTTTTACTTAAAACTAGTCGTTGTACGTGTTAATCACTTGTGTGTTCAGTGAGTAATTAGTCTAAGCACGTATCAGCGACCAGCGAGTGAACAGTTAGCGTGTTTGTCCACTACTGTTCATCTCTTTTGTAATAATTTAGCTTGAGTGTTTAATTTAGATTAGCTTTCACTATTCCATTCCGCAATCAACACTTAGTGAGTTTTATGATTAATAAGATTCACAATTCAACTACTATTACTTCTTTGTTTATTTCTGTTTTGCGTTTGTGATGCTCTGTTTCTATATGTTCAACTGATAACAATTAAAACTTGATTAAAATAACTTAGTTGAAATCGAAAAAGTTTTTAATTGTATTCAACCCCCCCCCCCCTCTATAATTAAACTTTACTTATTGCGATTCCAAATCACTAATCAATAGTGATTCAAGGACTCTCAATTGGTATCAGAGCAGAGTTGGTTTAATCTAATTAACCAGAGCTGCAATGGAATCAATAAAGTATAGTTGTGAAAATTCTGAGTATCAGAAGGGGGATGGTTCTACTACCAAACCTCCAGCGTTTGATCCCTCTAGGATTGAAACTTGGATGTCCCGGATGATGATGTTTTTGGATCTTGTTGATGATCGTCTTTGTAATATCATAACCAATGGTCCTCATATTCTGACCACTATTGTTCCTGCTGTTGCAGCTACTGCAACTAATCCTGCTATACCAGAAATGGTTGTACCAAAGAGAGAGGAATAATGGTCTGATGAGGACAAAAGGTTAGTCAGATTAGATAAACAAGCTAAAATCTACATAGGCATGGCACTTCCTAATGAAGTGTTTGAATCCATTAGGCTTTGTAGGACTGGTAAGGACATGTGGGACACCCTTAGGAATATATATATTGGAACTCCTGATATTATTCGCTGCATGGAAGTTAATCTCACTCATCACTCGTCAGTATGAGTTGTTTGCAATAGAACCCAATGAGTCTCTGTCCTCTACCTACACCAGATATCAATCACTGATGAACAAGATGGAAAAGGCTGGTATAGGAAAGGAACAATGATTTGTTGTTGAAAAGTTTCTGGAACTATTACCAAGGAAAATCTGGGGAACTATTGCTACCTGCACAAGACAGAGGAATGATTATACCATGCTTAATCTAACTTAAGTGTATGGTATTTTTCTCAATTGGGAGCAGTCTGAAAAGCAAGCCGATCAAAGTGAGCATATTCGTGCAACACTTGGCAGTCAAAAGATTTCGAATGCCCCTGTAGCTGAGCTTGATGAAATTGATCAGAAACAGAAGTCAAAAATTTCAAAGCTAAGCTCAAAGTCACTGATAGCTGATGAAGAAGGTGAAGAAGCTGAAGAAGAGTTTGAATATGATTATGATGAGGGTCTAGAGAAGCTAGAGAGAGATATGGCGATGATGGTTGCAAATTTCAGAAGAAATACCAGATCAAAAAGATTTGCTGGTGCTCCATCATCTGATAATTTCAAATCAAAAGATGATTGCTACAAGTGTGGCCAACCTGGTCATTTCGCTGCTGACTGTAGATCCAAATCAGTTAATCCTATTCCTGAATCAAAGCCAAGCTTCAAGTACAACAAGTACAACAAGTACAAAGCAAAGTACAAGAAGCTGAAGGCAATGTCCAAACCTGGAAAGAAGAAGGGTAAAGGTTTTGTCGCTGAAAAAGGTTCCTTCAGTGACTCTGACTCATCTTCATCATCTGATGAAGAAGAAGCAATGATATGTCTGGAAAAAGATTACTGTTTGATGGCTGATGATGATGCTTTTCATGAAGACATCAAAGAAGTTGCTCATAAGTGTTCAGCGTCTGGATGGTATCCTGAAACTCTCTACAAGGTACATTGCTTTAAGTCATATTCAGCTACTGAAAAGGATAATGTATTTGAGTCTTTGATATTTGACTTGTCAAATGCTCATGACATTCAAAGAAAACAAAATTATGAGATCGGTGACTTAAAATCTAAATTCCATGATCAAAGTGAAAATGTGTTAAAAATAAAGAATTTAAAACTTAATCTTGATGCTCAAACATATGATAATCAAGTATATATTCAAGAGAAAGTAAAATTTGAAACACAATTTTTACAACGTAAGAAAGTCATGGAATCATGGTGTAAGTCTACAGCAAGAGTAAATCAGTGTATTAATAATCAAATTCCAAAACAAGCTAATGCTATTTTAGGAGGTGATTATGAAAATGCTGCTTCTCTCGCCGATTCAACAAAAGTTGATCCAATCTTTATTTCTGATGGAACCTTTTCAGAAGTTGTTTTTGAACCAATATCAGTCATCAGTGAGCCAAAACCAAACTACTTTACAAACAGTCTTTTGATCACCGATGTTCATGATATACCAAAAATTGTTGATGACATCAAAGGTTCAAAAGTTGATATTTCATCAGTAAGTCTGAAACTCATCAAAGCAGTCTCTGATGATCAAAAGATCATCAGCAACCTCTTAGACACTACTTCAGTCACTGATACTTCTGTCAGTGACTTTAAGTCAAAGAAACAAGAGAAAAATAACAGCATGAAAAGTTGTAAACTAGTGTCATCACAACAACTTAAATCAAAGAAAACCAAAAAGGCCAATTATGCAAATAAAAAATGCTATAAATGTGGTGAAAGATAGCACTTATCATCTGAATGCTCAGCAACACCATTTTTTTTAATATATGATTATCAGTGAGCATTCAGACACCATTTATGCAAATAAGTGGAAGCCAAAATCAAGGCTCAACCACTATGAACCCATCTCAGGATGGGTTCACCAGTTGAACTAATGTTGTTTAATGATGCATGACATTCTTAGAGATACTATCTGGTATCTGGACAGTGGATGTTCCAGACATATAACCGGATGTAAGTCCCTACTCAGTGACTACCAGGATGAAAGAGGTCCTGATGTAGTATTTGGAGATAATAAAGTTGGGAAGACAAGAGGCTATGGTGTGTTAACAAATGGGAATATGATGTTTAAGCGAGTTGCTTATGTAGAGGGACTGAAGCACAATTTATTGAGCATCAGTCAGTTTTGTGACTCCAAGAATAAAGTGCTATTTGATCATGAAGCTGGTGTCGTTTATAACAAGAAAGGAAGTGATGTGTTGGCTGCTAACAGAAAAGGAAATACATGCGTGGTCAATATGGACTCAGCTCAGTCAGGGACATGCTTTTATTCCAGAACCGTTTCAGAAGAAAAATGTTTATGGCATAAGCGACTTTCTCACCTGAATCTAAAAGCAATCAATAAATTAAGCAAAAATGGCTTAGTCACTGGACTGCCAAAATTGTCTTATGATAAAGATAAACTTTGTTCAGCTTGTGAGAAAGGAAAGCAACACAGTTCATCCTTCAAGAGTAAACAGGCATTTGCAGTGACTGAATGCTTTTATCTACTTCATATAGATCTGTTTGGTCTAGTGAGTACTCCAAGTCTTGGTGGAAAGATATACTGTTTGGTAATTGTGGATGAATACTCCAGATACACATGGGTATTCTTTCTCAAAGCCAAAAATGAAGCAGCCAGTGAAATTATATCATTTATCAAGAAAATGAAGAACTTGAATGGTAGTTTGGTAAACATTTAAGAAGTGATAATGGCACTGAATTTAGGAATGTTGACCTGGAAAGTTTATGTGACTCAAAAGGTATCTCTCAAAATTTCTCAGCACCAAGAACACCCCAACAAAATGGGGTTGCTGAAAGGAGAAATAGAACCTTGATTGAATCTGCCAGGTCAATTCTCAGTGATGCTGGTCTTAACACCTACTTCTGGGAAGAAGCAATGAGTACATCTTACTTTACTCAGAATATGTATTTGATTGTCAAAAGACATAATAAGACAGCATATGAGATATTAAGAGGGAGAAAAATTGATATAAGTTTTCTCCATGTTTTTGGCAGTACCTGCTATGTCTTAAACAAAAGAGATCACTTAGGCAAGTTTGATCCAAAAGATGATGAAGGTATATTTGTTGGTTACTCAATCATCTCTAAAGCTTTCAGAGTTTATAATAAAGGAGAGAATGCGTTGAAGAATCAATGGATGTTACCTTTGATGAAGCTTATGATGAGTCACTCACTGATCTAAAAGAGTATGAATCTCTCGATTTTAATGAATTAACAAAATTGGATGGTGACTCACCAATCAGCAACAAAGTCAATGATGAGAAATATCAAAATTTCTCATCAGACTCTGATAGGGAAGATAATGTCCCTGAAAACAATTCTGGCTCTACTTCAGCTGAGAATAATTCAGGAACATCATCTTTGCCTACTCACAATCAATCATCACCAACTCACTGTCCTCATTAAAGCAATAACACTCATAGTTCCAATGTTGATCTGTCACATGGACCAACACAGGATAAACCAGTCACTGCTAAACCTCAGCGAATGACTAAGTGGACAAAGCATATTGATAATCATTTGATTATTGGTAATCCACAATCCAAAGTCCAGACAAGATCAGCAACTGCTAACTTTTGTTTGTTTATTAGCTTTGTTTCATTGATGGAACCAAAGAATGTGGATGAAACACTCACTGATCACAACTGGATATAAGCCATGCAAGAAGAGCTTGCCCAGTTTGAAAGAAACAAAGTATGGAAGTTAGTGCCACAGCCTGCTGGTAAATCAGTGATTGGAACACGATGGGTATTCATAAACAAAATGGATGATAATGGTGTAGTTGTCAAAAACAAGGCTAGACTGGTTGCACAAGGTTACTGTCAGCAAGAAGGCGTTGATTATGATGAAACCTTTGCACCAGTGGCTAGACTAGAAGCAATCAGGCTATTTTTAGCCTATGCAGTTCATAAGCAATTCAAAGTATATCAAATGGATGTGAAAAGTGCCTTTCTGAATGACAAGCTGCAGGAAGAAGTGTAAGTCAAGAAACAACCTAGATTCACTGATCCAAAACATCCTGGTTATGTGTACAAACTTGATAAAGCATTGTATGGACTAAAACAAGCTCCTGGAGCTTGGTATGATACTCTTTCTGTCTATCTAATAAAACGTGGCTATGTCAGAGGTACGATTGACAACACATTATTTATTAAGAGATATAAGAAAGATATCATACTAGTCCAAATATATGTTGATGATATCATTTTTGGGTCTACTAATAGTGACATGTGCAAGAAATTCTCTGATCTCATGACTAAAAGTTATGAGATGAGCATGATGGGTGAATTAACATTTTCCTTGATCTGCAAAGAAAACAAACCAAAACTGGAATTTTTATAAATCAAATAAAATATGTTAAAGATTTATTAAAGAAATATTAATTCACTAACTGCTCATCCCTTGCTACACCAATGTTACCTGCAATGAAGCTACATGATGATCCTGATGGTAAATCTGTAAACATCACTGCTTACAGAGGTATGATCGAATCACTGATGTATCTGACTGCAAGTAGACCAGACATTATGTTTGCTACATTTCTCTGTGCTAGGTATCAAGCTAATCCAAAGGAATCACATCTACTCGCTGTTAAAAGAATATTCAGATATCTTAAGGGTACACCAAATCTTGGTCTCTGATACCCATCTGGCTCAGATTTTTTGCTGAAAGGATATTCTGATTCAGATCATGCTGGATGCAAGCTTGATAGGAAAAGTACATCTAGTAGCTGTCAGTTTCTGGGAGAAAAACTTGTTAGCTGGTCTAGCAAGAAACAAAATTCAGTTATCAACTTCAACCGCTGAAGCTGAATATGTTGCTGCTAGTGCATGTACAGCTCAAATTCTCTGGATGAGAAATCAACTCGCTGACTATGGATTTGACTTCACTGAAATATCAATCTACTGTGATAGTCAAAGTGCAATAGCCATTGCAAACAATCCAGTGATGCACTCAAGGACAAAGCACATAGATGTCAGATATCATTTCATCAGGGACCATATGATGAAAGGGGATATTGGACTTCACTTTATTCCTACTGACTACCAACTCACTGATTTTTTTACAAAACCATTGGATGAGAAAAGATTTAATTTTCTTATCAGTGAGCTTGGTATGCTAAACTTCAATGAATAAATAAATTCCATGAATTTATTTATTTATTGTTGTTTACTTTTAAATGCTTTCAAAATAAAATGACTTTATCAATTATTATTTTAGTTGCTCATATTCACTAATCTATTACCTCTAACTGATCAAATCAGCGAGTTTAATAATCAGTTAGTTATGATCAACTATTGTTATACTTTATAAAGTCACATGAATATATGTTTATGTTTTCAAGTTAAGTGTATAGTTCATCTCTATGATTATTTCTAGCTGATCTAGTCAATATTCTAAGTTATGAGTGGATCAGTGAGCTTTAGTGTCTTGATTAAATATTCATTCAACTAAAAACATAAACTTATATTCATGATTATAATAAAACAAAATATATTTATCTAAAGTTGATAAAATTGGTTTATATCAAATCTGAGTTCTTTTCTAAATGATTTATTTAGTATTCTAAATTATGATTAAGTCAGGAAGATAAAGGTTCAGCAAGATAAAAGATCAAAATTGTCTCTTCATGATATTTATATCTCTTTTTGGTGAATAATCGAGTTTTACTTGATTATATATCTTCAGGGACTTTCTACTCCCTGAGATATCATTTAATGGTGAAAAATAAATCGACAAACATCCGTTATATTTAATACGTTTCGTATATAATTTAACGAATTTTGATTAAATGTTTTATGGTACAATGTAAAAGTCATATTTTTTCTGACACTCTATTTCTTACGTCTCTGCACTTTTTCGGCGCACCACTCCCATCACCATTAATGCCACCACGCTCCACCATCATCACCCCTATACCACTACCACTTACCACCACCTTCGTCCACGACTCTTCATTTTCAACCACAGAAAAATCAAGTGGCAGGCCCTATAAATCAGGGACTTAACCATTGTTTAACATCGTTATGCTAACTTGTTTTTCTGTGAAAATCTTCATCTCTTTCAAAAACCAAATTGATTTCTAGGGTTCATAATGGCAAAATCAAAATTTTTACTTAACTCTTACACACCGACTGCAGAGATTAAAGTTCTTCGAACCTCTGCAGTAAGTGAAAATCTTGTCATAACCGTTCCAAAGAGCAATTCTTTAGCAAATATTCAATCCCCAAAAACAGAGTATGCAGAGATACTTACGTTTATTCAAAATCATTTTATTCTCCCTGCTCTCACTTTATCTCCTGGTGAGATGAACCCGGAATGGCTGAGTGAGTTCTGGTTTACTTGCACTCATTCAGTTGTTAATGGGGTCTCTCTAATCCAGGGTTTTATTGATAATGGGACAAAACAGATTAAAATCACTGCCAACACCATTCGCACTGTTTTACAACTCCTAGTGCATGATATTTATAAACTACTGCCTGATGGAGATATGGCCAAAGGAGGCATCGTCAATCTCACAGGGATTGAATGTAAACACTCCATCGATGCAAATGGTAATCGTAAGTATTTCACTGTTCATAAATCAAAAATGGATGGTGTTTGGAATGCTTTATTTTCCAATTTCATTCAGTGTATGGGCACTAAGACAGGGAGCTATGATCAATTCAGCACCCTAGAGGCACATATCAGTTGGTCACTGGTCAACTCTCTGATAGTTGACTATGCAAGTATGATCTTTGATGAACTAGTCAACAAAATCGTTGAGCCTACAAGGGCAAAATATGTACCTTATCCTAGGTTTTTGTCACTGATCTTTAAAGATCAGTACGAAGCCTATGATAGTGTATCATTCACTGGATTTGAACAAACCCTGGTAGGAAGTCAAATCTTTTCTAAACCAGCGATAGTGCCTCTCCCTGCTTTTATGAAACAACAAGGGATACTTGCACCCCAGCCTGTAACTATTGTACAACCGACCGCTACTGCTCCCCCATTGGCCACGTCACTGAACACACCCCCAGTGACCACTGTGGCTAAACCACCATTCAAGAAAACATCCACTGCTCCCAAGAAGAAGTCCAAATTAGGGTCCCTGACATTAAAGGATCAGGGACATAGCAAAAAGAAGACATCTACGGATGTCAAGAGTGAAGCAGAGACTGTGCGTTCAGTCCCTGCGGGCACTCTTGATCAACCCATAACCATAAATACTTCACTGGACTCCCGAAAGTCAGTGACTTTACAAATGGAAACCTACAGACAACTATAATGGCTCAACCCATTGTTAGCAGTGATTCGGGTGCATCCCACACCTACCTATCGAGTCAACCCATCAGCCACTTGTCATCCTCACGAAAGGATGACATTTCATACAAAGGGCTAGTGGCATCAGCGGGTGATAACACACCCATTATTGATGTCACAACACTGGCTACAGACCCGAGCAAACCCCCATCTAGCACTGCACTAGCCATCAATGTCTCACCACAGTCACATGGTGAGACACAGGCTACACTCTCTGTTTTTGATGATCCATCAGCTAGAACACAAGCTGGTGATGACGAGGAAGCCCAACCCATGGACACCTCCACCTCAGATGATGAAGCACCTCCTCCTCCACCATACAAACCTTATCTCTCTGCTACTGCACCTACACAAACACCTGTCACCACTGCTCCACTAGCTGACCTTCCCACTTCACCAATACAGGAGTTAGACGCCATGTCTCTCTCCAGTGACAATATCTCCAAGGTAGCTGGTGATGATCCCCTTGCTGAGACAGCCATGGATACAGGGGATCAGGGAGCTCAATCACAACCACAACCAACACCACCATCATCTCCACCAAAACAACCAACAGCACCATCATCTCCACCAAAACAACCAACACCACCATCATCTCCACCAAAACAACCAACACCACCTATCCCTCCTCATGCTGATCAAGCCTCATCATCTCAATCATCTACTGACCAGCTGCTGCTTGAATACATTGCCTCTTCTCAGCTACAGATTAAGATGCTTACTGAGGACAGATAGGCATTGAAAAGTCAGGTTACTGAACTCACATGGGCGGTTAAAGCTCTGGCTACAACATATGAATCCATTCCTCCCTGGAGTTCTGAGGTTAGTGAAAAGGTTAAAATACTTACTGCAACTGGCATTGATCATACCTCCCTGCTTCAGACTTAATCAAAAGCACTTTCTGAGCTTGCTACTACAACAAGAATAAATCTTCTTACTCATGATGATGCTATCTCCTCTCTCACTGCTCCACAAAAAGAAATGGCTTCCTTTGTGCTTGAATATATTAAATCCACTGATCAATTGGTTGCTGCTATTCCCAAAATGACCTCTCATCAACAAGCTACAAAGGCTGAAGTTGCTGCACTCCGCATTGACAATAAAAAATTATATCGTTGGATGAAGGAAAATGTAGTAGCTTTCTATGATGATAACAAGGGGGGAGAGAAGTAGCTGATAACGATGTTTTCATCAACAAAGTTGCTGATCATAGAGAAATCTTATTGGAATCATTTTCTCTTCGCTCAATCGCTGAAAAGCCGGATTTAGAGGCATATGCAGTTGCTGAACTATCATGGGTTGAAATGGATATAGAGGATGATGAGTATGAATTTGATGAGATTAATTTTCCTGAATTCTGCCCTGATGAACTTAGAATGTTTGATTTTAAAATCAAGGAATGGGCTGTTGATGAGTCAGCAAGGATTGAGGGGGAGTCAGTGAGTTATGAATTAGCTCACTGGCAATGGATGATCAGGGAGGCTGACAATGATGAAAATATGAATGATGGTGATGATGGAAATGATGATAGTGATGGTGATGATAAGAATGATAAAGAAGATGATAATGATGAACAAATGGAGGATCAGCAAGTAATCTCTTCTGTCATTGGCAAAGGAAAAAGAAAAAGAACCAGTGAGTCTTCTCTAACATCAGGGTCTACCTCCTCAAAGTATAGAAAGAAAGCTATCACTGAAAAAGATATATCAACTACTATGTCTTATCTTGAATCGATTTTGGAAGAAGACTCTGATTCTTCACCGGTAACTCAATTAAATATTGTCATATCAGAGGTAAACCCACAACCTATCATCACAGCAACTCCATCATCACAACTCATTACAACTACTAGCCAATCCATAGCAACACAACAACTCATGCTTCCACTTACAACATCAACAATATAACCAACCGAAGCAACAACAGTTACCACTACCTCATCTCCTCTATCCACAGCAACTCAACGTCAAGAATTAACAATGCCAGAGACTTCTACTCCATCTCTTCTCACACCGATTGGACAAAACAACTACAACTCTGGAAACTTACTTAAAGAGAAGTCTTCGATCCATACATCACCCAAAAAAATCGCTAACCTGCCAATTTTCACACTTTCAAGACCAATTTTGGGGACCAAGAACTTCAGACATAGAGTCTTCATGTTGTAAAGGTAATAAATCCTGTCACACTTTAGACACTTTTAAGACCTGTATTCCCGAAACATTCCCTATCAATCTCCTTGGAATGTCGAACCTTCGAGAATTGCATACCGCAGCCTTCCACAAAGTTAATTTGTTAGAATTCAATTTCGACTACCACTTGGGACGATACACTGCTTCCCAATTATATCAAGTTTAACTTTGTCTTTGTGGCGTAACCTCCCTAAAATCATTTACTTAGAGTAATGCTAAACATTACTAATTATATAGACCTAAATTTAAGCCTCACCATACAGTTTCTGCCACATGAATTTCACCAATTATCTCTTCTTATATTTACCAATCATTTTATAATATGCACTAATCAAATATTTAGGTACAATTTTAGGTCTTTTATTTTAGGCACACCGATAATTTTCCATTTACTTTATGTATGAATCTTCCTCGGAGTAGAGCAGGTCTAAACGAATTGAACAAATGAGCCTTGTACATGCACTTCCATCTAACTATTATCACTTATTGAAAGTTTCATGAATCCATAGTTCAAAAAAAAAAAAAAAAAAAAAGGTTCATGTTCGTTCATAAAAAAGAAATGTGATTTTTCGTGTTCATTCACTAATATGTTAAAGGAACATAAACAAACACAAAAGGCACACACCAACATAAATGAACACAAACAAACACATATATTATATTGAACTTCAAGGATGAAAGATTGAAAGCGTGAAATCAGTTGATAAATGCTAAAGTTTACAGAAGTAAAAGGCTAAAAATGAACTGTTTGCAAGCTACTTGATTGTTCCTTGAAATGTAATGAGTATATATGGTAGCTAGTTTATTTATGTCAGTACATGCAAGTAAGACGTTGTAACATGCGAGTGGGAGATGTTGAAAGATGAATCCAAATTGACTCGAATCCAATTAGCTCACTAACTAATTGTTAATTGATCGATAGTTAAACCTAACCCATTGCATTTAGTACTTAATGGATAATATTTGATTACTTGATGGTTAAATGCTACAACTTAATGAATTGTAATTATAATTTATTTGCAAGAGTTGGCAGAAGATATATACATAACAAAGCCGGTACATACGAGAAAAGACGGAGAGATTCGAGTGAGTACTCATCTTAGTCATCTGATTGTGTACGCTCGATGCAAACATGATTAAAGAATCATAGGCCGTGAATCGTGTCATTTGTGATTGTTTCTCACCGGTAACCTAAATGTGTTAGTGGATTTAGTGTATTAGCCCGTTTCATATAGAACGGGCTCGGCCCATAATTAGACTAGGGTTTTATATATGCCTTTCCTATATATGTTTGTGTTATGTTTATGAATCGATGGAATAAGAAATATCAATCTCTTTATGGTATCAGAGCTAGAGTTTTGAAGAATCGGAGAATTATCGTTTCCGATCGTCGGCCAAATGCCGACGGCATGGAGAAATATTTGTTCCTTTCGCTTCCGTTTCAAATAAGAGTTTTATTTTGATTCCGTAGTGTTTTTTGTTTAATCCTTATAAATCACACTAAATTTCTTTACCTTTATTTTATTTTTAAAGCAAAATCCCATATGCTATTGCGATCCAGATTCCACACAATTCCACACAATTCTTCAGTGAAAATGAAAATAATTCATCTTCCACTTCTACTTCCTTTGTGATTTTCAACTCTTTTCTTTTATTCATTGAAAAAAAAAATCAAAATCCCACTCTTATCTACAGCCTTCAATGAAAATAATTGAAAAAAAAAAGCTTTTTTTTTCTTTTTAATCACGGAATCTTCTAATTTTTTACTTTTATTACTTATCATTAAAATAAATTTATGAGATCCCTCATGCTTCTTTCAAATTTTGGCAAGTTGTACTTCTTCTTTTAAGAATCGTATTTCATTTTAATTTAATTCATATCACTTCCTATTATCTCTTCTAGATTTATAACTTTCAATTTCTCCTTTCCCAAATTCTTTATATTCATCATACTGTCGTTCTAATTCTCCTACAACTTTTTCTCAAATATATTCTTTTCTCATCCCTATTTCTTAAAAATTAACATCAACTAAATTGTCACCGCACTTGATAATTCAAGGGACAAAGAGTCAAAGAGCTGAAGCCCAACAAGCCGATGCAATCAACTTCATTGACTAAAGAGTTGCTGCTACTAATACGTTCTCTTCTAAGCTCTTCAACAATTTTTTGTCCAGTTTGAGCTTGCGTTCTCTCCCGCTCCAACTGCGGGGGAGTGTTAGTGGATTTATTTCGGCCCATAATTAGACTAGGTTTTAATGCTTTTCCTATATATGTTTGTGTTATGTTTATGAATCGATGAAATAAGAAATATCAATCTCTTTATTGTTGAATAATAAAACCCTATGGGTAGAACATATTATTATTTAACTATATATAGGGTACAATTAGAGGTGACAATTTAAGACCCATTGATTAAATGTGGGTCTAATTGGTTAATATTTATAATGTGATGGGTTTAGTTGGGTTTTTCTAATTTATATAGATGGATCTGGTTAAATTAAAATAAGGCTAGGTATATATCATAATTATCCATTGGGTCATAGTATAACCACATGGGTTTATAGCTGGGTTAAAAACTCAAAACCTAGTTCAGCTCTACAACTCAAATACTTGATCCGTCAAATTATCCCGTCTACTTCAGCTCCTCAAATTAGAAATCGCAACTCAATTTCCGTCAATAATTCCGTCAAATTCTGTCAATAATTATCTAAAGTAGATCCAAAATCAGCTCTCCATCTCAACAATACATCATCATGTATTCCTAATTCACCGCTCGGAAGCTCAATTTTAAGGAATCTAATTTCATTGAAGTTTTTTTAATACATGTGTTGGAGAATGATGAGTTACACTACCTGCACCTAATTCTTCACCGTCAAGTTCGCCAGAGTTACCGACAAATAACGCCGACGAAGACGAAGATGATGATGATGATGAAGAAGATCGTTTAGTGCCTAATAACTGTCCAATTACTAAAATTGGCTTAACAATTCCACCAAAAACGAGCCTCACAAGGCTAGAAAACGGTCCACGGGATTTATCGGCGGCAGTGGCGGCGGAGGTGGAATCGTCGTCGGAAATAACGCAATCGACACGAACGACGATGTGTTCAACTTGAGGAATCAGGGATTGAAATCGCTTTGAAACGAGGGAGCATCGACATAGGGTTTTAACGTCACCGATGTTGTTATTTGTTAGTATGACATATTTTTGGTAGAAATGATGGGGTGGTTATGGTAATGGACTATGGTCTAAATTTGAGAATTTTGTCATGATGCTTTTGGTATTTTATTCTGGTTATGTTCTCAAAAAAGACCCAAAAACCCGACACAAACCCATTAGACCCAGTTCCGTTAGACCCATCCTTTCAAATTACCCATCTAGACCCAGACCCATCTAAACCTGAAACCCGACAAGACCCAAGACCTGACCTGACCCGACCCAAACATTTTACCACCTCTAGGTACAATGAAACCTAATAAACCATAACGGACTCTAAGCCCACAATCGGGCTTAGGCCATATAACATAATCCATCACTTAATACTCTCCCGCAATCCGAGCGGCAAATTTGCGAAAGCTCGGATTGGAGTTGAGAACTAAAAACATTAAATTTATAACTAGTTTGTTGATGAAGACACCCGGCAGTAAGCGGAAGCGAATCTTTAAACAACAGCAGCAAAAACAAAGCGGTAGCAAAAACAATAATTATTTTATTGACGAAAATATCCGACAGCAAACGGATGCAAATCTTCAAACAGCAGCAAAAGCAAAGCAAAGCAAAACAGTAGCAAAAGCAAAACAAAGCGGTACTAAAAACGAAACAGCGGTAGTAACAAGCAGCAACGGTAGAAGCGAGCAGCAAAAGCAAAGATATGATTTTTTTTTTATTATTATTATTTTTTGGTAACTAGAAGAGGAATTGATTTAATTTTATTACGAAAAGAGAAAATTACGATTATGCAGATCTTCAGAAAAAATATAAGGAGAATATAATACGAAGTAATTTTTATGAATAGAATGAAAATAAAGACTATAATAAGAGAATATAACTAAGTGCACTACTGACCATGGTAACAATATATATGGTATGGCAAAAAATATAATAATAATAATAGATAAATGCTGGATAAACAATATTGGTTGGTGATTTGATGATTGGAAGTTTGTAGAAGTATTGTTGCACACGTAAGGAGAGAACACGAACATGTAGCGAATTTTTTTTTTTTTATGTTTTTAATCCGCAAAGAATTCGGATTAGAAAATTAAAGTAGCACATAATGAATATATAAGACTTAAAAAGAAAACGAAGGAGACGATAAACGAGAAAGCAGAGGTGATTTTTAGAGCATAAGAACTGTACAATCGTGGACAGAGACGCGAGAAGGAGAAACGGTAAAACTCCAAGGCTCTCATACCATGTTGAATAATAAACATATTATTATTAATCAACTATATATAGAGTACTATGAATTATGAAACACAATAAACCATAACGGACTCTAAACCTACAATTGAGCTTGGGCCGTATAACATAATCTATCACTTAATAAATGATGATTCGTTACTTCCACTTTCACTATTAATATTCGAGTACATCATACAAACATCATATATGATAAACAATACACACCGTATTTAACAAATCTTGACTCATAAACCGTGTAAACGTAATCTACAGTTCTACACGCAATTAATAGCATATTTATACCTTGTTTGATCACAAAAGGAAAATCAACACTCATGCATCAATGAAAAAATATACTACTAGTAGCTTGTACCGTTGTAGTGTTGTACACCTTAACTTATGGGTAGTAATAGATACAACAAATAAAGTTGATTCAAACACCATATGTACAATAATTACAGCACATAATACAAGTATAACTCAGCACAGTTTTATTGTATGAAGTAATTTATGTGTTTGTATATATCAACTCCCTTGACTTATGAGTCACTACTTGCTTCATAGGTCTTGTCTCTTAATTACTCTCCAAGGTTTTATACTATTATTATTTAACAAACATATATGGTTGTACATATTTATGGTTATGCTAGAAAATTAGGTTATTAATTAAACATGATCCTTTATCGGAGGTACATCATATTGAATTTGACAGAACCTACATACACAGTGTTCAGGCATAAAAACGCCTAAGTACGATTATGATGATGATGTATGGGGAATTAAGCTTGTCACACTCCGATTAACGTGCAAACCCAGAGTCGAGACCAAGTCAATCGAGGGTGGTGAAAGCCTAATTCTTTCAGAGCAATTCGTGAGGAATGACTCTGGATTTATGAGGTGTTAGATTGAAATGAAAGCATAACACTGGTATTTATACTCAAACCCTAAGCTGACGTGGAGGGTTTGGTCGTGGGGGAGCACGACACTTCCTGCGTGGATCGCTGACGTGGAAGTTCGGTCGTGGGGGAGCACGACACTTATTACGCGGATCGCTGACGTGGAAGCTCGGTCGTGGGCGAAGATGACATTTACTGTGTGCCGGCTGACGTGGACCAATCAAATGCCCCGACCAGGTTAATGGCCAGGCCATGCTAGTCGTACCTGAATATAACGGTTACGGATTGTACTTCTGTCAGAGAATGTCAGGCTTGCTTTGTCATCTTGCGGCCGTTCCTCTGTTACGTTGATGGAGCGGCCCTCGCTGTGGTTCGGCACGGAACGTAGCCGAGTCCGCATCCTGTCCGGGGTATTAGTGTCCGAGCCGAGAGCTACAAGAGCTGGGCTCGGGTGTTATCCGGGTCTATGTTCGGCGTGGATCCGGGGTCATGATAACTAGTGCAATCTGCTGTCCGTACCGAAGGTTAGTGGAGGTGTCATCGGATGATATCCGAGCCCAGGCTCGGTCCCGCACCGAGCCACCCTGTGTGGTGTAAGCTGAGGCCAGATGGTGTACATCATTAAGTCGCCCCAGTCCGTTGTTATATTCCGGGCAGGGGTATGATAGCGGACTTAGAATAAATGACGTGGTGCAATGATGACGGTCTTGCAGCCTAGGCGGCGCGCAATAAACGCATGTCTTTTCAGATGTCATAGCTGGAGTGCGATGGGACGGCTTACAGAAGCTGCGTCAGCATACAGCTGGATACACGACGGGTCGCTTGCCAGATCGTGAGATCTGTTGACACGTGGTCGTGTGAGACGTGGCGAGTAAACGGTAATATCTCGTTTGTGAGATCTGCCGACACGTGTAGGGTGGAGATCAAAGCCCACAAGGCCCGGCCCGTAAACGTTTGCCTATAAATAGAAAAGCCTCGTTTTTACCTCATTTTTTTACGCCAGTGAAAAATCTCGAGAGCATTCCGGCAAGTTCAAACATTCCGTCAACTATTCCGGCTTTATCAACCCAGATTCCGATTACTCTCAAACAAACCCAGGTCCGTTACTCGTATCTTCAAACTTTTCCTTCTTTCACTCGTATATACATACCATGGCTGCTCCTGAGAATGTAGCAGAGGCCCGCGTAGCCGTGGCCGGACCCAGCAAAGGCCCAAACGTGGCCTACGAGGTCAGCTCGGTGAAGCCGGAGGACATTCCGGACATTTTGAGGCGCTTTAAATGCCTTCATAGGTTTAACCCGGTAGCGCCTACCCCCGAGCAACGTGCCGACGCGCCACCGAAGGGCAAGGTGGTCGTCTACTGGAAAACTATGGAGAAGGGTAATCTCCGTATGCCGCCGACCCCGTTCTTCCTAGACGTGTGTAAACACTACAAGGTGGGGTTCAGCCAGCTCCACCCCTTCGGGGCACAGAAAGTGACCATATTTGAGATGTGGTTTAGGTCGCTGAATCTGAGGCCATCAGTTAGGGTTTTCCAGGCCTGCTTCAAGCTGACCCCGAGTGCCGGCACGGGGTGGTATACATTTGCGAAGAAGAACAACTTCGTAGGTTTTTCCGAGTCGTCTTTGCACGACTGGCGCGACACCTTCTTCTTCATCGATCAGACTGTCATCCCTGATAACGCTTTGGAAACGTTGGTGTGGCAGTATGAGCGTCCAAAGAACGTCAGCCTTACACCGAAGCTAGAAGGGGAGGAGAGTGAGTTGCTGGAAGCGTGCCGGGATGCGAGCCTAGAGATGCGCGAGTATCACTCGTTTGTGCTCGTTATGGGCTGCATCAGCTCGTTTTGGCCGCATGACGGTCAGATACCCGTTGTCAAGCAGGGTGGCCATGGTATGGGGTGGGGGTTGTTTTCGTATTTTAATACTTTTGTACATATCCCCTGCTTACTGATTGTTTGTGCTCTGTTGGTGCAGATATGGACTTGAACTCGATCCTGAAGGCGCCCAGTTTGTCCGGACTAAAATATGTCTGGAGGTCGGTGGAGGACATTCCCGACAGCGGTAAGGTGACCGGGGCAACGGTTACGGTGGCCGAGGCCCAGCCCGTGATCACCACCGCCGTTCCGCTGACAGCCTATGCCGACGTGGAGGCGTCCGGTGTCCAGGCACTTGCCAAACGCAAGGGTCCGGAGGCTGGCAAGAGGGCATCCGGGGCCCCTGCCAAAAAGAAGAAGAAGATGGCGGGAGAGATTACCGAGGCCAACCTCGCGAACTTCCAGTCCGCGCCGAGCACAGGTGGGGGCTACATTATACCCGAGGATGGTCCGTAATGCTGCCCTATTCTATGCTGCCAAGCAGTGTTTTTGTGCTAACTGTTTGTTGCCTGTACAGCATAGACAGATTCACTTCTTGCTACTGCGGAGCAGGTCCGCAGCGTTCTGGTACTTCAGGACGAGGAGGAGGAGGGTGAGGGCGACAAGCTGGTTCGTCGCAGCCGGTTTTCCAATGTTGCCGCAACTTCTTCCGGCATGGCGCTCTCGGGTGATGGGACTGGCTCACGTCCTGAGGGGCCGGTGACGGTGTTGGATAGCCCACCACAGCAGACGCCAGTCGAGCCCGGCCCACAGAGTCCACCGAAGGCGGCTACGCCTCCGCGTCCAGACAGTATGAGGTATTTGTTGGACCTCACTATGCCAATACATTAGTGTGTATAGCTTTTTAACTTGGTTTTTTAACCAGGTCTGATAGAATAGCTATTCTCAGGTCCATGCTTCCGGAGCAGTTCGTCCCGGAGCGCTTCTTGAAGGTTCCCGCTTTTGGGCCTGCCGACTCCGGAGCTGACATCTTCATCCCGGCCTGGGATTTAAAGGTTGACAATCTGGCCGTGGATGGGCACTCACTACGAGAGTTTGCCCGTCATGCCATCCCGCCAGCCGTCTCGGACAAACTTGCCCGATTGCCTCATGCGGATGCCAAGAAGGCGCGCCTGCTCATGTCTTTCTGGGACTATGCTCTGCAATGTGACGAGCAGGCGCGCTCCGAAAAGATGGCGGAGCAGTGGAGGATGAATGCTGCCGTGCTCCAGCTCCAGGAGGAGGAGGTCGGCATGTTGAAGGCTCGGGTGCGAGAGCTGGAGGGGATTGTGGGACCGGCCAATGAAGCGAGAATGAAAGCTGAGGCCGAAGTCCGGAGGGAGAAGGCTCTGCGGGTGGAGGCGGAAGCAGCGCTCGCACCGCTGCAGGACCGGGTGCGGGCTGCGGAGCTGGAGAGTGCTGCGCTTGTTGAGAAAGACAGGCAGCTCCAGAGCAGGTAAAATAACAATTTATTTATTACTTTGGAATATATTTGGTGCTTATTGTTTAAGCTTGCGTGCAGGTTTGAGGACCTGTCTGCGGACTTGACCGCCTTCAAGAAGGATGTGACGGAGTTGGAGGCCGCCTGCGACCTCCATATCAAAGATTACAATGACTTGGAGATCCAGAAGACGGAGTTGGCAGGTGACCTGGAGCGACTCCGGAAGGGCATCCCTGGCCTGGTTAAGCTGGCCCTGGCATCGGACGACGTGACGACTCCGTTCAAGGAGTTCGTATCTGCTGTCCAGGAAGTGGAGGTACTTCAAACGATTAACCTCATTGCGGAGCACGTTCCTGGACTCCCAGCTCCACTCCCCGATGCCATTGCGTCCAAGGTAAACCCGGACTGCTTTGCACGTGCGCAGCGGGCGGGTGATGCGCTGAAGACAGTCTCCATCCCGTTTATAGAAAGAATAGGTGGTGAGGAGGAGTTGTCTGTTGATGATATTTTGGGAATGCGGCCGTAGACTGATAGGTTTTTGTAAGGTCGGCATTCCTGTTTGTGTAAATATATAATATTAATAATATTAATGCAACGTTAGTCTCGTAATTGCACGTGTTTGAACTAGTTCTGTGTGTGTTAATATTTGTTGTCGTGACTTAGTAGATTTCTAGACTACTTTATGAGTTGGTGTGTGGCGGAGGCGTACCTCGGCACGACCAATTTGTTCCGGTCACACCCCGGCGATGAGCACGAGCTCGGGGGGACCTCTGCCTTCGGGAAGCTAGAAGGCATTCCCTTATGGGGGCAGGCTCGCGACGCCTCCGGGCTTAACTGACTGCATCGGTCATAGGCCGGAGTCGAGGCGACGACGCCTGAGAACGGCATTTTTTTTTTTTTTTGCAATGTTATGTAGTGTATTGTGCAAAAGTAATGGACTTGTAGAACGGAATAATAATATGCAATCAGAAACTTTTTATTGATAAGGATAGATGCTACGAAGGCGGGGGATCAGTCCGGCCTGAGCTTTTACAAAGTTTGATTACATATAACATTTCTTTAGATTTGTCGCGTGCCATGTGCGTGGCACCGACTTGCCATCCAGAGTGGCCAAAACGTAGGAACCGTTCGTGTTTGCCTCCATGACCTGATACGGGCCTTCCCAACGCTGCCCCAGTTTTCCCGTGTTCTCGGACTTGCTGGCCTCATTGTTGCGCCAGACTATGTCTCCGACCTGAAAGGATAATGGGCGGACACGCTTGTTATAATAGCGGGGCATCTTCTGCTTGTTTGCGGCTTGGCGAATGGCCGCCATTTCCCGACGCTCCTGTAGCATGTGGGCGTTCTGCTGCTGGGCTTTCAAGCTTCCGTCTTCAGTGAAGTTGATGATTCTTTCACTGGGAACGCTGATCTCGGCTGGTATGACCGCCTCGCAGCCGTAGACGAGGCTGAAGGGGGTCTCACCGGTGCTTTCTTTGGGAGTAGTGCGGTGTGCCCATAGCACGTTGGGAAGTTCGTCCACCCAACCGGTACGGCTATCGCCGAGCCTAGCTTTGATACCGGCTACCAGGTCTCTGTTTGTGACTTCAACTTGGCCGTTGGCCTGTGGGTGGTATACCGAGGTCAGTGTTTGCTTCACATTGAGTCCCTCGCACCATGCCTTGAACGGGTTCTGGGCGAACTGCTTCCCGTTGTCAGTGATGACTTCGTGTGGTATGCCGAACCTACACACGATGTTGTCCCATACAAAGTTACGAACCTGTTTACCACTGATTTGGCGCAGCGGCTTGGCTTCAACCCACTTTGTGAAGTAATCAATAGCCACGATCAAGAACATCACGTTTCCGGGCCCCGGTGGGAAAGGTCCCACTATGTCAATGCCCCACTTGAAGAAAGGCCATGCCGATGAAATGGGGATCAAATCATGTCTTGGCGCTCTAGCGATGGGCGCGTGAATTTGACAGGAAGTGCAGTGCTTGGTGACTTCAGCGGCATCCCTGTACATGGACGGCCAGAAATAGCCCATGCGCATGATTTTTGCCACGACAGTCTTGTGGCCAGAGTGCAGGGCGCATGACCCTTCATGTACTTCGCGAATGACGTTCTCAGATTGTTTCGGGCCCAGACACCTTAAGTTCGGCCCCAGGTATGATTTCTTCATGAGTTCGCCTTTTTCAATAAAAAACATTGGTGCCTTCATCCGAACTTTCCTTGCCTCAATTGGGTCCTGTGGGAGGACGCCGGATCGGATGTAGGACATAATCGGGGTCATCCAGTTGTCCCCTACTTCTTCGACCTGGGAAACCGAGCTGATCTGGTCGATTGATTTCTGTTCCAGGACCTCCACCAGAACTTTCTTGGTGAGGTGGGCAAAGGTAAGCGATGCCAGCTTGCTCAAGGCGTCAGCCTTTTTGTTCTTGTTTCTTGGGACCTGTTCAATTTCAAATGTTCTGAATTGCTTCACCGCTTTCTGCACGAGTACCAGGTATTGCTTCATCGTTGAGTCTTTTGCCTCGAATGTACCGTTGAACTGGTTGGCCACCAACTGAGAATCAACGTACGCCTTGAGGTCCTTGATGTCCATCTCGACCGCGACCCGGATACCGGACAGCAATGCTTCATACTCGGCCTCGTTGTTGGAGGCAGGGAAGCCGAAACGGAGAGCGTAAGTGTGCTCTTCCCCGTCAGGACTGATGAGTATGAGTCCGGCACCGGCGCCTTCTGAGCTTGAAGCCCCATCCGTAAACAACTCCCACGTGGCTGGCTTTTCGCGGCTAGGGGTGCTCGAGGTGCACCTAGCCTCTACCCCCCCCCCCCCCCCGGGAGCTCGGCAAGGAAATCGGCCATCACTTGACCCTTGACCGCGCTTCGGGGGCAGAACGTAATTTCGTGTTCGCCTAATTCAATTGCCCATTTGGCTAGCCGGCCCGAGATTTCCAGCTTCGAGAGCACCTGTTTGATTGGCTGGTCTGTGAGAACCGTGACCGGATGCCCCTGAAAATACCGGCGCAAGCGCCGTGCTGAGTGTACCAATGCGAGTACAAGCTTCTCAATCGGCGAGTAGTTCAGCTCTCCCGGCTGTAAGGCGCGGCTTACAAAGTACACCGGCATCTGTGCTTTGCCACGCACAGCTATGAGTACGGAGCTTACGGCGCACTGAGATGCCGCCAAGTATAGCGTGAGTGTTTCGCCCGGAATCGGGGCTGTAAGGGTTGGTAATTCTGTCAAGAACGTCTTCATGTCCTGGAACGCTTGCTCAGCCTCAGGCGTCCAGGAGAAATCCTTTTTGTTAATGCAACCCTTCAGCGTGTCAAAGAACGGCAGTGAGCGTTCAGCAGCCTTGGAGAGGAAACGAGCCAAGGCCGCCAACTTCCCATTTAGGCTCTGCACGTCTTTTTTGTTTTGTGGGGACACCATGTCGGCGATTGCCTGGATTTTCTTTGGATTTGCCTTAATGCCTCTCGGGGTCACCATATGCCCGAGGAATTTTCCTTCCTCCATGCCGAATGAACACTTGGCCGGGTTGAGCTTCATATTAATCTTCCGCAACGAGGTGAATGTTTCTAGAATGTCTGCGAGTAACTGGGACTCGATGTTGCTTTTGATGACGATGTCGTCGACGTATGCCTCCAAGTTGCGCCCAATTTGTGTTTTAAATGCGCCGTCGACGACACGCTGGTATGTGGCACCTGCGTTCTTGAGACCGAAAGGCATTTTGGTGTAACAGAAAATGCCTTGGTCCGTGTGGAATGCTGTTTTTTCTTCGTCGTCTTCGGCCATCAGTATTTGATGGTATCCCTTGTAAGCATCCAAGAAGCATTTGAACCTAAACCCGGACAAGGACTCAACCTTCCAGTCAATCTCAGGGAGTGGGTAGTTGTCTTTTGGGCATGCCTTGTTGATGTCCTTAAAATCAACACACATCCGCCACGAGCCGTCAGACTTTTTAACAAGGACGGGGTTAGCAACCCAAGTCTGATACTGGACCTCACGCATGATGCCGGCGTGGACCAGCTTGTTGACCTCTTCACAAATAAAACGGCTCCGGTCAGGAGCCATACCCCTCTTCTTCTGTCTGACCGGAGTGATGTTTGTATTGACGTTTAGTCTGTGTTTGGCAATTGACCGCGGCACGCCGGTCATTTCTGAGTCTTGCCAAGCAAAGACATCCGTGTTACTTGCTAGGATCTCACAAAGTCGGAGCCGTGTTGGCGGACTCAAGGCAAGGCCGACCTGGATTTTCTGTTCTGGGAACCTGGGATTGATAGCCACTAGCTCATCGCTAGTCATTGTGAACGGGCCAGGAGTTGCCCTCGACACCTAGGCACATACAGGTATAGCGGTGCCTGTTATTTGCAAAGTGGCAACACTTGCCGGAGTTGGGAATTTCATCAACCCATGGACAGTTGAGGTGATGGCTCCGAATTTATGGAGAGCAGTGCGACCTAGGAGCACGTTAAATCTGGACGGCGCGCACACGATGACGAATTCTAGTTCAGCGGTCCGACAGTACGGATATTCGCCCAACGTAACATCCAAGACAAGCCTGCCAATTGGCCATTTGGTGTCGTTTGCATAGCTGGACAGCGGGGACAGGGGTTCCTGCAATCTTCCCTGTATGGGCTGCGGCAGCTGTAGGAAGCAGTGTTCATACATGACTTCGACGGCGCTGCCTGTATCAGTGTACACCCTCGAAACCTGGCAGTTACCAATACGCGCCGAAATGACAACAGGCTCCGGGAGAACAGAACTCCGTAGAGGTGGGAATGATATGGGGGTCAACTGCCAGTCTTGTAATGTTTCTGCCTTTCGTTTCAAGCTTGGCCGCGCGGCCTGGATTATGTGGATGACGGCGTCCGGAGGATCGCGGGGATCGTCCTTCCGCTGCCACCCGTAAGCTTTAGTGTTGTCCGCTTTTTTAAATTTCTTTCCGGGCAGCAAGTGGTTAAGCTTGCCGGCCTGGATTGCTGCCTTAATTTCCTTTTTCAACTGTCTACAATCGTCGGTATCGTGCCCGTATTCCTCATGAAAATCACAGTACTTCCCATTCTTGGGGACGTCACGATGTTCCATTGGGGGCGGAGGGTTAAACGCACTCCGCGCCGCCGTCTCGGTGAGCAGTATTTCCTTTGGTGACTTGGTGAGCGAAGTCAGCAAAGAGTTCTTGTCGTATGGTTGACGACGGGCCGCCTCGCGATTATCACCACGGCGGGAATCATGCCGTGTGTCGCGGCGGAAATCCCGTCTCTGGTTGTCGCGCCGGCCGGAACCGGATCCACCCTCATGATGGCGGGCCTGAGTGCGGTCATGCTCAACCCGGTGCGAGTCCCTGCCCGGCGTGGTGTACAGATCTTTATCTTCTCCGGAACGTAAGTAGTCTCGAGCCATAGCGATGGCCTCGGAATACACTGTTGGTAACTTCCTCTTCAACCGATAATATAGTGTAGGATACCTTTCCTTGATGATGCCGTAGATGAAACCGGCAATTTGCTGACTTGGGTGCAGATCGCTGATCTTCTGACACTCCGTTGTGAAACGAGTGATGAAATCACTAAGTGTCTCGCGACTACCCTGTTTTATTTCGAAGAAGTCGAGATAGGTAAGCGTGTGCTGCTTCAGATTGTGGTATTGTTGTAAGAACTTGAACCTGAGATCGGCGTAGCTAGCCACGCTACCAGCTGGTAGTTTCTCAAACCAACCGCGAGCGTTGCCCTGCAGCACCTGAGGGAACATGTGGCAGGCCACAACGTCCTCCCAATGCTATGTTTTTATGGCGCCCTCAAACCGCTGTAGGAAGTCTTCGGGGTCTGAGTCGCCCGAATAGGTGCCGATCGTCAACGGGATGGTAAGCTTCGCAGGCAACGGATGGTTCGCGATTTTTGCATTGAACCTAGCCGTGGTGGTGGAGACGGGCACCGGCTTCTTCACCTTCTCACCCTGAATGGTGGAATAAAAATTTGCAATCAAGTTATCTGTTGCCGACTCGTCAGAGTATGTTGGCATAGCGCCCGGTGGAGCGGCGCTAAGGATCAGATCGGCCAGCATTTTACGGCTAGCAGCCCTATCCATCCCACCTTGGTGCGGCGGTGGTGGTGGCACAGTCCGACGTGGCTGGGGCGACGGCGGACGTCGTGGTTCAGGTGCCACAACGAAACCCATTTCTGCCAACATGCGTTGGGCTTCGATATTGGAGATGGATATGGGCGTTGAAGATGTTTTTTGTGGTGTACATTCCGGCGGTGACCTGTTGTCAGAGTCAGTGTCATTCTGATTGAAGACCAACTGCCGTGGATCAATCCCGCTGCCAACCGTCGTGCGAACGACGGTGGTCGGGGGAGATTGATCGGAGAAAGGTGGTGGTGGCGGTTGGTCAGCAGTGGCACCGTCACCACCATCAGCAGGCTCAGTGTTAACCATTGTACCGGAAGGTTTTCCGGCGTACGGATGGCTAAAAAGTGGTCGTTTTCTGGTAAATCAACCGTGGATGGCGCCAATTGTTCAGGCGTAAAAACGCCTAAGTACGATTATGATGATGATGTATGGGGAATTAAGCTTGTCACACTCCGATTAACGTGCAAACCCAGAGTCGAGACCAAGTCAATCGAGGGTGGTGAAAGCCTAATTCTTTCAGAGCAATTCGTGAGGAATGACTATGGATTTATGAGGTGTTAGATTGAAATGAAAGCATAACACTGGTATTTATACTCAAACCCTAAGCTGACGTGGAGGGTTTGGTCGTGGGGGAGCACGACACTTCCTGCGTGGATCGCTGACGTGGAAGTTCGGTCGTGGGGGAGCACGACACTTATTACGCGGATCGCTGACGTGGAAGCTCGGTCGTGGGCGAAGATGACATTTACTGTGTGCCGGCTGACGTGGACCAATCAAATGCCCCGACCAGGTTAATGGCCAGGCCATGCTAGTCGTACCTGAATATAACGGTTACGGATTGTACTTCTGTCAGAGAATGTCAGGCTTGCTTTGTCATCTTGCGGCCGTTCCTCTGTTACGTTGATGGAGCGGCCCGCGCTGCGGTTCGGCACGGAACGTAGCCGAGTCCGCATCCTGTCCGGGGTATTAGTGTCCGAGCCGAGAGATACTAGAGCTGGGCTCGGGTGTTATCCGGGTCTATGTTCGGCGTGGATTCCGGGGTCATGATAACTAGTGCAATCTGCTGTCCGTACCGAAGGTTAGTGGAGGTGTCATCGGATGATATCCGAGCCCAGGCTCGGTCCCGTACCGAGCCACCCTGTGTGGTGTAAGCTGAGGCCAGATGGTGTACATCATTACACAGCAAAGATTAAGTTGGGATCAAAATAAATGCTTTTGGTCTCAAACATAACTACGAAAAATTTATCAGGGTCAAATTCCCTTTATCCGTAACAGAACTATGAATAAACTTGACATTTTTATTTAGTTTTAATTTAAAAAATAACATCTCCGATAAGATAAAATATAGTTTGACACTGTTGTTTTTTGATTTTGAATTGATGGAGGAATTAACCTTATAGATCCACTAATAATAAACACGATTTTAGAAATACCGACCGACTATATTTTTCACAAATAAAATATCATCCTTATTCACTAAAATATCTTTTGATCGATTGAAATACGAACATGACAATTATTTAATGTATAAAGTGGTGCTACATAAAGTTCGTTGTGATAAGTTAAATTCAAAGATGTATGGTTATTATCAAGGTACAAACAATTTATATGTGTCGAAATTTTTTAAACATAGCCCTAAAGATTATATTTAGAATTTTCCAATATAATTTCATTATAACATAATTTATATATTGTCATACGCTACATCTATTATATATTTGAAAGTTGTTTTTCATCAAACTGTTCAACCAGGCACATCATTTTTTTACATTTTACTTACTCCCTTAAAATATTAACCCTAATTTAGAGTAAGGTTCAAATGAGTCCACCAATTTTGAGTGAGAATGAGGGAACCAATAGATTTATGCCATGTGTCACTTTATTCTCTCTCCTCCACATTTTTTAAAATTAAATATCTCACAAACGGTAAGTCGAAAAATCATGAAAATTGCACCATAAAATTCAGCGTTTTCTCCTCTTCGATTTGCCATCTCTCAAGGCATACTTTCGACAACTTTTTTTTTTCTTCCATTTTTTAGTGGGTTTTACAAATTAGTAACACATATATTAGTGATTGGTTATACATTTAATTTGTGGTTAAGGGTAGGGTTTAGGGTTAGGGTTTAGTATGGTATAGGGTTTAGGGTTTAGGGTTTATTAGGGTTTAGGGTTTAGTAGGGTTTAAGGTTTAGGGTTTAGAGTTTTGTAAAGGGTTTAGGGTTTGAGGTTTGGGGTTTCGGGAAGAAACCCCGAACCTCAAACCCTAAACCCTAACCCCTAAACCCCAAACCCTAACCCCTAAACGCAACACTGTAACACATGTGTTAGTAAATGTGAAACCCACCAAAAAATGGAAAAAAAAAAAATTCGTCGAAAGTATGCCTTGAGGGACGGCAAATCGAAGAGGAGAAAACGCTGAATTTAATGGTGCAATTTTCATAATTTTTGGATTTGTCGTTTGTGAGATAATTGATGTTGGGGGTAAATGGGTTTTGTACATGTGGAACATTCTCTTTGTACACATGGCTTGATATCATTGGTTCCCTCATTCTCACACAAATTCTTATTCTCATTTGAACCCTACCCTAATAATTTAACCACAAATTAATTCTTTCCTTAAACATATTTATATAAACCATTATATATATTATAATTAAATTAAATTACTATGTATTTTAATATTTTAGAATATTCAGTTACCTATAGTAAAACATTTCCACTGTTAAACAATTATCACCGACAAGAAGTAGTAGTATATTGTTATTGTTACGTTTATTTAATTTTATAGTTTCATTCAGCCACATTTATTTGTACTACTGATTCACTTACATAATTATTTTTCCTATTTTTGTTTTCCCTCTTTTTGAACAAATACAAAAACCCGTTGTTTTGTTTCGTCTTTTTCCCAGAAAGTAAAACCCTTTCCTCCTCCATCAATTTGCAATTTCAACTCATAATATAATTTATTAAATTTCACCATAACTGCTACAGATTTATCAGCTTAGTTTAATTGAAGAAGATGCAACAAGAGAATTGGTACGATGAAGATGTTAATTCATCATCATCAATATGGAGATCGAGATCTAAACGATTTTATAAATATATCTCCGATACGATCCGGCTTCCGTTAATTTCTGGAATCATGTCTGCAACTTCTAGATCTTCTGTTCGTCTCTTATTTTTTCTCATTTTTATATTCGTTGCTACTTTGCTTTCCACTCGCTTGCTCGATGCTACTGCTTCCGTAAGTTTTCGACTCCTACTTCGAATTTATTATTATTTTTTTCTGTAATTGAAACTGTAAGAGTAAAGTGATGAACTAAAACGATGGCGTACTGTATGAAACGACTTTGATTTATTTTGACGTGATTGAAACGACGTAGTAATGACAGATTCCGTCGGGAAATTAAATAAAATAAAAAAAATCCGTGACTTCCGTTTAACGTGTTTGAAAAGTCCATAAAACGGTGTCGTTTTATTGATACGCGTCCTACGTAGGGCCCCACAGTTGGTGACTGTCGGCTTTCATATTATGACATCTGCGTCTGCATTCATCATCCTGGTTCCTGCTTCAGTGCTTCTAACTCTTTATGTCATGATAAAATAAAATGTAATTAGAGCAAATAGTTGTTAATATTAGGTAGAATAGAAATTGACCAGACTATAAAAGGTTGAATTAATACATATTAAATGTGGTTGTTGGAAATATAGGGCTCATCTAACATGTCTAGAAATTGCCGACAAAATGGTCATATGTAGATAATTTGCTCTTTAATTTGGGATTGCTCATGTAAACAACTCACTTTCATTTTGTAATTTCTAGAATCAGATTGACCACTTTGGAGTAATTTAGTGTTTGGGCAAAAACGTTGTACTGATGGTTGCATTAATAGGTAGTACTAGAGTTTTGCCTAAATATGAAGTTTAATTGATCATCTTTCGCTTATGAGATACCTTTTGTAGGAAGACAAAAGGAAAGGAAATGGGTCAAGTACCGCCTAAAGACCTAAATAAATAATGCAGTTTATGGGATAACTATTAATTGTCAATACCGTGTATACATTTGTGAAGAATTGCAAACACAGAGATGAGAGTATATATATCCATGTGTATTTGCATTTTATATTAAATGCTTGTGTTTGTTATTAGACCACTTAATGTAGTGAAAATGAAACACATAGAATCTGAATGAGTTACTGACTTTAACCTGATGATGTGCTGTGTTTTGATTTTCCTTTGTTGCAGTCAATAGCCGTAAATCCCCCTAGTAGTTCAGTAGATACTACCAAAACATTACACATTGAGCCTACCGTAACTCCAGTAAGTTCCGAAAATCCCCCCAAGGAACAAACGACTGAAATATTAAATACTGAACATACTATAACTCCAGTAAATTCCCAAGCGACATCTAAGGAACAAACGGCTGATACAGTAAATACTGAACCTACCATAACACAAATCGTTTCCCAAAAGTCACCCAAGAAAATAGAGATTCCACTGAAATGCACGTCGGACAATTTGACTAGAACATGCCCAGCTGACTACTTCCCTAAAAGATTTGATATACAAGATCTGGAATACACGTCAGATCCACCACTCGAGTGCCCAGAATACTTCCATTGGATTCATGAAGATCTAAAGCCATGGAAGGAGACAGGGATCACTGAAGAGATGGTGTTAAGGGCAAAAAGGACAGCCAATTTTCGTCTAGTGATATCTAATGGAAGGGCTTATGTTGAGACATATCAGAAGTCTTTTCAGTCTAGAGATACTTTCACTCTTTGGGGGATCCTGCAGTTGTTACGAAGGTACCCTGGGAAGGTCCCAGATTTGGACCTAATGTTTGACTGTGTTGACTGGCCTGTTATCTTGAAGAAGTACTATACTAGACGCAATGGGGTTGCTCCACCTCCGCTGTTTCGTTACTGTAGTGATGATTCCACTCTGGACATTGTTTTCCCTGATTGGTCCTTTTGGGGATGGTAAGTGACCAAGTGTTCCCCTTTACAATCTGGCCATTTTGATCTGATGCAAATTTATAACAGCCTCAAAAATCAAAATTCATTTATTTAACTTCAACTCTTTTGCAGGCCGGAAATTAACATAAAGCCATGGGGATCTTTGCTGAAGGACCTAGAAGAAGGAAATAGAAGGACCAAATGGATGGATAGAGAGCCACATGCTTACTGGAAGGGGAATCCAGTTGTTGCTGAAACCCGAATGGACCTCCTCAAATGCAATGTCTCTGACAAGCAAGACTGGAATGCCCGTGTCTACGCCCAGGTATTGTTTCTTCTCATCAAATGTTTTTGTTAGAATAATCAATAAATAAAGGTGGCAAATGAGCGGATCAGTCAATTTGTGTAACGAGATTGGGGAAAAACAGGTATTTTTTTATTGTATGGGTTGAAATGGGTTTGGGTTATGGCAATTTCGACCCATAAATTCGGGATGCGCTTTCCTTAAAATGGGTCAAATAAAAAACATTAAATTAAAGGATACCGTATTAATGGGCTGAATGGCTTAAAAGGGCTGAAATTCGCATGTTATCAATTTAATGCATTGGCTATACTGGCTATTATTGAAACATATATATGGACAACAAAGTGCTTATGCAATAATCTGGCCCACCTAGTACTAAAACTTATTTTGACTAGTTATTAAACACATCTATCTTTTCAGGACTGGGCTAAAGAATTACAGCAAGGTTTCAAGCAATCAGATTTGGCTAGCCAGTGTGTACACAGGCAAGAGAAGCTATGATTATTATTTGTTCATGTCAAATTATTATTTTATCATGCAACCATGAACTTTATCTCTTATTTTAAAGCAGATATAAGATTTATATAGAGGGTTCTGCATGGTCGGTGAGTAATAAATATATTTTGGCTTGCGATTCCGTCACTTTTATTGTGAAGCCACGATACTACGATTTCTTTACGAGAGGGCTGATGCCCGTTCACCATTACTGGCCTATTAAGGAAGATGACAAGTGCAGATCTATTAAGTTTGCAGTTGACTGGGGCAACAGCCACAAGAAAAAGGTAATAATAATGTGGCAAAATGTGTAGGTGGCATGTGTCCGTTAACGGGTCAAAACGGGTAATTTAGGGTACAGGTTGGGTCAGGTTAACCAAATACATTATTTGTTTAAAAGATTTTATATATAATGAATTTGTTAAATATGATTTTTAAAGTCTGTCTTGGCCTTTCTAAAACAAGAAGGGTTTATTGTTTCAAAGTGTATTATAGTTTATCTTTTTTACTATTATATGTGGCATACTTTCAAAACTTTTATTGTATGTATTAAACTTTTCCATTCTGTCTATTGTATGTACACTTTCCTTTTTTGGCATTCTATTGTATGTTTTCTCATACATACAATAAAATGCCAAAAAAGGAAAGTATACATACAATAGACGGAATGGACAAATTCAATACATACAATAGAACAAATGAAAGTTCGTTTCATACAATAGTAAAAGAGGCAAAGTATTATACACTTTGAAGCAACAAACCTAAACAAGAATGTGATTCAAGAACCTAATCATTGCCACATGGTCCAGATTGACCTAATACTTTGCATAAAGTGATTCAGGTGGGGGTTGTATGCATTAGAACTACACATTAGGTAACATTAAACCCGATTGAGCCATTTGACTTTGTTTCCTTTTAATTAAGCTTCTTGATTTGGAATGTTTGACCCAGCAAGTATTATTTTCCATTTGGTACGTATGGCCTGTTAGTAGTGGTGGCAATATAGCGCAAAGTAATATGGGTCATTTTCTATACGGGTGTGGTTGGGTTCACCCAAAACCTCTGTTGTGCAAAAGGTTTTTAACACATTCTATTTAGAACAGTCTTGCCCAACCCTGTAAGTTTATGACACGATGATCTTCTTTTCACGGCAGGCGCAAGAGATTGGAAATGCAGCAAGTAATTTCATTCAAGATGATCTGAAAATGGACAAAGTATACGACTACATGCTCCATCTTCTAACAGAATACTCTAAACTCCTTAAATACAAGCCCACAATACCTGAAAAAGCAGTTGAGCTGTGTTCAGAATCAATGGGTTGTTCCTCACAAGGGTTCGAGAAGCAATTCATGGAGGAGTCCTTGATCAAGGGCCCCGCAACGGTGCACCCATGCACCATGCCACCACCGTATGAACCTCTAACTCTAAACTCTCTTCTTAAGAGAAAAAGGAACTCTGTACTACAAGTTGAAAATTGGGAAAAAGTATATTTTGAAAACCAAAATAACTAACGCTAAATTTTGATCCCTTTTTTCATTTTTTTTTTTTTCATTTTGTTGTATAATTGTATCACCATTCAATTAGTCATAGAGGAGAGGTATACGGTAGAGTATCTTGTATAATTATTGGTTGCCACGATCTCGTTAGTAAACAAATCCTGTAGTAAAACATTCATGACTTGTTTGGTATGTAACGATATAGTGCTCGAGAAGCAATGACTGAATTGTCTGGTTTTATTACCTTTCAGCTTAATTTTTTGATTTGTCCCGTTTAATTTCAGCTTAACTATTACCCGTTTGATATAAAAAACAATTTAAATTTAACCCAGATATACGTGAATCGGTCTAACTGCCACACTGAACAGATACAAGTCTTTTATCTCAAATTCATTAGGTTGTACAGAAGCATGGCCCTCGATCCAGATAAAAGAATCCTTTTAGATAAACAAAATCAAATTTCTTCAAGATTACAATATGGGCGCATGGTAATGTTACATTAAACTACAATGATGAATGTATTTTATCAGCAAAAATAACAAATATTATGAAAGAAAAAGGCATAATAACAATGTTCATGCGTATGCAGTGGACAAACAATAAAGGTAGCTCATCAAATGAAGCGTTTCGCGTAGAAGAAATGTAATTATATTGCTCGTGCTTTTACAATGTCGAGACTCATCTCACTTGGGTCTGTAGCTTGCAACTCGACTTGAATCCCGTCCAATTCTCTCTTGAACCTGTCCTTAGAGCTTGCATACACCATCTTTGCTCTCACTTTTGACGTATCAGGGGCCCTGTTTAGTTCAAACATTGATAAGTTAACACAAAGATATAGTTTTTTACTTTTTCTTACACGAAATTATTAGCTTTATGGAACAAAAAATGTAGGATGATCTAGATTACCATGCAATAAAGAAGATCTTGCTTTTTTGGCAGTTCTCATCAGTTGTAAAGTCAAAGTCATAGACAGCGTAGCGACATTCATTGATAGGAAGCGAGTTTGTGAAATCCTCATAGCTCTCATCAGGGCTTCCAACCTTTTCAACAATCACTTGTTGTTCTTCAATCTTGAAAATGATGAAACGGTAGTTCCTTTTCGCTTTTAATTCCAAAAACTTCAACTTACATTCATCATCCACAGCCATTCCTGACGCAGCGTTTGCCTAACAAATGCATCGTTACAACAAAAGCGAACCGAAAAAATGAAAATTACGCTCGCTATTGCGACGTAAGTCAAAATAATCTTGAAAATGATCACTATATGAGAGGGATCATATAGAAACATACATAACAAATGATGATAACATAACACAGAGCGATATATTTGGTTTTTTATCCACATTCATTAATGGTTTCCTAATCCATTAACATAATGATCAAAAGACTTCTCATTTGGGACAAAATCATGCAAAAACACACATTACATATCATGGTTAACGTAGAAAAATTATACATTTTTCGCGTATCTAAAAGAAAAAAGGCATGAGTATTCAGAAAGAAAGAGATAGATGTGCATACCATGGTTGGTGTTGTGATGAAGGATCAGAGATTGATAACAAAATTGCAACAAATTAAGAGAAAGAAAACAAAGATGGTTGAAAATTTAAGTTTTAGTGAAAAGAAAAATGAAAGATGAAAGAAATTTGCAGGGAAAGTAGGGATCTTAAGGGGGACAAATTAAGGATGAGAGAGCTTATTCAGCCTAACCACCCATCCACTCCTATTCCCATTATTTCATTCTATGGATCTTATTTTTTTTAATCACATCTATTTTTTAGATAATAACTTTGTTTAATACATATACCTACCTATTAGAAACATATGTTTAACACCAACTTCAGATGATAGCATTTAATCGGTATCTAAACTAAAACTATATGGAACAAATTAGTGTAAAAAGAAAATAAAGATTACTATACAGTCTTTTATCTTTATAGTTTTTCGATAACCTCTCGTTTGATCCATGTGTCACCTAACCATCAAACGGTGTGGTGTACAAATCACACCCTTACATAGTGTTACAGTAACATTTCGATACTTATGTATTTTTGCTTCTAATATCTTTTGTATAGTATTAAGGGTGAGGCTCAAATGCAAATGAGAATTTGTGTGAGATCAGAAGAATCAATCTCAACCACTCATTTTCATCAAATACACATTTCCCCAACGTTTTTGAAAGTTAAATATCTCACAAACGGTAAGTAGAAAAATTATAGAAATTGCACCATAAAATTAAGCGTTTTCTCCTCATCGATTTAAAATCCTACAAGCTATACTTTCGACAATTTTTTTTTTCCATCTTTTGTTGGGTTTACAACTTACTACCACATGTGTTGATGTTGCGTTTAAGGGTTAGGGTTTAGGGTTTAGGGGTTCAGTTTAGGGTTTAAGGTTTGAGATTTAGGGTTTCGCGACCGAAACCCTAAATCTCAAACCTTAAACCCTAAACCCGAACCCCTAAACCCTAACCATTAAACGCTTTACGAAACCCTAAATCATATTAAACCCTAAATCCTTCTAAACCCTGCGAAACCCAAAACCCTGCTAAACCCAAAACCCTGCTAAACCCTAAACCCTAACCCTAACCGCAAATCAAATGTACAACAAATTACTAAGACATGTATTACCAATTTGTAAAACCTACCAAAAAATGATTAAAAAAAAAAAACTTGTCAAAAGTATGCCTTGAGGGACGGCAAATCGAAGAGGAGAAAACGCTGAATTTTATGGTGCAATTTTCATGATTTTTCGACTTGCCGTTTGTGAGATATTTAAATTTCAATAATGTGAGGGAAACGGGTATTTGATGAAAATGAATGGTTGATAATGATTCCCTTATTCTCAGTTGTACTCATTTGAACTATACTCTAAAGTATTAATTATTTATGTTCAATTAAAATGATTGTTAAATGGGATTATATAATAAGGGTGGGATTCAAATGAGAATATGAATTTATGTGAAAATGAGGGAATCAATATCAGCCACTCATTTTCATCAAATACCCATTTCCACCATCTTTTTTAAAATTAAATATCTCACAAATGACAAGTCGAAAAATTATAAAAATTGCACCATAAATTTCAGCGTTTTATCCTCTTCGATTTGCCGTCCTTCAAGGCATACTTTTGACAACTTTTTTTTTTCATTTTTTGGTAGGTTTACAAATTAGTAACACATGTGTTAGTGTTGTGTTTAGGGTTTACGGTTTGAGGTTTAGTGTTTAGAGAAACCCCAAACCCTAACCCCTAAACCCCAAACTTTAAACCCTAAACTCTTTACAAAACTCTAAACCCTAAATCATACTAAACCATAAACCCTTCTAAAACCTAAACTTTGAACCCCAATAACCCTAACCCTAAATCCTAAACCCTAACCCTAAACCCTAACGCTAACCACAAATCAGATGTACAACCAATCACTAACACATGTGTTACTAATTTGTAAACCCACAAAAAAATTGAAGGAAAAAAAAAGTTGTCGAAAGTATGCCTTGAGGGACGGCAAATCGAAAAGGAGAAAACGCTGAATTTTATGGTGCAATTTCATGATTTTTTGACTTATCGTTTGTGAGATATTTGAGTTTCAAAAATATGGGGAGAATGAGTATTTAATGAAAATGAGTGGTTGAGATTGATTTCCCTATTCTCACTCAAAATTGATGTACTCATTTGAACTCTACTCTATATAATAATTTAATATATATATATATATATACCAAAATACCCAATTACAAATGGTGAAAGGATATGAGATCAATTTAATTTATAAATTATTTCAAGAATAAAGAAGTTCAACGTTGTTGTGAATTAAACAATTTACTTTTCCGCGTCCCCTATTGCGTGCCTGCATGTTATGTCCACGACCAGCATATACATTTATTTTATTTTATTATTATTCTAATAATAATAATGAAATTACCAAGCATTTTTGATAACACAAATAGTCTTGGTTTTTTTTAGGGGGTGTTAATCACATTTAGACATTTAGTGATTATATGCATATTTCGTTTTAATAATATGAGATACGAAGCTTTCTATTTTTGTAAGAAAAAATGGAAATTGTTATCCGAATTCCAATTGTCATTCGAATTCAATTTTTTCAAAAAAATAAAATAAAATAGTAAATCGGTTTTACATATGGTTTAATCTGATCTTGGATCGCCCGATTATAATTTGTAGGGCTTTGGCCCTTTGGGCCTGATCGTCAATAACTTATATGATTAATTTTATATTTTTGTAGTGATTATTGTTGGGAAGTGATTCGTATACCATTGAAATTCTCTATACACTATTAACTATATATATACATTATGGTATTGTACAATACAATACTATAAAGTCAATTAGTGGTGCATGAAAAATTTCTGATGTTGCATGAATCATCACCCGTTATTTTTCTCAATTGTACTAACGTGAACCTTTCGGTAAATCAACCCAAACATATATTATGTTGGACTTTTTAGTTTTTACATATTAAAATATCAACCCCAATGGGCTAGCCTAGTGTTGGAGGTTTGGGAATCTCCAACGGAAACCCATGTTCAATACCCATTAGTTACAACTTTAGGGCCAATTCTCAGGTGCGTAGCCCAGTTGCGTCCGGAGGGGAAGACTTTATAAGAAAATGGTCACGTTTCTCAAAATGGGATGACACTCTTCATTAGCAGGCCGCTGGGTCAATCTGGAACGTATGTTCAGCATTGTCTTCCACATATTATCTTTGAGGTGGGACGTATGTAACGATCATATGGTTATTAACGGTTTGAAAGAATATTATTATATTATCAATGAAAAGGTTATTACAAAATGGTATGTATGAAATGTTCGATTGCTAGTCATTATTGGGAAATATTTCCATCGTGCATCATCCTTTACATTGTCAATATTTTGTAGGAATTCCAACATTTCGTCGGACACAATACAACCGATTTATATTGCTAATGAGTTATTATGTAAACTAATTAATGAGAAATAGGGTACGGTTCATGTACGCAGCTTTTTATCGTACGCACTGTACACAGCCATTCACCTACATCCACGTGTACTTCTACTCCGTTCACATTCATCCTTCGCACATCCTTAATTGATACATGTTGTTGTATTAGGTTAATTTGTGTGTGATACATTTATTTAATTACTGTGATTTAATCACATGTATTCTAATTTAATTATGATATTGGATCTAATCTGTGTATTCGTAATTGTGATTCATGTTAAATACTTTTTCTTTTTGTAATCTTTTTATTATATTTTAATTTAATATTTGTACGATACACAATAAACGTATCAAAAGTTGCAAGAACAGGGAAGGGAATGAAGAAGATGATACACAATGAACATATATAATTATTAAATGATACATAATTTTATTTAAAATTTATATGATACACAATTAACATGTTAAAGTTGCAAGACGGTGATGATTTGTATGATACACAATGCACATGTTATAATCGATACACAATGCACATGTTATAATTGATACATAATGAACACTTTTGAAAGTGCTGCGTACTGTGCGTACGTTAACATCATGCGTACATGAACCCTTGTCATGAGAAATGTTACTTAATTCTTTCCTATAATATTGACATACGGTTTGAATAAATGAGAATCTTCTGACATTCAATTGCAATTTCCAAATATAAAAGCTTTTAAGGATAGCCCTATATCAATACCCTTATCCTTTACCCCATTTTTATCGGAGACCCAATTTATCAAGTTTGTAAAATTCATTAGGTGGAGTCGTGGAGAGTATTCGGTTGAGACCTTCCCGACAAGAAGTACTCGGAGAATACTTGAATATGAATTTTTTTAATAGATTTCGAAATTATTTGTTTAGATATAGACTAAAACATAAACATAAACATAAATATAGTCACATTAGTCACTAGGGCTTCCCCTAATAATTGGGTGGTGATAGGGCAAGATGAGTAAATGTTGGTTTGCATTACAATGATATCTAGTCTTAGAATTGTGATCATAATATTAACAGTGTGTTATGAATGTTAAACACTTCACTACTTAGTCCTCAAGTTTTTGGTTTTTTAATATGATGATAAGAGAAACGAGTGATATTTTAGAAGGAGAAATTAGTGATTGTGTAGGTTTGTACTCTAGTTTTTGGGCGATTAAGTACCTTCTGATGTTTTAGAGGATTCCGAAAATGTAGCTACCATTTAATTGGTGTAGCTTAAGTGTGCTAATGAATATTGCTCGCATTTGTTTGATGTTTTATTGTTTTTCTGTGTTTCTTGTTTTGATATTTGATCACATGTATATTTTTGATATAGGTTATGCTGGAATTTAGACACTCAGACAACAATGGAGCCATGTGGAAACCATTTAATTGGTGATAATAATGTAAATGGTTTCTTGATCAACTATGTGGAGTCAAAAAACGAAGATGAGAAAGTGGATGGTTCTTTGAATAATGTTCAAATATGTATGCATCTATAGTATTAAAGTGGCGTATGTTGAGTGAGTATTAAAGTGGATGGAAACATATATTTCGTGATGCTCTGAAATAATGCAAGAGAAGTCATGAAATTTTATTTACGCTTCAAGCAAACATCAATTTTAGAGGTAATGTAGTAGTATCATATTAGAAAAATGTAAACATTAATTGTGACAACTCTCAAAATTAGGCACTGATTAACATTTGAGCATGTGCATTCTTACACTAAATTCCTGATTTAGTTTAAACAAAACTTTCGATGTGATTTAAGCCTAGCAAGCGCAAATACTTCTAAACAAAAAGTATTACATATTATGTGATTAATTATAATCGTGTACAAACGTATCGGAACGACTCCGACAAAATAAATAACAAAAGTTGGTGACACAAAAATAAATAATAATTCAATTATTTATTATGAGTATTAATATATCTATAACATATGGATAAAACGACTTAGATATACGTTTTATATAAAACGTATTACAAAACGAACAGAAACAATTTTTAAACGTACCCAGAGATCACAAATCATAAAAGTTCTATTTTTCTCGTACGTTTGAAAGTATTTGGAACATTACCTCAAAATATGAAATCATAATTTAACTGAAATCTGGCACCCAATTGGATACGCGCAGTAAAATGTACAAATATGTACAACAGTCTAAAATAATGAAAATCTCATTATTCTAAATTCTAAATAACGAACCAGGAGAGCATCTACAAAATAAAAATATAAAATATTATATTTTATATTATAGCAATTATACCCGTATACGAAATTAACGGGTTAAAAACCCAATCTTTTAACACAATTAAAAGATCTATCGACACTATACTGTATGCTCCACTCCCTTCAGTTGAAAATTTGGATTTAAATCCATTTTTATATAACTCCCATTCTCACATTAGAGAGCACCTAACATCAATTATTGAGAACACCTCTCCCTCTCTTCTTTGTGTATTCAATCTGCAGTGATCAAGATAGCAAGAAGCAAGGGTAACAACTCTTCATCCTCACCAAGCTTTCTTCACCATCAACACACAAATACATACATATAATCACTATACTCATCATCATTCTCGTCAATCATCATCATCAAGTCAAAATCATCACTTTCATCATTGTAAGGAAACTTTAAAATCTTTAATCCCTTTGCCTAAATTTCGTTATATATCTTGTTAACATAGCGAGAATCTGTTTTTAAACTCGGACTAAAAAAATGGGCAAGGACAAGTCAAATATAAGAATGAAAATTTCATGTTTGACCATTTGGTACATCTTTTGATTTGTTGAAACATTCTAGTTGATTACTGCCTTCATCCCATTTGCTGCCAAATGACATGATCTTTTACTTTGACCATACAAACAAAGTATATATTATTATAAACATATGTGATTTTTATGGCATCCACGTAGTTACAAGACTTGGTTTGGTGTAAGACTATAATATCAAAGGGTGTTTAGGAGCGTGATTAGAAAGCAGTTTTCAGATCGATAAATTTATAATTATATAGAAATTGTTTAAGCAGAAAAATGTGTTATTATGTTTTGGTCCGGTTAGTTTAACTTTTAATATAAAAACTTCACACAATTAAGTGATAAGTTATATTTGATATAAAACTTTACGACACTAAATTTGGTACTAAAATTGTACACGATCGCTGGATAATATTTTTACACAAATATTAAATGATATAACTTTTGGGCCAAACGGGTCATCTATAAAATAGGTCAAAACTGTTATTTTGTATTTGAGCCAAACTGTTTTTTTGGACTAAACAAAGTGGGCCAAAAACATTATATTTATACTTGGGTCAGGTTAAGTTTATTAAATGGGCCGATGTATTTTTGTATCAAATTGGGCCGAAGATGTTAAACCATAAATGTATTGGGCTACATTATTTGGACCATACCTATTTGGCTTTATTATTGGGCCAAATGATTTGGGCCAAGCCCAACAAGTCGTGTAGTTTTAAAACACAAACTTAAACCGGAACTATATATATATATATATATATATATATATATATATATATATATTAGTGACGAGTAAAACGAAACGAATAACATTTAGGTTCCACTACAAATGGATTATATATATATATATATACACACACACACACACGAACGACTACTTTATATATATAAGTGACTACATTATATATATATAGCTAATAAGTGTATATAAGTATATACTTACACGCAATGAATTATTTGACACATTTATCACCAACAGTATTGTACAAACAGTTAAACTTGCAAATAGTCGTATATTTATATAAAGTATATTTATTTGCGTCTAGGTATTTGAGGGACGCATCTGGACTCCTATATTACTAGTTGTTATTCGCTGAAGATTTGCTACCAGTGAGTTCTCAGCCCCCTTTTCACTGTTTTAATTACTTTTAAAACTCGGGATGAAAAACATAACAACTGTTTTGCTATAACATGCAACAACTGTTTATAATTACTTTGATCCCTCTGTGCTACTTAATTGCTTATGTGCTATTGAATATATGATGATTTTATACTGTTTTGTGAACTGTTTGTGTATACCTACATGCTGCTGTATAAACAACTCATAGGATATTACCTTCCTACAAACTGTTGTGAACGACCTTATTTGACTTACTTGTCAACTCTTTTATAAAATGAATATGGTTTAACGAACCATACATAAAAAAACCTGTGAATTCACTCAACCACGTGTTGACGTTTTACTATGTTTTTCAGGTAACTAGCAGCACAAGTAAGAATGTATACTTACGGAGTTAGGCGACCCTTGACGAATTAGGATGCCACATTTTGGGACAAACAAGGATCTGTTTTGTATAACTAATACTATTACTACGACTTTTATGAGTCTTAGCTTTTTGTAATAAACTATTACTTAAATGGCATCTTAATTCACTGTTCAGAAATAATCATAAGCTCTGATCTGCATGATGTTCAACGTTAACGTCAGCACCCCCCTGTACACTTTAATGCTTCCGCTAATCGTGCGTTGACCGCGCTGACCGAATTTGGGGGTGTCACATTAATACTTAGTAATTCACTAGGATATATATATGTTTTTTTTTTTTTTTTTTTTTTGAAAGACAGTTTGGAATCACTGACGGGCCATTTAGACCCACCCGATCATCTCACCATAATGCACCCTCGAGAAGAAATCAATTTACTTTGGTTGGTCGTTCAAAAAAATATATATATATATATGTTTTAAGGATGTTTGTGAGTCTATCCATGAGAAAAAAAAAATCAAAAAATTATAAAGCTTCATTACTATTTAATGAAAGTGATCGAAAAAAAAGGTTGAAATCTAATCTAAATATAATAAAGTAAAATTTAGCTCAGATGGGCTCGAAAGTGTGACCTAATGATTTAAAACTTATGTAGCCTACCACCAAGCTAAAAAATTAGCATCATATATTCGGCCCAAATTATATAAATATATCCGATTAATTTTATATTTATAAATTTTCTTCCATCTAGTTCAGTACCCTTTGTTGCTTTCATCTTCCCGGGCCACCGCCGTACACAACCACCGAACATGGCGTCGCCGTACGGTATCAAACTCGCCGTTCATCTCATCACTACTTATTTCGGTGAAACCGTCTCTGTAAGTTCCTATTAAACCTAATTATATTAATAACAATATCTTTTTAATTTTAATTATCATTATTATAATTTTTAACTTAAAACTAAACTTGCAGAAAGTATGCGAATGTCTATTACGTAAAGGAACATTATCGTTAGTGCAAGTGATACGATATACGGAACTCAATAAACAGAACGTTTCAAATGCTTTACTTTTGTTAATTCAACATAATTGTGTTCAAGCGTTCACTATTCAGCAACCAGGTAATCTTTAATTCAGTATGTATTTGGAATTATTAGGGTTTCTATTGTTGATGATTTGAATTAATTGGATTAATTGTGTAATTTAGGCTGTATTTGCATTGAGGTTTTTATATTAATTGCTTTTAGTAGCTAGAAAGTACAAAAATATTTAGTGGATTTTATAGAACTCACCTAAGATATAAAAGTCAGTAGATGGATATTTTCTATTGCTCCGTCGGTTACGAAAAAGTTTCTTAGCAAAGAGAAGCAGTTTGTGGAGTTTTATAGTACTAGCTAGACATATAATGATATAACTCAACGTGTAATCTCGGTTTCGAAGGCAGGGGCATGTTGAAGTATCCTTGAAGATTATAAATTTTGTGAAATTAGAACCTATTATTGTTTCATAAAGATATTTGAGAAATTGCCTCCTTTGTCAATTTACAAAAGAAATAAAAGAAAAGAGGGTGTTGTATATATGTGGCGATATATTGATGAGAGATATGTGTGTGCAGGTGGATTTGGGGAAGCACCAAAGGTTGTGACTCAGTATATGGCCTTGCATGACAATATTATTCACCATATGAGGTTCCCCAAGTTTTTAGCTATAGTGTCAGAGGAATTTGGACAAGAAGTAAGTTGGTTGGGTACCTTTTTTGTATCATTGCTTTATCGTGCTTTGTGTTTGACAATGTTGTTTGTTTCTTTCTGGTAGTGCACAGAGATTTTTGAAGGATTACTTCAACATGGTAGGCTATCATTGAATCAGATTAGGGATAGATATAAGGATAAGCATAAGGCCGATGTGACAAGTGGAGGTTAGTCTTGGTTATAATATTTTTTCCCCTAGATTTCAAATAGGAGTCCATTGCATATGCTAAAAGCTATTTGCTATCATGCAGAGAATAACACTGCTGCTAATGTGATTCATGAAAACTTCAATAAACTTGCTCAGGCACGCTATATCGAAAGATGCCCTGCTCATGAGCCATTTCTTTCACCTGAGGAAGATGATGCTCCAAAGAAGCGAACTTCCAGGTCTAAGGTAACGGTTGTTTATTACCTAATCGTTGTATCCAATCTCTGTTTATATTTCCTATTGGATCTATACATTTTAGCTGTTCCCGTAGTTACAAAAGAAACACAGTTACATAAGAATATTATCTCAGATATTTGAACTAATAGTGTCAAATATATTGCAAAGTACGTCTTAGAGACACGTGTGTATCCCATTTATCGATAGTTTTTTAATCATCTCTGATTTGTGCAAGTAAATTCTCTTTTCTCAGATTGGTGATGCACCACAAACCTTAGAAGCACGTGCTTTAGTGGCTGCTGCTCCAATGGAATCAATAAGATTTTTAGTTGAAGCAGATACATGGAGCAACGGGGCTCTTGATGACGATAATAAAAAGAGTCCTACGACAGAAATCGTTGGGAAAAAGGTAGATCTTCATCTCTTTTATTGTTAGCTTTTTTTCTTTGTTTGACAACAACCTGTATTGACACATTATTTCTTTACAGCGCAAGCAACCCGAAACAGAAGTTTGGGCGACAAATAAAAATAAAGAAATTCTTTGGCGTGTCAATTTTGAGGAATTCGTTCGACGTCTTCGTCATAAGGTTGTTCTGTTGCATGTTTTCCAAGTTTGATCAAGTTTCTGGTGGAATTTGTTATATATGTGGTCTGATATATCTGGTGTACAGTCTTGTGTTTCCCATGTGACAGCACGTTTTGATAGTGTAGTTGGCATCGTTTTAAGTGCAATATTTGAGGCAACTAGAAGAGATGAAACTAAAGTAAAAATGGAAAAATCAGGTTAGATTTAAATTTTGGTGGAGATTATATCAACTGTTGAAACTTCTCTTTTTCACATTTTGGCTTAATGATTTCTATGTTTCTGTGTGACTTCTGATCTTCAGTTCCCCTTCCCTTGGAAACCATTTATGAGGAAGCAATGAAGAGTGAAGAAGGCCGGAGTTTGACTTTAGAGCGTGTTAGAGCTTCCCTTGTCCAGTTGGGTTGTGAACTCCCTACAATTGGGATCGACGAAACATATAGCATTGGTACTCGACTGATGTACCTTAAGCCTATTTTTATTAGTCGTAAAGCCCCTATACCTGTTTGAACCCTTATTGAGTTTTAGTTTGTTATTGACATTTTTGCACAGATTTGAAGAAAATTATCGATCAGGCTCAAGCCCAGGAGGTTCATTCTCTTTTTATATACTAATTAGAGTTGGTAAAATAAATAGCTCAAAGAATGGGTCGAAATTGTAAATTTTAATATGGGCAGAAACGGGTCGAATTTGGTTGACGAAAACTTTTGAATAAACCGGTAGTACCCAAAAGATAATTCCAAAGACAGATATTTATTTTAATTTAATATTCTATTTAATACTAGAATTAGAATGAGGTAGGACATTTTATGCATTAAAAATAAAAAAATGGGTGACTTTCATCCTGTTTGATTTGTTTTATTTAGCTAAAACTTTCTATCATTCCTGTTGGACTCTGTAGAGTTGAAACATAACTCCAAACAACTCAATCGTAAATAAATCGTTTCACATGGCCACCTCTAATCATTATGGAAGGAAAAAAAAACAAATATAATCTTGAAGTCCAACACATCTTTTGTTCTGCAGGTTGAATCTATTGTGCTGAAAAAATATGGAAGAGAGGCTTATAGGATATTCAGGTTACTATCGGAACGTGAAAGGCTTTATGATACTGATAAGGTAGTCAAATCTTTCAACCACAATGAGCTTTTCTATTTTTTTATTCCGGAAATGTGCCATCTGTGAGATGTCTTACTGATCAGAGGCCAATAGATTTGTCTATTTCTATCTCTATGAACTTGTATGTATTTGATTACTGTTTTTTCTGTCACTCCATATTAGCATATGACAATAGGTTCTACTCTCAGATGCTATGCAGCTTTTCCAAATGAGTGCATGCATGATTAAAGCCTTCTAGTGTTAATAGTCGCTTAAGATAGACAACATGCAATTTAATGCATCATAGGCTCTTATTATCTCTTTTTAGCTCTAGAAAATACTTGTGAAATAGACCAACACTTGTATATTTTACTCATCTACTCTTTTTTTGTCAGATATGCAGCACTACTTTCGTTGAAAAGAAAGATGCTTTGAAGATTCTTTTTCAGCTATGGAAAGATGACTTTTTGCATATGGAGGTACTGGGCCTACTGGCTTATGAAAATTTTTGGGTGCTTCAGAGTTATTAGTTTCCAGTCCAAACCTACAAGTCTTTAACCATTGCATTCTAATAAGAAAATTGTTGAATGTTCCATCAATTCTTCTTTGCATTCAGGATTACATCCTTAGATATAAATTGATGAAAGAGAGTAACATAGCGTATCTCTACTGTATATAATTCTTGAGAGTAAGCATTACATCTAAGATCATTTTTTGAAGAAGAAAAACGAGGAGAAAATAAATCCTCCATTTTTATCACATTTTATGACCTGGCCAAGTATCTGTCGTTAGGTTTAATCTAGATGCTGTCGAAGTGATCAGGTGAAAGGGTTACAGATTGAGTAATAGCTTGAGAATGGGTAAAAATTTTGTTACTGTCTGGTGGGTTGGGTTGACTGGAAACACTTTTTGTCACTACTTTTCTTTGTACATAATTAGTGTGTAGAATACGAGTGACAATTTTTATTTTAATTTTTATTTTTTTTAACAATAATGACAAGCATTTAAAGAAAAGGATTTAGGAGGTTCTATGCATCTGAAATACATTTTGGGCATTTCTGGCCCCATCTGATGGTTTTCTTTAAGCTGCTATTTTTTTCCCTCTCTTAATTAGATTTGATTTGTCTGGCCCGTTAAGGGATAAAGCATAACCCAGATTGACCCTTGTGTATGTTAATGGGTGTAACCTCTACTGCATGTGTTACGGCATCTTTCGACTGATACTCATGATATCTTACAGAGAATTGGAATCGATGCTCAGAAGGCAGATATTTTGCTCTGGAAATTGAACAAGCGTGCTCTTTGGGAACAAGTTCTAGATGACATGTATCATGCAGCCCTCAACTTAAAACTTCGCCTCGTTCATGAGCTTGAACAAGCAAAAGACGTATGAAGTACATTTTGCTATATGTAATATGTCATCTATGATATATGCCTTAAATATGGATGTACATTTTTGCAGATTCTTCGGGTGCTTAAAGGGGTGACCGTAGGCGACGAGGTGGTGAAAAGACGCAAGCAGGTTGGAGACAAATGGAAAGTGCTAGAATCTTCTCTAATGATTCTTGATGACGCCATCATGCTATTTAATGCCTTTTAAGTAAGAAATATAGACCAGCATACTTTAGTATGTGTTTCATCTTGATATTATAATATTTAAACAAAAGTAACCCTTATTCATTTGGTTTAGCAATAATAAAAATTTTGATACATGTTCGATCGTTTTTTATTTAAGAATTTTATCACAATAGAGTTCTATTTGACGATTGCCTTTGAGACGCTACTGGACTTCATACACTTTTGATTTATGAAATATCCATCAACTTCACCGGCAAAACCATTTTCTCAAAGGGTGTAAGAATGCTTTCGCAAAACGGCCCTGGACTGGAAACGAATAGATTCAGGACTTCTTTCACGAAAATAAAAAATTCTATGTACCCAGTATTAAAAAAGAAAATGCGGCGGTTTACATTTAACTCACAAGACGACTCTACACTTTAAAAATTGCAATGTTGGTGTCGGGGCATAATTTAATGAAAATGTTAATGTCAAATCTAGTTTGATGTTGGTGTTGGAGTAGATTGGAACAACTTAAATTTCTGTGGTTGATGGAAACAACAATTTGCATGATCTCCTTTACAGGGTGGTTAAACAAAACTTTAAAGGAAGTACACAACTAAAGAAAAATCATTGAGATCAATCTGACGTAAAACTTTACCCAACCATTTATCAGTGTGCCGAACAGAGTAGAACATCAGAATGAAACGTACGTGGAGATGTGATGCACTTATCAAATAAACAGTACGAAACTAGTCTACATCTAGTTTATCAACAGGTTCGAAAGTCCACTAAAATAAAGGTAAGCTTGGTGGGAAGCGTACAAGCATCCACAGTTTCTCATACGTCACCAGGTGGCCCCATCCAATTTGATCAAGCAACGAGATTCTTTCTTCATAAAGCTTCTTCTTTGCCGGATCACCTTCTTCTTCAATCATGCTATTCACCACCTGCCCAAAACACCAATAAAAACCATGCAATCCATCACATTTTCACAAACAAGAGTCCCACCACCATTAAAGCCTTGAAGCAAAAGAAAGAAGTAGAGGTGGGAAAATGCGCAGCGGTATATTATTATACGGGTTGATCAAGAAATACCTTATGATGAATATCCAGTGTTCAGATATGATTACAAAGACTATATTCTTTTAACAATAATCTGACGTTTTGAATGAAATGATTTAAGAAATTCAATTTTAAGCTAGATTTTATTTATCTCGTTAACAATAAAACGTGACCCAGAATGAACCATGGACAAGTAATGGGTTGAAATCACCACGTCTAGATAAAAGGCATTATAACAAAATACTGACTGTGATAGCAGGATTAAGCAGCAATACCTTGAGAGCAGTGCCGAGTCTTCCACTATGTCGTTCACGTATCAACAGAAGAGTGTTGTATTTAGACGATTTAGCATCTGCCCATTTCTGCAGCTCTTTGAAAGTCTCTTCAAACAGGTCTGGCTGCCCAACGCCGCCTGCAGAAGCTTGACCATCAGGTCTATCCACAACTTCTGCACCTAAGTTTGCAGCCAATGCAGCCATCTCACCCTATTTATACAGATGCATGGACAAATCAAAAGCAGCTCTAAAAGGTAGTACACCATCTAGCTAACTAATCAGAAATGCATCATATGTCTAGTAGTGGTGTAAAGGCAGGCACAAGATATAAGATAACACTTGGCTGGATCAAAGATATATAGTTCAACACTACAACTTCTATCTGGATTCGAAACAATATACAGGCCCACAAATTAGCATAAAAGTTGACGTATTTCTTGAACTATAAGACATACTTATTACCAAACTGCAATTGCTAGCTTGATAGACCATTAAAAAAAATGCTCGTCAATACAGGTTAACCCACTTGACTGACCTTAGTGTAGCAGAAAGCTAATAATCAACACCCACCATGCTAATTTGATTACTTAATTTGTTGTAATTTGTTAATGAAGAAGGCATGATTGGATTTTTATATAATGGTGCAAAACCAAACAAATTGCAGTTACCAATGGCTTGTGCAAACAATATCATATTTTGCATGTCCAAAAAGATATACTGTATACAGCAGCAGGCTGCTGCCTCTGTCATAGGCACCTCTTTTAGTTCATAGTTGCAGCTCCAGATCACCAAGATAACTTGGCTGACAAAAGTCGTATAGTGCACATTGGCAGTCCAAAAAATCCATAGGAGATAAGAGTGTACTTTAAAATGTATAACCAACATTCCCTAACAGCTGCTAACATATAATACCTTGAGTGACGCAACCTCCACTATAGCTAAACCTTTTTGGTAAAGTGATTCAACCAGTTGGTCACGTGTTGTCTCCATCTTCTTCTTGTTTTTCTGCAAAGAAAACAGTGAGTGACCTTTCAACGTAATTCAAACAAACCACAAAAAGCACAACTTAATTTTATTTCAAAAGAATTATGACATAATAACTCATCAAAGAACCAAACTACTTGTCTATATTAGATTGTAAACAATTCCAACTTCTTGGTTTGGAACAACCATATGCAAAGGAAAATGATTGAGAGACCTAATTATATAAGCCTAAATCCAGACCTAAAGATATAATTGGTAGATGTGAAAAATTGATTGGATGAGATTAAGAGAGAGAAAAAAATCAACCAATGAAAAAGTTAGGTCAGTTTTTAGGTCCACGTAATTAGTCCTATATAGCATTACTCGCATGCAAATCAGAAACATAAACAAGTACCTCAAATTCTTCCTCTTCAGGATCACCTTTGATGGAAAGAAATCTTGCTAATTCATCTCTGTCAATACTCTCAACTACCTCATCTGCTGCACCAATTATCTGGAAAGACACTGTGCTTTTGTGAAGTGAACTGAAGTAATAACACCAATAGTAGCTAGCTGCAGAATGTAACATGAATAGACATGTTTAACCTCATTACCTCTTCATAGTGGTGTATTTTATCTTCCACTTCCTGGGATAAGAGTCCCTCCAATATCTGCGCCAGCAAGGGAGTGTATTTTGGATACTCCGTCTGCCAAAATATATATATGATAAAAACATTAAATCATCAAAATAACAGAAAGATGAGCAAAATAACAGAAGTTAAAACATTGCTGTAACTGTCTCTTCACTAAAATAAAAGTTTAACACAATATAAACACCTTCAGTGAGATGGCCAATTTTTTCCATTCTGCACGTTCATCTTCTGTGCCTTGTTTGAGGTTTGCAAGAACTTTTATCTTGGTGTCACGGACCTGATTTACCACAAATACATGAAAAAATATTTGTAGGAAGCAAAATAAAGACACGTGGATTATAGTAAAAGAAAAAAAGAAGTCAAATTTCTTTCATACCTCTTCCTCTAAACGTTCTGCGACACTTTTTGTGGATGTTTTGGAAGTAGAACTCTTTCCCTTATCATCCTCAACCTGTCAAACAGATAATATTAACTACTTATAATCCGAAGTATGATAACATGAAGGAAATAAATAGATCAAAGACATCAATTAGTACCTTAGTTGGTGGTACTTGATAATTTATCTTATACGAGACAGGATTCTTTTCAGGGTCATTTCCCTGATCTGAAACCTCAGATGAAGGCTTTCCATATGAAATTGCCCCAACTAGTACAGATCCTGCTGAAGAACTCTGCAACAAATAAAGCATTGTAAAGCATTCACCGCTTAAAATTGAATATTAGATGAAACTAAAAAACCTTGAAAAACATTCTACCTTAGGTAACTTGTCCTTAGCTGGAGGTCCTACATAAAATGCTTCTTTTGATCTAAAAGATATAAAATGTAAGTCAGGCATATACAACACGAGATACTTTTCCAAGGGAGGTGGGAATATGGAAAAAAAGAACGAACCCAGGATCTAAAGTTGAAGACGTGAAACTACCAGTACCCGTAACTGGACCATCTGGTTGAGTATAAAAGCTCAATTGCATAGCCTCCTATCAGAATTGATGTAAAATGTCAAACTCAAAAGTGAGGACAAAAAAGTAAATGTAAGTTTATCTCATCTATCGTATTAAAAAAAGGGGCAGAACATAAGGCATGCATATTCTCCTATATATCACATATCATGCAATCCAGTGTACTTATGTACATGTTTAATGTATAGTACCTGCATAAAACTCTTAAAACAATTCATATAAGAGAATGCAAGAATAATATCAAATCGCCTGAGCACAAGTTCCATATCCTAATTCTATTACTTGTACTATTCTTTTATATAAAACTTTTTCTTCATGGTGATACAATTATGTGTTTAGGTTGTTACAGATAGAACTGCAAATGAGATTTTTATCATGTTCAGGTAGAGTGAATATAGTAAATATAATAAGATAGAACAATATATTTATTACCTTGTCTAATTTTCTTTCAATGAACAACACTAATTGCTTCAATTTCTCCAAGTACTGCACATTCTCATGCCTGAAACTCATGAATTTTCAACAAATTACCAATGAATAGTGGGATTCTAACATGTAACTCATTGTCATTCAGCCAGCTTTAATAAAACAAATATACAAGCATTAAAGACAGGACCATACCTCAAGTGCAGTTGTAAAGTGTATTCACCTTTGGGCAATTTTGCATATGCCGGATAGACATCACCCGTTGCATATACACGCTATACACAGCAATTGGAAAATAGATAGAAGTTAACTCAAGTAAAATATGATATCTGTAGTAAGTACATGGTAAGGTCATGAACAATGATTATACTGGACAGAGAAAAAAATACCTTGTTCGAATCCGAAATCATATAGAATTGGGATTCAAACTTGTTATCATAGATACGATTGTTAAGCAAGGGTATTTGAGGTTTTACTTCTGCTCCATCTTCCAATTTGAACTTGTAACTGCAGCAAAACACGTTAATGATATGCTTTATATGCATAACTAAGTGAAGCAGGATGACTCTAAAAAATTAACAAAAACCTACGTTAATGTTAATGCAAGTATCTGTTTGCCAGAAGGTAATTTATCTCGATCTGCTGAAAGAGCACTCAGTTTCGAATCAATAGGACGATATGGGACTCTAATCTGCAAAACCGTTATTTAACACGGTAACGTCTTCTTTAGCACAAAACATTCAGGTTAACAGAATAGTACTAACTAGAGGCAGCTATTTCAACCCATTTAGCTGTGAATTGGGTTGGTTTGTGACTTTGTGTAATGTTTTATCTCTAACGGGGTCAAACAGATAAAATCAAAAGATTCATCTAAGAAATAACATGTAAATCGGTCGAACGTATCAAAGTCACCCAAACTTCATATTTTATGCATACAGCATCCTAAATCATTCAAGTTAAAAAAACTATATTAGTTTCGTACCGATATCATTTTTGTGATTATTATAAACTGATCATTTTTATAAACTAGTTATTTGTAACTTTTTCAAAACAGAAAAGAAGTGGTTGTGGGCCAACCTACTGAAATTACTATTTGACCCATAACCCAGCCCAACTGGCACACCCACTTTGACTAACACATCACATAGGATCATGGACCTTGTTTAGCTTGGCGGTTGGAGCAAGCTTCTCAGATGATAACAGAGCTTGGGCTTCGAGTCTAACAGGTGCTTCACTTCCATCAAAAACCACCTCATCTGTGCTAACATCTATCCCATGGAACGCAATCTACACATTCAATTTTAGCTCAGAAAAAGTAAAAGCCAATAGTTGAAAGTAAAAAAAGACGAGAGAAATTTTATCAAATCTCACCTCAAAATCTACAACAGCAGTTTCATGACTTCCTATGCCACTAGACCAGAATTGCGATATCACTAATTCCATGGTCCGACCACCCTCCACAGAAAAGGTAAAGCTCTTGGTTGCCGGAGATAAAAATATTGGATTACTTTCCCACGTGATAGGCCTCTTCAACGGAGAGAGCTGTTAATGTGGAAGAATGTCAGAGTATGCCTACACGTTGCACACCTAGCTATGCGCTACGCCAAAGGTGACAATATGCGTGGATCGGTTAACTTGTCAGAACAAGCAACTTTCTAACACGGATCAAAATGAGTCTGGTACTCTGGTCAGGTTGTGTCAGTGCGTCACAATTTCCGGCAATTCTTTTAATTGTTTATAAATAACTAATGTTTAGAACAAGTTCACAAAAACTATGTTGTGGGAATAACAATCTAATTTTTGTAATAAAGCAATTTAAAAAGTCTCAACTTTAAAACGATTGGAAACACTTTGAGTGATTTTCAATACACTTACAAGGGGAGACTGTTTCCATTTTTGATAAGTTACTATTTTACCCATTTGAGCCGCTGATGATAAATAAAAATGAAAATAAATACGAAAAGCCCAAACCAACCCAACTTTCAGTGAAGGGGTTGTAATTGCCCCTCCATTTCTCCATATTTATGCAACATACCTGGACAACATCAATGTAAAACCTTCTAGCAGTGTCAAACCCTGTGGTACGCATGGTTGCCTCAACCCAGCTAGCCCCATATGGTACCTCAATGTATTTGCGTACAATATGCCCTGCTCAATCAGAAAAGTAGAAAATTTATATCAGCATAGCTAGCGAAAAGAATAATTGTTATTGATGTCACATTATCATAAGTGTACAAACCTGGCTGGAAAGACAGTCCAGAAAATGTAATTAGTGGAGGTCGAGTTTCCACAATTTTTGGTTTAGTTATAGTAATTGGAATTCTGAAAAGAGGACCACGCCAGGGAGCGTTGCAGTCTATACCGTACACTTCAAAATAATGTAAACCATCACTAAGCTTTGTAGGATCTACAACCACACTGGTAAAAAGAAATAACACATTAGAAGTACACAGAACAACAGATTATCATAAATTTAGTAATCAAAAGTTCGGCTATATAAAATTAAATAGAGAAACAACCACTTCCTTTAAGTTATAAAAGATGGGCTAAAGAAACATGACAATATTATAAAATGAGGAGAAAATAATTTACTTGAAGCTACGCCCATTATAAGTGAGCAGGAGATAATCTGGAGCCTTCACCACTTCCTTCCCGCTAGAATGTAGCTCGATACACTCTTCAAATGGGACCAACTGTTCTAAATTACTTGCACCTTCATGAAATTGTGGTTCAACTTGCACTGTCCACTGTTTTGATAGAAACATGTCAGCAACTCGGTATAAATAATAGAGCACCACGAATGATTATAAATGTGGCATATTTTAAGATATTATTATATGCTACACAATGATGCAAGCGTTTCTAAGAAAACAAATCTGCAACTATCTGGTACATAACCTTAAAGGCTAATAATACAGTTAAATTGACATGAGCAACCACCTGACTATATAAAACTTACGTTAAAGCTCACGAAAACTAAGCCAAAATTTAAAGGGCCAAAATGGTATGTTAAATATTTTACATTCTCACCTCAGTGGTTTGATTGCAATAACTAGCCTCTCTCAGGTATATGCCTCGTACCGTTGATGATGCTGCAAGTGGTGGATCATGAAAATTGTTAAAGAGAATCAGGGCTTGATATACACAATTCATGGTAAAAACTAAGCATATAGAGTAAGAGAAAAAGTTAACCTACTTGTTTTTCCTGCCTGACTGATTGTTATCTTGTACCAAAGGCATGGCAAATCAGCTGATTTCTGAGCATATTCAAAAGCCCTGAAAAGATGTTACTTATAAGAGACTACCCACACTATATTAATAGAAACAGAAAATATAATATAATTTAGAAGTTGTTCGATATGAAATCCAAAATCTAACTTGTCAATTTGAAGTAGACCGTGTCCATTAGATAGTTTATCTTCTGGCAAACATCCAATTGGAGAACAAGTATTCTCAAGAGCCTTCCTCACGCTATACGGACTCACATGAATCCCCTCAGCCTGCAAAATGTTAGCATATATATAACTTCACGAACAGATTGGTTGGATATTCAAAATCATACGTACATAAGATAAACGACCAAGCATGAAGTGATACCTTCATTGCACTGATAACCAGAGCTACTCCACCACATGCAGACGGGGATGACATGGATGTACCATTCATAAGTTGGCGCCGCTGGAGAGTCCATGTAGGAACAGGGGCCACAGCCCCACCAGGAGCACTTACATACACACCAAGATCGCCATCAGCAGTGGGTCCCCGACTAGACCTGCATTTCAGCTTTGTTTAAGCAATGTAGAGGACACTTGTTCAAAGAAAACAATTGATAAATACTTTCGGAACTGAAAGATTACCAAGTGTACTCTAGCCCTTCAGGAGGTGCCTCAACTAAAGCATGAGCTCCAGCAGCCATAGCAGGAGAGACATAAGCACCAACTCCTATTATGCTCGATGTGGTACCCCCAGGTGCACCCACAGTGGTCAATGCAGGCCCGTTGTTGCCAGCACTGCTAACAAATACTACACGGTATTTATTTACCACCTATATTCAATGATCATTTCGTGTAAGTGACTGAGAAACAAAACAAAAGCGATTTCAGATATTCATCATTTCAGGTTAGAACCTCGTCAACGAGCTCCACAAAGCGTCCATAGTTTGGTAACATCGTAGATTCACCGTAGCTCATGTTGATAACATCACACTTGTGCTGCAAACATCCAAAAAAGATACATAATAATCAGAAAATATATAATCACGAACCAAACATAAAGTTGGATAAAGTTAGTGTTGGCAACGGTACCTCCACAACGGCAATTAATGCGCGTATCAAGCCTGTTCCAGTTTCCATTGAACCTAAGCGCGAGTCTCCAATCTTACATGAAATTACCTGTGCTCCAGGGGCAATTCCATTGAGCAATGGTTCCTATACATTCAGATAGAATTTAGTGAACAAGTTACTGTGCACGAACTAAGATAGAATAAATTATAAAAATATTATTCATACCGTTGGGTGGAAAGCAGTGGCAATACCAGCAACATGAGTGCCATGCGGTGAACTATCAGTAACTATACTCAATATAGTACCTTCATTATATACATTGGTCACGAATGTACAAGCATCTAATTTGCTAAAGACACCATACTTGCGTTCAATCCTGCAGAATTAGTATACAAAACAAAATTAAATGTTTGACAAAGAAGAAAAAGATGAGATTTAATCACAGATAAAGAGGTATACTTGTAATTAGTTAGCGGAACAAAATCTGCAAGCTTCCCGCACTCGGGGTCATCTTCAAGACTCTGTGTGTCAAGAGAAACCCTCCACACTTCTCCATCATGCCATACAACAGCATCAATAACAGGACCCTTGTCATCATAGCTCTAACACATACAAACACGGGAATATGGGATGCACATATTATAACTACATAAAGAGAAAAAAAAGGAAGAAGCAAAAACTTTTCAATCAAAAATATATGGCACTGACATCTGTTTGTTTCTTCAAATAATCAACTCTATCCTGTAGATCTGCACGAGTCCTTTTTAAAGTCAACTCATCAACCTTTGTCTGCTTCTATAGACAGAAAAATTGTTAAGAACCGCACAATAAAAACAAACCACAATAAGTCATCAGCAAAAAACCTACCTTGTCAAACTCTTCAAGCTGCTTTACAGCCTCGGCAATTGTTTCTTGATTCTTCTCATCCCACTTTTTCTTTCTTTCTTTCTGCCCCAGAAACATATAATTAAATGGTTATGTAATTTGCTAATAAGCATATTAAATGTTACTTTAGATTCACTCCAATGTAAGGCTCACCTTCAAACGTGATACTAATGTGTCTGTAAGAAGTTCATACACCAATTTATATCCAACATGCCAGTCCCCAGAAGGGTTACTCCAAGAAGGATTAATAATAAGTGATGCCCCTGAAATAAAATCTTCCAGATGAATCAATCATGTCTCTTACAAATTTATTACATCCGGCCAGTTATTTAGATCAATATAACTAATAACCTGATGCTCCACGTATACAGCCATTTGCATCAGCTTTTACAACAGTAGAGGTGTCGATATCACCACTCCCAGTGCTAATTAGGGGAAAACAGAAAGTACAGAAGAAATGAAAAAAATCTATATATATAACATCATTACAAGAAGAAATAGAACATTGACTGGACTTGATGGATACCAATCAATAACATCTAGGACTTTTGGCTTTCCATCTGAGGTCACCTGCAACCCCGCTGCAGCTGGATCAACACCAGAATCTGAAAGAAGAAAAATAACATTAATTTTTTGATGTGCAAAGCATGTAACCTGACCGACTCCTATATAAATCTCTATAGTTGTTTATTTTGTTTAGTCAATCATGTGTCCAGGTTAGATATGTTCAGACAGTTACTCCTTCAGTTTTAGATACCTTTAAAGTTTAAACAGTTATTTCCTCTGGTTAACGTAGTTATCTCAGTGATATAAGAAATAGATGTGCAGGCCTTAATAATCAACCACGACGATCTACCTCCTTTTGAAATATGATTAGGATGATTAGTCTATATTCTGAAATTCATCAATCTGGTTTCTATATTGTCGTATATGTACATCACATAATCTCAAAACACATCAAACTTGATTCACTCATAGTTAAAAGATTTCATGCTACTAACCAAATTATAATTTACAGGCTTGCATCAATTCCAAGTATATTATTCATATACAACACATCCACTAACTAAACATCACACTTCTAGAAAGGTATGAAACATAATTCAATAAGAAAAAAAACTCTTCATACTACTGATCGGACAATAAGTTCCAGACTCATCAATCTAGTTACTATTTTTTATAAGCGTACACATATTCACTAACTAAGAATCATCACACAAATTAAACTCAGTTCATATCACATTAAAAGGATCGCAAGTACAACTTTTTCAACAAAAAGGTAACATGGAATCTGAATATCCCAAAAAGGATCGAACTTACTAATGTAGGTAACCAAATTCCAGTTTTAACCCACCCTTTTGTAAATAGAATGAACTTTCAATCCTTTTATTTGATAAAACTGAACTTCCAATCCTCTTTGTTGATAAAATTGAGATTCCAATCCTTTTTGTTATTAAAATTGAACTTCCAACCTTTTTAAGAGTAAAATGATGTTTGATCATGTTTCCTATTTCTGAAACACGCCCTTGTATTTTTCATGCACACATAATGACTAACTTAACATCTTCCCACAATCTCAACAACACATAGAACTCGATTCGATTACATATTACTAAAATTTCTTCACACTACTAATCCCTAACTGAACATCTTCACACAATCTCAGAAACAAGTCAATTAAAACCTTCATACTACTCATCGACCAACAAATCACATACTTATATCAATCTGATTGCGATCATTCATATATTTGTACACATATAGACTAACTAAACTTCTTCCCACAATCTCAACAACACATAGAACTAGATTCGATTACATATTCCTAAAAATCTTCACACTACTAATCCCTAACTGAACATCATCACACAATCTCAAAAACACGTCGATTAAAACCTTCATAATACTCATCGACAAACAAATCACATACTTATATCAATCTGATTGCGATCATTCATATATTTGTACACATATAGACTAACTAAACTTCTTCCCACAATCTCAACAACACATAGAACTAGATTCGATTACATATTCCTAAAAATCTTCACACTACTAATCCCTAACTGAACATCATCACACAATCTCAAAAACACGTCGATTAAAACCTTCATAATACTCATCGACAAACAAATCACATACTTATATCAATCTGATTGCGATCATTCATACACATATAGACTAACTAAACATCTCAACACGATCATCTATTTAGTTAAACCTCATACTACAACTAATCAAACAACAATTTACAGAATCAGAAATCAAATAAAACGAAAACTAATAACAAAGTCGAAAACAGTACCAAAAATCGCAACAACAACACCGCGTCCGTCAAACTCCGGATTCGCTTCAATGAATCGATCGGCGCCGATTTCTTTCTTCGGCATGAGCGACGCTAGAAACGACGATTCGTTCAGCTTAAACTTACGTAAAGCGCCATTATTATCGACTTCAGGTGTAGAAGATGATGATGAAGCAGGCATTGCCCTAGTTTTTTTACTTGTAGTGTTATTTTTTGATTTAATTTTGGCTTTTGACGTAATGAGTAGTTTGAAATTATGAGAGAGAAACGGCGGAGAAAATGATTGGTATATTGACACGTACGGTCCTTTAAATAAGCATCCAGTTAACATTACTTTATTAGATTTTAGAAGGGTGTTTTTGTAATTTAGCGAGAGGTTGACGGTGGTGGACGGTGACGTGCCACCGCTCGCCGGGATTGGTAGGTTCGTTACAGTGGTTTTGGATGGCAGTCCTTAAATGTAAATTTAACGAGTTCAGTTCGTTAGTGGATTCGATTTTCCATACGTCATCGCAAATGTTTGGAATATTTGGGTCCCACCTTACCTTTTGAGGCTTAAAATAAATATACCTATCATGTTTACCGAAACTACCAGATACCCGTACAAAGGAGCGGGTATGTATTCTATTTAATCTCATTATATAAGTATTACTCTATAATAAATTAAATTTTATTATATGTTATTCAGATTTGTTGGTTTTTAAATTAATTGTGTACGAATATTTTCATTCTCTTGTATATATATATTTTTTTTTGAAAGGCAGTATTGGGCTCAGTGGCATTGCCTCTTCATATACCCATCACCAATTCCAGGGGAAACTCGAATATTTCGAGAGAAAACCCCTGTCTCCATCCCGGAGAGCATTTTACTCACATCCGGGTTCGAACCCATGACCTCAAGGTCATTATAATTCATTTTATTTATGAGTTTGGTAATTTCCAAATGTACACTTATTTATTTATGAAATCTTTTCAATAATATTGAAAATTGTTTCTAAAATTAGCTAGGGGTAGTTTAGTCTATTTTATTGAATATAGGGGCATTCATGTAATTTTCACTCTTTAAATATTAAGGCACTAAAGAAAAAGGCTAAACCTTTATAAGGGTGTAAGATGTAAGATAAGATGTAAGACTATAGTCTACAATTTAAAATTTTAAAAATAGACATTATTACTCCCTTCATCCCAATATATTGTCATTCAACAACCTTTTTACAAAATGAAAATAGGTTGGTTAAATGTCAGTTTTACTCTTATATTCAAAGCAAGTTTGACTGAATTTATTTAATAAATAGTTTATTGAGAGTAATAAAAGGGTAAAATGAAGAGTTTAGTGATTTTTAATAGTTATATTTTGCAAGTGGATGGTTATTTTGGGACATATATAAATAATAATGTGAACATTTATTTTGGGACAAAGGAAGTATCATCTAAAAAATTCATCCTTCAAATTTAGTGTATAAATGGAGGGCACTATAGTAATTATGACTATAACACACGCCAAATTACCAAGGCTATTTTTTTTTTTAATTTCGGAAGCGCCAATTAAATAATCACACTTAGATTGCATATATTAAAATCAAAAGTGCAATCTATTACATACGGTTCGAACATCTAGTTTAGTACCAACTTTACAAACAATAAGCATTAGTGTTATTTAAATCCAAACATGATAATAAACGGTTAACATGATTGTCCAAAACAGAGTAAGCATCGCAAAACATTCCAAACCCAACTTCTCGCCAACCCACATACAAAAGATAACCTGCAAGAAGTAATGAGGGGGATTAGCACGAAGCTAAGTGAATAGATCTTTAACTATCAACCTAACTCAGATTAACAATTGTTTACAGTTAATCGTCATAAACAATTAACTTCAAAGAGAATCGGTGGTCCTTGAGGCACCCTACTGCCGCGGTGGCCCCCAACCAACACTTACAACCACTGAAGGCCAATTCAGTGATTTAACCGATGGTTTGGTACTAGTACTACTTCCAACATCATTTCATTGAACAACCCATGTACAAGGCAATGATGTTATCCAGGTAATAGTACCCAAACCCAATCGCAACTGACCTCTGAAAGATTCACATAATCCATAATAATCATGGCAATAAGCTAAGGTAACAATGCACAAGTAAACCATGTTACCCGTTGTAACCAGATTGTTACAACCAACTTAGGCTGAAAGTCAATGATCCACTCACCCTTGTCGATCACCGTCTCCACTCAAAGATCTTATTTTATTGAGTCTTCGGTTTATCTGAGAACACAATCAAAACCCGAGTTAGCATCTTATTCTATAAATCATTATGATTTACTTAAGCACATAATGTCAACTAAGGTACATAATATGTAACACCCCCGTTCCGATAACGAAATGGGAGGTCACATTTATTGCTATATAATAAATGTACTAAAAATTCCTGTAATAATAAATGACAATGTATATTAAATTATAACCTATATAAAAGTTCAACTAGTAAATTAAAAGGTAGTCTCTATGGCAAGTCCAAGTCTTGAAGCTCTCGCACTCATCCCATATTACCCTGAGTACCTGCCGCAGGAAAAAGAAAATGCGGCTGAGCTAATTGCTCAGTGCGCGGATGATAACAGAAGTAAACAGTAAAAATTTTAATATTTTAAAATGAGAATGAAACGAAATAAATAATTTAATTTTCCAAAATTCACCCTTCGAGTAGCACCACCCTTACACCAGAGTAACAAATGAAATAAAGGCTGAAGCAACGAGGGGTTGGGTTATTTTTATACCGAGTACCCTACAAAACAAATATCCAAACTGCACAACACCGGTGCCAAATATCATATCTCACAGTATACCATATCAAATCATATCGCGCAATAACACACTGGTCGCGACTCCAGGTGTACGTATCCCCTAATCGGAAGGTGTGTATGGCACTACACCACACGACCGCTCTACACAAATCATATCATATCATATCATATCATAACATAGCCTAGGATGCATCCATACGCCTCCCAAATAATCAAAAAGCTCTCCCGCGAGCACAAATCAAAAGCTCTCCACGAGCATAATCACACAATCACATATATCAACAAAGGGGAGACGCCGTGGACTAATCCCACCGCCACGGATAGTGCGACGTCATTGGTGCCGCAATGACGCCCCTGTGGTCCTCCACAGGAAGCTGACTCGGTATACCTATCTCCGGTCTACAAAACTCTAGGGTTTCTATGGGCTCACAGTGAACATATAAATCAAACACACACCAGATTACGTCCACCATACATATGGAACCTAAATCAAATGAATCAAAAATAGCTCGCAACAATGAATTTCCCAAGTTTTCTAAAATCATCTTTCACGCAAGTTTTCTCAAAAGTTTCCACAGTTTATCAAATCTCAAATAATATTTTAGCTCAAACAATTTAGCTCAAATGGGGGAATCAGATCACACAAGTATATCAAGATATCAACTGAACCCCAAGGATATCAAAAGAACTCAAGGGTATCAACAAAGCATATCAAGATAACGCTGAAAGAAGAGTACGGACATCCGTACATGGATAAGCGTCTAAGCTCTCAAGATTGAAAACGTACTCCAAAAACCTTCAAAAGTCTACATAATCATAGTTCAACAATTTTAGAGATTTGTTTGACTCGCATGTCCTTGTTCTTGTTGTCCAATTTTCCCAAGTCCCATTTTATTCTTATTAAATTTATTTATTTATAATTCACTTCTCACATATTACTTAATATAATATTAAGTCAAGATTTAATTAAAGTTATACTTCCTAAAGTTGTCATTTACGTACCTCCTAGTGTATTAAATTAATATAAAAATGTGCTGGAGCCTTGTAAATAGATGAAATTGAAGTAAAATAAACACTAACTGTTTCATGGGACAAAACATAATGAAAGCATTCTATTGATGTATTCTGTAATATTATTGATAGTTTAGGGTGCTTAATGAAAATTTTCCAAATATGCTCATAATCTTCGTCTTCCTAATTCATCCGTGACCCTATTCGTTTTTGTTTAATCTAACTTTCTTTAGTCCATTTGATTACATATTTAGATTAAATTAGTATATATAGCATCCATAAGCATTGAACGATTACTTTTAGATCCCGATTCGGCTAATAACCAACGTATTAAAGACTCGATACTTTTCGATAATAACCGGTTTTCCGTAGTGATTTCTAATCCCTACAAACCTTATGTAAACTGCCGAATCAATAGAGAATGATTTGACGATGAATGAAATATAAATAACATAAAGATTGGATTAAAAATTACCTCCGAAACAAAACTCGAGATATAACCGAACTAAACACGTAAAACTTCTCGTTGCCGTTTGGAAACTGACGGCCTTGCTGTCTCTCGATCAATGAATCATCTCCTTTTATTTTATTGTTAGTTTTTTATTTAGGTTTAAGCATAATGTGTATGTATATAAACTGAAAATGGGCCGAATGGGCTGACGACTTGTTCTCTAAGAAACTGGGTTCGAGTTTATCACGTTTGATCGAGTCTTTCAACTAAATGATTTTAAATTCATTAATTAATTGATGTTACATAAAATAAGATAATTATTGTCATCATTTTCCACTCATCTATTTCAAGATAGCTGTTTACATCATATTACTTATTACTTATATATATGTTGGTTATTTTTGTTACTACATAAGTTAATAATTCTTAACATAATCATATATTAATTAATTAACGGGTTATTATAACATATCCCACTAAAAATGATTTCGTCCCCGAAATCAAAGAAACAAAAAAAATTTAACCATATAAGTTACTACATAAGTTAATAATTAACGGGTTATTATAACATATCCCTCTAAAAATGATTTCGTCCCCGAAATCAACAAAATTATAAGTTGATCATATTTAATTCCTTCGGTTATTATAACAAATCCCACCTAAAAGAATGATTTTGTCCCCGAAATCAACGAGTATCAAAATCTAACATTTAGTCAAATATAGGTACAGGTAATGTTCACGAATATATCAAGTTAATCTTTATTTGATTTTATATAAGGTATACTTAATGATTGGTTACAATATATCTTAAGTTCAATATATTATCTATACACCAACGATTAACTAAAAGTATTTAGTCTAATAAAATTTAATTTTTAACTTAAATCTTATCAAAGAATACCTACTAGCAATTATATATATTTTATTTCCAGTTTCGACCATCTTCCATGTAGAATCAATTATCTATAGGTAATATTTAGACCTGTAGTAAAATGTTTCATATATAAACATGACTAAGTTTTAGAAGATGGGTATTGTTCACATCATAATCACGACATCTCAACTTTTTAGTTATAACGGTAATATTTGTAAATAGTTTCATAGTTCAAGGACCAGATATAAATTTCATGTAAACATCTCCACGGATTATTATTATTTTTTTCTATTTATTTATTATTTATTTATTTTTATTAGGAAAATTTGCCAAGAATCCTATCATTTCAAATTGCAGCATACATGACTTTTAATTAAAATTGTTACTCATATTCGTATGGTTATAACTCTTTATTTCTCTACTGATTTAGCTATCATAAGACCCAAAAATTCATTCTAGTCACCATTCATAGTGAATTATGATTTTTTTTTTTTTTTTTTTACTTTACCAGATAGAGTTTTTAAAAGTAACAAACTCTACTTATACGGAACATAGGGTTATTATTATGAGGACAAACTGAAATCAAAGACGGATACAAACAGCCACTCAAACATGAATACTAAGCTTCACGGTAACTTGACCAGGTCTCGATTCCCAAAAGTGATTCCACGAACATGTAGAATTTGCATGATTCTTCTTCACACGAAAGGTCATCACGAATCTTATGGAATGAATATTATAACAATTAAGTGGTGAGTAGGTGTAGCCACGAACACATGAAACACATAATGCACATGATACAATATGCGAGTAACGTCAGGTGATATGAAACCTTTTCAACTCTATTCAAGATGACGAAGTAAAAAGAGCATCTATATTTGAAACAATTAACAATGGATTTCACGGAGTCTGACAATCTTCTTTTCAAAATACTTATTGCTAGCTTATAGGAGAGTACGTTCCACGAATAACTAAGTACGTTGCACGAATAACTAAGCACATTCCACGAAAAAGGAAAAAGTGAACTAATTTCGTAAGACAGTTTAACGCGACCCATATTACATCATTCTTTCTCAATATTTTCGGCAAGTCAGTCACCAAATCCATAGTAATGTTATCCCACATATTAAATTATTATTCACGACACTATTCACCCTCAAGAAATAGTTTCATATTGATCCAATCATGATTATAACACTTCAACATGTGCAACTTATATTTATAATTACGGTGGCCAAGCGTAATTATAAATATACCCCACACATGTGTTCATGTCACTCCCACTATGCATCATAATCCACTAGCTCTTACAAATATAAGTTTAACTAGTAACTTGGAAATTTGACCACCTCTTTCTTTTGTGTGTAGACCTCTAGACGTTCCAGGTCACATAGAATTTTAAGTTGAGTTGCAACGCATGATTTGAAACTATAATTGTAAGTCTATACGTATTGTTTAAGTGCTCAAGTTCTCTAACGTAGTAAGAGTACCCATTTAAATTTTATCCATCAAAACACTAAACATAAATAAACATAATGCGCGTCTATTGAGAAATTTTTAATTGAAATGTTTTCCTCGCTATAATTTATCAGCTAGTTACATTCAACTAATTCTTTTCCTATAAGTTGTCTTAGGAGTTCTTTACCTAAGATGACAATCGTTGACAACTAGCAATGTACACATTATTATTATTATTTTTATCACAAAGTCTAAATTAATTATTCTCTAACCTTTCAAAAATATAATAAAATTTTACTCTGTACTTCCTAATGCAACCGGTGTCTGTTAGTCAAGTTATATGTTTCTTAAGGAAATTTAAATTTGATTGATGCCACTAATCGACCACGAATTAGACGTTACAAGGGAGACTCAGGGTTTTGTACATACATACCTTATGCTTTATATCTAATCTCCAAGTCGATATCCTAATATATCAAGTACATGCTATTAGACATCTAAATCGTGACTTAGTCAAGACCAAATATTTACGATTAAGATATTCCAAGTATACAACCAAATGCATCAAATATTTGAATATCAAAATTTGAATTAATGAATTAAGATCGTTAATTTATATTTTCGATATTCAGATTTGAGAGAACACATTATACTCTTAGGATACAAAATACGAATACCTTTCTTGGTTGACATTTGTAGTTTTACTTCGTTTATCTTATCTCAAAATTAAAATGTGTTACCATACAATCCTCTTTAGCCATGTATATTTATGAATTTGACTCATGTTGATTTCATTCACGACCCATGCTTACTAAAATAATACTAGTGATTCATTCACCGTTTTGTATCCGAATAGTTAGCTCATGTATCTTATGCATGCTCAATTGGTCTATTCATATGGTGTAAAGATAAACAAGAATTGCTAATCATATACTTTTAGGATATTAAGTTATAATATTATTCATTTTCTTTCCTGCTCAGTTGGATTTGGTTTCAAAGGTTCATCAAGTATGTATAACTTAAATACTTCAATGTTATTTGAGATAATTATGTCAAAGTTCTCATTAATTCACTATTTACTTATCTCATTTCATAATTTAATTCGTTTTTTTATAATATATATCCCTAAAAGAATGATTTCGCTCCTTCAATGAGAATATCATTCGCGAATAGATTTTTCGAGTTCTCGTGTATCTTCTTGTCTGGAGTGATTCCACCACAAAACTTTGGAGATCGTCATAAGAAGTAGTTCGCCATTAGTTTAAGAAAGTGAGGCACAAATCAATATCCCACAGATGTTAAAAATTCTACACCAGTAAGACAGTTAGCCGGTTCGATCCAAGTATTATATAATGATGATGATGATGTGACAACCGTCAATTTAGGACTAGAATTTAGTGCCTAATCAAGTTTTAATACATGTAATTAGTTCTGTGTTAGGCTAATTAATGTATCAATTATTATATATATTGTTGAATATATATCTACAGTTATGCGATTTGTTTAAATCGTACAAGTCTCAAATCGAATGAATTTCGATACAATAAATACGGACGTTGGTGACCAATTTTATTAAATAACGCTTTTATGTCAAAAAAATATTATTATTATAATATTTCGTATTCATTCGTATCGTACAATCAGAAAGTTACACAATTTAAAATGTAAAACGCGCAAACGAATTAACTTACCCTTTTTATAATTCAAATATAAAGTGATTAGTAAAATATTTAAATAAAATATAGCGTAATAATTTGTATTTTAAAATGTACCAATTAATATTTAAAATAATTATTTAACGTTTAAACGACGGAGCAAACGAACACCGCACGGAGCGGAAACGCGGGGCGAAAATGGGGGCTTAACCTCCCATCCCCACCCACTTTTCTTTCATTCTCATTTCTATCTCTCTCTCTCCTCCATCTTTTTTCTCTCAACTTTCATCACCACCAAATTCTCACAAAATCACAAAGTAAACACATTAAACGACTTCAAAACACTATACCCCTTTGGAAATAAACGACCACCTCGCGACGATCTACAATCCTACCTTTCCGGAATTTCATTTCGGCGATTTGTAAGTTTCCGACAAAACCCGACATCTCTCGTTTTTACTTACTTTTCATATATTATTGTTTGGATAAGCTTAATATGTCCCTATGAGGGTTGGGTAAAAGAATCAGACCAAACGGAAACCCGAAAACACGTTTTTGGCTCGAAATCCGTCAAACAGGTGATAGTGTCGCATGGATGAACCCAGACATGCGTCACTACTAGCGTCACTCCTCTAGTGCCGCTATACCTCCGATACCGACACTCCTTAAGTGTCGCATAAGCTCAAATGTTGACCTCTGACCGTCACTACCTAAGTGACGCCTATACATACCTAGCGACACTTGTTAAGTGCCGCCATATCCTATTAGCCGACACTACATACCGTCACTAGATAAGTGACGCCCTATATTCCGTACCGACACTTCATAAGTGTCGCCCATAATCCCATTTTGATCTATACCCGTCACTCCACCAGTGACGCCCTACTATTTTACCCGACACTTCGTTAGTGCCGCTATGATACACGTCACTTCTTAAGTGACGCCCAAATGTCCGAAATAATCATTTTATACGACACTCCATAAGTGCCGCCGTTATGCTGAACCCGTCACTCCTGAAGTGACGCATACAATTTCACGCGACACTAGATCAGTGACGCTATACCCTTGAATCTGACACTTCACACGACACTTCCTTAGTGTCGCATGAACACCTATAGTGACGCATAAAACAGCAGATTGTCCAACTATTTTTACACCAAGTGTCGAGATTTTTCAACTTCAAATACTTATTCCATACGACTTTTAGAACATGATGGGACTTATATTTCAAGAGTAACACTTCAAAAACAAGACGATAACAACAACACTTTTATTTCAACAATTCACCAACGGGCCGTACGCGTTTTCAAAACATACTTCAACACTCAAACAAGTCGTTGTAACTTGTGTCAATTCAATCAAACAAGTCGTAGTAACTTGTAACAATACAATCAACCAAATCGGGGAAATTTGGACATTAAGTTAGACAAACAGTTTAAATGGTAGTCTTTCGAGATACCAATACAATTAATAACAATTCAAGTGTCGTGGACACATTCAGGTTTCAAGTCTTTGGACACCAACACACTGCTAATTACTTCAAGTTTATTAAGTTAAACACATCAGGAATCAGGTGAGTTTCATAGCCCCATTTTCACTACTTTTACCAGGGGTGTGATATTACTGCATCATTTTGTTTTACAAGTAGAACGCAAGTGACAAACTTCAAATACTACATGAGTTTCAAGCTAATCAATTTAAAGTCCTCCATAAGCATAGTCTCTAGTATTTTATAGCGTGAATGTTAGTATATGATATCATATGGGATTGACAATCCTCATCCGGGTTAGCACGCACTAATCGGTCAAACGGATGTATTAGCATTTGGGAAGACGAGTGTTGATTAGGCACTCGTAGGAGGCAAATCATGTTAGGTTTCCTTAATTGGGCCTGACAAATCAGTTAAGCTCAGACTATGTGCTCATGGACAGTATAACTTTTATTTTGCTTAAGTGCATTTTAAATTCATTATAAATCTTGCGGTTCTGACAATTATACATTGACATACAAACCTGTGAGCTCACCAGCGTTTTCGCTGACCCATTTTAGTATATATCACAGGTACCCAGCAGTAGGTTGACTGCACAAGCAGGGATTTCTAGCTCGAGTCAGCATACATACAATTAGAGATTGGACTGCATTATTATATTTTGTAAAAGTAATTATGCCATGTAATCTCTCAATTTCAGGAACCGAGCTAGTGCAATATTATTTTTGATGTAAACGTTAACTTTATTAATACAAGTTTAAAACGACGCATATAGTGGTCGTTCATTATTATCTTTGTGCTTTGTATATTGATTAGTGGCACCCAAATCAAGCTTCCGCAAATCATTAAATTTGGGGGTGTCACAGATTGGTATCAGAGCCTAAGGTTATAGTGAACTAGGTTGCATTTAGTGGGCCTAGACTATGACCGTTAGGCAGTATTCCTTATTAGTTATGACTAGTTCAGAGATTACATCATACGACTTTAATTTAACATAGCCTGATCAACTATGTACAATTAAAGAAAGATGATGTGAAATCTGAAAGAGTTATGTTGAACAGGAATGCATTAGTTGACTCTGACCTCGAGAGAAACGGGACTCAAAACACGTCTGTGCTAGACACTCAATAGGTTGTTATGTGATATACATATATACATGAATAGACCTCATTACAACTTTAGGCTATATTATATTATATGAATATAGGCCTCTTTCTTTCAAACGTTTTGTCTCGAAATGACAAACACACCACTAGTTCATCATACTCGGACTAGTATCTTATTTCATTTCCTTGTTCTTTCTTACTCAGCATCATGCCTCCACGTCGTCAAATTACCCTTAGCGAAGCTGAGATCGCGGGAATAATTGCCCGCAGTGTGACTGAAGCCTTGGCTACCCGAACACCACCTGGTAGTGAGGACACCGCAACCAATACTCCACCACCCAAACCCTGCTCCTATAAGGATTTCCTTAGCTGTAAACCACTATACTTCAAGGGCACGGAAGGTGCCATTGGTTTGATCCGTTGGATTGAGCACATGGAATCTGTTTTCAGTCTCTGCGACTGCACTGAGAACAACAAGGTCAAATTCGCTGTTTACACCTTTCAGGAAGGTGCATCCACGTGGTGGAAAACCCACGCAAACTCTGTAGGCCTTGAGGTTGCAAACCGACTTCCTTGGGCCGAACTGAAGAAGAAGCTGACAGAAAAGTACTGTCCTGAAGAAGAATTGCATAGGCTGGAAGAAGAATTCTGGCATCTGGAAGTGCAGGGAAATGATGTCGCTGATTATACCACCAAGTTTCAGCAGTTTGCCTTATTATGCCCGGGTTTGGTCGAACCAGAAAGAAAGGGCATTAAGAAATACATTCGTGGACTCCCCGAGAACATCCAGGGAAACGTCGCCTCATCCAAACCAACCACTACTGAGAGTGCCATTCGATTGGCCCACGAACTCATGGCCCTAGTTGTCAGCCGTGAGACCTCCAACACCTCATCCTCCAACAAACGCAAATCCACTGAACACCACCACAACTCAAGCAAGAAAAACAACGCCATCCAAGTCTACACCTCCAACTCTGAAACCACCCACAGCTACACCGGGGGCAGACCTTATTGTCCCAAGTGTAACTACCATCATTTTGGTCAGTGCGGTACTCCTTGCAACAACTGCAGGAGGCAAGGGCATTTGACTAAGGACTGCAGAGCCCCCAAATCCAACAACAACCTCTCTGACAGAAATACCCGACAACCTAAGTCCTGCTATGAATGTGGAAACCCAGGACACTTCAGGGATTCTTGTCCAAAATTGAAGAATAAGGGCAACAACAACAACAACAACTCCCGCAACAACAACAACGCCAAAAGTACCGCTTTCGTGATCAACTCAGGGGACGCCCGTCTGGACCCGAATGTGGTCACGGGTATGTTCCTCCTCAACAATTTAACTGCTTCCATTCTGTTTGATACTGGTGCCGATAGGAGTTTTATTTCCGATGAATTTTGCCCTCTACTTGACATTACACCTGTTGCTTTAGACGTTAAGTACACCGTAGAGCTAGCAAATGGCAAGCTGATAGAAACCGATAGTGTGATACCTAATTGCACTTTAAATCTAGCCGACGAAACCTTCCCCATAGATCTTATGCCTATTGAGATAGGAAGTTTCGATGTCATCGTAGGCATGGACTGGTTATCCAAACATCGCGCCGAAATCATCTGCTATGACAAAATTGTTCGCATACCTCTCACTGTCGGTAGAACCCTAGTCATACAGGGGGAGACCGGAGGGACGAGGCTCAACCTCATATCTTGTTTAAAAACCCGAAAATTTCTGAGAAAGGGTTATCCTGCAATCCTCGCGCACATCATGGAGAAAAAGTCGGAGGAGAAGCGACTTGAGGATGTTCCAATTGTTCGAGACTTTCCAGAAGTCTTTCCTGAAGAACTACCTGGTCTACCACCACCAAGACAGGTTGAGTTCTCAATCGATCTTGTACCAGGTGCTGCGCCTGTGGCCCGAGCACCATACCGTTTAGCTCCATCCGAACTTCAGGAGTTGTCCACCCAGTTACAGGAACTCCTGGAACGAGGGTTTATCAGGCCGAGTTCTTCACCTTGGGGAGCTCCGGTCCTATTCGTTAAGAAGAAAGATGGTTCCTTTCGAATGTGTATCGACTATCGAGAGTTGAACAAGTTAACTGTCAAGAACCGGTATCCACTCCCTCGAATCGATGACCTGTTCGACCAACTTCAAGGGTCGAGTTGTTATTCAAAGATTGATCTCCGATCCGGTTATCACCAATTGCGTGTCCGCGATGCCGATATTCCAAAAACCGCTTTCAGAACCCGTTACGGGCATTACGAATTCCAAGTGATGCCATTCGGCCTAACCAATGCACCGGCTGTATTCATGGACCTTATGAATCGGGTGTGTAAACCTTACCTTGATAAGTTTGTCATTGTCTTCATTGATGACATCCTCATATACTCACGAAGCAAAGAAGAGCATGCGCAACACCTCAAAACCATCCTTGAACTACTTAAACACGAGGAGCTCTATGCCAAGTTCTCTAAGTGTGAGTTCTGGATTAAAACCGTTCAATTCCTTGGTCACGTGATTGACAGTCAGGGGATTCACGTTGACCCATCAAAAATCGAAGCAATCAAAGATTGGCAATCGCCAACCACTCCGACGGAGGTACGACAGTTTTTAGGACTGGCCGGATACTATCGACGATTCATTGAAAATTTCTCCAAGATAGCCATACCACTCACGACTCTGACCCAGAAAGACAAAAAGTTTGACTGGACTGAGAAACAAGAGTCGGCATTCCAACTCTTAAAACAAAAGCTTTGCAGTGCTCCTATTCTATCATTACCCGAAGGCACCGATGACTTCGTGGTATACTGCGATGCTTCTCATCAAGGTCTCGGTTGTGTACTCATGCAACGAGACAAAGTCATAGCTTATGCTTCCCGACAGCTCAAGATTCATGAAAAGAATTACACCACCCACGACCTCGAGCTAGGAGCTGTCGTTTTTGCCCTCAAGATCTGGAGACATTACCTTTATGGTACCAGATGTACAATCTTTACCGACCACAAAAGCCTTCAACACATATTCGATCAGAAGGATCTCAACATGAGGCAACGTCGATGGGTAGAGTTGCTTACTGATTACGACTGCGAACTCAAATATCATCCAGGCAAAGCAAATGTTGTTGCTGATGCCCTCAGTCGAAAAGAGCGAGTGAAACCACTTCGGGTTCGAGCCCTCAGTATGACCATTCACAACAATTTAAACATTCAAATCCTCACTGCTCAACTCGAAGCCTTAAAACCCGAAAATGTCAAAGATGAAGCCTTGCGGGGCATGGATAAACAATTCGAAATCAAATCTAACGGGATTAGGTATTTCTCAAACCGAATCTGGTTGCCTAAATTTGGGAACCTACGAGACTTGGTGATGGATGAAGCTCACAAGTCAAAATATTCTATCCATCCGGGAGCCGATAAAATGTACCACGGTATCAAGGACTTCTACTGGTGGCCAAACATGAAAGCCGAAATCGCCACCTATGTCAGCAAGTGCCTTACTTGCTCCAAAGTCAAAATCGAATACCAAAAACCTTCTGGTTTACTTCAACAACCCAGTCTTCCTGAATGGAAATGGGAACAAATTTCCATGGACTTCATAACCAAACTACCCAGATCCTCGAACGGTTGCGATTCTATTTGGGTGATCGTGGATCGTCTCACCAAATCTGCTCACTTCCTGGCAATCAAGGAATCCGACAAAATGGAACGCCTCACCAACATTTATCTAAAGGAAATCGTGACCAAACACGGTGTTCCAATTTCAATTATCTCCGATAGAGATAGTCGTTTCACTTCACAATTTTGGCAATCACTTCAAAAATCTCTGGGTACTCGACTTGATATGAGTACCGCATACCATCCTCAAACAGACGGCCAAAGTGAACGAACCATTCAAACACTTGAAGACATGCTACGGTCCTGCGTAGTAGACTTCGGTGTAAACTAGGAAAAACACCTACCATTGTGCGAGTTCTCGTACAACAACAGTTACCATACCAGCATCAAAGCTGCACCTTTCGAGGCATTGTACGGTCGTAAGTGCCGGTCACCTATCTGTTGGACCGAAGTTGGGGATAGCCAACTCACAGGTCCAGAAATCATTCACGAGACGACCGAGAGAATCGTTGAAATTCAGAACAAGCTCAAAGCCGCGCGTGATCGTCAGAAAAGTTATGCTGACGTGAGACGCAAGCCACTCGAGTTCCAGGTTGGGGATCGAGTTCTACTCAAAGTATCGCCTTGGAAAGGCGTAATCCGATTTGGCAAACGAGGGAAGTTAAATCCCAGATACATTGGACCATTCGAGATCCTCGAAAGGATTGGTCCAGTGGCTTATCGATTGCAGCTGCCATCTGAACTCAGCAGCGTGCATCCCACATTTCATGTTTCAAATCTGAAGAAGTGTCTGTCTGATGAGACACTTATCATTCCACTCGATGAAATTCGAGTTGACGAGAAACTTCACTTTGTTGAGGAACCCGCCGAAATCATGGATCGTGAGGTCAAACAACTTAAACAAAGTCGTATTCCCATTGTCAAGGTTAGGTGGAATTCGCGGCGCGGTCCGGAATTCACCTGGGAACGGGAAGACCAAATGCGACTCAAGTATCCTCAACTCTTCATTGATTCAACGTCAAACACAACTTCAACTTAAATTTCGGGACGAAATTCTTCTAACAGGGGGAGAATGTGACAACCGTCAATTTAGGACTAGAATTTAGTGCCTAATCAAGTTTTAATACATGTAATTAGTTCTGTGTTAGGCTAATTAATGTATCAATTATTATATATATTGTTGAATATATATCTACAGTTATGCGATTTGTTTAAATCGTACAAGTCTCAAATCGAATGAATTTCGATACAATAAATACGGACGTTGGTGACCAATTTTATTAAATAACGCTTTTATGTCAAAAAAATATTATTATTATAATATTTCGTATTCATTCGTATCGTACAATCAGAAAGTTACACAATTTAAAATGTAAAACGCGCAAACGAATTAACTTACCCTTTTTATAATTCAAATATAAAGTGATTAGTAAAATATTTAAATAAAATATAGCGTAATAATTTGTATTTTAAAATGTACCAATTAATATTTAAAATAATTATTTAACGTTTAAACGACGGAGCAAACGAACACCGCACGGAGCGGAAACGCGGGGCGAAAATGGGGGCTTAACCTCCCATCCCCACCCACTTTTCTTTCATTCTCATTTCTATCTCTCTCTCTCCTCCATCTTTTTTCTCTCAACTTTCATCACCACCAAATTCTCACAAAATCACAAAGTAAACACATTAAACGACTTCAAAACACTATACCCCTTTGGAAATAAACGACCACCTCGCGACGATCTACAATCCTACCTTTCCGGAATTTCATTTCGGCGATTTGTAAGTTTCCGACAAAACCCGACATCTCTCGTTTTTACTTACTTTTCATATATTATTGTTTGGATAAGCTTAATATGTCCCTATGAGGGTTGGGTAAAAGAATCAGACCAAACGGAAACCCGAAAACACGTTTTTGGCTCGAAATCCGTCAAACAGGTGATAGTGTCGCATGGATGAACCCAGACATGCGTCACTACTAGCGTCACTCCTCTAGTGCCGCTATACCTCCGATACCGACACTCCTTAAGTGTCGCATAAGCTCAAATGTTGACCTCTGACCGTCACTACCTAAGTGACGCCTATACATACCTAGCGACACTTGTTAAGTGCCGCCATATCCTATTAGCCGACACTACATACCGTCACTAGATAAGTGACGCCCTATATTCCGTACCGACACTTCATAAGTGTCGCCCATAATCCCATTTTGATCTATACCCGTCACTCCACCAGTGACGCCCTACTATTTTACCCGACACTTCGTTAGTGCCGCTATGATACACGTCACTTCTTAAGTGACGCCCAAATGTCCGAAATAATCATTTTATACGACACTCCATAAGTGCCGCCGTTATGCTGAACCCGTCACTCCTGAAGTGACGCATACAATTTCACGCGACACTAGATCAGTGACGCTATACCCTTGAATCTGACACTTCACACGACACTTCCTTAGTGTCGCATGAACACCTATAGTGACGCATAAAACAGCAGATTGTCCAACTATTTTTACACCAAGTGTCGAGATTTTTCAACTTCAAATACTTATTCCATACGACTTTTAGAACATGATGGGACTTATATTTCAAGAGTAACACTTCAAAAACAAGACGATAACAACAACACTTTTATTTCAACAATTCACCAACGGGCCGTACGCGTTTTCAAAACATACTTCAACACTCAAACAAGTCGTTGTAACTTGTGTCAATTCAATCAAACAAGTCGTAGTAACTTGTAACAATACAATCAACCAAATCGGGGAAATTTGGACATTAAGTTAGACAAACAGTTTAAATGGTAGTCTTTCGAGATACCAATACAATTAATAACAATTCAAGTGTCGTGGACACATTCAGGTTTCAAGTCTTTGGACACCAACACACTGCTAATTACTTCAAGTTTATTAAGTTAAACACATCAGGAATCAGGTGAGTTTCATAGCCCCATTTTCACTACTTTTACCAGGGGTGTGATATTACTGCATCATTTTGTTTTACAAGTAGAACGCAAGTGACAAACTTCAAATACTACATGAGTTTCAAGCTAATCAATTTAAAGTCCTCCATAAGCATAGTCTCTAGTATTTTATAGCGTGAATGTTAGTATATGATATCATATGGGATTGACAATCCTCATCCGGGTTAGCACGCACTAATCGGTCAAACGGATGTATTAGCATTTGGGAAGACGAGTGTTGATTAGGCACTCGTAGGAGGCAAATCATGTTAGGTTTCCTTAATTGGGCCTGACAAATCAGTTAAGCTCAGACTATGTGCTCATGGACAGTATAACTTTTATTTTGCTTAAGTGCATTTTAAATTCATTATAAATCTTGCGGTTCTGACAATTATACATTGACATACAAACCTGTGAGCTCACCAGCGTTTTCGCTGACCCATTTTAGTATATATCACAGGTACCCAGCAGTAGGTTGACTGCACAAGCAGGGATTTCTAGCTCGAGTCAGCATACATACAATTAGAGATTGGACTGCATTATTATATTTTGTAAAAGTAATTATGCCATGTAATCTCTCAATTTCAGGAACCGAGCTAGTGCAATATTATTTTTGATGTAAACGTTAACTTTATTAATACAAGTTTAAAACGACGCATATAGTGGTCGTTCATTATTATCTTTGTGCTTTGTATATTGATTAGTGGCACCCAAATCAAGCTTCCGCAAATCATTAAATTTGGGGGTGTCACAGATGATGATGATGATGATGATGATGATGATGATGATGATGATGATGATGATGATGATGATGATGCGTCACCATAAGAAGTAGATAAGCCAGAAGAATGTCATCTCTAATCGATATGGAACACTCACAATACACATGCACAATTGTCGCGAATTTACCACCGGGATAGCAATAGATGTAAATTAACTCCTTATAGAACACGTATAGACAATTATTGGAATCAAATGAAACACGGTGGAGTACAAGATAAAGGAAGCAGAATCCTATCCCATGTTCTAATCCTATTCCGTGATCTACCCAAAACTCACAGGTCAAACCTAAAGGCAAACTACAAGAAGGAACCAAAGCTCTGATACCATAAGTTGTAACACCCCCGTTCCGATAACGAAATGGGAGGTCACATTTATTGCTATATAATAAATGTACTAAAAATTCCTGTAATAATAAATGACAATGTATATTAAATTATAACCTATATAAAAGTTCAACTAGTAAATTAAAAGGTAGTCTCTATGGCAAGTCCAAGTCTTGAAGCTCTCGCACTCATCCCATATTACCCTGAGTACCTGCCGCAGGAAAAAGAAAATGCGGCTGAGCTAATTGCTCAGTGCGCGGATGATAACAGAAGTAAACAGTAAAAATTTTAATATGTTAAAATGAGAATGAAACGAAATAAATAATTTAATTTTCCAAAATTCACCCTTCGAGTAACACCACCCTTACACCAGAGTAACAAATGAAATAAAGGCTGAAGCAACGAGGGGTTGGGTTATTTTTATACCGAGTACCCTACAAAACAAATATCCAAACTGCACAACACCGGTGCCAAATATCATATCTCACAGTATACCATATCAAATCATATCGCGCAATAACACACTGGTCGCGACTCCAGGTGTACGTATCCCCTAATCGGAAGGTGTGTATGGCACTACACCACACGACCGCTCTACACAAATCATATCATATCATATCATATCATAACATAGCCTAGGATGCATCCATACGCCTCCCAAATAATCAAAAAGCTCTCCCGCGAGCACAAATCAAAAGCTCTCCACGAGCATAATCACACAATCACATATATCAACAAAGGGGAGACGCCGTGGACTAATCCCACCGCCACGGATAGTGCGACGTCATTGGTGCCGCAATGACGCCCCTGTGGTCCTCCACAGGAAGCTGACTCGGTATACCTATCTCCGGTCTACAAAACTCTAGGGTTTCTATGGGCTCACAGTGAACATATAAATCAAACACACACCAGATTACGTCCACCATACATATGGAACCTAAATCAAATGAATCAAAAATAGCTCGCAACAATGAATTTCCCAAGTTTTCTAAAATCATCTTTCACGCAAGTTTTCTCAAAAGTTTCCACAGTTTATCAAATCTCAAATAATATTTTAGCTCAAACAATTTAGCTCAAATGGGGGAATCAGATCACACAAGTATATCAAGATATCAACTGAACCCCAAGGATATCAAAAGAACTCAAGGGTATCAACAAAGCATATCAAGATAACGCTGAAAGAAGAGTACGGACATCCGTACCTGGATAAGCGTCTAAGCTCTCAAGATTGAAAACGTACTCCAAAAACCTTCAAAAGTCTACATAATCATAGTTCAACAATTTTAGAGATTTGTTTGACTCGCATGTCCTTGTTCTTGTTGTCCAATTTTCCCAAGTCCCATTTTATTCTTATTAAATTTATTTATTTATAATTCACTTCTCACATATTACTTAATATAATATTAAGTCAAGATTTAATTAAAGTTATACTTCCTAAAGTTGTCATTTACGTACCTCCTAGTGTATTAAATTAATATAAAAATGTGCTGGAGCCTTGTAAATAGATGAAATTGAAGTAAAATAAACACTAACTGTTTCATGGGACAAAACATAATGAAAGCATTCTATTGATGTATTCTGTAATATTATTGATAGTTTAGGGTGCTTAATGAAAATTTTCCAAATATGCTCATAATCTTCGTCTTCCTAATTCATCCGTGACCCTATTCATTTTTGTTTAATCTAACTTTCTTTAGTCCATTTGATTACATATTTAGATTAAATTAGTATATATAGCATCCATAAGCATTGAACGATTACTTTTAGATCCCGATTCGGCTAATAACCAACGTATTAAAGACTCGATACTTTTCGATAATAACCGGTTTTCCGTAGTGATTTCTAATCCCTACAAACCTTATGTAAACTGCCGAATCAATAGAGAATGATTTGACGATGAATGAAATATAAATAACATAAAGATTGGATTAAAAATTACCTCCGAAACAAAACTCGAGATATAACCGAACTAAACACGTAAAACTTCTCGTTGCCGTTTGGAAACTGACGGCCTTGCTGTCTCTCGATCAATGAATCATCTCCTTTTATTTTATTGTTAGTTTTTTATTTAGGTTTAAGCATAATGTGTATGTATATAAACTGAAAATGGGCCGAATGGGCTGACGACTTGTTCTCTAAGAAACTGGGTTCGAGTTTATCACGTTTGATCGAGTCTTTCAACTAAATGATTTTAAATTCATTAATTAATTGATGTTACATAAAATAAGATAATTATTGTCATCATTTTCCACTCATCTATTTCAAGATAGCTGTTTACATCATATTACTTATTACTTATATATATGTTGGTTATTTTTGTTACTACATAAGTTAATAATTCTTAACATAATCATATATTAATTAATTAACGGGTTATTATAACATATCCCACTAAAAATGATTTCGTCCCCGAAATCAAAGAAACAAAAAAAATTTAACCATATAAGTTACTACATAAGTTAATAATTAACGGGTTATTATATAATATACACTTAATATAATATAATTGTCATAAGGGTACACATAACAAGTCATCAAATTTATCATTTTAGAACAGGCAAACGCGATCCGAGTTAAGGTGACCTGGATCGCGTTTCTCAGTTCAAACTCTTCTGTAACCATTTTACACTTGGAAACGCGATCCGGGTTAAGTGCGGGATCGCGTTCCAAAGAACAAATCAAAGTGACCCAAAATTATACTGACTAACGCGATCCTGGCAATTGGGGTTGGATCGCGTTTCAAGGAACAAAACGTACTGAGATCAAATTACACATAGCAACGCGATCCTGGCAGGGTGCTGGATCGCGTTCCCCTGTTTTACGGCAGAGGTTCAGACCTGCAACTATTTTCAGCTCGAATCCAAATCTCATTTTCACACAATTTAGACACAATACACGAATTTTCTCAGCAATTGACCTCAAATATCATTTATAAACATAGTTCAATAATAATGAACATCATCTAACCTCAAATTACCTACATGCATCATGTATTCACCCTAATTTAACCAAAACCCTTTTTCATACATTGAAATCTTAGAGATTTACATTCAAGACCAAAAACAAGATGATGATGATGAAAAGAGTTAAGTAATTTCAGTAACATATAACATTCTAACATCAAATTCAACACATACATTACACATTTAACCTAATTTCTTCAAACTCGTGTATATTCATGACCATGGAGAAAATACACTTACAATGGAGTTGGTAACAAGAAGGTGATGATGATAATCAGATGTAGAATCACAATCACAACTTCAATTTGTTAATTTGATTGCTCTTGATTTCTAAGTGTAAATGTGTGTGTGTGTTCTTGGGATATAAGAGTTTAAATCAAAATCAGTGAAGTATGGAAATGAAGGTCGACATTTCCTATTTTGTTCAAGTATAAAGCAGTGTAATATTATACCCCTTCTAAATCTATTGTCTGAAACCTAAAAACCATTTGCGAGAAAATAGGTTTTTATTATACCGTCAACTAAATTAATTTAAAACGAGTAATAATTTATTAATCACAATAAGTCATTTGACCAATTGACCTATTAATTTCAATTATCCAATTAATAACAAGTATTTCTAAATACTATTAAATAACAATTAAAATAGAGAAAATACCGTATTTCTACTAGGCCCAAATCGAGGATGTTACAATGACAACTAAAAGATCTGCTAGAAATTTAAATGCTTCATCTATCAACGTTTGAAAATGGGCCTTTTTTATTTGAATCAAAAGCTCTAACTCATCCAACCAAACAAAGCTTTTAAATTACAGGAGATTTAAAAGAAGAAAAAAAAACTTAAAGCTCCAAAAAACTTGTAAAAGCTCCTCGCCAAACATGCCTTTAGAGTTTAGAAGTAATAAATCTTCCTCAAAGTGTACTTCATATTTGTAAAAATTGTTATAGCATAGTATAAAGTAGTTAATATACAAATAGATTACTACTTTGTAAAAATGTTCAACTAAGTTATTGGACTATAAATTTGTCCGATTGAATTACCGAACTTAATAGATCATTGTGTATAAGTCACTTAACCTATAAATATTAACACCATATAAGTTTACTTAACTTATGAATTAAATTAAGTTAATTGAATTAGAAGTATTACACTGTATAAAAGTCTAATTTAGATATGAAAATAGTTTAGTAATTCAATTGAATAATTATTAATATTTTACTAGCTTACTTGAACATTTTCGCAAAGTAGAATAACATATTTGTTTATTTACCTATTAGTATAAAGTATATTATATTTAAATCATCACCATTCATTACTTTTAAAAATATTATCGAATTTAAAATATATTTTAATAAAAAAATCAAGAGGAAAGTAACGGTAAAGAAAAAGAAAAAAAGGTAAATTTTACTCATAATACTCATTAATGAATATTATTATTCAATAATAACTTCTCTTTTTTCTACAACAATTATACTTCGGTTTTTTATCATTATATATGTTAGTCATATAACATAAATAATTAAGTTTCTATTAAAGATAAGTAAAACGTGAATGATATAAGATACACAATCATCAAACTATATAACATTACTTTTAGATCATTGGGGTGATTTTTAATGGGAGGATTATCCGCTAATAGAGTTTTTAAGTTTAGATCATTAGGGTGATTTTCATATATTAATTTTTAGTAAATTGTACCATTTTTCTTCTTTTATATTCATTCATGTATGTATCCCATCATTATTATTTCCACATAACTCAAACATACTTCACATAAAATGAAAATATATTAAAAAAATCACCTATTAAGGATGAAAGTTCATACAAGCGGACTATTATAAATATTATTTGTTTATTATTATTATTATAAGTTCGATAACGTGATATAAATCAAGATGTTACAAGTTGTTATCAAAAGATGCAATTTGGAGAATTAAGACAAACGACTTCGCCTTAAACAAATTCTCAAGGGTATGGTTAAAGTTATGTAAATGGAAAAACAAAAAATTTAACTTTAAATAACATATAGACGATGGGATGTCTATATGTGCACTCGAAAAGGTATTACAATTTTAATATTAGGCTAATCCTTAAGTTGTATCATAAGATATGTGACTTGTCTCAAAGTTATTATCAATTTAGAATGTTAGAAATTTGAGTTTGTGATGAACATGATGATATACAAGTAATCGGGTAACTATTTTTGAATCATGGGATATTAATTTTTAAAAATAAACATTAATTTTGACTCTTAATTGGTTGATGATCATGATATTCATTTTAGGATGATTAAAGAGATTAACTCTAGGTTTTAGGCATTAAAGAAAAACCATGGAATGGTTTGTAAGTTCAAAATTGTGTTTGTATTACATACACACACAGCCCACAAATTTAGAAGTTAATTATAGTTAAAATACTTTAAAACATCCGTTAAGTACTTTAAAGCGGATATATGACAGTTGGTAACATGACACTAGACGATGGTCAACCCTGATGATTACGTGAATTGCTTAGGCTTAAGACCTCAAAAGCTAACCAAGCTTTGTAGGCTTATGTTGCATTATCAACGTCAACAACTATCACACCATGACTAACTCATTTTGTACTACATTAGTCATTTTCAATATTATTTTGGAGCTCTGCCCATAAACATGTAAGCACTGCCACTTAACTTCGACAAACGGGAGCGCCAATAGGGCCATTCAATAGAAGTCTACCACGGGCACTAACTTCGACAAACAGGAGCACCAATAGGGACATTCAATAGAAGCCTACCACGGGCACTATCATATGATCGATAAGGGCATAAATTTACATAACTTAAATTTTATAGTCCCACAATACAATAACTTAGCTTGTTATTAATTTTAAAGTTATGCCAACTAATTGACAAATTACACTTTAGCAAACAATAAAAGAAAATAACTTTTCGATATAATAATAAAGTAAGCTCGCATAGAAAATGATAAGGAAAAACATTAGCAATATATAGTGGTTTAAAACCACTTAAGTAACCACGTAACTTCCATTTACGCTTTCATTCTAGTTAAGTTGTAACACTTTAAAGTTGAAAGACATTAAATGTTAACTTTAGTTGATGATGAAATCTATTAATAGTAGAGAACTTAAGACTCATTATTAAATGATCTAATATTACCAATGTAGTACGAGTTGTTATAAGCTTCTAATTAAAACTTCTTATGTCCTCGTCAAACCTACACACACATAAATATAACTTATAAAGATGTCCGAGTTTGCCACCCATCACACCTCAGAGGATACCGCGCTATACTTTTTGTAATAGCTCAAATATTAAAATCATCATTTCAACCAATAATTTGGACTTCAACTTAATAACAATGGTAAAAAGTTAGGGTTGCACATAACTTAGGTCTCATTTAGTTTGCAACATGTTTTTGAATAAACTGAAATTTGTCAAAGTAATTGAAATACGAAGAAATTGAAATTCGAGATAATAATAATATGAATGAAATATGATTAATGATAATAACTCTACTAAAAAACACTAAAACATTTTACTATAATATTATAAAATAATAATAATAAACTGTTTTACCATGTGTGAAAATTTAAATTTTGTTAATGCAATGGGTCGGTCTTGTAGTTGTGCAGATAGTTTTTTTTTTTTTTTTTTTTTTTGAACAAGGTTGTACACATAGTTGACTTTTTGATAGAATATATAAAGTTCAGGGCTCAACTTTTGAGAGGAGCCTATATTTACGGTCCAATGTATTGTATATGCATGTATGCTAGTCAACCCATAAAATAAATTTGAGCCAAACTTTATACCATTGAAACCAGTTTAGATATCAAATATTTTAAACCCTCCTTGTAAAGCATTTAGTTATTAGACTTAGTGTTTACAAAATGGAAGATCTGAAATTACTTTTATACCCCTCTCACTAATTAGTAATTACATATATATAGTAACTAATAAAACTAAATCTATTTATACCAATTTACTTCCTTTACCTTATACACTACACACTCAAATTCATATCATATCTATATTTAACTTTATATTAATTAATATTTATATTTATATTAATATATATTATAGAAATCCAATCATTTAACTAAACTTGATTAATCACAATTTTATTTATAATATTATAATATATATTTTAAAGTGTTTTAACATATAATCTAATTTTTTGTCTTTCTTTCATCATTATTATTTATAAGTATTAAATGATATTGATACAAAAGCAAAGATACAAAATTAACATAAGGTAACAATGTAAATTAATATAACCATCATCGCTATACCGTTTATCATTATTTTATTTTTACCCCTACATATATAGCGCGGGTTTCGGACTAGTATCATTTGATAGAGTTCATAATACCAAAGAGTAGTGAGTCATGAGATCAGTTTTTGAATGTCATTATTTTTCTAAAAGAGTAACATCTCAGTTGCAAATCATCAAAGTGATATCGATGTTGCCATCAATATTCCGTTACATGTATGTATTCTTATACCTTCGTTTATTGAGTTTTTTTGTTTATTTTTTTTTTCATTTTTAAGTTTAATCTATAAATTCAAATATTAGAATTTTATTATTTGACATGATATAAATAATGAATTCATAAGTTATTTGCTGTGGACTTTAAATGAGCTGATTATTGAAGTTGATCGATAACTTTGCTTTCAAAAATTTTAAAATTGTCACATTATTTATTTAGTATATTTTGATGGATTTAATTATGAGATGAAACTTTGTTACACTTGTTTTGATATATTCGTGCTTATAACAAATTTGTAGTAATATTAAACTTTTTATTACATACTACGGAGTATATATTTAAGATTCGCGTTTAAATGGCCCAGTTTTGTTTCATCGCACCGGGCCACCAAACTTTCGGGGCCGGGCATGATAATGTTTAAAGTTAAATAAACAAAATGTATTTTGTAGAATTTATCTATGAGCGCTACGTACTGTTTTATTACTTGTGTGAGCAATTAAATTTCAAATTATGTATCAATGTCCAAAACACACAACATATAAAGCATAAAATACAAGCTCCGAGAAAGTTAGATCAATATTTTGAAACAGTTATACTCTATGTTTTACCAATTGTACATTGCACACTTTCAAACAAAATTTGGAAATATGTTGCGCGCTTTAAGTAATGAAGGTATGTTGCATTAGTACATTTTGAGAAATACGATATGTCTTAATGACTTTAATTACGATTTCAAACAAGTCGAGCTTGAGTTAAGCCGAGTCGAGCGTTTGTCAAGCTTGAGCTCAAAAATTGAGTTCGAAATATATATCTAGTAGAGATCGAGCTTTTAAGAGCTCAGCTCGAACAATTATCGAGCCTTATTTAGTTATTATGTATATATCTATATCAACGTGGAATATATGATATATAGTTTTTTGAGAAAAGTTCAAGGAAGTACAAGAATGTTTGAAAATATGGAAGAACCAATAAGAATATTCCATATGTACAAAGAGAATGCTCCACATGTACAAAACCCATTTACCCCCAACATCAATTATCTCACAAACGGCAAATCGAAAAATTATGAAACTTGCACCATAAAATTCAGCGTTTTCTCCTCTTCGATTTGCCGTCCCTCAAGGCATACTTTCGACGATTTTTTTTCTTCATTTTTTTGGTGGATTTTATAAATTATTAACACATGTGTTAGTGCTTGGCTGTATATTTAATTTAGGGTTTAGTAGGATTTAGGGTTTAGAAGGGTTTAGAGTTTAGTAGGTTTTGGGGTTTAAAAGGGTGTAGGGTTTAGTAACATTTAGGGTTTAGAGTTTTGTAAAGCGTTTAGGGTTTAGGGGAATAGGGTTTTGGCAAAAACCCTAAACCATAAACCCCAAACCCTATAACCTAAACCCCAAACCCTAAACGCAACACTTTAACACATGTGTTAGTAAAATGTGAAACCCACCAAAAAAGAAGAAAACAAAACTCGTCGAAAGTATGCCTTGAGGGACGGCAAATCGAAGAGGAGAAAACGTTGAATTTTATGGTACAATTTTCATAAATTTTCGATTTGTCGTTTGTGAGATAATTGATGTTAGGGGTATATGGGTTTTGTACATGTGGATCATTCTCTTTGTACACATAACACAATATCATTAATAATTCTATTCTTTAGAAAATTATTGTACTCGATCTCATCTTATAGTTTTTTTTATTATTGTCAGATTCTAATATAGTGAAATACTATTTAACAAATGCTACAACTCGTTTTCATTCTTTATGTACATGGAAAGATTTAAATGTGAATCACATATAAGTTAAGAAATTGTTAAGAGCTATTAAATTACATATTTGTTTATATGCGATTAACTTTATTTATCTATCTTATCTAATAAAGGGGGGTTTCGCTGATGTCATGAAGCTGATTTGTCAAGTCATGAGATAGGTTTCATGCTGATGTGTCAAGCTGTGGTTAAAAGGCTGATGTCATAAATTTAAAATATAATTATGTTGATGTATATTATTCATTTATTTTAATAAACATTTTACAAAAAAAAAAAAAAAAAATTATAGGAGTCTGTTGGTTTTTTCCCAAGCCCGCCCAGCCCATTTTCCTGGGTACTTTAAAACTTTTTGTACATGCTTTAATTTCATTGATTGTTTGCCTGCAAAGAGTATCACGCTTTCCTCTCCAATTGGTTTGAAGATATCAATGCCACCGCCCAAAATTTAAACATGTTTGGTTTTTCTATCTATCATCTATCTCTTTCATCTTCAACTTCTTCATTTCTTTCATTCTTTTCAAGTTCAATAAAACATTTAACACCACCAAACTTCAAAATCCCTAAAATTGCAACAAAAATTAGTGATTCAAATCACATTTTTAGAATACTAGGGTTAGGGTTTATCAATTAGGGCAAAACCAAAAGCTAAATCCCTTTCAAAATTCAACGAAATACAATGGCGACGGTGAATAAAACATCAGCCTGGTGGTGATGCCCGTTGTTGACGGTGTTAGATAAGACAAAGCGAAGTAAGTTTTCGTATATTAGTTGGTATGGACGTGTAACACCCTCAAATTTCGGTTTGCGAAGCTGTGACAACCGTCAATTTAGGACTATAATTTAGTGCCTAATCAAGTGTAATACATGTAATTAGTTCCGTGTTAGGCTAATTAATGTATCAATTATTATATATATATTGTTGAATATATATCTACAATTATGCGATTTGTTTAAATCGTACGAGTCTCAAATCGAATGAATTTCGATACAATAAATACGGACGTTGGTGAACAAATTATTAAGTAATACAAATGTTATTTAATAACTCAATTTATTCAAAAAATATTATTTATAATAATATTTCGTATCCAAATTTTATTAAACAATTAACGTATACGCGATTAAACATACAAACTCGCAAACAAATAAAACGAATTTCAATTTAGATATCCCAAATGGATAATTGATAAATTATTTTAATAAAACATTTTATAATAAATTCGTAATTTAAAACTTATCTTTTAATGTGTAAAAATCATTTAACGTTTGAACAACGGAGCGAACGAACACCACACGGAGCGGGAACGCGGGGCGAAAATGGGAGTTTAACCTCCCACTCCCACCCACCATTCTCTCATTTCTCTTTTTCTCTATCTCTCTCCTCTCTAATTTCCCTCAAATTTCATCACCCCCAAATCATCAAAAATCACAAAATAAACACCCTAAACGACCCCGGATCTTCAAGCTTGTTTGGGACAAAAGATTCACCTCTTCACGATCTACAATCCTATCTTTCCGGAATTTCATTTCGGCGATTTGTAAGTTTCCGACACAACTCCGAAAACTCTCGTTTTTAAGTTTTATAACTTGCTAGTTGTTTGTATAACCTTGTAATGTCCTAAAATGGGTTGGGTAAAAATATCATGCCGATCGATGGCCGGAAAATGCGTTTTTGAGGTTGAAATTCCGATCAGACCCGTACGTCGCATTTGGCCTGGAGCAAATGCGACGCAGCGACCTACGTCGCACTATATCCACAACGTCGCATATAGCGACGCAGCGACTTACGTCGCACGAATCCTCAACGTCGCATATAGCGACGCAGCACTCTACGTCGCATCGAATTGCGGACGTCGCACTTAGCGACGCAAACCCTTACGTCGCAGAAATCAACTACGTCGCCTATAGCGACGCCACGTACAACGTCGCATTAAATTGCGAAAGTCGCACATAGCGACGCCGTGCCCAACGTCGCAGTCCGGATCTGCGACGTCGCACCCAACGTCGCAGGCTACGTCGCACAAAACAGAATCTTCAAACCTCAAAATTTTCAAAGTCAAATTTTACTGTAGCAATTCACTGTAACAATTCACTGTAGCAACAATATAATAACATTTTAGAACTATCGTTACAACCGTCACCAACGGGCCGTACACATTTTCAAATACACAATTAAATCAACTAAGTCATAGTAACTTAGACAATTCAATCAAACAAGTCGTTGTAACTTGTACCAACTTATTCAAACAAGTCGTTGTAACTTGTATCAACTTATTCAAACAAGTCGTAGTAACTTGTAATAAAACAATCAACCAAATCGGGGTAATTTGGACATTAAGTTAGACAAACAATTCAAATGGTAGTCTTTCGGGATACCAATACAATTAATGACAATTTAAGTGTCGTGGACACATTCAGGTTTCAAGTCTTTGGACACCAACACACTGCTAATTACTTCAAGTTTAATTGATTAACACTTCAAGAACCAGGTGAGTTTCATAGCCCCATTTTCACTGCTTTACAACTAGGGGTGTGATATTACTACTCGATTTTGTTTTACAAGTAGAACGCAAGTGCCAAACTTCAAATACTACATGAGTTTCAAGCTAATCAATTTAAAGTCCTCCATAAGCATAGTCTCTAGTATTTTATAGCGTGAATGTTAGTATATGATATCATATGGGATTGACAATCCTCATCCGGGTTAGCACGCACTAACCGGTCAAACGGATGTATTAGCATTTGGGAAGACGAGTGTTGATTAGGCACTCGTAGGAGGCATTTCAAGTTAGGTTTCCTTAAGTGGGCCTGACAAATCAAGTTAAGCTCAGACTATGTGCTCATGGACAGTATAACTTTTATCTTGCTTAATTGCATTTTAAATTCAATATAAATCTTGCGGTTCTTACAACTATACATTGACATACAAACCTGTGAGCTCACCAGCGTTTTCGCTGACCCATTTTAGTATTTATCACAGGTACCCAGCAGTAGTTTGGACTGCCCATCAGGATACTGTAGTTCGAGTCGCATGCAAACATATAACATCAAGAGATTTCCTTGCATTTCTATATTTTGTATAAATTAGATATGTACTAGAATCTCTCAAGTATCTATGCGAACTCATCTTTTGTAAACCATATGTAGACTCTTACGTTAATCAATGTATTTTGTAAAATGACACATGTAGTATTCGTTCATTATATATCTTGTGTGCTTTGTATATTGATTAGTGACACCCAAATCAAGCTTCCGCAAATCATTAAATTTGGGGGTGTCACAGATTGGTATCAGAGCCTAAGGTTATAGTGAACTAGGTTGCATTTAGTGGGCCTAGACTATGACCGTTAGGCAGTATTCCTTATTAGTTATGACTAGTTCAGGGATTACATCATACGACTTTAATTTAACATAGCCTGATCAACTATGTACAATTAGAGAAAGATGATGTGAAATCTGAAAGAGTTATGTTGAACAGGAATGCATTAGTTGACTCTGACCTCGAGAGAAACGGGACTCAAAACACGTCTGTGCTAGACACTCAATAGGTTATTATGTGATATACAGATATACTTACATAAGTAGACCTCTTTACCACTTTAGGCTATATTATTATATGAATATAGGCCTCTTTCTCTCTAACGCTTTGTCTCGAAATGACAAACACACCACTAGTTCATCATACTCGGACTAGCATCTTATTTCATTTCCTTGTTCTTTCTTACTCAGCATCATGCCTCCTCGTCGTCAAATTACCCTTAGCGAAGCTGAGATCGCGGGAATAATTGCCCGCAGTGTGACCGAAGCCTTGGCTACTCGAACACCACCCGGTAGCGAGGACACAGCAACCAATACTCCACCACCCAAACCTTGCTCCTATAAGGACTTTCTTAGCTGTAAACCGCTATACTTCAAGGGCACGGAAGGTGCCATTGGCTTAATCAGTTGGATTGAGCGCATGGAATCAATTTTCAGTCTCTGCGATTGCACTGAGAACAACAAGGTCAAATTCGCTGCTTACACCTTTCAGGAAGGTGCACTCACGTGGTGGAAAACCCACGCAAACTCCGTAGGCCTTGAGGTTGCAAACCGACTTCCTTGGGCCGAACTGAAAAAGAAGCTGACAGAAAAATACTGTCCTGAAGAGGAATTGCACAGGCTGGAAGAAGAATTCTAGCATCTGGAGGTGCAGGGAAATGATGTTGCTGATTATACCACTAAATTTCAGCAGTTTGCTTTATTATGCCCGGGTTTAGTCGAACCAGAAAGTAAGGGCATTAAGAAATACATTCGTGGACTCCCCGAGAACATCCAGGGCAACGTCGCCTCATCCAAACCAACTACTACTGAGAGTGCCATTCGATTGGCCCACGAACTCATGGCTCTAGTTGTCAGCCGTGAGACCTCCAACACCTCATCCTCCAGCAACAACAAACGCAAATCCACTGAACACCACCATAACTCAAACAAGAAAAACAACGCCATCCAAGTCTACACCTCAAACTCTGAAACCACCCGCAGCTACACCGGGGACAGACCTTATTGTCCCAAGTGTAACTATCACCACTTTGGTCAGTGCAATACCCCTTGCAACAACTGCAGGAGGTACGGGCATTCGACTAAGGATTGCCGAGCTCCCAAATCCAACAACAACCCCTCTGACAGAAATACCCGACAACCTAAGTCCTGTTACGAATGTGGAAACCCAGGACACTTCAGGGATTCTTGCCCAAAATTGAAGAATAAGGGCAACAACAACAACAACAACCACCGCAACAACAACAACACCAAAAGTAGCGCCTTCGTGATCAACTCAGGGGACGCCCGTCAGGACCCGAATGTGGTCACGGGTATGTTCCTCCTCAACAATTTAACTGCTTCCATGCTGTTTGATACTGGTGCCGATAGGAGTTTTATTTCCGATGAATTTTGCCCTCTACTTGACATTACACCTGTTACTTTAGACGTTAAGTACACCGTAGAGTTAGCAAATGGCAAATTGATAGAAACCAATAGTGTGATACCTAATTGCACCTTAAATCTAGCCGACGAAACCTTCTCCATAGATCTTATGCCTGTTGAGATAGAAAGTTTCGATGTCATCGTAGGCATGGACTGGTTATCCAAACATCGTGCCGAAATCATCTGCTATGACAAAATTGTTCGCATACCTCTCACTGTCGGTAGAACCCTAGTCATACAGGGGGAGACCGGAGGGACGAGGCTTAACATCATATCTTGTCTTAAAACCCGGAAATTTCTGAGAAAGGGTTATCCATCAATCCTCGCGCACATCATGGAGAAAAAGTCGGAGGAGAAGCGACTTGAGGATGTTCCAATCGTCCGAGACTTTCCAGAAGTCTTTCCTGAAGAACTACCTGGTCTACCACCACCAAGACAGGTTGAGTTCTCAATCGATCTTGTACCAGGTGCTGCGCCCGTAGCTCGAGCACCATACCGTTTAGCTCCATCCGAACTTCAGGAGCTGTCCACCCAGTTACAAGAACTCCTGGAACGAGGATTTATCAGGCCGAGTTCTTCACCTTGGGGAGCTCCGGTCCTATTTGTTAAGAAGAAAGATGGTTCTTTTCGAATGTGTATCGACTATCGAGAGTTGAACAAGTTAACTGTCAAGAACCGGTATCCACTCCCTCGAATCGATGACCTGTTCGACCAACTTCAAGGGTCGAGTTGTTATTCAAAGATTGATCTCCGATCCGGTTATCACCAATTGCGTGTTCGCGATGCCGATATTCCAAAAACCGCTTTCAGAACCCGTTACGGGCATTACGAATTTCAAGTGATGCCATTCGGCCTAACCAATGCACCGGCTGTATTCATGGACCTTATGAATCGGGTGTGTAAACCTTACCTTGATAAGTTTGTCATTGTCTTCATCGATGACATTCTCATATATTCACGAAGCAAAGAAGAGCATGCGCAACACCTCAGAACCATCCTTGAACTACTTAAACACGAGGAGCTCTATGCCAAGTTCTCTAAGTGTGAGTTCTGGATCGAAACTGTTCAATTCCTTGGTCACGTGATTGACAGGCAGGGGATTCACGTTGACCCGTCAAAAATCGAGGCTATCAAAGACTGGCAATCGCCAACCACTCCGACCGAAGTACGGCAGTTTCTAGGACTGGCCGGATACTATCGACGATTCATTGAAAATTTCTCCAAGATAGCCATACCACTTACGACTCTGACCCAGAAAGATAAAAAGTTTGACTGGACTGATGAACAAGAATCGGCATTCCAACTCTTAAAACAAAAGCTTTGCAGTGCTCCTATCCTCTCATTACCCGAAGGCACCGATGACTTCGTGGTATATTGCGATGCTTCTCATCAAGGTCTCGGTTGTGTGCTTATGCAACGAGACAAAGTCATAGCTTATGCTTCCCGACAGCTCAAGATTCATGAAAAGAATTACACCACCCACGACCTCGAGCTAGGAGCTGTCGTTTTTGCCCTCAAAATCTGGAGACATTACCTTTACGGTACCAGATGTACAATCTTTACCGACCATAAAAGCCTTCAACACATATTCGATCAGAAGGATCTCAACATGAGGCAACGTCGATGGGTCGAGTTACTTACGGATTACGACTGCGAACTCAAATATCATCCAGGCAAAGCAAATGTTGTTGCTGACGCCCTCAGTCGAAAAGAGCGAGTGAAACCACTTCGGGTTCGAGCCCTCAGTATGACCATTCACAACAATTTAAACATTCAAATCCTCACTGCTCAACTCGAAGCCTTAAAACCCGAAAATGTCAAAGATATGAAGCCTTGCGGGGCATGGATAAACAATTCGAAATCAGACCTAACGGGATTAGGTATTTCTCAAACCGAATCTGGTTGCCTAAATTTGGGAACCTACGAGACTTGGTGATGGATGAAGCTCACAAGTCCAAATATTCTATCCATCCGGGATCCGATAAAATGTACCACGGTATCAAGGACTTCTACTGGTGGCCGAACATGAAAGCTGAAATCGCCACCTATGTCAGCAAGTGCCTTACTTGCTCCAAAGTCAAAATCGAATATTAAAAACCTTCTGGTTTACTTCAACAACCCAGTCTTCCTGAATGGAAATGGGAACAAATTGCCATGGACTTCATAACCAAACTACCCAAATCGTCGAGCGGTTGCGATACCATTTGGGTGATCGTGGATCGTCTCACAAAGTCTGCTCACTTCCTGGCAATCAAGGAATCCGACAAAATGGAACGCCTCACCAACATTTATCTGAAGGAAATCGTTACCAAACACGGTGTTCCAATCTCAATTATCTCCGATAGAGATAGTCGTTTCACTTCACAATTTTGGCAATCACTTCAAAAATCTCTGGGTACTCGACTTGACATGAGTACCGCATACCATCCTCAAACTGACGGCCAAAGTGAACGAACCATTCAAACACTGGAAGACATGCTACGGGCCTGCGTAGTAGACTTCGGTGTAAACTGGGAAAAACACCTACCATTGTGCGAGTTCTCGTACAACAACAGTTATCATACCAGCATTAAAGCTGCACCTTTCGAGGCACTGTACGGTCGTAAGTGCCGGTCACCTATCTGTTGGACCGAAGTTGGGGACAGCCAACTCACGGGTCCAGAGATCATTCACGAAACAACCGAGAAAATCGTCGAAATTCAAAACAAACTCAAGGCCGCGCGTGATCGTCAGAAAAGTTATGCTGACGTGAGGCGCAAACCACTCGAGTTCCAAGTTGGGGATCGAGTACTACTCAAAGTATCGCCTTGGAAAGGCGTAATCCGATTTGGTAAACGAGGGAAGTTAAATCCCAGATACATTGGACCATTCGAGATCCTCGAAAGAATTGGTCCAGTGGCTTATCGATTGCAGCTGCCATCTGTACTCAGCAGCGTGCATCCCACATTTCATGTTTCAAATCTGAAGAAGTGTCTGTCTGATGAGACACTTATCATTCCACTCGATGAAATTCGAGTTGACGAAAAACTTCACTTTGTTGAGGAACCCGCTGAAATCTTGGACCGTGATGTCAAACAACTTAAACAAAGTCGTATTCCTATCGTCAAGGTTAGGTGGAATTCGCGGCGCGGTCCGGAATTCACCTGGGAACGGGAGGACCAAATGCGACTCAAGTATCCTCAACTCTTCACTGATTCAACGTCAAACACGACTTCAATATAAATTTCGGGACGAAATTCTTCTAACAGGGGGAGAATGTGACAACCGTCAATTTAGGACTATAATTTAGTGCCTAATCAAGTGTAATACATGTAATTAGTTCCGTGTTAGGCAAATTAATGTATCAATTATTATATATATATTGTTGAATATATATCTACAATTATGCGATTTGTTTAAATCGTACGAGTCTCAAATCGAATGAATTTCGATACAATAAATACGGACGTTGGTGAACAAATTATTAAGTAATACAAATGTTATTTAATAACTCAATTTATTCAAAAAATATTATTTATAATAATATTTCGTATCCAAATTTTATTAAACAATTAACGTATACGCGATTAAACATACAAACTCGCAAACAAATAAAACGAATTTCAATTTAGATATCCCAAATGGATAATTGATAAATTATTTTAATAAAACATTTTATAATAAATTCGTAATTTAAAACTTATCTTTTAATGTGTAAAAATCATTTAACGTTTGAACAACGGAGCGAACGAACACCACACGGAGCGGGAACGCGGGGCGAAAATGGGAGTTTAACCTCCCACTCCCACCCACCATTCTCTCATTTCTCTTTTTCTCTATCTCTCTCCTCTCTAATTTCCCTCAAATTTCATCACCCCCAAATCATCAAAAATCACAAAATAAACACCCTAAACGACCCCGGATCTTCAAGCTTGTTTGGGACAAAAGATTCACCTCTTCACGATCTACAATCCTATCTTTCCGGAATTTCATTTCGGCGATTTGTAAGTTTCCGACACAACTCCGAAAACTCTCGTTTTTAAGTTTTATAACTTGCTAGTTGTTTGTATAACCTTGTAATGTCCTAAAATGGGTTGGGTAAAAATATCATGCCGATCGATGGCCGGAAAATGCGTTTTTGAGGTTGAAATTCCGATCAGACCCGTACGTCGCATTTGGCCTGGAGCAAATGCGACGCAGCGACCTACGTCGCACTATATCCACAACGTCGCATATAGCGACGCAGCGACTTACGTCGCACGAATCCTCAACGTCGCATATAGCGACGCAGCACTCTACGTCGCATCGAATTGCGGACGTCGCACTTAGCGACGCAAACCCTTACGTCGCAGAAATCAACTACGTCGCCTATAGCGACGCCACGTACAACGTCGCATTAAATTGCGAAAGTCGCACATAGCGACGCCGTGCCCAACGTCGCAGTCCGGATCTGCGACGTCGCACCCAACGTCGCAGGCTACGTCGCACAAAACAGAATCTTCAAACCTCAAAATTTTCAAAGTCAAATTTTACTGTAGCAATTCACTGTAACAATTCACTGTAGCAACAATATAATAACATTTTAGAACTATCGTTACAACCGTCACCAACGGGCCGTACACATTTTCAAATACACAATTAAATCAACTAAGTCATAGTAACTTAGACAATTCAATCAAACAAGTCGTTGTAACTTGTACCAACTTATTCAAACAAGTCGTTGTAACTTGTATCAACTTATTCAAACAAGTCGTAGTAACTTGTAATAAAACAATCTACCAAATCGGGGTAATTTGGACATTAAGTTAGACAAACAATTCAAATGGTAGTCTTTCGGGATACCAATACAATTAATGACAATTTAAGTGTCGTGGACACATTCAGGTTTCAAGTCTTTGGACACCAACACACTGCTAATTACTTCAAGTTTAATTGATTAACACTTCAAGAACCAGGTGAGTTTCATAGCCCCATTTTCACTGCTTTACAACTAGGGGTGTGATATTACTACTCGATTTTGTTTTACAAGTAGAACGCAAGTGCCAAACTTCAAATACTACATGAGTTTCAAGCTAATCAATTTAAAGTCCTCCATAAGCATAGTCTCTAGTATTTTATAGAGTGAATGTTAGTATATGATATCATATGGGATTGACAATCCTCATCCGGGTTAGCACGCACTAACCGGTCAAACGGATGTATTAGCATTTGGGAAGACGAGTGTTGATTAGGCACTCGTAGGAGGCATTTCAAGTTAGGTTTCCTTAAGTGGGCCTGACAAATCAAGTTAAGCTCAGACTATGTGCTCATGGACAGTATAACTTTTATCTTGCTTAATTGCATTTTAAATTCAATATAAATCTTGCGGTTCTTACAACTATACATTGACATACAAACCTGTGAGCTCACCAGCGTTTTCGCTGACCCATTTTAGTATTTATCACAGGTACCCAGCAGTAGTTTGGACTGCCCATCAGGATACTGTAGTTCGAGTCGCATGCAAACATATAACATCAAGAGATTTCCTTGCATTTCTATATTTTGTATAAATTAGATATGTACTAGAATCTCTCAAGTATCTATGCGAACTCATCTTTTGTAAACCATATGTAGACTCTTACGTTAATCAATGTATTTTGTAAAATGACACATGTAGTATTCGTTCATTATATATCTTGTGTGCTTTGTATATTGATTAGTGACACCCAAATCAAGCTTCCGCAAATCATTAAATTTTGGGGTGTCACAGAAGCTGTCGGGTCGGGTGTTACTAAATCAAATATCACAGCATAAGATACATAATGAACGACTCTAAATGAGACGTTTGAAAATAATTATACATTTCCCAAAATAGAACGTTTACAACGTTATGAGTTTGACAGTAATTTCCAAATACATAATTTGAAAATACAAAAGTAAATGCAGAGTAGTCCCAATTGTTGAAAATATGCGACTCGAGCTAATAAGATCTTGTAACAATCCTAATCCTGCTGGGCACCTAAGAACACATGCTAAAACATGTCAGCTATAAAGTTGGTGAGTTCATAGGATTATTAGTTGAAATCATGATGTAATAAAACCCTGTATATTTTGAAGAGTCGTTTCAAATTCAGCCATTTTGATAAGTATTATATTGAAGTTTGTAACACCAAGGTGTTTTGAAAAGTAGCTCAGAATCCACGATTCTGACTTGTATTATGTTGGAGTTTTGTAATACAAATGTGTATACGATGGACGAGGTATCTAATACCTAAGTAATAGAGATATGTACCTAAGTACCTAATAATTGAGGCTCTTCGAGCCTGAATACCTTCCTGGTATTACTTAAATTTAACAGAGTAGGGCAATATCTGCCTAAGTTTGAAATCAAGTAAATGTATGACCTCGTCATATGATGTTGAGTAATATTTGATAGCGTGTTGCATCCAGCAACGAAATCGTAATCCCACGGATTATTGTTGTACGTTCGTTTACCCGGCTAGCATGAGCTAACCCGAACCTGAATTGAGCTAACGGCATCGCGTGGAAACTCCACCGACCCGTTAACTTATTGTGAATCCCGAGTATAACTCGCTGATCCATTGATTGTGTTGAAGTTATGTCCACTGCAATACAGTGGTTTAGTTTTATGCCCACTTTACCGTGGCATCGTTTGGTGCCCACTGCAATACCGCGGCATCGTTTTTGGAATTGCTCGCAAGCAATTTGTTATTGAGCCGGCAGTACAATGACATGCCCGACTAAGTTGTTCGAGAGCCAGCAGTACTCGACTTGCCTGACTAAGTAAATCGTATAATAATATGTATACCGATATGTATATGTAAATTGTAGGTAGCACCGAGTGCTCGAGATGATGTATCAATATGTAGATATATATATATATATATGTATGAACAAATACTTAGATGTCAAATTGCACGTTGAACCTAGGTATGGATATTCATCAGGTGACACCACCACGGTTGGATTACATCCTGGGCCGGGGGTCCATCCCTGGTTGGATTACATCCTGGGCCAGAGTCGTCACCAGTTGAGTTGTATTGATATAAGAAGTCTGTACTAACGTGTGATACTATTGTATACTCCTAGTCTAAAGCCTAGCAAGCATATATATCGGAGTCTCGGGGAAAATGTTCACTTAAGTCTAGTTCCCGTTCTAGTGATAATGAAGAGTGTCGACAGTTTTGGTTCCCAAAAAAAAATAACTAAAACGTGTAACAGTATAGATGTTGTCTAGTGTAGGTAGAACTAACTAGTTCTAATGTATTCAATGATATTGTCCCGTGACAATATGGCCGAAAGATTGAGATAACTAAATCAAGTTATGTGTTGGTAATCGTTTTCCAACAATCGAACAGGGTACGATTTCATCCTATCTAGGTTAAGTACTGATATTGTTCTAAAACAATATTAAGGGTGTAATTCCTAAGTATTACACATTTCGTATTACATGCAATAATATAAATAGTTGTGAATTATAAATGATTATTAATATAATTCGAAAACATTAATTGAGCATGTGTTTCACCCCGAAAACAATAAAACGATTGAAAGAGTGGGGCTATGAAACTCACCTGGGGAGCTAGCGTCTTAATGTAACGAGTCGTGCCAAGTATAATCTCCTGGTGTCCTAAACACGAGAGATTTCGTATGTTTGTAAGTGCGGTTCGTTATTGATGATTCGTAATAATAATTCATATTATCATTAGGTTTGAGTTTTCGTATACTTTATAAAATATATTTGTTTTGAGTATAGGTCGTATCATATTTAAATTGTCATTTGAAAACGTTTTCCGACACTTAGAAAAATATGGCTGTTTTCTGTTTTCTGCGACATAACATGCGACACAAGGATACGTCATGCGACACAAGGGTTGTGTCGCATAGAGTACGACACAAGAGCTCTGCGACACAGTGGTTGTGTCGCAAAAGCTTGCGATGCTAAATCAATAGCGACATAAGGGTTGTGTCGCATGGGGTCTGCGACACAAGGTGCGACATAGTATGCGACACAAGGCTTGTGTCGCATTGAAGAACACCAGCCCAGAAAGTTTCGGATGTCGCATTTTTCCGGCCAAAATCGCAAATCAAACGCATTTTTAAGCTGTAAAATCATGTTTTCTTTGTTGTTTAGGTTATAACTAAGTTGTGTAAACATTATTACACCAAAACATTACACCAAATTGAATAAATCTAAGATTTTAGGAATTTCTTACAAATGCAAATCGAGGCCAAACGAGGAAGAATACGAGGGTGTCGTCTTTGTTAATGTTGTTCCTCTCTTGATGGTGATTCCGAAAATGTATGTTGATGGTGGTGGTGGTGGCGTTCGGCGGTGGTGGCGGTGATTGGTGGTGGTTATTTTGAGAGAGAAATGGGGGAGGTGAAAAAGAAGAAGATGATGAAATGAGGTGAAAATTGTGAGAGGGTTGGGTTTTGTCCAACACAGATCCCCAGTTCGCGGACTGTGGTCTCCAACCACAGTACAAAATACCCGTGTTTTATTTGTCCAGTCATAATATAAATTAAAATCTTATTTATATTATTTTAAAATGTTTTCTAAAGAAAGTATTTTATAAAAATACTAATTGGAAGTAAAAGTTAAATCGTTTATTTGAAGTTTAAATTCGGCGCGAAAATTGACTTTTTGACGAGGTGTTACGTTCTCCCCCTGTTAAGAAAATTTCGTCCCGAAATTTAAAGGGATGTCGTGGTCGTGTGGGGTCTAGGGAGCAATGTACGTACGTGTTGTTCGTCGAGTAGATTGTAGACATATGATGTCTATAACGAGGTTGAATAGCAGTCAATCCATGACTGTGTCGCGGTTTATCGTTGTAGTCACATTCTGACTATATTGTTTGTTCAAAGTACGATTGACTTGTGGTTACTAGTTAACCGTTTACGTCGTAGTCCATTCGGGACTAGATGGTTGTCACATAGTGATCGTTTTGTAAATAGTCCTATCAGGACCAGGTAGTTGGTGAACGTTCAGTCGGTTAGTCTGCTGAAAGCAAACGTTGAGTTTTATGTGGGCCTAGGTCAACTAGTCCTAAGATGTGATCAACATTAGCTTGATAAAATGATATCGGGGACAATAAGTACACGTTTAGCGAATCTATAATTGAAGGGTTATGTTTTCGAGGAGAAATTGTACTTACATTACCGTTGTAGATTTATTTGATTTACTCGGAGTCGATTAAGTGAATTTTGCGTCTTTTTGGGCAGTCCTTCTTGTAATGACCGGGTTCCTTACATTTGAAGCATATTCTTCGAGAGTCGGGATTGGCGGGAACTCTGCAGTTCCGGATTACGTGTCCATATCGTTGGCACCTTTCGCAGGGTAATCCGCATAATCCGTCATGATGACGTTTACAGCCGTGACAAAATGGTTTGTTACCCGCATAGCCTTGTCTTTCGTTAGGTTCGACAGCGTAGTACCTCAAAGGTTCAGGTTGATTCGTTGGATTTTGGCTAGAGCTGGAACTTCCATTCCCTTTTTCTTGATTGTTTTCCGTTGCAGGTGGCCCGCGTCGAACCACATGTGCCATGAGTCTGTGGGCCATGCGAACAGCATCGTCTATAGTGACAGGTTTCGAGGCTGTGACCAATCCCTCAATTTGCATCGGGAGTCCCCTTATGTACTTTTCGATTCTTTGGGGTTCAGGGTTTACTATGGTTGGGCAAAGGTGTGCTAGTTGTTGAAAACGATTAGTATATGCTTCGATGTCGTTGTCTTTTACGGTGAGGTGCCAAAGTTCGTCCTCAAGTTTGTGAAGTACTTCGATGGGACAATACTTGTCCTTCATGATTCATTTCAGGTCTTCCCACGGAAGTTCGTGAGCAGTGTCGATTCCTACAGTTCGGGCGTGAAAGTTCCACCAGGTAGAGGCATCATCCTGGAGGGTGTATGTGGCGTACAAGACTTTGCAGTCGTCGGGGCAGTTGCACACGCGGAAAATAGATTCCATTTTCTCGAACCATCGAATTAATCCGACAGCTCCTTCGGTACCAACGAAGTTTGGTGGTTCGCACCTCAGGAAATTCCTAAAAGTGCAAGGCTTTACTTGGTTCTGAGCAGCTAGGGTCGCAGTCACTGCTTGATTGATGATTTGATCGTGCTCAGCTTGAGTGAAAGTTTGTCGTTTAGGAGGCATGATTCTTGAACAAGAATGAAACGACAAAGTGTGAGATCTTTATTCAAAGATTTTGACTTTTATAGTTGTATACTCGTATGTAAAAGTGTTAGTTATCCAGAAACCACTTAAGGTATCCGTATGAAAGTCCTCGGACTTTGGAATTTTAAATGTGTAGTCGTTCAAACGACCTAGTTGTGTATTACATGTAGTTTGACCAGAACCATAGTATTGTCGTAGTCTACCAGACTATAATTTATTACTAAAGTACTATAGATGTAATCCTAATGAATTAGAGTGCATTCATCGAATGAGGCATCACATGCCTGAGTAGTCGTGGTGTGACACTTCGTGCTCAGTAAGATATTCGTGTATGCGTATAAGTATACAAGTGCCTATAGCGAGTGTTCATATGTAAAGTAATCGAGTGGGACACCTCGTGTCCAGTAGGGTAGTCATATATACATATATGGTGTACACGTAGCTATACAAGTATACGCTTGAAGTAAGAGTCAACCGTGGCACCCCGTGCCCAATTAATTAAGGGTATATGTATATATAAAAATCGTACATGTAACTATAGCAAGCCTACATGCATATTGAGGGTGGCTCATCGAGCCCGGGTGTAGCACAGCGTGCCAAAATGTAGTGCCCGAAGCACCGTAATGTATTATGATTGTAGTACAAAAGTACTATGAAACGCAGCACCACGTGCCGTTATGTAGTGCCCGCAGCACCGTAATTGTAGTACCCATGAAATGTGAGTGTAGCATCAACATGCTATGATTTGTAGTATCGACATACTATGAGGTTTGCACTAACGTGCCAAGTTGCAGTACCAACGTACCATGTGTTGTTTGATTGTAGCCCTAAGGCCAAAATACGTTGCAATTATGTGATTTCTCGAATGTAGCACAGAGACTAGAATGTGAGTGCCAAGGCACTGAGGTATTGAATCAATTGATTTAAATGATCAAGTTGTGATTGAGATAATTAATTTGTTGTGGACTTAGTCAACACTAATCCAATTGTGACCAGCACGGTCAAAGGTGAAAGATTCGTTGGTTTGTCTTAAATTTCGTGAATGTTTAGCATGTGCGGTTTTCCATTCCCATTGGATACGTTTGTACCTCCTTCCCGTGGTTCAGTGGTATAGGTGATATCTTCCTATGCGTACATAAGGAGAAAGTGTCGAGTCGTGATAGTTAGGAAGACGGCGATGTGCCTCTTCACGAGTAAATGATGGTACAGCGGAATTGAGTTGTATATACCCAGTATATATTTGATACGTAGAAGTAGTATACATGTAAGGCCTATTAATATATACCTACAGTACATATAATAGCCTAGGATGTCTAGCACAAAACAATCAGAGTCAACTAGTGCATTCCTAACTCAGTATAACCCCTTTCAGATCTTACATCATCTTTATTTAATTGTACATAGTTAGCTACGCTATGTTAAATTAAACTCGTATGATGTAATTCCTGAACCAGTCATACCTAATGAGGAATACTGTCTAACGGTCATAGTCTAGGCCCACTAAATGCAACCTAGTTCACTATAACCTTAGGCTCTGATACCAATCTGTAACACCCTCAAATTTCGGTTTGCGGAAGCTGTCGGGTCGGGTGTTACTAAATCAAATATCACAGCATAAGATACATAATGAACGACTCTAAATGAGACGTTTGAAAATAATTATACATTTCCCAAAATAGAACGTTTACAACGTTATGAGTTTGACAGTAATTTCCAAATACATAATTTGAAAATACAAAAGTAAATGCAGAGTAGTCCCAATTGTTGAAAATATGCGACTCGAGCTAATAAGATCTTATAGCAATCCTAATCCTGCTGGGCACCTGAGAACACATGCTAAAACATGTCAGCTATAAAGTTGGTGAGTTCATAGGATTATTAGTTGAAATCATGATGTAATAAAACCCTGTATATTTTGAAGAGTCGTTTCAAATTCAGCCATTTTGATAAGTATAATATTGAAGTTTGTAACACCAATGTGTTTTGAAAAGTAGCTCAGAATCCACGATTCTGACTTGTATTATGTTGGAGTTTTGTAATACAAATGTGTATACGATGGACGAGGTATCTAATACCTAAGTAATAGAGATATGTACCTAAGTACCTAATAATTGAGGCTCTTCGAGCCTGAATACCTTCCTGGTATTACTTAAATTTAACAGAGTAGGGCAATACCTGCCTAAGTTTGAAATCAAGTAAATGTATGACCTCGTCATATGATGTTGAGTAATATTTGATAGCGTGTTGCATCCAGCAACGAAATCGTAATCCCACGGATTATTGTTGTACGTTCGTTTACCCGGCTAGCATGAGCTAACCCGAACCTGAATTGAGCTAACGGCATCGCGTGAAAACTCCACCGACCCGTTAACTTATTGTGAATCCCGAGTATAACTCGCTGATCCATTGATTGTGTTGAAGTTATGTCCACTGCAATACCGTGGTTTAGTTTTGTGCCCACTTTACCGTGGCATCGTTTGGTGCCCACTGCAATACCGCGGCATCGTTTTTGGAATTGCTCGCAAGCAATTTGTGATTGAGCCGGCAGTACAATGACATGTTCGACTAAGTTGTTCGAGAGCCAGCAGTACTCGACTTGCCTGACTAAGTAAATCGTATAATAGTATGTATACCGATATGTATATGTAAATTGTAGGTAGCACCGAGTGCTCGAGATGATTTATCAGTATGTAGATATATATATATATATATATATATATATATATATATATATATGTATGAACAAATACTTAGATGTCAAATTGCACGTTGAACCTAGGTATGGATATTCATCAGGTGACACCCCCACGGTTGGATTACATCCTGGGCCGGGGGTCCATCCCTGGTTGGATTACATCCTGGGCCAGAGTCGTCACCAGTTGAGTTGTATTGATATAAGAAGTCTGTACTAACGTGTGATACTATTGTATACTCCTAGTCTAAAGCCTAGCAAGCATATATATCGGAGTCTCGGGGAAAATGTTCACTTAAGTCTAGTTCCCGTTCTAGTGATAATGAAGAGTGTCGACAGTTTTGGTTCCCAAAAAAAATAACTAAAACGTGTAACAGTATAGATGTTGTCTAGTGTAGGTAGAACTAACTAGTTCTAATGTATTCAATGATATTGTCCCGTGACAATATGGCCAAAAGATTGAGATAACTAAATCAAGTTATGTGTTGGTAATCGTTTTCCAACAATCTAACAGGGTACGATTTCATCCTATCTAGGTTAAGTACTGATATTGTTCTAAAACAATATTAAGGGTGTAATTCCTAAATATTACACATTTCGTATTACATGCAGTAATATAAATAGTTGTGAATTATAAACGATTATTAATATAATTCGAAAACATTAATTGAGCATGTGTTTCACCCCGAAAACAATAAAACGATTGAAAGAGTGGGGCTATGAAACTCACCTGGGGAGCTAGCGTCTTAATGTAACGAGTCGTGCCAAGTATAATCTCCTGGTGTCCTAAACAATAGAGATTTCGTATGTTTGTAAGTGCGGTTCGTTATTGATGATTCGTAATAATAATTCATATTATCATTAGGTTTGAGTTTTCGTATACTTTATAAAGTATATTTGTTTTGAGTATAGGTCGTATCATATTTAAATTGTCATTTGAAAACGTTTTCCAACACTTAGAAAAATATGGCTGTTTTCTGTTTTCTGCGACATAACATGCAACACAAGGATACGTCATGCGACACAAGGGTTGTGTCGCATAGAGTACGACACAAGAGCTCTGCGACACAGTGGTTGTGTCGCAAAAGCTTGCGATGCTAAATCAATAGCGACATAAGGGTTGTGTCGCATGGGGTCTGCGACACAAGGTGCGACATAGTATGCGACACAAGGCTTGTGTCGCATTGAAGAACACCAGCCCAGAAAGTTTCGGATGTCGCATTTTTTCGGCCAAAATCGCAAATCAAACGCATTTTTAAGCTGTAAAATCATGTTTTCTTTGTTGTTTAGGTTATAACTAAGTTGTGTAAACATTATTACACCAAAACATTACACCAAATTGAATAAATCTAAGATTTTAGGAATTTCTTACAAATGCAAATCGAGGCCAAACGAGGAAGAAAACGAGGGTGTCGTCTTTGTTAATGTTGTTCCTCTCTTGATGGTGATTCCGAAAATGTATGTTGATGGTGGTGGTGGTGGCGTTCGGCGGTGGTGGCGGTGATTGGTGGTGGTTATTTTGAGAGAGAAATGGGGAAGGTAAAAAAGAAAAAGATGATGAAATGAGGTGAAAATGGTGAGAGGGTTGGGTTTTGTCCAACACAGATCCCCAGTGCGCGGACTGTGGTCTCCAACCACAGTACAAAATACCCGTGTTTTATTTGTCCAGTCATAATATAAATTAAAATCTTATTTATATTATTTTAAAATGTTTTCTAAAGAAAGTATTTTATAAAAATACTAATTGGAAGTAAAAGTTAAATCGTTTATTTGAAGTTTAAATTCGGCGCGAAAATTGACTTTTTGACAAGGTGTTACATTCTCCCCCTGTTAAGAAAATTTCGTCCCGAAATTTAAAGGGATGTCGTGGTCGTGTGGGGTCTAGGGAGCAATGTACGTACGTGTTGTTCGTCGAGTAGATTGTAGACATATGATGTCTATAACGAGGTTGAACAGCAGTCAATCCATGACTGTGTCGCGGTTTATCGTTGTAGTCACATTCTGACTATATTGTTTGTTCAAGGTACGATTGACTTGTGGTTACTAGTTAACCGTTTACGTCGTATGTCCATTCGGGACTAGATGGTTGTCACATAGTGATCGTTTTGTAAATAGTCCTATCAGGACCAGGTAGTTGGTGAACGTTCAGTCGGTTAGTCTGCTGAAAGCAAACGTTGAGTTTTATGTGGGCCTAGGTCAACTAGTCCTAAGATGTGATCAACATTAGCTTGATAAAATGATATCGGGGACAATAAGTACACGTTTAGCGAATCTATAATTGAAGGGTTATGTTTTCGAGGAGAAATTGTACTTACATTACCGTTGTAGATTTATTTGATTTACTCGGAGTCGATTAAGTGAATTTTGCATCTTTTTGGGCAGTCCTTCTTGTAATGACCGGGTTCCTTACATTTGAAGCATATTCTTCGAGAGTCGGGATTGGCGGGAACTCTGCAGTTCCGGATTACGTGTCCATATCGTTGGCACCTTTGGCAGGGTAATCCGCATAATCCGTCATGATGACGTTTACAGCCGTGACAAAATGGTTTGTTACCCGCATAGCCTTGTCTTTCGTTAGGTTCGACAGCGTAGTACCTCAAAGGTTCAGGTTGATTCGTTGGATTTTGGCTAGAGCTGGAACTTCCATTCCCTTTTTCTTGATTGTTTTCCGTTGCAGGTGGCCCGCGTCTAACCACCTGTGCCATGAGTCTATGGGCCATGCGAACAGCATCGTCTATAGTGACAGGTTTCGAGGCTGTGACCAATCCCTCAATTTGCATCGGGAGTCCCCTTATGTACTTTTCGATTCGTTGGGGTTCAGGGTTTACTATGGTTGGACAAAGGTGTGCTAGTTGTTGAAAACGATTGGTATATGCTTCGATGTCGTTGTCTTTTACGGTGAGGTGCCAAAGTTCGTCCTCAAGTTTGTGAAGTACTTCGATGGGACAATACTTGTCCTTCATGATTCGTTTCAGGTCTTCCCACGGAAGTTCGTGAGCAGTGTCGATTCCTACAGTTCGGGCGTGAAAGTTCCACCAGGTAGAGGCATCATCCTGGAGGGTGTATGTGGCATACAAGACTTTGCAGTCGTCGGGGCAGTTGCACACGCGGAAAATAGATTCCATTTTCTCGAACCATCGAATTAATCTGACAGCTCCTTCGGTACCAACGAAGTTTGGTGGTTCGCACCTCAGGAAATTCCTAAAAGTGCAAGGCTTTACTTGGTTCTGAGCAGCTAGGGTCGCAGTCACTGCTTGATTGATGATTTGATCGTGCTCAGCTTGAGTGAAAGTTTGTCGTTTAGGAGGCATGATTCTTGAACAAGAATGAAACGACAAAGTGTGAGATCTTTATTCAAAGATTTTGACTTTTATAGTTGTATACTCGTATGTAAAAGTGTTAGTTATCCAGAAACCACTTAAGGTATCCGTATGAAAGTCCTCGGACTTTGGAATTTTAAATGTGTAGTCGTTCAAACGACCTAGTTGTGTATTACATGTAGTTTGACCAGAACCATAGTATTGTCGTAGTCTACCAGACTATAATTTATTACTAAAGTACTATAGATGTAATCCTAATGAATTAGAGTGCATTCATCGAATGAGGCATCACATGCCTGAGTAGTCGTGGTGTGACACTTCGTGCTCAGTAAGATATTCGTGTATGCGTATAAGTATACAAGTGCCTATAGCGAGTGTTCATATGTAAAGTAATCGAGTGGGACACCTCGTGTCCAGTAGGGTAGTCATATATACATATATGGTGTACACGTAGCTATACAAGTATACGCTTGAAGTAAGAGTCAACCGTGGCACCCCGTGCCCAATTAATTAAGGGTATATGTATATATAAAAATCGTACATGTAACTATAGCAAGCCTACATGCATATTGAGGGTGGCTCATCGAGCCCGGGTGTAGCACAGCGTGCCAAAATGTAGTGCCCGAAGCACCGTAATGTATTATGATTGTAGTACAAAAGTACTATGAAATGCAGCACCACGTGCCGTTATGTAGTGCCCGCAGCACCATAATTGTAGTACCCATGAAATGTGAGTGTAGCATCAACATGCTATGATTTGTAGTATCGACATACTATGAGGTTTGCACTAACGTGCCAAGTTGCAGTACCAACGTACCATGTGTTGTTTGATTGTAGCCCTAAGGCCAAAATACGTTGCAATTATGTGATTTCTCGAATGTAGCACAGAGACTAGAATGTGAGTGCCAAGGCACTGAGGTATTGAATCAATTGATTTAAATGATCAAGTTGTGATTGAGATAATTAATTTGTTGTGGACTTAGTCAACACTAATCCAATTGTGACCAGCACGGTCAAAGGTGAAAGATTCGTTGGTTTGTCTTAAATTTCGTGAATGTTTAGCATGTGCGGTTTTCCATTCCCATTGGATACGTTTGTACCTCCTTCCCGTGGTTCAGTGGTATAGGTGATATCTTCCTATGCGTACATAAGGAGAAAGTGTCGAGTCGTGATAGTTAGGAAGACGGCGATGTGCCTCTTCACGAGTAAATGATGGTACAGCGGAATTGAGTTGTATATACCCAGTATATATTTGATACGTAGAAGTAGTATACATGTAAGGCCTATTAATATATACCTACAATACATATAATAGCCTAGGATGTCTAGCACAAAACAATCAGAGTCAACTAGTGCATTCCTAACTCAGTATAACCCCTTTCAGATCTTACATCATCTTTATTTAATTGTACATAGTTAGCTACGCTATGTTAAATTAAACTCGTATGATGTAATTCCTGAACCAGTCATACCTAATGAGGAATACTGCCTAACGGTCATAGTCTAGGCCCACTAAATGCAACCTAGTTCACTATAACCTTAGGCTCTGATACCAATCTGTAACACCCTCAAATTTCGGTTTGCGGAAGCTGTCGGGTCGGGTGTTACTAAATCAAATATCACAGCATAAGATACATAATGAACGACTCTAAATGAGACGTTTGAAAATAATTATACATTTCCCAAAATAGAACGTTTACAACGTTATGAGTTTGACAGTAATTTCCAAATACATAATTTGAAAATACAAAAGTAAATGCAGAGTAGTCCCAATTGTTGAAAATATGCGACTCGAGCTAATAAGATCTTGTAGCAATCCTAATCCTGCTGGGCACCTGAGAACACATGCTAAAACATGTCAGCTATAAAGTTGGTGAGTTCATAGGATTATTAGTTGAAATCATGATGTAATAAAACCCTGTATATTTTGAAGAGTCGTTTCAAATTCAGCCATTTTGATAAGTATAATATTGAAGTTTGTAACACCAATGTGTTTTGAAAAGTAGCTCAGAATCCACGATTCTGACTTGTATTATGTTGGAGTTTTGTAATACAAATGTGTATACGATGGACGAGGTATCTAATACCTAAGTAATAGAGATATGTACCTAAGTACCTAATAATTGAGGCTCTTCGAGCCTGAATACCTTCCTGGTATTACTTAAATTTAACAGAGTAGGTCAATACCTGCCTAAGTTTGAAATCAAGTAAATGTATGACCTCGTCATATGATGTTGAGTAATATTTGATAGCGTGTTGCATCCAGCAACGAAATCGTAATCCCACGGATTATTGTTGTACGTTCGTTTACCCGGCTAGCATGAGCTAACCCGAACCTGAATTGAGCTAACGGCATCGCGTGAAAACTCCACCGACCCGTTAACTTATTGTGAATTCCGAGTATAACTCGTTGATCCATTGATTGTGTTGAAGTTATGTCCACTGCAATACCGTGGTTTAGTTTTGTGCCCACTTTACCGTGGCATCGTTTGGTGCCCACTGCAATACCGCGGCATCGTTTTTGGAATTGCTCGCAAGCAATTTGTGATTGAGCCGGCAGTACAATGACATGCCCGACTAAGTTGTTCGAGAGCCAGTAGTACTCGACTTGCCTGACTAAGTAAATCGTATAATAGTATGTATACCGATATGTATATGTAAATTGTAGGTAGCACCGAGTGCTCGAGATGATGTATCAGTATGTAGATATATATATATATATATATATATATATATATATATATATATATATATATATATATATATATATATATATATGTATGTATGAACAAATACTTAGATGTCAAATTGCACGTTGAACCTAGGTATGGATATTCATCAGGTGACACCCCCACGGTTGGATTACATCCTGGGCCGGGGGTCCATCCCTGGTTGGATTACATCCTGGGCCAGAGTCGTCACCAGTTGAGTTGTATTGATATAAGGAGTCTGTACTAACGTGTGATACTATTGTATACTCCTAGTCTAAAGCCTAGCAAGCATATATATCGGAGTCTCGGGGAAAATGTTCACTTAAGTCTAGTTCCCGTTCTAGTGATAATGAAGAGTGTCGACAGTTTTGGTTCCCAAAAAAAATAACTAAAACGTGTAACAGTATAGATGTTGTCTAGTGTAGGTAGAACTAACTAGTTCTAATGTATTCAATGATATTGTCCCGTGACAATATGGTCGAAAGATTGAGATAACTAAATCAAGTTATGTGTTGGTAATCGTTTTCCAACAATCTAACAGGGTACGATTTCATCCTATCTAGGTTAAGTACTGATATTGTTCTAAAACAATATTAAGGGTGTAATTCCTAAGTATTACACATTTCGTATTACATGCAGTAATATAAATAGTTGTGAATTATAAATGATTATTAATATAATTCAAAAACATTAATTGAGCATGTGTTTCACCCCGAAAACAATAAAACGATTGAAAGAGTGGGGCTATGAAACTCACCTGGGGAGCTAGCGTCTTAATGTAACGAGTCGTGCCAAGTATAATCTCCTGGTGTCCTAAACACGAGAGATTTCGTATGTTTGTAAGTGCGGTTCGTTATTGATGATTCGTAATAATAATTCATATTATCATTAGGTTTGAGTTTTCGTATACTTTATAAAGTATATTTGTTTTGAGTATAGGTCGTATCATATTTAAATTGTCATTTGAAAACGTTTCCCGACACTTAGAAAAATATGGCTGTTTTCTGTTTTCTGCGACATAACATGTGTTGAGACCTGAGCCACTGTCAGATCTGCTCAGAATACAAGTATGATTGCCGCTGTTAGAAGTTCACCACTGTTATAGTTTTTGTATTGACAGTGCCACTGTCAATTAGTTTTAGTCTAACAGTGCCACTGTTGAATGTGTAACTTGTATTGTGTATATACTCAACCTCTGTTAGTAATATACAAGTACTACCCCTGTTAGATATATAGACAACCACTGTTGGTTAGATATAGTCGGTTAGAGAGAATTATGGAATAGATATGATTTCATAATAGTTTGATTCTGTAAAGGACTCTATATGTTATAAATAGAGATCCTGTAAAACCCTAGACGATACGATTCATTCTAGTTCTTAGCTTCAAGGTTGTAAACCCTAACACGATTGTGTGTTCGTATTATTGATAATAATATTGAAGCTTTTGGTTAAATATTCTGTTATATAAAAAGTTTGTTCTTCAAGTTATTAGTAAACTATTCCGCAAGCTTATTAATAATCAATCAAAGTAATACATACTAAGATCTCTAACTGGGATCATCAACATGCGACACAAGGATACGTCATGCGACACAAGGGTTGTGTCGCATAGAGTACGACACAAGAGCTCTGCGACACAGTGGTTGTGTCGCAAAAGCTTGCGATGCTAAATCAATAGCGACATAAGGGTTGTGTCGCATGGGGTTTGCGACACAAGGTGCGACATAGTATGCGACACAAGGCTTGTGTCGCATTGAAGAACACCAGCCCAGAAAGTTTTGGATGTCGCGTTTTTCCGGCCAAAATCGCAAATCAAACGCATTTTTAAGCTGTAAAATCATGTTTTCTTTGTTGTTTAGGTTATAACTAAGTTGTGTAAACATTATTACACCAAAACATTACACCAAATTGAATAAATCTAAGATTTTAGGAATTTCTTACAAATGCAAATCGAGGCCAAACGAGGAAGAAAACGAGGGTGTCGTCTTTGTTAATGTTGTTCCTCTCTTGATGGTGATTCCGAAAATGTATGTTGATGGTGGTGGTGGTGGCGTTCGGCGGTGGTGGCAGTGATTGGTGGTGGTTATTTTGAGAGAGAAATTGGGGAGGTGAAAAAGAAGAAGATGATGAAATGAGGTGAAAATGGGGAGAGGGTTGGGTTTTGTCCAACACAGATCCCCAGTGCGCGGACTGTGGTCTCCAACCACAGTACAAAATACCCGTGTTTTATTTGTCCAGTCATAATATAAAATAAAATCTTATTTATATTATTTTAAAATGTTTTCTAAAGAAAGTATTTTATAAAAATACTAATTGGAAGTAAAAGTTAAATCGTTTATTTGAAGTTTAAATTCGGCGCGAAAATTGACTTTTTGACGAGGTGTTACAGGACGTTTGGTGGCGCTGCTAACGCTTGAATCGCTCAATGTTTGATTGGTGATGAAACTGGTACTAATTCATGGTACAAAGGTCTACTTCTTTTTTATGCTTATGTTTGAATGCACGCTGCCTATTTGTTGAAATGTCCATGTTATTATACATTTTTTCATCAGTATAGAGGTGGATAAAACGTAAGTAAAATTGTTGCAGGTATAATCTTGCAGCGAAGACAAAAAAGGTATATGTTTATATCTAATGTTTGCTTTTTCTGCTACGTGTTGTTAACAAAGTTTGGCATAGGACTTTGCTATACAATTGTTAAATTTTAAACGATGTAATTTTATTTTTGCAGCCTACCATCACACCCAGGTTGCTTCGGTTAGTTTATTATTATATGTAGTATATGATTTCTTTGATCTTGCAACAGGTGACGTTGTTTAACGTTGAATTTTAAATGATGTAATTTTATTTTTGCAGCCTACCATCACACCCAGGTTGCTTCAGTTAGTTTATTATCATATATAGTATATGATTTCTTTGATCTTGCAACAGGTGACGTTGTTTAACTGCATGATCCTTATGTAAGTTTTTTAAAAATGTTTATTGATACAAGATTTTGAGCATGATCTTATATTATATATGTTCATTTGAAAAGGCTGAAATTTATCAACCTATTTTCACAAAAGAGATTCTAATCGTTTATTTTCTGCCATATGATGTCTTTCATGGTAAGGGGATGATGATGGATAATACTACCAACATGCAGAAGATATGTATTGATGGGGCTAACTTTGTTTTAGTTTTTAGATGTGTAAGTGTTTCGACTTAATATTTTATTGTTACTATTTGTTCTTGACTTTGGGTTTCTAACTTTAACCATAAATGAAAGTTTCTCGATCTCAAATGTTGTGTGCTGGTTTCATGAGTTTATTTTTGTATTCAGAATCAGTACTCAAAGCCATATGATTTCTTAATTTTAGTTGAGGCTGCAAAATTATGGGCCAAACAGGTAGGTTGGTTTTTAAAGTGAAACATAAACGATGGCCTTCAATTTGTAGATATATAGTTGGCCTTCAATTTTGATAAGTTTGTTATTAGCTTTGCTGCAAATGAATGTACATATGGAGATCTTAAAGGGGCATTTAAATGTAACTGTTGGGATCAATAGTTAGACTTGATGTGCTTATAAATGTTCTTATCTAGATACAAGTGATTGAAAGGCTGAACTTTTTGTGTTATTAACTTTACTTTGGCAGGAGGCATACTCATGGTCTTGATTATTGCTGATAAAGTGCTATTTCAACAAGGTAAGGCTTAATGTTATATTTGTTTTATGAGATTGGTACTTGGATTTACATGTTTAGATATACATTATTAGCATTATTAAGATTATTATTGTTTAAGACTTGACAAAAGCTTAATTTCTATACCTTTTATGTGATGCTATGTGGTTTAGGCATTTTGTTTTCTTGAATTACATGATTTTGGAAGCTTCGATTATGGGACAATTGTGAACTACCATCATGGTTATGATCCTCTGCTGCAAGTTGTCGATGATGATAGTGTTATAGTTGTATGCTTCTTTATTTAGCTTCTCATTCTATTTAGCTGCAAATTGTCGATGATGATCTTATATTATATATGTTCATTTGGGACAATTATGTATGATGTTTATAGTTTATACTACGTAGTTTTTTATGAGCTTTATATATAAATCATTCTAAAGTTTTTACACTGATTGTTGAGATTATCGTAAATGGTATATGTATTAAGTCTTTGTTGTTTAGATGCAATAGTCTAGAAAATGGATTTCATGGGTTAGTTATAACTTCTTAATCTAAATTAAATATAGTTGTGGTTTAATAATACCCATGTAAACACGGATCACATGATCATTTACATTGTAACTCATGGTTAAATATATGAACAACTTTATATTAGTATTCTAATTGATATATTTGTTCCGTTAATTTACTTTTATGCAGGTCTTGGATAAGTATCATAATGAAATGTGTAAGAGATGAACACCGGCTGTTGTCGAGTCATGCACCAGATTGTTTCTCTATTACCGAAACTTGAAAATCAGAACATACAGAACTGTATTGTATAATTATTTCATTGAGGAGGCATTTCTAAACCAATGAGGAAGTTTAAGTAAAAGTATATGTTTAAGAAATTTAATTAGTTATGAAGGGGCACTTTTTTGAAAGCTAATATTGGTTTTAGTCCTTGCGTAACTGTATTTTATTTGGGATTGAAATCTATGTTTGCATCTAACTTATTGTAAATGGGTCATTCTGGTAATGCCATAGTCTAGACTTTACAATTTGACTAACTCTCTTATCAATGCGTTTTTGGATCTTTTAATATCTTTAGATATCATAAAGTTTTGTATGGTAAGTGAGACTTTACAACTTCCAATTTGTTATATAGATATTTATCTTTTTCTTTGGGTTCAATCTTTCATAATCTATTATCCATCCAATATTATAGTTAAAATAAATATAAATATAAATATATTTATGATTATTGAGTTGAAAATGTATGCTAAAATACATGATTTACCCAATAATTCATTTCATCTTTTGCCGCCTGGTAGTTAATTGCCTCAACCCGAAAGAGAAATGACTTGAGACCCATACTTAACATTTCTTATACTCAAAAAACATTCTCAAATAATCTTATTACTTTAGTCTTCATCAAACCCGTGTTTTCACGGGTCTTGAAACTAAGTATGTGAATATTGATTTACTTTTGATTGGGGAAAAAATTTAAAAGAAATCTAAAATCTAAAATTACGAGTAAAAGTCTACTACTTGTGAGTTGTGATGAGTCTCAACTTTACGTTCAAGCATAAATCTGAAAGCTTCTCGAACTATTAAGAAGCTCCAATACGAGGGATCGAGCTTGGCTGACTCGATTACGGCGCTAATTGTGTCTGTAGCGCAATCTGGTGTTGGTGCAGGCTGGCTCGATCACGGTTTAATTATTCGGATTTGTTGGGCGCACCAAGTTGCACACACTTTGCAGCATAGTGGTCCTGGTTTGAGCTTGGTCTGGGACCAATGTTGTCCGGTAAATTGTTTCATGATCCGCCATTTCCACAGTTGTCCTTTTTTTTCTCTCCATATTTCGAGACTGATATCCCTCATTCATCACTAGATGTCTAGATATGGACATAGACATAGACATATTGCCGCCATTACGACGCGTCGACGACGACGAATATCTACGATCGCCGACCATCTCAACTCCACCTCACACACTAGTAAGTTATCACTTATCACCCACTCGCTATGTGTAACTGCTACTCAGAGATCATGTGAACTTAGCCCTAAAATGTATCGTTATGCGATTTTGAAGTTCTGTTGTTTTGTTTGATGAATATGTCATGATTTAGATTTATCAGTTTTGTGTTTATGATGACTTTAATCCTGTAGCTTTAAAGTTTAGTTGGTATTTTTTGATATTTCTATTTGCGTTATGTGTAATTTGCTGATGAAGTTTTGTACATTGTATTCTCGAGTTTTTTTTAAAGGGAAAGGAAAGGAAACCAACTGATTTAAAAATAATAGGTCATTCTTGAGTTTTTCTTTGAGTGGAAAGGAAATGAAATGAATGAATTAGGACTGAAACTTCATGGGCTTTTTGCTAATAATACTTTCTGCCCAATTTTGGGCGGATTAGAACAGAAACATACATTGTAACCATCCATTTAATCACTATCTTATCCTGTATAACTAACGTTCTTATCTTGAATACTGCACACAACAACAAAAAAATTCAATCTGCAATCTGCCAATCTTCTTTCTTTCATATCGACAACTCACATGTCAGGTTTTTTAATTTATTGTATCATAAACTTTTTCCTCAACATACTTCGGGATAATAAATTTTGATTAAAGAAATTGGATAGTAACACCATATAAAAAAAAAAAAATCAATGTCCATCTCGTGATTACAGTTCACAGGCAATAGCTAGATGTTGATCTTATTTGATCACTCTTTGTACGTCATGTGCCTCCCCCATCATAATCATCAATTCTCACCACCTACACTTTTGAATAATTCCAGACGTATAGCATTATGTATTTGATGTAGCGAGAAATAAGGATAACCAAATTAAACCTGTTGATTTCTATGAATACCAGGAATAATTTCTTCCGAATCACGTTGATTCACAAAGAATGCCGTGAATGGGTACTTTGATTCACAAAATTGAGAGTGAAATCTGATTTTTGATAAATGAAAAACTAACTCCAAAACAATGTCATACCAACCATTATAAACAAGCAGAAATTTAAATGGGCCGATAAAACATAACGGGCCAAACCACAAACCCAAAACAAAAGTCTAATTCGAACAGAAAATTTATTAAAAAGCCCATATCTTCCAAACGGAGCCGTTTTTGGGCTTCGAGCATTGGGCTAACCGCCTCCGGCAGTTAGCGGCTTGGTGGGCCTCGAACCGAGCTTCGATTCGCCTGCTCATGGGCCTGAAACGGACCCCTGTAGCCCAAGTTATGCCCCTTTCCGTGCAGCCCTTTTCGTCACACAATCTTGGGCTTCCAAATACATTAGAGCTTGGTCTTCCACACTTGGGCCTCCATCAGTATTTATGTGATAACACCTTTGATTATGAAATAAATTTCTTTAATCTTTAATTTGTGTTTTTAGTTAAATTGATTTCCAAGTTATTTTGATTCATGCAGTTAACTTTTAACCTATAATTGTAAAAATAACTAATTATTTTCATTTCCTTTCTTTCCTTTTCCTTTCAACTCGAGAATATATACAAAATATTTTATATTACATTCATTTCTGTTCTTTTTTCCTCTTTTCTTTTCCATCCCATTCTTTTCCGCTTGTTGAATGGAATGTTTGGTTAGATTTTGTTATGCCTATGCTGTCTTTTAATCTACCATGTATCGATTGTATGTATCTGTGCATTGTTTGGTTAACGATAAGGAATTTGGTTCAACACTCTAATTAGGGTTTGGCATTGAAGTAGTTTAAGGCATTAAAAAAGTTCCCTTACATATGAATGGTGGAAAATTTTGGGACAAAATTGTCACATTTAATGGTAGGCTGTGCGGTGGTAATTATATTAGGAACTCAAACGTATGTGCTGATATAATGATGTTCAATGGAGGCGAAGATTTCGTTGCTGTTAAAGCATCATCGTGTTTTCAGTATCTATTTGGGCATGGGGATGGGTTTGAAGGTTAAATCATGCAACCCAGCATGGTTTGTTTTTTGCGTTATGTCAAAGAATCGAATCAAAAAACTTCTCCAGTTAGGCTTACAATATCAGATATTTAGAGCCCTAAATTTAAACTTTGAGTATGTAGGGTGTTACACAGCCTTTTAGTGTTAAATGTTAATGACTTGTCATGACTCATGAGGACTGAATATTTTGTCATAAGTTGATTACATTGAGAGCTATTGTGCTTGTTATCTATGGTAAAAGGGGCATTAAAAATGTAAAAAGTGGCTGCAAGAAGAAAGAAAAGGGGAAAGTCTTGCCTATAATAAAATAAGCTAGGTGAATAAGATATGGAGTGAGAGTCAAATGCAGTGGGTACTTATCATGTTATTGCACTGCTTATCGTAGCTCTGTTGTAATGGTGAAGATAGGTTATTACTATACACTACCATGTATCAGAGATGTTCCATTTCTGTTATACTAGCGAGTTTGATTTTCAAGAGAAATAAAGTTAGAAGAGTTATACACTTGGTAGGTTTGAGTAGTGCTCTGTTTTTTATTATCTTAGATATTTTACTACTTTGCCTTACCACCTAATTGAAGTTGGGGTACTAGAGGGGCATTATTTTTTCATTTTGTTTTGTGCATAGCTAATGATGTGATGAAAGGAGTGTAGTCACTTAAATTTCCATGGAGAAGGTAGCTGTGCTGATATAACCATTTCTTTTCCCCCGGTAGTCCTTGTTTGTGAAAAGAATGTTCTAGGTGTGAAGCCTCTCACCTTAGCCTAGGGACAACAACTTTGATGAGGGTCAATGTTGATTATGCGAGTACCATGTTCAGATCTCATGGGCCACTTTTACTGAATTCGAAAATATTGTATGTTGGTCTTTTCAGTTTAAATATTATTTCATTTTTTTAGTTAACGTAGTGTGCATAAAGTGTGAAATGATATTTTAGCTAGCACATGTTGCTATAAGGCATTGCCAATGCTACCAATATGTCACACTTCAGCCTCTTCACCCTGCCTCAAATAAGGATCTTCCTTCTTTCACCTTTGTTTGCACCTTTCATCTCCATTGTATGTTGTTAATGTAAGATTTATGTCACTAGTGTATTAATCTATTTTGGAAAAGTACTAGTGTGGAGTAATATGTTTTGGAAGAGCACTAGTGTTTCAATTGGCTAATTCATCATTATTTAAATGATGCCAATGATTATTTGTACATACGTTGCTAATTTTAAAGTGCTTTTGTAAGCTTCAGTGTTTATGTTAGTCGTTGTTAGTCGAATATAAATTTATTTTATTCTATAATTATTATGTCAGTGAATTGTTTTTGTATATATGTTTTCGATGTTGACAGGAATTTGTAGCCATATGGTGTATAAATGTTGAGGCTGTTGAAACTTGACTATTATCTATACGCTAGTTTTTGAATACTTTTTTACTTATTCAAAATTTACTCAAATTGACTATTTGTGTACATTTATATGTCTATCTACATATCATTTGTGTACTATTATACTCAAATTGACCATTTGAGTTCTTCTATCATATTTTTTTCAATGCTCAATGCATTTATGACTCTGGTATAATTGATTTAGTCTAAGCAATCCTTTTCTGCTTGTTTATTTTTTGGAAAACATTGGATTTTTAGGATGCATGTTTCAAAACTCTTAGGCACCAGCATTCTAGACACACTGAAAGTAGACGAAGGAAATGATTCGTTGGATACTTTTATTCGACAAGCAGTTGGTAAGGAACCCTTATTTTCGCTTTCAAGGACCGGTGATAATCCTGTGCAGTGGATACAGTATCTTCATCAACTGGATCAACAAGGTATGAATGCATCTTCTTATTGTCCAAAATTAGCTGGATACAATTGTGGGAATGTAAAATAGGGTGCATATTGATGATCTGAATTCATGAGTGTATGACCCTAATGGGGCTAAAGCGCCAAGGATAAGCAAAACTTTGTAGTTCTCTAGATCTACACTTCACTTAAATCAAGTAAGCATTCAAAGGAAGTGCCTTTCGTTCGTAGAGAGCAGGGGCGGAGCTAGAATGCTGCCCCCACAAGAATTTTGAAATTACATAAAAAAGAAAATTTGTTAAGGTATTAATGATAATTTTAAAATTTTGCCCTCTCAAAACTGTAAAAAAGAACAAGATAATTTTATTTTTGTCCCCTCCATGTAGATTTCCTGCCTCCGCCCCTGGTAGAGAGGTGGAGTTATTAACCCATTTAGTTACTAATGGATCAATCTGGATTCTGCTGTGCTCTATCCCAAATGGCTTATTTTTTAATTGTTTTACCTAAAAGCGAAATGGGTCAGATGGGTTGAAAGTCACCCGAAGCTTATTTTTGATACATACAATACATACAACCCTCTAAATAGTGTAATAACAAACTTTAGATCATCCTTGTATTGATATTAATCTTGTAATTCTAAATGACACAATCATTCTTTATAGAAGTACAAGAAGCATTTCTGGGTCAGACCTACGTGACCCGGCCCGTTATGACCTAATAAACATATTGACTTGTTATCCTACCCGCATGACCTTTTGCCATCTATGATGGTTAAACTGAAGAGTGCCTTCTTGTTGTGCATATCTCCCTAGTTGGCCCTTGCTTGCTCCTATGAAAGTTCAGATGCATAAATGTGAGAAGTGTGCTTGCGATTTCGGTTCACCTATAAACTATCGGAGACATACACGGGTGCATCGCCGTTCTCTAAACTTTCATAAGGTTTTCTTACGTTCTATTTCATAATTCATACCATCTCTTTTTCTCATCCTCTACTTTCCGATTCTTTTTTAGTCATTTAAATGTAAGATTTGTCCATTTGAGTATCCTTAGTAGTTGGTACTATTCTCATCCTCTACGTGATTGTGTGTTCTAACATTACACTTTCATTTTTTAGGATCCTCAGAAATATTGTGATATACTAGGAGCATTTTGGGATAAGGTATGAACCTTAATTTCTTACTGAGAAGTTCTTGCTTACACTAATTTTATTGTACTCACTAATTTGTCTTATGCAGCTCTCGTATGATGAAGCTAAGAAATTATGTCTTTTAAGGATGTTAATCTGGAGGTACTAATCTAGTTGTTAGTTCTTTTCTGAATCTTTTTTAGGGTGCTATTATATGTTAAACTCGCCATCACTTCAGACTCTGCTTCTTAAATGAACTCATATCAATTCGCGATATCTTTGTTACTTCTAAAATTAACTGCAATGTGAAAATGAGAGGTGTAATTTCGACCCTTAAGCCTAGAAATGGGCCAGTTTGCGTTAGATTTCTTTCTAGAGTGTCGAGTCGAATGGTTCACAATTATAAACCTACCTAAAAAATGAAACATGTCAAATGGGTCTAGCTGGTTAAATTGGTTGGAAGTAACCCAAAGTGTTACTAAGTTGTTATCAACCTCTTGAATCAACTTATTCAAACAAATTAGTTATTAAGTGTAGTTCTTATATTCGTGTTCAATATATCAACTAAATGTAAAGTAAAAAAAAATTGTGGTGAGTCAGGTCAACCTGGTTGCAGTAAGGATAAATAACCGTTGTTACCCATCATGCCACCCCTAGTGAAGATTTTCTTGGTCCACCTTCGCATTTTACATGTTGTACTCTTTCTATTTCAGAATCAAGATTTTTATTTTTCCTTAAGGTATTATTGCTGATTGTCTCTTCATATTAGGTAGTTCCAGGCTCATCTATAGTTATGAATGTTGCAGCAAATCTACGGAAACCAACTTTTTTTTTATCTCTTCCACTGTTCCACAAGTTTATGTAAAGGCCGGTTCGGCTCTTGTCGTAATTATTAATTTTTAGGTTGTAAAATTCTCTTATTTTCCTAGTCTCACCTACTCGTATTGTTTTGTTTTTTAAATATATTTTCTGCTTTCATTCAACTCTTGTTAATTTGATATCTTTGGTATGCTTTTGAATTATTTGTAGAATATTATTCAAGATAGACCTTCAAGGCTTCCAATTCTTCCCAGGAATTGTTTAGCATACTTGATGATGACAGTGAGAGAACATTTCAATGTGTTGGATCTGCTTAATCATTGCAAAATATATTTTTGATGGGGAAGCCGGGAAGATAGGTCTAGAGATGAAAAACCTTAATTGCTTGTACCAGCTTTTTTGTTGAACAGAAATTGGTATTCTTTTATATTCTCATCTATTAGTAAACAGCTTGATATTATAATATTTTGTACCATGCTAATTTGGCATTCTGAAGGGGTATAGAGCTTTCTTAGTCCAAAAATTAGGGCTGTGCCAAAGGGGGTCCCGATTGATGATACTGAAGAATCGAATGGGTACCGACTATATATTTGTTGTTGTCCGGAAACAGAAACGAACCAAACCCATTTTCTCTTGAAATTTATTTAGATACTATGCTATCACCTAGGGGTTTTTATTGGAATACTGCCATGATTACGGTTTGAGGGAAGTCCCATTGAGACTTTCTAAAACAAGAACTAGCCGTTAATTTGAAGTTAACATGATGTGTTAAATCTGATCTGTGGTTGAAAATTTTCAAAATTACATAAGAGCGATTTCGAGTCCTGCTTTAAATATTTAATCCTAGTGGTGTTTATTTAACCTAGTGGTGTTTATTTGGTACATCATCTGGTTGTCCTTATTTTTCAGAAATTTTGTAGGAAAAAGAATCCAAATGAATTATTTCAAATTGAGGCTTTGACATTTACCTCTGCGTTGATGGGTGCTCTACCAATACATGCTCAATCTTTAATATAACTTTTCACTTCTTTTTTATGTTTGTGTTTGTTATTAATTGTGCATTCCACACATATATGTTAACATGCTAGTTATAATAACTTAATCATTTATTCATGCATCTGAAGAATAGAAGTATTATATCTTGAATCATGACTAATGAATACTCTTCCTACTTAATTGTGATCAGGTGAAGGCATGCCTTGCAGACAAAGACAAAGATGCCACAAGTTACTTTTCGAAGAGGAGGAAGCTGCTCAGAATAGGTATATTGACACTATGTCTTCATTTTTGTTTCTTTAGATGCAACTGTTATTCATTTGACACGTTGGAGATATATTTCTCGAATCGATCCTTCAGTTGGAAAATGGTTGAAATTGCCACATCTGAGATCTGCCTAGTCAACTAAGCATCATATCATAATATGTTTGCTCATTACTCCCTGTGAAGCATGAACTTATTTTTCATATGATGGTGGCTGATATTTATACATATATTGATACCTTAAACCCACCTGAGCCCTTACCCACCCATTATGCCACCTCGGAGAGGGAGCTAGAAGGGACAATCTGAATACGGAATACTCGGCCTCTCAGTGCCTATAGGAAAGTTCCACTAAGCTACAAGCATGGTGGAAAATCAATATAAGTTACTTTATAGGTATGACCTTTGTATGTGTTTGTTCATTGTATGGTGATTCGCTGCAGAACCTAAAGGAAGAATTTTCGTCATTTATTTGTTATATTACAACAATATAAAGCGATAATGTTAGCATGTTCTTGGCTGTGTCTTCAATTAAAGGACGGTTTAGAAGCTACATGATGTTTTTAAATTCTTTGTTTATTTGAAAAGTTATGCCCCCTTTTCTATGCTTGTGAACAGGCAAGCTGAGTTGTTAACAAGGAAAAGACAAAGAAAGCTTCGGCAGAAGGAACGGAGAATAAGGGATCAGTTAAAGGTAGGTAGATGTGTATGCTGCTTCTACTGAAGCTTCGAGCCCTTAGTAATCTGTCGAGGTTGATTCTTGTACACTAGACGAAAATTTCTCCACACCTCTTGACCCTAATCAGCTATCAAACAGTGAGAATGACATTGATATTGAAATTCAAGGTGGCTCCACCAGTGATCAATTAGATTATGCTGCTAGCCAGAAAACCGAGTACCAAAAGGTTCGTAAGAATGGTTTTCAGCATTATGTTGCTCGATGGCAGGTGTCGAAACAATTTTCATGTGAATCATAGTCTGAAACGGGAAAGTCACAAGCAGAGGGAACAAAGGGTAGTTGGTGGTAGTAAAGTTTGGACCAAGAAGCCTAAATCCGAAAATGGTGGTGGTGAAATTGAAAATATGAGAGTACAAAATGATGCGATTTAAAAAACCGATCAGAACAGTTGTCAGTTGATGATTGGTTCCATATCCGTGACAGTGGGAAACAGTCCACGTGAGCCGCTTAAGGTCGATAGTCCGGATGAAACTAAAGAATTTTGCAATACATGTCAATTGGCCGAGAGCACTAGTAGGGAAGTATTGGGAGGCAATACAACTTCAGAAATTGAAGCTGATCAAACCCAGCCTACCATGAGCAATCATGATTCATGTGAGTTGAATGTAAATGATGAGTACAAATGATTCTCATTCACAAATGGAAGACTGGGAGAAGCAGGAGGGAGTTCCATTCTCTGTTCACGCAGCAAAAGCTTTTGTCGCACAATGTATGCACCCACTTTCTCGTATCTGCTATTTGTTTTGTTCGTTTAGCATTAAGGTTTTATGTAGAAACAATTGAGATGTAAACCATTTCTCCACAAAAGAAGCCTTTTCATGATAAAACTAGAGGCGGCAAAATGGGTGGGTTGCGTAACAGGCGTGATGGGGTTGGATCGACCAAGAAACACATTCTTGTTTTATTTCCTAATATATGAATATATTATATGCTATATATGATACCACAAATTTCAGTTAATACAATAACAGTCTGGTTGTATAAATAAAATGAATCAGAAAGCTGGATGCACTAGAATTGCACTGTGGGTTACTTTAGCTCATCTGATCCGTTGTGCTACATTTGACCTTTTCCATTTATTGCTAAACCTTTTGTTAACTCTTTGAGCTATTAGAGATACATGTCCCCAAACTGATCCATTCATGAATAAATGGTTTGAAGTTGCCACCTTTAATCAAAACAAACCAAATTTGTAAGTTTGGTTCTTGGGATTTGCTTGCAGCTACTGAATGTGAACTTTTTGGCAGCTACATTTGTTGCAAGTGTCAAACTAGTTCTTAACTATTGCAAGATGGAAAGAGGCATCCTCGGGGGAGCATGTAGTTGGTCCTATCTTCATCCGAACTGCCTAGTCAGCCTGTTCCCCATAACACCCATTATTTATCCGAATCTCAGGAGCGTGTCAATCTTGGTAACGCAAAGAATCGATTGGTAAACATGGGTCATATCGCCTACCCATGGAAATGGAAATGGAAATGGAAAACCTCAGTTTTATACAAAACCTGAGAAGGGAATGAAGACAAAATATATTCCGAATCATATACCCACTAATTAGAAGGTAAGTAAGGAAAGCAAAACGAATCAGATCCCATCTTTTTGCCAAATGTTATGAGTTTGAGTCTCTTCAAAGACACATCGGTGTGAGTTGGTTGATAGCTTTTACAAAGGAAAAAACAATACCCCACAATGTGCAGTTTTGTTTATGGCAAGGGGTTCCAGTTTATTGGTGGGTATCAGAGAGACAATTTTCTAATATTTTTCTGGGTCATGTTTTTCTCTCACAATTTGTGGTTTTGGAGGGAGGCAATAGTTTGAGATTTTGTTGAATTAGATTACTCTTTTTTGTAGCTAGCTATACTGCGTTTGGATCATTCTTTGCTAGAAATAAATCACAATAACCTCTATTGTTTTGAAGATTAATTTCTTACGAGATTTTGGTATTATATCATTAGCAGCAGCTTATTTGTCTGTTATGAGGTTCGAAACCATGACCATTTGTCCATAACATTGGTATATGATGATGGGTCCTAGTGATAATCGGTCAAGATTCCATTTTCACTGACTACAATACACTTACGTGTCAATCCTTCCCACCACCAACCGCCACATCTATACCCATTTTCACCCTTCATCATCTCAAACCCAGATTCCATTTCTCAAAATCACCAAAAATATAAAAAATAAAAAAAATCCATCATCATGTCAGGTGGTGTAGCACCCATAGCTCTAACAAACTCCAAACCATCACTTAACCTCCTCCAACACACCAGAACTACCAACCTCTTTTCCTTCCAAAACCTCAACGCAATCGCACTTGTAATCATCCTGGCTTCATCAGGCATGGTTGGAGTTCAAGATCTTGCATTTGTACTCCTTTCCTTTTTCTACATCTTCTTCTTCATCTCTAAACTCGCTTTCCCTCCCCTCTCCACCACCCCGGACCCACCCATCTTCGGGACCCACAACCGTCTCCTAGTCATCTACGTTTCTGTCGGCGCGATTATCGGACTCGTCCTCCCAGTTGCGTACATAGTTCATGGCGTTTTAGAAGGTGATAAGGAAGGTATAAAAGCAGCTGCACCACATGTGTTTTTGTTGGCTAGTCAAGTGGTTATGGAAAGTGTGAGCTTTAATGGTGGGTATTCGTTACCGGTTCGGGTCTTGGTTCCGGTTGTTTATAATGGTATGAGAATGTATGCGATATTAGATTGGGTTAAGAGTGAGATCATGAAAGGAAATGAGATGGGTAATGATGGGATTAGTGAGAAAAGGATGTTTGTGGGAATAACTCTTGCTATGGCTAACTTGGTGTTTTGGGGGTTTAATCTTTTTGGGTTTTTGGTTCCTTTTTATTTGCCTAAAGCTTTCAAGAAATATTATGCTTTTAGTGCTAATGATGATAAAGAATCATAAATTATGGAGTAATAAGTTATTGTAGAATTTTATTACTTTCTTGTATGTATTTCTATGACTCTTGCTGTATATATGTATACGCATGTGTCAAAATTGATTCGGATTTTATGCAAGTTGAAATAGCTAACCGACAACCCGTTGAAACGTAACTCAAATTGATTTTGAATATGAGGGGGTTCATTATGTATACTAATTCGATCCAAGGAGAGACTGACTGACTTGATTTATAAATGAAAGTTATTTAATTTGTATAGTTTTTGTTAAGGGGATGATAAATCCACCCAAATTTTTGATAAATTTACCATTACTGTGGAGTAACAGTTTGTACAGTACAAGCTTTCAATGCAAAAAAATGGTGGATCTATCAAAACAAGGGGTGGAAATATCACCACCCTTTTGTTAACGGTAGCTTTAGGACCGTCATTACTTAAGTTGTATGTATTCTATTCTATTCTATTAAATTTATAGGACTGTATTAAATAAGTTGTATGTATAAATTTTTGTACATTCTATTAGTATTTAGAAGATGAACATAAAGTTAGGGGGTGACACATAATATGTTATAGTCTTAGAACAACGATCAATGCATATCTGGAAGTTTTAATGAGGTCTTATTATGATTTTTCAATTTATTCGATCGATGCATATCTGAAAATTGTTTTAATGAAGGTTTTATTATCATTTTTCAATTTATATTTATATTAGTTGCTTGAGAGAGCGGATGATTGTGCTATTTTTTTTTTCTTTTTCCCTTTTTATCTTTAATCTTTACTTTCACGTGATTGATGACCATTTGAAATGGACGCGTTGCGCAAAGTTGTATATATAGATCTCCATTTTTAACTTTACGATACCCGTAAATGAAAACGATCCTAATTTTGATAGGATCTTAAAATCATATGATCTGCTTGGGATTTCGATCCTTTGTCGATTTTGAGCATATGATCTTATGATCTCGATCCAATCCGATCTTACTCAACATGTATCAATTAGTTAACAAACTATAAAGTAGTTGATTTTGCCTCATAAAAGGCTAAAATGTCTTATCATATAATCAATTACTACACGTAAAAATAATCAATTTTTCAACTGAAATAAATTAACACGTGAAAATCATATCTTTAATAACAAATATAGTAATCTAAATCGTTATGAGAAATATTGAATTAATCTTATAGTGTTTATAATATAAAATTTTAATTAATTTGTCATAGATTTGATATTTTATATGTATTATAACCCAAATGTACGAGACTATAGTGTATGAGTAGGATCTTTAGATCCCGATTCGATCTTACGATCTCGATCTTGTGAAGACAAAAACGATCCTAGGTAAGGTCCCGATCTTGACAACCTTGGCGTTGAAAATACAAATTTTTAAACGATTTCATCTAAGTAGAAATTTATCAAGTGGGGTGTAAATAAACCGATCTCAGCTAGATTCGAGCTCGTCTTGTTAAAAATTCATAGAGCTCGAGCTTGCATCATTTCAAGCCAAAGTACATAAATATCGAGCTTGCTTTGGGCTCAACTTGCTTATTTTATAATATTATATTAGCAATGTGTCTGCAGGGACGTCAAACAATTAATTATTGAGTCACTTAATATTATAAAGTGGCAAAATGAATAGGTCGGGTCGGGTCGGGTCGGGTTACGGGTCTAGATGGGTCATTTAGACTGCTACTAACGGGACGTCGGTGGGGGGCGTCGGTTGTACCGACGCACCGACGCCGTTGGCACGGGGCGTCGGTACGCCGCGTCGGTGGGTGTGCGTCGGGAATCCGACGGGAGAGAGAGAGGGAAATAGTGGGGGCCACCGGTCGGGATCCGTTGCAAGCTTAAAAAAAAAAAAAAAAAAAAAATTAAAAATCAATTTACCACTATAAATTCAAACCAAACCCAACCAATTTTTCACAACATTCACACTCTAACTTTCAAATATTCCACAACTTTATACAATTTTACTTTTCAATTTACCACTTTCCACCCATTTTCACAACATTCACACCCAATCCAACAAAATATTTCACAACTTCTACAACTTCAATATTATTTCCATTTCATTTCTTTTACCCATTTTTTCACCATTTTTATACCAATTCATCTACAAATTAAAACACCATTTTCTTAACATGTCTGGATCCGATTCCGATCGAGACGATTTAAATGCCGTCCTAGCCGCATATAATCCGGTCGCTACCCGTGTACAACAAGATACGTCATCCGATTCGGACGAGGAGATTGAAGTACGCGTTCCACGTCCGAGACGTTATTTTCCAAGAGATCGTTATGCCGCCGGCCAACGTTTATATCAAGACTACTTTGCCGAGAACCCGACATTCCCGCTTGATTTCTTTCGTCGTCGCTTTCGGATGAGTCGGCCAATGTTTATACATTTATGCCAAGGTATCTTATCGTACTCCCACCATCCGATACCCCCTTACTTTCTTTATTTCCATCAAGGTCTAGACGCAACCGGAAAACCCGGATTTAATGTTTTCCAAAAAGTCACGTCGGCCTTACGGCAAATGGCATACGGTTGTGCCGCCGACTTGTTCGATGAATACCTACATATGGGTCAACAAACATCATACGATTGTTTGGACAACTTTTGTAAATGTATTTTTCATATGTATTCACGTGAGTATTTAAGAAAACCAACACTCCATGATGTGCAACGATTGCATCAACGCCATGCGGAACTACACGGTTTTCCGGGTATGCTTGGAAGTATAGATTGTATGCACTGGGCTTGGAGAAATTGCCCAATTGCATGGCAAGGTCAATACACTCGAGGTGATCACGGGTATCCAACAATCATGCTTGAAGCCGTTGCCTCCTACGATTTGTGGATTTGGCACGCTTTCTTTGGTCCTGCCGGATCGAACAACGACATCAACGTTCTCAATGAATCTGATTTATTCCAAGACTTACTACAAGATCAAGCTCCTCAAGTCAACTTCACTATTGCCGGTCAACAATTCACCAAAGGGTATTATCTCGGCGATGGAATATATCCGGAATGGTCGACGATTGTGAAGTCGTTCAAGTATCCGTTGACAGAAGCCGAGTCAAGGTTCAAGAGGTACCAAGAATCGGCAAGGAAAGATGTGGAACGGGCATTCGGGGTACTTCAAGGCCGTTGGCAAATCTTGAAAAACCCCGCTAGACCATATAGCGTCAACAAAATACGGCGAATCATGTATTGTTGTGTAGTTTTACACAACATGATAATCGAAGACAATGGACGCAATATGTGTACACACGAGGAAGAGTATTGGACAAACCCGGAAAATCTACCTCAACGAACGTGGGAAGAAAGGGTAGCGGTGCAACTACGTATGGATAAAGAATTGCGTGACCGTGTCGTCCATCATCGTCTTCGCGATGCCCTCATCGAACACATCTCGAGCCTCCCACCAAATTTCCGAACGCGTTAGCTAGTTTTAATTTATTATTAATAAATGTATTTTTTTTTTCCTTTTTAGGAATTGTAATTTTTTCTTTTTTTAGGAATTGTAATTTTTTCTTTTTTTAGGAATTGTAACATTTTATTTTTTTAGGATTTGTAATATTTAATTTTTAATTAATGTAATGTTTTTAGTTTTAATTTAATGTGTTATTTAAGTTTTTGTATTAAATAAATAGATTAAATAGTGTGTGGGGCCCTGAAAATAAGGGAAGTGATGTTGCTGTTGGCAGGGGTGTGTCAGTTGTGTGTCAGTTGTGTCAGTCTGACGTGGCGCTGAGCTGGCAGGCAACTGACGCGTCAGTTCGTGTCACGGTTGGGAGAGGCCTTAGAAAGATGAGTCTAAATAGGTCCGGGTCAAATGAGTCTCGGGTCGGGTCGGGTCATTGGGTTTTTACCAATTTTTTTTTTAATTTGAGTGAAAAATGAAAAAAAATGAAATGAGGTGAAAATTTTTTTTACCCGTCTAGACCCGTTGGTTAATTGTTACACAATTGGATGTTGTATTGAAAAACACATTTAAACCCATTCAAAAAATGGGGAGGAGACCCAACAAACCTATCCCCTCCTAAATATTAATCAAATTGACCCATAATTAACCAATGTGTTTAAAATTGCCACCTCTAAGTCAATATATTGTTCATATCATTAACATTGTTTTATAGTAGAGTAAGTGATGATAGAAAAAATTTCATATTTCAATGTAAGTTAGAAACGCAAAACAAAACATGATAATTTATTACATCGACCCTAAAGAAAATCACAATTTTTTTAGATTTCAATCTAAAATTTAGATCATAGTGTCTATATGGTTTATATTTATATCGTTTGTGATTTACCTACATCTCTTCAGAGAAACTTTTTTTTTTTTATATGATATGTTAATTAAGAATTCAATGTAAGGATGTAAAAAGTTTAAATGGATGATTGAGATTTATAAACTAATGCTATATTTAGAAAGATTTAAGTAATTAACTAAAATTCAATGGCAATTCAAACTTTAAATTGTTGAATATAATTTTAAAATAAATATAATATGTTTTATATATAATTACTCACTTCATTTCAAAATAAATGTATATCTTTTCATTTTAGTTTGTGACAAAATAAATTTTCATTTTCAAAAGTAGCATACTAACTTACCAAGTTACCCATAAGAAAAGTGATTGGTAGACTCATTTCACGAAATAGATTTATCGAAGGCTATGCAAAAGGTATAGGTAAAACTATCATTTTCCTTTTACACAATGTACTGATTATGTCTTTTCTTCAACTTTGTGTAATCTGATTATTGACACTTATTATGGGACGCGGTTAGTACAAGATAAGATAATATAAGATATTGTATTATTATTATTATTAATATTATTTTATGTATCTACATTATTGATTTACCTTTTTAAGTACTTTGTAACTCTATACTTTAAGAGCTACTATTATTATTTAAAGTTGTAAATATATATATTACTATATCTTATGAAGGATTTTTTAGACTTGCGAGCTTGCTCGAGTTACTGACACGAATTGAACTTTCTACGAGTCAAGCTCAAATAGCTTGCGAGTAAGTTGGCTCGTTTACCAATAAGTGTCAAATTGTTTCAAAGGCTTACTGTCATTCTTATGCGTATTTTTGGAAAGTAAGAAGTGATACTTTATTACGAGCTTTTTCAAAAGATAAAGATATACATGTGATGTGATGGAGTAAACACTAGAAACTACGTAATCTATTTTTCAATGTATTGTTAAAGGAAACACGTGTCAAAACAAAAAATAAATTGTGATCTAGTTGAGTGTAGTTAAACTTAACTGTCGTGGAAGTTTGTACGGAAGAGTGTTATGGTAACGTGGAAGTCCACAACATTCCGTCATCGCAACAAATGCACCACCAGATAGCAAAATTCAAGTAAAGTTTTCTTTAATTATCATCATCATAAAATTGTAAGTTAATTGATAATTAATTGATATAAAAGGGTTTATAGGGAATAAGCTAAGAAACTATAATTAAAGCAAAACTTTTTATAAATATTAAGAGTTATAATATATATAAATAATAAATATACATGTATATGAGGAAATTGATGAGTTTATTTAATTTCATTACTCAATTGGAAAGTTTGAGTGCATGCAATGACCATATATTACGCCTTTAGGACATAAGTTAGTCAAACCCTCGATTAAAATTCATTTCACAAACTTTATTTTATACATAGGGGTTAGTGTCTGGAAATGCATTAAACTTGTGCTCGATATCAATTGTGTCATCAAACTTTCAAAAAATGTGTTTTAGTGTATTTTTAATGCATCAAACGTTCCTCCATGGAATATATGTGATATTTTGTATGATATCAGAGTTTAGAAATCCCAACTAGATCTCTCGTTTTCATGCATGGGTCAATCAGATTTGCTTGCGAAATTATCTTTCGATTCTCGTGTTTCTTTTCTTTTCATATGTAAAATTTTCTAGTACAAATTAGATAAAATTACCTCAATTGTGAGTAGTAATGTGATTCAATAAAACTTTTTAGCTTCAGCCTTGATTCACAAAAAAAAAATCTAGAGTTAACTGTATGAATGGTCTCTGTGGTTTACACACATTTTCACCCTTAGTCCATGTACTTTGTTTATTGCATTGACTGTCCAAAAACTAAAAAGTTGTTACACGGTTAGTCCCTCATCCACTTAAAATGACTAAAATACCCTTCTCTGGCCGAGCAAAATAGATAGTATCACCAATGGTATTTTATTCATTTTAGGTACGTGAGAAACTATGTGTGTAACAACTTTTAAGTTTTTGGACTGTCCATATAACAAACAAATCATTTAGACTAACGATGAAACTGTATCTAAACCACCTTACCATCATGCAATTTACTCAAAAAAAATGTATTTGAACCAAAAATATTTGAAAGTGAAATTTTATAGTAGTAATATACGCATGATTCCTGGGTGGTTATAAGTCGTGGATTTCGTGAACAAACGGTACACGTCATCGTTGATGATGCGTGTGAACTAAAGTGTGTTTTTTGTATATGCGAATCGTGTGATATATAATACAGTGAGCATCGAGGTGGCAACATCAACTCCAGTTACTTGCACTCTTTTCCCTCATCCCCTATCAAATCACACTCGCACATTATTATTATTTCCAACATTATTCTTATTATTATTATTAATATGAGCAATTATTAATAAATCGCTTCTCACTGAATCCAAATCCTAAAATATGTGGTTGTTTGGAAGAGCAGGACCATCCGGATTCTCACAGAATTCAACCGCTGAGCAGGTTACCGACGGAATTGATGCATCTGGTCTCACCGCCATTGTTACAGGTACCTTCCTTCCTTCCATTCGGTTCTTAAATTCATCTATTAATTATTAACATTTGCGTTTTACGGCTGATCGGAATTCGTAAACTAAAGTATAAAACAGAATCTAGCTAACAATAAAAAAGCATATAATCAAAACTAACTCTTGATTAAATAGAGAACTCGGTTACATAAACTCTATGATTCGATGCCTATACAAAAATCTCAGAATCGCTATTATATAGACAATGAATTGAAGATCAACTAGGACACCTAAAGCACGTCTCCTAATTGAATACATATTGGACTTGGACTACACTCCAAGATACTTGGACTCCACTCCAAGATTTCTGATGGGTTTTGATGGGTCGACCCGTGGCATAAAGCCCATGGTCTCAACCCATTCGTTCAACAATCACCCCCTGAATGGTTGAGACGGCAACTCGCATACACCGAGCAACGATTTCATTTCACCAAACCTTACTCGCGCTAAGGCCTTCGTTAGGGGATCCGCCACTTGTTCATTACCTGCCACGTGTTCGATTTCAACTTGCTCATTTTCCACATGCTCTCGAATGAAGTGGAAACGAGTGTGAATGTGTTTGCTCCTACCGTGAAACACCGGATTTTTAGACAACGCGATTGCTGACTTATTGTCTATACGAATCAGTACCTTTTGCTTCTCTAATCCGGTCACCTCTGCGAGCAAATCCCTTAGCCAAACTGCTTGACATGCTGCCGATGTAGCTGCCATGAATTCGGCTTCACACGAAGATAAAGCTACTGTATCTTGCTTTTGCGAACACCACGTGATAGGGGATTTTCCAAGAAAGAAAATATGACCCGTAGTACTCCGACCATCATCCACGTCTACATTATGACTACTGTCGCTATAACCCAGAAGTTTCAACTCATCACATCTCTCGTATCTAATTCCAAGTGAAATTGTACCGCTAAGATAACGAAGAATTTGCTTGATCGCTCGCGCATGAGATTCTCTTGGACTTTGCATATATCGACTTACTACCCCGACTGAGTAAGATAAGTCCGGGCGAGTGTGAAGGAGGTAGCGCAAGCATCCTACTATCCTTCGATAATGAGTGGCTTCAACTTCTGGTTCATCCTCGGCTTTCGATAATTTTAGTCCCGGTTCCATTGGACATTGTGTAGCATTACATTCTTCCATGCCCGCCTCTTTCAAGATTTTCATAGCATTGTTTGCTTGCTTAATTGTTACACACCCCTTTTCTTGAGAAACTTCAATACCCAAATAATAAGTCAATAAGCCAAGATCCGATATTTCAAACTTTGAAGACATCATGCTTTTGAATTGGCTTGTTATTTCATGACATGTTCCTGTTACGAATAAGTCATCTACGTACACTGCCACAATGATATATTCGCCTCTAGAAACCTTTTTATAAACCGCCGTTTCTTGCAAACATCGTTGAAAACCCATTCCTTGTAAGATGCCATCAAGTTTTATGTTCCATGCCCTTGGTGCTTGTTGTAAGCCATACAAAGCTTTTGCTAACTTGTAAACTTTTCCTTCTTCTCCCATCTTTTCAAAACCCTCGGGTTGGCTTACATACACTTCTTCTTTCAACTCACCGTGTAAGAAGGCCGTCTTCACATCTAAGTGGTAAATCTTCCACCCTTTCCCGGCCGCGAGAGCAATCAGTAAACGTATTGTCTCGAGTCGAGCTACCGGTGCGAAGACTTCATCAAAATCAATGCCATATTCTTGCACATAGCCTTTTGCTACGAGCCGCGCTTTGTACCGTGAAATAGACTCGTCTGCATTTCTTTTGATCTTATATAGCCACTTTAATCCGATTGGTTTGACATGCTTGGGTAGAGGTACTAGCTTCCAAGTTTTGTTCTTCTCAATTGACTCGATCTTACTTTTCATTGCCTTAAGCCATTCGGGTTTCTCTACAGCTTCTTTAAAATTCCTCGGTTCCTCATCACATGTTAACATTACTTCATACATATTTAGCTCATAATCGTTTAAACGTACAGGTAGAACTGAGACACTATTTGAGCATCGTACCGAGGTCTGATCGATGCTTGTTGCTTGGCTTGTCGTGGCTGTTTCTGCAGGTTCATTAACATGTGGTTGGCCAATTAATTTTGAATGATCCAGCAGCTCTTCCATTTGAGGCATCACTTTTCTTAGTATTTTCATGCCAATTCCACGTCCCTTTTTCATCATATAACACATTTGTACTTATTATTATCTTGTTTTCAGCCGGGTTAAATAAGCGGGCGCCTCCTGAGCCCGATTCCTTTCCAAAATAAACCAATGGTCTTGATCTATCATCTAGCTTATTTAGGTGTTTTGAAACAATCCTTTCGTATGCAACACATCCGAACACCTTCAAGTTTTCAAGATTCGGTTTTTGACCATAGATTTTTTCATAAGGTGTAACTCTTACCAATGCTCGCGTAGGGGTACGGTTAATTATATAAGTTGCATGTCGAACGGCTTCACCCCAAAATTGATTTGAAACTTCTTTTGCTTTCATAAGACATCGCGTCATCTCGATTAGCGTCCGGTTTTGTCGTTCTACTATGCCGTTTTGTTGGGGTGAATACGGAGCCGTTAACATCCTTGCAACACCTTCTTCGCTCCAAAAACAATTAAAATCATTTGAAGTAAACTCTCCGCCTCTATCCGTGTGGAATGTTTTTATCTCTTTCCCGGTTCGGTTTTCGATTGACTTTTTAAATCTCTTGATTTCATCCGCCGCGTCATTTTTATGCTTCAACAAAAAAGACCACATGTATCTTGAAAAGTCATCAATTAAAACCAAAATATAGATATTACCGGCTGGAGTGGGAGGATCAATAGGTCCGCAAATATCTCCGTGTAACATCTCGAGAATATTTTTAGACTTATAATTCGCTTTCTTCGGGAACGTGTGCTTATTTTGTTTGCCTATCACGCAAATTTCACAAACTTCTTTTTGGTGTTTCAAAACCGGAACTCCACTAGTCAACTTGTGCATCATATTCACCGCACCAAAGTTGATATGCCCTAGTCGTGCGTGCCATAACCAAGACTCATCATCGATCTTTGCTTGCAAACAGTGAGGCTTTCCAACTCTTAATCGGGTTTTATAAAGGTTACTTTCAGTCCGTGGAACCTTCATGAGCAATCTTCCCTTCCGATCTTTCATAGTCAAGAAATCACCATGCATTCTAATGTCACAACCGGATAACGTTGTTTGGCCAAGACTAATGACATTGCTACAAAGTGAGGGAATATAGTAGATATCTTTCAAAATCTTATGCTCACCGTTTTTACCTTCAAACAAAATTGACCCTTTTCCTTCAATTCGAACACACGAGCCATCTCCAAATCTTACTCTTCCGGTTATTCTTTCATTCAACTCCGAAAAATACGAGTATCTCCCGGTCATGTGATTACTTGCCCCATTGTCGAGGTACCACATATCCTCGTCTTGGTTTGGTTTGACCTTAGGAGGAACATATTTGTCTTCATTTAGAAAGACCGTCTCTTCTTTCATCATAAAAAATGTTCCTTCCTCGTGGTTAACCCCTTCTTTAGCATCATTCAAGTTTGCCTCCTGGTTTTGCCATCGATCCGGACATCTTGACACAAAGTGTCCATATTTATCACAACGGTAACACTTGATGTTTGACAGGTCTCGCTTCTCATTGTTATTACCTTTTTTCCTTTCATCATCCCGATTTTTCCACGAAGCCCTTTGATCATGGTTTTGGGTGTTACCCCTACCACGACCACGTCCACGGCCTCGTCCCCCTCTGTTTGCACCAGTCCATCTACCACGGCTTGAGTCTTGGTTTCGATTTGAGTTTTCGATTTTGGCATAAAGTAGCTTTTCACCAGAAACTGATGTTTTGTCAGTTTCTTTAGTTCGTTCTTCGTAGGCTTTCAATCGTCCAACTACATCTTCAAAGTTAATAGTTTTTAAATCCAAGACTTGCTCGAGTGCCGCTACGATGTGAATGTATCGACTAGGAAGACTTGTAAGAAATTTCTTTACTAAATTCTCTTGTGTAATCGGTCCTCCAAGAGTTGCTGAAACAGTTGCAATACCCGATAGTTTTGAAGAGAATTCATCAATCGTACTCGTATCTTTCATCTTCAAACTTTCGAATTCTGAGGTCAATGTTTGCAAACGTGCTTCCTTCACTCGATCTGCACCCATGTTTCGAGATGCGATTGCATCCCACATCTCCTTTGCTGTCGTGAGATTTCCGATTTGCAAGATTAAATCTTCCGGTACCGATTGGAATATGAGATGCTTCACAATATTGTTCTTCTTGGGATCGACTAAGCCCGGATCTACCACATCCCAGACTCCATGAATACCTAGAAGCACTTCCATACGCATCCTCCATATTGTGTAATTAGTTGACGTTAATTGCGGACACTGAAACGTCAATGATTCCTTCACAGGTGCCGCCATCTTCTTTGTTCTTGAGTAGGTTTGTAATGGTGAGTTATCCAGCCCTTTTATCACGGCTTGAGTTTTTACTGTTGTTACTTCTGGAACAGAGGGAAAATAACCGAGTCTTCGATGCTATCTTTCTGTTGTTAATTCCGGAGAATAAAGATTGATGCTATCCTTGATCAAACGTGATGCACAAGCCTTGATTAATTCAATTCCTTCCTCGATCAGCGTGCAGAATTAAAGAATTAATTGAGATGCCATCGTTTCTTGCATACCAATTAATGAATTAAATATTCAATTAAAATCCAAGACTTTTAATCGTCTGTTCCTCGTGCAAAAATACAAAAACAGAGATAAAGATTGCTTTAATTGGACCGAAGTTCCTGTTCTATTTGTGCTGCTTCGATTTGCAGGTCTCCAAAAACAGAAATCAACACACCAATTAAGTAATCTTTGCTACACAGATAAACGATTGCTTAGAAGTAATCGGTCTTCCCGCTGCACGATTGGAATTACAAGCTCTGATACCAATTAAAGTATAAAACAGAATCTAGCTAACAATCAAAAAGCATATAATCAAAACTAACTCTTGATTAAATAGAGAACTCGGTTACATAAACTCTATGATTCGATGCCTATACAAAAATCTCAGAATCGCTATTATATAGACAATGAATTGAAGATCAACTAGGACACCTAAAGCACGTCTCCTAATTGAATACATATTGGACTTGGACTACACTCCAAGATACTTGGACTCCACTCCAAGATTTCTGATGGGTTCTGATGGGTCGACCCGTGGCATAAAGCCCATGGTCTCAACCCATTCGTTCAACATAAACCTGATGTTCCTATATGATCCAATGTGAAAATGCATTTCCTTCATTAATGCTATACTAACTCAATATTAATATCCTCACTTATTAATTTATTATTACGGAGTATTATATTTTCCTATTATTATTGAAAGATATAGAGCTAGTAAGTACTAAGTCATGCTGTTTTTTTTAATTACTTGCTCTGCTCTTAAATGTGTAGAGAAACAATATGTAATAAATAATAAGTGTGCGGCGATTTGTACACCACACAAAAGATCACTTAATCAATGCAGGTGGTTCGACATCACAATTAAAATGATTACCGTGTTGTGTCGAAAAATGAGATTAATATTTTATGGAAAGATGGGTCATCTACTCATGCCGTTAGTTGTTCAAGATTTCAAGGGTTAAAAATGTAAATTCTCTAGTACTTTTTACCTCTACTCCTCCTGTAGATGATGTTAGCTATGCATATGTTATGTCGTTTAGGTGTTTCATTTTCAAAGGTTAGTAACTACGGAGTATATCAATTTGGCATTTAGGCTAAGTTTAGGTTAAAGGTCCTTAGTAATTTAGTCTCTTTGAACGGGTTAAAGCTATAAAATAGTAACATACTTACCTTTTTGTTTCAAGGTGAGTAACGTACCCAGTTTATTACCAATGTGAGTAACCAACTCTTAAGTTTTGTTCCAGTATTAGTAACATGGTATTAGTCACCGTTCAATTATCAACATTGTTGACATGTCGGTGACCTGTATATTTTGGATGGAGTATAAGCCAAAATGTTGATTTCGCTTTAGGAGAATTTGAACTTTTCTTTTCCAAATCTTTCCCTTTAGTTCTATACATTATTTAAACTTGAGAACATGGTGTTTAATGAATTATCGGTTTGGCTTCTAGTAGAAATGCAGTAGGCACTAGAGTAGTCAGTAGTAGACATTTCAGTTTATCATAGTTATTCTCATTTCTAAATAAATAACATACTTAATCAGTGGCAGGGAAAAGATAGCACTCCAAAGGATATGTCCCTCTGGTTTCAATTCATGATCACCTGCTATATAAGAACTAAATTAATACAATAATTTGTTTTTGGAAAGGCGATTTATCATTAAGAAGCCACTAAACTAATACAATAATTAACAGAATATACTGTGAGAAAACACTACTAGTTGGTGTGGTCCATTAAAATAAGAAACCGGAACACATTTAATGAGTATGACTCGAACAAGACAAATTGTAGAAATTAAGTTATGTTCCTTTACTTACATATACAATCACAGGAGGATCAAGTGGCATTGGCCGTGAAACTGCACGAGTGCTAGCCCTGCGTGGGGCACATGTCGTTATGGGTGTCAGAAATATGGCTGCTGGCAAACAGGTTCAAGAAGCAATAGTGAAAGAAATCCCAACAGCCAAAGTTGATGCAATGGAGTTAGATCTCAATTCCATGGCATCCGTTAGGAAATTCGCCTCCGATTTTAATTCAAGTGGTCAATCATTAAATTTGTTAATGTAAGATTTTATATTTGAAGCCCAATCAATCATATTCGTATTTTTAATAAAGTGAAATGGATTTCTCTGCAAAGTGAACTTAATTTTATTTTTTATCAAAATCGTTACTGTGATCACCATACTTCTGATAAAAGTTCTAAAAAACATGTCAGTTTTGAGGATGAAGGAAAGTTAATCTAACCTTAAAAAATTCAACCTGTACCTTTTCTTGAATAGAGGGATATTTGTGTTTTTAATCCGGCATATAAACGTCGAAACTTTTCTGAATTTTTCTATGCTGGGCTGTGTTAAGAAACAATGCAGGTATAATGATGACTCCATTCTTGCTTTCTAAAGATAATATAGAACTACAGTTTGCCACCAACCATTTAGGTATTTTTAATGTGTTTTCTTTGCTTTGCATAATTTTATCGCTTTGCTCGGGCACTACAATCGAAGTGTTCTTTTTGCTACAGGTCACTTTCTTCTTACCCATCTATTGCTTGATAATATGAAGAAAACGGCACGTAAAAGTAAGAAAGAGGGAAGGATTGTGAATGTATCATCAGAGGCCCATAGGATTACTTATCCTGAAGGAATTCGTTTCGATAAAATTAATGATGAAAAAGAGTAAGTTTGCTAGAAAGAACTTCACTCTACTATGGAATCGTCACGATGGTATTGCATTGCACTTTTTATAGATCCAAGACCTATTTTGCATCTTGCTTATTACTTCCTCATTCCCAAAATAAATGGCCACTTTTCTATTTTTAAATGTCCGAGAATAAATATCTTACTCCAAAATCAAATATTGTATTTACTCTCCAATTATACCCTTGTTCCACACTCTCAGAAAACAAGGATGAGTTAGGCATAGCTAAAAATGTGTATGCGTTAAAGGGGTAAATCTGACATTTAACTACTGAAAAATTCATTGATTGCACATCCCTAAACTGAGTGCCTTTTATCTATTCAACACTTATTTTGGGACGAGAGAGTATTTTGCTAAGCCTTAATGGGAAAAGAAAATATGTTTTGTAGTCTTCATTTTCGGGTCACTCGATATTTAAAGCTATATAAGTATTTCATGCATCTATATATATAAGACCTTTTAGTGTTGGCCAAAAGTCAACATTTTGTAACACATTTACCTCAATAAATATCAACGTATAGTTAGCCAGGAAATTGGACCAATAGGCAAAGAGTGTACAGATCATGAGCTACATTCCATAACCAGATGAATGATTTTTATAGTATAATGGTTGAATTTTATTTTACTCAACTATTAACAAGAACCATACAAGCACCTTCTTTTTGTTGCATATGATATTTTGGATAGGTAGATGCGTATAACAAATCCCAAATTCACTGTAACTAGATTACATTATGCTGTACAGGTACAGTAAATATCAAGCATATGGTCAATCAAAGCTAGCGAACATTCTGCATGCTAATGAGCTCACCAGACATCTAAAGGTATAAGTTTCACTCTCTTTAAATAATTAGTGATGAAATCCATTTTGTGCAGTTTTGACCATCCAAGTCACACAAACTGGCTTTTAATTTCAAAGCAGATAAGGATTACTTAAACTTAAAAACTAATGACATATTTGATAATCGAATTGAGCTTCAGAGTAAATGCTACAAGTCAAATAAAAACATGTTGGTGGTTATGGATCCATATCTTGATTTGGAAAATACTGTAACAGCTTTGACCTTAAAAGTCAAAGTCTACTACTTACAGTTTTGTATGCTTGAAATATGGTTTTTGGTGATCAAACAGGAAGATGGAGTTGAAATTACTGCAAACTCTCTTCATCCAGGAGTAATCCAAACCAATTTGTTCCGCCACATTTTTACTCCTCCCAGCTTTGCTGAAGGTAATATTTCCTGAAGCTTTACCAGAAAGTGAAATAAAGAAGGCTAATTTAAGATTAATATTATATTACAAATATTGCTTATATTATAATTTTTATGCAGGCTTTGTTAAGAAGCTCAGCAGTACTCTGATGAAAAATGTTGAGCAGGTTAGTAAATTAGTCAACTTATGCATGCACAGTGGTTTTCTATAACTTGGTGAACTGGACTTCTAAAGGACTGTTTGACCGTATAGTTGGTTGTCTAATTATCTATAAATTCACATTAATAATTGATTTATTTTGGTGTGTCGGTGTGTCATATTAGGGGGCAGCAACGACATGCTATGTAGCACTGCACCCACAAGTGAAAGGGGTGAGTGGTGCATATTTTTCAGATAGCAACTTGGCGAAAACAACAGAGCTGGCTAAAGACATGGCTTTGGCTAAGAGATTGTGGGATTTTAGCATGAATTTAATTAAGTAAACATCAACATATGCACCATGTAAGGATCCTGATTTATTTTTGTAGAACTTATAAAGTGCAACTGGAGTGTTTCTATTGGCGATATATACATGCCTTCTTTCATTGGCTTCCATGCAAAACGGTAAGCTATTTTTACATCGTTAAGTTATACATCAAAGGAGATAAATAAAGTCATGAATTTTATATATTTAATTTGTAAGTATTGGTGATTAACGTTGATCACTTATGTTAAGTACTTTTTATCTGAAATTGAGCAAGATAATGCGGTTAACGGAGTACAAAAGTAGTTACAGAATTAGTTTACTCAGAAGTTGATGGTAGAGGGAACGGTGTATTGCTATTGAAATTGAAGTTTGATGACTGAATTTGGCATGAACAATGAAACATCACATACCATGTGTTTTGGTCCATCAATATAGTTGAAAATACTGTATGCCTAATTCATGCATCTAACATAGACCTAAGAAAATGATTGATGCATATGGCGAATATTGAATAGTGTAGTCGTGTTGTAAACATATGTAACATTGCTTGTGATAGTTTTATATAAATTTAACTATTAACCGCCCAAAACTCTCTCATAAACCTTGAGTTTGCTATGCTAAAAAAGAAACCGGAACAGTTAAAATTGGTTCATATTTCATTTCCAGAGTCGATCGTCTTTACCCAAGTTTGAACATCAGACGTCTTGCAAGTGGTTCCATTCCTTCTTACGGTACTTCTGGGATTTATATTCCGCCAAACATAAATTTTACTTCTTTTTGTATACTACACATCGAAAAAATTATAACGCATAATCAGACTTATAGTCCAAAATTATTTTAATTACCATTGGAAGAAAATGGTTGGTGTGCAATGAAAGGGGAAGAAAACCGAACAAACACAATCGATACAAAATGATACCATGAAAACACAATTGAAGACCTCCAGATTAAATATCGCAATTCTCAAGAATCCTAATGTACATGGTAAATGCAACAAATCATACACACTGATAGATACATATACAATTTGCCAATTTGCCAGTACGAAGCGTGTTAAACACATGCAGTGCTGATTCTACATTTTATGTACAGCAGATTCAGCTTCCCACAAGAAAAAAGAAAACCCCCCAACTCTAGTTTATTCTCCTAATTCCTACTCTTCTATATGTGAAATGTTGTTTTTACCACCATAAATTACCAGTTAACAAAACTGTTTTTTTTCGCAACTGAAGTCAGTCATGTTGATGGTTGCAGAACTCAATATACAAGCACAAAATAGATATTATATGCAAATCCCACCTCCAAATGAGATCACATATCAAGGATTTGAGCCGCTTCACGTCTTTTATCCTGTTATTATCCCCAATTTGCATTTAGAATGAATGAAAATGATATGTGCACCTTACGATGGGTTTAAATCTAAAGATGGTTTGAAGTTCACTTTGTCCCTCAGGAGTAGATGAGATACAGAGTCAACCAAGACCGTCTGTCCTCCACGAAGTTCGTGAGTGAGCCCACCAAATTGTTTTCTAGGGCTAGACCCAGGAGCCCCCAACTGCTTAGCTCGGAACATATCAGGGACCGGATCACGGTATGAAATGTTGGCCGGTTTTGAGATCTCGTGCAGGTAAACTGATTGGTTAACATGATGAAATGGGATTTTGGATCCATTATTAAGTGGAGGAGTGGATGCACCTGAAGTGGTTCGTGGGCTAGTTATGGGTGATGGAGATAACCTTCCGTTTAGGTGTTGAGGCGATCTTGAATGTATTAGAGGGCTTCCAATTGGAGAGACAGGGCAGGATATGTTCCTTGGTATTTGAACTTCACTGCCAACATGAAGCAAGATATACATATAAGCTTGGTAATGTTACTAATAATGGCGAGATAGGTGGGTCAGTTAACAAGTAAAAAATGGTTTAGGTTGATGAGGAAATTATTGGTATGTGTAAATAATGGACCAGGCTGGATTGACCCACAGAAATAATTTTGTCCATTTTTATAATTCTTTATAAAAGAATAATGTGGTAATCAGGTTACAAAAACAATACTTTCCAACAAAAAATTATAAATATGTTAATTAACTCATTTGACTGACCCTTTTAACAAGTTCTCCTTTTAGCTGAATGTCATATTTGATCCGATTAAGATGAAGCACAACCCAAATCAACTGCCACTTCCAGTTACCACAAGAGAATATTTTAATTGGAAATTACTTGTGTAACTTTTTAGATGAAAATTTGTGAGTAGATGGGAGGGATGAGGTCGAGGGAGACATACCTGGAACTAAAACCTGGTCTCGGCACTCTAAATGAATGGGTAGTGAGTCTATCCGAATCCAATGCTTGCCGATTTCTTGGATATCCAATTCCCTGGAAAACATCAGTGACCCATTAGAGTCAATCCTTTTCTAGTCCTAACAACAGATCCCCACATACATGCAGCAAGCATGATTGGTGAATTAGATAACATAACGTATCTGTTAGATTTCAATTTAGATGCTATGGCTTGAGAATAAAATAGAGTATGAACATCCTTTTGTCATATATTATTATGTCAAGTTTCTAGGTACATAGCAAGTACATAAAGTCATCCCTGGGAAAAAAGTTATCGAGTCCTGTAGGACAATCACAAATAATAATAAATAAATAAATAAGATAATCCAAGTAAAAGAAGAGTCTGTTAGGTTTGTACTAGAGGTGGCAAAACTAGTGGGTTGGTCAGGTGGGTAAAGGGTCAAAATGGGCTACGGTAAATAAAAACGAACACATTGCTAGGCGCTGGGTTGGGTTGCCCAGAAAAATTTGTTCAATTGTTTCAGATTTATAAATACACTTTGGGTGAGTTTGACCTGTTCCCTTTAAATTCTAATCTTTTTCATATTACCCGTTTAACATAATAGGATCAAACACCACCCGAATCAAACCATTAATAAGTACAAGGGACAAAATTGCCACTTCTTTATTCTGGGCCAGCCAAGTTACGTTTGAACTACTTTCAAGAAACGGATGAAATTATACCAAAGATAGAAGTAGAATTAATACGAAGTTGACTGATAAAAAAGAAATGACATAAAAAGATATATCTACCGGCGATTTTGCCCCATTCACGACGCCATGAAGTGGGTCGGATGGCTCTGAATATAATAAGGGCCTTTCTAAAGGAGCAGCATTTTTTACAAAGCAGTGATCCAACAATTGAGCGGCTGTAGGACGATGAAGTGGATTCCTCTGTAGACATTGCCTTACAAAATCCTTCCCCTCATCCGAGAGATGATCAGGAATAACAGGGAGTTCTTTACTGTTGCCAATCTTAAACAAGGCAGCAACCTATAATCCAAAATATGTCACATTCAATAAAAAGGAAATTTAATTAGAAGTAAAAACAATTTTAGTTGGAATACAAGTTCCATCTAAAACAAGCAGTTTTCAGACTACTGACCCCCTCATACTGACTCCAAGGTGGTTTGGTTGTTGCCATTTCTAAAACTGTACACCCAAGACTCCAAATGTCAACAGCAAGGTTTGAACCATTGCCATTATTGATAATCTGCATTGACAAATGAACTTATAAAGCAGTTCATAATATTTTCACTATCAAAGCCAATAGAATATTATATGCTAACCTCAGGTGCCATCCAGTACGGACTCCCTTTAAATGACAATGGGCATGTCTGTCCTGTGATCTGCAATGTTTGTAGATGTCAGTATAATGTTAGCATGCAGCCTCATTTACTTTATGTCAAACAATACACTGCACATCTCACATATTAACTATAAGGTGGTTTTGTATTTATTCCATTTGACTCGTTTGAGATGAAGTCATCAAACACAGCAGATATCGGTTATTATTAAATGGGTTGGAATGGCTGCCTATCATACTAATAGATAATGTATACTTACATGTTTTGCCATTCCAAAATCTGCCAACTTGACTCGACCATTTGGGTCAACAAGGATATTTGCTCCTTTAATATCCCTGCAAACGGATTTTAAGATGACAAGTTTTTGTTACACTGAAGAAGTAGTAAGCAGACATTAGCCTAATAATGAGGATTTGCTTTTAAATGGGTAGCTGATTCACCTATGAATGGTATTTTTCGCATGTAGATATGCTAGCCCTGACAAGATCTGCTGAGTATAACTTCGTATCGCCAGTTCACCAAATTGTCCATAATCTTGAAGAAGTTTATATATTGAACCACCAGAAACGTATTCCAAATATATATATAGTTTGTCATCAACCTGTTCACAAGTCCACTATATATGTCAAATATATCGAGAAATAATATCCTTTTATGTAGAAATATGTTTCGGAAACCACAATAAAGTCCGTAGGTGATGGCACATGATAATCAGTCAAGTATAACAGGTGAATAAGAAAGTAAGCGACTTGCCATTTCAGACCCATAGTATTGCACAATATTTGGATGGCTTAACCGGCTCAACAAAGAAACCTCCTGCAAAAATAAAGAAAATTGCCATTAATGGATATGGCAAAATATGATGTGAGCAAGATATGGCAAAACTTGATTGAAATTGCTATCATACATACTTGGCCCAATTGTTTTGCACTTTCTTTTGACTTTGCATCATCAGAAAACAATGTAACTTCCTTCATAGCGCACATTTCACCACTTTCACTGCATTAGTAACATAAGCCGAGATAAGGGGAAAAATGATATTAGCCTTACAAAAAGAAAAAGAAAGAGAGAGAATTGAGGTCAGACACTAACACTTAATAAGCTATAAAGATTAAACTTAAAAGTAGAAACATGCATTTAAGTGTATTTCCATGTGAACAAATCATATGTCATATAGACCTTTAGACGACTTAAAGCAATCTCCTAGTCTAAACAAATTAGACAAGACTAGAGGTGACAATTTCAAACCGTTTATAAATAAATGGGTCACCCTGAGTTATTTTTTATCTTTATAGTGTCAAATGGGTTAAGTGTAATACAAAATGTGTTCACATGTGCAAACCTTTTAAATCGCTTTATTAAAAAAAAGTTTAAATGATTATTGTAATAATATCATAGGAGTCAAAAATAATTTTGGGTCCTGGCAACCTGTACTAAGTATCACCTGTTATCCAACCCACCCATTTAGCTACCAGTAGACTAGAGAAAACAAGCAGAAACGTATATTAAGAATGGAGCAGCAATCAACCCATTTCATACCTGTTGAAACCAACATAAACATGCCCAAATGAGCCTCGACCCAGCAGCTTCCCCTTTTTCCATCTTGAGCCTGGGCTAGGTAAATTATCTGAACGCCCTGGGCTTCGTGGTACAGAAGGCGATGTTGCTGCTGAATTTGATTGGGAGAAAGGTAAACAATTGGAAATTGTGACCGGAGGAAGTGGCAGCCTGTGACTTTTTTGTTTTACATCTTCTGGTCGAGACTCACCTCCCGCTCTTGGATGAAGCGGTGTAACTGCACCACTATGGATTCTAGAGCTTGGGCCCGGACTTGTCATCTTGGGACTAGGAAGTGGAGAATATTCTGGGCTACCCCTGCTGGGTTGCCAAAATAACCCCGCCATGTCACCTCCCATAGAATTATGCCCAGAATTCTGACCAGACCCAGGGCTTGAGCAGTGTCCCGATCCAAGAAAAGGAAAATCAGGATTCGGTTTTGCAGAATAAAAAGCAGAATTTACAACTTGCTCGGTTCCAAATCCTCGTAGTGGACTTCTAGAAGGGCTCGATATTGAACTGTCTGGAGCACTGAAGAATGCACCATTGTACGGTACTTGGATATTAGGTACATGACTGCTTAGAGGTTTTCTTCTAGTAGGTGAAGACGATATATGATTACCAAAAAGATTCTCGGGTGGTTTTGCTACATCCCTTGAATAATTTTTCGTTACATGCAACTGATCCTTAACAATCATACTTCAGAAAACAAACAAAAATAAGTTTTTTATCAAGATTATGAAGTGATTAACTTTTTAAATTATAAAATTCCAAAATATAAGCTTACTTCGAAGGGCTGCCAGCAGTCGTACGACTCCCAGTATCATAATCAGACGCCAATGGGCTAAGCTGGCATGAGTCAGGTGGATCATCACTATCACTATAACATTCACTAAATACAGAATCCGCTCCATCAAAATCTGCAGCATCAGGTCTGGTCCTTGTGTATCCTGTATGGGGGAGTGGAAGTATTGGTGACGCTTTGGACACCTTTTCTTGTCGCGATTTCCCCGATACAATACTGATGCATGACTCGGTCCGAGTCACACGGGAAGGGTGAATACCCGGAAGCGGGAGTGGTTGAGCCTGAGGTCTTTCTTGAAAGCTTTGACATCTAGCCACTAGTTTGGATTCTCTGGAAGGTGACACAGACCTAGACTCGACCCTAGATAGTGACCCGAGCTCTGAAACTGTGTCACTGCAACCTCTTCGAGACACACCTGATCTGTTTGCTGATTTCTTATCAGAAGGGATCCTAAATTTCCTAATTGTATCAATAATACTCTCTTTGTTTGTCTTCTTCTTTGCGTCTTTTGACGTTGACTTACCCCACCATAAAGGCATATTTGTCTAATAAATTACAGAAGAAGAGGAACCCAGATTTAAAGATCCACTACCAATCAGTCAATCCCTTCACATGAGATTATTCAGTATGTCTCATTTTGAAGGGTTATGAGAGAAGTCACACTTCTATACTCAAGCTCTAGCGCTTTTTCGTAGAGTCAATTCTGTATTAAAAAAGTTCAAATTCAGAAATATTACTAAATAACGAATACAACAGTATCACAAAAACATTAATTAGAAAAGCAGTTAATTACACAAGTCCTAAATCACTTGAAACCGAAGTTTGATGTAAAAAGGCTTGCCGGTCAGACAAAAACAAGCATATCTCCTTCTCAAACATCACTCACTCACAGCTAACATCAATTAACTTCCTTTACATGCAAATTGCAAATCATCCGATGTTATTGAGAAGGCACAATTGTGATTGCTAAAGATGAGGAATTTATTGCAGGTGATACTATTCAGGATCATCAACTAACGAATAGAATATCAAGTAGAGTAATTGTCAACAACTTTCTATAACCTATATATCCCAGAAAAGCGCAATCATCATAAGAATGTTACTTCAAGTGATCCAAATCTTATAGTACAATTTTCCTAACTGATTTTACTACTTCATTCATACATCATCATCTTTTGAATTCTTTTGATTACATCATACACCACTTGTTTTCCACAAAGCTATCATCATCTTACATACATACAAGGTAAAAACAAATCAAATCATTTGTCCTAATATGAATACAAACAAGTTAAGTAATTTTTCTGTAACCAAAAACTAAAATAACATAATTATACTCAAAATCCTGTCAATTAACATGACTATATGAATCCAAATCCCAGAATTCTAGCTTCAATTGATTCCATTGTCGATATCTGATTAGGTCAGTAAGTAATTTGATCTACTACACATACAGGAACAGAATTACAGCATCACAATACAGATCTACATGCGATTACATTGACAATTACACGAGCAAATCAAAATAAGCAGAATAAGTAAAGTAATTAACAGAATTAATGATCAAAAAGTAACCGTTACAAGATGTAGCATCGGTTGATTATCAGCAGCAGTTGAGAAATGCAAAGAAGGAGCAGCAGTTAATAAAACAAACTGTTGACGTCTAAATTAAGCTAATAAGTTACAACAAGAAAAACAAATATATATAATTATATAATAATTTAATAAAATTAAGAAAGATTTTGGAATTGTGAGGTTTCCAAGTGATGTTCTGTAAGAATAAACTGGGAAAGCGAGAGAAAAAGTGTGTGTGAACAGAGAGAGAAAGATCGGAGAGACTAGTGGGAGAGAGATGTGGATTCTTTTTTATTTATTTATTTATAATTTAATTATTTTTGGTAATTTTTAATTAGTTGTGTTTTGTTTAATGGAGGAAATAGAGAGTCGACTTGTACTAGTGGAGTGAGTCGTTAGTATCCCTTCGTTCAATTTTTATGTTAAAAATAGTCGGACAATGATGGTAGCTTTTGCATAATGGTAACCGAACTATTTTTTTTTTTTTTTTTGAAGGCGATATTATTAAAAAAACACTAGTAAGGAGCTAGAACAAAATTACAAAGGCTTCATAAGCCAAGAGTTCCAAAAACTAACATTACGCCCTCTACTTTTAAGCCAAGAAAAAGAAAAAGTACGAATGGAATCTAAAAGATCACTTTTCCTCAACGTGTGAGAAGGAAAAATAACACAGTTTCGATAACGCCAAATGCACCATAACAACGCTATAGAAATGACGTACACTCGATCTTTATCACTCCTAGAAGCACTCTAAACATCTAGCCATTGCAGGCAGTCGAACCACGAAGAAAAAGAGGGCATATCAATATCTAACCATCTTCTTACAAGAAACCAAACGTATGAAGATAAGTTGCAGCCAAAGAATACATGGTCCACAGATTCCACCACATTGTCACACATCGGGCAAACAATGGACGGAATATCAAGGCCCCTCAAAGATAAATTGAGACGAGTAGGAAGTCTGTCCAAAGAAAGACGCCAAACGAAAATGTTTACCTTTCGAGGAAGAATTTTGGACTATCGAGTGCAAGGGGAACACGAAGGAAGCAAACAAGAGTCAAGGTGAACTCTCGTTACATGAACCGAAAAACTACCATCGTCATCAAGGATCCAACTCCATGAATCAGGCTCATCAAGAAGCTTTACCTGACCCAAATCCAAAACTAGAGAATCTAAGGCAGCTTTATTACGGGAATTCTCGACTTGCCTCTTCCAGTTCCAAGCCCAAGAGTCATTTACTCTCCGATCTGAGAGTAAGCAATCCTCATTCGCATCTAGGTGATACAACCTGTTAAATCTTGACATTAACGTGCCATTGCCATTCCATGCGTCTTTCCAAAACCGAATAGATAAACCATTACCCACTTTACGACTAAGAGTACTCATCCTGAGAAGGTTACGTTGATGAAGCATTGAGAATGTCGAGATGATGGATGCCCAAATGCCATTACAATTGCAACCTTTAAGATCCAAACCTGCTTCCACACCATGAATAGCTACAATGACACGAGCCCAAATAGAATCTGGATTATTAACAAGACGCCATCTCCATTTTTGGAGAAGAGCAAGATTAAAAGATTTCAAACTCCCAATATTTAAGCCACCCTTATCGAACGAAGCCAGAACATTTTCCCATTTAAGCCACGATATTTTTCTACTATCGACACTACCACCCCAGAAAAAAGAAGATCGAATAGCTTCCAAGGAGTTAAGAACAGATTTAGGACATTTGAAGATTGACATATAATAAATCCCGAGGCTTCCCAAAACTGATTTAATGAGAGTTAGACGGCCCCCAATGGATAAAGTGTTTGCTTTCCAAGAAGAAAGTTTGGCCCGAAAACGGGCTATTAACGGCTGCCAATTTGCTATGCGGTTCATATTTGCACCCAGAGGTAAGCCAACATAAGAGAAAGAAACAAGACCTGAGCTACATCCTGTGGCACATGCCAAAACATCAATATCATGAGAGTTCACCCCAAGGCCATAGACTTTAGATTTGGAGATGCTTATTTTAAGGCCCGAAGCAAGATAGAACACATGAAGAACATGAATTATATTATTCATATCTTGCCTATTCCAATATGAAATAATCACAACATCATCCGCATAAAAGAGATGAGATAATTTAAGACCTGAATCTCCTATCGACGCCCCGTGAATAAGCCCCGAAGAGACCGCATTTTTAAATGCGGTATGAAGCCCTTCCATAATGATAATGAATAAGAAAGGACTTAGTGGATCGCCTTGACGTAAACCACGCTTTATAGAGAATTCTCTAGAGGGACTTCCATTTATAAGAACGGAAGCTCTAGCCGAATGAGGGCAGACCTGAATCCATTTTCGCCATTTATTACCAAACCCCAGACTCGCTAACATGTGATCGAGAAACTTCCAACTTACAGTGTCGAAAGCTTTTTCAAAGTCAACTTTAAACAACATCAAATTTCTTTTCTTCTTTTTGTACCATGACATGATCTCACTAAGCATCAAAGGGCCATCAAGAATGTATCTCCCCGAAATGAAAGCCGATTGCTCTTTACTCACCACTTTATCAATGACTTTCGAAAGCCTATTAGCCAAGACTTTAGCAATAATTTTATATTGCATACCAAGCAGAGATATCGACCGGTTTCACAGCTAAAGTAAATTGCGTAATTCGTAGTTAAAGTAATATGGAAACAGGGATTGAATTTATGATCTTTACTTTTATATTGTATGTCCCCTGTTCTATAAGAATAATGGTAGCTTTTGTCTTAAGCTTGTATTGGTTTATTTGCATGTTATTAGTGCTCTGAATTTTTAACTTTAATTGGATGAAAATGTAAGAAAATGATGTAACTAGTGAGTTAATTAATTAACTAACAATATGTAATTCATGTCGTCTATAATATAATATTATATGACTACAATCCATTAATTCATGTCGTCTACTATTAAACTAGTTTATTGACCTCCATTGTGTGTGGGTTACAATAATGTAAAATATCATCAATGAGTTGTTTACAATCGGATAATTAGAGTTGATGAAATATAGATACAACTGAGCTAAGTTACATGTATACATAGCTGTTAACTCGTGACTCGACTCGTGATTCGGAATATTGATTTTTAACTCATAACTCGTGACTCGACTCGACTCGTAAGAGTCATAATTTTACAATAAATATATATATTTAGAGTAAATTCCAAAGATGGTCCATGTGGTTTACACCGATTTACGAAACTCGTCCCTGAACATTTTTTTCAGGTTTTCAGTCCAATAACTTTACGTTTTGCTCGAAGATGGTCCTCGTCCACTTAAGATGACTAAAATACCCTTATCCTAAATTTTTTATATTAATATTAATATTAATATTTATTTAATAGATATTCAATTTTTAATTAACTAACAACAAAAAAACACGATGAATTTGAAGTAAAACAAATTGACACAAAAATGACTTTGAAGTAAAACGCAATAAAAGTCATTTATTAACACAAATGCTTAATTTAAAATTGATTATTAGTCATTTCTTATCCTATTTTGTCATTTTATGTTTTTTATTATATTACATCAAAAGTGTGTCCGATTTCTGACTCGTAAGAGTCGCCAAAAACTCGGAAGAGTCATACACGACTCGGAAGAGTCAATAAACGACTCGTAAGAGTCAAAGTCATTTAAGAGTCGAGGTCCGAGTCGCCTCGTTTTTTGAATTTCTGAGTCGACCCGTGAATCGTAAGAATTTAACAACTATGCATGTATACCGTATAACGAAAGTAATAAGACGAAGATCAAAAACCATAATAACTTTTATATAAATATAAATTTTATTTTATAAGGTGACACTTAGATTGTAGAGATAATTTATACAACTAATCCAATAATTCATCTCGTGTACTTGATTCATCAGTCTATTAAAATAGTAGTAGTTTATATAAATACATTTATCTCGTGGTTTAAATATATATATATTTTTTTCAAATATCATCTAATATCTCGCTTTAAATTCAACGTAGATGAATTTTATCCCATAAACTAATATATAATTTCTTATTTTACTCCAATTTCTTTTTTCAAATTTCTAAAGAATTTTTAATATGAAACGTCGGGTTAATACACAAATTAATTATCTATACTTAATATATAAAGCATCTTAGTAGTTTATTTATAGAAATTCTTAAAATTAAGATTCAACATTTCTATATTAGTTATATAATTATCATTCTCATTTTACAATATAACCCCATCAATTTCTCATATTTTTTATTTTTCACTAACTATATCCCGAATCACAAACTTCACATACGCACAAACTAGGGTATTAACTCACAATCACGGGTAGTCCAAACACATTGAAGTACTAAACTCCGCTGCATTGCGCGGGTAATACGCTAGTTTTATAAAAGTGTTCATTTCCGTTATTACACAAGTGTTCACTTCCATTATTGAACTTTCATTTTGTTCAATTGAATTACCATACATCTAGTAGTTGATAGTTCATTTAAAAGTTACTTAACTTTCTAATTACGTGCAATTAGAGAGACCATGCAACCAGATGCAATTAGAGAGACCATGCAACCAGATACCGGTTACCCTTTGGCTTCCGGTTGCTCATGTGCATGTCACCAGTTTCTTCACCTCACTCGTCTATGTCATACCATGTAACTTAATGACACACAAAATCAGTTATTGTACTTTACAAAATGTTCTATTTGATTACTGAACTTTCATTTTGTTCAGTTATCAATTTGTTGTAGAATCATATCCTACTTTTTTTGTTCCATTGGATGATTAATCTTCTAATGAGCATTCCTAAAATTCAAATGGAGCTAATATATTAATTCTTCCTTGTATGTGTGGTCAATTGGTTAGATGTCGCACTTCTTGGACATATAAATGTTAGGAACTTATAGTCATCCAACAAATGCGTGTAATTGATGATACATCAACAAACAGTGAATAAATCAATAAGTCACTAAACTAGCATGTTCTGACCAAGATTTTGCCATGCGAGAATTGCTTGTTCAACTATTCTTGTTTCATTTTGTTAAGCTTCACACGTAACAATTACAACTCAGGAAGATATTTTCTTTGATACCCGAATTTTATCGTAAGATTTACATTTGAAAGGTAATGTGATTAAATCAGTTTGATAAACCTCAGTGGTTTTTTATAATTGTTTGTTTATCATGTACTTGGATCCAATAACCAAATGCAACTTGTTAGGCGGGTGGATGTTGAATTACCAAATCAATAGTTTGAAGAAATGATGTATTAGCTTCATTCGAATTTGAGGAATGCTCAAGAGAAGATAAGTCATCTAATTGAACAAAAAGATATCATTCTACAATAAAGTGATGATTGATCAAAATGAAAGTTCGACAACCAAATTGAACATTTTCGTAAAGTACAACAACTAATTTGTAAATTAAGCCTGTATTGCATATAGCTGGCATTAACCGGGATGTCTTGCTAGTTACTCGATTTTCAATGTTGAGTAATTTAATTGAACAAATTGAAAGCTCGGTAATGAAATAGAACATTTTTAAAAAGTAATGAGTTCATTACTAATTTGTGTATTAACCCACTAAATGATGACAATAAATATATATATATATATATATATATATATATATATATATGTGTGTGTGTGTGTGTGTGTGTGTGTGTGTGTGTGTGTGTGTGTGTGTGTGTGTGTGTGTGTGTTTATAAATTTTTAGTAAATCACGTGTTATACAGTTTCGATTATAATTGTTATAGTATTATTACTATTATCTACTATTATGAATTAAATGATCAACACTCAATAACAACGTTTCCAATTTATGTCATTTCATTTTCTCACACGTTGGATCATTTTCTTGGTATTTTACGTGTCATTGTCCACTACATCTACTAAATCAAGTGTCAAATCTTGTGTTTTCTCCACTATACTATTTAGAGATTAACATAAAAAAGATATAAGGTTTAATAATGTTTTAAGTCTTTTAACCTTAAACTTTTACCCAATTTCCCTTTTAACTCCTTAGTCATTTTAGAAAAAATAATTTTATTGTTAAGTTTGTGTTATCTTAATGTTTAACTCATAACTTTTGGTTAACTTGGTAACATAACCCTTTAACTTTTATCACAATGATTCAATACTTTAAACTTTGGTCGAGTTAACGATCTAACCCTATAACTGTTACTACTAGGAGCACAAGGTATGGAGATTTTGTTTTTACAGTGTTCTAGTGAGAATGTTGTTGCTGAACATTTTGTGGTGTGGCCGACGGTATTCTGTACAGTGTTATGGAGTTTCTGATTTTTTTATTTTCTAAATTTTTTATAGACAATTACTTGAATAAATTAATTTTAAAAACAAATAAATTAAATAAAAAAACATTTAATTCATTGAAACAATAAAAAAAAATTACAAGTCCTAAAAATTAAAAACATAATTCAAAAACAACAATTAAAATAAACTACTCTCTTGCGTTCGCTTCATCCACCTCTGTTCACGATTCCTCCAAATACGCTCCACAAGGTCGGCTCGAAGTCCCTTGTGCACCTCTCAATTACGTAGTTCCTTTGTTTTCCTTTCGTAAGTGTTACACCTCTCGATCCAAAAATCTTGTATGTTCCCAACAGGTACATAATACTCTTCATTATCGGCAATGTTGAAACCGTTTGTTATGCAGTATGATACAAGTGCACATGATACTATATGTAGGTCCTTTAGGTCAGGATCTATCGAATCGTTGACTGATTACAAGTGCGGAATCCAAGTAATTAATGTATTGAACGTATAACGAAACACAAACACTTTATAAATCAAAAGCTTCTGATTATATTGATATATTTCGTATAAGATCTACAGAAGAACTCTCAAAGACCGCCTAACACTCTCAGGGTTTCGTCAACCCTTAAACTGAAATCCTAAACGCCTATTTATACAATTCTATCATGACCCTTGTGACACTTGACCTAGCCGATTATTGCGACACTAGGCTAGTGTTGCAATTGCGACACTGGCTAAGTGTCGCAGGGAAACACTTAGGCTTTTCTAACTTTCACTAAACTCATTTTTCATTTACAAACTCGATTAACATTATCAACACGTTACAGACTCTGACCAACTGACTGACACACTAATATGCACCAACACTATAAGATCTTACCCGTTATTGTAGTATATGCCACCTGTAACACCCAGTTTCTGGGTCTAGAAATAAATTGTATTTTATTAAGTTTTAAATGGTTGTTTAAAATAAATAAGTAAATGAGTCACAGGATTTATTGTGACTAATAAAATTGTACCTGTTTTAAATAGTTGAACCTGATGGTAAAATAAAAATATTTTGTCTCACGGGTATTTTCGGGTTCCAGACAATAGGATTAGAAGGGGATAAAATTTATACAAATTAAAATGGGAAGCGGTGGAGGTGACCGACCTATTTCTTCCTAATTATTCTAAATCTTCTCATTTGTTCATAACACTAAAAAACTCTCACTAAACTATTTTAAAGAAATCAAAAGGAGATTTAATTAAACAACTTTATATGGATTCAAGTTAGTAGAAATCAGATTTGTTCATCATCATCTTGATCTTTCTCTATATGTCGCACCCGCAAATTTACGATGCGGAAGCGGTTCGGGTCGGGGCGCGACTAATCACATATCACAGCACATAAGATATAATGAACGACCACTATATGTGTCGTTTTGAACTTGTATTGATAAAAACCAAAAGTTTACATCAAAATAATGTTTACATTAGCTCAGTTTCCGAAATTGAGAGATTTACATCACATAATTACTTTATACAAAATATAATAATGCAATTAAATCTCTGATTGTATGAATGCTGACTCGAGCTAATGATTCCTGCTTGGGCAGTCCAACATACTGCTGTGTACCTGTGATACATGCTAAAATGGGTCAGCGAAACGCTGGTGAGCTCACAGGTTTGTATGTCAACACATAATTGTATGAACCGCAAGATTTATAATTGAATTTAAAATGCAATTAAGCAAAATAAAAGTTATACAGCCATGAGCACATAGTCTGAGCTTAACTTGAGTGTCAGGTCCAATTAAGGAAACCCAACTGAGGTGCCTCCTACGAGTGCCTAATCTACACTCATCTTCCCAAATGCTAATACGTCCGTTTGACCAGTTAGTGCGTGCTAACCCGGACGAGGATTGTCAATCCTATATGATATCATATAATAACATTCACGCTACAGATGTATTACCAAACTATGTTATGGAGGGCTTTAAATTGATTAGTGAAAACAACTCATGTAGTATTTGATTTTGAATGGTACTTGCGTTCATATTGTAAAACAAAACGAGCAATGATATCACACCCCTAAGTAAAACAGTAAAATAGGGGCCATGAAACTCACCTGAGTCTTGAGCGTTTATCTAAACAAACTTGAATTGATTAGCCGTGAATTGATGTCCGAAGACTTGTAACCTGAGGGCGTCCAATACGTGCGATGGTTATTAATTGAATAGGTATCTTAAAAGACTACCTTTGTAGTTGTACGTTCAACTATAATGTCCAAATAACCATGATTTGGTTGATTGACTTGTCCAAATTACTACGATTTGGTTGATTGACTTGAGTATATGAAAACGTGTACGGCTCGTTGGTGACTGTTCGTAATAGAAATCTTAATATTATTATTTTGATTTTTGAAGTGTTATACAAGTTTGACACTTGGTGAAATGTATTTACAAACTCTAAGTGACGGGGGTTCGGGGGCAGCGCCCCTGGTTAGCAGGGTTCCAGGGGTGGCAACCCCTAGCGGGGTCCAAGTGCGACATCCGCAATTTAATGCGACATAAGGTGTAATGTCGCTATATGCGACGATGTTGGTTCTCGCGACGTCGGGGTCGGCGTCGCTATGCGCGACGCTAGCAAATTAATGCGACGTTGGGGCTGATGTCGCACCATGAGACATTTTGAGGTGTTTTGCGACCCTGAAGCTGATGTCGCAATTGGGCCAAGCCAAATGCGACGTCAATGTCTGGTCGGACTCCGGTGGCCGGAAACACGGCCGAACGACTTTTGTTTGGTCTGAAACTTTTACCCAACCCTTATTTGGACATTTTAAGTGTATATAAACAACCACAAGTCGAAAATAATGGAAATCGAAGAGTTTCGAGAATTGTCAAAAACTTACGAATTGACGCCGGGAGAAACCGAAAAGATGGAAAGGTAGATCTCGACGTGGTGGTTCTTTTTCTCCGAATAAGTTAGACGATTTGATGGCGTTTAATGGTGTTTTTGAGTGATTGAATGTGATGGTGGTGGTGGAAGTTTTTGAGAGAAAAAGAGAGGAAGAAAGAGAAGAGAGAGGTGCGAATGGGGAGTTGGGAGGATTTTCCCCCATTTTTGGGCAGATTTCAGTGGGGGCCCACCGAAGTGTGGGTCTCCACTTTTAACTCCGCGTTTGCGCTCCGTGCGATGTTCGTTTTCCCGGTCGTTTAAACATTAAATAATTATGTTACGCGCTTAAATACGTGATTTAAAATACGAGTATTTATTCGATATTTCTATTGAAGTATTTTATCAAATACTTTATGATAGTGTTATAACACATAATTTTGATTTGTTTGCGCGTTTAATATTTTAATCGCGTTGATGTTATTTGTACGAAACGAATTTGAATTGAAATATTATCAAAATAATATTTTGGATATAATAGCATTATTAAATAATGGTATTTTATTTAATAAAATTGTTCACCAACGTCCGTATTAATTGAGTCGAATTACATTCGTTTTAAATTTCGTACGATTTAATCAAATCGCATAATTGTATATATTTAACAATATATATTACTTGATACATTAATTAGCATAACACAGAACTAATTACATGTATTACTATTGATTAGGCACTAATTTCAAGTCCTAATTTGACGGGTGTCACGCTATAAAATTGTAAGTGTTCATGTTTATGTATCTATGAACTTACTTGAATAAAAATTGTTAAGGTTTATGATTTATGAATAGAAAGTGTTAGAAAGATTGTTTGCTACTGATTATAAGTTGTTATTGATGATTATTTGAAGTTATTACATATCATTTGTTTGTGTTTTTCAAATATTTTGAGTGATTGAATTAGTTAGGGTTTATGTATAAATTTGTGGATTTAAAATGTGATGTGTTAGTTGTGATGTTGATGATGTTAATAATTGTGTTATTAAAGTTATTAGAAGTTTAGTAAGTGAAATAGGTTGTAATTGATCAAGTAGAAATCAAAGTTTGTGATTTTGGTAGTAAATTTCGAAGCTGTTGTGCAAGAACAGCAGGTACAGGTCTGGGCGACGATGAACATCGCGCCGCGACCTAACTAGATAGCGACGCGATGTGTAGTGAATCACGACGCGATTTGAGATATGTTGCGACGTGATTGTAGCTAAATTGCGACGCGATCCTGGTGGATTGCGACGCGATTGTGTCCTGATCAGGCTCTTTTGTGTCTTTAGATTTAACTTGATAGATTACTTATATGTTACTAGAATCTTTTAATATATTTGTATTATCAATGAATAGCATAATGGTAACTTAAGACTTACATTGTAACATGTTATAATGATGATGATATAGGTCGTATAGTTTGTCTAACTATTTATACATGAAAAATATTTTATTGTTTATAAGTAAGTATTGTTATTGGATACACATTGATGAAATAAGATAGTGACTTGATATTGTTTGTATTCTCAGATATTTAGAAGGAAACTCTATAATATAAGACCACTGAGTGAAGACTGGGAATATTGGTGAGTGGTAACTGTAGTCCTCAGTTCAACTCAGTTCTTACAGATTTGGTTACAACGGGTGAACATATTGGTTGTTGATTATTGACTGTTTTATCTACTGAGCTATTGTTATAATTGAATTGGGTTAATTGGTTTATATTGTTCCATGATGGCATGACAATTATGCATTATGTGATATTTGGGCCACTGGGCATATGTGATTATTCAGAGGTCAACGCTGGTTGGGGTTTCCGATACATATCGTTGATGGATGAACCCTAGTCAGTGAAGATAGCTTCAAACTATCGGTAAATCACTGTTTTGGCCGGCAGTGGTTTAAGGGTTCTTTGATTGGCTAATCAGGAACCGCCGATCCTCTTTGACGTTGTGTGTTTATTGTTGATTTGTTGTAAGATTTGTTATTTCTGAATTGAACTGTCGGTTAGAGTTCCATTCACTTAGCTGTGAGCTAATCCCACCGTGTTTAAAATTTTGCAGGTTTTGGTTATGTTAGGGATCGGGATTATGACTGCAAGTTGGGATATTTGACTTTGACGACACATACTCTGATGTTTTGAAAAGTTAATGTCATGTTTTTGGTATTAGTATAACACCCGATCTTTAGTAAATGGTTTGTATTTATATACATATAAGTGTCGTGTTTGAAAACTTGTTATGTTTTGATGTATGTAAATATGTTTTGGGACGCGCTTCTGATGGTTAATAATATATATGTTTGTCAAAAGGAAGGGTGTTATAAGTTGGTATCAGAGCCTAGGTTTGGGCGAATTGGACATTGGAAAATGTTCAATCCCAAATCTATTTGGTGTTAGTCAAACATTCCGGTATGTGGGATTAGCTATTGAATTGGGGGGGGGGGGGGGGGGTTGATTGGTTAGTATAGTTAGTACTAACAATTAACAAATTGTGAGTTTTGTTGTTTTGAGTATAGGAATGGCAGATAACGAGAATCCGATCAACAATCTCAATAATGTTTCTAGAAATGAGGTTCCACCTTTAGAAACTCATAATGATATTCATGGGCAGACTGGTACTTCACAAGTAAATCAAGAGGATTATCTTTTGCGGTTAGAGGATGAGGTATTAAGACTTAGAAGTGTTGAACATCAGTATATACAGGATCAGCAAGCTAGGTCATCTCAGCAGAGGGCTGTGTTTCCACCACAACAACAGAAAAATGTTTGTTCATTCAAAACCTTCATGTCCAGCAAACCTTCAGAATTTCAGGGAAGTACAAATCCTACCGTGACTTTGGATTGGTTGAGGAATGTCGAAAGAAAGTTTGAGGTATGCCAATGCGAGGAAGAATTAAAAGTTCCTTATGTTGTGCAATTATTGAAAGGACAGGCCATGACTTGGTGGGACTCCATTACTGCACATTTGACACCTCAGCAGAGAGCTTCTATCCGTTGGACTGATTTTCATAACGAGGTATGTAAACAATTTTGTTCAGAGTTTGATATGTCAAGGATTAGACAGGAGTTCATGGAATTGAAATTGACTGATCGAATGACTATGGATGAACTTATTACCCAATTCTCGGAGAAACTAAGATTTGTTCAACAATGGGTCCCAAATGATAAAACTAGAATTGAACACTTTGTTGGGACTTTACCTCCTCATTACCGTACCAGTGTGAGATTGGCAGGTACCCTTACACAGGCTTTTACCTTAGCTAGATCTGTGGATAGTGATGTGCGTGAAAGGAATAAATTAAAAAGGGAAAAGATTTCAGACCAGACTAAAGGTAGTTCTTCGGGGAATAAAGGAAATCAACAAAACAGGAGATTGAGTTTTAGTGATGATTCAGCTGATAGAATTTCGTGGTGTGTGAATTGTAAATCGAGACATCCTGGACCGTGTACATCTGAGAAAGCTAGATGCGTGAAATGTGGGATGTTTGGACACAATATTAGAGATTGTACTTATCCTCGGAATGTGTGCTGGAATTGTCAGAAAGAAGGACATCGGGCAGGGCAATGTCCAGAAAAGGTGAGGCAAGGTTCAGGTTTAGATGGAAGTTCGGGCTCGGGTTCTTCGTCATCTGTGAGACAGAAAAGAAAGAATGTGCCGGCGACTGCTAGGGCATTCAGGATGGTTGTTGAAGAACCTGTTGAGGTTAATGACGCTGAAACAGGTATATTTTGTGTTAATCTTGTTTAGTATATATTGTATATGATTAGAGTTATAGAGTTGATTGTTGTGTGATAATGTAACATCCTGTTTCTGGGCCTGGAAATAAATTGTATTTTATTAAGTTTAAATGGTTTATTTGGAAAATAAATGGTTTTAAAGGTCCCAGTTTTTATTGTGACAAGTAAAATATTGTTTGTTTTAAAAAGTTAAAGTTGACGGTAAAATAAAAGTATTTTGACTTACGGGTATTTTTGGGTTCCAGACAATAGGCTAGGAAACGGGTATAATTTACACATAATATTAAGTGGGGCGGTGGAGTGACCGACTCATTCTCACCAACTTTTCCCCCAAATTAGTTCTTGAACTCTCTCTATTTCTCTTTATCAAGAAAATCAAAAGAATCAATTAAATTAATTTGTGTACTTGGATTCTTACTACTTGAATGAAGATTTAATCATCTTGCTCATCATCTTCTTCATTTGCTTGTAAGTGTTTTGTGTTCTTGAACTCATTTTATAGAAATTAGATAAATAATGAATAATTAGGTTTTGTATAAATTGAAGCTTGAATAACATGGTTTGATGATTACTTGTTGATTATTCATTGATAGTTGACTGATTTCATGATGATTTATGGTTGGAATTAGTTTGTGTTCTTCATGTTAGTTCATAAGTTAGGTTTTGGTGATTTGGGAATTTGGATGATGATGCATGCTTATAGATTGTGTGATAATAGTTGTTAGTAGTTTACATATGATTGTGGTTGATGTTGTGGTCATTTTCCTTGGTAAAATTCGTGTGTGCAACTGATTATGGTAAAAAAATGGAGTTTTGGTTCGTGTTGTGTTTTGAGCTGAAAGTACAGGTCGTTTTTGTACTAGCAAACGCGATCCCGGCCATGTCTCCGGATCGCGTTCCTTAGTTATAATTTGGTATATTCGAGTTTTGGTCATACGAACGCGATCCCGCACTCGTTTCCGGATCGCGTTTCCAAGTGTAAAACGGATACAGAACTTTTTCTAAAGGTGAACGCGATCCAGCCACCCTGATCCGGATCGCGTTCGCATGAATAATTTTGATGGGTTTTGTAAATTTTGAAAATGCGTAAGTCTTTTCAGGGTCACGGTTATGTAACAATTTCATTAACTCGGTTTGGGATGTGATTCACATGTTCACTCGGAAATGGCCCAATGGTCAAAACTATATTCTAATAGCCTAGGTGGTTTTTGGCCATTCGGGGTCATTTAAGGGTCGAAATTGACATTTTACAGTTTTTAAACATTAGTTCGGGATTTTTAATTTCAATTCTGATTGAACTTTTGTTTACTTAGACTTTAGAGATTACTTGATTTGATAAATATGTTATGATGATGATTATGAGACGAGTTATTGACTTGTTATCTTTGTGTTCTCAGATAAGCGGGCGGCCACTCAGTAAGATTAGACCACTGAGTTGGTAATCAGACGATAATATTCGGTGAGTGGAATTGTATTCCTCGGTTCAATTCCGTTGTAACGAGTTTGGGTGCAACGGATGAACTTTCGGTTATTGGTTTGACTTGTTATCGGTTATTGGTTAATACATTGACATGATTGTTGATATTGTGATTTGGATTACTTGGTTATGGTATTTGGATTATTGGTTATCTTTAGTATTATTGGTTGGCATGATGATTATGCGGTATGATTAGGTACGCTACATATGGGCATGACTATTATGCTATATGTGATGCTTGGGCCTTTTGGCATATGTGATTTCAGAGGTCAACGCTGGTTGGGTTTGTGGCTATTGTTGGGCTGCCTGGGTTTCCCGATACATGTAGTTGAGGGATGAATCCTTGTCAGTGACGATAGCTTCAAACTATCGGTAAGCCATTGTTGGGGCCGGCAGTGGTTGTAGGCTTTCGCTGGTTGGCTAACCAGGGGCCGCCGGTCCTCTTTGACGATACGTGTTTATGATTGCGAAGCTTTAGGCGGTAATCATAATTTGTGTGATTGTTGTTTACGATGCTTTAGGCTGTAAGCATTATTTGTTGGTTTGGTTGTGCGTTGTAGGCTTGTTATTTCTGGATTGAACCGTCGGTTACGGTTCCATTCACTTAGCATTGGCTAATCCCTCGTTGTTAATCTTTTTGCAGGCTTTTAATAGGTGTGGACCGGGTTGTAGATGCTTAATGGGATGGTTGACTGTCATAGCGCTTACTCTGACAATTTTGGGAAATCTAACTTTTGGTTTTGAATAGTTTTCTAAATGCCCGGTTGTTTAAGTAAATGTTTGTAACTAAACTTATATATGTATGTAAATGTTTTGAAAGCTCGGTACCTTTGAACTTGTGTAAATTGGTAATTATGTTTTGGGACCACGCTTTAATGTATAATATAAAGTAATATGATATGTTTTGGTCTGTAAGGAGATGGGCCTTACAAGTTGGTATCAGAGCATAGGTTTGGGTGAATTGGACATTGGCTAATGTCAATCCCAAATCTTTTGGTGACAGTCAAACATTTCAGTAAGTGGGATTAGCTTATGATTGGGGGGTTGATTGGTTAGTATAGGTGATACTAACTATTAACGAGTTGTAAGTTATTGTGTATGAGTACAGGAATGGCAGATACTGAGAACCCGAATCCCAATGATGTTTTGAGAACTGAGCTTCCACCTCCAGAAAATAATGAGGGTAATCAGGGTGGTACATCTAATGTAAATCAAGAGGGAGTTAGTGATGAGGAATATAAATTACAGTTAGAAGATGAGGTACTAAGGTTGAGAAAGTTTGAGCAATTGTACAAGGAGCAACAAGCAAGGTTAGCACAACAAAGAGATGTGGGATACCAGTTTCCATCACCTCAGCAGCAAAAGAGGGTGTGTTCTTTTAAGACATTTAAGTCTTGTGGACCGAAAGAATTCGAGGGGGGTAATGATCCAGCGGTAACTTTAAATTGGTTAAGGGATGTTGAGCGTAAGTTTGAAGTGTGTCAATGTGAGGAGGAGTTAAGGGTTGGATATGCCGTGCAGTTACTGAAAGGTCAGGCAATGAATTGGTGGGATTCAATGACAGCACATTTGACACCTATGCAACGATCTTCTATCACTTGGATGGAATTCCATAATGAAGTTTGCAGGCAGTTTTGCTCGGAGTTTGATATGGTTAGAATTAAGCAGGAGTTCATGGATTTGAAATTGACTGAGACTATGACCATGGATGATCTTATAACTCAATTCACAGAGAAGCTACGCTTTGTGCAGCAATGGGTCCCAAACGAAAGAGATAGGATAAATCATTTTGTGGGAACTTTGCCACCACACTACAGGACGTCGGTGAGATTAGCCGGTAATCTGAAAAATGCTTTTGATTTGGCTAAGTCGGTGGATAGTGACACTCGAGCTTCGGAAAAGTTAGTTAAGGAAAAGGCGGTGCACCATTCCAAGAATAGTTCCGCGAGTAGCAAATCAAGTCAAGCGAGTAGGAGGGTGTCTTTTTCTGAGGAGGCAAGAGATAGGATTGCTTGGTGTGTGGATTGTAAAGCGAGGCATCCGGGGCCGTGTACTTCGGATACAGTTAGGTGTGTTAGGTGTGGAGGGTTTGGACACAATATTAAGGATTGTATCTTTCCAAGGAATGTTTGCTGGAATTGTCAGAAGGAGGGCCACAGAGCGGGTCAGTGTTTGGAGAAGGCAAGACAAGGTACGGGATTGGCTGGGAGTTCAGGCTCGGGTTCCTCGGCATCTGTCGGGCAAAAGAGAAAGACTGCGCCTCCTCGGGCATTTCAGATGACCGTAGGAGATTGGCTTGAAGATAACAATCCAGGTAAATTCGATATTGATTTTGATGTGATATGTAAATTGTAATTAGTATTGCATGATTAAGTGTAATCAGTAGCGTTTGGATTAATAGTGTGCGAGATTGGATTTCGGGGACGAAATCCTTTAAGGGGGGAAGACTTGTAACATCCTGTTTCTGGGCCTGGAAATAAATTGTATTTTATTAAGTTTAAATGGTTTATTTGGAAAATAAATGGTTTTAAAGGTCCCAGTTTTTATTGTGACAAGTAAAATATTGTTTGTTTTAAAAAGTTAAAGTTGACGGTAAAATAAAAGTATTTTGACTTACGGGTATTTTTGGGTTCCAGACAATAGGCTAGGAAACGGGTATAATTTACACATAATATTAAGTGGGGCGGTGGAGTGACCGACTCATTCTCACCAACTTTTCCCCCAAATTAGTTCTTGAACTCTCTCTATTTCTCTTTATCAAGAAAATCAAAAGAATCAATTAAATTAATTTGTGTACTTGGATTCTTACTACTTGAATGAAGATTTAATCATCTTGCTCATCATCTTCTTCATTTGCTTGTAAGTGTTTTGTGTTCTTGAACTCATTTTATAGAAATTAGATAAATAATGAATAATTAGGTTTTGTATAAATTGAAGCTTGAATAACATGGTTTGATGATTACTTGTTGATTATTCATTGATAGTTGACTGATTTCATGATGATTTATGGTTGGAATTAGTTTGTGTTCTTCATGTTAGTTCATAAGTTAGGTTTTGGTGATTTGGGAATTTGGATGATGATGCATGCTTATAGATTGTGTGATAATAGTTGTTAGTAGTTTACATATGATTGTGGTTGATGTTGTGGTCATTTTCCTTGGTAAAATTCGTGTGTGCAACTGATTATGGTAAAAAAATGGAGTTTTGGTTCGTGTTGTGTTTTGAGCTGAAAGTACAGGTCGTTTTTGTACTAGCAAACGCGATCCCGGCCATGTCTCCGGATCGCGTTCCTTAGTTATAATTTGGTATATTCGAGTTTTGGTCATACGAACGCGATCCCGCACTCGTTTCCGGATCGCGTTTCCAAGTGTAAAACGGATACAGAACTTTTTCTAAAGGTGAACGCGATCCAGCCACCCTGATCCGGATCGCGTTCGCATGAATAATTTTGATGGGTTTTGTAAATTTTGAAAATGCGTAAGTCTTTTCAGGGTCACGGTTATGTAACAATTTCATTAACTCGGTTTGGGATGTGATTCACATGTTCACTCGGAAATGGCCCAATGGTCAAAACTATATTCTAATAGCCTAGGTGGTTTTTGGCCATTCGGGGTCATTTAAGGGTCGAAATTGACATTTTACAGTTTTTAAACATTAGTTCGGGATTTTTAATTTCAATTCTGATTGAACTTTTGTTTACTTAGACTTTAGAGATTACTTGATTTGATAAATATGTTATGATGATGATTATGAGACGAGTTATTGACTTGTTATCTTTGTGTTCTCAGATAAGCGGGCGGCCACTCAGTAAGATTAGACCACTGAGTTGGTAATCAGACGATAATATTCGGTGAGTGGAATTGTATTCCTCGGTTCAATTCCGTTGTAACGAGTTTGGGTGCAACGGATGAACTTTCGGTTATTGGTTTGACTTGTTATCGGTTATTGGTTAATACATTGACATGATTGTTGATATTGTGATTTGGATTACTTGGTTATGGTATTTGGATTATTGGTTATCTTTAGTATTATTGGTTGGCATGATGATTATGCGGTATGATTAGGTACGCTACATATGGGCATGACTATTATGCTATATGTGATGCTTGGGCCTTTTGGCATATGTGATTTCAGAGGTCAACGCTGGTTGGGTTTGTGGCTATTGTTGGGCTGCCTGGGTTTCCCGATACATGTAGTTGAGGGATGAATCCTTGTCAGTGACGATAGCTTCAAACTATCGGTAAGCCATTGTTGGGGCCGGCAGTGGTTGTAGGCTTTCGCTGGTTGGCTAACCAGGGGCCGCCGGTCCTCTTTGACGATACGTGTTTATGATTGCGAAGCTTTAGGCGGTAATCATAATTTGTGTGATTGTTGTTTACGATGCTTTAGGCTGTAAGCATTATTTGTTGGTTTGGTTGTGCGTTGTAGGCTTGTTATTTCTGGATTGAACCGTCGGTTACGGTTCCATTCACTTAGCATTGGCTAATCCCTCGTTGTTAATCTTTTTGCAGGCTTTTAATAGGTGTGGACCGGGTTGTAGATGCTTAATGGGATGGTTGACTGTCATAGCGCTTACTCTGACAATTTTGGGAAATCTAACTTTTGGTTTTGAATAGTTTTCTAAATGCCCGGTTGTTTAAGTAAATGTTTGTAACTAAACTTATATATGTATGTAAATGTTTTGAAAGCTCGGTACCTTTGAACTTGTGTAAATTGGTAATTATGTTTTGGGACCACGCTTTAATGTATAATATAAAGTAATATGATATGTTTTGGTCTGTAAGGAGATGGGCCTTACAAGTTGGTATCAGAGCATAGGTTTGGGTGAATTGGACATTGGCTAATGTCAATCCCAAATCTTTTGGTGACAGTCAAACATTTCAGTAAGTGGGATTAGCTTATGATTGGGGGGTTGATTGGTTAGTATAGGTGATACTAACTATTAACGAGTTGTAAGTTATTGTGTATGAGTACAGGAATGGCAGATACTGAGAACCCGAATCCCAATGATGTTTTGAGAACTGAGCTTCCACCTCCAGAAAATAATGAGGGTAATCAGGGTGGTACATCTAATGTAAATCAAGAGGGAGTTAGTGATGAGGAATATAAATTACAGTTAGAAGATGAGGTACTAAGGTTGAGAAAGTTTGAGCAATTGTACAAGGAGCAACAAGCAAGGTTAGCACAACAAAGAGATGTGGGATACCAGTTTCCATCACCTCAGCAGCAAAAGAGGGTGTGTTCTTTTAAGACATTTAAGTCTTGTGGACCGAAAGAATTCGAGGGGGGTAATGATCCAGCGGTAACTTTAAATTGGTTAAGGGATGTTGAGCGTAAGTTTGAAGTGTGTCAATGTGAGGAGGAGTTAAGGGTTGGATATGCCGTGCAGTTACTGAAAGGTCAGGCAATGAATTGGTGGGATTCAATGACAGCACATTTGACACCTATGCAACGATCTTCTATCACTTGGATGGAATTCCATAATGAAGTTTGCAGGCAGTTTTGCTCGGAGTTTGATATGGTTAGAATTAAGCAGGAGTTCATGGATTTGAAATTGACTGAGACTATGACCATGGATGATCTTATAACTCAATTCACAGAGAAGCTACGCTTTGTGCAGCAATGGGTCCCAAACGAAAGAGATAGGATAAATCATTTTGTGGGAACTTTGCCACCACACTACAGGACGTCGGTGAGATTAGCCGGTAATCTGAAAAATGCTTTTGATTTGGCTAAGTCGGTGGATAGTGACACTCGAGCTTCGGAAAAGTTAGTTAAGGAAAAGGCGGTGCACCATTCCAAGAATAGTTCCGCGAGTAGCAAATCAAGTCAAGCGAGTAGGAGGGTGTCTTTTTCTGAGGAGGCAAGAGATAGGATTGCTTGGTGTGTGGATTGTAAAGCGAGGCATCCGGGGCCGTGTACTTCGGATACAGTTAGGTGTGTTAGGTGTGGAGGGTTTGGACACAATATTAAGGATTGTATCTTTCCAAGGAATGTTTGCTGGAATTGTCAGAAGGAGGGCCACAGAGCGGGTCAGTGTTTGGAGAAGGCAAGACAAGGTACGGGATTGGCTGGGAGTTCAGGCTCGGGTTCCTCGGCATCTGTCGGGCAAAAGAGAAAGACTGCGCCTCCTCGGGCATTTCAGATGACCGTAGGAGATTGGCTTGAAGATAACAATCCAGGTAAATTCGATATTGATTTTGATGTGATATGTAAATTGTAATTAGTATTGCATGATTAAGTGTAATCAGTAGCGTTTGGATTAATAGTGTGCGAGATTGGATTTCGGGGACGAAATCCTTTAAGGGGGGAAGACTTGTAACATCCTGTTTCTGGGCCTGGAAATAAATTGTATTTTATTAAGTTTAAATGGTTTATTTGGAAAATAAATGGTTTTAAAGGTCCCAGTTTTTATTGTGACAAGTAAAATATTGTTTGTTTTAAAAAGTTAAAGTTGACGGTAAAATAAAAGTATTTTGACTTACGGGTATTTTTGGGTTCCAGACAATAGGCTAGGAAACGGGTATAATTTACACATAATATTAAGTGGGGCGGTGGAGTGACCGACTCATTCTCACCAACTTTTCCCCCAAATTAGTTCTTGAACTCTCTCTATTTCTCTTTATCAAGAAAATCAAAAGAATCAATTAAATTAATTTGTGTACTTGGATTCTTACTACTTGAATGAAGATTTAATCATCTTGCTCATCATCTTCTTCATTTGCTTGTAAGTGTTTTGTGTTCTTGAACTCATTTTATAGAAATTAGATAAATAATGAATAATTAGGTTTTGTATAAATTGAAGCTTGAATAACATGGTTTGATGATTACTTGTTGATTATTCATTGATAGTTGACTGATTTCATGATGATTTATGGTTGGAATTAGTTTGTGTTCTTCATGTTAGTTCATAAGTTAGGTTTTGGTGATTTGGGAATTTGGATGATGATGCATGCTTATAGATTGTGTGATAATAGTTGTTAGTAGTTTACATATGATTGTGGTTGATGTTGTGGTCATTTTCCTTGGTAAAATTCGTGTGTGCAACTGATTATGGTAAAAAAATGGAGTTTTGGTTCGTGTTGTGTTTTGAGCTGAAAGTACAGGTCGTTTTTGTACTAGCAAACGCGATCCCGGCCATGTCTCCGGATCGCGTTCCTTAGTTATAATTTGGTATATTCGAGTTTTGGTCATACGAACGCGATCCCGCACTCGTTTCCGGATCGCGTTTCCAAGTGTAAAACGGATACAGAACTTTTTCTAAAGGTGAACGCGATCCAGCCACCCTGATCCGGATCGCGTTCGCATGAATAATTTTGATGGGTTTTGTAAATTTTGAAAATGCGTAAGTCTTTTCAGGGTCACGGTTATGTAACAATTTCATTAACTCGGTTTGGGATGTGATTCACATGTTCACTCGGAAATGGCCCAATGGTCAAAACTATATTCTAATAGCCTAGGTGGTTTTTGGCCATTCGGGGTCATTTAAGGGTCGAAATTGACATTTTACAGTTTTTAAACATTAGTTCGGGATTTTTAATTTCAATTCTGATTGAACTTTTGTTTACTTAGACTTTAGAGATTACTTGATTTGATAAATATGTTATGATGATGATTATGAGACGAGTTATTGACTTGTTATCTTTGTGTTCTCAGATAAGCGGGCGGCCACTCAGTAAGATTAGACCACTGAGTTGGTAATCAGACGATAATATTCGGTGAGTGGAATTGTATTCCTCGGTTCAATTCCGTTGTAACGAGTTTGGGTGCAACGGATGAACTTTCGGTTATTGGTTTGACTTGTTATCGGTTATTGGTTAATACATTGACATGATTGTTGATATTGTGATTTGGATTACTTGGTTATGGTATTTGGATTATTGGTTATCTTTAGTATTATTGGTTGGCATGATGATTATGCGGTATGATTAGGTACGCTACATATGGGCATGACTATTATGCTATATGTGATGCTTGGGCCTTTTGGCATATGTGATTTCAGAGGTCAACGCTGGTTGGGTTTGTGGCTATTGTTGGGCTGCCTGGGTTTCCCGATACATGTAGTTGAGGGATGAATCCTTGTCAGTGACGATAGCTTCAAACTATCGGTAAGCCATTGTTGGGGCCGGCAGTGGTTGTAGGCTTTCGCTGGTTGGCTAACCAGGGGCCGCCGGTCCTCTTTGACGATACGTGTTTATGATTGCGAAGCTTTAGGCGGTAATCATAATTTGTGTGATTGTTGTTTACGATGCTTTAGGCTGTAAGCATTATTTGTTGGTTTGGTTGTGCGTTGTAGGCTTGTTATTTCTGGATTGAACCGTCGGTTACGGTTCCATTCACTTAGCATTGGCTAATCCCTCGTTGTTAATCTTTTTGCAGGCTTTTAATAGGTGTGGACCGGGTTGTAGATGCTTAATGGGATGGTTGACTGTCATAGCGCTTACTCTGACAATTTTGGGAAATCTAACTTTTGGTTTTGAATAGTTTTCTAAATGCCCGGTTGTTTAAGTAAATGTTTGTAACTAAACTTATATATGTATGTAAATGTTTTGAAAGCTCGGTACCTTTGAACTTGTGTAAATTGGTAATTATGTTTTGGGACCACGCTTTAATGTATAATATAAAGTAATATGATATGTTTTGGTCTGTAAGGAGATGGGCCTTACAGATAATTTGGAAATTGTTGAAATTAGGATTCTGAATAAAAGGGGTACAATTAGATTTCGGGGACGAAATCTTTTTAAGGGGGGAAGATTTGTAACACCCAGTTTCTGGGTCTAGAAATAAATTGTATTTTATTAAGTTTTAAATGGTTATTTAAAATAAATAGGTAAATGAGTCACAGGATTTATTGTGACTAATAAAATTGTACTTGTTTTAAATAGCTGAACCTGATGGTAAAATAAAAATATTTTGTCTCACGGGTATTTTCGGGTTCCAGACGATAGGATTAGAAGGGGATAAAATTTATACAAATTAAAATGGGAAGCGGTGGAGGTGACCGACCTATTTCTTCCTAATTATTCTAAATCTTCTCATTTGTTCATAACACTCAAAAACTCTCACTAAACTATTTTAAAGAAATCAAAAGGAGATTTAATTAAACAACTTTATATGGATTCAAGTTAGTAGAAATCAGACTTGTTCATCATCATCTTGATCTTTCTCTATAAAATTGTAAGTGTTCATGTTTATGTATCTATGAACTTACTTGAATAAAAATTGTTAAGGTTTATGATTTATGAATAGAAAGTGTTAGAAAGATTGTTTGCTACTGATTATAAGTTGTTATTGATGATTATTTGAAGTTATTACATATCATTTGTTTGTGTTCTTCAAATATTTTGAGTGATTGAATTAGTTAGGGTTTATGTATAAATTTGTGGATTTAAAATGTGATATGTTAGTTGTGATGTTGATGATGTTAATAATTGTGTTATTAAAGTTATTAGAAGTTTAGTAAGTGAAATAGGTTGTAATTGATCAAGTAGAAATCAAAGTTTGTGATTTTGGTAGTAAATTTCAGAGCTGTTATGCAAGAACAGCAGGTACATGTCTGGGCGACGATGAACATCGCGCCGTGACCTAACTAGATAGCGACGCGATTTGTAGTGAATCGCGATGCGATTTGAGATATGTTGCGACGCGATTGTAGCTAGATTGCGATGCGATCCTGGTGGATTGCGACGCGATTGTGTCCTGATCAGGCTCTTTTGTGTCTTTAGATTTAACTTGATAGATTACTTATATGTTACTAGAATCTTTTAATATATTTGTATTATTAATGACTAGCATAATGGTAACTTAAGACTTACATTGTAACATGTTATAATGATGATGATATAGGTCGTATAATTTGTCTAACTATTTATACGTGAAGGATATTTTGTTGTTTATAAGTAAGTATTGTTATTGGATACACATTGATGAAATAAGATACTGACTTGATATTGTTTGTATTCTCAGATATTGAGAAGGAAACTCAGTAATATAAGACCACTGAGTGAAGACTGGAAATATTGGTGAGTGGTAATTGTAGTCCTCAGTTCAACTCAGTTGTAACAGATCTGGTTACAACGGGTGAACATATTGGTTGTTGATTATTGACTGTTTTATCTACTGAGCTATTGTTATAATTGAATTGGGTTAATTAGTTTATATTGTTCCATGATGGCATGACGATTATGCATTATGTGATATTTGGGCCACTGGGCATATGTGATTATTCAGAGGTCAACGCTGGTTGTGTTTGTTGCTATTGTTTGGCTGGCGGGGTTTCCGATACATATCGTTGATGGATGAACCCTAGTCAGTGAAGATAGCTTCAAACTATCGGTAAATCACTGTTTTGGCCGGCAGTGGTTTAAGGGTTCTTTGATGGGCTAATCAGGAACCGCCGATTCTCTTTGACGTTGTGTGTTTATTGTTGATTTGTTGTAAGATTTATTATTTCTGAATTGAACTGTCGGTTACAGTTCCATTCACTTAGCCGTGAGTTAATCCCACCGTGTTTAAAATTTTGCAGGTTTTGGTTATGTTAGGGATCGGGATTATGACTGCAAGTTGGGATGTTTGACTTTGACAACACATACTCTGATGTTTTGAAAAGTTAATGTCATGTTTTTGGTATTAGTATAACACCCGATCTTTAGTAAATGGTTTGTATCTATATACATATAAGTGTGGTGTTTGAAAACTTGTTATGTTTTGATGTATGTAAATATGTTTTGGGACGCGCTTCCGATGGTTAATAATATATATGTTTGTCAAAAGGAAGGGTGTTATACCACCGGCCTTGTAAAACACCAAAAGTGTGCTCAATATCCTTTCAGGCGGAAGCCTGTTTCTTACTAAAATAATGTCTCTTTTGGTCAACCTTGGTTAAGATGCCCTTAACGAACGCTGCCCATGATGGGTATATTACATCAACAAGATATTACCCTATATCGTAATCCATATTGGCCACTGTATACGGAAATTGGGGAGCGGAGTCATTTAACAAATTCTTAAACAAATGAGACGTGTTAAGAACCTTTAAGTCATTATTGGACCCCGCAACCTCAAAGTATGCATGCCAAATTCACATGTCGTACGAGGCGACGACTTCATATCCATGATCGCCTTGTGTGTATTGCTCTTTCCATGCATTTGAGCATTGTGTCCTAGCCCAATGCATACAATCTATGCTACCAAGCATGCCGGGTAAACCATGAAGCTCGTGATGTTTATCATACAAACGATGTATGTCTTCGTTTGGTGGTTCTCTCATGTACACATTTGAATATAAATCAGTAGCACACTTTGTGAAATTTTGTAAAGTCTCACGAGAGACTGTTTCCGACATTTGAAAATATTCATCAAAGGCATCCGGACTTGTACCGTATGCCAATTGATGAAACGCCCCAAAATTTTTTTTTTTTTTACAAACCTCATACATTACAATTCATAAAATCGGAATGTTCAAAGATATAAAATTACTTTACATTTGATCCCATATAAAAATCAAGAACAACCTGATATCAACATTTGACTTTACAAAGTCAATTACATACAACAATTCCAACTAATAAAACTTCACTTTTTGTATGACACATGACACTAAATCATACTCTCTTGGGCGATTTACACAATTGTCACCATAACGATAATTTAAAAGAAAAGAAGCTTGTCTAACCATAATCAAGCTCCCATCCACGTTATCCTCATACCATCATAAAATCACCCATGGTGCACTTTTGGTTCAACCGAACCATAAACCTACAACATAAAACAACCGGAAGGGGTAAGCATAAAGCTTAGTGAGCATACGAGCAATTAAATGAATAATCCACATAAACAACACTGAGACATCATTTAGCAATAATTAACAACATATACTCGCTTAGGCAAATAACTACTGAGCAATTGTAGAGATTGAAACTCTATCCGGATCCACGGCTCTTAACATCATAATAGCTTAATACCATACCCCAACGGTATGCATATCAAGGTCAACATCATAATGCTAACCATAGTTAGCTAAACTCTGAATCTCTACAAACCGCTCAGTCCACATAATCCATATAATCATCATATTATTCCACTTACAAACATACTCTATCAACAACTAATCATCTCAGTACAAATACAACAGGACATGCCATCACAACAACACGAATAATCAACAAGATATAAAATACACAACCATAATAATCTACTTGATTGTATGAACCTCTTGCTCGGAAGCAATCCGGAACACACAATCATTACCCATTTAACCCCCATATCACTCACCTTTGCTTTATAGGCAAATACATGATTTAACACTTGAACATGGATGTCACCATTCTTGATCACCTAACACATAACATATCAACATACAACATATTTAGCCTTCAATAATCATCATAATCAACATAAACAACCCGTCACCCTCTTGGGTTGACCAAGTTTGACTTTAGATCAAACTATACATAACTCTCTCTATATGTTTATCTTTGTTTCATAACTCCTTAAGTTCATAACTTCATTCATTAATTCATAACCATTTACATGGTTTAATCATTTGTGTAGTACTTCAATCATCATTAAGTCATCACTAATCATTACCATAATCACTTTTAATATTTGTTTACTTTAATCCTTACTCCATTATATCAACTTCTCACTTAATCATAATCATTCTCATAATCATAGTTAAACCAAATACTTAATCACATGATTCAATACTTCAATTTTCCATAATCATGCTTAACAGCATTTATAATCACTAATTAAGGTGTATTAACACCAAAACACACTTCTTTGATCAAAACCCAATTTGATCATTAATCATACAACTTAATTAATCCACTTTTAGGTTAAATTAGAGTTAATAACAATCATTTAAACACTTCATCATTAATTCATCATAATAAACCTTAATTTCAACCCAGAAACCATTAATCACTTAAACCCTTTTAAAACCCTATGAAACTCAAAGTTTCAAATCATAATTAAACAAAAATCATAGTTACCTTGTATTAGAAATGATTAATCATCGATGAATTTGGATTCTCTAGCTTCAATTTCATGTTTTGGATCGATTTGGGATTAGGGTTTAAGGTTTCATCGTGTTTTCTTTCTTTCTGTTTAAGGTTTCTGACTTATGAATGAATATGAAATAAACATGTACACATATACGTAGCGAAATAGATATACATGTTAAATTTCGTTCCCCGTACTTATCATAGTCTGGAACTTTAAAACCGACATACAATTATTATTATTTTATATCACCTAAAATAATAATAACTTAAAAACAACTTATTTGATTTTTACCACAATAATACTTTTGGATTTTGGGGTGTTACAATTGACGAAGGGCGGAAGTGACTGTATGAATGGTAGTAAAACCAGCCATGCCACAAAGATCGACTCGTTGACGAAACCACAAAAAATAGTCAGGGAGAGGTTCGATAGAGTAAGAACTAATATCTTCACAAATTCGGGGGAATAAACGACTCATTCGGAACCGACATTTGAAATATTTGTGCGGATATTTCGCATTTTCGACAAAGTAATCATTCAATAAGTTTTGTTCCACTGTTGCTCAGTCACGAGTATGAAGCGACGTGAACGAGCCGTGGAACTTTGGGCTTCTTCTTGAGGAATTAAAATTTCGTTACGATAAATACGAGCAAGAATGAGAAGTTTTATCGCGGTTTTGTCATCGGAAGAAGAATCGGATGACATTTTTAGTGTAAAATGTATGTGAAATTTATATTGAATTATAGAGAAAAAAATGAGATTGAGGTGTGAATTATAGTGTAAATTGTGTATGTATACATAGATATGTGAAAAGGTTTGGAAAACAACTTTTTATATTTCTAAAAATGGAGTTAGCCGTTCAACGGCTTAAAAAAAGGTTTTTTTTTTAAAAAAATTTAAATGGTAAAAAATAAAGCTCGCTCGCCGTTCAAACCCGGACCCCGCTCGGGAATGCCGTTCCGGTGCAGCAAAATGCCGTCTGACGGCGTTCTCGACCCAGGATTTCGACGAAGACTCTTCCACACCTTGTGCTCTAAGTGTTCACACCGAATTCATTGCAATGTTCTTTATACTACATATCTACATATAGTATACTAGTATTATAATAACTCCACCATTGTTATATATATATTAAAAAAAAACTAAAAAAAAAACTGATAGAATACGACATGGCTCATAACTAAAAAGTCAAGAAGGTATATTAGACCAGGCTAGAAAAGAAAGCATAAAATTTAATTCGATAGATAATTTTATAAAAATGTTTAACTGTTGATCGAAAGTCTAACACATATAATTCCTGATAACAAGTTAACAACTATGTTCGTTGAATGAAAAACAATGTAAAAGCAAGAGATAAACTTAATCAAAAGCGCGCATTACGCTTTAAAAACACAATAAGTTATACACACTTGATGCAATGCCAAACGCCCCGCTTACACCCAAAGTGATTGCAAGTAACCAATATTTAGCAGTGTGCATTTACATGGTTAAAGCACATCCCTTGTTATTACTTATTGAAAATATATCTTACGAATTCTCGCTGAATAAATTAATATAAATTCAATATATATATATATATATATATATATATATATATATATATATATATATATATATATATATATATATGGGTGAGGTTCAAATGAGACTACCATTTTAAGTGAGACTGAGGGAACCAATCAAAATGCACCATTTCATTTAGAGATGGAAGGGTATTTTGGTCTTATTACATTATATTTAATTCTAATTAAACAATTACTCAAAAACAAAATTACAAGATACAGATACATATAGATACATATACGCAGACACATATACATAAACACGTACGAACAACAAAATCGCGCAGGGGTTTTCGATCGCCGCAAACATCATAATCAACAAACGAACAACAATCGCGAATGTAAGAATTATGTTATTTCCAGTCGAAAGTTCTTCAATTCTACAAACGAACGATCGATATGTGAAAAAACGATTAGGTTTTACGTTATCGCGGTTTTATGCGATCGCGTTTTGCGCGATTTTAACATCATTAATTTACGGTTTGATTGACGAAACTGCAATAACAGTATGATTTTCGCTGATTCAACAATCAATTTTTTAAAAAACGGCATCATCAATCGTCGCGCAAAAAACTCGTAACATGATTATCAAAGTCTGTGTTACTAACACATGTGGTAATAGTAGAGTTTCAGTTCCAGTGAACTATATGTTTCGTTAGAAGTTGTCAAAAATCCTCAAAAAAGACTTAGAAATTTTTTTCCCAAATATGTTGATTTTTTAAATTAATTAACACATGTGTTACTCAATGAAAATGAAATTGTTCTAACATCTGTGACGTGATACCAGTAGCTAATGTAGTATTCTATGTAAGTGATATGTTTCCTGTGTTAGTTGTCAAAACCAGTCAAACATAGTTGATTTTTTTTTCATCTGGTTGATTTAAAAAAAATCATTAACACATGTGGTAGCTGATAAATTTGAAACGTATTATGGTGCAGTACGGACGTGATGGCTGTGGTACAAGAATTTAAAGAAGCTGGTGACGTCGAACAACAGACAGATGCAAAGGCTACAGGTACTAATACATGCTATCTAATAAAAAATGCTATCTAATGACAAAATTTACTATCAAATGTATTGGTAACACATGTGTTAATAATATAATGTTAATAACAAATGTTTGAGTAACATAATTGATAGTGTTAAAAAACTCACAGTGACACATAACATATGTTAATAACACATGTGTTATTGATTGATTACCACATGTGTTAGTAATTGCTTACCACATGTGTTAGTAATTAACTAACAAATGTGTGAGTAACATACTTGATATTGTTAAAAAACTCACAGTGACACATAACATATGTTAATAACACATGTGTTATTAATTGCTTACCACATGTGTTAGTAATTGCTTACCACATGTGTTAGTAATTAATTAACACATGTGTTACTGCTTGTAACAGAATGTTACATTTCTCTGAAATCTTTTACAGAATCAATCTGTGAACTAGTTATGGGATCTAAACACGGACAAAAAGACAAAAAGATTGGGAATTGGAATTTTGGCCTGAAGACAAAAAGACACGGACATATGACTACAAGGTATGGGATCTAAACAATTAAAAAGTCTGTAAATTTTGCTTACATGATTCTGTAATTCTGTCATTACTAACACATGTGATAGTGACGACTAACACATGTGTTAAAGTTGCTATCCAGTGTATTACTGCCTAATAACACATTTGATATTAATGACTAACATATGTGTTAAAGTTGCTATCCAGTGTATTACTGTCTAATAACACATGTGATATTGATGACTAACACTTGTGATATCCAGTGTATTACTGCATAATAACACATGTGTTAGGAACCAGTCTGTGAACTAGTTACACACGTGATACTAACTACTACCTCTATTTTGGTTTATTTGAATTAAGGTGCTTTACCGGTTCAAGGATGGAACCGTGGATTGTAACTGCAAGAAGTTCACAAGGCGTGGATTCTTATGTAGGCACATTTTTTGTGTGCTCAAAAACCGTAATATTGATGAGATACCAAGCCGGTACGATTTAAGAAGATGGATGAAGAATTTGATTCCTATTGAAGTTCGTAAAAGAAAACGAATAGCAACAGAGTGTGAGCAACTGTCAAGCGAGGCGGCTTCCTTCTTTGAAGAATGTTTGCAGCTAATAGGAAAAAATCAACAAAAAATGGCTGATTTTGTTACAAAGTTGAAGAAGAAGAAGATGAAGATGGATATTGAAGCTTCAACATCCGAGGCTCAACCTCAAAGTAAGAATGATGTAATTGAAGAACTACATGGGATTAAGAAACCGGATGCGGTCGAAATTCAGAATCCAGATGTATTAAGATACAAAGGATGCGGGATGGACAAACGTTTAATGAGCGAAAAAGAAAAGGCAGTTAAGGCTGCAGGAAAGAGGAAAAATAATTGTGGAAAGTGTGGAAAACCAGTCCATAACGCAACGTCATGTGAAAGAAAGGCTGCAGAAGCTAAGGCAAAAGCAGAAGTTAGAGAGAGGGAGAAAGAGGAAGCACATGCGAGAATGATAGCAGAATAGCAGACTACACAAAGTGGACAGTGAATGCTAACATATGTGTTACATGTTTAGTATCACATGTGTTAATGGATGATATAAAAAGTTGGTGACTTTAAATTTTGGTTTACATTTTTGATACTCATTGTTGAATGTTTACATTTTTGATACTCATTGTTGAATGTTACATTTTTGATACTCATTTTTGATATGATGATTTCTTATTTGTTAAATAATATGTTTGTTGCTGGTTTTCTAACACATGTGTTACTTTGTTGTATGCTAACACATGTATTACTATATACATGTTTGATTATTTGCATGTTAGTTGTCTATATGAATGATTGTAACACATGCTTTACTTGTTTTGTAACAAATTATATTAAGACATCACACATGGAAATTACTTGTTTGGAGCCATATGTTTTACTTGTTTAATACCGCTTGTGTTAGTTAACTATTACAACATGTGTTAATGAATGGTAACACGTATACTAAAATGTATACTTTACTTTTTACACATGTGAAATATCTTTTAGTGGTATGTAACACAAGTTTTATGGTTATAATACACAAGTGGGAGTAAACTGAAAAACAAGTGTTATTGGTAGTTAACACAAGTGTTACTGCATGGTACCAAGTGTAAAGTAATAGTTAAACCAAGTGTCAGTATCCTGTGTAATAGTAAACTTTCTAATAACACATGTGTTACTTGACTGGTACCACATGTGTTACTCGACTGGTACCACATGTGTTACTTGACTCGTACCACATGTGTTAATAAACTAGTACCACAAATATTACCTGTGCAAGTAACAAAAAAAAAAAAAAATTACACACATCTAACATCTCACAAAAACAAAAACGAAAACATCAATAAAACAAAAAGGTAGTTAAGGTCATAAACTTTGTTACCACAATTACAGAATCCATTACAAAAAAAAAATCCATCGACAAACTTTTAATAATCCATTACATCAGAGTAACATTCAAAAAACTATACTAGCGATTATGATGTATCCATTACATCATCATATATAAAGAAAAACTGTACTAGCAGCTACGGTCAATCATATCTTCAAACTTTACTTTCCTTCACATCGTTTTCTTCTTCATTTTTACGCTCCATGTCTAGCTTTTGGCGGTTTCCAATGGCATTTTTGATTTCATTCTCAATCACTTCACGTGTTCGCTCATTCATTAACCATTCAACAAACATCTGGACGCAATTGCTGTGAATGTTTACCTCTGCAGTAACATCTTTGCAGCGTACTTTATACGCAGACGAATAAGCTGCATCTTTTGAGCACGACCTTCAACATCAAGACCACACTCAAATTTTGTAGAGGCCTGACCTAAGTAATGATCCATATGCATCATAACAAAAACCCCACAATCACAATGATTTTCTCGAGTCTTCCACTTCAACTGCATCACTGTAGCCCTCTCTACCTTTTTAAGCTTATCGTACGCAGGATGCCCAACATCCTTGAGATGTTGTACAAACAAAAATTTCTAAAAAAATACAGACAATAACAAAACATATGATATAATTACTACTTTGAATATGAACAATAACCTAAAAATATTTGATATCAAGTATGGTTACTCACTGCCAAGTTGCAAGTTTCCTTGTACTTCAAATCGTAATCAAACTCATGAGAGTTGTCAATAACATGGAAGGTTTTCTTCGTCAAATGGAATACCAGCAAATAGAAGTGACTCGACCGAAAAATGGGGAAGAAAACCTGTCAACAAATATCACATGTGTTAATGTGTTTGTATCACATGTGTTAATGGATTTGTATCACATGTGTTAAGGCATTTGTATCACACGTGTTACTAATTTAGTATCACATGTGTTACTAAATTAGTAACACATGTGATACTACATTAGTAACACATGTGATACTGTACAAAAGAAAAAAAAATGTTACATAAAAAGCAATAAAAAGAATAGTGATACCATATCAACACTTTTCAACAACAACAGTTGATCATCATCACACAACCAAGCAGACATAGATGTTTTAAAAGCCTCAGACTTCTGTTCCTTGGTAAGTCTAAACATATGCTCAGGCTAACAAAAAGCAAATGATCACAAATGAAAATATATATAAAAAAACTAAATAATGAAAACAGGAACATATGTGTTACAAAAAACCCTATAATCAAACAGCAACACATGTGTTACAAAAACCCTATAATCAAACAGCAACACATGTGTTACAAAAAACCCTAGAATCAAATAGCAACACATGTGGTACAAAACCCTAGAATCAAACAAAAAACACAAATAATATACAACCATACAAGATCAAAAACAAACAATAAACAAACAATAACGTGTAACGTATTCAAAGCTAAAAGCTACACATAAAACATCGAAAAAAACTTACGTAACGGAGCTGAACGAATCGGCTGTGATGATACTGGATTTGGAGGAATCTCATCACGAATATCCATTGGATGAATTATATAAGATGCGATGATAATTTTGTTCTCTGTTTACAGAACTAGGGTTTCACAAAAACGAATTTCAGTTAAAAGTAAAACGATAAACAGATGAAGCGAAGAATGTAGGTGAAGGAGACGATGGTTTTAGCAAGAAACAACAACGAATCGATGATTTGATGAACGTATTTGTGGATTTTAGGGTTTCGTAAGTACCGTTAGCATATGAAAAACTGAGAGGAACGATTGAGTGTTGTGAAGAAGATCGGTGAAGTCTGAAACAAAGTGAGGAAAGAAAACAATTAATTGATTGGTAAAATGACCATTTTGCCCCTCCACCCAAAAACTTATTTATTCTGATTTTTTAAATTAAATAATTAGGAATTAATATAAGCCCTTGATTTACTAGATCCAATGGCTCAAATTTGTTCCCTCATTCTCACAAGAAATAAATGGTCTCATTTGAACTCTTCTCATATATATATATATATATATATATATATATATATATATATATATATGAGATCCTGTGAAAACAAGGAGATAAAAAAAACGGTGAAAACAGATCTCAACCCTTGATCTAATCTACCATATATATATATATATATATAAAATGGGTGGAGATAAAAAAAAATGGTGAAAACACTTTTTCCTTTATATTTTTTTTTAAGTTGTGAATTTTTTTTTTCTGAAGTAAACCAAAAAAATTAAGGTTCACATAAAAAAAATATTTTTTTGTGGAAAAAATAAAATAAAGTCAAATCCAAAAATCAAACAAAAAATTCAAGGTTCACAATTAAAAAACTTAAAAACTTTCTGTGAATCCAAAACATAAAAGTAAGGTTCACAATTGAAAAAATTAAAAATTTACGGTGAACCAAAAAAAACTAAGGTTCACAGTTGAAAAAAAAAAGTTTACAATTGATAAAGTTAAAAACTTTCCGTGAACCCACAAAAATTAAGGTTCACAGTTGAAAAAAAAAAGGTTCACAATTGAAAAAGTTAAAAACTTTTTGTGAAACTAAAAAAAAATTAAGGTTCACAGTTGAAATAGTTAAAAACTTTCCGTGAACGCAAAAAAACTTAAGGTTCACAGTTGAAAAAAAAGGTTCACAATTGAAAAAGTTAAAAACTTTCCGTGAAACTCGAATAAAAAATAAGGTTCACAGTTGAAAAAGTTAAAAACTACCCGTGAACCCAAAAAACCTTAAGGTTCACAATTAGAAAAGTTGAAAACTTTACCTGAACAAAAAAAAATAAGGTTCACGGTTGAAAAAAAAAGTTCACAATTGAAAAGGTTAAAAACTAGCAGTGAAACAAAAAAAAAATTAAGGTTCACAATTGAAAAAAAGGTTCACAATTGAAAAAAAGGTTCGCAATTAAAAATGTCAAAAAATTTTAGTGAACTAAAAAAAAAATTATGGTTTACACGTGAAAAGGTTAAAAACCTTCCGTGAACTCAAAAAAGAATTAAGATTCACAGTTGAAAAAATGGTTCACAATTGATATTTTTTAAAATTTTCCGTAAACCAAAAAAAATTAAGGTTCATAGTTGAAAAAAAAAGGTTCACAATTGAAAAAATTAAAAACTTTCCATGAACTCGAAGAAAATTAAAAACTTTCCATGAACTCGAAAAAAATTAAGGTTCACAGTTGAAAATTTTAAAAACTTTTTGTGAACCAAAAAAAAAAAAAATTTAAGTTCACAATAAAAAAAAACTTTAAAAATTTCATGAAAAAATTTATAAAATAATTTATTTGAAAAAAAATAAGGTTCACAATTAAAAATGTTAAAAACTTTGTGTGAAGCAAAAAAAAAATAATTAAAGGTTCACGCCGAAAATTTTATGTGAAACAAAAAAAATATAAGGGTTCACAAAAAAATTCATATGTGAAGCAAAAAAGAATAAAGGTTCACAACTTTAAAAAATTGTGAATCAAAAAGTGTTTTCACCGTTTTTTTTATCCCCACCCATTATGTATATATATATATATATATATATATATATATATATATATATATATATATATGTTAGATTAGACGGAGGGTGGAGATGTGTTTTCACTGTTTTTTTCATTTCCTCGTTTTCACCAGAACACATCGCTATATTATACTATATATATATATATATATATATATATATATATATATATATATATATATATATATATATATATATTATATCTATAAAAAGAAAAAGGTAAAAAAATTTATCTATCTATCTATACATATAAAACAAAGATTTTTCCTTGATTTTTAGACATGTCAAATCATAACATTTCCTTTTATCTAGAGCCTCCTAACTTGCCACATCATCATATTATTTTTTCCTTAAAAACCTTAACTAATAATTATTAACACTATTATTTATCTATCAATTATACCTTATTATAATAGCTTTTAAAATTCATATATTATATTTAATATATAACAATTTTTACCTACATAAAAAAAGATTTAATTTCTAATCCATATCTTAAACATTGCAATTAACAAATACTATCATCATCAACTACAATGTTTTGAGAAAATTAGTTTTGATAAAGATATTTGAAATTGATTATTTTCTGTACATTTTAGTATGGAAAATGATTGATGGACCCAATTTTGTAAGCCTAAATGTTTGCCTAAAAATGTGATTGGTAGATGTGAAAAATGATTTGATTAGATTAGGAGAGAGAAAAAAGCAACCAATCAGATAAGTAAGTCTACTTTTAGGTCTATCTAACATTACTCTTTTGGTATATATTACTATTGAATTTCAGTAATAAATTTTAAACTTTCAATAATATTAAGATACAGTTGAAAACCTAAAAAACATATGATTAATTTTTATTTATTTAATTACCTTGCATTGCATAGACTCAACAAATGTATTAAAACTTAACATAATAACTTACAAATTAATTTAATTGTATTATGTATTCAAACCTAAACATAATAACATACAAACTAATTTAATGGTATTATATAAATGGTTGTACATCGCACGGACTCAATGCTTTATATATAAAATAAAGTTTTTTAATTATCTACGTATTACTTTAGTTAACGCTTATGTGTTATTAAGTTACGAACTCTAGAACATTGTTTGCGAAGAAGTTTGGTTTATAACTTTATGCTGAAAAGTAAAGGAATGATATATATGAAAAATATTGAAGTAAACGTAAAGTAATTGGTCAACATCACAAATTAATTGTGCTATCGATAATACTGATTATATGCCCATTAATATATTCGGCTACTTACAAATTACTATATAACTGCAATTTTCAAACGGCCGTGCATCGCACGGGCTCAATACCTATACCTAGTATATAATATAATAAAAGAAGAAAAGACGAGACTAATTTATTGAATTAAAAGATTTCATACAAGAAATGGATAAGCTAGTAGACCCAACCAACATAGTTAGGCACAAATTCAAATCATACCCCAAAAATTATCTCCAACATTGGATTTTGATACAAAATAAAAATCCAGTTTTGTACATTGTGCAAAGCTAAAATGGTTGTACTTTCAGGAAAAAGAATTTGATACTACATTGACCTTTGTAACAAGACATACATATTTCCAGGAGGACATTGTCTGGGCCCTGGGGAGTACTTGGTTATTGCTTGATTGTGCCAATCTTCCGCAAACTTATCAAGACCAAAAACCATAACTATATATAAACACTCGAGTGAAGATGAAAGTAATCTTTCTTGAAATTTTCTTTACAAAAAACTGAAAATGAAATGTCGAAAAGATGGTCTTCCTATCTTTATGCCCTTATAAGTGTCAGACCAATGGCTGTAACTATAATGGTTGAAGGAACACCAAACTTGAGATGAGCCCAAAAGGTAAGATTGTACCCGAAGTTTTGAGCACGACGAGCTTGTTCACAGACAATCAGATTGGCTGCTGATCCAAGTAGTGAAAGATTTCCAGCTACAGTGCTGACCCAGGCCAATATTAGCCATGCTTTTTTCTCCTTTTCAGGTGATATGGTTGCTGCTGCTGCTGCCACCCTTGCTCCAAGCAAGAGTACTGAAAGTAAAAATTATGTCACTAAAGAACTTTAATTGTGGCAAAATGGGAGGGTTGGACGGACTGGGTAATGGGTATGGTCAACATGGGATATTTGGAATGGGTTAAAAATAATTATTTTTCCAAGAATATGATCATAAACGCTATATTGTAAAACAATACCAATGTTTTGGTTAACATGGTTTATAAGGATCCATGCTTTCAAGTAAACTTTGGGAGACTTTTGACCCATATCCTTTTTACTACGTCTTTTTTACCCATTTGACTAGTTAGAGATAAAACGTAAGTAGATGGGTTGAAATTGCTACATATGAAAAACTTAAAGCAAAGGTAAGGTAATGTCACCATTGAATGTAAACTGTACCTGTTGGCACATTAGAAGCCAGGTTTGATAGAACAACTATCACAAATGCAAGAATTGCTATACCACTAATGTGATCAATTTGAGCATAAGGTTCCATGAAGTCCCATACTGCACTTGGGATTCCTGTTTTATTAAAGCCTTCAACAGTGACAAACATCCCACAAAAGAACACCAATAGTGAATAAGATACCTGGGTAATGAAAAAAGAGGTAAGCTATAATTTCTAATTTCTAATTGTATAAAAGTAACCAGAAAAAAATGGGAAAACTAGAACTACATTTTGTTGGAGTTACGGTTTGTAGTTACCAGGTAAGGCAATTTTGATACATTTCTCTATGAATGGGTGAATCTGAGTTGTATGTTATCTCAAATGAGTACAATGGTTCTAACGGATGGAGTCAAAATGTTAGAAGGGAAAATGGGTCAAGTGGGTTAAGAATTGCTCATAGTCTATATTTTAAGCATTTCATTTCCTAATTCATGTTATCCAAAGAATCAGAATACTCTTTACAATATTGCAATTGTATTTGACGGTAACAATTTATACAAGAAAATGGACTAGCTATTAGCGGGTCAACCCAACCCATTGACCCACACAAAAAATGACCCGTTTAGACCCTTTACCCAATCTGTTAATCTTGCTAAATCTAGTGGTTATGAACAGTGTACCTTCTCTAAGCACGGTCGAGCGTCCTTGAAATCAAGAACCACGAGAGCCAGTGCAGCTGTAATGGCAGTCCATGACATGTTTAATCCCATCAGAAAGGAAATCAACATTCCCACTGTAATGGCATAAACTCCAATCTTCCATAATACAATCTTCCATTTAGCAGATTTTTCATCAATATCCTCAAATCCCAAATCACAATTTCCATTCACGAAACCGTTAGTTGATGGAACCCTTGAAACAACTTTTTCCTCCTTCTGCAATGACCCGTTGTCTGTAACGTCTTTAGGTAAAATTTCATTGTCACCAGAACCTAAACGGTTTCTAAGAGTATAATCTACACTTCCATTAACACTGGGCGAGCTGTGAATACTCATGGCCTCCAAATGCGCATTGAGTTCATGTGAGTTTTGTGATGTAAGATGTGACATTGTAGCTGGTGAAAACCTATGAGAATTCACATCTTCTTCAGGCGTTACTTCAACCGGTGGTTCTTCTTCATCTTTTTGAACAGACAACAACTTCCAAAACATAGATAACAGAATTATAGCATTTACACAAATTCCAACAACCATTGCAGACACGATTCCAAACAAAAATTCCCCAAATGGTATCTTACTTTGAACCGCTATAACCAAATTTTGAGGGTTACCAATCGGTGTAGCAGAAGATCCAATATTCGCACTCGATGCAAGTGCTAGCAAAAATGGATGTGGTGGGAGATTTTGTTGCCTAGCAATCTTGAGTACAAACTCAGTCAACACAACACAAGATGTGTCATTTGTGAAAAAAGCACTCGATATCGCGGATATTAAACATATTCGACAGAGTAAATCCTTTGATCCCATGCTTTTCCATGCAAGTAATTTACCTAAATACTTAAACATATCTGCTCTTTCAAGATAAACACTTACAACCATTGTCCCAAATAAAAGACCAAGTATTTGAAGATCAATGGATGCATAAGCTTGATCTGGTGTTATAACTTGAAAAAGAACCATAAGCATAGCACCTAGTAATGACCCTGCTGTTCTTCCAATAGGCATAAAGGGTACAGCAGGAAAAACAGCCAATACCCAAAATACAGCAAATGCAAAAGAGCCTAATATCACTTTTACAGTTGGAGCCATAACCATTTTTGCAAAAAGCAGTAAGCTTTATAACTAAACTTTCACCAATTACTAGTCTTTCACATAACAAAACAATCACCCTGAAAAAAAAAATACAATAAAAATAATAATTTAGCAGTTATATGAACATATACTAGTAAGTATCACAATATGGTACTAAAGGTCTAAAACAATAAAGTAGATGCACAGTTGGAAATGAAATTATTATACAAAAAGAAGCTTACTAGATGGATTTGTAAGGTGAAGGAGCTGAATCTAAGTAAACAAGATCAAGAATCAAGAGTCTGAGTATATGTAGAAAGAGTCAAATCATGAACTGAAATTCATCTGCACTAGCTAGAAACAATTACAGTAAAAAATTGTAGAATTGTCAGTTTGTGTTATGGGTGCAAGAGAGAGACAGATGGATAGATAGCAGAGCAAGGCAAATTAAGCAAAACCAAAAAAGATTGACAGCTTTTTATGACTACGTTTGCAACAAACAAATTTGATGCAGCCACGTAACATGTTTTATTTAGATTTATGTAGTTTAAAACCTACACCATGGAATCAGTTTGACTTATAGTTAAATGTACCTACTTCATTCATATGAATTTTCAAAGTAGATTATATATTATTTATGCAAAATGAAAAAAAGTTTCACGTGTAATTAACTTTTTAATTAATTTTTTCATATGGGTCCATGTGTTACCATCATCTTTGATGTATACCAAGGTACTTTGCCCCTTAAAAAAATGATGTGGATATATATGAAGTTATTTACTATTATTTATGGAGTTAATTGTTTAAATAGAACTATATAAATGTATATTTTATGGTTAAATGATTATTTTTCAAGCATAAAATATTTTAAATAAGTGTACTACACAGATTATTTAATTTGCTACATTTTCATGATGACTCAATCAATAACGTTTGATAGAGAATGGGAAGAATTATTGTAACTTAAATATATATACATTCTGCTGGCGGCACAATGAAGATTTATAACAAAACCAAATTATTGTTTCTATAGAAAATGTTAGAATTGAAGATGTGTGCACTTACGTGTTCCGCCTCCTTGTGCATGAGTGACATGGATGTGTAGTTCAATATTTGGAATTATATATACCTGTAAAATAATGGAGACTCCATTATGGAGCATTATTACATAGCCAAAGGTTAATGTACGGAATTACAAGAACTTTTAAATTATAGGGATTTTAACATGTTTAATGATTCAATTACATGTGAACAATGATCTAGATTAAAGTTAGAAGTAAAATAGTTTGAGAAAACATCAAAATAACCTTTAAAATCAAATTTATATATTTTGTTCATATATGCACATTTGATGTGTGCACATGTGAACACTTCATATATTTTATAGTTTAATATGTATTTTGTGGTTTTTAACTTTCGTTTGTCAATAATATGAACATTAAATAATATTTATGTGTAATTTGTTGCGTTTACATATATAAAAACAATGTAATTTAAAAGTTCTCGCAATTCTGTACCTTTTGTGGTTCTCGTTTGAACCTATATGATCATTAAACATGTTAAAATCCCTATAATTTAAAAGTTCTCGCAGTTCTGTATCTTTTTGTGGTTCTCATTTGAACCTTTAGCTATATATATAATAATTAATAATCACACAAATTGTGTTTGTCCAAATTATTAGTAACTACGAAGCTATAATTTTTATATTTAAAAAAAGGGTAGGGTTCAAATGAGACTAAAAATTTGTGTGAGAGTAAGGGAACCAATGATATCATGCCACATGTACAAAGAGAATGTTCCATACTACAAAACCCATTTACCCCTTAAGTTAATTATCTCACAAACGACAAATCGAAAAATTATGAAAATTGCACCATTAGATTCAGCGTTTGATCCTCTTCGATTTGCCGTCCATCAAGGCATACTTCCGACGAAATTTTTTTTTTTCGTTTTTTTGGTGGGTTTCATATGTTACTAACACATGTGTTAGAGTGTTGCGTTTAGGGTTTAGGGTTTGGGCTTTCGGGGTTAGGGTTTAGGGTTTAGAGTTGGGAGTTTGGGGTTTCGTCCCGAAACCCCAAACTCCCAACCCTAAACCCTAAACCCTAACCCCTAAACCCCAAACCCTAAACCCTAAACGCTTTATAAAACTCTAAACCCTAAATCATACTAAACCCTAAACCTGGCTAAACCCTAGCACTAAACCCTGCTAAACCCTAACACTAAACCCTGCTAAACCCTAACTCTAAACCCTAACCCTAAACCCTAAATCAAATGTATAATCAATCACTAACACATGTGTTACTAATATGTAAAACCCACCAAAAAAATAAAAAAAAAAAGTTCGTTGGAAATATGCCTTGATGGACGGCAAATCGAAGAGGATAAAACGCTGAAAAATATGGTGCAATTTTCATGATTTTTCGACTTGTCGTTTGTGAGATATTTAATTTTTAAAAACATGGATGAGAGAGAAAAAAGTGACACATGGCATATTGTGGTTGGTTCCCCTAGTCTCACACAAAATAAATGGTCTCAATTGAACTCTTCTCTTTAAAAAAAATCTCGTAAAATTAAACTTAATTTTAAAAGCATTTAACGAACAAACGTCATTACGTAAATAAGAAAGTTCTATTTTCTCGTTAACTAGAGCCATAAGGCTATGTTTAAAGTTGCTAATATACAATCACAAACACAGTTCGCATAAATAAATGTGCTTACATTATCCATTTATACTCATTTTCCATAAATAAATGTGTTATTATATAAAGAAATAATTAGTTGTGATTTTATAATGTTTTCAAATAGAATATGTTTAATTGGGGCTGACAATTTCCGACATGACCCGAAACCCGATACAAAACCGACTCGAAAAAATTAAGGTTGGGTCGAGGTTTTTTGACTCACGAACCCGCCAACCTAATTATTTTTTGGGTCGGGTTTAGGTCACCTAATGAGTTTTTGGGTTGACCCGACATCCCAATTTTTTTTTAAATGTAGTTAAAAATTTAGAAGTTTAATGTTAATATAATAATATGACGTATTTAATGGTATTTTAGTATTAAATTTTGATGAATATAATAGTTGATATGAGTATTTTGAATTTTATAAAAAAATTTATACTTATTAATGTGATCTATTTGGCCCGAAATTGATCCGTTAACAGAAAATGACCCGAAAACATGTTGATCTCACTAGAGAAATAGGTAATCTGGATCGGGTCAGGTTGGGTCAGGGTTGGGTTGGGTTGAGGAAATACTCAACCCGATTGTAAAATAAGGTCAGGTTTGGGTCGACTACTTTTAACCCACCAACTCGATAACCCGAGCGGTTCAACTCGACCCAACCCAAATTGACACCCCTATATTTAATCATAGTCCATGAATTCCAATTGAATAAGGGTTTATTGTTTCATTATGTATTAAACTTTACACCTTTTACTATTGTATGTATTGAACTTGTATATATCGTTTATTATATGTAAACTTTTCTTTTTTGGTAAGACCAATATAGGAAAGTTTCTCTTTTTAGCCTTACTCAAAAAGGAAAATTTAGATATTTACAAGTTCAGTCGATACAATATATCATACAATAGTAAAAACTATACATAACTGAACAATACTTATTGAATAAAGACTTGATATTTATACAAATTTCCATTTAAATTGCCGCTTATACGATAACTTTTACCTATATAGCAACGTACTCCTATACCTATCATAAGACTATATTATAGCGCGCATAAGTTAGATATCATGGAAATATACAGAGCCATATAAAAAAAAAGTAAAACTGATACTCTGACTAACCGGTCTTACGGCTAACATGAGGAAGATAAATCGGAAGTTGTCATGCATAGAACATATAATTGAAAATAGCACAAACCTTGAAAACGGTAATATAATATAAATGTACAAATATACGAGAAGGAATATTTGAAATGCTTACCTCTCCAAAGCAAGGTTAACTTGGAAGAAAGATGTACATAATTGTCCAACAATACACGAACTCTATATATAGACATCAATTAGGGAAAGTCATGTGTTTCGGGAAGTTCTAAAACAGGAAATGATTAATGGTTTCCAAATCATCTTTACATTATCAAACACATACTTGTTTTTTAACTATCAAGTAGCATTTCAATATGTATTTAATATATTATTGCTTTACACTGTTTTTTGTAATCCTCACGGCTTTCATTCACTAAGTACATGAATTAATTAAGTTGACACCATTTAAGGCACCAACTTTTTTTTTTTTTTTTTTAATTTTAACGTAAACCTATCAACTTTGAAGCTTTTCGACTTTTCGGTGGGTGGGCCATGGGGATAGTGTCAAAAAGGTACTTCATGTGGGATATTATTGTATTGTATAATAATTCTTAATGACTTTATAAACAGCATGTTATAAATTACTACTCCCTTCATCTTAGTCGACACTTTGACTTTACACACAGTTTTAGGATTATTCAATAACTACACTTTTCACCAATCAAATTATAAATCTATCCACTAAAGTCTTTTTCGATTAGTTGAAACATGGAAATGGACACTTATATAGAACAACTCAAAATAATAAGGTGGACATTTGGGGTGGGATGGAGCGATGGAGGGAGTATGACTTTACTTGTTGAATTGGATGTTATCAAGATTTACAAACGAGTGCTTTATCAATTTCACAAAGCGGGTATATATTTTGCATCTAAATGAGTACAACCAATTTATTCCATTTTTGGAAAGAAACAAAAATGGCACGTTGATCACACCTCTTCTTTTAAGAAAATAGTATAATAATACACTCCTTTCCATCCCAAATTTTTACTCCAACAAGTTTCTTTACATGTTTCAATTTTATTTCCACTTACAAAAACAAATGTGTATAATTAATTAAAACTTTTTTGGTTGCCTCTAATGTACACATAACATAAAAAAGGTTTGCAAAAAATTTAAGAATAAAAATGTCATTGTATCAAAAGTAAGGAGTAATGATTATGTTTTTTAGATTACGTGTTCTATTTTAATATGACTAGTCGATACTTTGATGTTTCTTAAGGTTTACAAATTATAGGTTTTACGCTTTATGAATGGAATTATTATTGATTGTTTTATATGATTACTTGCAAACTTCGTGGTTTAAAGCTTCATAATCATGCGTATTATCGTAGTTTATTATATTAGTTGGTCATCATCAAGTAGATACTAAAAGATATTATCATTTAAAAAACCATCCAGTGTAGGTTGTAACAAATAACAGTGGCTTTGCTGTTGGGTGCATTATGATAATACCGTATACTAACTTTTCGTATAAAGCTTCAATAATTCCTCTTTATTATAAGTAATAATATTCGTAAAAATATCAATCAATTCCAATATATAGTAATTTACACTACAATCCGCCTCTGGATTTACAAGGAAAAGTTGTTCCTATAAAAAATTTCAAATCACGTAAAAAATAGTTTTTCTGAAAAGAAAATTAGTGATAATATATAAATTTTGCCGTTTCGAAACTAGAGACAAGATAGAAATTAATTTCTCTTGCCATCTCGGAACTACACCTTTAGGTAAAAACCGTGCATCGAATCTTATGTACGTACGATCAAAAAATAGCTAACACTTAAATAATTACTAGGTAGCTTAAATTAATACGACTCTTTGACTTTTATCAGTTTATGTGTTTTTGTTTGCTGAATAAGTAGATATAATACCATTTTTGTTAATGAAGAATTAATCTATATCTATTGAGGAACCTACAATAGTGATGGCAATTAATTGGTTACGACAATAACTACATAAATGCGGAGAATAATTGAATAAGGGATGTTTGGGATTGCTTAAATAAGTGCTTATTTGCTTATTTTGATAGCAGAAAAGCAGATCCAAACACCTTTATGAAAAAAACTGTTTATCTGCTTATTTACTAATGAATAAGTACTTATAAATAAGTAAGAGATCACTTACTTAGGGATCACTTACTTATTTTTAAGCATATAAGTGCTTAAAAATAAGAAAACTCAAACACCTCTAAATAATAAAATCGGCAACCAATTGGGTCCGCTACTTGCTGGGTGGGATCTAACTGTATTGCTGTACCGAACACCACACTTGATTATTACAATTACAATTATACCCTTTGGTTGGTTTGGTTTAGCATTTTGGCACCTAACAAGCAAGGAAAAGGTCATTTTTGTTCTTGATTCGATTCATTTTTTAGCTCTGTGTACTTGATTTGATTCATTTTAATTTCTAGCTGTGTGTACACATTTGGTTTCGCATTTTGGCACATGTGAACATAAATCCGTTTCTACTAGTGTGCATATGTGAACATTATAATTTTTGTTGATCTATCTCTTGTCATGTGCACATTTTCTTTTGCCATGCACATGTGAACATATAATGATATATCAACGAGAATGAAAGATTGAAGGAGTATATAGCTGTTCACATGTTAACATATGAACTTTAATGTGTGTTCTTAGAACTTCATACTATCATCATCAAATTGACTAAGTCATAGAAAGTCCGAGCAAAAAATGTAATTGATGAACTTGAACGTTTTTGATGTGAAATATACGAACATGCATACTGCATGCCTCGAGGTGATATTTTTTGTCGACTATAGTCTGTAGGAAGATGGTGGTTCTTCATCTTATACTTCTAGCAGGAAATAACCCCATGTACACGTTGATGATGGATGGAGAGAGACATTATGGGAGCAAAATTCAAACATCCGTTTAAAATGGGAAACTAGTGGACGGTTTCACAACTAGTGAAAATGAAAATTCCATTTATACCCTTTAGTTGTTAATAACCTTGTCTAAAGTTCCATCTAATTACTACAATGCCATTACCGGTTTTCAGCCCATGGATCAAACATATCAAAGGCTAGGATTTGGTTCTTATGATTCCCTATTTTTAGGTGGTTCTCATTTGAACCTTCATATATATATATATATATATATATATATATATATATATATATATATATATATATATATATATATATATATATCAAAAACCATACAATGTCAAAGTTTGGTAACTTTATTTCAGTGCTATAAAGTAAACTTTAGTTAGTTCGAATGCAAAACTAAAGCAGCCATGTAGACAGTGGCGGAACTTGAAAATTATAATTAGGGGGCGAAAACATTATTGCATAAATGTATAGTGCTTCTTTAAAACGAAACCATAATTTCATTTTTAACATATAACTAGAGCATAAAATTGTACTCAATTATTGAAACGAAACCATCGGTCAACGCATAAAAGAAATAAAAAAAATCAAGATAATCACGTGACATAAATTACAAGTCAGCTCTATAACTTCTAACGTCTCTAATTCGTCAATTACATATCTCGAATCAAACTTTTATACATACAAGGTGATACTATATTATGATTATTAATTTATTATCTAAGTTGGAATTAATAGTTTAACACACAATAACAAAGACTAAAAAACATCAACTTTAATATTTACAAAGAAAGTCATTTTTAATACTCGGAATTAGGTTAATATATGATATAAACTATTAGACTATCATCGAATATTGCAATACGAATAGTGTGTATAAAAAAGGAAATACCTCAAGTAATTGATTTGAGATAAAAGACGGAGTCTAAATTAATTAATAAAATATAATTTCGAATTACTATTTGATTGAATGAATAGATAAATACTTAAATAGATTATATATATATATAGATATTTAGCTTAACAGGTTGTTGAAAAAAAAAAAAAAAACGCTTAACAGGTTGGGCTTGGCCCATGGTTATATATGTTTAAGTTTGTACGCAATATTAATAACCTTGTGTTTGTATTTTCGTAAATTTGAGGGTCCACGATATATATAGGTTTATGTTTTTAATATACAAAGGCTTACAAGTTACAACAACATTTTTGGGAAGGGCAACCACCCACTCTCACTCTAAAGAAGTTTCGCCAATGCATGCAAGCCTTGCCCGTAGAATCTAATGGTCCGGTGCGAGAATAGAAAAAAAAAAGTCTTTTTAGAGTTTAGTCATGATATATCACAAATAAAAAGTTCCGGCTTGCAACCATGCCCGGTATGAGGAGCCGATCTTATTCAAATTTTTCCAAATTTTAAGGCTGTGTTTAAAATTAAGGCAACTACCTTTTATGGTTTTATGTACTAAAATGGAAACATCCCGTAAATATCATTGTCCATCGAGCTAATCCATACAGGACAAGTAATATATATGCCGCAACCAACGTAACCTTGCATCAAAGTTATCCGTCAAAAATGATATTTCAAAGCGAACAGAGAACTGTAACCAAATCGCAACAGCTTATGTGATTTTGTGAGGTATTGTGATACGATAAAAGTCTTGCTGCAATTTGGTGACAAAATATAATGCTTATGTGATTTGGTGAGGTATTTTAGGCGAGGTAAGGTCGTTGCTACCTGTCTTCAATATTGCATATCAATTCAATATTCCCTTAATAATTGTAGCATAAATAAATACATTAAAATTGTTTGTTTCTCATTCGTTCATTCTATGTTTAGTGTGTAGTAAGTTTTAAGGTCAAAATAGCTAGAGGTCCTTTAATTTCCATAACAAACATCAAATTCACTTTCCATACATATTTGTGAGTTTTAAAAAACCAATTCAAAACTCAATTTCAGTAACAAACATCAATTTCACGTTCATACATATTCCTAATCAGTATTAAAACAAGAGTATACAATACTGGAGAATAATCCAATTCCTCACTCTATCAAATGCCATTGCTACATACATAGTTTTTAAAGTAACCTAAACTACGGAAATCTACTCGCCAAAATGCCAAAAAATACGATCACAAAAACAGAAACAACTCCAGCTATCGCCGCCTGTGTGTCCGCCTGCATGTCCGTATCGGGAGGGAGCACCATCACACCAACAAGGGACAATGGTACCATGCAAATACTGGTAAGCGCTAAACCACATAGACAAAGGTACCAGGAACGGTTTTTGCGGTTTGAATCAATATCAAAGATAATGACTAGGATCATAACTGCAAAACAGACGAAAATGGTGAGGAAAGAGGCCATACAAAGGATGAGAAGGGGTGTATGTTGATCAAAAACGTTTTGGTCCGGATACTTTAAACTAATAAGCATCGTAAGGGGAGTGTAAGTAAAGTAAATACTGCCCTGAAAGGCGAATATCATAATGAACCCGCTGTGGTGCAGGTTATCAAGGAAATGTATCAAGAAGTCTATCTTGATCAATCCCAAAGGGGGAGCCTCAAGCATAGTAAACACGCCTAAGAAGGAATAAGCTAATTGCCACCACCCTTTCCTCAACCTAAAATCAAATTAAATAACAAATTATGTTACCCTTTTTTTAATAATAACAATTAATCTATATACTCTTAATATAATAACAAAGTCATAATTAAAAAGGATCTTTGAGTATATTCCAAATGAAGAAATCTTAACCACTCAATTGGAAAGTCAACATGAAGATCTAACCATTTGTTTATTTGTTGATGTTATAGTCTTTTTTAATTTACATAAAAAGACTTAATTAACCCTTCAATCCAATTTGAATCTGAATTTGAATTTCTACTACTATTTAAATATGAAATAATATAAATAAATAATAATAATAAATGTAATATAATACAACAACAACAACAATACATATAACAATAACAAATAGTCAACTTATTTTTCCTGTTATATTAAGACTATATTATTATTATAATCATAACACTAATAATTCATTCGGCTTACACTACATAATCATACTACATAATCATATATGTAGTTTTCATACTAAAATATAGAGGTGACAATTTTAGACCCATCGGTTAATTTTGGGTCAATTTGGTTAATTTTTAGGAGGGGTGGGTTTGTTGGGTCTCCTCCCCATTTTTTGGATGGGTCTAAATGGGTTTTTCAATATAACCTCTAATTATGTAACAATTAACCAACGGGTTTAGACGGGTCTAGCGGGTAATTTTTTTGTTTTCACCTCATTTAATTTTTTTTATGTTTCACTCAAATAAAAAAAAAATTTTTTTGGTGAACCCGATGACCCGACCCGACCCGAGACCCATTTGACCCGGACCCGTTTAGACCCATCCTTCTAAATGACCCATCTAGACCCGTGACCCGACCCGACCCGACCCATTCATTTTGCCACCTCTACTAAAATACAAGACATGTGAGGATTGGACTAAAATGGAAAATGTAAAATTAAATTTAATGATACATTTTTTAGATCCTGTAAACAAACTCATGATAATTACTTCCATTTAAGGATCACTCATGCATTATGAGACACTTGAACACAAGATATATACACAATTGATTATTTATATTTATGTGGGTTATCTATGTAAGACTAATCTACATAATTCAATAAATGTAAGCAATATAAATGAGATATTATATTAGAGTATACAATAAGCATAGTTCACACATTAATAATAGTGAGGAAGAAATATGCAAGTACATTAATCCCCATTTATAATTTCTACTCAAAAAACGTGATCCTTATCCCCGAAAAATAGTGGATTTTGTTCCAATTATTAGGCTACATCAAAGTAAGAAAGTTAGATGTTAAACTTATTCAATCCCATTACTCACATGAAAGAAATCAAATTTAAATAAAAATCTCCATAAACAATACGTTGGATTACAATCAAACTTCGAAATTTCTAATATTTTTTTGGTTTCCCTCTCATATGGTTTTGAAAAAGAAATATTGAACCACTATAAATTCATATCCCAGATAGGCATCATATTTCAGTAACATATACACCTCCTATGTTCAACATTCAATCGTTCATCAAACCTTACACTACTATAAATTCATATCCCATGCATCATATTTCAGTAACATACACACCTCCTATGTTCAGCATTTAATCGTTCATCAAACCTTATCACGGTTCACGTACACTCGGTATCAATTTCAATGGCAATGGCTATTAATGACTTTTATACCCTCACCGAGACAAGGACTTCACTAATATATTCTGTTACATTCCTAACTTATAATCACATAACATTATTACAAATAATCATGGTGCATCCCGCGAAACCGCGAGTCTTAAGCTAGTTGGTTTAATTTTAAAGTCTTAAAATAATTGTAAGCTACACCCAAATTGAAATATACTACAAATATTGCAAGTTATTAAGAGATGAGAAATAAGAATATGCTTACTTATCGGCCCGTGTTAGTGTTTCAGGTGAGTTTCTTCGTTGAGGTCCACTTTGAATAACTTCTTCATTTTCAGTTTGACTGGCATTCGATTGGTCGTCCCAAGGTACCTCTTGTATCTCAGGAGAAGACATCTTCAACATAATTTATGGAAAAAATTATAAAAAAGGGAAAAAGAAATCAGTAACAAATTAAATAGCGATCGAAAGAAAATTACAAACAACGTCAATTAAAAAACAATAAGAATCCGAATACATTGATATTTTCACTATGAATTTGCTATGCCCCGTATCCTTGATAAATTAAACTATCGAATAAACATAAAGCTTCCTTTTTTATATTTAAAAACGCATATACTTATTAAAACATTTATTTATTTAACTAATCAACAACTACAAAATCACATAAAGATTCCTCTTTTATAATGAAAAACAAGAAATAAAAAACAATATTTAACTCTGAATTTGTACATGTGTAAAATGCGTTTGTTTTCAAGTAAAAACAGAAACTTTGTATTTATTGAAGTAGACTCAGATTTTGTTTAGATCCCACAATTAATACAGTTCTAGTTTAGCAAATGCAAGGAATCCTATTCAACAACTACAAAATAAATTATAAATTATTAATTATATTATAGTAATAAGATATAAGAAATACAGTAATTTTATTTATTAATAAAGTCGAAGTTTGGATAAAGTCGAACCTTTCGTTTCTTGGTGGAAGAGTCGCGCCGCTTTCAGATAAAATTAGGGTAATTTTTTTTTGGATTGGATCAATAAAAAGAATACGGACACGGAGTATTTTGTTTTACAGCATACCCACTGCATTATCAGTTATCAGTCCCTCTAATATCAAAAGTTATTAATTTTATCCCCTGTTCTTTTAACTATTTCTATCTTTAGTCCCTACGGGGGCCTTTTCCTTTTGTTTGTTTGTTTAAGGTTAACTTTGAGTCTCTAGACCTTAAAAGTTAACAACCCAGCTGTAAAGTTAGTTTACATTATGCATTAATCCTTCAATGTCAAAATAAGGTCGTCGCTCCTTAACGAACATTACACGTGTTATCCACGTGAAGTTCAACCAAAATAGTACGACGTAGATCATCTTAATAACGATAATTAAGGTCATGTATTTCCATCGAGTAAATTGCTAAACTCATATCTTGTTTTTTGAAACAAAAATAACTGATAGCCTATCGGATGAAATTAACTAAGAAAGTTTTTTCTTGTTGATAAATTAATGAAGACTAACGATTAACGAACACCCCTGTGGAAGACTTAAGAACTAAAGAATTGAATGCTCACCTCAACATCACGTCGACACTTTATAAAAAAAAAAACTGAACACTAACAATGGTGAAGCATCCGGGCCTCACATTTACATAATACATATATCCATTATATACCCAAAACAAAAGGCAAAAACAAAAAGAAAATGAAATGGCCCACCCCAATTCTATCTACGTCTCCATACAGACGAAGCTATCAGACACTTGAAAGACTGGATGGTGCCAGTGTGTGTCTTCTTTGAGACTCCAGTTACGCTTGCAAAGACGAAGCCACTAGCACGGGTCTTAAGGCTAAGCATGGGGCGGCTGGGGACAATAATGGCCTAAATCCTCACCTGTAACCGATATTTGGTTGACCGGGAATTTTAAGTGTTCGATTATGGCTAAATAGTGGTTCGTTTAATGGTTAAAGTATATGATTTGGTTCAGTTTTTGGTTAAAATTTCCAAAGTAGTACAAACACACAAATTAAAGTACAAATGTACTACAAACAACCATTTTTGGTTAGCCTCCTTCATTTTAGTCGAAAGGAATTTATCATGCTTTGGATGACTAATACAATTTCATTTCAATTGAGAGTTACAACCACTTAAGTGTTATTGTTATACTTACCAAAGTATATGTATATCACGTACGAGTATCATCGTATTAGGTTTTGTTGTGGTAAGTGTTCGACACTTAAGTCGGTTTTTCTTAGTATATATATCGACCTTTGACTCCGGTTGAATGACACACAAAAACGCAATCACCTTTCTCTCGTTTAGAATAAGTTCATCATTCGCATAAGTATTCGGTGAAATTTCAGGCACGTTGTCATCTCCGGCTGTACAACGCAGCTTTAACGGTTGTACCTTGGAAACAGTCTCGAATCTGTTTTAAGGGAACTGCGTCCAACCCAGGCCTCTGTTTCGTTATTTATTTAACGACTCTGTTATTCTTTCTTTTCAATTTAATTTGTTTTTCAAAGTTCCGCGTTTTGCTTACTGTAATCGTTACATACTATCAATAAAGCTACCGTTTTTCCTATAGAATCAACCTATGTAAAATGCGCATATACATCAAGTAATATGTTGCTATTGATTTTATTTTGTGAAGTTTGAATTTTGTTCAAAGATTTTATCTTATTCGGGTTTAAAACATTGCTGGAAATCCAAACCGAATCTGAATAACCCGAATCTTACTTGGTTCATTTTACCGATATATTATAAACTTGAAAAACCATATATCCCAACCACAATAAATTAGAAACCCGATTAAGTTAACCAAATAACACCCCTAGATGGAGGGGTATATACGTCAAAAACTAAAACAGAAATGGCTAAGTTTGAATTAATTTAAAGTGGGTTTAAAAGCGGAAGAAACATTCTAATTTGGCGATGCATATTTCATGCCGATACCTTCGACCCAGATTGGTTTATAAACATTAGTCATTAGTTATGATTTGTAATCTGCGGAAACATAAACCATAAAAAGCTTAAAATTATCTCGTGAAGCACGAACCAGGTTCACATTTAGAGACGTCGTCTACGATTTGAGGTAATAATTAATCCCCGTATAGTTTAATTCAGATTTTAGTTAGTATTAGATCCATGAAATTGATTTTCATGATGTACGTATTAACGGTGGGTAGAAACCAACGTTAAGTTGAAGTAAGAAATTGTTAATGTAATCGCTTTTACTCCAATGACTCTATTTGTTCCTAATTTAACACGTTGCAAGTTTTAATACAGTAAGAAATTTCAGTTTCATTATTTTTATTTTAAAAAGGCAACCCAACAATATATATATATATATATATATATATATATATATATATATATATATATATCACGAATATTTACAAATTGTATCTCACAAAGCTTGAACTCCCCAACACTAAGTTGATAACTTAAGTTCCTCTCATACGGATATGCTATAAGCCCTTTTATAAATCTTTCTGCATTTAATAAATCTGCATGTTTTTGCTATTGTTTGATGAATAATTTTTTATTATTTTTGTATTTTTTAAAATGAAATAATTTATTTAATAAATTATATAGTACTAACTTTTAAGATGTATTTTCTTACGAATAATATTTCATTTAAACGTGGATAATCTATATATTTTAAGCAGCGGTTCAAAGATTCCCTTCTTATATGAAAAAGGGTGATGACGTACTGTTAATTAAATGGTAAACCAACAACGAAAAAAATACCTATTACTAACTACAACTACTGAAGTATATATAGTTTTGATTTCGTGGATCAATAAAAAAGATATACTACGGATCGCATCTTTTTTTTTTTTTTTCTTTTTTTTTTCTTCTCTATTTTTGGGAACGGCGTAGATTTTCATTGAACAACCTCTTGCAAGAAGTTAGAGGCAAAAAGTTAGAGCAAGCTAAACTTGGATCACATGACCATTCTAGACGATTTAATTTAATTTTGTTACTTCTATTATACTATCTGATTATTTAAAAAATATAGGGTTAATTGCAGTGGCGAATCTAGGATTTACATCAACCGGGGTCCAATTTTGTTAATTTTACGACGGGAGGAGCAACAAATTAATAATGGTAATATTTGCAATACAGGTCGGGTCAGATCGAATGGTTACATAAATAAAAATAGATAACTCGTATAGACGTTTTATTAATATCTCAAAATTTGAAATTGAAAACTAATATGATAGTTGATACACTAGCTTGTTCCTTACGAGTTGTCACAATCAACCATGTGTAATTTTCAATATAGTAACGTAAAGCAGGATATTAACTAATTCAACTTTTTTTATGTAATTCAATAACCCAAAAAATTTAAACACATTATATGAGATAAAGTTATAACTATGCTAATAAGTTACGTGTTAGTTAAAAGAATATTTAAATTTTCTACATGAGTGAATACTATTGTGAGGGTGAATCGGAAAAAGGAAAAATACAATAGAGTGACTTGCACTAAAATCAATTCTAGAATTATGAATAGCAAGTCTAGACTTTTTGTTCAACATAAGTGCAAATTCTACTTATTCGTAACCGTACTTTAAGGACATGATTAAGATAAGTTAAATTCAATGAATTATTATTGTGTGATTGGGCTCGATATTAAAATAGTTGATGGGTTTTTATCTCTAAATATTTAATCATTAATTCGAATGGGGTCCAAACCTAATTATAAGTGGTGTCGTTTATGTTTTTATCTAATCCTTTGTTAATTATTCTAAAAATGTAGTGGGTGCAATGGACCCCACACATAATATGCAAGAATCGCTCCTAGTTAATTGTTTCGTTATGTATTAAACTTTACACTTTTTACTATTGTATGACTCGAACTTGGAAAATGTTTATTGTATGTATTGAACTTTTAAATATCGTCTATTGTATATATACTTTCCTTTTTGAAAATTGGAAAGTTTCCGTTTTTGTCAATGCCAATAAAGGAAAGTGTACATACAATATACGATATATACAATTTCAATACATACAATAGAAATTTTCAAAGTTCAGCTCATACAATACTAAAAAATAGACATCAAACCCGTGTATACACACGGGCCATCGAATGTGTATTTGATTTTTATAATTACGAATTATGTATATGATAAAAATTCTATCATTTCGTAAGAGTTAAAAAAAGATATGCAATGAAGTTCGAAAGTCCCTACGAAAGTAGTATAATAAATTGATTGCATATATTAATTAATAATTGTAATAAAATACAAAGTATTAAGATTAAGATTAATATTATATTTTATTTATTACCTTACTTATTTACAATTAAAATCCTCCTTGTGCAAATCTCCTAATGAATTTAGAAACTTAAAATAATAATAATTATATTGATAAATTAATACATAAAATATTATAATATATGTATTTATGACATCATCTACTCCTAAATTTTAGCTAATTGGACAAAATTAACAAATTTAATTGGTTAATTGGAATTTTGATGATGTCATCACCCGCTTCCTATATATAATTTATAAGATGTAATGTATCTATCTGATTATCGGGAGTGAATGATTGTCAAAAGGGTAAATTGAATTTGTCGGCTATGTACCCCCTCTGTTTGTCCCAAGGTCGGCAACTTACCCTCTAAAGTTCCAATGTCTGCTATCAAACCCGTAAATATGTGCTATAATCCTTGAAAAGTTAATTTTAACCGTTTCATGTTCAAATTTGCTGACTAAGCAGCCATGTGTAACGCCATGTATTAATTTTATGCCACATCAGTTATGCCACGTCACTTGTACCAACAATTCTCAATTTGATCTTCAAAGTTCAAACTAAGACCATCCGTAACCGTAACACCAGAACGCCACTTTTTCAGCTGCCACATCAGCGCCACATCAGCGTCAAACTATAACACCAGAACGCCCCTAATCATAACACCAGAACGCCACTTTTTTTCTCCATTCTGGGACGCACCACTAACTAACTAAATTTAATTTTCTTTTATTTAAAATACAATACAAAACATTTTAATTAAAAATACAATACACCACAATAATTAAAATAAAAACCATACATTAATTAATCGAAAATGAAATACATTACTTTTTTAAAATAAAATACATCACACTAAATTTAAAATACAATACGATACGAATAATTAAACTAAATTACGATACGATACAATCATTAAAATAAAATACGATACAATACAATAGTTTATAGTAAAATAACTAAGCCGTGGATGGTGGTAAGCTGCGAAAGTTTGGTGGTAGCATCCAAATGTGCTCGGTGAGATCGGTCCGCAGTTGGTCGTGCACATTTTTGTCCCGTATTTCCTTGGCTCTAGCCTCTCTATCTTGAACACGAGTCCTAAAATCACGACGAGGTCGGTTAGTAGGGTCGTCGATCATTTCTTGCTCGATAGATGATATTGCGAAGTTGTTATCCTCTTGAATCATGTTGTGTAGTATGACACAAGTATACATCTGTCTTCGCATCTTGTTGACACTCAAAGCTCTCCCCGAAATTTTTAAAATTGCAAACCTGCCTTGCAGTACGCCAAAAGCCCGTTCGACATCTTTCCGAGCACTTTCTTGAAATCTCTTGAACTTGGCTCGTTTGTCATCAGTAGGGGAGTGAAAGCCTTTGACTAGTGTACACCAATCCGGATAAATACCATCTGCAAGATAATACCCTTTAGTGTAGTGATGTCCATTGACAGTGAAATCTGCGGGTGGCCCAGTGTCATTTTTGATAGAATCGAACAACGGAGATTGGTTTAATACGTTGATGTCGTTGTTCGAACCCGCCATGCCAAAAAAAGCATGCCATATCCACATGTCGTATGAAGCAACAGCTTCAAGCATAATGGTGGGGTGTCCTTGATCACCTCTAGTGTACTGCCCCTTCCATGCATTCGGGCAATTTTTCCATTGCCAATGCATACAGTCAATGCTCCCTAGCATTCCTCTAAACCCATGCTTCTGCTCGTGTGCTGCATATAGCCGAGCAATATCTGTAGCGGTCGGCTTTCTCAAATATTCCGCCGAGTACAAATCAAAGACACACTTACAAAAGTTGTTTAGACAGTCGAGCGATGTTTTTTCACCCATTTGTAAATACTCATCGAACATATCCGCGGCTGTGCCATACGTCAATTGGCGCATGGCGGAAGTGCACTTTTGTAGCGGCGTAAAACCAAGCCGACCAAGTGCATCCGGTTTTTGTTTAAAAAATTGAAAGTGTTCGGGAATAGGTTCGATGGAGTAGTCGGATATACCTTGTACTATTCGCACAAATAAACCTCGACTCATACGGAAGCGTCGTTTGAACAAATTTGGAGGATACCTCGGGCGCTCGGAAAAGTAGTCGTCCCAAAGACGTTGTTGGGCACCTTCACGGTCTCTTGGAATGTAGCTTCGGTTGCGTGGTGTTCTTGAACTTTGTCCGGCGTCACTACTTAGTTGAGCTTGGTATTGTTGCAAAAGTTGCCACATGTTGTCATCGTCGGAGTCGGATCCGCAAATCTTATTTATCGAATCCATTTTGTGAAATTATGTGATGAAAATGGTATAAAATGGTGTAGAAAATATATTAGATGGATGTGTATAATGGTGGTGAAAGTGGATGGAATATTTATTAAAAATGATGAGGAAAGTGTGGGAAGTAGAAGTGTATAAAATAGTGAAGAAAGTTTATAAAATAAAGGTTAAAGTAGTTTGATTTTGATGAAAATGGAGTGTGAATGGTGTAATATATATAGATATAGAAGTGGTTTGGAAAAAATTTTAAAAAATTTTGAAAAAAACGGGTGGGGAGCGTCCATATTTTTTTTGAATTTTTTTTTTTTTTTTTTTTTTTTTTGTAGTTCAAACGGTAACTTTTAAAAAAAAAAAAAACGTTTTTTTTTTAAAAAACCGAATTAAACTTCAAAAGAAAAAGGGAAAAGAAATTAAAAAAACGCGTGGGACCCACAAAAACGCCAAAATCGTCCCGTTATTCGAGTGAGAACGCCGGCCAGAACGCCGGCCAGAACGCCGCGTTAGCGGCGTTCTGGCGTTGTGGAGGCTGAGAACGCGGGCCACGTCCTTGCGTTACAGATGGTCTAAATCACTCACCACCATACACCACCACCGTACAGAAGCTTCAACATAACAAACTTAAAAATAATTATGTGGATGTCTCCATTTAATTTTAATATGTAAAAAATAAAAACTAAATCATATATTTATGTGGTTGTTTTCAAATGTCAATTCTTGTGTGGATCTGAGTATAATTGTTTTATCTTTTAACATCATGACAACCGAAGTTTCAGATGCCGGTTCCGGCGCTTCACGGACCCAATGACATCTCTAATCGAAGCCCACAACCACCATTGTTCTTGTATGTGTTTTCTTTCTCCGATAACCAATATACACCACCACTCCGTGTTCGATTTCTCCGCCGTTGACAACAACAAGAACACCCCGAAGATGTTCTGGCATCTTGTTCAAGTAAAGGAAATAGGGGCTTCTTTATTCATATCTGGCGACATCGTTCGGTATGCATCGATGTCAGATGTAGATAGAGTTTCGTCTTCAGATTCAGGTGACCGGAGAAAGTAATCGGAGACGACGATAATTTCAGATCTAGAATCGTCACCGGAGCATTAAAAACTAGCCGGAGAAGTAGCAATTGATCCCGAAAGCCATCCCAAACAAATGACGATTATGATATGATATTTTGATACGATTTTCTTGTTGCTGTTGAAATGATGATGACGATGCTAATCGAATTAGAAAAACAAAAGGGAAACTGAAAAAAGAAATAAAAGGATGTAAAATAATGGGGAAATGGCACAAAAGTAATCCAACCGGTCAAACATTTTTAAACTTCTTCTACGTATGCATACAATTTTCCATGTAAGTATTTTTTTAAAATGTTGAATGATCACGTAATTAGTGTTACCGGTACTTCCGGTAACAAGTTACCATATTGCCCATTTTGATATAAAAATAACCAGTTTAATGCATACATTAGTAGTTTTAGGGGTTGGTTGCCGACCTTGGGACGAACAGAGGGGGTACATGACCGACAAATTCAATTTACCCTTGTCAAAATTTGGTGAATCAATAGCGTAATAAAAAAAAAAAAACATGGTGAATGAGTGTTATATTAAAAGAAATATTATTATTACGGAGTATATATTTGTTTCTTCCACGAAGTTATTGTAAACTAATTGGTGAAAGTCACTATTATTCACAACTAAAAACAATGAGATGCTTGAAAATTAAAAATTTGATCAAAGCAAACTAAAATATTTTATGAATCCATACACAATAAATTTAATTCTAACAAACTTATATAAATCCAAAGAAAAATTCAAAAGTAGTTATTAGAAAAAACTGAATCAATTACTGAAATGTGAAAACCAGAGGCGGAGCCAAGAAATCTTAATAGAGGGGGAGAAAAAAAACAATATTTATTTCTTATATAGTTTTGTGGGGGCGAAATATGTAAAATGTCATTAATACCTTATAAAAATTAAATTTTTACGTGGTTTAAAAATTCTTGTGGGGGCGACTGCCTACGCTGCCCCCGCCCTGTTTCCGCCCGAAAACTATGTATTGAAAGAAGAAAAAACAATTCTGCAACATGTACCCAACGAATTGCTAAATTTATTACGATGTAGGCATGTGGCTTAGATCAATTAGTTTTTCAAAAGAGAGAAAAACGTATTATCTGTGTAGGATGTAGGAATAAATGATACATTGTGAATAAACGTATATATATTATATGTTTTATGAAATGTTAAATTAAGATTATAGACAAACAAGAAACCACAGATTACCGGTTACCCTGTAAATCACTAAATCATATGTTTTGAAATGTTCACATGTGAACGGGCGGAAAAGTATAAATATGAATACAAAGGTAACTTTTCTTTCTTCAAAAAGAAAAAAAATATATATTAATTTCATCTTCATCTAAGTATCTTAGAGTTTCACCTAACAACTCAGCTCAAACATGCAGTAAATAAATGATCAAAGGTCTAGGCCTTTTCCATAATAATGGGAGTGCAATGTTGTTGGATATGTTGCATACGGAGTCCTGCTATTGAGAGAGTAGAACCGCTGGAACTTCCTTATGATTGTCCTTATGTCGGCTCGGGATGCTCAATCAAAGGCAATATTCCAAAACTCGTGAAGCATTTAAAGAATGCTCACCATGTTCGCGTGTATGCTGCATTTAGATTCAGGCATCCATACGCTCAATCAAACTGGCATGAAATCGAAGAGGCTGCAGGAAAGTCAGCTGTAAGTTTAACGTGTATAAGTTACCATGTATATCATTTTACAGTTACTTGAATATCAAGCACCGTCATGTTCATATAAGATCTTGTGACGATTTATCCATGCATTTATGTTGCTTTAGGTATTCAATTGCTATGGACAAAAATTTTGTTACCACTTTGAATCTTTTCTTATGGGCATGAGAACATGGTACATAGCATTTTTGCAATTGATGGGTGAGGACACCGAAGCAAAGAAATTCAGATACTCGTTACAAATTAGTTTGGATGATCGGATGTTGATGTGGCAAGGAGTTCCTAGGAGTTTCCGTGACAGTCACCAGAAAGTTCGTGACAGTTTAGACGGACTGGTGATTCCACTAGACTTAGCTCTCTTATTTTCACGTGGGGATGAACAGGAACTCAAGTTACTACTACGTGGGTGCGTATGGATAGAAGAGTAGCTAGTAATTTATCAATTAGTTATTATTATTTATTTATTTATTTATTTTTGTAGTAAATAAACGTAATGATCAGTACTAAAGTGTAAACTTCATGTTCTACTTGGACACCGAATCATGTGTGTTGTCAATTTACATTTGAACATTATGGATTACTGTGGCCGAAAGATGCAACATGGTAGAAGGATTAAGATGCAATGTGAAATTATTTTATGTGATTCAAGAAGATTTATAGTGCTTTTTGCACCGGGTTTATGAGATCTTAATTTTAGGGGCTTGAGCTTCTACTTTTATTAAGAGATAACCTATAAAAATGAGGCTTCGTGAAAAAGTAAGTCTCTAAACAAGAAGATTTAGTAGCTTTTGAATAGAAATCGAAACCCCGGCTCCAAACACAAACTCCGGCTAAAGCTCATCTTCTGCCCGTTGTTGCCAAACACACCCTTAACGTGAACACCATGTGTCTTTTTATCACCAACAAATTCAGGGAATGAAAACTTTAAGTGAAAGCTTTCGTGTGTTGTTTTGGTATGGAACAAAATACTACTCGTACCTATTAAGCTTAACATCTTTTCTTGGCGCGCAGTTAACAAATAGAAGATACTCTAGGAGATCCATGATATATATAGTTTTGTTTTCATCCATGTACGTAGTATTTTATTTGGGTGTTGATATATACAACAAAAATTTTACTTTATACACCAAAAGTAAGCATTACATGATTGTACAGTATTGCATCACAATGCATAAAAATTGGTGTATGAATCAAAATGTATGTTGCATTTATCAGCTGCCTTTTATTTGGACAAGTTTTATGGGTTTAACATGTTCCAACGTTCTATAACTTCATGTACTTCTTTCCTCAGCTAGCGTCTTGCTACGGTGCCGTTTAATTAAAATTCCGTTTTATGCTGTTAAATTAGAAGAATCAGTAAAAGAAAAAAAAAAAAAAAAAAGGACTATCGACACATGTTATTTGGGGAATAAGATGAATCAAGGCTCATTCTGTTAAGTGTCTAAATCACATCTTTTTAACGAATGCTGAGTAGCAAGGTATTTATGGAAGAAATTAATATTTGGATGCCGGCAAATCCCATATCTATCTAATTTTCTCTCGAGTATATTACACTCACATAAATTTCGCAAAATTTTACAAAGAAACTTTCACAAAGGAAGATGATATTTCCACCACCAATATTGATAGACTCACCAAGAATATGTATTATAAGGTTGTACTGTACGAGTAAATAATACATGTTGATGATAGATCTATAAAAAAATAAAGGTGGATTTATAACCACACTTACACAAATTGTGGTGACACATAAATTTCACCAATCACATTTTTTAGCATAATTTTATAAACATATGTGTCTTTTACTAGTAGAGCTCGATTTAACTTGCAAGTTCCAGCATAGAAATGAGGTTATCTTCGATTTGAAAAACAAATAAATCCGCACGTGGTATTCTTCGATATGAAGTTAAGCTTTTCACGTGTCACTGGATTTGTAATAGACCAGTCACCAGTGCCTATCATGGCACATGTCAATCATGTGGAATCTGGGATTAAGTCGATGCAAGTAGCGCCAGGGGCGGATTTAGTAAGGGGCAAGGGAGGTCAGATGCCCCCGATAACCAAACAAACTTTAAGGTAAAAATTTACACATTTTGGGTTATGCCCTCGGCTCAGGAAAAAAATTGCCCTCGGTCCTTGATTTATATTTATCTTACGTATTCAAATGTCTCTTATGTATAAGTAATCTAAAAAATAAGTATTGAAGGATGAAATAAAAATAGAGCTCTCGAGTGTGTTTTAACGGAGAATACAAGAATTGAGGAGTAATGAAGAAGACCATCCGCAATCGTAACACCAGAACGTCCGTTATTCAGTCGCCACATCAGCATAACACCACAACACCATTTCATCACACACAATCATAACACCAGAACGCTCTTTTTCCCCCCTGGGCCTCACTTTTTTCCACATAATATTAATATTTTTAACAATACAAATAAAATTAAATACAATACATTTCAATAATTAAAACACAATACATTTCAATAATTAAAATACAATACGATAGTAAAAATAAAGAGTACGAATATTTAAATATGTGATTACGTCCTAAAAATAAAAACGTTAAAATCATAAAAATAGAAAACGCTACAATCCTAGAAATAAAAATACAATAAATTAAAATACGCGATTAAGTCCTAAAAATAGAAAAATACAAGCAACAAATAATCAAACTACTCGTCGTCATCCTCGCCCTCATCTCCGGCATCGTAGAACTCCCGAAACTCCTGCCGAAACGATCTCTTCATTCTCTGAACTGCTGCGCGGTCAGTAGGATCCCTGATGTCGGCGGGGTTAATTGTGAGATATTGAACACATTGCAAAGCATTTCAAAGTCTTTCTTGCTTGGTGATCGCCTCAATGGATGCTTTTCTTGCGGCTAACAGGTTGGCCTTGTATTTGGCCATATGCTCTATCGCCTCCTCCACCTTGTCGTTCGGGTTTGATGTACAGGATGATGTCGCCGCGTCGGATGAACCAGAACTTCTAGCCGCTTTTCGGGCTTTGTTTCGGCCCATGGGACTTGTAAGCGGGTCGGGCCCAAATAGCTCATTTTGGTCGGCAGAGAGATCAACGGACTCACTAAAAAAATCATCATCTTCTTCGTTGGGTAATCCGGTTCCACCGATATTGCTTTCCACTTTGGGTGATCTTTCACCACCTCCCAAGACTCCCACATGGTGAATTTTTTTGTGTACGTGTCGTAGTATTCGGCAACGGACAGGTTGTAAATTTGCTTGTCGTCTCGACCGCTTCCCCAAGCCTTGTATTGCAACTCGTAAATTCCGTTGAAGTTTTTGCAACAATTATTAATTGTACGCTACTTGAAGGAAAGTTGGTCGGCGCTGCGTGCCCAACCATGATTGTTGCTATTAAACTTCTCTTGCATCGTACCCCACAAAGTACCTCTTTTTTGTGAGTTGCCTCTTTCCGAGTCTTCCGACGTGTCGCACCAATATGTCGCTAACCACGCTTCGTCCCAATTAGACCATTGTTTTTTGTTGCAAGTTTTCTTTTCGCTCTCATTTTTCTTTTTGTGGGATCTTTTATTTGGATATTGATAAACTTGCTTTCCGGAACGGTGGGAGCTTGCTTGTTCGGCTATTTCGGGTTGGGGTGGGTGTTGTTGAGGAGGTTGAAAAAATATTGGAATTACGGGTTTGGATAATCAAATGCTGTTGTTGGAAGTACGGGTTTGGATACATTCCGTATGATGGCATTAGTGGTGGATTGCGGATCGAGGGAGAGTAATTCGGGCCGGGTGCGTTTGGTGTTCCGAATAACATAAGGTTGGTATATGATAAGTTATCCGGATTTGGGTTTTGATTTGGGTTTTGATTTTGGTTTGAATTTGGATTATCCATAGTAAAAAATGGAGATGATTTTGTAGGGGTTGGTGATTTTTTAGAGTGTATATGGAAGAGTTTTTGGGTTTTGATTTGTGAAAAAAGGTTAGTATATATGTGTATATATAGTGTGAAATGGAGGTGGGAAAAAAATAAAAAAAAAAAAGGTTCTTTTTTTGCCAACAGTTGGCACCAACGGATCTATCCCCATTTTTTTTATTTTTTTAATATTAATTTTGTTGTTACCGTTGGATTATAAAAAAAAACATTTTTTTCAAAATTAAACCGAAAGGAAAAAGGAAAAAGAAATTAAAAACGGTGTGGGTCCCACTCTTTTCCCCGTTCTCGGCTCGTTCTTGCACAACAAATGCCCCAGAACGCAGCATGGAGAACGCCCTACAGCAGGCGTTCTGGGCGTTCTCGATGCCCACCACGCCCCTTTTCGTGCCCATTGCGGATGGTCGAAGAGGATACATAAAAGTTCAAAAAGCAACAAGTTTCAGAAATTTAATCATAGCTTTTTCAAAAGGACCCTTTTAATATATATAGTGTGACATTTTAAGTCCCTAACTTATATTTTCATTCAATAACGTCATAACTAGGGATGGCAATGGATCGGATATGGATCGGATATGGATCGGATGATGCCATATCCACATCAATACCCATTTAAATATTTTCATCCATATCCGTATCTATATCCATTTCCTTTTCAATCCATCCATCCATATCCATATTCGATGGATTAAGCGGGTTAATGGATGCCCGTCGGATATTCAAAAGATGTTAAATTTTTCTTCCTAATATGAAATGAAACCAGCAAATATTGTAACAAAAAAATAAATATAACATAACATACATAAATACATTCACAAAAACGTGCAAACATTGCCAATCAATGAAGCATAATTGGTTACAATTACAAGTAAACATATATATTGACAAACGTAAATGTGTTCTCCATGTTTATCGGTTAATCACACATGTTTTGATTGACACCTTAATAGTTTATGGTTTATACGTATGTGAATATGTAAATTTACATTTGTATATACATAATACATACATATATATATATATAGGGTAGTGATCAAGAGGGAAGTGTCTTTTTGGGGGGAAGGGGGAAAGCGTTAGTACGCATCAGGAAACATATTACAATTATCAATCAAAACGTCAACAAAAAATTATTTTTATCGGTAAATAGTAATCAAAATCGATGCTATAAAGAATATTTTAACGAATGAATTTCATTTTTAAGTCATAACATTAATTGATGAATATTTATTTAATTAATTGTTAAGATGGAGTGTGATGCATATTAACTAAGATGCATCGCGATGCATCATAAAACTTCACATTATTTGAAAAATATTTTTATTGTTAAGATGCATCACAATGCAGATTAACTAATATGCACCGCGATGCATCTTAACGGATTTGGATCAAATATTCATAAATCGATACTATAACTTGAAGAAAAAATTTATCAAGGAAGCTTAACATTTATAACATCGATTCTGATTAACATTTACTAAATTTCAGTTTGCTTTTTTCGAGATTAGTATAGGTGAAGGTAATATGCTTCCTGATGCATACTAACGCTTCCCCCTTCCCTCAAAAAATGGACTTCCCTCTGGATCATGCCATTATATATATATATATATATATATATTCGGGTGAAATGAAATCCATGGACGATAAATTTTCATCCGTATTCGATCCACTATTCATCCACATCCATATCCACTATTCATTCATTTAGATCGTCCATATCCACCATTAAGTGGATGGATCGGGTGTATATCCACCGGATCAGGTGACCATTGCCATCCCTAATCATAACTCTATTTTTGTACTATTGTTGTTTTCTTTCTTTTACTTTTAGTTAAAAAGCATCTAAACAACAATAACATCCAATTGTTTTTGCCGGGAAAACTCATTCAAAATTTCAAACCATAAAAATAGACTATTTAAAAGTTGCTTAAATTACATAGACTAATTTCTTTTCCCAGCAAAACAAACTCTGATTAAGTATATATTGAAGTTAACAATAAAATCATATTAAAATTGGCTACACCTTTGAAACTTCTTCTACTTTGTTATCTTCAATTCCTATCGCAATGTTTGGAGCTAAATTAAGTGGTGTTTTGTGGTCAAGATGTTTTTTATGTAGTTTTGTAATTTTGATCGCGCCTGTTTTGAGCTAATTATGTGTTATTTTGTGTAATCTTTGAGTTATTTATACGTTTTTTGGTTATTTTTTGAGTTAGTTATATGTCTTTTTCAAGTTTTTTTACATGGTATTGGTAATTTAGTAGCATTTTATTTTTAAACATAACAAAAGAATTGTACGCTTCAAGTTTTTTTACGCCATTCGTAACACAAATTCCTGGATCCGCCACTGAGTAGCACTATGACCGGCCACTAAGATCTGATACCAATGTAAGTGAATATAGTTATACGGAGGGTACTCGAATACTAGAAGGGGAAGTGAAGGATCGATGCTTAAATCACCGGATTGGGAAGCGATCACGAACGCAAGGCTTCCACAATTCACAACCTAGATTTCCTCAATCAAGTTTAATTTGCCACTCACTAACTCTCTTGTGTGTACTGTGTCTTTTTGGATCTTTCAAAAAGTACATAGGCCTCCTTATATAGTCACCTAAGAGGTTGCATCAAGAGGCAGTGGAGTTATTTCTATTAATCACCTCAATGGTCATAACCTAAGCATTAGTATCGTTCACAATAGTCATAACCTACGTACATTCCATTAATCACCACTAATAATAAAGGCGTTTATCGCTTGTTGACTAACCAATAAAGTTGTGGGCGGATTGAATCCGGTTTGACCCGGATCCATGATCCAATAATGTGTATAGTAAGTTGCGTACAAAATGCAATCGACCCTTAAAACCCATCTTACTCAAGTGTTTTGTTTTATATATATATATATAAATATAAATAATATATATCTAAATTTTTTCAAATTAAACGTACGACGTCTTTTACTAGTAGAGCTCGATTCAAGTTACAAGTTCCAACATATAAATGGAGATACTATACTTGGATAAAAATATAAAAATGAGGTTTTAATTAAGATACTATACTTTCTTTATTTTCTTTTATCATGTAAGAAAAGTACGTTAAATCATCATTTCACTTTAATAAATCTTAGGGTAAATGATAAAAGTCGGTAACGAACTGCCAAAAATTACTCCAAGTATGCAACCTACTAATATAATTGCTCAGGTCGGAAACAAACTGGCTAGTTTTGTACTTGGATCGGTAATATGGTTACCTGCTACCGGATTGACCGGTCAAATTCAATTTTAATCAATTTTCATTTATTTGTTATTGGTGACATGGAAATACAAGCTGACGTGGAGTTTTAAAATAAAAAAACAAAAAATTACGTATAAGTTATATACGCATGGGTTCTCATTTATTCACCCTAAAACACCTCGTCCCCAAAAAAACACGTTCGTCACCTTCATTTACTGTACACCAAATCCTTGCAATTTCCGGTAAATCGTGCTCTTAATGTTGCATTTCTCGCGCTCTTAGTAAGGTATATTAGTAGCTACAACTGTTGTTCGTTTTATTTAGCTCATTTTGACGAAAAAATGAAACCCTAATTGTGGAAGATATATGAACAAAATTAGGGTTTTAGTTTGATTCATGTTTTTTTGATGAATAATAACACATATGTGGCTGAACGTGGATGGATAGCTACATGTTTACTCAAAATCCCCAAATTTTTGAAATCTTAAAAAAATGTTACTCAATTTTTTTTTGAAAATAATACTATGACAGTTATGTTAGTTATTCGTTAACCGTTTGTAATTTAAAATGACGTTAATTTAAAATTTTAACTATTTATGGTAGATGAGTAGTAAGCGGTTCTATTTGGAGGTGACTGTGCACCACGATGGAGTGTTCGTTCCAAAGCCGTTAAGGTACAGAAATGGAGATGCAGATACTATGGTAGATCAAGATCTCAGTGATGTTCCCTTTGACAAACTTATTGAGTACCTGAGTGCTTCTTGCTACGGTATTGTTAAAAAAATTTATTACTGCATTCCTGGGTTTAGTTTACAAAGTGGGTTAAGGGAGATTATGCATGAAGGTCATTTGAAAGAAAGCCATTTCATTGGACATGACAAGGGGGTAAATTGCATATATACTGTGAACACATGGGGTATGACATTATGTCTTGGTTAAATGAAATTGATGATGAATTAAATGAAAGTTCTGAAGATGATTCTGACATTGAAATTGAGGAAGATGTATTACCCTATGTGCAAATGCACAATGAAGGTGATGACCTAGTTGTTATCCCACACAAAGGCATTGATGAACCCTTCTTGAACAAGCTTTGTACTAATAAGTTTCTTAGCTCTTTTAATGAGACATATTCTTATGATCCTATGGATCCTCATAGAGTAGACAGTAGATCAAACCCAGAAATACTAGAGGAGTTAGAGTTAGATCCTAAGTACAAAGTAAAGGCTGGTGTTACCTATCCAATTCATAACCCTAACCAAGATTGGAAAGACATGAAACCCATGTTAGGTTTGAGGTTTTATAATCCTGATGAGCTTAAATTTTGCATGGCTAATTATGGGGTAGCACATGGTTATCGACTCTGGTATGGCAGAAATGATTGGAGGAGTTTGTTGGTTAAATGTGGTAGGAATGTGGATGAGGGCAGGTGTGCTAGTGGTAACAGGAAGAGAAAGAGGCTTGAGCAGGAATTGGCTGCAAAGTTAAAAATGGAGAGGGATGCTAACAGTGAAACACAAACAAGTCACGTATCAAGTAGCACTGGGGGTAAAAAGAAGAAAACTCCAAAGAAAAGTGTAACTCCAAAGAAAGGTGCCACTCCAAAGAAAGGAAAGGCAAACAAGAGAAAGTGCTAGAAAGTGATCACTCCAGTTAAAAGAAACAAAACAGGGAAGAAAGTGTGTCCATTTAGGCTTTGGGCCACATGGATGTCCACTGAAAGATCTTTTCAGATCAAGTCATTAATCCCTACACATAAGTGTAACAGGAACTTTAACCTTGGTTCATTGGTCAATTATAAGTGGATTGCCAAGCATTATGCTCAAGAGATAATGCAACAAAAGAAGCTGCCAATCAGGCAGATGAGAGAAAACATTAAAGCCAAGTTCCTGATTAATGTCAGCATGAATGTTTGCAGGAGAGCAAAGCAGAGGTCAATATTTGATCATGAGGGGGGGTCTGAAAGAGCATTATGCAAGATTGTGGGATTATAGATAGGCTTTGTTGGATAGTAATCCTGGATCAACTGTTAAGCTTGAGACTGAAGAGAAAGGTACACAATGTAAAGACCAATACTTTTTGAGGATGTATGTTTGTTTCAAGGGTGTAAAAGATGGATGGCAGGATGGGTGCAGAAGGGTAATAGGACTTGATGGGTGTTTTCTAAAAGGCCGAGTTAAAGGAGAGTTGTTGACTACAATGGGTAGGGATGCCAACAATCAAATGTATCCAATTGCTTGGGCAGTTGTGAATGTTGAAAACAAAGACAACTGGTGCTGGTTCCTAGCTTCATTGTGTGATGATTTAATCTTACACAATGGCCACTATGTGACAATCATTTCAGATGGACACAAGGTATATCACATCAGTTTCTTTTCATTTTGGTCAATTATAATTATCTAACAGTGAGGTACATTATCTATTCAGTGGTCAATATAAATCCTTGATGACTGACTGTTGCAGGGACTGATTGAGGCAGTTAGGACATGGTTGCCTGCTGCTGAGCATAGACAATGCACCAGGCATATCTATGCCAACTTCAAGAAGAAATGGTCAGGAGTGGAATTCAGAGCATTGTTCTGGTCTGCAGCTTCAAGTATCATAGTTGATAAGTTTAATCACATAATGCAAGACATTAAACAACTAGATGAGGGTGCTTACAACTACCTGATAGAGAGGGATCCAAACACATGGTGCAGGGCATACTTTGCAATGGACAGAGCTTGTGCAGCATATGAGAATGGGATATGTGAGAGCTACCACAGATCCATCCTGGAAGCCAGACATAAACCTATTATCACAATGCTAGAAGACATAAGAGTTTATCTAATGCAAAGGTTGTACAGTATGAAACAACAGGCACGTGCACTGGAAGATGCAATTTGTCCATCTATAAGAAAGTACATTGAGTTACAGAAGGTGAAACAGAGGTAAACTATATATTAAAAAGTACTTAATATATTTAGGGGTTCTTCAGTGATAACTTTACATTGCTAATGTTTTCATTAACACTATATTGCTTATGTTAGGGAATGGGTTGTATATCAAAGTGAATTTCAAGTTTTTGAAGTGAGAAGTGCAAATAAATCATTTGGTGTGTCAATAGAATCAAAAACATGTGAATGTAAGCTGTGGGAGTTGAGTGGTATACCTTGTGTGCATGCTGTGGTAGCCTACATCCACTGCAACATTGAACCAGATGAGGGAGTAAGTGTAACACCCCCAAATTTAACGGTTTGCGGAAGCATACATTGGGTGTTACTAATCAATATACAAAGCACAAGATTAATAGTAAACGACCTCTAAATGAGACGTTTGTAAAATAGTTACATTTCATAATTAATCATCGTTTGAAAACCGTAGGTTTTCGTATACAAAATGTAATTCCCTAGAGCCCACGCGTATAGCGGGAGATTCTATTACATCACCATAGTTACAAAAGATAATGCCAAAGAATCTCCGTTAAATGCAGTTTGTAAATCATGCGACTCTAGCTAGAAATCCTGGAGTGATCCTACTCCGTAAGTGTACCTGAGATACAAAGCTAGCAAGTGTCAACCAAAAAGGTTGGTGAATCTCACAGGTTTAGTAATAAGTAAGTGTTATGAACCACAAGTATGTACCCGTATTGCTATCAAGCAAAGTAAGTAAATCAGTTTATCAGTACAGTGCCATGAGCTCATAAGTTGAAGCTTAACCGTGTAGTGTGAAATAAATCACGTACCCCCGTGAGTGCTATCCGCACACTCATATGTAACAAATACTAATATGTCTGTTTCTACGTGTAAATCAGTACGTGGTGGCGCTACCACCCCAGACAGGGATTGTCAGTCCCAAATGGATCCATTTACTAGTACTCGCGCTTAAGACCATAACTAACAACTTACGATAAGGAGGCTTTCAGTGGATAAAAGTAACTCATGCGTTTGTTTGTAATCAGTAATGTTTTCAGTAATGTTTTCAGTTCAGTACATTGTGTTCATGCGTAAAACAGTTGCTAAGTATCTCACCCCAAAGTATAAAACAGTAAAAGTGGGGCTGTAAGACTCACCTGAGTCGAGCAGTGGTAAATAGCAAGTAGTAGTAAAGCAAGTAGGTTCTCCGAACCCGTAACCTTCTAGTGCCTAAACACGTAAGGTTAAGTAAGTAGATGTCTCGCAAGACCATCTAGGCTAGTTGTTCATACAACCCGTTGTGTGTAATGTTGGTTCGTTCTCGTTTGTATCAAAGTATACGGCCCGTTGGTGATTTGTTATAATTAAAGTTTATCATTTATAACGCAATTTAGTGTAATTGTAATAGAAAGTATGTTCTATGACGTTTGTTAAGTCGTATGACATAAGTATTTGAAGTTGTGTAAGTTCGACACTTAGTAAAATCTGACTTTTCAAGGTTCTGTCATGTGCGACGTAGGGTGCGACGTCGGGTGCGACGTCAGGTGCGACGTCAGGTGCGACGTCGGGTGCGACGTGGGCATGTACGTCGCATGATGCGACCTTCGCAAATCAATGCGACGTAGGAGGCAGCGTCGCTAATGCGACGTTGAGGTTTTTATGCGACGTAGGCCGCGACGTCGCAGAGGCCCCTGGCCAAATGCGACGTAGCGGTCTGATGGCCGGAATTTTTGTCGAAAACGAGTTTTCCGGTTTCCGTTGGGTCCAAATCTTTTACCCAACCCTTATATGAACATATTAAGCCTATTAAAACCGCAAACTAGCAAAAATGATCAAAAACGAGAGATGTCGGAATTTGTCGGAAACTTACGCGGTGTCGGATTGAAAATCCGAAAAGGTAGGATGATAGATCGTGAAGTGGTGGTGCTTTCCTTCCAAATGACCGAGTAAAACCGAGTGCGTTTTGAGGTAGTATTTTGTGAATTTGATGAATTGGTGGTGGTGGTGATTATTGAGAGAAAAAGGGAGGAAGAAAGAGAGTGAGGGAGAAAGAAATGAGAAAGAGAATGGGGATGGTGGGGTGTTGGTGAAAGCCTCACCTCACCCAGTCCCCGTTCTGTGCCCCGTGTGGTGTTCGTTTTCTCCGTCGTTTAATCCTTCGTTCTTAATATTAAATCAAGCAGTTATATTTTTGAAACGTGCCGGAAATATTTTGATGAATTACCTTGAAGTTAATTATAAAAACATTTGTCCAAATATTAAATTCCTTAACTCGCGTTTAGTACGTATTTGTTAATTTATTTAAAATGTCATCGCGATAATATAAATAATGTTCGTTCACTGTGTATTTTAAATAATAAAATACGTTCTCATTATTTAGGTAAATTTCTGTCACCAACGTCCAAATCAACTGTGTCGGACTCCGTCCGGTTAATTCGTACGATTAATCCAAATCGCGTAAGTACACACATATATATATAAATCACCTTATATATATATACAAATAGAGTCTGCAATTAGTCCTATTACATACTAATTACAACTAGTTACAAGTAATTAGGCATAATTAATTATCCTAATTTAGCAGGTGTTACATTCTCCCCTTGTTAAAGAAATTTCGTCCCGAAATTAGTTCGTGTGCACAGATGGTGCGTTGTCTGGGAAGAGATGTGGGTATTTTTGTCGCATTTGGTCTTCCCGTTCCCAGGTGAACTCAGGGCCGCGCCTAGAATTCCACCTGACTTTTACGATGGGAATACGACTCTGTTTCAATTGCTTGACCTCTCGGTCCATGATTTCCATAGGCTCCTCGACAAAATGAAGTTTATCATCGATCTGAATTTCGTCGAGCGGTATAATCAGTGTCTCGTCAGACAGACATTTCTTCAGATTAGAAATGTGGAATGTGTTGTGAACGCTGCTAAGTTCAGCAGGAAGTTGCAGGCGGTATGCCACTGGACCAATCTTTTCAAGGATTTTGAATGGCCCGATGTATCTAGGATTTAGTTTGCCTCGTTTTCCGAATCGAATGACACCTTTCCACGGTGCCACTTTGAGAAGTACCTTGTCCCCTACTTGGAACTCAAGGTGTTTGCGTCTCACGTCAGCATAGCTTTTCTGATGATCACGCGCGGCTTTTAGTCGGTTTTGTATGCCGACGATCTTTTCAGTTGTTTCATGTATGATTTCTGGACCGGTGAGTTGTGTATCCCCCACCTCAGTCCAACAGATAGGTGATCGGCACTTACGACCGTACAGTGCCTCGAAGGGTGCAGCCTTTATGCTGGTGTGATAACTGTTGTTGTACGAAAACTCGCACAACGGCAAGTGATTTTCCCAGTTTTTACCGAAGTCAACTACGCAGGCTCGTAGCATGTCTTCCAGTGTTTGTATGGTTCGTTCGCTCTGGCCATCGGTTTGAGGATGGTAAGCCGTACTCATATCCAGACGAGTACCAAGAGATTTCTGCAGTGATTGCCAGAAGCGAGAAGTAAACCGAGCGTCTCGGTCGGAGATGATTGAGATGGGCACGCCGTGTCTTGACACGATCTCTTTCAGGTAGATCCGTGTCAAACGTTCCATCTTATCAGTTTCCTTGATGGCTAGGAAATGAGCAGATTTAGTGAGTCGGTCGACGATCACCCAAATGGTATCGCAACCGCTAGAAGTTTTCGGGAGTTTAGTAATGAAATCCATGGTGATCTGCTCCCATTTCCATTGTGGTATTTCGGGTTGTTGTAGCAAACCGGAAGGCTTCTGGTGTTCAGCTTTAACTTTAGAACAAGTAAGACACTTGCCAACATAGGTTGCAATGTCAGATTTCATGTTGGGCCACCAGTACATTTCCTTGATGCCGTGATACATTTTGTCGGCACCGGGGTGTATAGAGTATTTAGACTTGTGAGCTTCATCCATCACCAAGTCTCGCAGGTTCCCAAAACTTGGTAACCAGATTCGATTCGAGAAGTATTTGGCCCCGTTAGGTTTGGTTTCAAATTGTTTGTCCATGCCCCGTAAGGCCTCGTTTATCAAGTTTTCTGGTTTGAGTGCTTCGAGTTGCGCAGTGAGAGTTTGATTGATGAGGTCGTTGTGAATGGTCATACCGAGAGCTCGAACTCGAAGTGGTTTCACTCGTTCTTTTCGGCTTAAGGCATCGGCGACAACATTCGCCTTACCTGGATGATAGCGAATTTCGCAATCGTAATCAGTGAGCAACTCGACCCATCGACGTTGCCTCATGTTGAGATCCTTTTGATCGAAGATATGTTGGAGACTTTTATGGTCAGTAAAGATTGTACACTTGGTACCGTATAAGTAGTGTCTCCAGATTTTTAGAGCGAATACAACAGCCCCCAACTCTAGGTCATGAGTTGTGTAATTCTTTTCGTGGACCTTGAGTTGTCGAGAGGCGTAAGGGATGACCTTGTCTCGTTGCATCAGCACGCAACCAAGACCTAGGTGTGAAGCATCACAGTATACCACGAAGTCATCGTTGCCTTCGGGTAAAGATAAGATAGGTGCACTGCAGAGTTTTTGTTTTAGTAGTTGAAAAGCCGACTCCTGTTTGTCAGTCCAATCGAACTTCTTTTCTTTTTGAGTCAGTGCAGTGAGAGGTAGGGCTATTTTCGAAAAATTCTCAATGAACCGCCTGTAGTATCCGGCGAGTCCTAAGAATTGGCGTACCTCGGTCGGTGTTGTAGGTGCTTGCCAACATTTGATAGCCTCGATTTTCGAAGGATCGACATGAATTCCTTGATTATCAATGACGTGTCCAAGGAATTGAACGGTTTGCATCCAGAACTCACACTTAGAGAATTTGGCGTATAACTCTTCGTGTTTGAGCAGCTCTAGGATGGTTTTCAGGTGTTGCGCGTGTTCTTGTTCAGTGCGCGAGTAAATCAAGATGTCATCGATGAAGACGATAACAAACTTGTCAAGGTAAGGTTTGCACACCCGATTCATAAGGTCCATGAACACAGCCGGTGCGTTGGTTAAGCCGAATGGCATCACTTGGAATTCATAATGCCCGTAGCGAGTTCGGAAAGCTGTTTTAGGAATATCTTCATCACGAACTCGGAGTTGGTGATAACCCGACCGTAGATCGATCTTTGAGTAGAAACTCGACCCCTGAAGTTGGTCGAACAGGTCATCGATGCGAGGAAGTGGGTAACGGTTCTTGACAGTTAATTTGTTGAGTTCACGGTAGTCGATGCACATGCGGAAAGAACCGTCTTTCTTTTTCACAAACAGGACCGGAGCTCCCCAAGGTGAGGAACTTGGTCGAATGAATCCCTTGTCCAGGAGCTCCTGTAATTGAGTAGACAACTCCTGAAGTTCGGATGGGGCTAGTCGGTAAGGGGCTCGTGCCATGGGTGCTGCGCCGGGCACAAGATCAATAGAGAATTCGACTTGTCTAGTTGGCGGTAGACCAGGCAAGTCTTCAGGAAAGACTTCCGGGAAGTCTCGAACAATAGGCACATCCTCAAGTCGCTTCTCCACCGACTTTTTCTCCATAACGTGTGCGAGGATTGCCTGGTACCCTTTTCTCAAGTATTTTCGGGTTTTCATGCAAGAAATGATGTTTATTCTCGTCCCACCGGTCTCCCCTTGTATGCTCAAAGTTCCACCGGTGACGAGAGGAATGCGTACAATTTTCTCGAAACAAACGATTTCGGCTTGGTACTTGGACAACCAATCCATACCGACGATGATGTCAAAGCTGCCGATTTCGACAGGTATCAAGTCAATGGGAAAGAGCTCGTTAGCTAAGTTCAGAGTGCAATTAGGTATCACACTGTCAGCCTCAATAAGTTTTCCGTTTGCCAATTCTATTGTGTACTTAGAATCTAAGGCAATAGGTGTAATGTCAAGAAGTGGGTAAAATTCGTCGGAAATAAAGCTCTTATCAGCACCAGTATCGAATAATACAGATGCAGTCAAGTTGTTGAGAAGAAACGTACCCGTGACCACATTCGGGTCTTGACGGGCTTCCCCAGATTTCAGTACAAAAGCTCTTCCTCGAGCATTGTTATTGTTCCTGTTGTTGTTGTTGTTCAGCTTCGGGCAGTCTTTCTTGAAATGCCCCGTTCCGTTGCACCCATAACAAGTCTTTGGTGCCGAGGTGTTGGTGTCAGTGGTGTTTGATCTACAGTCCTTAGCCAAGTGTCCAAATCTCTTACACTTGCTACAGGGACACGAACCAAAGTGGTGTCGTTGGCACTTGGAGCAGTAGGGCTTGGTTCCCTTGTACGCTCCCTTGTCATCAGTATTGGAGGTGTAGGCTTTAATGGTTTCAGGTTTCTTGGTTTGGTGGTTGTTGTGGTTGTCGGACCATTTTCTTTTATTGTTGTTGTTGGAGGATGGAGTGGGTGGTTCTGGGTCCTCGTTCATGGCTAGAAGTTCATGGGCCAACCGAATGGCGCCGTGAAGAGTGGTTTGGTTTGATGAGGCGACATTTCCCCGGACAGGTTCCGGGAGGCCGCGGATGTATTTCTTAATCTTGTCGGGCCCAGTACCTGCCATAGCTGGGCGAAGAACAGTAAGTTGTTGGAATCGGGTGGTGTATCCGACGATATCAGTTCCTTGTACTTTTAAGTTCCAGAACTCTTCGTCCAGCTTGTGAAGTTGTTCGGACGGGCAATACTCATCAGTGAGCATTTTCTTCAGGTCCTCCCAAGGGAGTAGGTAAGCGGTGTCAATACCCACAGACTGGGTATAGGAATTCCACCACGAGAGGGCACCATCTTCAAGGGTGCAGGTGGAGAATTTGACCTTGTCGTCTTCCGCACATTTGCTGATGCGGAAAACTGATTCCATCTTTTCGAACCATCTGATAAGTCCGATGGCTCCTTCAATCCCCTTGAAGCTCAAGGGTTTGCAGTTTTGAAAATCCTTGTATGAACAAGGTTTAGCAGCAGAGGTTTCAGCGGCATCGCTGTTTCTTGTGGAACCTGGTGGAGTATTCCGAGCTAAGGCTTCAGTAACAGCCTGGGTTATGAGTGACGTGATCTGAGCATCAGTGTAAGGTCTTGACTTTGGCGGCATGTCTCTTCAATAAAAGAAATGAAGATACATGAGATTTTGTAAGAAATTGTATTTATTTCAGATGTACATGTATATAGGTGGTAATACATAACATCATAATGAAAAGGATTATGGCAATTAACATGAGTCGAAACAGCAAGGAATTTTTAATAGGTAACACGAGTTCAAAGGTTACATCCTACGGATGTGTTACAAAAGATGTCGGGAATTGTTACATCCGACTGGAACATAGAGTAGTGCTTAGATAGTTACTAGATTACAGGATAGTTTACAAAACAAAGACTAAGCTAGTCTTAACGTAGGTTAATCTGCTCCATCATTTCGATGAGACGATCCACAGTATTTGCAAGTCTACTGGCTTGTCGAGCATTATCTTCAGCTAATGCTAGTCGCTGTACTAATCCGCGGGTATATTCTTCCGTTTCCCGTGAGCGTTGTTCACACTCCTCAAGTCTGTGTTTCAAAAGAGTGGTTTCCACGCTTATCTCCACCACTCTGTTGAGAAGAATGTCCACATTTGTAACGGTGGTTTCGTGATTCTCAGAGACTTGTTCGATGCGCTCAAGTGCTGTAAGTCTCCAGTTTTCGTTTGTTTCCTGCAACACGACATCCATGGTGCGAAGTCGTTGCTCGTGTTGGTTCACCCTAGCAGCTAAGGCTGGCACGGTGAAGTGAGTGGAGTACGGGCCAGCTCGAGGTAACCTGTTGTTCCTCCTTGCTACCCTTGGGTTCTGCGACCCGGATTGAGAACGAGATGAATCGGATGGGATGTTTGCCATTTCTGAGACAAAGCGTTAGTAAGATTGAGGCCTATATTCATATAGTCCCTATATAATATAGCCTATTGAGTGTCTAGCATAAACATGTTTAAGTCTCGGTTCTCTCGAAGTCAGAGTCTTCTATTGTACCCTGTTCAGCCATAACCCCTTTCAGATCTTACATCATTTTCGCTTAATTGTACATAGTTGATCAGGCTATGTTAAATTAAACTCGTATGATGTAATCACTGAACCGGTTATACCTAATAAGGGATACTGCCTAATGGTCATAGTCTAGGCTCACTAAATGCAACCTAGTTCACTACAACCTTAGTCTCTGATACCAATCTGTAACACCCCCAAATTTAACGGTTTGCGGAAGCATACATTGGGTGTTACTAATCAATATACAAAGCACAAGATTAATAGTAAACGACCTCTAAATGAGACGTTTGTAAAATAGTTACATTTCATAATTAATCATCGTTTGAAAACCGTAGGTTTTCGTATACAAAATGTAATTCCCTAGAGCCCACGCGTATAGCGGGAGATTCTATTACATCACCATAGTTACAAAAGATAATGCCAAAGAATCTCCGTTAAATGCAGTTTGTAAATCATGCGACTCTAGCTAGAAATCCTGGAGTGATCCTACTCCGTAAGTGTACCTGAGATACAAAGCTAGCAAGTGTCAACCAAAAAGGTTGGTGAATCTCACAGGTTTAGTAATAAGTAAGTGTTATGAACCACAAGTATGTACCCGTATTGCTATCAAGCAAAGTAAGTAAATCAGTTTATCAGTACAGTGCCATGAGCTCATAAGTTGAAGCTTAACCGTGTAGTGTGAAATAAATCACGTACCCCCGTGAGTGCTATCCGCACACTCATATGTAACAAATACTAATATGTCTGTTTCTACGTGTAAATCAGTACGTGGTGGCGCTACCACCCCAGACAGGGATTGTCAGTCCCAAATGGATCCATTTACTAGTACTCGCGCTTAAGACCATAACTAACAACTTACGATAAGGAGGCTTTCAGTGGATAAAAGTAACTCATGCGTTTGTTTGTAATCAGTAATGTTTTCAGTAATGTTTTCAGTTCAGTACATTGTGTTCATGCGTAAAACAGTTGCTAAGTATCTCACCCCAAAGTATAAAACAGTAAAAGTGGGGCTGTAAGACTCACCTGAGTCGAGCAGTGGTAAATAGCAAGTAGTAGTAAAGCAAGTAGGTTCTCCGAACCCGTAACCTTCTAGTGCCTAAACACGTAAGGTTAAGTAAGTAGATGTCTCGCAAGACCATCTAGGCTAGTTGTTCATACAACCCGTTGTGTGTAATGTTGGTTCGTTCTCGTTTGTATCAAAGTATACGGCCCGTTGGTGATTTGTTATAATTAAAGTTTATCATTTATAACGCAATTTAGTGTAATTGTAATAGAAAGTATGTTCTATGACGTTTGTTAAGTCGTATGACATAAGTATTTGAAGTTGTGTAAGTTCGACACTTAGTAAAATCTGACTTTTCAAGGTTCTGTCATGTGCGACGTAGGGTGCGACGTCGGGTGCGACGTCAGGTGCGACGTCAGGTGCGACGTCGGGTGCGACGTGGGCATGTACGTCGCATGATGCGACCTTCGCAAATCAATGCGACGTAGGAGGCAGCGTCGCTAATGCGACGTTGAGGTTTTTATGCGACGTAGGCCGCGACGTCGCAGAGGCCCCTGGCCAAATGCGACGTAGCGGTCTGATGGCCGGAATTTTCGTCGAAAACGAGTTTTCCAGTTTCCGTTGGGTCCAAATCTTTTACCCAACCCTTATATGAACATATTAAGCCTATTAAAACCGCAAACTAGCAAAAATGATCAAAAACGAGAGATGTCGGAATTTGTCGGAAACTTACGCGGTGTCGGATTGAAAATCCGAAAAGGTAGGATGATAGATCGTGAAGTGGTGGTGCTTTCCTTCCAAATGACCGAGTAAAACCGAGTGCGTTTTGAGGTAGTATTTTGTGAATTTGATGAATTGGTGGTGGTGGTGATTATTGAGAGAAAAAGGGAGGAAGAAAGAGAGTGAGGGAGAAAGAAATGAGAAAGAGAATGGGGATGGTGGGGTGTTGGTGAAAGCCTCACCTCACCCAGTCCCCGTTCCGTGCCCCGTGTGGTGTTCGTTTTCTCCGTCGTTTAATCCTTCGTTCTTAATATTAAATCAAGCAGTTATATTTTTGAAACGTGCCGGAAATATTTTGATGAATTACCTTGAAGTTAATTATAAAAACATTTGTCCAAATATTAAATTCCTTAACTCGCGTTTAGTACGTATTTGTTAATTTTTTTAAAATGTCATCGCGATAATATAAATAATGTTCGTTCACTGTGTATTTTAAATAATAAAATACGTTCTCATTATTTAGGTAAATTTCTGTCACCAACGTCCAAATCAACTGTGTCGGACTCCGTCCGGTTAATTCGTACGATTAATCCAAATCGCGTAAGTACACACATATATATATAAATCACCTTATATATATATACAAATAGAGTCTGCAATTAGTCCTATTACATACTAATTACAACTAGTTACAAGTAATTAGGCATAATTAATTATCCTAATTTAGCAGGTGTTACATTCTCCCCTTGTTAAAGAAATTTCGTCCCGAAATTAGTTCGTGTGCACAGATGGTGCGTTGTCTGGGAAGAGATGTGGGTATTTTTGTCGCATTTGGTCTTCCCGTTCCCAGGTGAACTCAGGGCCGCGCCTAGAATTCCACCTGACTTTTACGATGGGAATACGACTCTGTTTCAATTGCTTGACCTCTCGGTCCATGATTTCCATAGGCTCCTCGACAAAATGAAGTTTATCATCGATCTGAATTTCGTCGAGCGGTATAATCAGTGTCTCGTCAGACAGACATTTCTTCAGATTAGAAATGTGGAATGTGTTGTGAACGCTGCTAAGTTCAGCAGGAAGTTGCAGGCGGTATGCCACTGGACCAATCTTTTCAAGGATTTCGAATGGCCCGATGTATCTAGGATTTAGTTTGCCTCGTTTTCCGAATCGAATGACACCTTTCCACGGTGCCACTTTGAGAAGTACCTTGTCCCCTACTTGGAACTCAAGGTGTTTGCGTCTCACGTCAGCATAGCTTTTCTGACGATCACGCGCGGCTTTTAGTCGGTTTTGTATGCCGACGATCTTTTCAGTTGTTTCATGTATGATTTCTGGACCGGTGAGTTGTGTATCCCCCACCTCAGTCCAACAGATAGGTGATCGGCACTTACGACCGTACAGTGCCTCGAAGGGTGCAGCCTTTATGCTGGTGTGATAACTGTTGTTGTACGAAAACTCGCACAACGGCAAGTGATTTTCCCAGTTTTTACCGAAGTCAACTACGCAGGCTCGTAGCATGTCTTCCAGTGTTTGTATGGTTCGTTCGCTCTGGCCATCGGTTTGAGGATGGTAAGCCGTACTCATATCCAGACGAGTACCAAGAGATTTCTGCAGTGATTGCCAGAAGCGAGAAGTAAACCGAGCGTCTCGGTCGGAGATGATTGAGATGGGCACGCCGTGTCTTGACACGATCTCTTTCAGGTAGATCCGTGTCAAACGTTCCATCTTATCAGTTTCCTTGATGGCTAGGAAATGAGCAGATTTAGTGAGTCGGTCGACGATCACCCAAATGGTATCGCAACCGCTAGAAGTTTTCGGGAGTTTAGTAATGAAATCCATGGTGATCTGCTCCCATTTCCATTGTGGTATTTCGGGTTGTTGTAGCAAACCGGAAGGCTTCTGGTGTTCAGCTTTAACTTTAGAACAAGTAAGACACTTGCCAACATAGGTTGCAATGTCAGATTTCATGTTGGGCCACCAGTACATTTCCTTGATGCCGTGATACATTTTGTCGGCACCGGGGTGTATAGAGTATTTAGACTTGTGAGCTTCATCCATCACCAAGTCTCGCAGGTTCCCAAAACTTGGTAACCAGATTCGATTCGAGAAGTATTTGGCCCCGTTAGGTTTGGTTTCAAATTGTTTGTCCATGCCCCGTAAGGCCTCGTTTATCAAGTTTTCTGGTTTGAGTGCTTCGAGTTGCGCAGTGAGAGTTTGATTGATGAGGTCGTTGTGAATGGTCATACCGAGAGCTCGAACTCGAAGTGGTTTCACTCGTTCTTTTCGGCTTAAGGCATCGGCGACAACATTCGCCTTACCTGGATGATAGCGAATTTCGCAATCGTAATCAGTGAGCAACTCGACCCATCGACGTTGCCTCATGTTGAGATCCTTTTGATCGAAGATATGTTGGAGACTTTTATGGTCAGTAAAGATTGTACACTTGGTACCGTATAAGTAGTGTCTCCAGATTTTTAGAGCGAATACAACAGCCCCCAACTCTAGGTCATGAGTTGTGTAATTCTTTTCGTGGACCTTGAGTTGTCGAGAGGCGTAAGCGATGACCTTGTCTCGTTGCATCAGCACGCAACCAAGACCTAGGTGTGAAGCATCACAGTATACCACGAAGTCATCGTTGCCTTCGGGTAAAGATAAGATAGGTGCACTGCAGAGTTTTTGTTTTAGTAGTTGAAAAGCCGACTCCTGTTTGTCAGTCCAATCAAACTTCTTTTCTTTTTGAGTCAGTGCAGTGAGAGGTAGGGCTATTTTCGAAAAATTCTCAATGAACCGCCTGTAGTATCCGGCGAGTCCTAAGAATTGGCGTACCTCGGTCGGTGTTGTAGGTGCTTGCCAACATTTGATAGCCTCGATTTTCGAAGGATCGACATGAATTCCTTGATTATCAATGACGTGTCCAAGGAATTGAACGGTTTGCATCCAGAACTCACACTTAGAGAATTTGGCGTATAACTCTTCGTGTTTGAGCAGCTCTAGGATGGTTTTCAGGTGTTGCGCGTGTTCTTGTTCAGTGCGCGAGTAAATCAAGATGTCATCGATGAAGACGATAACAAACTTGTCAAGGTAAGGTTTGCACACCCGATTCATAAGGTCCATGAACACAGCCGGTGCGTTGGTTAAGCCGAATGGCATCACTTGGAATTCATAATGCCCGTAGCGAGTTCGGAAAGCTGTTTTAGGAATATCTTCATCACGAACTCGGAGTTGGTGATAACCCGACCGTAGATCGATCTTTGAGTAGAAACTCGACCCTTGAAGTTGGTCGAACAGGTCATCGATGCGAGGAAGTGGGTAACGGTTCTTGACAGTTAATTTGTTGAGTTCACGGTAGTCGATGCACATGCGGAAAGAACCGTCTTTCTTTTTCACAAACAGGACCGGAGCTCCCCAAGGTGAGGAACTTGGTCGAATGAATCCCTTGTCCAGGAGCTCCTGTAATTGAGTAGACAACTCCTGAAGTTCGGATGGGGCTAGTCGGTAAGGGGCTCGTGCCATGGGTGCTGCGCCGGGCACAAGATCAATAGAGAATTCGACTTGTCTAGTTGGCGGTAGACCAGGCAAGTCTTCAGGAAAGACTTCCGGGAAGTCTCGAACAATAGGCACATCCTCAAGTCGCTTCTCCACCGACTTTTTCTCCATAACGTATGCGAGGATTGCCTGGTACCCTTTTCTCAAGTATTTTCGGGTTTTCATGCAAGAAATGATGTTTATTCTCGTCCCACCGGTCTCCCCTTGTATGCTCAAAGTTCCACCGGTGACGAGAGGAATGCGTACAATTTTCTCGAAACAAACGATTTCGGCTTGGTACTTGGACAACCAATCCATACCGACGATGATGTCAAAGCTGCCGATTTCGACAGGTATCAAGTCAATGGGAAAGAGCTCGTTAGCTAAGTTCAGAGTGCAATTAGGTATCACACTGTCAGCCTCAATAAGTTTTCCGTTTGCCAATTCTATTGTGTACTTAGAATCTAAGGCAATAGGTGTAATGTCAAGAAGTGGGTAAAATTCGTCGGAAATAAAGCTCTTATCAGCACCAGTATCGAATAATACAGATGCAGTCAAGTTGTTGAGAAGAAACGTACCCGTGACCACATTCGGGTCTTGACGGGCTTCCCCAGATTTCAGTACAAAAGCTCTTCCTCGAGCATTGTTATTGTTCCTGTTGTTGTTGTTGTTCAGCTTCGGGCAGTCTTTCTTGAAATGCCCCGTTCCGTTGCACCCATAACAAGTCTTTGGTGCCGAGGTGTTGGTGTCAGTGGTGTTTGATCTACAGTCCTTAGCCAAGTGTCCAAATCTCTTACACTTGCTACAGGGACACGAACCAAAGTGGTGTCGTTGGCACTTGGAGCAGTAGGGCTTGGTTCCCTTGTACGCTCCCTTGTCATCAGTATTGGAGGTGTAGGCTTTAATGGTTTCAGGTTTCTTGGTTTGGTGGTTGTTGTGGTTGTCGGACCATTTTCTTTTATTGTTGTTGTTGGAGGATGGAGTGGGTGGTTCTGGGTCCTCGTTCATGGCTAGAAGTTCATGGGCCAACCGAATGGCGCCGTGAAGAGTGGTTTGGTTTGATGAGGCGACATTTCCCCGGACAGGTTCCGGGAGGCCGCGGATGTATTTCTTAATCTTGTCGGGCCCAGTACCTGCCATAGCTGGGCGAAGAACAGTAAGTTGTTGGAATCGGGTGGTGTATCCGACGATATCAGTTCCTTGTACTTTTAAGTTCCAGAACTCTTCGTCCAGCTTGTGAAGTTGTTCGGACGGGCAATACTCATCAGTGAGCATTTTCTTCAGGTCCTCCCAAGGGAGTAGGTAAGCGGTGTCAATACCCACAGACTGGGTATAGGAATTCTACCACGAGAGGGCACCATCTTCAAGGGTGCAGGTGGAGAATTTGACCTTGTCGTCTTCCGCACATTTGCTGATGCGGAAAACTGATTCCATCTTTTCGAACCATCTGATAAGTCCGATGGCTCCTTCAATCCCCTTGAAGCTCAAGGGTTTGCAGTTTTGAAAATCCTTGTATGAACAAGGTTTAGCAGCAGAGGTTTCAGCGGCATCGCTGTTTCTTGTGGAACCTGGTGGAGTATTCCGAGCTAAGGCTTCAGTAACAGCCTGGGTTATGAGTGACGTGATCTGAGCATCAGTGTAAGGTCTTGACTTTGGCGGCATGTCTCTTCAATAAAAGAAATGAAGATACATGAGATTTTGTAAGAAATTGTATTTATTTCAGATGTACATGTATATAGGTGGTAATACATAACATCATAATGAAAAGGATTATGGCAATTAACATGAGTCGAAACAGCAAGGAATTTTTAATAGGTAACACGAGTTCAAAGGTTACATCCTACGGATGTGTTACAAAAGATGTCGGGAATTGTTACATCCGACTGGAACATAGAGTAGTGCTTAGATAGTTACTAGATTACAGGATAGTTTACAAAACAAAGACTAAGCTAGTCTTAACGTAGGTTAATCTGCTCCATCATTTCGATGAGACGATCCACAGTATTTGCAAGTCTACTGGCTTGTCGAGCATTATCTTCAGCTAATGCTAGTCGCTGTACTAATCCGCGGGTATATTCTTCCGTTTCCCGTGAGCGTTGTTCACACTCCTCAAGTCTGTGTTTCAAAAGAGTGGTTTCCACGCTTATCTCCACCACTCTGTTGAGAAGAATGTCCACATTTGTAACGGTGGTTTCGTGATTCTCAGAGACTTGTTCGATGCGCTCAAGTGCTGTAAGTCTCCAGTTTTCGTTTGTTTCCTGCAACACGACATCCATGGTGCGAAGTCGTTGCTCGTGTTGGTTCACCCTAGCAGCTAAGGCTGGCACGGTGAAGTGAGTGGAGTACGGGCCAGCTCGAGGTAACCTGTTGTTCCTCCTTGCTACCCTTGGGTTCTGCGACCCGGATTGAGAACGAGATGAATCGGATGGGATGTTTGCCATTTCTGAGACAAAGCGTTAGTAAGATTGAGGCCTATATTCATATAGTCCCTATATAATATAGCCTATTGAGTGTCTAGCATAAACATGTTTAAGTCTCGGTTCTCTCGAAGTCAGAGTCTTCTATTGTACCCTGTTCAGCCATAACCCCTTTCAGATCTTACATCATTTTCGCTTAATTGTACATAGTTGATCAGGCTATGTTAAATTAAACTCGTATGATGTAATCACTGAACCGGTTATACCTAATAAGGGATACTGCCTAATGGTCATAGTCTAGGCTCACTAAATGCAACCTAGTTCACTACAACCTTAGTCTCTGATACCAATCTGTAACACCCCCAAATTTAACGGTTTGCGGAAGCATACATTGGGTGTTACTAATCAATATACAAAGCACAAGATTAATAGTAAACGACCTCTAAATGAGACGTTTGTAAAATAGTTACATTTCATAATTAATCATCGTTTGAAAACCGTAGGTTTTCGTATACAAAATGTAATTCCCTAGAGCCCACGCGTATAGCGGGAGATTCTATTACATCACCATAGTTACAAAAGATAATGCCAAAGAATCTCCGTTAAATGCAGTTTGTAAATCATGCGACTCTAGCTAGAAATCCTGGAGTGATCCTACTCCGTAAGTGTACCTGAGATACAAAGCTAGCAAGTGTCAACCAAAAAGGTTGGTGAATCTCACAGGTTTAGTAATAAGTAAGTGTTATGAACCACAAGTATGTACCCGTATTGCTATCAAGCAAAGTAAGTAAATCAGTTTATCAGTACAGTGCCATGAGCTCATAAGTTGAAGCTTAACCGTGTAGTGTGAAATAAATCACGTACCCCCGTGAGTGCTATCCGCACACTCATATGTAACAAATACTAATATGTCTGTTTCTACGTGTAAATCAGTACGTGGTGGCGCTACCACCCCAGACAGGGATTGTCAGTCCCAAATGGATCCATTTACTAGTACTCGCGCTTAAGACCATAACTAACAACTTACGATAAGGAGGCTTTCAGTGGATAAAAGTAACTCATGCGTTTGTTTGTAATCAGTAATGTTTTCAGTAATGTTTTCAGTTCAGTACATTGTGTTCATGCGTAAAACAGTTGCTAAGTATCTCACCCCAAAGTATAAAACAGTAAAAGTGGGGCTGTAAGACTCACCTGAGTCGAGCAGTGGTAAATAGCAAGTAGTAGTAAAGCAAGTAGGTTCTCCGAACCCGTAACCTTCTAGTGCCTAAACACGTAAGGTTAAGTAAGTAGATGTCTCGCAAGACCATCTAGGCTAGTTGTTCATACAACCCGTTGTGTGTAATGTTGGTTCGTTCTCGTTTGTATCAAAGTATACGGCCCGTTGGTGATTTGTTATAATTAAAGTTTATCATTTATAACGCAATTTAGTGTAATTGTAATAGAAAGTATGTTCTATGACGTTTGTTAAGTCGTATGACATAAGTATTTGAAGTTGTGTAAGTTCGACACTTAGTAAAATCTGACTTTTCAAGGTTCTGTCATGTGCGACGTAGGGTGCGACGTCGGGTGCGACGTCAGGTGCGACGTCAGGTGCGACGTCGGGTGCGACGTGGGCATGTACGTCGCATGATGCGACCTTCGCAAATCAATGCGACGTAGGAGGCAGCGTCGCTAATGCGACGTTGAGGTTTTTATGCGACGTAGGCCGCGACGTCGCAGAGGCCCCTGGCCAAATGCGACGTAGCGGTCTGATGGCCGGAATTTTCGTCGAAAACGAGTTTTCCAGTTTCCGTTGGGTCCAAATCTTTTACCCAACCCTTATATGAACATATTAAGCCTATTAAAACCGCAAACTAGCAAAAATGATCAAAAACGAGAGATGTCGGAATTTGTCGGAAACTTACGCGGTGTCGGATTGAAAATCCGAAAAGGTAGGATGATAGATCGTGAAGTGGTGGTGCTTTCCTTCCAAATGACCGAGTAAAACCGAGTGCGTTTTGAGGTAGTATTTTGTGAATTTGATGAATTGGTGGTGGTGGTGATTATTGAGAGAAAAAGGGAGGAAGAAAGAGAGTGAGGGAGAAAGAAATGAGAAAGAGAATGGGGATGGTGGGGTGTTGGTGAAAGCCTCACCTCACCCAGTCCCCGTTCCGTGCCCCGTGTGGTGTTCGTTTTCTCCGTCGTTTAATCCTTCGTTCTTAATATTAAATCAAGCAGTTATATTTTTGAAACGTGCCGGAAATATTTTGATGAATTACCTTGAAGTTAATTATAAAAACATTTGTCCAAATATTAAATTCCTTAACTCGCGTTTAGTACGTATTTGTTAATTTTTTTAAAATGTCATCGCGATAATATAAATAATGTTCGTTCACTGTGTATTTTAAATAATAAAATACGTTCTCATTATTTAGGTAAATTTCTGTCACCAACGTCCAAATCAACTGTGTCGGACTCCGTCCGGTTAATTCGTACGATTAATCCAAATCGCGTAAGTACACACATATATATATAAATCACCTTATATATATATACAAATAGAGTCTGCAATTAGTCCTATTACATACTAATTACAACTAGTTACAAGTAATTAGGCATAATTAATTATCCTAATTTAGCAGGTGTTACATTCTCCCCTTGTTAAAGAAATTTCGTCCCGAAATTAGTTCGTGTGCACAGATGGTGCGTTGTCTGGGAAGAGATGTGGGTATTTTTGTCGCATTTGGTCTTCCCGTTCCCAGGTGAACTCAGGGCCGCGCCTAGAATTCCACCTGACTTTTACGATGGGAATACGACTCTGTTTCAATTGCTTGACCTCTCGGTCCATGATTTCCATAGGCTCCTCGACAAAATGAAGTTTATCATCGATCTGAATTTCGTCGAGCGGTATAATCAGTGTCTCGTCAGACAGACATTTCTTCAGATTAGAAATGTGGAATGTGTTGTGAACGCTGCTAAGTTCAGCAGGAAGTTGCAGGCGGTATGCCACTGGACCAATCTTTTCAAGGATTTCGAATGGCCCGATGTATCTAGGATTTAGTTTGCCTCGTTTTCCGAATCGAATGACACCTTTCCACGGTGCCACTTTGAGAAGTACCTTGTCCCCTACTTGGAACTCAAGGTGTTTGCGTCTCACGTCAGCATAGCTTTTCTGACGATCACGCGCGGCTTTTAGTCGGTTTTGTATGCCGACGATCTTTTCAGTTGTTTCATGTATGATTTCTGGACCGGTGAGTTGTGTATCCCCCACCTCAGTCCAACAGATAGGTGATCGGCACTTACGACCGTACAGTGCCTCGAAGGGTGCAGCCTTTATGCTGGTGTGATAACTGTTGTTGTACGAAAACTCGCACAACGGCAAGTGATTTTCCCAGTTTTTACCGAAGTCAACTACGCAGGCTCGTAGCATGTCTTCCAGTGTTTGTATGGTTCGTTCGCTCTGGCCATCGGTTTGAGGATGGTAAGCCGTACTCATATCCAGACGAGTACCAAGAGATTTCTGCAGTGATTGCCAGAAGCGAGAAGTAAACCGAGCGTCTCGGTCGGAGATGATTGAGATGGGCACGCCGTGTCTTGACACGATCTCTTTCAGGTAGATCCGTGTCAAACGTTCCATCTTATCAGTTTCCTTGATGGCTAGGAAATGAGCAGATTTAGTGAGTCGGTCGACGATCACCCAAATGGTATCGCAACCGCTAGAAGTTTTCGGGAGTTTAGTAATGAAATCCATGGTGATCTGCTCCCATTTCCATTGTGGTATTTCGGGTTGTTGTAGCAAACCGGAAGGCTTCTGGTGTTCAGCTTTAACTTTAGAACAAGTAAGACACTTGCCAACATAGGTTGCAATGTCAGATTTCATGTTGGGCCACCAGTACATTTCCTTGATGCCGTGATACATTTTGTCGGCACCGGGGTGTATAGAGTATTTAGACTTGTGAGCTTCATCCATCACCAAGTCTCGCAGGTTCCCAAAACTTGGTAACCAGATTCGATTCGAGAAGTATTTGGCCCCGTTAGGTTTGGTTTCAAATTGTTTGTCCATGCCCCGTAAGGCCTCGTTTATCAAGTTTTCTGGTTTGAGTGCTTCGAGTTGCGCAGTGAGAGTTTGATTGATGAGGTCGTTGTGAATGGTCATACTGAGATCTCGAACTCGAAGTGGTTTCACTCGTTCTTTTCGGCTTAAGGCATCGGCGACAACATTCGCCTTACCTGGATGATAGCGAATTTCGCAATCGTAATCAGTGAGCAACTCGACCCATCGACGTTGCCTCATGTTGAGATCCTTTTGATCGAAGATATGTTGGAGACTTTTATGGTCAGTAAAGATTGTACACTTGGTACCGTATAAGTAGTGTCTCCAGATTTTTAGAGCGAATACAACAGCCCCCAACTCTAGGTCATGAGTTGTGTAATTCTTTTCGTGGACCTTGAGTTGTCGAGAGGCGTAAGCGATGACCTTGTCTCGTTGCATCAGCACGCAACCAAGACCTAGGTGTGAAGCATCACAGTATACCACGAAGTCATCGTTGCCTTCGGGTAAAGATAAGATAGGTGCACTGCAGAGTTTTTGTTTTAGTAGTTGAAAAGCCGACTCCTGTTTGTCAGTCCAATCGAACTTCTTTTCTTTTTGAGTCAGTGCAGTGAGAGGTAGGGCTATTTTCGAAAAATTCTCAATGAACCGCCTGTAGTATCCGGCGAGTCCTAAGAATTGGCGTACCTCGGTCGGTGTTGTAGGTGCTTGCCAACATTTGATAGCCTCGATTTTCGAAGGATCGACATGAATTCCTTGATTATCAATGACGTGTCCAAGGAATTGAACGGTTTGCATCCAGAACTCACACTTAGAGAATTTGGCGTATAACTCTTCGTGTTTGAGCAGCTCTAGGATGGTTTTCAGGTGTTGCGCGTGTTCTTGTTCAGTGCGCGAGTAAATCAAGATGTCATCGATGAAGACGATAACAAACTTGTCAAGGTAAGGTTTGCACACCCGATTCATAAGGTCCATGAACACAGCCGGTGCGTTGGTTAAGCCGAATGGCATCACTTGGAATTCATAATGCCCGTAGCGAGTTCGGAAAGCTGTTTTAGGAATATCTTCATCACGAACTCGGAGTTGGTGATAACCCGACCGTAGATCGATCTTTGAGTAGAAACTCGACCCTTGAAGTTGGTCGAACAGGTCATCGATGCGAGGAAGTGGGTAACGGTTCTTGACAGTTAATTTGTTGAGTTCACGGTAGTCGATGCACATGCGGAAAGAACCATCTTTCTTTTTCACAAACAGGACCGGAGCTCCCCAAGGTGAGGAACTTGGTCGAATGAATCCCTTGTCCAGGAGCTCCTGTAATTGAGTAGACAACTCCTGAAGTTCGGATGGGGCTAGTCGGTAAGGGGCTCGTGCCATGGGTGCTGCGCCGGGCACAAGATCAATAGAGAATTCGACTTGTCTAGTTGGCGGTAGACCAGGCAAGTCTTCAGGAAAGACTTCCGGGAAGTCTCGAACAATAGGCACATCCTCAAGTCGCTTCTCCACCGACTTTTTCTCCATAACGTGTGCGAGGATTGCCTGGTACCCTTTTCTCAAGTATTTTCGGGTTTTCATGCAAGAAATGATGTTTATTCTCGTCCCACCGGTCTCCCCTTGTATGCTCAAAGTTCCACCGGTGACGAGAGGAATGCGTACAATTTTCTCGAAACAAACGATTTCGGCTTGGTACTTGGACAACCAATCCATACCGACGATGATGTCAAAGCTGCCGATTTCGACAGGTATCAATTCAATGGGAAAGAGCTCGTTAGCTAAGTTCAGAGTGCAATTAGGTATCACACTGTCAGCCTCAATAAGTTTTCCGTTTGCCAATTCTATTGTGTACTTAGAATCTAAGGCAATAGGTGTAATGTCAAGAAGTGGGTAAAATTCGTCGGAAATAAAGCTCTTATCAGCACCAGTATCGAATAATACAGATGCAGTCAAGTTGTTGAGAAGAAACGTACCCGTGACCACATTCGGGTCTTGACGGGCTTCCCCAGATTTCAGTACAAAAGCTCTTCCTCGAGCATTGTTATTGTTCCTGTTGTTGTTGTTGTTCAGCTTCGGGCAGTCTTTCTTGAAATGCCCCGTTCCGTTGCACCCATAACAAGTCTTTGGTGCCGAGGTGTTGGTGTCAGTGGTGTTTGATCTACAGTCCTTAGCCAAGTGTCCAAATCTCTTACACTTGCTACAGGGACACGAACCAAAGTGGTGTCGTTGGCACTTGGAGCAGTAGGGCTTGGTTCCCTTGTACGCTCCCTTGTCATCAGTATTGGAGGTGTAGGCTTTAATGGTTTCAGGTTTCTTGGTTTGGTGGTTGTTGTGGTTGTCGGACCATTTTCTTTTATTGTTGTTGTTGGAGGATGGAGTGGGTGGTTCTGGGTCCTCGTTCATGGCTAGAAGTTCATGGGCCAACCGAATGGCGCCGTGAAGAGTGGTTTGGTTTGATGAGGCGACATTTCCCCGGACAGGTTCCGGGAGGCCGCGGATGTATTTCTTAATCTTGTCGGGCCCAGTACCTGCCATAGCTGGGCGAAGAACAGTAAGTTGTTGGAATCGGGTGGTGTATCCGACGATATCAGTTCCTTGTACTTTTAAGTTCCAGAACTCTTCGTCCAGCTTGTGAAGTTGTTCGGACGGGCAATACTCATCAGTGAGCATTTTCTTCAGGTCCTCCCAAGGGAGTAGGTAAGCGGTGTCAATACCCACAGACTGGGTATAGGAATTCCACCACGAGAGGGCACCATCTTCAAGGGTGCAGGTGGAGAATTTGACCTTGTCGTCTTCCGCACATTTGCTGATGCGGAAAACTGATTCCATCTTTTCGAACCATCTGATAAGTCCGATGGCTCCTTCAATCCCCTTGAAGCTCAAGGGTTTGCAGTTTTGAAAATCCTTGTATGAACAAGGTTTAGCAGCAGAGGTTTCAGCGGCATCGCTGTTTCTTGTGGAACCTGGTGGAGTATTCCGAGCTAAGGCTTCAGTAACAGCCTGGGTTATGAGTGACGTGATCTGAGCATCAGTGTAAGGTCTTGACTTTGGCGGCATGTCTCTTCAATAAAAGAAATGAAGATACATGAGATTTTGTAAGAAATTGTATTTATTTCAGATGTACATGTATATAGGTGGTAATACATAACATCATAATGAAAAGGATTATGGCAATTAACATGAGTCGAAACAGCAAGGAATTTTTAATAGGTAACACGAGTTCAAAGGTTACATCCTACGGATGTGTTACAAAAGATGTCGGGAATTGTTACATCCGACTGGAACATAGAGTAGTGCTTAGATAGTTACTAGATTACAGGATAGTTTACAAAACAAAGACTAAGCTAGTCTTAACGTAGGTTAATCTGCTCCATCATTTCGATGAGACGATCCACAGTATTTGCAAGTCTACTGGCTTGTCGAGCATTATCTTCAGCTAATGCTAGTCGCTGTACCAATCCGCGGGTATATTCTTCCGTTTCCCGTGAGCGTTGTTCACACTCCTCAAGTCTGTGTTTCAAAAGAGTGGTTTCCACGCTTATCTCCACCACTCTGTTGAGAAGAATGTCCACATTTGTAACGGTGGTTTCGTGATTCTCAGAGACTTGTTCGATGCGCTCAAGTGCTGTAAGTCTCCAGTTTTCGTTTGTTTCCTGCAACACGACATCCATGGTGCGAAGTCGTTGCTCGTGTTGGTTCACCCTAGCAGCTAAGGCTGGCACGGTGAAGTGAGTGGAGTACGGGCCAGCTCGAGGTAACCTGTTGTTCCTCCTTGCTACCCTTGGGTTCTGCGACCCGGATTGAGAACGAGATGAATCGGATGGGATGTTTGCCATTTCTGAGACAAAGCGTTAGTAAGATTGAGGCCTATATTCATATAGTCCCTATATAATATAGCCTATTGAGTGTCTAGCATAAACATGTTTAAGTCTCGGTTCTCTCGAAGTCAGAGTCTTCTATTGTACCCTGTTCAGCCATAACCCCTTTCAGATCTTACATCATTTTCGCTTAATTGTACATAGTTGATCAGGCTATGTTAAATTAAACTCGTATGATGTAATCACTGAACCGGTTATACCTAATAAGGGATACTGCCTAATGGTCATAGTCTAGGCTCACTAAATGCAACCTAGTTCACTACAACCTTAGTCTCTGATACCAATCTGTAACACCCCCAAATTTAACGGTTTGCGGAAGCATACATTGGGTGTTACTAATCAATATACAAAGCACAAGATTAATAGTAAACGACCTCTAAATGAGACGTTTGTAAAATAGTTACATTTCATAATTAATCATCGTTTGAAAACCGTAGGTTTTCGTATACAAAATGTAATTCCCTAGAGCCCACGCGTATAGCGGGAGATTCTATTACATCACCATAGTTACAAAAGATAATGCCAAAGAATCTCCGTTAAATGCAGTTTGTAAATCATGCGACTCTAGCTAGAAATCCTGGAGTGATCCTACTCCGTAAGTGTACCTGAGATACAAAGCTAGCAAGTGTCAACCAAAAAGGTTGGTGAATCTCACAGGTTTAGTAATAAGTAAGTGTTATGAACCACAAGTATGTACCCGTATTGCTATCAAGCAAAGTAAGTAAATCAGTTTATCAGTACAGTGCCATGAGCTCATAAGTTGAAGCTTAACCGTGTAGTGTGAAATAAATCACGTACCCCCGTGAGTGCTATCCGCACACTCATATGTAACAAATACTAATATGTCTGTTTCTACGTGTAAATCAGTACGTGGTGGCGCTACCACCCCAGACAGGGATTGTCAGTCCCAAATGGATCCATTTACTAGTACTCGCGCTTAAGACCATAACTAACAACTTACGATAAGGAGGCTTTCAGTGGATAAAAGTAACTCATGCGTTTGTTTGTAATCAGTAATGTTTTCAGTAATGTTTTCAGTTCAGTACATTGTGTTCATGCGTAAAACAGTTGCTAAGTATCTCACCCCAAAGTATAAAACAGTAAAAGTGGGGCTGTAAGACTCACCTGAGTCGAGCAGTGGTAAATAGCAAGTAGTAGTAAAGCAAGTAGGTTCTCCGAACCCGTAACCTTCTAGTGCCTAAACACGTAAGGTTAAGTAAGTAGATGTCTCGCAAGACCATCTAGGCTAGTTGTTCATACAACCCGTTGTGTGTAATGTTGGTTCGTTCTCGTTTGTATCAAAGTATACGGCCCGTTGGTGATTTGTTATAATTAAAGTTTATCATTTATAACGCAATTTAGTGTAATTGTAATAGAAAGTATGTTCTATGACGTTTGTTAAGTCGTATGACATAAGTATTTGAAGTTGTGTAAGTTCGACACTTAGTAAAATCTGACTTTTCAAGGTTCTGTCATGTGCGATGTAGCATGCGACGTAGGGTGCGACGTCGGGTGCGACGTCAGGTGCGACGTCAGGTGCGACGTCGGGTGCGACGTGGGCATGTACGTCGCATGATGCGACCTTCGCAAATCAATGCGACGTAGGAGGCAGCGTCGCTAATGCGACGTTGAGGTTTTTATGCGACGTAGGCCGCGACGTCGCAGAGGCCCCTGGCCAAATGCGACGTAGCGGTCTGATGGCCGGAATTTTTGTCGAAAACGAGTTTTCCGGTTTCCGTTGGGTCCAAATCTTTTACCCAACCCTTATATGAACATATTAAGCCTATTAAAACCGCAAACTAGCAAAAATGATCAAAAACGAGAGATGTCGGAATTTGTCGGAAACTTACGCGGTGTCGGATTGAAAATCCGAAAAGGTAGGATGATAGATCGTGAAGTGGTGGTGCTTTCCTTCCAAATGACCGAGTAAAACCGAGTGCGTTTTGAGGTAGTATTTTGTGAATTTGATGAATTGGTGGTGGTGGTGATTATTGAGAGAAAAAGGGAGGAAGAAAGAGAGTGAGGGAGAAAGAAATGAGAAAGAGAATGGGGATGGTGGGGTGTTGGTGAAAGCCTCACCTCACCCAGTCCCCGTTCCGTGCCCCGTGTGGTGTTCGTTTTCTCCGTCGTTTAATCCTTCGTTCTTAATATTAAATCAAGCAGTTATATTTTTGAAACGTGCCGGAAATATTTTGATGAATTACCTTGAAGTTAATTATAAAAACATTTGTCCAAATATTAAATTCCTTAACTCGCGTTTAGTACGTATTTGTTAATTTATTTAAAATGTCATCGCGATAATATAAATAATGTTCGTTCACTGTGTATTTTAAATAATAAAATACGTTCTCATTATTTAGGTAAATTTCTGTCACCAACGTCCAAATCAACTGTGTCGGACTCCGTCCGGTTAATTCGTACGATTAATCCAAATCGCGTAAGTACACACACATATATATAAATCACCTTATATATATATACAAATAGAGTCTGCAATTAGTCCTATTACATACTAATTACAACTAGTTACAAGTAATTAGGCATAATTAATTATCCTAATTTAGCAGGTGTTACAGTAAGTAAATGGTTGAAAAAGGAAAGCTGGCAGAACACATATGCATATTCTATTAAACCTATTAAAGGGTCTGCAAGCTGGCCAAAGACTGATCATCCACCAGTGGTCCCACCAATCATGAGAAGAATGCCTGGACGACCCAAACACAAAAGGATAAGGCACTCATCAGAAAATGATCATCAAGTCAGTCGGGTTGGAAGACAAATGACTTGCCACAACTGTTGGGAAAAGGGTCACAACAAAACTTATTGCAAGAATGCAACTAGACCAAAGCCTGCATCAGTGAGTAGAGGTAGGAGAAGGGGTCGAGGTGGTGCATCAGTAGCAGGTCCTAGTGGTGTTGTTACTGAGGATGAAGATAAAGGTATCACAGTTGGAAAGGTAACCAGAGGTGGTAGAGGTAGAGGTGGTAGAGGTAGAGGTAGAGGTAGAGGTAGAGGTGGTAGAGGTAGAGGTGGTAGAGGTGATGTTAATCCTACTGATACAGAGGATGAGGTAACTCTTAATTTCCTTATCATACTATTATTTACTTTATTGTGTCTGCTTATTATCTTGGATCTAAAGTGATGATGTTTTGATAAATATAGATGATTTGTGATGATATTCCTGGAGATGTTAATGAGCAAGGTGTGGTTAATGAGCAAGCTGTGGTAGATGAGCAAAGATCTGATTTGTGATGATATTCCTGGAGATGTTAATGAACAGGTGTGGTTAATGGTTGCCTGCTTATTATATTAGATCGAAACTCAATATATTTAAATAACTACAGATATTTGGTAAAGTTGTTCATGGTCATGTTAATGAGCAACCATTGGTGGATACTAACCTTGTGTGGAATGAAAACATGGAGATAGTCAATGAATCTGGCTTAGATGAAGAGGTTGTTGATGAGGAAATTGAATTGGAACGGCCACCAACTGCTAGAAGACTGTTCCATGAGTCAGAACCACCTACTCAAGAAAGCAGGGCACCTACATTGACTCAAGATACCAGCACACAACCCACTGAATCTGAAGATGTTGGTGAGGGTCATCCAAAGGGTTTCATTTGGAAGAAAGATCCACATCATGTGAAGCCGAGGAAGAAATCTGAAAGAATTGCAAATCAATGGAGAGCAAAGCTTCCAAAAGATGGGACTGGTGCATCTTTTGAAAAGCCATTTACCTTCCCAGATGAAGCTGATGAGTAGCAGTGGGGGAATACAATGGGTATGGGATTGGTTGTATGGTTCATTGTAGTAGGAGTAAATTATGCAGTGTAATGTTCCAAGACAAAGTCCATGTGATGTGGTCCTATAGATCCACTTATTTTGCTTGCTTTTGTGGTCTCCAATGGTCAAGAATCTTTTTGGACACTGCACTTTTGGTACCCGTCTGTATAATATGTCTAGTAGTTTGGATGGTAGTAATGTAGGGTATGTAATGGGTCATGTGTGGGACGACTTGTGCAGTGTGCACTTTATGAATTATCTTTAGACCCTTATCTTTATGGATCTTTATTGACTGCTACCTTGTGTGCAATGCTTTCAAATTTTAATTAACTTTTGACAAACTGCTGATATATGCATGTTTGTTCAGGCATTTTGCAACTGTATATGCATGATAGTTCAGACATTTAGCAGGTGTATGTATATCCAGTTTAAATGACAACAACATTATCAAAGTTGCATTAAGGTGAAGTTAAATTGATACACCAACTACAAACTGCAAAAGCATCAAAGTTGCATTAAATGTTACTTGTTTACACATTCATCTACCTTACATCTACTACACCAACCATCCATAAAACAACACTAACATGAATTCCATCCATCTACCTAAACAAAACAAGTACCAGAAGCAGGAACAAGATTATCACAAAGTTCTTCATCAAGACAGCTTTTGCCTTAACTGTGTGCAACTCAATGTTAAGCTTCACAATTTCTTCTTCCTTTTCGATCTTGTAAAGCTCAAAATCTTCAGTTTCCTGCTCCAACCTTTCTCTGTTCCTCATCACTTCCTTAAATGTTTCCCTTTGATCTGCATTAAGTGCTCTGTGTAGTTCAGTCAAATTTGACTTGTACCAATCACTTTTTAGTTCATCATCAACGAACCAGTAAGCACCACACCTTTGCCAAACATTCTGAAATTTAAACGCATAATGATGCATTTTTATGGTTGAATCAAGCGAAAACGACGAAAACATTTAAATTAACTCACCATAGAATTCGGACATGTCAGGAAGCGGCGAGCAGGGTTTGCAGGAGTCCACGAGGTGCGTAGCTTCAACAATTGTGGTGGATTGCAATCGTAATGAGTTGGAAACTGACCTTTATGTTTTGATTCAAGCGAAATTGACGAAGAAGATGATGAAGCCATACTGGCGAGGAAGAAGGAATAAGGTGAGGCGGGTTAGGGTTCAACGAATGTGAAAAAATAGGGCTAAAGTATATACATAAATAGATGTGACACCCCCAAATTTAATGCTTTGCGGAAGCGAGTTTTGGGTGCCACTAATCAAATATCAAAACACCAAAGCACAAGCAAACGACTCTAAATGAGACGTTTTAGAAATACATTACAGTATAACAAAAGTAGTACAAGTTTTAGGTTATAAGTAATACATCATTGCGAGTTCGCAAAGTTAATCAAAAGATTTTAAACACATAATCAAAGTACAAAAGATTATGCCAATAAAATCTTCAAGTGTTTATGCATGCGACTCATTCTAGCGTATCATATCCTGCGGCCATCCTTACAGAGCAACCCTACTGTTGCTGTGTACCTGAGAATACATCACTAAAAAGGTCAACCAAAAGGTTGGTGAATCTCACAGGTTTGTATGTACAGTAGTAAACAGTTTGCGTAAATCAGTAAGTACATCATTCACGATAGTAAAACAGTAAAGTATAATTGTACAATAGTAGTAAGTCAGTAATCAAGTATTTCACAAACATAGTACAGTCGGTGTAGTCGGTCAATTTATTGCCATGCCATGAGCCATTATAGTCGAAGCTTAACACGTCAGTAGTTTTTTCCCCCGTGAGTACTAATCCAAAAATACTCATATGAAACGAATAAGAAACGCCTGTTTAGACACTTGCGGTTCGTGGTGGCGCTACCACCCCAGGCGGGGATTGTCAGTCCCATATGGATCCATATACTAAAATTCGCGCTTATCGTATAACTGACGACTATAATTCAGAGGACTTCATTGGATTAACTAGAAACTCATGCTGTTCAGTAAGGCAATACGTGGGTAAGATAATACATTGTGTATTTGTATTTTAGTCGGTAAAAGAATACATTTTGTACTTGTATTCAGATCAGTAAAATAATACATTGTGTACTTGTATTATAGTTTGTAAAATAATACCTTTTGTACTGGTATTAAAGTCGGTAAAGTAATACAGTTTGTACTTGTATTCAAATCAGTAAAATAATACATTTTGTACTTGTATTATAGTCAGTAAAGTAATACAGTTTGTACTTGTATTCAAATCGGTAAAATAATACATTTTGTACTTGTATTATAGTCAGTAAAGTAATACAGTTTGTACTTGTATTCAAATCGGTAAAGTAATACATTTTGTACTTGTATTATAGTCAGTAAAGTAATACAGTTTGTACTTGTATTCAAATCGGTAAAATAATACATTTTGTACTTGTATTATAGTCAGTAAAGTAATACAGTTTGTACTTGTATTCAAATCGGTAAAATAATACATTTTGTACTTGTATTAATAGTTCAAGTAATTTCAGTAAACAATTACTCACAGTAAACATGTAATAGCAGTAACAAATATATTTTTGTAAACAATATATTCAGTAAACAAGTGATGCACCTCCCCCAAAGTAAAACAGTAAAAAGGGGCAGTGAGACTCACCTGTTGAGCAAGCAATCCTAGATTGTGCGCGTGTACCAAACGTAACCTCCTAATGCCCTAAACACGCGAGATATTATAAGTGTAAGTGAATACTTTAATTAATCGTTCGTATTGTTGTTTGTTTGATTAATTTGGTCCAAAGTATTTGACTCGTGATTACGTTTGAAATCCAGTAAGTTTGTAGTTTGTAAAAATGTACGGCCCGTTGGCATCGGGTTACAATTATATTTGAAAAATATAATTTAGTTTGTTTCATGAAATTGTATTTCATAAGTTTTCACAATGTATCGTATTGTTTGTGAATATTAATAGTTTTTATTTTCAAACCATGAATGTTAACTTAAAAGTACAATTTGTTTTCTGGGCAGGGTACCCGCCGGGTAGGCGAAGTACCCGCCGGGTAAACGGTTTCGGGTCGAATCCGCCGGATTCAATCCAATACGCCGGATTCGATGGTTTCAAGGGGAATACGCCGTATTCGTACGAATACGCCGGATTCAAGGGCTAAAAGTCGGATTGGGTTCAAAGTGTGTGGAATACGCCGTATTCACCCGAATACGTCGTATTCAATAGCTTAAAAGGGGAATCCGCCGTATTCATTTCAATACGCCGGATTCAAGTATTTTTGAGGGTTGCCTGCCGGGTACTAGGGGTACCCGCCGGGTATATTAGTCCGGCCACAGCCTGTTCGTGCAGAATGTTTACAAAACTAGTTTCAAATCCAATTTCCGCATACAACAACCTAATACAAAGCTAATACTTGCTATATAACGTATTAAAAACATCAATTTAACGAAAAAGAGTTAGTGGTTCTTACGAATTTAAAAACGAAATCGTGTGGGTGTTGATGAAGATGAACACGATGGTGATGATGATGATCCAAAAGCTAGATGATGATGATTATGAATTTGTTGTTGTTATTGATTGTTGTTGTTGTTGAAATGAAATCGAAAGAGGAGAGAAAGAGCAGAGATAGATAGATCGATATGTTTGTGTGTGTGTAAAATAATTGAGGTCGGGTATTATAACCGGCCTCAATTATTGGGGTAGATGGGTAATTTTCGACCCGTGTTTGCGTACCCGATCGTTAAATAGTATAATATTTTAAAATGGAAAATTTCTAAATATTATATCGTATACATTTTTAATCAAAGCATTTTATAAAAATACTTTTAACGGGGTATAAAAATATATCTTTGTTTTTGTCCCGATTGACGGATAGTTTTCTGTATCTAAAATGTATTTAAATTTCAAACGGAGTACGTAATTATTATTCTCAATAATAATACTTTGTTTAAAAATGTTTTTCACCAAATTTTATTTTGGGTTTCTACGTTTTGTTTGGTTCGTGTATTTGTGATTATTAATTAATCGTTTCGGTTTATATATATTCATATATATATAATACTTGTGTACTTGAGTACTGACACGTATGTAATTACGTGTTTTAAAAGTTTAAATTAGGAGCTAATTTCGGGTTATTTTGACCGGGTGTCACATTCTCCCCTTGTTAGGAGAATTTCGTCCCGAAATTTGTATGTAGCAATTGTCTGTGCATTCTCTAAGAAAGTGTGTGAGTCTACTGTGAGTGCTATAATCTCATTCTAAATATACCTCCCTCCCCTTGTTAAGCTAACGCCCTACTGGCCATTAGAGGAGTAGAGGGAGTAAGTGTTGTAAAGTAGTTGACCATTTTGTCGGTAGGACATGGTCAGTCAGTCACTAAGGTGTAGCTACACTTTGTACTAGTAGCCTCAAGTAAAGTAGTAATTTCTCTATGTTCATACAGTTTGTAGCGGACAGTGGTATCATAGTGTAAACTAGACTCTATCAGTCTCCTATAGAAACTAAATGATTCAGCCTACATTAGTTCTATATGGGATGTGACCCATTGTTTACATAAAAATATCAACCGGTATGTCTTCCGGTATAAACAATGTAGGATTTGTTATCCCAATACTTATGCAAGCTAAACATCGTCTCTTAAAGAAACTACAGAATCTAAATTGTCTTATTTCCCCAATCCTTTCGTGCACTTAGAATCTAGAGAAACATAGAAGTATTCTGTCACACCCCGCCAAACGGTAATTACGATTACATAGAGTGGTTTGCGGAAGCTTAGTGACGTGGCGGGGGTGCGAGCAGTAAAACAACCAACAGATACATACATACTCAGAGCATATGGTTATCGCAGAACGAAATAGATTAAGATGCCATTAGTTAAAGTTTTACAAAAGGTTACCACTTGAAAAGTAGTAACAGTAATAGTAGTGATTGAAATCAGTATTTCATAAAATACATAATATCAAAAGTAGATTTCATAGGTATGACTGCAGTAGTTGCAGTTATACAGAGGAAATCCAAGTGTCCCAAAAGTAGTGGCATCCTAACATGTCCAGGGTAGTCCGTCCTGATATGCATGCAGATCTTACTTACGCTGCTAATTCCCTGAAAGACATAGAGTAAATCGTCAACAAAATTGTTGAGTGAATTCACAAGTTTGTTTGTTATGTAGGAAACACAAGTTAATCATTTAAGAATAACATTTCCAAATAAGTGTTGTTTGTCAAGTAGGAAACACAAGTTATTAATAAATAACATTTCCCAAATCAGTTGTAGTTGTAATAGGAAACACAAGTTATTAACCAAATAACATTTCCTAAATCAGTTATCAGTAGGAAACACAAGTTAACCTAAATAAAGATTAACATTTCCAAATCAGTGTACGTAGGAAATCACTTCCTAAACAATAGTTTTGTGAGAATATTTAGACGGTGATCCCTTGAAAGGTGAGCTAAACCTGTCAAGTAAGGTAACCCGATCTAACCCTATAACCAAACCACGACCCTAATCTGTTGTTGTTGTGCCAAGTAGGACATTTAAGTATACGCTCCCAAATCCGTAGGAGGGTCGTCACGGCGATAGTACTATCCGTATACTCAGTGGCTAGAGTCACCTAGCTAACGGTTATAGTCTGTAGCCATAAGGTCTTTTATGCACTACATCGTCCAGCCTAGATCTGTACCAAGATTCGTTGTCTAAATTCCCAAAATAGTTATGAAAACATTTCATAAAACACAGTTCCAATAGTTGTGTGAAATACCCTTTCACAAACAGTTCAAGTATGAAGTACCCCTTCATAAACAGTTTAAGCAAATACGTACAGTTTTTAATCAGTCACAACATGAAATCTCATTTCATCAATAGTTTAAGTAAATACATCAAGTATTCAAACAGTTGTCGCATGCAATTATACATACGATTTCTATGTTTTCCACCCCGAGGTTTTAAAACATTAAAACATTTAAAAGGGGTTTGTGAACTCACTTTGAGTGCTCGGATGTGAATGCTAGCGAGATAAGATAACGAAGCCCAAACGTAGTCAACCTATACACAACAATGTATTAACTATAAGTACTTTGTTTACTTACGTTAATTGTTCGTTTGTTTGAAGAAATTATCAATTTCTTAGGTTTGTGTATTTCGTTGATGATTGTTGTTGGAAATATATAATATTATCCAAGTATTGTTCGTTTGTCGAATTGTCCGAAATGTGTAAGTACATATACACATATATACTTATATAGTTGAATATATATATTCTCGTATATATATATTAATTGTTTTGTCATTTATGTTTCCAAATCATTATTCTCATTTGTTCCGTAAAATATACATCGCGTCCCAAATGTGTCGAATTTTGTCTAAAGTTTGCATCATTTAAAACTAGCAAGATCAGTCCCTGGTTTGGGGTCTTGGATCCGCCGGATCAGATAATGATCCGCCGGATCTTTATCGATTTTTGATGATCCACCGGATCAAACCACAAAAGACCGGATCTTGTTTGATTTATAAGGATCCGCCGGATCAGATAGTGATCCGCCGGATCACGTTCGATTTATAAGGATCCGCCGGATCAGGTAGCGATCCGCCGGATCACGTGTGTCCTTTACTCGTGTATCGTACTCGTTCACAAGACTTGTTCGTGCGTGTTCGTAGTTAGGATCCGCCGGATCACCCGATGATCCGCCGGCTCTTGAGTGTCTTTTACTCGGTCACAAGAGTTTAACCGATTGCAGCGTGCGGGTTTGCGGGTATGATCCGCCGGATCAAATCGATGATCCACCGGATCAATGCAGTTTCCAGGAAAGGATCCGCCGGATCCAAATGTGATCCGCCGGATCTCGAGTGTTTACATGCGTTTTGTTCATCATTTTCAAAGGTGATCCGCCGGATCCACCTAGGATCCGCCGGATCCTGAGTATTTTACAGGTTCTGTTCATGCAGAGTGTTATGAACACAAATGATTTTTGTCCCAAACTTTTACCCAACAATTCCTAAGTGTTTATAACAACGTAATATAACGTTTTTACAAGTTATTACCACATTTTAACAAGTTGTCATGTGTTGATTTTTGATTTATAGTTTTGGTTTCATAAACCCATTTCAAGAACAAAAATCAATCAATCATCAAATTGTTGAGTTACATGCTTTGATTATGTTATGTTATCACCATATATACGAAATTTAAGTAAAGAAACAAAGATTGAAAGTTTTCTTACAAAAATGAAAATGATGAAGATGATGAACGATTGATGATGATGATGGTGAAGCCTCTGGCTTGTTGTTCCTTCTCCTGCTACTTCAACTGGTTATGATCTTGTGTAATTTCTTAAAGAAGAAAGAAAAGAAAAAAAATGATGGTGATGAATATGTGTGTGTGAGTGTTGAATGAGATCACAGAAAGGAGGGAGTAGTAATTCAAACGGTATGGCCGACTCCACCTCAATTATTGAAGTTTGGTGGCAAATTTTTGTACACCGATTTCGAGTACGGGTATAATTATAGCAATATAAAATTTAACATTCTATATTTTTATTTCGGAGTTGATCTCCTGGTTCGTAATATGTTTTCAGAATAATGAGGTTATCATTATTTTTAGTGGTTGTACATTTTTGTACATTTTAATGCGCGCGTCCAAACAAGCGCCAAATTTCGGTTGAGTTTCGAATTCATATTTCGAAGTAATGTTCTAAATACTTGAAAACGTACTAGAAAAATAACATTTTTCAGATTTTGACCTTTTAGGTTCGTTTTAGAATTGGTTCTGTTCGTTATATAATACGTTTTATGTTAAACGTATAATTGAACCATTTTATCTATATGTTATAGATATATAATTTCTCGTAATTAATAATCGAATTATTAATTATTTCATATAACCAAATCTGGTTAATTATTTTCGTCGGCTTAGTTCCGATACGTTCGTACGTAATTTATAAATAACTACGTATCATGTAATACTTTTTGTATTATTGTTTAGGGCTCGCTAGACTCATATCACATCATAGGTTTAGTTTAAAACAAATGCAGGGAATTAGCGTAAGAAATGCATGTAATTAAGTATAAACATTTACCTAATTTGGAGGAGTGTCACATATTCAAACAACAAGTAAGCTCTACCACAGCATTCAGTATACAGGCAGTCGGTAATGGTCAGCGTTGTCATAGTATGAGTAAAATTCTATTAGTCTCGTATAGAACTAAGTAGTTACGTGGAAGAGTACCCTTAGTGTTGTGTGGTTTAAACTTAGTCTCACTGACATTGCTTGTCAGGATTTCTCCTCGAGAGTTCTTTTCTTCACTGTTGACACTCTCATCAGCCAGTAGTGGGCAAAGGTAGTAGTAGTAAGCAAGTATAAAGTTTCGATCCTTATACCAAAGGACACTAAAGTAGCTATATTTCACAGTCGTAATCGTTAAGTAATTCGACCCAACGTCGTTGTCTCATGTTAAGTTCTTTCTGGTCGAATATATGTTGTAGGCTCTTATGATCAGTGAAGATCGTACACTTTGTACCGTATAGGTAGTGTCTCCAGATCTTCAGTGCAAAAACAACGGCTCCCAATTCCAAATCATGATTCGTATAGTTTTTCTCATGCACTTTTAGTTGTCGTGATGCATAAGCAATGACCCTTTCGTTTTGCATCAGTACACAACCCAATCCCTGATGCGAAGCATCATAGTAAACAACAAAGTTATCTACTCCTTCAGGTAGGGATAGTATGGGTGCGCTGCTCAGTTTCTGTTTCAATAGTTGGAATGCATTCTCTTGTTTCTCATTCCACTTAAATTTTTTGTCTTTTTGAGTTAATGTGGTAAGTGGCTGGGCTATCTTTGAAAAGTTTGCGATGAATCGCCTGTAATAGCCAGCTAGACCAAGAAATTGTCGTATTTCCGTTGGGGTTTTCGGTGCTTCCCAGTTGTTGATTGCCTCAATTTTGGATGGGTCTACGTGAATTCCTTTGTCATTTATCACATGACCAAGGAATTGAACCTCTCGTATCCAAAATTCGCACTTAGAGAATTTTGCATAAAGCTTCTCTTTTTGTAGTAGTTCGAGGATAAGCTTCAAATGTTGCTCGTGATCCTCTTTCGATCGTGAGTATACCAAGATGTCGTCAATAAACACAATGACGAATTTATCTAGATAGGGTTTGCATACTCTATTCATCAAGTCCATGAATACTGCTGGTGCGTTGGTCAGTCCAAAAGGCATGACTAGGAACTCGTAATGACCGTAACGAGTCCTAAACGCAGTTTTCGGTACATCCTCTTCTCGTACCTTGAGTTGGTGGTAACCAGATCGTAGGTCAATTTTTGAATAATAACTCGACCCTTGCAATTGATCAAACAGATCGTCAATGCGTGGTAACGGGTATCGGTTCTTGATAGTTACCTTGTTCAGTTCTCGATAATCGATGCATATCCGCATAGATCCATCCTTTTTCTTAACAAACAAAACCGGAGCTCCCCAAGGGGAAAAGCTCGGTCGGATGAATCCCAAGTCTAGAAGTTCTTGCAATTGAGTGGATAGCTCTTGCATTTCCGAGGGAGCTAGATGGTAAGGCGCACGTGCGATAGGTGCAGCTCCTGGCACCAGGTCAATGTGAAACTCAACTTGTCGTGGGGGTGGCAACCCCGGCAACTCGTCAGGGAATACTCCTGGATAGTCGCGTACAATAGGTACATCGTGTGACAACCGTCAATTTAGGACTATAATTTAGTGCCTAATCAAGTTTTAATACATGTAATTAGTTCTGTGTTAGGCTAATTAATGTATCAATTATTATATATATTGTTGAATATATATCTACAATTATGCGGTTTGTTCAAATCGTACGAGTTTCAATAGAATGAATTTCGATACAATAAATACGGACGTTGGTGACCAACTTTTATTTAATAACGCGTTATGTCAAAAGTATTCTTATTATAATACTTCGTATCCATTCGTACCGCACAATCAGAAAGTTACCAAATTTAAAATGTAAAACGCGCAACCAAATTAACTTACGTTTTTATAATTCAAATATAAAGTGATTAGTAAAATATTTAAATAAAATATAGCGTGATAATTTGTATTTTAAAATGTACCAATTAATATTTAAAACAATTATTTAACGTTTAAATGACGGGGCAAACGAACACCGCACGGAGCGCAGTGCGCGGACTGAAAATGGTGGGGATTCACCAAAACCCCTCCACTTTCTCTTTTCTTTTCATTTCTTATTTTCTTTCTCTCTCTCTTTCATTTCTTTTCTCTCAAAACCCCAAACACCCAAAAACTCACAAATTCACAAAATAAGCACCTCAAACAACCTCGGATCTTCAAGCCCATTTGGAAATAAACGACCACCTCGCGACGATCTACAATCCTACCTTTCCGGATTTTCATTTCATCACTTTGTAAGTTTCCGACAAATTACGAAATCTCTCGTTTTTACTTACTTTTCATATATTATTGTTTGGATAAGCTTAATATGTCCCTATGAGGGTTGGGTAAAAGAATCAGACCAAACGGAAACCCGAAAACACGTTTTTGGCTCGAAATCCGTCAAACAGGTGATAGTGTCGCATGGATGAACCCAGACATGCGTCACTACTAGCGTCACTCCTCTAGTGCCGCTATACCTCCGATACCGACACTCCTTAAGTGTCGCATAAGCTCAAATGTTGACCTCTGACCGTCACTACCTAAGTGACGCCTATACATACCTAGCGACACTTGTTAAGTGCCGCCATATCCTATTAGCCGACACTACATACCGTCACTACCTAAGTGACGCCCTATATTCCGTACCGACACTTCATAAGTGTCGCCCATATTTCCATTTTGATTTATACCCGTCACTCTACAAGTGACGCCCTACTATTTTACCCGACACTTCGTTAGTGCCGCTATAATACACGTCACTCCTTAAGTGACGCCCAAATGTCCGAAATAATCATTTTATACGACACTCCATAAGTGCCGCCGTTATGCTGAACCCGTCACTCCTGAAGTGACGCATACAATTTCACGCGACACTAGATCAGTGACGCTATACCTTCAATTCTGACACTTCACGCGACACTTCCTTAGTGTCGCATGAACACCTTTAGTGACGCCTATAGTGACGCATAAAACAGCAGATTGTCCAACTATTTTCACACCAAGTGTCGAGATTTTTCAACTTCAAATACTTATTCCATACGACTTTTAGAACATGATGGGACTTATATTTCAAGGGTAACACTTCAAAAACAAGACGATAACAACAACACTTTTATTTCAACAATTCACCAACGGGCCGTACGCGTTTTCAAAACATACTTCAACACTCAAACAAGTTGTTGTAACTTGTGTCAATTCAATCAAACAAGTCGTTGTAACTTGTGTCAATTCAATCAAACAAGTCGTAGTAACTTGTAACAATGCAATCAACCAAATCGGGGAAATTTGGACATTAAGTTAGACAAACAGTTTAAATGGTAGTCTTTCGAGATACCAATACAATTAATAACAATTCAAGTGTCGTGGACACATTCAGGTTTCAAGTCTTTGGACACCAACACACTGCTAATTACTTCAAGTTTATTAAGTTAAACACATCAGGAATCAGGTGAGTTTCATAGCCCCATTTTCACTGCTTTTCAACTAGGGGTGTGATATTACTACTCGATTTTGTTTTACAAGTAGAACGCAAGTGACAAACTTCAAATACTACATGAGTTGCAAGCTAATCAATTTAAAGTCCTCCATAAGCATAGTCTCTAGTATTTTATAGCGTGAATGTTAGTATATGATATCATATGGGATTGACAATCCTCATCCGGGTTAGCACGCACTAATCGGTCAAACGGATGTATTAGCATTTGGGAAGACGAGTGTTGATTAGGCACTCGTAGGAGGCAAATCATGTTAGGTTTCCTTAATTGGGCCTGACAAATCAGTTAAGCTCAGACTATGTGCTCATGGACAGTATAACTTTTATTTTGCTTAATTGCATTTTAAATTCAATATAAATCTTGCGGTTCTGACAATTATACATTGACATACAAACCTGTGAGCTCACCAGCGTTTTCGCTGACCCATTTTAGTATATATCACAGGTACCCAGCAGTAGGTTGACTGCACAAGCAGGGATTTCTAGCTCGAGTCAGCATACATACAATTAGAGATTGGACTGCATTATTATATTTTGTAAAAGTAATTATGCCATGTAATCTCTCAATTTCAGGAAACGAGCTAGTGCAATATTATTTTTGATGTAAACGTTAACTTTATTAATACAAGTTTAAAACGACGCATATAGTGGTCGTTCATTATTATCTTTGTGCTTTGTATATTGATTAGTGGCACCCAAATCAAGCTTCCGCAAATCATTAAATTTGGGGGTGTCACACATCGTCTATACGTCGCTCCTCGGGTTTCTTTTCTACAATGTGTGCCAGAAATGCTTGGTACCCCTTTCGGAGATATTTACTGGCCTTCAAACATGAAATCATCTTTGTAGCACTTTTTCGTTTCTCACCTTGAACCACAAGTGTTTCTCCTGTTGACAGTGGTAGTCGTACTAGTTTATCATAACATATGATCTCAGCGCGGTTCTTAGATAACCAATCCATACCGACCACAATGTCAAAACTTCCCAACTTAACCGGTAGCAAGTCTATTTCGAAGAGATGACCTTCTAACTCCAAGGTACATCCCGGTACTATTTCTCCTGATTCGATCAACTCACCATCGGCTAATTCTATGGTATACTTGTTGTCTAATTTACGGGATTCAAGTTCTAATAGTGGTCTAAACTCAGTAGACACAAAACTTAAATCAGCACCCGAATCAATTAACACAGAGGCATAATGGTTGTTTACAAGAAACGTACCAGTGACGGTGTTAGGGTCCTGGCGTGCCTCTTGTGCTCTGATCACAAATGCCCTTCCTTGAGCCGGTTGATTGTTGATGTTGTCGGCTCGGTTATTGTTGTTACCGCGGTTGTTGTTGTTGTTGCGGTTTTGGTTGTTGTTGTTGAGCTTAGGGCATCGATTGCGGTAGTGTCCTTGCTCACCACACTCAAAACATCCTTGGTTTTGACGTTCAGTATTTGCCCGTGGGGGAAGGTTAGTTTTGCAGTCTCGGGTTCTATGTCCCCATGCCCTACAATTTCCACAATACCCACACCCACCTTCGTGGTGTCGGTTGCACTTATCACATTTGGGTTTGTTACCCAGGTATGGTTTCGATTCAGTAGTGGTGGCAACATATGCTTTCGCATTTCCAGAATGTTTCTTGTTTTGGTGACCCTGGCGATCAGTACCACTACCGTTCCACTTTCGCTTTGCACCACCAGAACTACTAACATCAGTACTGTTCAGTTCACTTTTTCCCGACACAGCTTTCTTAGTCAGATTTCCCATCCTGACTGCCTCGTCGGTCAAACTTTGTGCTAGAGTAACAACACTCCTGAAAGTGTCCGGTTTAGATGGCGTCACCAGACTGCGGATTTGTGGTACTAGACCTTATATGTAATGATCAATACGCTTATACTCGGGTGTCACCATATGTGGCACTAGACGTGCAAGCTCCTGAAACTTAGTGGTGTACCCAGTAATATCAGCACCAATCATGGTGATGTTCCACAACTCTGTTTCTATTTTCTGCATCTCACTGCGAGGGCAGAATTCCTCCAACATCAAATTCTTAAATGTTTCCCATGACATTGAATAAGCAGCTGGTCGACCAAGTGATTGGATCTGACTGTTCCACAAAGTGAGCGCTTTGTCAGCCAAAGTGCAAGTAGCATACTTCACCATACAGTCAGGTGAACAGTCACTAATGTCCAATACCGACTCAGTTTTCTCTATCCAATGAATCATACCAATTGCACCCTCGGTGCCACGGAAAGAAATCGGCTTACAAGCCTGAAATGTTTTGTATGAACATCCTTTCCGAGCATTCACGGGTGTCTCAGTATTAACAGGGGTAGATCCACTGTTATTAACTCCAGGTTCGCGACTACGGCTTGCCTCATATTCAGCAATACCTTCAGCTATTCTTCGTGCGATCATTTGTTCGGTGGTTTCAGTGGGTGGTGGTGGAGGCGTAGTCGTCTTTTGAATTTTTCTAGTGACTCGTCGTTTGGGAGGCATGATTCAGCTCTACGATGAATAAAATGCAGAGTGTTAATGTTGAGATATTGAATGTGAATAAATCAAAGATTCACATTTGATAGAAATGAATGACATGAAAAGATGAATAAAAAGGGTTTTACAACACGTGCCTTACAACTTTGAAACACCCACATGTACTCAGCATAATATAATCACGTTGGCCAGGCGTCATTATATAATGTCCAATACATATTTCTTTTCATTGTTGTTTAGCACCGTTAATTTCAGAGGTTCTCAAGAATAATCAATCATCAAGTTGCAATATGTTTCAGGGTTTACAAGAATTGATCACAACATTATCGATAAAGTATAGTTTTAAATCACAAGTCGACAGTTGTAAGAGGAAATAATATGGTTGATAACAAGCATAACGAACACGAGGTGTAAACCAAACATACATTATATTTTAAAGGTCATAACGCTGTTACATGAGTTTAGTACAAAATGAGATGGGATTTCTAATATATCCATCGATGGTTAGCGTTATACAAAAGATGATGGGTTTCCTATACATATACCCATTCTACTAACAACGTTCCATCCAACATACCGCTAGTCCATAACTAATACATACATATGTGTTTCCCCAAAAGTAATAGTCTAATATGATGCAGGCACAAACTGCCATACACAGACCTAACGGAACCATGGTAGATACATCCTAACCGCAACCATCACTGCTGCAGTCATCACACAAACACTAGCTACAATCTCTGACACCCTAGCACGCCTCTCTAAAGCTGCAACACGTGCACGGGTGGATGCTAGACTCTGCCAGTCTGTCTGACGGTGAGTCTCCACAAAATCCATCCTCTGATGGAGCATAGTCATATCCATGTCAGTGCGGGAGGCATCACTCAGTAACTCCATCACATCTCTGCTCTGACTAGCATATCTCCTAATCACAGAGTAGATCACAGCCACAAGGGTAGGTACAGTGAGCTCCAGAGGCTCACCTGTGAAAGGTGCAGGTGGGGATGAATGGGAGGACTCTCCAATCTCAAAGGTCGAGGGAATACCCTCTAGTGATCTCCACTCTCTCAATACTCGAGGCATCCAGTCCAGATGAGAAGGTCGGAGCCTCTTCTGTGGCGGCTCGACAACTGGAACCTCAGGCTCAGTCACTGGCGCCTTATCGCGCGGCGCGAGTGGTCCCCTAGGAAAATCCCGAACACTGATCCTATCTGTCATCCTAGGTACAGGCACACGAGATGTACTCGCGATGGTTGGCTCAGGGGTAGGAGTAATGTAAGCAGATGGTCCACGGTGTGTGGTCACTCCAGTACTCGCTACGCTAAAGTAGGAGGCCTCCATGGGCTCCTCCTCAGAATCGGAATCAGTGATATAGATCGGTGGGCGTCTCGACATGCTGAGACAAAAGAATCGTGTGTGACATGTCAGTAATATGTTAGTTGTATGCAAAGTATGTATGCATGAATGCACAAATGTTCTAGCCAAGGCTATAGTCTAGGTCTCTAAGGTTCCAAGTCACTTAAAGACTTCTAGTTCACTATAACCAATGGCTCTGATACCAAGTCTGTCACACCCCGCCAAACTGTAATTACAATTACATAGAGTGGTTTGCGGAAGCTTAGTGACGTGGCGGGGGTGCGAGCAGTAAAACAACCAACAGATACATACATACTCAGAGCATATGGTTATCGCAGAACGAAATAGATTAAGATGCCATTAGTTAAAGTTTTACAAAAGGTTACCACTTGAAAAGTAGTAACAGTAATAGTAGTGATTGAAATAAGTATTTCATAAAATACATAATATCAAAAGTAGATTTCATAGGTATGACTGCAGTAGTTGCAGTTATACAAAGGAAATCCAAGTGTCCCAAAAGTAGTGGCATCCTAACAAGTCCAGGGTAGTCCGTCCTGATATGCATGCAGATCTTACTTACGCTGCTAATTCCCTGAAAAACATAGAGTAAATCGTCTACAAAATTGTTGAGTGAATTCACAAGTTTGTTTGTTATGTAGGAAACACAAGTTAATCATTTAAGAATAACATTTCCAAATAAGTGTTGTTTGTCAAGTAGGAAACACAAGTTATTAATAAATAACATTTCCCAAATCAGTTGTAGTTGTAATAGGAAACACAAGTTATTAACCAAATAACATGTCCTAAATCAGTTATCAGTAGGAAACACAAGTTAACCTAAATAAAGATTAACATTTCCAAATCAGTGTACGTAGGAAATCACTTCCTAAACAATAGTTTTGTGGGAATATTTAGACGGTGATCCCTTGAAAGGTGAGCTAAACCTGTCAAGTAAGGTAACCCGATCTAACCCTATAACCAAACCACGACCCTAATCTGTTGTTGTTGTGCCAAGTAGGACATTTAAGTATACGCTCCCAAATCCGTAGGAGGGTCGTCACGGCGATAGTACTATCCGTATACTCAGTGGCTAGAGTCACCTAGCTAACGGTTATAGTCTGTAGCCATAAGGTCTTTTATGCACTACATCGTCCAGCCTAGATCTGTACCAAGATTCGTTGTCTAAATTCCCAAAATAGTTATGAAAACATTTCATAAAACACAGTTCCAATAGTTGTGTGAAATACCCTTTCACAAACAGTTCAAGTATGAAGTACCCCTTCATAAACAGTTTAAGCAAATACGTACAGTTTTTAATCAGTCACAACATGAAATCTCATTTCATCAATAGTTTAAGTAAATACATCAAGTATTCAAACAGTTGTCGCATGCAATTATACATACGATTTCTATGTTTTCCACCCCGAGGTTTTAAAACATTAAAACATTTAAAAGGGGTTTGTGAACTCACTTTGAGTGCTCGGATGTGAATGCTAGCGAGATAAGATAACGAAGCCCAAACGTAGTCAACCTATACACAACAATGTATTAACTATAAGTACTTTGTTTACTTACGTTAATTGTTCGTTTGTTTGAAGAAATTATCAATTTCTTAGGTTTGTGTATTTCGTTGATGATTGTTGTTGGAAATATATAATATTATCCAAGTATTGTTCGTTTGTCGAATTGTCCGAAATGTGTAAGTACATATACACATATATACTTATATAGTTGAATATATATATTCTCGTATATATATATTAATTGTTTTGTCATTTATGTTTCCAAATCATTATTCTCATTTATTCCGTATAATATACATCGCGTCCCAAATGTGTCGAGTTTTGTTTAAAGTTTGCATCATTTAAAACTAGCAAGATCAGTCCCTGGTTTGGGGTCTTGGATCCGCCGGATCAGATAATGATCCGCCGGATCTTTATCGATTTTTGATGATCCACCGGATCAAACCACAAAAGACCGGATCTTGTTTGATTTATAAGGATCCGCCGGATCAGATAGTGATCCGCCGGATCACGTTCGATTTATAAGGATCCGCCGGATCAGGTAGCGATTCGCCGGATCACGTGTGTCCTTTACTCGTGTATCGTACTCGTTCACAAGACTTGTTCATGCGTGTGCGTGTTCGTAGGTTATAAGTAATACATCATTGCGAGTTCGCAAAGTTAATCAAAAGATTTTAAACACATAATCAAAGTACAAAAGATTATGCCAATAAAATCTTCAAGTGTTTATGCATGCGACTCATTCTAGCTTATCATATCCTGCGGCCATCCTTACAGAGCAACCCTACTGTTGCTGTGTACCTGAGAATACATCACTAAAAAGGTCAACCAAAAGGTTGGTGAATCTCACAGGTTTGTATGTACAGTAGTAAACAGTTTGCGTAAATCAGTAAGTACATCATTCACGATAGTAAAACAGTAAAGTATAATTGTACAATAGTAGTAAGTCAGTAATCAAGTATTTCACAAACATAGTACAGTCGGAGTCTGTCACACCCCAAAAATCGGTAATTGTGTTTATTTAATGTTTAGCGGAAGCAAGTTACGATTAGCGGAAGCATTATGTGTAAACAGTTTAACAGCGGGGTGATGACTTAACAAATGTGCATTCATCGTATCAGAGCATATGATCATACAGAACATAATATATAAAGGATGCCCGTTGAATAGTTATTACAAAAGTAGTACGACTGTGTAAGTCGTACAGTAGTAATAAAGTTTAAAACATTTAAGTTTTACAATACATATGTTAAAATGAGATTTCATGAGTATAACTGCAATGTCTGCAGTAATACAGAGGAAATCCTCAAAAGCTGTCCCATAAAGTATGGCATCCTAAGTAGTCCAGGGTTGTCATCCTGAATGCATGCGATCCTTACTTACATAGCTAATTTCCTGTAAAACATAGAAAGAAAGTCGTCAACAAATATGTTGAGTGAATTCACAGGTTTGTATAAATATGTGGTATGTTGACCCATTTATGTTAAAGTTATTGAAATGTTATTCAATAAATAAATGTTTGCAGGTTTTGCAATTTATAAGATGCTAGGGATAGTTACCCTAAAATATAGTTTTATGTGGGTTGTTACCCAAAATGTATGTCTGGTTGTTTACCAGTATATAAATATAATCAGTAAGTATACTGACATAACACAGTTGTAGGATATGTTTATCCTAAATAATAAGTGGGAATGATTAGACTATAATCCCCTGAAAGGTGAGCTAAACCTCGCAGGTTAAAGTAACACGACCTAACCCTATAACCAAACCACAACCAAAACTTATGTTTCTTGCCTGAAGGACAGTTAAGTATACGCTCCATCCATAGGAGGGTCGTCACGGCAATAGTACTATTCGTATACTCAGTGGCTAGAGTCACCTAGCTAATGGTTATAGTCTGCATGACATAAGGTCTTTCATGCACACATTTCAAGTCTGGGTCCGTACTAGGATACAGTGTCTAATTCCCAAAACAATTGTAAAAATGTTATTTCATATCAAACAGTTGTATAAAGCAATAAAGCATTTATATAATTTGATGCATGTATTTGCATGCAGTTTCTATGTTTACACCCCTATGTTTAAAAGCATAAAACATTTGTAAAGTAGGGGCTGTGAACTCACAGTAGTTTGCTCGGTATGAAAGCTAGCAGCCAAACAGATATTTGCCCAAGGTATGTTAACCTATACAATAAATATATTAACATAAGTACGTTTGATTTGTTTTAATCACTTATGTTAACAGTTTGTTTGTTTGAAGAAATGGTTGATTTCTTTATAATATAAGTCGTTGTATTTGTTGGTGACATTGAGTAGAAATATTGTTATTATTTCTTTCATCGTATACTTGGTTAAGTATATAAATCAATGTGTAATTGTCTATTTAACGGAAGGTCGTTTTGTTTCCATTTGTACATATACTTTGTATATAGTTGTTCGTATAATTTGAACGTTATTCAAATATCATTGTTTGTACATATATTTGTTTTATATATGTATTCGTATGTAAATATACTTGTTGTAAATTATTAAGTTGTACGTTTGTTAAACGTGAACTTCATTGTGTATATATATATTTGTGAATATATATTTTTAATTGTCATATGTATATATGTTAAATAAATACATTGTTTATGTATATCAAAATATATAAGTTTTCATTTGTTTAAGAAAACGTATACGTTTGTGTCTATATATATCGTGTGTCCTCGAATATATATATATATATATATATATATATATATATATATATATATATATATATATATATATATATATATCTTGTAATACGTTGCTTCGTATTTATAACGTGTCGAGTTTTATTTGTTATATAAAACTTGATAATATCTTTATTCCGCTTAATAAATGTCATTTGCCTTTAGTATTGTTACGTTTGTTTAATACGTGTTAAAAGTCTAAATGTCCCGATTGTGAAATCGTTTTTCCCAAAACGTATAATTTACAAAGTTCGTATATGTATATATGTCATATATGTATTTATTCATATATCGTTTGTTCGTACGAAATAATTAAGTCCAATGTTCGCGTCTCGGATATATCACATTATTGTTTTATTAATAGTTCACATTGTCTCGTAAATGTCTCCTAACAATTGTATTCGTTAACGAAATCGTTTGTTGAAAAATTAAAGTCAAAGTGTTGACCAGGTGGGGAATCCGCCGGATTCTATATGAATCCGCCGGATTCATGTTAAAGATCGGAATACGCCGTATTAAAGTGAATCCGCCGTATTCAATCAAGTTCGGGGGAATCCGCCGTATTCAATCGAATACGCCGGATTCGTTTGTGTTCATCAGATAGTTCGTGCGAAGCTTTGGAATACGCCGGATTCATTTGAATCCGCCGTATTCACCCGTGTCTTTTACTCGTTCATCGTTTTAGCCGAAGGTTTGTGTGCGGGTCGGACACGGGAATCCGCCGGATTCGTTTGGTTTTTGGTTCTGAATACGCCGGATTCAAAGGAATCCGCCGTATTCGTGGCTCGTTTCAGCCCCTGTTCACGTCTGATGAAACTTATACACGAGTTTAATTAGCTTATTTCCTTTACACTATGTTACCAAACGTTTATATCAACAAGTTATATCATTTTTACGAGTTACTACACTATTCTAACAAGTTTTTATGTGTTGATTTTTGTATTTGAAGTTTTGGGTTATAAAACCATTTTCATGATCAATCCATTAATCTTCAAGTTTTGTGTGTTATACACTTAGATTATGGTATGTATACAAGTTATATAACGAATTTGAAGTAAAGAAATTAAAGATTTAAGATTTTCTTACAAAGTGAAAATGGTGAGGATGATGATGAACGGATGATGAAGATGATCTTGATTATGCTACTGCTTCTTGATGTTGTTGCTTGCTGCTGATTTTGATCATGTTAAGTTTGAAGAAGATGGAGAAATAATAATTGATCATGTATGTGTGTGTGTGTGACCGAGAGATAGAGATCATCAGGAGGGAGTATGGTTTTAAAATAACCATACCACTGCATTATTGAAGTTAGGTGCCAATTTTTGGCACCTCAATTTCGAGTACGGGTATAATTTTAGCAATATAAAAATAAACATTTTACATTTTTATTTAGTAGATGTTCTCCTGGTTCGTTATTTATAATTGGAATAATGATGTTTTCATTATTTTAAATAGATGTACAATTTTGTACATTTCACTGCGTATAACTATTTGAGCGCCAAATTTCAGTTAAGTTAGGATTTTATATTTTGAGGTAATGTTCTAACTTCTTCCAAACGAATGAGAAAATTTGCATTTTTATGATTCGACCTTTTATGAGCGTTTTAGAATTATTTCTGTTCGTTTTATATTACGTTTTATGTTAAACGTATATTTAGACCTTTATATCTACATGTTATAGATATATAAATACTCGTAATTAATAATTATATTATTAATGATTTTTGTATCACGAAACTTTTGTCATTTATTTTTGTCGGATTCGTTTCGATATATTTGTACGTAACTTTAAATACTTACGTATTACATATTACTTTTTGTTTAAAAGTACTGAGCTTGCTAGGCTTACATCACATCAAATAGTTTTGTTAAAACTTAACCAGGAAATTAGCGTAAGAATGCACATGCTTAAATGTTAATTAATACCTAATTTGGAGAGTTGTCACATTCTCCCCCCGTTAGGGAAATCTCGTCCCGAGATTTAATTTGTGTCGTGAGTCGTGGTCACGGGTTCAAATAGGTGGGGATACTTCTTGCGTATCTCGTTCTCACGTTCCCAGGTGAACTCTGGGCCTCTTTTCGAGTTCCATCGAATTTTGACAAGTTTGATCCGACTGTTTCGGAGTTTCTGCGTTTTCGTATCCATTACTTCAAGCGGTTCCTCCACGAAGTTGAGTTTTGTGTCGACGTAGATTTCGTCGGGAGGTATGATTAACGCTTCGTCAGATAGACACTTCTTAAGATTACTCACGTGAAACGTGTCGTGAATATTACTAAGTTCTTGCGGCAGTTTAAGCTTATAAGCTACAGGACCAATCCTTGCTAGGATCTCAAAAGGTCCAATGTAACGTGGGTTCAGTTTGCCGCGTTTCCCAAATCGTACAACTCCTTTCCAAGGAGATACCTTAAGTAGGACTTTGTCACCTACTTGAAATTCTAAAGGTTTTCGTCTATTGTCGGCATAACTCTTTTGTCGGTCTCGTGCCGTTTTTAATCGATTAATCACTTGAGATATTTTGTTCGTTGTCTCTTGGACTATCTCAGGACCTGATAACTGTCTGTCATCCATATCTGCCCAACAGAGTGGGGATCGACACTTGCGTCCATACAACGCCTCGAAAGGTGCCATTTGTATACTCGTATGATAACTATTGTTGTACGAGAATTCGGCTAAAGGGAGATGAACATCCCAGTTTCCTCCAAAATCAATCACACAAGCTCTTAGCAAGTCTTCAAGCGTTTGAATTGTTCGCTCGCTTTGACCATCAGTTTGTGGATGGTAGGCGGTACTCATGTCGAGTCTAGTGCCTAAAGCTTGTTGCAGTGTTTGCCAGAAGCGAGAGGTGAAACGTGCATCTCTATCAGAGATGATAGATAATGGAACTCCATGTCTAGAAACAACTTCTTTTATGTAAATTCTAGCCAGCTTTTCCATCTTATCTGTCTCCTTGATGGCTAGAAAGTGTGATGATTTTGTCAGTCTGTCGATAATCACCCATATGGAGTCCATCCCAGATGATGTTTTCGGTAACTTCGTAATGAAATCCATCGTGATGTGTTCCCATTTCCATTTGGGTAACTCTGGTTGTTGTAAAAGTCCAGACGGCTTTTGGTACTCAGTCTTAACTTTTGCACAAGTCAGGCATCTACTAACATAGGTGACAATGTCTCTTTTCATGCCAGGCCACCAGTAAAATCCTTTCAGATCGTGATACATCTTATCCGCACCAGGATGTATCGGATAATTGGACTTATGAGCTTCGTCCAATACTAGGCTACGTAGCTCATCAACACAAGGAATCCAAATTCGATTCATGAAGTACAGTACTCCATTTTCCTTAGACTCAAGATGTTTCTCCATCCCTTTGAGGGATTCGTCTCTCATACGTTCCGGAGTAAAGGCTGCTTGTTGAGCATCACGAATTTGAGTAATTAGATCCAAGTGGATTGTCAGTCCTAAGGCTCGAACTCTTCGAGGTTTTACTCTTTCCTTACGACTCAAGGCATCCGCTACTACATTAGCTTTGCCCGGATGGTACTTGATTTCACAGTCGTAATCATTTAGTAGTTCAACCCAACGTCTCTGTCTCATGTTGAGTTCTTTCTGATCAAATATATGTTGGAGACTTTTGTGATCGGTAAAGATCGTACACTTCGTACCGTATAGGTAGTGTCTCCAAATCTTAAGGGCAAAAACGACTGCTCCTAGCTCTAAGTCATGCGTCGTATAGTTCTTCTCGTGAATCTTCAATTGACGAGACGCATAAGCAATGACTTTGTCGTTTTGCATTAACACACAACCTAATCCTTGATGTGAAGTATCACAGTAGACCACAAAGTTTTCTACTCCTTCTGGTAAGGATAGGATAGGTGCGGTGCTCAATTTCTCCTTCAACAATTGAAAAGCATTCTCTTGCTTCTCGCCCCAATCAAACTTCTTGTCTTTTTGCGTTAGGGCGGTAATTGGTTGAGCTATCTTCGAGAAATTCTCGATGAATCTTCGGTAGTAACCGGCTAGCCCAAGAAATTGTCGTATCTCTGTTGGAGTCTTTGGGGCTTCCCAATTCTTAATCACCTCAATTTTGGATGGGTCTACGTGAATTCCTTTGTTATTAATCACATGACCAAGGAAATGAACCTCACGCATCCAAAACTCGCATTTAGAGAACTTTGCATAAAGCTTCTCTTTCTCTAGTAATTCAAGAATCTGCCTCAGATGTCGTTCATGGTCTTCCTTCGTTCGCGAGTATATCAAGATATCGTCAATGAACACAATGACGAACTTATCCAAGTAAGGTTTACATACTCTATTCATTAGATCCATGAACACTGCTGGCGCATTCGTTAGCCCGAATGGCATAACCAGGAACTCGTAATGACCATATCGAGTCCTAAACGCAGTCTTAGGGATATCTTCATCCCGTACCTTCAGTTGATGGTAACCCGATCTCAAGTCGATCTTTGAGTAATAACTTGACCCTTGCAGCTGGTCAAACAGATCGTCGATGCGTGGCAATGGGTATCGGTTCTTAATCGTCACTTTGTTCAGTTCTCGATAATCGATACACATCCGCATTGATCCATCCTTCTTTTTGACGAACAACACCGGAGCTCCCCACGGTGAAAAGCTCGGTCGGATGAATCCTAAATCCAACAGTTCTTGTAACTGTGCAGACAGTTCCTGCATTTCTGATGGAGCTAAACGGTAAGGCGCACGAGCAATCGGTGCAGCTCCCGGCACTAGGTCGATATGAAATTTAACCTGCCGTGGAGGTGGTAACCCTGGTAGCTCGTCAGGAAATACTCCTGGGTATTCGCGTACTACGGCCACGTCGTCTATGCGTCGCTCCTCGGTTTTCTTATCCACAACATGTACCAAAAATGCTTGGTACCCTTTTCGTAGATACTTATTTGCCTTCATGCATGTAATCGTTTTCACCACACGATTACTCTTTTCTCCTTGAACCATCAACATTTCTCCTGACGGTAAAGGTAACCGTACAATCTTCTTATGACAGATGATCTCTGCGCGGTTCAGTGACAACCAATCCATGCCAACCACTATATCGAAGCTCCCTAGTTCTACCGGTAGTAAGTCTATCTTGAAAGAATGACCTTCTAATGTTAAGGAACATCCTGGTACTATTTCTCCTGATTCAATCAACTTACCATCGGCTAGCTCTACAGTATATTTGTTATTTAGCTTAAGGGATTCGATCTCTATTAGTGGTCTAAACTCAGTGGACACAAAGCTTAAATCAGCACCAGAATCAAATAACACAGAAGCAAAGTGGTTGTTTACAAGAAACGTACCAGTGACTGTGTTAGGATCCTGACGTGCCTCTGGTGCTCCTAACATGAACACGCGTCCACGAGCTGGCTGATTGTTGTTGTTGGCTCGGTTGTTGTTGTTTCCGCGGTTGTTTCCATTGTTGTTGCGGTTGCGAGCGTTGTTGGCGTTACGGTTTTGGTTATTGAGTCGAGGGCATCGGTTTCGATAGTGCCTCGTGTCGCCACACTCAAAACATCCTTGGTTCTGGCGGGCAATGTTTCCCTTAGGGGCAGGGTTTACCTTACAGTTTTGGGTTTTGTGACCCCATCCCTTACAGCTGTCGCAAAACCAACACTCACCCTTATGGTGTTTGCTACACTTATCACACTTAGGTTTGTTACCCAAGTATGGCTTCGATTCCACAATGGTGGCAGCGTAAGACTTTAGATTTCCAGATCCTTTCTTGTTGAATTGACCCTGACGGTCATTCCACTTACGCTTCTTACCTCCAGAACTACCAGCTTCAGTACTGCTCGGCTCAACCTTAACCAACACAGTTTTCTTGGTCAGTGTTCCCATCCTAACTGCTTCATCAGTCAAACTCTGCGCTAAAGTAACAGCGCTCCTGAATGTGTCAGGTTTGGAGGACGTAACTAAACTCCTGATCTGTGGTGCCAGTCCATACACATAGCGTTCAATACGCTTGTATTCAGGTGTTACCATATGTGGTACAAGACGAGCTAGTTCTTGGAACCTAGTTGTGTAACCAGTGATATCAGCACCAATCATAGCAATGTTCCACAGCTCAGTCTCAATTTTCTGCATCTCACTGCGAGGGCAGAATTCTTCCATCATCATATGCTTCAATGTTTCCCATGTCATGGAATAAGCAGCTGGTCGTCCCATCGACTGAACTTGACTGTTCCACCAAGTCATAGCTTTATCAGCTAGTGTGCAGGCAACATACTTCACTGCAGTGTCTGGTAGACAATCACTGATGTCCAACACAGAATCCATCTTTTCTATCCAGTGTATAATACCAATAGCACCTTCAGTGCCACAGAAAGGTGGTGGTTTACATGCCTGAAATGTCTTATATGAACACCCTTTGCGGTTATTCACAACAGTCTCAGCAATAACAGGGGTCGATCCACTGTTATTAATCCCGGTCTCACGGTTTCGGCTTGCCTCATACTCGGCAATACCTTCAGCTATGCGTCTAGCTATTAATTGCTCAGTAGTTTCCTCGGTGTTAGGTGGTGGAATGGTTTCAGATGTAGGAGGTACAGTTGTTTTCTGACTGTTCCTAGTAATTCGTCGTTTTGGCGGCATAGTTCAGTTCTGCGATGAATAAAATGCAGAAGTCAATGCCAAAATAATGAATGTGATGAACAAGATTTCACATTGTCTATCAAATGAATAGTATGGAGAATTTTGAGAGACTAATGTTTCACATTGTATATCGCACGACTTTGAAACACCCATATGTACTTTGTACAATATAATCACGTTGGCCAGGCGTCATTATATAATGCCAAATACATATTTCTTTTCATCATCGATCAAGCGCAAACAATGTTTTAGGGAATTCAAGATAAAATAAATAATTCAAGGCGTAGTAGGTTTTCAAAGTTTGCAAGAAATGGTTTCCACAATTATTACGTGGTAACTTTTCTATCACATGTATATATAGAAATGAATATAATTCGCACGAAATTTCGAATCGAACCTAAGTTATATTATACATGAACTAGAACGTTCTTACATCGTTTCATTGCAAAACTTGATGATATCTTCTATATCCATCAAGAGTGATTTCCAATACCACACGAGTTGTTACAGTACTAATTAAACTAAACTTAGCTATACTTAGATCTTAACAAAACAATTATATTCCTACGACAGTTCTTCATCAGTTCTTTATTAAGCTATCTTTAACTATGTTCTCTGTCGTAGTGCAGTTCTTTTCCTTTCACTCCTGGTCCAGGTTAGGAGAGGAGTAATGCGTTTCTAGCATAGTTTTATATCGCAGAGTTGGATAATATTCCAGATCATTCTCAGTCGAGCATTTGCACAAACGTTTGATCCAAGACTTAACTCTTTTCTTGCGATTACTAGCCACTTTCTTCCAGAAGCGAATTCTATCCCTAACTCGGACCGACATAGGCCTCTTTAGGATTCTCAACTCAGTTTCATAGTTCTTGCATTTAGATGCAAGTTCCCAGTTTTGACCATCTAGCTCTTCAGCTTGGTCTCTAACTCTCTCATATTCCTCTATGTCAATCAATCCAAAGTGGTGGTTCTCAATCTCTTCTTCCACCAGTTCCACTATCGGAATTGTTTCAGTATCGACATATACATATTGTATCTGCTCGTCGATGGTTATGTCATCATCTGATGAATATTCACTTATGACAGGTTCTGCCATTTTTCCAGTTTCAAGAGTTCTATAGGTTACAAATACATATTTCAGTATCCACAGTTATGTAGTCTATATTGTCAATATATAATCCAATCACAACGCACAGTAACATAAACAATAATAATAAACCAAATACATATGTCATATCATATAACTGATCATAGTTAGTTCACAAGTTTTTATACAAAACATGATGGATCTATCCTAGATATCCATCGATCCAAAGACTAATCAAAGCATGACGGGTCTGTCTACACACCGTCGATCCAAATGATATACAAAACATGACAGGTCTGTCTATACCCGTCGAACCAAAGTTCCAAGTCTAATACATAGTATATATACAATCCTAAGTAGGCACAACCCGCCCTACATAGGTCTAACGGAAATACGGTAGAAATGATCCCACGGCTGTCCTCAACACAGCCATCACCACACAAGCACCAACCACAAGCCCTGCAATCCTAACATGTCTCTCAAGTGTCCTCACACGAGCACGTGCGGACTCAGCTATCTCCTGGGCAGTAAACACATTGTTCAACAAAAAGTGAGGATGCTCATGCATACCAGCCATGTCCCCATACAGACGAGAGATCTCATCCTGTACCTGTCCAAGGTGAGAACCCCTGCTAGAAGTAATACAGAACAATGTACGCATAACAGCAACTAATGTAGGGAGAGTCTGCTCTATCGGCTCTCCAGTGGTAGACAGTGGTGCTGGGGGTCGTGAGGACTCTCCTGTCTCAAAGGTGGAGGGAAAACCCTCTAATGACCTCCAGTGCCTCAACATAGGAGTCATCCACTCTAGATGAGCAAACCTGGGTGCCCTCTGTGGAGACTCAACAGACTCGTCCGCTGGTGCTAACGGACCTATAGGAAAATCTCTGACACACATCCTCGGTGTCCTCCTATATACAGGCCTGCGAGAAGTCTCACCGGCCTGATGGTGAATACCTGTAGTGATAGGGGTAACCTCATGTGCTGTCGGTGGTGGCGCGATGTAAGCGTCACTAGTGTCGTCTGACATGTCTCTCAAATGAACAGATGACTCATCCCCTACAGTGATCGCGGGACCCTCAAAAGGAGCCTCAGTCGGCTCTTCGTCCGAAGCATAAACATGGTAAACTGATTGGCTAGACATACTGTGACAAAGGAAATTGTGTGTGACGTGTCAGTCGTTTGTTAGATGTATGCAAACGTATGTATGTATGAATGCATGAATGTTCTAGCCAAGGCTATAGTCTAGGTCTCTAAGGTTTTCAGTCACCTAAAGACTTCTAGTTCGCTATAACCAATGGCTCTGATACCAAGTCTGTCACACCCCAAAAATCGGTAATTGTGTTTATTTAATGTTTAGCGGAAGCAAGTTACGATTAGCGGAAGCATTATGTGTAAACAGTTTAACAGCGGAGTGATGACTTAACAAATGTGTTCATCGTATCAGAGCATATGATCATACAGAACATAATATATAAAGGATGCCCGTTGAATAGTTATTACAAAAGTAGTACGACTGTGTAAGTCGTACAGTAGTAATAAAGTTTAAAACATTTAAGTTTTACAATACATATGTTAAAATGAGATTTCATGAGTATAACTGCAATGTCTGCAGTAATACAGAGGAAATCCTCAAAAGCTGTCCCATAAAGTATGGCATCCTAAGTAGTCCAGGGTTGTCATCCTGAATGCATGCGATCCTTACTTACATAGCTAATTTCCTGTAAAACATAGAAAGAAAGTCGTCAACAAATATGTTGAGTGAATTCACAGGTTTGTATAAATATGTGGTATGTTGACCCATTTATGTTAAAGTTATTGAAATATTATTCAATAAATAAATGTTTGCAGGTTTTGCAATTTATAAGATGCTAGGGATAGTTACCCTAAAATATAGTTTTATGTGGGTTGTTACCCAAAATGTATGTCTGGTTGTTTACCAGTATATAAATATAATCAGTAAGTATACTGACATAACACAGTTGTAGGATATGTTTATCCTAAATAATAAGTGGGAATGATTAGACTATAATCCCCTGAAAGGTGAGCTAAACCTCGCAGGTTAAAGTAACACGACCTAACCCTATAACCAAACCACAACCAAAACTTATGTTTCTTGCCTGAAGGACAGTTAAGTATACGCTCCATCCATAGGAGGGTCATCACGGCAATAGTACTATTCGTATACTCAGTGGCTAGAGTCACCTAGCTAATGGTTATAGTCTGCATGACATAAGGTCTTTCATGCACACATTTCAAGTCTGGGTCCGTACTAGGATACAGTGTCTAATTCCCAAAACAATTGTAAAAATGTTATTTCATATCAAACAGTTGTATAAAGCAATAAAGCATTTATATAATTTGATGCATGTATTTGCATGCAGTTTCTATGTTTACACCCCTATGTTTAAAAGCATAAAACATTTGTAAAGTAGGGGCTGTGAACTCACAGTAGTTTGCTCGGTATGAAAGCTAGCAGCCAAACAGATATTTGCCCAAGGTATGTTAACCTATACAATAAATATATTAACATAAGTACGTTTGATTTGTTTTAATCACTTATGTTAACAGTTTGTTTGTTTGAAGAAATGGTTGATTTCTTTATAATATAAGTCGTTGTATTTGTTGGTGACATTGAGTAGAAATATTGTTATTATTTCTTTCATCGTATACTTGGTTAAGTATATAAATCAATGTGTAATTGTCTATTTAACGGAAGGTCGTTTTGTTTCCATTTGTACATATACTTTGTATATAGTTGTTCGTATAATTTGAACGTTATTCAAATATCATTGTTTGTACATATATTTGTTTTATATATGTATTCGTATGTAAATATACTTGTTGTAAATTATTAAGTTGTACGTTTGTTAAACGTGAACTTCATTGTGTATATATATATTTGTGAATATATATTTTTAATTGTCATATGTATATATGTTAAATAAATACATTGTTTATGTATATCAAAATATATAAGTTTTCATTTGTTTAAGAAAACGTATACGTTTGTGTCTATATATATCGTGTGTCCTCGAATATATATATATATATATATATATATATATATATATATATATATATATATATATATATATATATATATATATATATCTTGTAATACGTTGCTTCGTATTTATAACGTGTCGAGTTTTATTTGTTATATAAAACTTGATAATATCTTTATTCCGCTTAATAAATGTCATTTGCCTTTAGTATTGTTACGTTTGTTTAATACGTGTTAAAAGTCTAAATGTCCCGATTGTGAAATCGTTTTTCCCAAAACGTATAATTTACAAAGTTCGTATATGTATATATGTCATATATGTATTTATTCATATATCGTTTGTTCGTACGAAATAATTAAGTCCAATGTTCGCGTCTCGGATATATCACATTATTGTTTTATTAATAGTTCACATTGTCTCGTAAATGTCTCCTAACAATTGTATTCGTTAACGAAATCGTTTGTTGAAAAATTAAAGTCAAAGTGTTGACCAGGTGGGGAATCCGCCGGATTCTATATGAATCCGCCGGATTCATGTTAAAGATCGGAATACGCCGTATTAAAGTGAATCCGCCGTATTCAATCAAGTTCGGGGGAATCCGCCGTATTCAATCGAATACGCCGGATTCGTTTGTGTTCATCAGATAGTTCGTGCGAAGCTTTGGAATACGCCGGATTCATTTGAATCCGCCGTATTCACCCGTGTCTTTTACTCGTTCATCGTTTTAGCCGAAGGTTTGTGTGCGGGTCGGACACGGGAATCCGCCGGATTCCCTTGAATCCGCCGGATTCGTTTGGTTTTTGGTTCTGAATACGCCGGATTCAAAGGAATCCGCCGTATTCGTGGCTCGTTTCAGCCCCTGTTCACGTCTGATGAAACTTATACACGAGTTTAATTAGCTTATTTCCTTTACACTATGTTACCAAACGTTTATATCAACAAGTTATATCATTTTTACGAGTTACTACACTATTCTAACAAGTTTTTATGTGTTGATTTTTGTATTTGAAGTTTTGGGTTATAAAACCATTTTCATGATCAATCCATTAATCTTCAAGTTTTGTGTGTTATACACTTAGATTATGGTATGTATACAAGTTATATAACGAATTTGAAGTAAAGAAATTAAAGATTTGAGATTTTCTTACAAAGTGAAAATGGTGAGGATGATGATGAACGGATGATGAAGATGATCTTGATTATGCTACTGCTTCTTGATGTTGTTGCTTGCTGCTGATTTTGATCATGTTAAGTTTGAAGAAGATGGAGAAATAATAATTGATCATGTATGTGTGTGTGTGTGACCGAGAGATAGAGATCATCAGGAGGGAGTATGGTTTTAAAATAACCATACCACTGCATTATTGAAGTTAGGTGCCAATTTTTGGCACCTCAATTTCGAGTACGGGTATAATTTTAGCAATATAAAAATAAACATTTTACATTTTTATTTAGTAGATGTTCTCCTGGTTCGTTATTTATAATTGGAATAATGATGTTTTCATTATTTTAAATAGATGTACAATTTTGTACATTTCACTGCGTATAACTATTTGAGCGCCAAATTTCAGTTAAGTTAGGATTTTATATTTTGAGGTAATGTTCTAACTTCTTCCAAACGAATGAGAAAATTTGCATTTTTATGATTCGACCTTTTATGAGCGTTTTAGAATTATTTCTGTTCGTTTTATATTACGTTTTATGTTAAACGTATATTTAGACCTTTATATCTACATGTTATAGATATATAAATACTCGTAATTAATAATTATATTATTAATGATTTTTGTATCACGAAACTTTTGTCATTTATTTTTGTCGGATTCGTTTCGATATATTTGTACGTAACTTTAAATACTTACGTATTACATATTACTTTTTGTTTAAAAGTACTGGGCTTGCTAGGCTTACATCACATAAAATAGTTTTGTTAAAACTTAACCAGGAAATTAGCGTAAGAATGCACATGCTTAAATGTTAATTAATACCTAATTTGGAGAGTTGTCACAGTGTAGTCGGTCAATTTATTGCCATGCCATGAGCCATTATAGTCGAAGCTTAACACGTCAGTAGTTTTTGCCCCCGTGAGTACTAATCCAAAAATACTCATATGAAACGAATAAGAAACGCCTGTTTAGACACTTGCGGTTCGTGGTGGCGCTACCACCCCAGGCGGGGATTGTCAGTCCCATATGGATCCATATACTAAAATTCGCGCTTATCGTATAACTGACGACTATAATTCAGAGGACTTCATTGGATTAACTAGAAACTCATGCTGTTCAGTAAGGCAATACGTGGGTAAGATAATACATTGTGTATTTGTATTTTAGTCGGTAAAAGAATACATTTTGTACTTGTATTCAGATCAGTAAAATAATACATTGTGTACTTGTATTATAGTTTGTAAAATAATACCTTTTGTACTGGTATTAAAGTCGGTAAAGTAATACAGTTTGTACTTGTATTCAAATCAGTAAAATAATACATTTTGTACTTGTATTATAGTCAGTAAAGTAATACAGTTTGTACTTGTATTCAAATCGGTAAAATAATACATTTTGTACTTGTATTATAGTCAGTAAAGTAATACAGTTTGTACTTGTATTCAAATCGGTAAAGTAATACATTTTGTACTTGTATTATAGTCAGTAAAGTAATACAGTTTGTACTTGTATTCAAATCGGTAAAATAATACATTTTGTACTTGTATTATAGTCAGTAAAGTAATACAGTTGGTACTTGTATTCAAATCGGTAAAATAATACATTTTGTACTTGTATTAATAGTTCAAGTAATTTCAGTAAACAATTACTCACTGTAAACATGTAATAGCAGTAACAAATATATTTTTGTAAACAATATATTCAGTAAACAAGTGATGCACCTCCCCCAAAGTAAAACAGTAAAAAGGGGCAGTGAGACTCACCTGTTGAGCAAGCAATCCTAGATTGTGCGCGTGTACCAAACGTAACCTCCTAATGCCCTAAACACGCGAGATATTATAAGTGTAAGTGAATACTTTAATTAATCGTTCGTATTGTTGTTTGTTTGATTAATTTGGTCCAAAGTATTTGACTCGTGATTACGTTTGAAATCCAGTAAGTTTGTAGTTTGTAAAAATGTACGGCCCGTTGGCATCGGGTTACAATTATATTTGAAAAATATAATTTAGTTTGTTTCATGAAATTGTATTTCATAAGTTTTCACAATGTATCGTATTGTTTGTGAATATTAATAGTTTTTATTTTCAAACCATGAATGTTAACTTAAAAGTACAATTTGTTTTCTGGGCAGGGTACCCGCCGGGTAGGCGAAGTACCCGCCGGGTAAACGGTTTCGGGTCGAATCCGCCGGATTCAATCCAATACGCCGGATTCGATGGTTTCAAGGGGAATACGCCGTATTCGTACGAATACGCCGGATTCAAGGGCTAAAAGTCGGATTGGGTTCAAAGTGTGTGGAATACGCCGTATTCACCCGAATACGTCGTATTCAATAGCTTAAAAGGGGAATCCGCCGTATTCATTTCAATACGCCGGATTCAAGTATTTTTGAGGGTTGCCCGCCGGGTACTAGGGGTACCCGCCGGGTATATTAGTCCGGCCACAGCCTGTTCGTGCAGAATGTTTACAAAACTAGTTTCAAATCCAATTTCCGCATACAACAACCTAATACAAAGCTAATACTTGCTATATAACGTATTAAAAACATCAATTTAACGAAAAAGAGTTAGTGGTTCTTACGAATTTAAAAACGAAATCGTGTGGGTGTTGATGAAGATGAACACGATGGTGATGATGATGATCCAAAAGCTAGATGATGATGATTATGAATTTGTTGTTGTTATTGATTGTTGTTGTTGTTGAAATGAAATCGAAAGAGGAGAGAAAGAGCAGAGATAGATAGATCGATATGTTTGTGTGTGTGTAAAATAATTGAGGTCGGGTATTATAACCGGCCTCAATTATTGGGGTAGATGGGTAATTTCCGACCCGTGTTTGCGTACCCGATCGTTAAATAGTATAATATTTTAAAATGGAAAATTTCTAAATATTATATCGTATACATTTTTAATCAAAGCATTTTATAAAAATACTTTTAACGGGGTATAAAAATATATCTTTGTTTTTGTCCCGATTGACGGATAGTTTTCTGTATCTAAAATGTATTTAAATTTCAAACGGAGTACGTAATTATTATTCTCAATAATAATACTTTGTTTAAAAATGTTTTTCACCAAATTTTATTTTGGGTTTCTACGTTTTGTTTGGTTCGTGTATTTGTGATTATTAATTAATCGTTTCGGTTTATATATATTCATATATATATAATACTTGTGTACTTGAGTACTGACACGTATGTAATTACGTGTTTTAAAAGTTTAAATTAGGAGCTAATTTCGGGTTATTTTGACCGGGTGTCACATTCTCCCCTTGTTAGGAGAATTTCGTCCCGAAATTTGTATATAGCAATTGTCTGTGCATTCTCTAAGAAAGTGTGTGAGTCTACTGTGAGTGCTATAATCTCATTCTAAATATACCTCCCTCCCCTTGTTAAGCTAACGCCCTACTGGCCATTAGAGGAGTAGAGGGAGTAAGTGTTGTAAAGTAGTTGACCATTTTGTCGGTAGGACATGGTCAGTCAGTCACTAAGGTGTAGCTACACTTTGTACTAGTAGCCTCAAGTAAAGTAGTAATTTCTCTATGTTCATACAGTTTGTAGCGGACAGTGGTATCATAGTGTAAACTAGACTCTATCAGTCTCCTATAGAAACTAAATGATTCAGCCTACATTAGTTCTATATGGGATGTGACCCATTGTTTACATAAAAATATCAACCGGTATGTCTTCCGGTATAAACAATGTAGGATTTGTTATCCCAATACTTATGCAAGCTAAACATCGTCTCTTAAAGAAACTACAGAATCTAAATTGTCTTATTTCCCCAATCCTTTCGTGCACTTAGAATCTAGAGAAACATAGAAGTATTCTGTCACACCCCGCCAAACGGTAATTACGATTACATAGAGTGGTTTGCGGAAGCTTAGTGACGTGGCGGGGGTGCGAGCAGTAAAACAACCAACAGATACATACATACTCAGAGCATATAGTTATCGCATAACGAAATAGATTAAGATGCCATTAGTTAAAGTTTTACAAAAGGTTACCACTTGAAAAGTAGTAACAGTAATAGTAGTGATTGAAATCAGTATTTCATAAAATACATAATATCAAAAGTAGATTTCATAGGTATGACTGCAGTAGTTGCAGTTATACAGAGGAAATCCAAGTGTCCCAAAAGTAGTGGCATCCTAACAAGTCCAGGGTAGTCCGTCCTGATATGCATGCAGATCTTACTTACGCTGCTAATTCCCTGAAAGACATAGAGTAAATCGTCAACAAAATTGTTGAGTGAATTCACAAGTTTGTTTGTTATGTAGGAAACACAAGTTAATCATTTAAGAATAACATTTCCAAATAAGTGTTGTTTGTCAAGTAGGAAACACAAGTTATTAATAAATAACATTTCCCAAATCAGTTGTAGTTGTAATAGGAAACACAAGTTATTAACCAAATAACATTTCCTAAATCAGTTATCAGTAGGAAACACAAGTTAACCTAAATAAAGATTAACATTTCCAAATCAGTGTACGTAGGAAATCACTTCCTAAACAATAGTTTTGTGAGAATATTTAGACGGTGATCCCTTGAAAGGTGAGCTAAACCTGTCAAGTAAGGTAACCCGATCTAACCCTATAACCAAACCACGACCCTAATCTGTTGTTGTTGTGCCAAGTAGGACATTTAAGTATACGCTCCCAAATCCGTAGGAGGGTCGTCACGGCGATAGTACTATCCGTATACTCAGTGGCTAGAGTCACCTAGCTAACGGTTATAGTCTGTAGCCATAAGGTCTTTTATGCACTACATCGTCCAGCCTAGATCTGTACCAAGATTCGTTGTCTAAATTCCCAAAATAGTTATGAAAACATTTCATAAAACACAGTTCCAATAGTTGTGTGAAATACCCTTTCACAAACAGTTCAAGTATGAAGTACCCCTTCATAAACAGTTTAAGCAAATACGTACAGTTTTTAATCAGTCACAACATGAAATCTCATTTCATCAATAGTTTAAGTAAATACATCAAGTATTCAAACAGTTGTCGCATGCAATTATACATACGATTTCTATGTTTTCCACCCCGAGGTTTTAAAACATTAAAACATTTAAAAGGGGTTTGTGAACTCACTTTGAGTGCTCGGATGTGAATGCTAGCGAGATAAGATAACGAAGCCCAAACGTAGTCAACCTATACACAACAATGTATTAACTATAAGTACTTTGTTTACTTACGTTAATTGTTCGTTTGTTTGAAGAAATTATCAATTTCTTAGGTTTGTGTATTTCGTTGATGATTGTTGTTGGAAATATATAATATTATCCAAGTATTGTTCGTTTGTCGAATTGTCCGAAATGTGTAAGTACATATACACATATATACTTATATAGTTGAATATATATATTCTCGTATATATATATATTAATTGTTTTGTCATTTATGTTTCCAAATCATTATTCTCATTTGTTCCGTATAATATACATCGCGTCCCAAATGTGTCGAGTTTTGTTTAAAGTTTGCATCATTTAAAACTAGCAAGATCAGTCCCTGGTTTGGGGTCTTGGATCCGCCGGATCAGATAATGATCCGCCGGATCTTTATCGATTTTTGATGATCCACCGGATCAAACCACAAAAGACCGGATCTTGTTTGATTTATAAGGATCCGCCGGATCAGATAGTGATCCGCCGGATCACGTTCGATTTATAAGGATCCGCCGGATCAGGTAGCGATCCGCCGGATCACGTGTGTCCTTTACTCGTGTATCGTACTCGTTCACAAGACTTGTTCGTGCGTGTTCGTAGTTAGGATCCAGCGGATCACCCGATGATCCGCCGGCTCTTGAGTGTCTTTTACTCGGTCACAAGAGTTTAACCGATTGCAGCGTGCGGGTTTGCGGGTATGATCCGCCGGATCAAATCGATGATCCACCTGATCAATGCAGTTTCCAGGAAAGGATCCGCCGGATCCAAATGTGATCCGCCGGATCTCGAGTGTTTACATGCGTTTTGTTCATCATTTTCAAAGGTGATCCGCCGGATCCACCTAGGATCCGCCGGATCCTGAGTATTTTGCAGGTTCTGTTCGTGCAGAGTGTTATGAACACAAATGATTTTTGTCCCAAACTTTTACCCAACAATTCCTAAGTGTTTATAACAACGTAATATAACGTTTTTACAAGTTATTACCACATTTTAACAAGTTTTCATGTGTTGATTTTTGATTTATAGTTTTGGTTTCATAAACCCATTTCAAGAACAAAAATCAATCAATCATCAAATTGTTGAGTTACATGCTTTGATTATGTTATGTTATCACCATATATACGAAATTTAAGTAAAGAAACAAAGATTGAAAGTTTTCTTACAAAAATGAAAATGATGAAGATGATGAACGATTGATGATGATGATGGTGAAGCCTCTGGCTTGTTGTTCCTTCTCCTGCTACTTCAACTGGTTATGATCTTGTGTAATTTCTTAAAGAAGAAAGAAAAGAAAAAAAATGATGGTGATGAATATGTGTGTGTGAGTGTCGAATGAGATCACAGAAAGGAGGGAGTAGTAATTCAAACGGTATGGCCGACTCCACCTCAATTATTGAAGTTTGGTGGCAAATTTTTGTACACCGATTTCGAGTACGGGTATAATTATAGCAATATAAAATTTAACATTCTATATTTTTATTTCGTAGTTGATCTCCTGGTTCGTAATATGTTTTCAGAATAATGAGGTTATCATTATTTTTAGTGGTTGTACATTTTTGTACATTTTACTGCGCGCGTCCAAACAAGCGCCAAATTTCGGTTGAGTTTCGAATTCATATTTCGAAGTAATGTTCTAAATACTTGAAAACGTACTAGAAAAATAACATTTTTCAGATTTTGACCTTTTAGGTACGTTTTAGAATTGGTTCTGTTCGTTATATAATACGTTTTATGTTAAACGTATAATTGAACCATTTTATCTATATGTTATAGATATATAATTTCTCGTAATTAATAATCGAATTATTAATTATTTCATATAACCAAATCTGGTTAATTATTTTCGTCGGCTTAGTTCCGATACGTTCGTACGTAATTTATAAATAACTACGTATCATGTAATACTTTTTGTATTATTGTTTAGGGCTCGCTAGACTCATATCACATCATAGGTTTAGTTTAAAACAAATGCAGGGAATTAGCGTAAGAAATGCATGTAATTAAGTATAAACATATACCTAATTTGGAGGAGTGTCACATATTCAAACAACAAGTAAGCTCTACCACAGCATTCAGTATACAGGCAGTCGGTAATGGTCAGCGTTGTCATAGTATGAGTAAAATTCTATTAGTCTCGTATAGAACTAAGTAGTTACGTGGAAGAGTACCCTTAGTGTTGTGTGGTTTAAACTTAGTCTCACTGACATTGCTTGTCAGGATTTCTCCTCGAGAGTTCTTTTCTTCACTGTTGACACTCTCATCAGCCAGTAGTGGGCAAAGGTAGTAGTAGTAAGCAAGTATAAAGTTTCGATCCTTATACCAAAGGACACTAAAGTAGCTATATTTGTCGTTTTTGGTAGAGTAAGTAGTAACTAAGGTATCATCAGATAAGGCCTAATCATATACCTTCAGTATATAATAGCCCATTGAGTAGTACGCATTTGAGACCTATATATGTATATATACCTATATCACATAATAGTCTAATCAGATATGTATGCAAATCCTATCTCACTCATAGGATCTAAGCTACGGAATGTAGTATCGAGTAATAAATAAAATTTTAGTAAAGCCAACAACATTGAGGTAGTAGGGTTATCGGTAAGCGAATGTACCATCGTTGAGTAAATCAGCAAGACTAGGGTTTGGGTCTTCCTTAGCACGGAGTACGTAGGCTCTTCCTCGAGCAGGGTTGTTGTTTTTGTTTTTCAGTTGGAGGCAATCCTTCCTGAAATGCCCAGTACCATTGCACTCATAACAAGTCTTGAGTGCAGAATTGTTGGTACCAGTTGTAGCTGTCTTGCAATCCTTGGCCAGATGCCCGAATTTCTTGCATTTGGTGCACGGACACGCACCATCATGATGAAGGTTACATTTTGAGCAAAAGGGTTTTCTGCCCTGATACTCCTTCCTGTCGCCCGAGCCAGTGGGGTAGGTTTTAGCAATCTCAACCTTTTTGTTAGAGGTGGTGGGGTTTCCTTCCCACTTACGCTTGCCAGTTTTCCCAGTAGGTGTTGCAGAGGTCTCGTGTCTGACAATCTGCGCCATGAGCTCATGTGCCATACGAATAGCACTCTGAATAGTTCCAGGTTTTGACGAAGTAACATTCCCTTGAATATCCTTCGGGAGTCCACGGATGTACCTCTCAATCCGCTTACGTTCAGGATCTACCATAGCTGGGCAGAGAAGAGCGAGTTGCTGAAATCGGGTTGTATAACCGATGATGTCATTTCCCTGAACAATCAAGTGCCAGAATTCCTCTTCCAACCTCTGGAGTTCCTCATTGGGACAGTACTCATCCCTTAGCATCCTTTTCAGTTCTTCCCATGGGATTCCATATGCGGCATCAATTCCCACAGACTGAATATACGAGTTCCACCATGTCAGAGCACTTTCCAGAAATGTACAGGTGGCATACTTAACTTGGCAGTCTTCTGAGCAGTTACTGATCCTAAACACTGACTCCATCCTTTCAATCCACCTGACCAATCCAATGGCACCTTCCGTGCCCTTGAAGTTCAGAGGTTTGCACTTGAGAAAGTCATTGTAGCTGCAGGGTTTAGCAACAGGAGCATCGTTCACAGACGGTGATGATCGAGTAGCTAGAGCTTCGGCCACTCCTTGAGAAACAAATCGTGCGAGTTCAGCCGCGCTGAAAGTTTGTCTTTTCGGTGGCATGTTCCTTCAATAACAGCCAGGAAAAATGTGAGTTTTTGTGTAAGAGTATGATTATCGTAGTTGTATATATAACAGTAATATATTACAACACAAGTGAAAATCACCGGTATAGAATAATGAAGATTGTAATCATTTAACATGCGAGTTCAAAAGATTACAAGATTTTGAGTGTTACAAAAGCTGTCGGGGATATTACGTCCGAACAGATATCAGAAGTTACGCGGAATGTGATAGAAATGTAAGAAAAGATTTGTGTACTTATAGAAAGTTGAAATTCGGATGTTAAATAAGATAAATGAGTGAGGGACGGTCCTATGACGACCAGATCGTGTAGAATAAAGTATTGAAGTTCTTAATCTCTAACTAGGTAAGTCTATTTCGAAGAGATGACCCTCTCTGTCAGGGCACATCCCGGTACTATTTTCCTGACTCGATCAACTTACCACAGGCCTATTCTAAAGTGTGTTTGTACAGTGAGCGTGTTATCAAATATCGGAGGATATTAATAAGCCTAATCATATAGGTGTAACCTATATATACTTATTATCCACCTAGTTGTATCTATCACAGAACAAGTACAAGTCACGGTTCTCTCGTGATCAGAGTCAACTATTGCATTCCTGTTTAACATAACCCCTTTCAGATCTTACATCATCTTCATTTAATTGTACATAGTTGATCAGGCTATGTTAAATTAAACTGGTATGACGAAATCCCTGAACCAGTTATATCTAATGAGGAATACTGCCTAACGGTCATAGTCTAGGCCCACTAAATGCAACCTAGTTCGCTATAACCTTAGGCTCTGATACCAATCTGTGACACCCCCAAATTTAATGCTTTGCGGAAGCGAGTTTTGGGTGCCACTAATCAAATATCAAAACACCAAAGCACAAGCAAACGACTCTAAATGAGACGTTTTAGAAATACATTACAGTATAACAAAAGTAGTACAAGTTTTAGGTTATAAGTAATACATCATTGCGAGTTCGCAAAGTTAATCAAAAGATTTTAAACACATAATCAAAGTACAAAAGATTATGCCAACAAAATCTTTAAGTGTTTATGCATGCGACTCATTCTAGCTTATCATATCCTGCGGCCATCCTTACAGAGCAACCCTACTGTTGCTGTGTACCTGAGAATACATCACTAAAAAGGTCAACCAAAAGGTTGGTGAATCTCACAGGTTTGTATGTACAGTAGTAAACAGTTTGCGTAAATCAGTAAGTACATCATTCATGATAGTAAAACAGTAAAGTATAATTGTACAATAGTAGTAAGTCAGTAATCAAGTATTTCACAAACATAGTACAGTCGGTGTAGTCGGTCAATTTATTGCCATGCCATGAGCCATTATAGTCGAAGCTTAACACGTCAGTAGTTTTTGCCCCCGTGAGTACTAATCCAAAAATACTCATATGAAACGAATAAGAAACGCCTGTTTAGACACTTGCGGTTCGTGGTGGCGCTACCACCCCAGACGGGGATTGTCAGTCCCATATGGATCCATATACTAAAATTCGCGCTTATCGTATAACTGACGACTATAATTCAGAGGACTTCATTGGATTAACTAGAAACTCATGCTGTTCAGTAAGGCAATACGTGGGTAAGATAATACATTGTGTATTTGTATTTTAGTAGGTAAAAGAATACATTTTGTACTTGTATTCAGATCAGTAAAATAATACATTGTGTACTTGTATTATAGTTTGTAAAATAATACCTTTTGTACTGGTATTAAAGTCGGTAAAGTAATACAGTTTGTACTTGCATTCAAATCAGTAAAATAATACATTTTGTACTTGTATTATAGTCAGTAAAGTAATACAGTTTGTACTTGTATTCAAATCAGTAAAATAATACATTGTGTACTTGTATTATAGTTTGTAAAATAATACCTTTTGTACTGGTATTAAAGTCGGTAAAAGAATACATTTTGTACTTGTATTCATATCAGTAAAATAATACATTTTGTACTTGTATTATAGTCAGTAAAGTAATACATTGTGTACTTGTATTCAAATCGGTAAAATAATACATTTTGTACTTGTATTATAGTCAGTAAAGTAATATAGTTTGTACTTGTATTCAAATCGGTAAAATAATACATTTTGTACTTGTATTATAGTCAGTAAAGTAATACAGTTTGTACTTGTATTCAAATCGGTAAAATAATACATTTTGTACTTGTATTATAGTCAGTAAAGTAATACAGTTTGTACTTGTATTCAAATCGGTAAAATAATACATTTTGTACTTGTATTATAGTCAGTAAAGTAATACAGTTTGTACTTGTGTTCAAATCGGTAAAATAATACATTTTGTACTTGTATTATAGTCAGTAAAGTAATACAGTTTGTACTTGTATTCAAATCGGTAAAATAATACATTTTGTACTTGTATTATAGTCAGTAAAGTAATACAGTTTGTACTTGTATTCAAATCGGTAAAATAATACATTTTGTACTTGTATTAATAGTTCAAGTAATTTCAGTAAACAATTACTCACAGTAAACATGTAATAGCAGTAACAAATATATTTTTGTAAACAATATATTCAGTAAACAAGTGGTGCACCTCCCCCAAAGTAAAACAGTAAAAAGGGGCAGTGAGACTCACTTGTTGAGCAAGCAATCCTAGATTGTGCGCGTGTACCAAACGTAACCTCCTAATGCCCTAAACACGCGAGATTGTATAAGTGTAAGTGAATACTTTAATTAATCGTTCGTATTGTTGTTTGTTTGATTAATTTGGTCCAAAGTATTTGACTCGTGATTACGTTTGAAATCCAGTAAGTTTGTAGTTTGTAAAAATGTACGGCCCGTTGGCATCGGGTTACAATTATATTTGAAAAATATAATTTAGTTTGTTTCATGAAATTGTATTTCATAAGTTTTCACAATGTATCGTATTGTTTGTGAATATTAATAGTTTTTATTTTCAAACCATGAATGTTAACTTAAAAGTACAATTTGTTTTCTGGGCAGGGTACCCGCCGGGTAGGCGAAGTACCCGCCGGGTAAACGGTTTCGGGTCGAATCCGCCGGATTCAATCCAATACGCCGGATTCGATGGTTTCAAGGGGAATACGCCGTATTCGTACGAATACGCCGGATTCAAGGGCTAAAAGTCGGATTGGGTTCAAAGTGTAGGGAATACGCCGTATTCACCCGAATACGCCGTATTCAATAGCTTAAAAGGGGAATCCGCCGTATTCATTTCAATACGCCGGATTCAAGTATTTTTGAGGGTTGCCCGCCGGGTACTAGGGGTACCCGCCGGGTATATTAGTCCGGCCACAGCCTGTTCGTGCAGAATGTTTACAAAACTAGTTTCAAATCCAATTTCCGCATACAACAACCTAATACAAAGTTAATACTTGCTATATAACGTATTAAAAACATCAATTTAACGAAAAAGAGTTAGTGGTTCTTACGAATTTAAAAACGAAATCGTGTGGGTGTTGATGAAGATGAACACGATGGTGATGATGATGATCCAAAAGCTAGATGATGATGATTATGAATTTGTTGTTGTTATTGATTGTTGTTGTTGTTGAAATGAAATCGAAAGAGGAGAGAAAGAGCAGAGATAGATAGATCGATATGTTTGTGTGTGTGTAAAATAATTGAGGTCGGGTATTATAACCGGCCTCAATTATTGGGGTAGATGGGTAATTTTCGACCCGTGTTTGCGTACCCGATCGTTAAATAGTATAATATTTTAAAATGGAAAATTTCTAAATATTATATCGTATACATTTTTAATCAAAGCATTTTATAAAAATACTTTTAACGGGGTATAAAAATATATCTTTGTTTTTGTCCCGATTGACGGATAGTTTTCTGTATCTAAAATGTATTTAAATTTCAAACGGAGTACGTAATTATTATTCTCAATAATAATACTTTGTTTAAATATGTTTTTCACCAAATTTTATTTTGGGTTTCTACGTTTTGTTTGGTTCGTGTATTTGTGATTATTAATTAATCGTTTCGGTTTATATATATTCATATATATATAATACTTGTGTACTTGAGTACTGACACGTATGTAATTACGTGTTTTAAAAGTTTAAATTAGGAGCTAATTTCGGGTTATTTTGACCGGGTGTCACAATAGAAAATGATGACGTGGCATGCACGTGTCTTTGTGACGTGGCAATTTTTAGACGTGGCACTCCACGTGTAAGGTGACTCAGCATTTAGAACCATGACCCGGTAAAAAACAACTTTTCAAATATCCAAGTACAAAAATACCCGGTTTGTTTCCGACCTGAGCAATTATATTAGTAGGTTGCATACTTGGAGTAATTTTTGGCAGTTCGTTACCGACTTTTATCATTTACCCTAAATCTTAAAAGTGCATATCAAACACCACAAACTTTATTGCTTGCTAGTCGTGTTTATGGATTATTACTCCGTATATAAAATAGAATACTCGAACATTATTATATCAAAAATACATAATTCCCCACATTTCAAAAACAAACAAATAAATATACTAAAATAAGAAGAAGAATTTAGGAACGATTAATGCTAACAATGAATGCCACCATAAACTTTCTAACCTTCCATCGCACGACTAGCAAGCAATAGGTTCAAAAAGAAGCTGTATGACAAATACCCTAAAGTTCCATTTATTTACATGAATGCCACCATAAACTTTCTAACCTTCCATCGCATCGGATGGTCCAAATTTAGTGGGACTCCTCCTAGCCGGCTGGCTAGTAGTCTATATACCACGTTGCCCTAACATTTCAAAAGGAGGCTCTGCTAGTGCTAACACAGAGAGAAAAATTATTGGTTAGTGTATTCTACATAGATTAATTTATTCACCGATTCTCATTATTATAGTTAATGTTAACAATAAACCGAAGAGTATCCAAGTGAGATTTATATTTTTAAGTTGTTGGGCTTTACATGTTTAATCAATGTTGGGCTTTACTTAGAAAAATTGATTTTTTTTTTTTGTTGATAAACGTTTTAGTAACGTTAAATAATTTAAAAAGTTGATAACTTTTTGATTATTTACAATATGAATGCTCTTAATAATATGATTACACTTAGTAATTTCTTATTATGATTATCTTTTTTTGTTACAGTGAATTTTGCAAGCCAAGATGGTAAGACCAGAAGGACAACAAGACCCCCTTTACGTTAGGTATTGTGCTCTGTTTTTTTTTTTTTTTTTTTTTTTTGTAGATATATGTATATTGTATATTTGTATGTGTGTGCACGAATGATATATGATCATGACCTTTTTTAGTTACCATCAATTTCGTCATTCATATATAAAATAAAATATAGAAATATAAAATGCATGTGGGGACTGTGGGTCATAACTCATAATTATCAATAGATAGATATTTTTATTTATTTTTAGTTTATTTTTTATAATAAACAATATCCAGTTTCCAAAAAGGGATTAAATGTATGTATGTATGTATGTATGTTAGGATAGGAAAACACACCTTTTTTGAGTACTGTAATAATTTGGCAAGTGGGTAGATAGAATAGAACTACTGTCAATTTCTAATTTTATAAAGGTTACGGAGTATATAATTGACTTTTTTCTTTCTTTACATTGCTTATCAAATTAACAGAGTTAGGAATCAATGGTACATCTTCGCGTTTGCGCTTCAGGGCATTGTTTCAATGATGAATGGACCAATTATATCCATCATACAGATGAAGTATCCCAAGGAAACAGTGTTTAAGTCCTTTTATTCCTTACTATACATTACCTTGGCATCTTATGTGGTTTTAACTATTGGGTTTGCGGTTATAATCTTTATCATCTTACAAGAAGAAGAACAGGGGAGAGATGGATACCCAAAGGGATGTGGATATCAGTTTATCAGTTGTATTGTTTTGATAGCTGTGATATCCGCCCCTCTGTCATTGGGTTTAATTGTAGCGGTTGCAGAAAAAAAGGTTCACATAGCGTGGATAATCTTAGGGTCGGTGGCGGGTCTGCTACTCACCTTCACGTTTGTTGGCTGTTGTATACAAGCTGGCTGTTTGGGGCCGATCCAAACATTCTTGGGGAATTTATCTGGGTATGTTTTGGCAATCTATAATGGCTTCACCGTGTGGTTTATTGGTTTGGGTCAGTCCCTCGCGCAATACTGGAATCAACCAGATGAACAGCCAGTTGTGGAAACTGATGAAGAGCAAGGTCATGTGCCACAAGGAGGTGGGGCAACTGATGAAGATCAAGGTGGTGTGCCAGCAGGAGGTGGGGCAACTGATGAAGAGCAAGGTGGTGTGCCAGCAGGAGGTGGTCATGGCCGTGGGCATGGAGTATCAGAATCCCCAGGAGATCGTGGAGGACGAAGTGGTCCTCGAGGAGGAGGAGCGGGAGACGTAGAACTACAGGTACGAAGACGTGGACCACGAAGAGATCCCCGAGGAGGAGAAGAAGGAGGTGGTGGACGAGTTAGGGGAGATGGAGATAGTGTGAGATTAACCGTCAACAAGTATGGTGGACCTGTTACTCGATCGGGTGGGGTATCACGGGGAATCAACGAGTTAACCAGGGGTAGTGGTGGCAGGGGAAGGGACCGTAGAGTTCTTTGAATCACAATCTGGGCCCTCAGAGGTATGTTTAGTTTTGTACTTTGAATTTACATGTTCAAATTATATTAATTGGCTTTAGCAATTACGAGAGTATATTGGCGGCAGATAATTACTAATCGGCTATAGTTTTACTGTTTCTAAAAATTGTTACTTTCTGATCAAATTGTTTTCTCATGTCACAGAATATAGACACGGCAGACAGAATACATGTTACTCTTCATCTCGCGAGCGTCCTTCTACAGTCTACACAATGTAATCAAACTGCAAGTTAGATGCACTACATTATGTTTTAATATTTGTAGATCGCATTACTATCATGTGAATCGTTACAATCTTCACATCTTTGTTTCCGTTGCAACAGTCAAGACTTGCGAAGTTGCTGAAATGTTAACTTGACCGCAAAAAAATTATTAATGGTGTTAATCTCACAAATTTTGTATTAAGATAAAGAACTCTTGTGGTTTATGGCCTTTCAAGTAAGACTTGGTTGACTAAGTGTGGATCAAGCGGAAGCATAGTTGGTTCATTGAACCACTACAGCATATAGCTACTTTTAGATACAAGTAGCAATTTCAACCCATTTATATGTATATGGTTGTGGTCTATATCAGACGAGTCAAATAGGTCATATCAAAAGATTTAGCTAAGTGGGGAACGTACTAGTCAAACAGTATAAGTTTTGAAAACTTTTTCCCTGGTGAAAAATCTTTTGATTAGGCTAGCATTGATGCTGTTAATTAGTTTTACCATGTTGGAAGTTTTCCAGATTCTATTTTCAATGCATACAACCACCTCCATGTATCTGTCTTCTGTTTATGTTAACGTACACAGTGTTTATTGTGCAATTGTCCACATCCACATAAACAAGAAAAAAAAACCATACAACTTAAATAGAGTAATGTGTGAATAAAACATTTACTCCCAATGCATCGGCTGTTAATTAATGTAGTTTTAGCATTTCTATTATAGGTATATATATATATATATATATATATATATATATATATATATAGTGAAAGAAAACACTACAAATTTGGAAATGGGAACTAGGCTGCTGCAAGATAGGTGAGGTTGACTTGCTTTTGTCAAATTGACCCAAAAAATGTTGTCTCTGCTCTATTGTTTCCAGGATGATTGGGCTGTTTTTAGAGGTGATACGATTCAAATGCTTGGTTTGAGGATGAGAATGAAAGTAGTAATGAGGGCAATTGAATTATGATGGTGAATCTAATGGTTTATGATTATGAGGACAATATGTTCAGTTTGACTTTCCAAAGTCAAAATGAGCAGCTAATTGAAGAAGATGGATGCTTTTGAAATGAAGGAAATTCTTCTGGAAATATAAAGGATCATGTTAGTTATATTTATATATATAGCTTTGCCATTCGAAAAAATAAAATAAAAAGATAAATAAATAGTTCTAATTGTATATATATATATATATAGTGGCATGATCCAGAGGGAAGGGGTACTTTTGGGGGGAAGGGGGGAAGCGTCCATCTCACCGTCCATTTTGATCTCTAAATTCTGGTGCACCTCGCTACCATGTACTAGCGCATCATTATGTTTACATGGAAAAGGTTATTTTCGTCATTCACTTTCTTCTTCATCAAAACATATACGCATCTTCATTAGGGCATCTTCATAAGGTATGTTCTTCTTACCTACATTTAAAATTCCATTAACAATTTCCATCTCAAGTAAACTCATCTCATATTCAATTGAGGATTTCATTAGCAATTTACATCTGAATCAAATTCATCTTCAATACTCCAATTTTATGAATACTCTATTAATTATTCAGTTTGGAATTGTGTTCACGTGATGAATTCGTTTCCATCTATCTATTATACACTTATCACGAAATACTTTCACTATTCGTATTCATATCATATTCATCCTCAACAATTTCAATTTAGGTATCTGAATTTAGGTTTTCAGTTTATTTAGGTTTTGAATTACAATCAGATCTCCATAATAATGTTCAAGTAAGTGTTACTTACATATTATTTTTTTCTCTCTTTCATACTCTTTTGTTTCAATTAAGTTTTCTTCCTGCAAATTATTGATTTTTATGTGTTTTTACATTTTTAATATGATGCTCGTTAGTTTCTGATTACATGTTAATATTCATCAAAGTGAATATTACATTCGATTTGTTACCCAATGTTGCTGTTAGTATCAAAATTTGATATTTATGAGAACATTATAAAATTCTACAACAAGAGTGATGATTTGCGATGCATCATATAAAAAATGGTGTTCATTACTTGATAAATTAAGTACATAAATTTAGAATTTTGTTCACACGATGAATACTTTCATTATTGCATATAACCTCATATATTTTCGAGGGTGAAATTCTTTTTAACCAAGGTAATGTTAGTCAACTCAAGAATGATTAACAATGGAATTTCAAGGATATTGAGCATTCATTCTCTTAGGTATCTCTTGTTATATAAGAAGTTGAACTATTTTATTTTAAGGGAATTCTAGATGAGAGACAAGAATTTGCTATGATGAGGCTATCAAGGTCATCACATATAGTTATAATTGATTTATGTGTTATATATTCACAATCAACATTTTATATGGTTGTTGTTTTAGAATTTAGTGTGTTTTAAAATTACTCATAGTATGCACTATGATGCATGTTAACATTGGTTTACATCGAAGTGATGTATATTGATACATGTTTACATTTGAACTGATGAGTGATGCATCTTAATATAAGTTTACATCACTACGATGATCTTCTGGTATATCGATATATGATCTTCTAGTTTTCTGTTGTTTGTGTTATTTCAACTGCTATAAAGTTTCTGCCGATCTTCTTGTTTTTGCTGCTCTCTATATTTCCGTTGTTGGTCTATTTCCTACTGCTCTAAGTGTTTAACTGCTGGCGATAGTATCTGCTGATACAAAGTTTTTGCTGCCTTCACAGTTTCTGCTGATCTCATCGTTTATGCTGTCTTCAGTACTAATAGTATGCACTGCGATGCATGTTAACATTGGTTTACAATGTCTGCCTGAAACCAACAGTACGTGTTACCATTCATAATGTTTGCCTTATCAAAAATATTCATTGCACATAACCTCCACCAATTGATGACTCTGGACAATACTTCTTGAGTTTGCTTGTAGATATATAATGAATGATCAAGTGTTTTGATGGCTTCTTAACATACCGGGCACAACACGGAGTAAAGATACAAGCCTTTTTTGTCAAGTTCTTCTCTCATAGGCAACCTATATCTTGTTGCTCGCCATGTAAACACTTCTTTTTTTAACGACTGTTTCTTTAGGTTGTTGTTAAGTTCTTGCTTACTCCGATCCACACGTAATATCTTCTCGTCCAGTAGTACAAACAAACTTTGACTAAAAACACTGCCATTAGCGTCTAGCTCCCACCTCCACGTATCCCTGCAATTATTTCTAGAACATAGGATGATAATAATGTTAGAAGCTCTTGAAACTCACCTCACCCCTATCCCTTGGCTCACCAACTCAGTCTCAAACCCAAATCTATTTCCCATATATCTGTATTTCCAACTGTTATTCTTTCATTAGTAAATTGTACTTATATGTCGATTTTGTATCATATTCATCTATAACCATCTGAATTCCAATATGTTCACGTTCTTTACTCTAATTATTCATTCAATTGCGTTAATTTCAATTTATTCCGTTTTTAAATTTGAAAATTACAATTCTAGGGTTTCTGTTCTTATTTTCACATTTGTGTATGTCTGCTAGTTCTGGTGTACATTTGCAATCGCAAGTTCATAGAGATGTTTCAAGCAAGTGTTACTATCATATTTCTTATTTTTAATTTTGTTGTTTCTTATGAATTACTAGATTTTACATTTTATGTTATATAGTGATATGCTTGTTTGCATTCTGAATAAAGTGTTTCAGTTAATATTCGTTTCAACAAATACTATCTATTTTCATCATATTAGTAAATTTTGATGTTGCTAACCAAAGGAGTTGCTGAGTATGGATTATAATATGTCAGTCGATGCTCATGGCTCATGGCAGGTACTTGGTACTTTTTAGTTTTTATGCATCCACAATTGGTAGACGGTCTTGATTCTTTACTCTGAAACAGTACATAAGATCAAGGTGTTGTGAGACGACATGTAAACAATATTTTATTAGAATCAAATTTCAGTGTTCCTTAATATATCGGTAGTTCGGTACCCATGATGAATGTTATTATTTTTATATATTTGTAGAATTCTATTAATGTGTTGTGATATGTATGTACCTTTTGATGGCCTGAAATGTTTGTATTGCTGAAACCATGGCATATGATCTTGCCATGAGAGAACAAAACTTCTACAAAGAAATTTATCTTTGCACTACCTATGGAAATGATTAATCACTGAACTTGCATCATATTATGGGGATTCAAAGGTTTGTGCAAAGTTACAGGACCAAATCGTTATGTGGCCCATCTCAGACTCATTTTGACCAACTTTCTGCTAACATTATTCTTGATTGATTTGCTTTTTAGATACCTTTTCTACATCATGGATGTAGCCACTTCAAAAAATAACTGTCTCTCATTAGTATATGGCTAATAGTTGCTTTTTTGATAATGAAGGGTAATACTATAACCACTCTTAGTCACCAAGATGTAATATGAGTTTTTTATAGACCACAAGCATTTATTTTGTGTCTTTTTAACGGTTCGTTATTTGGCCTTAAGGGAAGTTTGGAAGCGACCAAAAAACTTGTTACAATTGGGTTCGTTATTAACATGTTGTCATTTTAACTTAAGTTCAGAGTCAGTGATAATAGTATGCATTGTGGTTCATTTTAACTTAAGTTTACATTCTACTATTGTATATTGTTGTCTGTCAACATTTACGTCTGATTAGTACTACTAACTGTATGTATTGTGATGCATGATAATTGAACTTGTATCATAGTGATGTTTATTGATATATTTTAACACTCGTGAAGTTGAATATTAATAGTATGCACTGTGACGCATTTAATTTATGTTTATATTATACTTTATTAATTTGATGTACGTTGACATTTATGTTGATAAGTACTAATAGTTTGAATTTTGATGCATGCTAATTGAACTCGTATCGTAGTACATTTATTGATATATTAGATGGTTATCACATGTACATAAAGTTTTCTGTAGCTTCCAAGTCAATTTAATGACCTTCAATAGAATATTTCTATAACCTTGTGAGAACTGTAAAACTAATTCACTTTTTATATCATCCTCCTAAGAATGTCGTAACAAAGGTCAGTGTACTTCAAAGACATATACTAGTGCACGAGAAAAGTCTGTCAACAGCAGGTTAAGAGAAGCGAATGCCGATATTGTTTTGGAACTGGTCATAATATTATGAGTTGCAAAGTTAGAATTCAAGATGAATTGAAATAATCTGAGAATAATAAAGATGATGATGATCATCTTGAAGAATATGAAGATGTTGATGATGAAGATCTTGACAATGAAGATTCTGATGAAGAAGTTTTCGATGAATTCTGATTTTTTTACTTACTTCCATTTTACTGTATTTCTTCAATGTTACTTGAACATCTGATTTTAGTTAGACTTAATTGTGTAAACCTGACAAATTGGTATTATGTTTGTTATTAATATGCACTATGAATCATGGTATCTTAGGTTTATATCATGGTTATATATATATTGGTTTAATGCATGGGAATCACTTAATCAATATAGGTTTGATGCATGCAAACTTATTCTTACATTGTAGTTACGTATGTTCACATGTTTTATAGTTCATTCTAATGATTATTAATAGTATGCATTTAAATGTGTGTTAATCTAGGTTTACATCGTACAGGTGTATATTGATACAAAATAGCATTCATGTGTTTGACTTTTGATAGTATGCACTATGATGCATGTTAGTTTTGAGCTTTTGCTAATTGTGCAATTACTACTACTAGTTCATTTTTCTGTTGATTGTCATAGTTAATGATGTCCGCTTGGTTATTGCTGTTAGCATACTTACTACTGATAGTTCAGTTTTTGCTGATAGTTCATATTTCTACAGATCATTTTTCGTCTATTTGTAATATCATTTTTCTACTGACAAATTATTTGCACATTTTTGGAAAATGTTTTATGATTTTCAGTTTTAAGGGTTTCTCGATTTGAAGAGAGGGTTTTTTGAGAAAGAGTAATAACAAAGTGTTTTTTGATATAAAATGAGGGTTTGTGATGTTGATGTTAACATTTAATAAATATATTTATTTATGTATAGTCCAATATTTTAGTGAAATTGAAAGTAAAAACATATATTTTCTCCTAATTCGATATAATTAACTTATTTTTAAGAATTTTTATGGTCTAAATTTGTTTTATTTTTGATATTTTCGTATCCAAGGAAACTAAATGGACATGTAGTCATGTTAAGCCCTAACCTTAATTATCTTTTGATTTTATACTTTATTTTTTTATATTTTGTTTATTGTTAAAGTGACAAATACTAATAGTATGCACTATGATGAGTACTAATAGTATGCATTGTGATGAGTACTAACGAATGGATACAAGAGTCTATGTATGATTATATGTTGTAGATCAGATGAAAGGCCCTCTATGAGTCTGGCCCATGTACATTGTAATACATGTGCTTCTATTAATTTTGAGTAGGCAATTAGCCCATTTAAAAACCAACCATAATCAACATCTTACCAATTATTGTTTTTTGTAATCCAATGAGTAATAATAGTGTGCATTATGATGCATTTTAATTTTACATTGTAGTGGTGTATATCAATACATGTTAACATCCATGTGTACGAGTACTAATAGTACGCACTTCGATGCATCATAACATAGGTTTGTATTATAATGATGTATATCGATACATGTTAACACCCGTATACGAGTACTAATAGTACGCACTTCGATGCATCTTACCATAGGTTTACATAATAGCGATGTATATGGATACATATTAACACCCATGTGGGTGAGTATTAATAGTATGCAATGTGATGCATATTAATAGTTTCTGCTGATCTTCTTGTTTCTGCTGCTCTCTATTTTTTGCTACTCTAAGTGTTTAACTGTTGGCGATAGTTTCTGCTGATACAAAGTTTCTGCTGCCTTCATAGTTTCTGCCGATCTCATCGTTTCTGCTTTCATAGTTTCTGCTGATCTCATCGTTTCTGCTGTCTTCGGTACTAATAGTATGCATTGCGATGCATCTTAACATTGATTTACAATGTAGTGATGTATATTTTTCGATAAATGTTAACATACGAGTTGATGAGTGCTAATAGTATGTATTGTGATGCATCTTAATATAAGTTTAATCCGTATTGATGTATATTGATACATGTTAACATACAAGCTAATGAACACTGATAGTATGCACTGCGATGCATGTTAACATTGGTTCACATTGTAGTGATCTATATTGATACATGTTTACATTCGAGCTGATGAGTACTAATATTATGAACTGCGATGCATGATAACATTGTTTTGTAACGTAGTGATGTATTTCAATACATGTTAACATACGAGTTGATTAGTACTAATAGTATGCACTGTGATGCATGTTAACATAATTTACGCCGTATTGATGTATATCGATATGTGTGAACATTCATGTCAATGATTACTAATAGTATGAACTACGATGCATCTTAATATCTTAGTGATGTGTATCGATGTATGTTAACATGCATTCTTATAAGTACTCATAGTATGCACTGTTATGCATTTTAACATAAGTTTACATCGTAGTGATGTATATTGATACATGTTAATATTCATGTGGATGAATACGTACTAATAGTATCTACTGTGATGCATGTCAACATAGGTTTACATCGCAATGATGTATATCGATATATGTTAACACTATTAGTTCTTATATCAAATCACCAAACCTGACTCATGTTTACTCAATAAACTAAAAGGTCTGTCCATTCTAGAAAGCAGTTTAACGACCAGTTTCTCAACTTCATACATAAAATCAAGAACATAGTTATACAACATAAGGTGTTTGGGCTGCATACTTTCAACCCCATCAAACATTTTTAACTTAACAAGCAAGTTGTTAGCTCTTTTCTAGACTACCAGCCTACTAGTACCACTGCAAGTAATAGTAACCCAGCTTCACGGGAGATTTAAGGATATTTTCTTTGAATGTAAGAACATCCATGCTCTTCATACCTGTAGTTCAAGAGATAGAGAATTTATAGAGAGAATTTTATGTGAAGTAATGGTTTAAATACCATGCTTTAAAGTCAAACTTACTCGGATTTGGAAAAGCACATCTGCTGAAAGGACCCCAAGAGATGCTAATATGCTCCCTCCTATCCAAACACTAAAGACAAATTGGGTGATGTTATTACTCTAACGGATGACATAGATTAAGCTAAATAAAACCTAGATTGCTTTAATAAAATAGTAGCTTATTATTATGACACTGAGTTTATTATTACTCTATTCAAATTCATTAACCTGCTTCTACTATCTATTAATCTCATAATATTGACAAATTTCAGGGCATCACCATTTCACCATCATCAAATTTTGCAATTGCATCTCTTCTTGTGAGAGCTTAAACTCCTTGAAATCAATGAGCATCTAACGATAAAAAGGTGAATTACTTTTACAGTTCTCACAAGGTTATAGAAATATTCAATACAAGGTCATTAAATTGACTGGGAAGCTACTGAAAACTTTATGTACATGTGATAACCATATAATGCAACTTTAAAAGCGATTATGAAGTTGGAGAGAAAGAACATTAAATCTTACCTGAACCTTCTTTCGGTTGAGTTGCCGCTAGCTAATACTTTGACTCTAGCTGCTTGAGGAGATTCCTTGAAGAATAAAATACACACGATCAAGATACATGTTGGATTACATCATGACCGTAACCTCGTAACTCATTTGATCCAAATGGATTAAATCAATAATACTGGCTATATACCCAGTATAGTCTGAGATGACATTCATAAAAAAAGATATATCAATAGAATAGTATGAAAGGTGCCTTTTTAAATTATCAAGTTCCATAAATCAGTTTCCGATGGAGCACAACCTAGCAACATCTGATAATGATTATGTTATTAAATACTGCAACAAGTTCCACGAAACTCAATGATTTCAAATTCATAATTACATCATTAACCCGTTTCTGATGGTAACTGGTACGAACCACTGACCTTTACCAAGGAGGGATTGAACAAAACATCCGGAGTCTTGAATCTGTCAGAACTGATCTCTATCATCTCGTTAATCAAATAGACTTAATACCTGCAACTATCTTACATCTCCACAATCCCAAGCAGAAAAAAGGGGACCAAACTTACTATCCATCAGGAAGTTCATATGCCGTCATCGGGATATTTGAATAAGATGTATCTAAATAGAGAGAAATGCATGATGATCAGCATAGTGAATTCGATGCCTTGATAAAGAACCAACCACCACATTAGAAAATATGACACGTAACACAACAGCTATTAAGGTGCAGATGTAAACAAAAGAAAAAACAAGTCCAGTCATATGATTTGTCAAGGAAGTAGGGACTTCCTAACTTCTTACGCAGTGGTAGTTATATTTAGTCTCAAAGGCTAGGGATTGGAAGCAATAAGGTTTTTAGTAACTGTTCAAGTATTATGTAACTACAATACAATTTCAAGTAGTATGTATCGCAATGCATACTATTAGTTCTTATCAAATCAAATTACTAAACCCGATTCTTCTTTACTCAATAAGAAAAGAAACGACCCGATTTAATTTATATCAGTAACATGCATCACACTTAATAATATTCAGTATCAACTCTAAACAATAACATAACATAGTTTAACGCAATATCTTACATATACATTATTATTCATCATTTACAATCAATGCACCTATTAAATCATGTCCTTCAAGTATTATCTAGTACAAGAATTCTAATACTAGACCACATGTTTAAACCTCCCCATCTACTAACACTAATATGCATCACAACCCCATAATCATACAAAAAAATATACAAACAAAAAGACACAATTTACATAAGCTATTATTCAAATCAAGTATCTCATCGGATGTTTTTAAAACCCACGTGAATCTCACATAGAAGCATCCAACACTGTCACTTGTGTCCCTTTAGGCCTACCTTAATTCAAATCAATAATACAATTTATCACAGTGAGTACTATTTTTTAAATTTATTAACAAGCATCTCAGTCAACATAACACATTATGTTTTTCAATCAATAATATAATACATGTTAAATAATAATATGCATCACAGTGAGTACTATTGTTCAAATTTCTTAACAAGCATCTGAGTAAATAGTAAGCACATTTTTGTTCAATTCGGCCCACAAATAGTAAGCACTACGGTGCATCTTAAACGAAGTTTGCATCGTAGTGATGTATTTCAATACATAGTAGCACACATGTGTATGACTACTCATAGAATGTACTGTGATTCATCCTAAGATAGATTTACATAAGAGTTATGTTTATTGATACATTTTAAAACCCATGTGGATACTTTGAGCAGCTCACACATATTTTTTCAATTCGGCCCACAATAGTATGCATTATGTTGCATCTTAACAGAATTTACATCTTAGTGATTTTATTCAATACATAGTTACACACATGTGTATGAATGTATGATTACTCATACTATGCACAGTGATGCATCATAAGATATGGTTAACCTCAGAATCATGTTTATTGATACATTTTAACACCCATGTGGATACTATGCACTCTGGTGCATGTTAACATAAGTCTAATTGTAGTGATGCATATTCATACATATTAACATCCATGTGGATGAGTTCTAAATTATAACCATCTAATATTCATCCATTTCAACATCTTACAAAAATTATATTCTACAGTATAAGATAATGGACATAATTCATAAGGTATTTTCATAATTTAAGATTACAAACCTAATGTTCATCAAACAACAACAATATTCATCAATTTACAACATCTCTTTTTTTTCTTTTTTAGATTCTCAGGAACAATAAATTTTGCAAAAAATGATTTTCCAGGTGCAAAATCCATATTAAAGTAAATATTAGGTGTAAACAATAATTTAATTTGTATTTCTCTTACCGATTTGTTCTTCAGCGACTTTTAATTTGGTTCCTCGTTTCTTCTATTTTCTTCGTCGTTCTTGTTGTAATCGATTCTTCAAGTGTTGTTTTGATTTGTCTGATTATTCAAGCTAGAGTACTCGGATTCAATCATTCGATTTTTGATGAATTTCACGAGTCATTGTTGACGAATTTTGTTTGCGCGATTCTTTTTGTTAGCTACTCTATTTTTGCCCTAATTTTTGATTAATGAGCGTATTTGTTAGCCAGATTCATTTTTAGCCTATTATAGTAAATAGCATAGATGACCAAAATGCCCCTCCGCGTTTTTCATTAAATGAAGTGATCTAGCGGCTAGGATTTGCTTCCCTCTTCCCCCTATTTTGTTACTTCCCCCTAGATCACTACCCTATATATATATATATATATATATATATATATATATATATATATATATATATATATATATATATATATATTTTCTATATCTAGTTTAATGAATGTGTACATAGCTTTAAATATGTATAATCGAACTATAACTACAAGTGCGTTTTATAGATTAATAATGGATAGAGAGCACCTAATGAGAATAGGAATGGAAGAAAAGGCATGAAATACTCCGGCCACAAAATACGCTGTTTTGCCACCCTCTTTTTTCCGGTCACGGCGTGATGGTGGTGGTGGTGGTTGCGGTGATTGAGCGGCAGCGGCGATGGTGGTGGTGACGGCGATTGAGAGGCGGTGGAAGTGGTGTACAATGGCGGAGGTGGTGGACGATGGTGGTGGTGGTGTATTAGTTGTGAGTGTTTGTGTGTGATATGTGTTGAGAGTGAGATGGAGAGGATTTGTGTGTTTGATGAAAAGAGAGAGAGTCAAAATGCAAATGACATAAATATGTCAATCTCTTACACCCTTTGATCATATTTTTAAAAAAATACATTTTAGTCCTTGCCCTCCTTACCCTCTCTAACACCCATTCTCCCATAATCCTAAATTACAAGATTTATTACAATCGAGGTAATGTTAAAATTACGCAAGCTTACGTGCATTTAAGAAAGTTAATGAAATATGTCAGTATTTCATACCTTTTAAGCCTAACATTACTTACAATATCCCCAAAGTATATAGATGAAATATTTACAAGGTCCTTACGTGAGTACGTGACCTTTTACCTAAAAGAAAGAAAAGAAAAGAAAGTACATAGATGAAAAGTATGAGACTAATAGCATCAAAGACAAGAAAAAGAAGGGCTAAGTTTGCATATTAGCTCAAAATGGATTGGAATTAATGTAGAAGGATTCTGTTTGGCGATCCAAATTTTACGCCGATAAATCCGACCGATATATGGTTTGTTACTTTTTATATATATATATATACACACACACATTAGCGATGATGATCGTGAAGTGATGATTTGTGATATATGAAAACAAAATTATTTGTAGCAGCAGAAACCAGGCTCACGTTTTCAAAGTATTTCTAGGTAAATGCTTTATTACTCTTTTTTTTTTTGGGTAAAGAACGCTTTATTACTTTATTATAGTTCTTTAATAATCCTTGAATGTGTACGTTTTTATTTTATTTTAAGCAAAGAATGTGTGCTTGAAGATAATTACGTTGTGTTCTCGAGTCTAATATTGTGTGTTGTTTTAAAATTTTATGTGGAATGTCTACGTGATTACATATATCATGCTAATAACAGTGTGTTCGTTATTCTCGTCGTACCGGCCTATTGTGACGATTAAGAATTAGGCCCTTTAAACACAAAATTATTATGTATGTACAATAAAGTACCCTATTACTAGCTAGGAAGAATCTATGGAGTATTAACATGCTTAACAAAATTTTAAACTAATAACAAAAATCTACTACTTGTCCGAATGTATTAATTGAACAACAGTAATTTATTACAGATGTGATATTTAATGATCAACTTTGATACATATATGCTGTAAAGATGTCTTAAAAGATTGAGTCTTAGCCTCAGCTCCTAGGTGTATTGATGAGTAATTACCCCTATAATAAGTGATAGTAAAAAACTACGAGTAAAATATATGATTAATTATTAATTATGGTAAAATTCATGATATGAATCTTGATTTATCAACAATTAATATATTTCTTGAAGTTCATGGATGTTGTTTGGGTTGTGTTTTTTGTGATTCAAGGTAGGTAGGTTCTCTTAAGTTCAGTTTTAATTTCGAGTGAGTTATATGAATTTTATTTGGATGTTCTTTTTGTTCTTGAAACATTTTGGTCAAATTCATATTCATATGAATCTTGATTTATCAACAATTAATATATTTATTGACTATTTATAAAAACTTTTATCAACATTTTTAACTTCAATTAAGAAATCATAACTGTGATATTTATGTCACCTTGAATGAGTTATCATCGAGTGCTAAATATCGCAGACACAAATACATTCTTGATCTATTAATTCTACTATACTATCGTAGAATGTGACAATATGCATGCATCTAATTTTTTTAGTATAAAAATAAAAATACTTACAAATGAGTACATCTATCAATGGAGGAATCAAGATTGTCACCGGATACTTCATTGTTGTGAATTTATTGTGTATTTACTTTTTTTCTATATATATACAAACCTAATAAAAATAGTAATGATATCAATCAATCATAATAACTAAGCGTGTAAGTACAAGTTGCCAAGAAATAGTTCCTTTGCACGAGAAAGAAACCGACGGAGTGTAACATATTATATATATATATATATATATATATATATATATATATATATATAGTGGGTATAGTGAGGAAAAAATGTCAATGGTCTCTAAAGATATGATCATGAGTGTAATTATAAATTTAAACAGATACGCAATTAAAGTGTAGTTTTTACTATTTAAGACAAACCTTAAAAAAATTATATTCAAATAGATACAGATTAATAATCTGTCAACATATAACAAATCAAAATGCAATTATTACATTAGCTTTGATTTGTATTATTTCATTGCGACCTTTTATACATGACATTTAAATTAATTACTCGGTTTTACGAGCACAATAAGAATAAGTTATCGATGCCGGTAATAAAATAAAAATAAAAATGTATATGATTTTACGAGCACAATATTTGGTATGTATTAGACATTTGTTATGTAAGAAACACATATCCGGCCTCTTCGTTGGTGGTCATTTCTAATTCTTTTGAACAACTATAGATTATGAGGATTGAACATGTCTTTGTTTAAGATATTTTACTCATTCACTCGATGTTTAATGTTCTTTGATAATGTTGATATCCGCACAATATGAAGTTGTAAATATGAAATATTACAATTAGTCAATAATTCAGTTTTTCTCTCAACCAATGATTGATATAATCACACAAGAGTTACGATTTATATGTAAAAAGAAATAACAATAAATAACAGGGCCGTGCATCGCACTGCGAGTACATCTTTCGAATATCATATTTATCCAATTACATAACATATAAATAAAAGTATGTACCATAAAAAATAACAAGTCGCGTTTATTTTACGTGTTTAGTTGTAAAATAACTATAGCTTCTACGTTTAACGAGTCAATAAAAATAATGACCCGTGCATCGTACGAACATGAAAAATCTAGTAATAGTATAAAAATTCATTTCATTAGTTGACCTATTGTTATTTTTTGGGGAGTTGATAAATGCAAACTGTACAATATTTGAAGCTCATTGTACAAGTAAATAATAGCATACTGTTGGTGTATGAATCAATTTATTTGTTGTATCTATCAGCTCCATTTTTTTTAGATGTATGGTTATAATTTATATGACGCATTATAACATTAATAAAAAAAATTAAAGTAAATAAGAGGCCGGGGCAACGTGGTCTAGTTTGATCTTTAAAATGAAAATGAGCAAGGAATTATTACTTAAAAAGGATTTTATAACGGTTACAAATTTATGTAGTTGTTGGGTTATATCTTTTAACGGATACGATATTAATCTGTCACTGACTAAATAATCTGTATTCATTATATTCTTAAAGATTTATTTATATACGTTTGGCGGTTGTAACTAACTTCGCATAGTAATTTTGGACAGTGGTGTAACTAAGTACGAGTATTTCTTTAGATATACAAACTTTTAACCTACCGACAAATGAACAAGACAATGGCCAAATAGTTATCGCAAATTAGGATAAGAGTTAATTGCATGGTTGGTTCCCGTAGTTTACATACAATTGCACCGTTAGTCTCTATACTTTATTTTTTGAATCAGCAGTCTAAAAAAATAAAAGTTGTTAGGTCATTCCTCCAACTAAAATGATTATGTTATTCTCACTAAATTCAATAAAAAAAAAATAGAATATTAAAGGTATGGTGGTCATTTTAGTTGGAGGAGTGACCAACCGCACAACAACTTTCATGTTTTGGACTACTACTGCAAAAAGTAAAGTATAGGGACTGACGGTGCAAATTTTATGTAAACCATGAGGACCAACTATGCAATTAACTCTTTGGATAATAAATTAGAGTGTATTCTTCCAGCTTTTATTTTTGATTTATTGAAGCTTACTTGCATACTATGTAAAATTTTCTTTACTATTGTTTTGCACATTGTGTTCAATAGGCAAAGCCCACGGGTAGAGAAAGCAAAGCAACAAAACTCAAGCTTCAAGTAAACTCTCAATCTTCGAAATTTAAAAATTGGCTATGGATCAAGGGGGCAACTCTTCGGGTGATGTTACTGGGGATCAACTTAAACTGATGGAACATGATGATTCGATAACGGAGAAAATAGAAAACTCCAACGAAAGAAGTGAAATGCATCAAATGGTTTTAAATAATGTATACGAGCTTCTTGAATGTCCTGTGTGCATGACCGTCATGTCTCGCCCAATTTATCAGGTTTGTTCCTATGCAATTTGGGGTCTTTTTAAAACTTCATCATGTATTGGAAATTATGTTTAACTTTCCTTTCAGCACTTGAATTTACTCCCGTATAATGAAGACGACCAGCACGAGACCACCCCTGTAAAACGGCGTAGTCAAATAATTCTAGCTAGACATGATTTCCAATTTCTTTGATTTCCATAATGAGTCAAAAGAAGGAAATGATCAACAGATTGCCACACAGTTCTTAATATGCTTTTACAAATAATAATAAACGTTTCCAAATATAACTTCTATAAAAATACTTTCAATTAGCTGAATAAGAGGTGATATCTGTAATTTAGTTACTTAAATTCACTACTATTAGTTTTGCAGTGCCCGAATGGCCACACAATATGCTCCAACTGCAAAATGCAAGTGCATCGTTGCTGCCCGATATGCCGTATAGACATGGGTAGCATAAGGTGTCTGGCTTTGGAGAAAGTAGTAGAACCATTGGAAATTCCATATATTTGTCCTTATGCTGACTCTGAATGCTCAATCACCGGAAATATTCCAGAACTCGTAATGCACCTAAAGGATGATCACAATGTTGAGACTCGTGATGGATTTAGCTTCAAGCATAGTTATGTTCAATCACTCTCTCAAGAAATAGAAAAAGGCAAAGGAATGATATGTGTAAGTAAGGTATCATCGATCAATATATTACACCAAGTTCATGTATTATCGATTAATATATTTTAATGTATGATTCAAATATACTTTAGGTATTCAAATGCTATGGACAACAATTCTGTTATCACTTTGAATCTTTTCTTGTGGGCACCACTCCATGCTACATAGCATTCTTGCGGTTCATGGGTGAGCACAACGAAGCCAAGTTATTCAGATACTTCTTAAGAATTAATCGTGATGGGCGACAATTAACATGGCAAGGATCCCCAAGGAGCATACGAGACCATTATCAGCAAGTCCGTGACAGTCTAGACGGACTAGTAATTCCGCAAAACTTAGCTCTTTTATTTTCAGATGAAAATGAGCAAGAACTCAAATTAAAATTAAATATCCGCATTTGTACTAAACAATAAGTTCTAAGATAGTAACTAGTTTTGGGAAAATAAATTGGGTATGTTTTGTTTCGGAAAAGTAACATCTTTAGATGTTCGTCAGCAACAATAGTAATAGTATGTTGATAAGTGTGAAAAACAAAGTATTTGATTGTGTTCTGATGCTACCGCTACCATGATTCATATCGGGCTTCTTCAATATGGATCCTGTGCTAGCCTCGTCTTGAATCTATTAACATTCAACAAGTATAACGTCATGAGGAATATACGGGAGTATATCCGAGTAAGATACTCCGACGCTCGATCAAGTCAGTTGTGGAACTAATTTAACAAACTTATCGGTAAATAGAGTTGAAGTAAAAGAGAGAGATAAGTATGTATATGATACAATATTATAAATACCCTTAAAAATTTCTTTTTTACGTGATTTGAAGTTTTTTTTTAAGGGCAAGTGCCCATGCCCCCTCTACATTATTTGCCCCTGCCAGCCTTAACTCACAACTTTATTAGTTCATCATACTTTATGTTGATATTAGTTGCAAACAATATATCGCTATCAACATATAATGTCTGTGATAGATTAGCCCACAACGTACAATTACTGTCGTTAATCATTTATCATTTAATCCATTTATTTATACATATAGCCCGATCTATGAGGATTTTAATAAATACCTTATGTATTTTTTTCACTTTATTGTTTATTTCTCATGTATAATCAATCATACTAGATCATAACCCGTGAAATTCGCGGGCTACAACAAAATATACACAATTTTATAGTATGTAAATAAATAATTTTATTACATTATCTTTCATATGTATTTACAATTGAACACGTAATTAGTTACATGATATAACATATAAATAATTCTATCTATTATTTTAAATTTTAACACTTTCCTTTTGCGGTGCACCTTGCAGTTATGTTTTGAATATCCAAAACTACAAACACGTTTATTCAATCACCCTAATATTCTCATTACATTCGCACAATAGTTCCCTCTTAAAACCTTTTATTCCAAACCACAAACACAATTTGGAAAAAACAATACAAACCAACTTTCGGCCAATAAACTACGTCATTTGAGCACCTGCTATCGCACCAACCATAACACCTACATTCAATAAAGAGCCAAATTGGATTCAAACATAGTTTTAATAATTTTGCTTCCATAATAACTATGAATTCATATATATTAAACTTAAACTCCAATAACATTAAGGAGTGTGAATTATATTGATTATAAATTTCCAATACTACGTTAACAATGGCTTAACCTCAATTGAGAATTACCCTTTTTCATTCCTTTAATAAGGTCCTCATTAAACAACAAATAAGATCCTACAGTTTTACCCTCATTAACATTGAAAATAACCATTACGCTTATAACCAATGACCATGTTAAAGCTTCACTGTCAACTTGTAAGAAAGATCTAACCTTCACCCGATCATAATCATAAAATGATCTAGGAGTAACAGCCATGTTAGGAGCTAAGTAACAATATTAATCACCGAGGGTGTTCAATGAACGCAGATGAAGACATGTTCGTAGCACAACTAATTCTAAGACAATCTTAGTGAAATGAATATATATTGACTAAAAATAGCCATGCGTGAACCCATATATTTTGTTGTATAATGATCAAACATAATCAAGTAAAACTTAACAATTTCCAACTTGGTGTCAAAGAATTCAAAGGCATAAATAGACCTCTTGATGTCTATTTTTGTAAAATGTTCATATATTTTTAAGAGGTTAAGAGACCGTTATAGTACCTTACTTTGTTCCAGAGTGATAGCTGACTCGCAGTTAGGAAACTGAATAGAATGTTCATCAATACGGAACAACTATTGAATCAAATAATTTTCCGCTTCTATCTTACTGTTGAAAAACTCTATCTCTACGAAGTCACTGTATTTGTATTTCAGAAGTCAGAACAACCCCTGTTTCACAAGCCAACTCAACACATTAGACATGATATTAGAGTACCCGCCTAGAGATAATTCTAAACACTTGAATATAGTAATCAATAACAGAATTAATAAATGCATTTCCATAGTTCCATAATGATAATAAAGGTTAAAAACCAACCTTAAGCAAGTACTGGTTGCACGACAATATAGAGCCCGGATCAAACGTCTCCTGAAGTGATGTCAACAATGGTATCTCACTTGGACTCTTGATGTTTAAGTGAATCAAGTTATCTACCATATTTGTAGACTCTTAAGAAACAAAAGATGATATAATGTAATTTCGATTAAATAGATGATATTTGAATATGTTAGTTTATATTTTTGGGGTGTTACAACTCACTATCTTCATACATCATTCTCTACACGATAATGGAATTAGCTCAATGTCATGATAAGTTAACACCTCTTTTGGCGTCCTCACTAACCCCTCTCAACACAATCTCTTTATCCCAATTAAACAAATTACCAACACAAACCACCACTAGTCGCTGTCAACTATTAGTTTCCCGCCACTCCACCACCAGTGCACCAAAAAGGGAGAAAGATGCAAAAAAGCGAGTGGTTATCACTGGTATGGGTCTCGTTTCTGTACTTGGAAACGACGTGGATATGTACTACCAAAGACTCTTGAATGGGGAGAGCAGAATTGGGTTGATAGATTGGTTTGATGCTACAGGACTCACAACTCGATTTACTGGTCAGATCTGTGGGTTCGGGTCAAATAGATATATTGATGTAAAATATGACAGAAGACTTGATGATAGTCAACGATATTGCATTGTTGCTGGGAAAAGAGCCCTTGAAAATGTTGCTCTCGTTGGCCATGAATGCTCCAAGGTATGTAGTTAATCCTTACACATTTATCTTTTTAATAAAGTGATATGATTGGTTATGTTAATCACACATGGTAAGCGCAGATTGATAAGGAGCGAGCCGGTGTTCATGTTGGATCTGAAGTAGGAAGTACTACTGTTATTTCAGATGGTCTGGAGTCCTTAATTAAGAGAGGTTATAGTAAAGTCACACCATATTTAGCACCTTTTATGCTCACGAGCATGGGCTCTGCTTTACTTGCTATCGATCTTGGCTTTAGGGGACCAACTTATGATATATCTGCTGCATGTGCAACGTCCAATGCTTGCTTTTGTGCTGCTGCAAATCTTATCCGTGAGGGTACTGCTGATTTAATGATTGTTGGCACGGACAGTTTTATTACCCCCGTAGGAATGGGGGCTTATGCTGCTTTAAGAGGATTATCTTGGAGAAACGATGATCCCAAGACTGCTTCCAGAACTTGGGACAAAGATAGAGACGACTTTGTCATGGGAGAAGGGGCAGGTGTTTTGGTAACAAGTCTCACCTACTCTGATGATGAATATACATATTTGTAAGGTGATGTAGTCATGGAGAGTTTAGAACATGCCAATTGAAATATATGTGGTTTGCTTACAGGTGATGGAGAGTTTAGAACATGCAATAAAAAGGGATGCAACAATACTTGCAGAGTACATGGGAATAATTAGATGGGGTTGGCCTTTCAAATTGTATACAAAACAGTCTTGTAAATGCGTGTGTGTCCGTAGAAGAGGTAGTTCATTTTTTCTTATGTTTTGTAAAATCTTTAATCTACAACAAATACGTTATCTTTTCCTATATAATCTATTTGATTAGGTAAATTATATCAACCCCCATGCAACTTCAACGGTGAATGGGGATTTGGCTGAATTAAATGCTCTCAATAAGGTATTCAAGAACTACGAAGGGATCAAAATGAATGCAACCAAGGTTAAATCCACAATGACTCATGTTGTCTACTTGTCTACATAAACATATTAAGATTGTTGTCATCTTGTATATGTTTTAGTCTTTGATCGGACGCAGTATGGGGGATTCTGGAGGTCTAGAAGCAATTGGTACAATTAAAGCCATTCAAATGGGATGGTTGCACCCCACTATTAATCAATTTGTAAGTGATACCTACGTTCATGTTCATGTCTGTTTCTTCGTTACATTTCTTTCATTCAAACGTCTTCGGTTCAACTATAGGACCTCGAACCCGCTGTACAATTTAACACGGTTGCAAATCGACAACAACAACATTAAATTAATGTTGGTGAGTTCTTTTCCTTTTTCCTAAGTTTGGGTACCTTAATTTGTTAATCTCACTTACTCTTAACTTTCTTGATAGGGTAAAAGCTATAAATTGGTAACGTACTTTCGTTTTTGTCTCAAACTGGGTAACATACTCTATTTAATATCAATGTTGGATATAAACTCTTATGTTTTGTTCTAATATGAGTAACATAGTTACCATCTTATAATCTCAGGTGGTCCGTTATTCAATTTTGCACAGATTGTTGTTTTGGTCATTTGGCATTTATGTAGTTTCAATTGATGTGTATTTTGTCTTCGTTTTTCTGTTAATATTATGCCTATTTTAAACTTGCAGACTTGTAATTACGACAAACATACTCAAAAGATTCAAGCTTTGAATTCATGCTACTTATATGTATATGTAATGACATCCTACATGGAATGTCACGTCATTAAACAATTATCCTATATGGAATGCCACGTCATTAAATAATTATACAAGTCAGCGCCACGTAAGTACATGTGCAAAGAAATAAGTTACTAACATACCATGTTACGCATATTAGAACAAAACATAAGAGTTTGTATCCAACATTGGTAATAAATAGAGTATGTTACCCACTTTGAGACAAACAGGAAAGTACATTACCAAGTTATAGCTTTTACCAAGTTATTTTGAAAGAAGATGGAATAGAATAATCGTTGAATATGGACTTAACAATAATGAATGGCTGAATGAGATTTATAGCATCAGAGAAAGATGGATACCAGCGTACCTGTTAGATGAACCATTAGCAGGCCTGATGCGAACATCATCTAGATCAGAAAGTGAGAATCACTTTTTCTCAAAGTTTACTCATCAATACTTGACTCTGGTGGAGTTTATGCAACACCATGACACCGCTATGGAACATCAGCGCTATGTCCAACAGAAAAATGACCACAACACAAGGTATACAATTCCAGACTTGAAAACAGATTTAAAGTTGGAAAAAACTGCATCTATATTGTACACACGTTCAATAGAGTAAATTCCATAAATGGTCCCTATGGTTGACATTGATTTACGAAAACAGTCCCTGTACTTTTTTCTCAACGTTTTCAGTCCAATAACCTTGGATTTGCTCGCAAATGGTCCCTTAACTTTGAATTTTTGCTCGCAAATGGTCCTCCGTCTAACTTTGGATGTGCTCGCAAATGGTCCCTTAAGGGACCATTTGCGAGCAGTTCCAAAGTTATTAGACCGAAAACGTTGAAGAAAAAATACAGGGACATGTTTTCGTAAATCAATGTCAACACAAGAACCATTTATGGAATTTACTCTAATTAATAAGTAATGACCTAAGCTATTTCATTGCATTTGTTTGTTTACTATGAAAGAAAATCAGGTCTGTTATATATATGGTTAATTGAAATTATACAACGACCACTTAAGGCTTTAAAACGTTTTACATTTAATTTCCATCTATTTGTTCATAATATGTTCCATGTGCCATTGGTGAAAGTTTTCTCGTAGTACATTATGAGGGTGTTTGGGGCGGCGTTTGGATTTGAGCTTCTGCGTTAGCTTGCAGCTTCAAATTCATGGCTTTTTAGCTTTTAGCTTTTTAACCCTTTAAAATAGTGAAAAGCTCCTCAATCCAAACACTAAAAAAAATCTTTTATGCGTTATGATAACACAAAAGCTAAAAAGCCCTCCACTAACGCTCCTCCAAACACCCCCTATATATTACATCGATAATCAAAGGCTGCAAAATTTTCATGGGAGGCCGGAGCCCATTACCATTTTAGATCATTAAAACCGTGTCATGAAATGAGTTCTCATGTATGTTTTATTAGACATTCGAAAAAGAAAAGAAAGATATAATAAAAACTAGTACAATTTTTTTTACTTAGTTTGGCAATGAGTATATCTTCTTTTGTTGGGTAGATATAAAATTCTAATTCTAATAAAATGAATAAGATATACAAAATATTCTTTTTATTAGGATGTTACTAATATAAATTAATTAATACTACAAATTATTGATGAAAAAGTATTAAGAGATGACATGGCACAACATGCCTTATACATTTTTAAAAAAGTAATTAAAATTTCTTTTCTAGTTCCACTATTGTTTGTAAGTTTCCGAACTTCATTATGATTGGAATTAAAAAAATATCAAGACCATGAACTTGTGATGTCGCTCAAGCAAAAGTTGAGGAACTTTCTATGACTTGGTAAGGTGAACTTTAAATTTTATTATCTCAAGATAAGCGCTAGGTGAATTTTTAACTTAGATAACTATCATTTAACTGATGATCTCCATTTTTAATGGAAACGGATCAGAGAAGAACGGAATCCCGTGAGAGAGAAAGAAGGCAGACGGACTAACCACTTACATCGCGACATCTGTCAAAGTACCAAGGGCATTTTCGTCAAAAAGCACATAAAGTAAAATCTGACCTAGCTGCCCGAATTTTACGAGTACGTACGGCAAAATCAAATCACAACCTTATTCATTCTCCTTAAAAAATCAAATCAACAATCATAATTCTCTCAAAAGTTGCTTACGAAAATCGATTTTTAATCTACATCGTTAACGAATCTTACAATCGTATATACGATTTTTTTCTGATTGCAAAATACGGAATGTCGAACGAAACAGCTTCAACATCTGCTGTGATCAATGAAACATCAACAATCAATCAACAAGTTATAGAAAACGCGACTCATGTATCAACTCAATCGGAAGAAATCGCCACTACATCAAAACAGCAAAACGATTGTAAGAACTTCTAATTTTAAAATATCTGTATACGTACATCATTGCATTTATATATATCTGAATATCTATCTGTATATATACACATACATAACAGATTTATTATATGTTAAAATAATGATTATAATCGCATATCTCAACATGTATAGCTATCTGTATCATGCTTATGATAATATGTATAAAATGTGTTAGATAAAAATAAACATATATGATGCATAAAAAAAAGTGTTTGATGCAGTGCACATATTCATTGTGAAAAAAGTGTTGATAACTACAACGTGTCTTTGATGCAGTAAAAAATATATGATGCAGTGTCGTTATGATAATGATAATACACAGTAAAATAAGTGTTTGATGCAGTACGTAAAATATATGATGCAGTACGTAAAAATAAAGTGTTTGATGCATCAACATATTAAAATAAGTGTTAAATATAGTACATATATATCATGGAAAAAAGTGTTCATCACAGCAAGTTGTTTCTTATGCAGTATAACATATATGATGCAGTGTACGAATAATAATGATTATATAATACTAAATATTTTTTTGATGCAATAGACATTTTTAATATAAAAATTTTCAAAGCTACAATTTTTTTTTTGATACATTAAATCTGTATTTTAATGAATTACATATGTTTGTGATGCAGCTACACAGCTTGAAGTTGTTAGCAACAAAACATTCGTGCCCTTATACAGTCCACAAGGTACTAGAGTATGGTATCCAGATGTCCAAGAAAACCAGTTCTCGGGACTATATACAAAACTTTAGATGAAGCTTACATGTTTTATATGGAATACTCAAGAAAATCCGGTTTTGTATGTAAGAAAAGTTCATCATGTAATCCTGGAAGAATAAAAAATCCTACCCATAAGTACTTCAAGTGTAATAAAGAAGGGAAAAAGTATGTGAAGCCAAGTGATAAAACAATTGAAATTGCAAAAGCAAATGCAATATCAATAGTCAATGCAGCAGCAAAGAAAAAAGCACTTGAAAGTAGAGATGCAACTGGGATTAGTAAAAAAATAAAGAAAAAGGTGAAAGTAAGAAGGACTAGTACTTTCAAAACCGGTTGTAACGCAAAAATAGGTCTAAAAAAGCTTGCAAATGGTACATACAAGCTAATTACATTTGAAGAAGTGCACAATCATTATTTGGTTGATAAATCAGATATGAAATTTGTTAGAGCCACTGCTAATCTGGGATTCATGAAAGAACACTTTTTATTTCAAGTGTCAAGTGTAAACATCGGCCCCGTAAGAGGTTTTAAGTTACTAAAAGAACTATACGGTGGGTTTGAAGAAACAGGTGTAACGGAAGTAGACTGCAAAAACTTTCGAAGGGATGTCAATGTTTTTATTGGATCATCTGATGCACAAATTGAAACGCCCAGAATTTTTTTTTTTTTTTTTTAGCGAATACATTTAGGTCCCATTACTTCTTAATAATTCAAATTATGTTATCTCAGTTAGTATCTTAATAATTTTAATACAGTTTTCTTCTAAGGTCGTAAAATAAACTGGATACCAATTTTTCACGCATGAACGCGATCCCATGATAACTAGCCGGATCGCGTTTCTAAGTTCAAAAACGTTCTGTGACAAAATTACACTGACGAACGCGATCCTGACACCTTAACTGGATCGCGTTTGTTAGTTCAAAACCGAAGTTGGTGATTTTTCAAAGAGGAACGCGATCCCGGGCTTCTAGCCGGATCGCGTTTGCTAGTTTATTTCCAGATCAGACTTTAATTCAATTTTTGACAGATTTCAATTAATCGTAACTCATGAACCGTAAAGAATTTGATTCTAAAACTTTACAGATATCTCTAAGTGACTAAAATAAAGGTTTCCCTTTTTTGTACTTTTTCATTTTTCACAAAGACACAACATTTGGGTGTGTAACTCGTTTTCGCCCATTTTGGCACTTTTAGTGAACACTTCAAAATGCAACTTATACAACCCTTCTCTAAAATGCTAAATTACACTTAAAGCAAATGACCAAACTTTCATAACCTTGGTCAAGTTATTATACACATATGGGTTAAAAGTGACCAATTTTAACACCCACTATCTATTCATCATTTCACAATTCTAATAAGACTTCTAACTCCATATATATATATTCCCATGAGTTCAAAACATATAACTATTCCTCTCGACACTAGGGTTGACCTTCAAAGTCAACCATCCAACAAACGACACATACATTGTTTAACATTCAAAAACCTTGACTCAAGGGCGTATTACACAAGTTTCATCAAAACGATACCAAAAGAGAGGGCTTGCACTTACAAGCTTGCAAACCAATCCACACTACTCTTTCTTGATTTCCTTATCCTTTCTTTGAGAAATATTACCTACAATACATTTAAATGATACGGAGTAAGCATAAAATGCTTAGTGAATACATAGGAAATCAATTAAGCAATTCAATCACATAATAACTCTTAAATTATCAAACAATAAACATAAATAGCAATAGATACCAATTTGGATCCGCGGCCCATAAGATACAATTGTGCAATGCACATATTTCATATTAGTTATTATTTCGTGATCATACAATTCCATAAACATAACAATAATAACAATAACATGATTATGCAAAATCTCTTGCTCGTGAGCAATCCGAAATCACATAACCTTCACCTAATTGATTCACAATGTACTCACCTTAATCTTTGATGATGAATTCACTTAGCAAAGATAATAGTTATTCCAATCCTTTATCACCTATACATATGATACATAATTACACATTTAGATTCTAAAATTCATAACAACTAAGTAGTAACTCATAATTCACTCTCCCCCACTTTGATTAGTCTAAGTAATTCACTAATCAAAGTTCTTATTTATTTGATTTCTTATTAGCATAACCTATTTATACTTCTATTATCACAATTAACTACTCATTATGCTTATAAACTCAATTCAAGAGGGTTTTAGCAAAACCCCAAAATTTCATCATAAACCCTAATCATGATTTCATTATTTTCATAGATTAGGATGATTACTAATAGTGATAATCATGCTAGAAATCACTAATTCAATCAATCCCAAGCCCTAATTTCCTCCAATTTGATGAAATTCACCAAAACCCATATATCACCTAAACCCTAAGTAATAATTCATAAGAAATACTTACAAGTAGATAGAGATGATGATAGAGATGAAGAATCAATGATTTCTAGAGCTTGAATTGAAACTGAATTGAAGGATTGATGATGGCGATGATAATTGACGATTTTGGTTCCTCTGGTTTAAGTTTCTGGAATAATTTAGACTGTATCAGAAAATTAACCACGTATCTATGCATATAAACTTTAATTCTTTTATTTCACACAGTCTGGAACTGAGAAATCCATTTACGTTTTATTATATATCTTATTATTTCATTAATAATATTTCATAAGATGTATATTTCTAGAAACACTAAAATAATACCTCGAAATTCTGGGGTGTTACACAAATGGCGGTTGAAAAACTTCTAGGGAGAATGCAGTTTATTAAAGATTTTTACGTCAACTACTTTAATGCACCAGATGGAACACTAGGTGGAGTTTTTTGGGCTGATCCAGATGCATATAGAAATTACAGTTTCTATGGTGATGTTGTTTCTTTTGACTCTACTTTCAAGTCAAACAGGTATTAAATAACGCTTTGTAAAAAATATGGTTCTTATAACTCTGATGCAGTTGTATCTGCTTTCAGTTAACAATACTGATACAGTTCTAGTGTATGTTGAAAGCACAATTAATCGTTAATAAAATGTTGGTGCCTTTTACAGGTATGGAATGGTCTTTGTGCCTTTTACAGGCATTGACAACCACAATAGGTGTGTAACATTTGCTTCAGCATTGTTAACAAGAGAAACAGAAGATTATTATACCTGGTTACTTGAAACATTCCAGACAACTTTCAAAAAAGATCCTTTGGTTGTCGTAACAGATCAGGATCAGTCAATTTTTGCAGCTATTAAGAAGACTTTCAAGAAAACACGACATAGATTGTGTATGTGGCACATTATGCGAAAGATTACAACCAAGGTAAGCATTACCAATTTGAATATAAACTTAGCCAATTTGCATGTTGGGCAAATGAAATCTTAACTAAACTGCATCAGCTGCATTTGTTATTCCTACATGCTGTTTGTATTTTAATTAATCCATTTTCACAATACAGGTGGGCGTAGCGTTGTGTAACAACACAGATTTTAAAAAGAAAATTTGTGGAATTGTGTGGACTGATAAAATAACTCCAGAGACTTTTGAAAGAAGATGGAATAGAATAATCATTGAATATGGACTTAACAATAATGAATGGCTGAATGAGATTTATAGCATCAGAGAAAGATGGATACCAGCGTACCTGTTAGATGAACCATTAGCAGGCCTGATGCGAACATCATCTAGATCAGAAAGTGAGAATCACTTTTTCTCAAAGTTTACTCATCAATACTTGACTCTGGTGGAGTTTATGCAACACCATGACACCGCTATGGAACATCAGCGCTATGTCCAACAGAAAAATGACCACAACACAAGGTATACAATTCCAGACTTGAAAACAGATTTAAAGTTGGAAAAAACTGCATCTATATTGTACACACGTTCAATATTCTATGATGTACAAGATGACATTGTTGCTAGCTACACTGAATGTATATCTGTGACTCAAGACAACAGTGAAAATACACATACATATATGGTGAAAGATCGAGAATGTGGTGGAAGAATCTATAAGGTATGTAAATTTATAAAAATTAACTGCATCAAAATTTGTTAATAAAAAGTAATTCAATTACTGCATCTTATTAAAAATGAAATCTTCCCTGCTGTTTGTTAATGCAAAATAGGTTGAGTACATCCCATCAGAAACAAGTGCTGTTTGTTCTTGCAAGAAGTTTGAGTTATATGGGTTATTATGTCGGCACATATTTTATGTGTTTCGTGCAGAAGACGTGGAAGAATTTCCGACAAAATATGTGCTAAAACGGTGGTCCACAGAAGCAATACCAGAAAAAGAAGATAAAGATCACAAAGACGGTTATACCACTACAAATCCAATGGATGCAGTAAGAGAAATGTTGAATATCATTGAAGAAACTGCAAACAGACTAGTACATAACCCTGAAAAGTTTGCAAAATATAGAGAAAAATTGACTGAACTTCTTGAGGAAACAAAAGCTGAGTTCCCAATTGCAAAACCGATAGATAGAGCAGAAACTATTTGTTCATTTTATGGTGTAAAACAACCAGGTGAGCTCTACATTAAAAATCCAAAGGACGTTAGAACTAAAGGTCGTAAAAGGAAACAATCAAAAGGAGATGAAGCTTATGACAAAGCTAAGAAGGCTGGAAAACAATGCAAGAAATGCAAAGAGTATGGACATAACATCAGAACTTGTAACAATCCACCTGCAGGTTCAGAAGTAGAAGACACACCACCAACAGCAACAGCAGACGTCAATATTACACCTACTGCATCTTAATCCATATGATATTTCGTAGACAAAAAGAATATTCTTTCTTTAGTTCTTTAATTTTGGATTCATATTGACAAATTACTATTGGATTTGTGAATTTTTTTCTTTTTTAAATATTGTAAGACTTCATTTATTATTATTTTTTTTTTACATGATTGTGTTATTTTGATAAAAAAGCACACAGACTAATATGTCAATTTTGTCCATCATGTACTGCATCTAAAAAAAATATATACTTATCAGTAAGTATATATCTTTGTATATTTACTGTATCTTACAACTATTACATTTAAATTTTGCTGCATCTTACGAAAGTAAATATTAAATGCATCTTGTGATAATTGTAGCTTGAAGTTGCTGAATCTAAAAAAAAAACTAATTTAATTCCTTTTAAAAAACTAACTTTATAAAGTATATATGTTGAACTTATTGAATCTTAACTGCAAAAAATTTCTATTATGAAAATTTAAGAAACTGTAATAACTAATTTTATAAGTACTTGATAAAAAGTAGCAAACATCAACCAACAAAAACCCACAACAAAAAGCCAACCACATAGTTTACCACCTAAAACAACCAACAACAAAAGCGAACCACATAGTTTACCACCTAAAAACAACCAACAACAAAAGAGAACCACATAGTTTACCACCTAAAAAGGTCTGTCCAAAAGAAAACACAAACCACAAAAAGTTAACCACCTTCATTTACCCATACGAACCCAACCACCTTCATTTACCCATACGAACCCAATCACCTTCATTTACCCAAAGTAACCTGTAAACGCTTCTTAATATTTACCTTTGCAGACTTAGCATACCTTGCCCTGACATTTTCATTTAAACGATCATAATGCTTGACATCAGCACGAACAGAATCAGCTAGTTCGTTCAGACTAGACAAAACAATCTTCGACACATACTTCCTTCTCAAATCATCAAGCTGCTTCTTCTGGTGATTACCCTCAACATCCAAATGACAATTGAAATCCTTAAGACCATTTCCTTTATAACATTCCATATGCCTCATCACAAAAATGCCACAATCAACGTTATTTGTTTTTGTCTTCCAATCAACATCAATGATATTTATCTCTTGCCCCATCAAACTGAAAGTGTTTGGATGCCTATCAACCCTACCCAGAAATTCAACAAAATTCTTTTTCTGCAGAAAAAAATTCATATATCAAAAATATGTAAAAAATAAGGTATAATAACAAACCAACTTTGATGCAGTAGCAAAACCTATGATGCAACATATAAAAAAAATATGTAAAAAAAGATAACAATTCAGCAAAAACACCTACAACAAAGGAAAAAAAATGGAGTAGTAACGTACCAAAGCATGTGGCAGATTACCATATCTATTAAAAACCCTCTTAGCAATAGCTGCATCTTGATAATCCATGTTGTCAATTATATCAATCCTTGCTTCTTTCAGATTAAAACAAATCAAATAATAGTGGTTCTCAGTTGATTTTTGTAACATTGAAGGCTTCAATATCGGGAAAACAACCTAAAGAAACAAAAAAAAACAAAACAAAACAAAACAAAACAAAATAAATACGTAAAATATATAAAAGAAAACAATAAAAAATTAATAATTACAACGTACCAAGTTCACATTATTAAAGTCACCATAAGGTGTTTGCATAATTGTCAACTTCACACTTGTCTCAAAATTTGAGTAGACACTTGATTCATCTCTACTTGGATCGAAAGCATAATAAGCCTGAAAAATGGGATTTTAAAAAAATTATTGTTAACCCTCCTTAGCAAATAATTGACAAAATATAATAAAACACTACAAACAAACAAAATACTTACAAAAGTTTGTGTATCACAACAAACACGTTTAAAATCCTTGACAGGGTCTCGTTTAGCCTCTTCAAAATTCAAGATCTGTGCCCAAATGTCAACTACTCCAGACGCTATTGGTATACCCGGATATAAACTTTCAAGCACGTAAAGCTCAACATCACAACCATGAGTCTTGAAATAAATTGACCTGTAATATAAAATACATGCAATACAATTATTTAAGATGTAGTTAGTAAATGAAACATATAAAAAACATTCTATCAACTACAAAAAAAAAAGAATATAATAAACTACAAATGAGACTCACTCCATGGGTTGATAAGCACTGAAAAAAAAACCTTGAAACTCTTTCCTCCTCACTAGTTCTTCTCGAGCGCAAACAAACAACTCTTGCAGCATACGATGAACATAGGTATTCAGATACCTTTACATGCCTCTTATCATCACCAATTTCAACAACAGTCATGTCACCATCAACATCAACATCTGATTTTGGATCAACGACAGCCCCATCATCTTTGCTAACTTGATCTTTCAATGTCTCTTTAACTCTCGACAAAACATCAGGCATTTCTTGCTGCAGCGGCTTAACAAAGGAAACATGTTTTTGATCTTTTGCAGGACAGAACTTATTGGTGAGTTTGTTTAGATGCTCATTTAAGCTCATAGGTACAACTTTCTTTATTGGTAGCTTTGGTGTAACAAAACCATCACCCTCATCAACCTTCAAGGTCTTCACTACAAGTTTGATAACTTTCTTACCTTTAATATCTCTTTCTTTATCCTCCTCTGATACCGTCTCTTTTCCATCATTCACAGACTTATCAGATTCATCAACACTTGTAACTTGTGATTTCATTCTTTTAACATCCATCGCACCAACAGCCAAAGCAGTAACAGCTTTTTCTTCATCTGTAACATTAACCAACTGCATCAAACCAGCATCTTTTGACTCTTGTGCAGTAGACAAAACACTAATAGCAACATTCTATTTCTGTGATAGAACCTTGTCATATGCAAGATTGCAAGCATCTTCTTCAGAATCTGTAGGTGGTATAACAAATCCTCGAACACTTTCAACAGGAATAATTGCCAAATATGAACTTTCATTGTTCCTTGAAGAATCTCCAATAACATCTGGTTTGCCACCAACGTTCAGAAATGCATTATCATTTAACAAACTGTCAACAAAAGTGTCATCCACGGTTTCTTGATCAACACCATCAATTTTGCCTTCAATACCAGTTGCAACACCTTCCTATCTCACACTAACATCTACTTGCGTCAACGGAAGTCCATCTACTACATCCGGAGAGATTCCCAAATCATAAGAAGGAAAATCAGCATCATCCTTACCAACAGTTGTTCCACCTTCTTTTGAAGTGTGATCTATATTTTTCACACTAACATCCAATTTTTCAAGCGAAACATCATCAACTATTGCCTCATTAAAACGACCTTTATCCACCTCACACTCACGATTAAAATCCACAGAATCAACCAAACCATTCCCAACATCTACATCCACAGATTTTGGATCTTCCAAACCAATTCCTTTTGAAACATCAATATGTAACAATTCACCAAAAGTAGCAGCAACTAATTTTGTACCTTTTGGAAGTTTTTCAGCATCCTTACTAACAACTTCGGCAGACACATCTTTATTTAAATCCAAAACAGTCCGTTCAAAAGAAACAGACTGTTGAACAAAAGGCAACTTCTTAATATCACCAACATTATTGATATCACCAATATTAACAACGTAATTAGAATGATCATCAGAAAAATTCCGATTATCAACCACAAATGAAGTAGAACCAACTCCAAACACCTTGTTCCTGAACTCTTTTAACACGAATATTTCAAAATTCATAGGACTGAATGCAGAAACGTTATGTAAATCACGATCAATCACCTCCTTCAGCTTCTCCGCATTTCTAAGATTCACTTTTATCTTTTTCTTCTCATTCTATCATATAAAAGATTTAAATATCACTAAAACAAACATAAATAAAACATAAAAAAATAAAGAAAAATGAAAACAAAACATACCCTGAGAGCTTCATCACCAACCAAAAACACATCATCAGGATTATCATCATCTTCAACAGCAGATGCATTACCTCTATCAACAGAACGTTTTCTCTTATTTTTCGGTACACCAGGCTTCTTCTCAACAACTTCTTCATAAGGGTTAATAGACAATTTCGTTACTGTACTTTCCGAAAAAGTTCAATTTAGTTACCGAACTTTTATTTGGTTCAATTGAATTACTGAACATTTAAATAATTGATCAAATTGTTACTCAAGTTTCTAATCATACACATATTAGTTACTGTAGTTTACGAAAATGTTCAATTTCGTTATCGAACTTTCATTTTTTTGGAATAAAAAACGAGGATTTTACACTTGTAAACCGGTTTTGTAAGTTCAGTAATTCAATTGAACCAAATAAAAGTTCGGTAACTAAATTGAACTTTTTCGGAAAGTACAGTAACGAAATTGTCTATTAACCCTCTTCATAACCCTCTACAATAGTGACAATATCAAGACCAAATCCCCCCGCTCCTATCTCAGCATCCTCTCTAGCACCTAGCTTTTCAGAATCCCAAGAACTAAACGCCGGACTGACACTTACAACAACTTCATTATCAAAGATTGTACAGTTCACATACAGAAGCTTCATATAAAAAACATTAAATAAAATTAATTCACTGACAAAAAAAGAGACAAAAAAACACTAATAATTAAGTCATTAAAATAATAGAACAGATACAGAAAAAGAAACTTACAGCCATGATCAACGTAGGACCACTGAAATATGACTTATCAGTGTAAGATGCAGTGTTCCTAATCATCGACTGTAAAATGAAATCACACCAGTCCATCCCTCTAATTTCCTCGTCTGTTTCAGGAATACAATTCAATATAGTCTGATTTACACAACCCATCCTCGTACATTCCATTAAACCTGTTGTAACGAGCACCAAAAAATTCATCCTAAACTGACGATCCGCTTCAGGTGACCTTGAAATAATATCCTGAAGAGGATTAGGATAAAACCTATCAGCACCTGGATTATCATACTGTGATCTAAAATTTATAACAACTTCATCGGTTCCTTTTGACTTATAGTTGGGTCTGATAGGTGTACCACCAACTGGAAAGCCAGTAACTTCATGAATAAGCTCTTTTGAAATTTTAATCGTCCTCCCATTAGGAAATTTAAATCTACAACTCTTTGGATCAAACAACCTCACAACAAAGTATCCCAACTTAACAGGCACAGACTTATATTTAAAAGCTCCATCAAGTATAGACCCAAATCCAATATCTCTAACTACTTGCCTTTGTTCACCATTCAACGAATTAACAGCACGCGTCACCCACTGTGGCGAAGCTCTTGAATCAATAGATTGAAGAACACTACGAACTGATACGGTTTGCCTCTTTTTACCAGCTAACTTAGCACCTTTCTCCAACTTCACAGCCACAATTTTTTTCAAATTCTGATCCTCATATGCATCTACAAATATAAAAGTAAAAATACATAAAAATATGACCCTTGAAAAAAACTGCTATGACCCTTGAAAAACTGCTATAACCCTTGAAAAACATAAAAAATGTACAAAAACAAAAAATACAAACTATGAATGATCCAGTTAACTAGAAACAAACAAATAAAAATAAATAAAGTAAAAAGATGCAGTAAACAAAACAAAAACATATAAAAAAAACCATTAAAAACCAGACAAACAAAACCATATAAAACAAAAAACCATGATGGAGTTTATTATCACATAACAAAAATATACAAAACATGCAGTAGAGAACATAAAAACAAAATACGACATGATACAGTTAGCTAATAATGTACAATAGATACATACAAAAGATGCAGTAAACAAAAGATAAATCAATGATGAATAAGATACAGTAAGGTCATGATGAAATTCTATACTAACATACATTATGATGCACTAAAAAAAATGATAAACCATTATGCACTTACTGTAACCTCATGATACAGTTAACAAAATAAAAACATAAAAACATATCTACAAAAGATAAAACCAACAACAATAATGATGCAGTACTAAAAAATCATGATGCAGGTAGCTACTGTTATACATCATGATGCAGTAAACAAAGATAAAATCAAACTTGAGAAAGTTAACATAATTTCATGATGAAGTTAACTACTCTTATGATGCAGTTAAAACTAAACATTGTAAAGATGCAGTTACTACACTCATGATGCAATTAACTACTCCCTCCGTCCCATATTAATAGTCCAGTATTCCATTTTGGGCTGTCCAAAATTAATTGTCCACTTCCATAAATGGATAAAAATGATGAGATAAAATCCTTTTACACCCTTACTTTATATATGTAGGACAAAAAAGTAGGTAAAAAGTAAAGGGTAAAACTGTAATCTTATCAAAAAGTAAGAGAGAAGTTAATGTTTTCTTAAACTGCGTGTTTTTTGTCTGCGGACAATTAAATTGGGACAGAGGGAGTATTTGTAAACAAAAAGATGCAGTTAAGTCTCAAATAAAAAATCATGATGCAGTTACTACACTCATGATGCAATTAACTGTTTGTAAACAAAAGATGCATTTACGACTCATCACTGTTAACAAAAACCATGATGCAGTTACTACACTCATGATGCAATTAACTATTTGTAAACTAAAGATGCAGTTAACACACAACACTGTTAACAAAAAATCATGATGCAGTTACTACACTCAGGATGCAATTAACTATTTGTAAACTAACGATACAGTTAAGTCACAACACTGTTAACAAAAAATCATGATGCAGTTACTACACTCATGATGCAACTAACTATTTGTAAACTAAAGATGCACTTAAAACTAAACACTGTAATGATCAAGCTAGATATTAGCATACAACAAAACACATACACAATGAACAAACATGATGCAGTAACATACTAAAAACATACAGTTTAATCAATTAACAGCTGAATCATACAAACAAATACATACAAATATAATGAAAAATAACAGACTAACAAGCTACTGCATCATACATATAGAAAACACAAAAATATGCTACTGTATCATATCATACATATTTACACAAACGAATATCATACTCACAATGAACAAAACTGCATCATACATACAAAATACAAAACCTCATACAAACCAAACATGCAGTATACTATGTACAAACTCAACAAAAACAATCATACCATTATTCACACTGTGAACTTCGTCGTTTTCATCATCGGAATCATTAATGGAGATCGCTTTACTATTAAATTCCGTTTGTGCATCAGATCTATACCGAGTTGACCTCTCACTTCTCCTAGTCGCTACACAACAATTTATACGATCAAAAAACCGAAAAAATGCAAAAATAATAAAAGATTACGAAGCAAAAAAAAACGAACAAATCTACAGCAAAACACTTACGCGGAGTAACAATCGCTTTCCGTTTCTTTTTCGACACAGCTTTTGACGAAATTCCAGACAGAGACGCTTCTTTCACCATTTTTGACATCGAAAAACGAAAAAAACGACGAACAAACACCGAACGACGAACGACAAATTACTAAACGAAAATGAGAGATATCGATTTATCGAATATTTTTGAAACAGAAAATGAGAGAGAAATGATACGGTGAAGAACGAGTTGAAGAGAGTGATTTTGAAAATTGTGAGAAAAAGGGGCAAGTGATGATCATATTCTGCCCGGATGTGATTGATGCATGTAACAAGTAAATTGACGATAATACCCCCTAGCGTTTTATTGTATCTAACCAAAACTATTTATTTATTAAAATAAACAAAAAGAAACATGGACCGTAGATTGATATAAATGGACGGTGATAGATACATGCCCCTCCATGCCCTCGATAATTACCATTTCCCTATGATCCGGATACATTTTTAATTAACGTGGATAAACATAATAAATAATTAAAAATGGTACTTGAGACCTGGCTCAGTTGGTTGAGCATCCTTGGCATTTGCCACAAGTTGGGGGTTCGACCCCCACTCGGTACATGGAAAATCCATTGGGCCTTTGGGCTCCGTGGTGAGGAGTTTTCCCAATTGGGCTTCTTCTCGAGGGTGCATTATGGAGATAATCGGGTGGACCACTACCTGCCTAGGTCCGTCAGTGATTCAAAACTGCCTTTCAAAAAAAATTTGTAATTAAAATGGATAAACATAATAAATAGTAGATTTTGTTTGCTTATACTCGTGATCATATATGATTACGTCATTTGAAATTTAGTAGGATAAGTCATCTCTTCTCTTATAGAATAAATCGCCTCGTTTCGATGGTAGTACAATTGCTAAAAATATGAGGTTCGAATGAGACTAAAAATTTGTGAAAGACTAAGGAACCAATGATATTATGCCACATATAAAAAGAGAATGTTCCATACTACAAAACTCATTTACCCAAACATCAATTATCTCACAAACGACAAATCAAAAAATCATGAAACTTGCACCATAATTTTCAGCGTTTTATCCTCTTCGATTTGCCGTCCCTCAAGGCATACTTCCGACAAATTTTTTTTTCCATTTTTTTGGTGGGTTTCATATGTTACTAACACATGTGTTAGAATGTTGCGTTTAGGGTTTGAGGTTTAGGGGTTAGGGTTTAGGGTTTGGGTTTTGGGGCCGAAACCCCAAAACCCAAACCCTAACCCCTAAACCCCAAACCCTAAACCCTACGTTCTTGACAACTTGAGTGTGGAATTTGTATATGTATAATTGAAAAGCTGTCAATAGGTATGGAAATTTGCAATATGTACGTGATCAGAATCCTAAGACTAGTGGTTGGATTTTTATTCAACCCATTAAAAGTAGATGTTGCACGTTCTGAAAACGAGAAAATATTTGGTAACAAGTGTTTGTAGCTATGCATATACAGATTGACGAGATAACGCATATCTAAATAACTATTTGTTGAGGTGCTTTCTGTTCGTATTTGTGTGAACCAAATCCCGAATTTTATCACTATGACTACACTAGTAATAATGGTAGAAATGTTATGTCTACACCATGTATTGAAGCTAAGCAGCAACGAAATTGCTTGTACATGACTTATACTATAGTTAGCTTGCACACACATCTACATGATATACTTGAGTTTGGAATATAATATAAAATTGATACATACGTTTTTTTTCATATCAATTTCGAGGACGAAATCATTTTTAAGGGTGGTAAAATTGTAATACCCGAAATTTTAAGTACACTAGTAAAATAATATATTATACAAAATCATATTCGAAAGCAATGAATGTGTAATCAATAATTTAAAAGTTATATTAAGTGAAGGTGTTATGTACGTGAGGTGCGTAATCTTTCCTATATACTAATTGGATATATATGCCCCTAGCCTATGTGGATGTATTCTACAATCAATAATATGATATGGCATCATTTGGTTAACTCTTGATAGTTAGGTATGCCATGTAAGTAATATTGAATTTGTGAAATTTAAAACACATTAATATTGTCAATAAAGAAAACCTTTCATATGGAACTAATATTAAATGTGTATTATTATAATCACTATGCTAAAATATTTGTTATAGTTGTAATCTCTTTCGATGAATTTATTTATATATGCTACATCATTTTGCTTCTCTAATATTACATCTAAAGGTAACTTTTATATAGGCATGCGGTTTCTAAATAGTTTTGAATTGAACTCTTACAAATTTTATGATATTTTTTAAAGTCGTTCTTTGTAACTAGAAAAATTCAGATTACGAGACTAACCATATGTGTGTTTTACTTTTAATTATTGGATGTTTGTATTGATGTCTAAGTGACTAACCCAAATAGTTTGATTTATTGTGTGTGTATTTGATAAAAATCAAGTTCTTAAGTAAATGAGAAAATTGCCCGTTTCGTCCCTGTGTTTGTCCCAAAAATCACGGGCAGTCCCTGAATTCAATTAATGTCACTGGCAGTCCCTATATTTGTCATTTTCGCTCACCAATCGTCCCTCTTAACAAACTTCGTTAGTTTTCTCCGTTAAATCAAATGAAATGACCGAAATACCCCTATCTTTATTATTGTTATTATTATTATTATATTTAATTTTCACATCTTTTTCTTTGAAGTGAAAACAAAGGCAACCAGTTGGCCCCACCCAACCTACCTTCATCCCTACCAAACCTACGTCCATCCTCCTTTTCCCTGCAAACTTGTACCCTCCATCCTCCATTTTGATTCTCAATACCACCCCTAAAATAATTTTCCATCCTTTCAAGTTTCAATTCCATATACTTTCTAAATAATTAAACTAACAATATTCCATCTATTTCTCCCGTAATAGGTTATTCCCACTTTGAATTTTGGGGTTTTGACTTTTGAACAATAATCCAAAACCTAAATTATTTTATTTTTAATAATAATTCAAAACTGAAGTTTGAAATCGTGCAATCATCCACCAACATCGCGTACATCCGACATTGAGTTCCGATCAGGTAGCAACCACCGGTGAGGACAGCTTTGTTGGCGATGGCTCCGGTGATTTCACAGGCTATATAAAAGAAATCGAGGGAGGGAATGTCTAAGGTTTTTATTATAAACATCAGATCTGAAAATCAAATATGGAGGAACCTTCAAAACGACTTCGTCGGAACTTCACGGAATCACGAGTCAACGGCGGTAGCTGCTTTTACATTTGGTGACCGGTGACTTAATTGGTGACGGAGTTTAGCGGTTGTCAGTAGTTGTGGCGTGTCAAAACACCAAAAGCAATTTCCCCAAAAGTCCATCAACAATCGCTCAGATCCAAAACTACCATCGTCGCTCAGATTCAAAAACCACCGCCGGAAACGGTAACAACTCGATTTCATATTTCGTGTTTGTATTTTCCATGGGCGGACTATGATGGGTTTCGACGGCGGGTTTTTGTTGGGGTTATTTGAGGGTTGATTTCATCTGGGGATGAAGAAAGTTTTCGAATTTTTTGTGGGCGAATTGGGATTTTTGATGGGTTTGTTTTGGGTGTTTGGGAATGATCGGAGTTAAGAGGTAGTTCTTCGGTTGGTGGTGACTGGTAGGAGCCCATGATGGGTGGTGGAGATATGGTGGTGGGCGGTGAGTGTTTGTGGCTTGTGGTGGTTGTGTTCATCGGAATGAAGGAGCTGATGGTGGCGTTTGTTGAATGAATATGGTGGATGAGATTAAAGTCACGTGACATTTAGAAAGACTTTTTTGAAATCAACTATTAATGTAAAGATGATATGTAGTAATTCATTAATTTGTAAATAGGGTCACCAAGGGTAATTTGGTCATTTCACTTGATTTAACGGAGAAAACTAACGAAGTTTATTAAGAGGGACGATTGGTGAGCGAAACTGACAAATATAGGGACTGCCAGTGACATTAATTGAATTCAGGGACTGCCCGTGATTTTTGGGACAAACACAAGGATGAAACGGGCAATTTTCTCTAAGTAAATATATATTTTTTGTATAACATTGTTCAAATCAAGTATCATCTATAATGATCTTAAAAATTTTTATGTAGCATTGTTTAAGAAAATTTGTATGTAGATAAAGAAAAATGTAGCTTGAATGAATTGTTTGGGGTATGTAACGTAATGGTAATTTACCAATATTAGTGACACCCATAATTTAAGGTACAAATACATATATGTTAAGAATAGATTATAAATTTATTACTCCGTATATATGTAACACATCTAACATTATTGTATTATAGTGCCTCTATATCTACATGTTCAATATACACACAAACATCAAAAAAGAAAATCACACTTAATGAGTTATCGATTACTTTAATATTAAAAATTTAGTTAAAAAATTGTTGGTATCAAAATTCTACAATATCTCATCTTTAAAGGATAGCAAGAATGAAATACAATATAGTGTTTTACATAAACTTGTAATTAATTATTCTCATTTATAATTACATATGATATCAAATTTGTCATATCTTACGAAACCGTCCATCGGACGGGATATACACTAGTAAAAGTATATAATGAGAAAATGTTGAATAAAATGAAAAACTATAACAATGATCGATCCGTTAAATGAATTGTAACCATCCATTGATTGGTTGGGCCGAGATTGAGGGCTAAGAAAACAAAACAAAAGTGTTACTGTGTTTAACCCATTAATTTGCATTATGACGGTCCCTACACCTTCCTTTGCTTGATAATCAGAAAACGTATCTACATCATAGATGAACCAAAACTAAAAACTTATTTCACACTTTTTGGTGTTCCATTGGGGTATGTCGACATTAGAAACATGACATTCAAGGTGCAAATCAGAGTTATTAGTTCAATCAGCACACTTACTGATTTCAGTTGATCACTTGTCGGAGAAGTTGGTTAGGAGTTTCTATTAGATGTTGGAATCGTATAAGGTACGGATTCTAATCTTATTTATTAAGATTTCGTATGATTCGATATGCGTTTGTTTTTCATGGGATACGATTTGCTTTCGACCATTTGAACGGATTTCTCATCTTACTTGTAAGATGTCTTTGATTTATCTATATGTTCATTCGATATCTATCCTTTGTATGAGGATTCATATATGTTTTGCTCCATATCTTTTGTACGCTTAAATTTGTAGGACTTGCACCGTATTCGTTTTGATCCCCTTTTGTTGGGCAACTTTGATATATACGTTATGACTTTGCTATGTACGTTTGATTCACTATGATACCCATTGTCGATGACTATTCTCGATATACTTGGGTATTTTTCTTAAAATCCAAATCTGAAACTCCAGAAGTTCTCATCAATTTTTTCAAATAGACACAAGTCAATCTTCAACTTCCTATACGATCTATTCATTACGACAATTGAACTGAATTTAAGAATTCTACACTCAAAGCATATTTGGAATCGGTTGGTAAACCCATCAGTTTTCCGCTAATGGAACTGAATTTAAGAATTCTACACTCAAAGCATATTTGGAATCGGTTGGTAAACCCATCAGTTTTCCGCTGCCTGAAATCCTGAATTACTAATATAGATGCATCAATAGTTTGGTCCAATACTCCAAAACCAATTATGCTTCAAGAAATGGTCAGAAAATGTAATTACTAATATAGATGCATCAGTCATGCAACTAACTTACAGTTCAGCAAACACACACTTCATAATGGTTTATAACCATGCCTTCATTTATTCCATACAAGTTTATTCAGATTCTTCCTCTAGCACATAGGGGTTCTCTTTTGTCGTACCCCCAAATTCGGGTTGCGGAAGCAAATCGGGTCGGGGCACGACTAATCCGGTAATCATCGCACAAAGGTATAGTGAGCACGTCGAGCTAGGATCCTGAAGGCCAATCCTATTGAAGTTGTGTACCTGAGAATGCATCACTAAAAGCGTCAACCAAAAGGTTGGTGAATCTTACAGGTTTGTAGTAAGTAGTAATAGAAAGTTTTGTACAACAACAGTAAGTAAATAACATTTACGAACAAGTAATTCAATGAGTAAGAATCAATTACACATTGTAATTCGGTAAGTAAGTATCAATTACACTCCGGTAATTAAGTAAGTAATTTCAATCACACACCGGTGATTAAGTAAGTAATTTCAATCACACACCGGTGATTAAGTAAGTAAGGTCGGTCTATCTTGCCATGAGCCATCATAGTCAAAGCTTAACCGTAATTTTGCCCCTCGTGAGTGCAATCCAAGAACACTCATATGTAACGAGTAGAAAACACCTGTTTATACGAGTAACGGTTCGTGGTGGCGCTACCACCCCAGGTGGGGATTGTCAGTCCCATATGGATCCATATACTAAAACTCGCGCTTATCCGATAATTAACAACTATGACTTCAGAGGCTTTCATTGGATTAACGTAAACTCATGCAAATGTGATATACCGGTAAGTAGTAATTCCGTATCATAGTAATTCAGCAAGTTTGTAAGTTCGTACAGTAGTAAGGTAGTAAATCAGTGATGTAGTAAACAGTGAATTACTTCATTTGTAAAGTAGTATCAGTATCGTAGTAAAACAGTGATTTACTAAGTTTGTACAGTAGCAAAGTAGTTCATCGGTAAAGTAGTAAGTTCATGGAGTAGTAACTCCGTAAAGTAGTAAACCCCGAAGGTCGTAAAGTAGTAAGTTCATGGAGTAGTAACTTCGTAAAGTAGTAATCAGTGAGTTTGTAAATCTGTAAAGCATTTTTTTTTATTTGTAAGCTTGTAACACAGTAAGTACAAGTAAGTAATCAATACATTTTACATGTATTCAAGTAAAACAAGTAATGCATCTCCCCCAAAACAGTAAAACAGTAAAAAGGGGGCTGTGAGACTCACCTGCGGGTGCTAGCGTTCCTAACCGCAAGTAATATCCAATCCGTAACCTTCTAACGTCCTAAACGTAAGGAATATATTAATATAAGTATTTGAAAGCTTGTCAAGTTATGCGAATGATGTGACTGCTTTGTAAGATTGTTTAAGTCGAAATATGTAATATTCGTTGGTATTTCTTGTATTGGGAATATTTGTATTCCTCGAGCCGTGTGATTTGTCATGCGTTTGTATATCTACACATATACATATATTTTATATATACTCATATATAAATCGTTTAAGTTTATTGTATACTTTGAAAAAGTATATGTATATAAATGTACGAGTTATGTCACATATATGCGTAGAAAAGGTCGTCGTACAAATATGTATATATATACATATAAACATTTTAGTAAGTAGCATATAAATACGTCCGTTTCATTTGTTGCAAAAACATATCTATTCGAAAGTATATATATATATATATATATATATATATATATATATATATATATATATATATATATAATCGTATTATTTTGTCGTTGTGTGTATATTTATACAAAAGTAATTGTTTTACATAAAACACTGAACTTCGTTCATTTAGTTCGATATTAAAAGTTATCGATTCAAAAATTCGTGACGTACATTAGTCATATATTTTGTGACTATTGCTTCAAAAATATTCCATAAAGTAAGTGTGTCTTTATATATATATATATATATATATATATATATATATATATATATATATATATATAATAAGTATGTCAAAAAAAAATGAAATGAAATATATGCAAGTCACAGGGATCGACCCTGTGACCCCTCACTACATACTACACGCCCTAACCACTAAACTAACACATGCTTTTGTTTTAAAATTGCTTAGTATATATATTTATGTATTTAAAACAGGTTAACAAAGAGTTTAGGTGTTATATGTTAATTATGCAAGATACAGGGACTGAATGTGTAACTTATGTATATATCCATCTTCTTGTACAGAGTTCCAACGTAAATAATATTGTCATCGATCAAATGTATGGTACTTGTTTTAAATCTTGACACTCGATCGTCTGGAGGATAGAAACCCGATCGGCTGGGTGTTCTTAGCCGATCGGCTGGGCTGTTTCCTTGGCGTTTTCCGGTTACCACTCACACCATCAATTTACAAACAAGTTCTTAACTCTAAGTCTCGGGTATAGTACGCAAATATATCACTATAACATATCGATTTCAAGTTTTATACACATGATAACATTAAGATAAAATGAAGGATTGCTCACGGTGATGATGGGTGTCGAGGGTGTGGAGCACGATGGTGATGATGATGTCCTCGTTGTTGTTGCTGAAAGTGTTGCTATTTTTGTTCTTGTTATTGTTGTTGATCACCCGAAAAGATGATGATTATGGTGGTCCGATGAGTGAGCCGAGAGATGATGAGAATAATATGTTGATGATGATCGATGGTGAGGAAGAAAAAGATAATGATTATATCTACTGCTGTTGTTTATGTTGTTGTTGTTATGTTTATGTTGTTGTTGTTATTAGAGCAATTCGAGAGAGAGAGAGAGAGAGCAGAGGATTGATAATGAAGATGAGAGAATGAAATAATTGAGGTTGAGTTGGGTCGTGGCTTATACAGGAAGGAAAAGGGCCGACCATCTCCAATTATTGGAGGTGGTTGGGTCTAATTGTAGTGTAAAATGCCCGTGTTCGTTTACCCGATCGTATTGTAGTGTAATGTATTTAAACTATAAATTTCTAAATATGAAATCGAATATATTTCTAATCGAATTATTTTATAAAAATACTTTTAATAGGCTATAAAATTATGTCTTTGTTTTACTTTGAACTTACGGATAGTTTTCTGTGTTCAAAATGTATTTAAATTTCTAACGGAGAAATTAATTATTATTCTTGACAATAATACTTTATTTGAAAATGTTTTGCACCAATCTCCATTTTAAGTTTCTGTGTTCTCTCATATTCGTATATACATGATTATTAAATAATCGTTTGGAGTTATATATATATTTATATATATATAATACTTGAGTACTTGAGTAGTAACACGTATATAATATGCGACTTAAAAGTTTAAATTTGGACCAAATTTTGGGTCATTTTTGACCGGGTGTCACATCTTTCCCGACAACATTTTTCTTCGGCCTTTTGCTAGTTGTCTCACCTCGCTTACGCACAACATTTTGCTCGTGAACCTTCTCATTCCATGTCGGAGTAGCAGGGACTTGGAACCTCAGTCCAGGTTTCTTTGTTTGAACGCAATCAGCATGCTAGTCAAGTAAATTAGTTAAAATTTCAAAATAATAAATATCAAAATAAATATTCATACATAACTGAGAAAAATGATGGTAATTGTTCTCAATCAATAAATCACTAACCTTTCCACAGTTCTCAATGATTAAGTAATTGTACATCACATCATGTCCAATGCAGGATTCTTCATTCAGACACTCTTCAAGCTTGCATCTACAGATTATAATCAACATTGAAATAATATTTATAGAAAAATGAAAAACAAATACAAATACAAAAAAATGTATTGACTCGACTTTGATGGTCTCATTAAAGCTGGAACTAAAACGAGGTACCTCAATACCATTCCTAAAAATTGTGAAAACAAATAGTTAATTAGTAGGATATGATATAAGGGTCATCAACTTATAGGGTTAAATAGCTGATGTTTGACTTTTTACAGTTCACAAATTAATGACATAAGCAGAAAAAGTTTTATTGCAGACTTAAAACATGGGATGAGAGAGTACACAATAACCACATGTATCCAATGAATATAAACGCAATGAGAATATAAACGCAATGAGCTTTTAAACGGTTTGAAACCTGGTCCAATATTGAAAACATTGGTATTAACTCTTCTATCAAAATAATGATATAACCAGATGCATGTACATATGCATACAATGCATATTGATCGTTGTTAGTCAGTATACTAAATAGAAGTAATCAAATGTCATCAACAAGTCTTGCATAGTTACAAACTTGAAAAAAGTAATTCAATATAACCATAATTTTAAAACCTAATAACGAACATAAAAGGTTAACTATCCAAAAATTTTCAACCTCTTTTGGATACTCTTATATGAATACTCTTATAACCTTAATTTCACCTCAGCTAAATATCATCCATACACTTAAACCTCCAAGTTAACATTCCATAATATCTCATTATGTTGAGATGATAGCATGTATTTTAGCCTATTCAATTAGTCTTTACGTTGATCACCCTCTTTTTTAAAACCGAACTTCCAACTATGAACATGTCCCCATAAAGGTTTCCATATGTCTTATCAAAATATATTACAATCTACTGTGTTGTTAACTGTCTTCCATGGCATCCTCAATCTTTCAACATTACTAACATTTATCTTTTTGATCAATGAGTATTTTAATTTTGGGACAGAGGTGGAGTTAGGTTCATAGGAAGAGTGTTTTTAAGTTTGGAGCATAATGATACATATGTAAATTTGCTTATTAGTATAAATTTTGATAAGAGTTTAATTATTAAAATCATTTAATTTAATTAAAGACATATTTTGGACATAAATGAGTATTTCGAAGGTTTCAACGGATATTGGCGTAATTTTAAATTTTATAAGGATATTAACGTAAGTTAGGTATTTTGCAAGGATACACACGAAATTCTCCCTAGAAATAAACCCGCCAACAACGAATTCACGAGTGAAGAAAATATGCGAGTACGGGTCATGGGTCGAGTGGATCCGCACACACGACCTGCGAGTGTCATTCTTATTAATGATATTGAAAGAATATCAAAGAGAACAGATACATTCTTCCTTGAGTGAGTGCTCTAATTTTTATCACTTTTGATTCTCAAATGGCCATGACTTAACCTATTTATAGGGAAGCCATACATTTGTGGATGTTTCATCCCTACTTACCTTATAATCTTCTAAATCTTTACAATTACATACTTATCTTCCGTGTTCTACAACATATTAGTCCTTCCACTAAGTTATCTAAATTTCAATAAATGCCTCCAACTTTGTAGAAACTTATACGGAGTAGTACTTGTCAATGTTTTACAAAATCACAGCTAAAAAAAAAATAACAATGACTTCAAACGTTTAGCGTCTAAGTGTAAGGGTTGCCCCTCCTAATTTTATGTCATTATTGTAATTTTTGTTAGAGCATCGCCAACAAGGGGTTTTTTTGATGAAGAAAGTCTTGCGAAAACTCAATTCTATTGGAGACAAAAGCTTATTTAACCAATAGGTTTGCCAAAATTAAAGGTTTTGCCCAATGACTTTTTTTGCTAGTTAATTTTCATTTAACCCCCTCTTCAATTGCATTTTCACTCTAGTCCCTTGACCCAAATTAAACAATTAATTAAAATGAACACATAATGCATATAGAGTTTGGCCGATGGAGATCAACATGCTGGACAAAATATTGAGCAAAGGGAACTTTCTTCAAAACTAAAAATGTAACAGTAGCTTACATGACTACACGTGATACATATACTACATATTTGTACTCAATTAAAAATCTCACAAAAAAACAAAAAGTTATACTCTCGTGCATGATTTCATTTTCTTTACATTGCACTATCTGCATCACTTTCCTCCTAAAATTAGGCCGCGTTTAGTTACAGAAAAATTTCTCCATTTTTCTTTTTCCATTTTTCTAGAGAATGAGAAGTGTTTTACCTCTCTAGAAAAGAACGGAAAATCTAGAAAACATGTTTAGTTGCAAGGGGTGGAGTTTTCTTTTTCCAAGGAAGAGTAGAGATGAAAAACCATTAAAAGTAGTTTTCAACTTTGTAGTTATAAAAAGGAAAACAAGGATTTTCCTTTTCTTAGAAAAGTTTTTTAGAAAACTCGAATTTGAACACGTTTTCTAATTTTCTTGTTTTCTTAGAGAATTTTTATAGAAAAGTGGGGAGTTTTCTGTAACTAAACGCACCCTTAGTATCTCGTATTTGTTTCTTCGGACTTGCTTAACGATCCTCATGGGCTTTTTGGTTTTTTTGGTTTGTGTTGTTTAGTTGCCTTAATGGCCTTTTTGGTTTTCATGCATTTGTTTCTTCGGACTTGCTTAACGATCCTCATGTAGCTTTTTATTATATTTGTAGTACGTGTTTCCAAAAAAAGACCTTCGCATAACAATTCAATATATAATAATATAACATTGCAGTAACGTAATTAATTCTTAAGATGACGAGTATATCAAATTGAAAGCAGTGAGCCCATGTTTAAAATAAAGAAGGTTAAATTATATTATATATAAAATTTTAGCATTATCAAGTAGTAGGAGTATGTATATACAGATTCATACAAACAAAATACGGAGTACAAAATATATAAATGAAGCAAATTTGTTAACTTCTAAATATACATGACCATAGATGTAACTTTTTAGAAGAAAAAGCTTTAAATAAGCTTTTACCATTGGGGTACAAAGCTTTGTAAATATATGAAAACTAGTGATATGTGAGGTGCCAAAAAAAAAAAAAACATTTGAACCACTTAAACTATCGTGGATGCTCTTACAAGGTTTTTGTTTAAAAGCTCAATTAGAATAAACCTTTGGCTCCAATGGGTAAACCTATTTTAAACCTCAATCTCTCTCATCTATGTTTAATATTTTTTAATAGATTTTGAGGTTTAAAATAGGTTTATGCATTGGATTCAAAGCTTTTTATTAGTTAAGCTTTTAAACAAAAACTTTGTAAAGGTTTGCTATTGGAGTTGCTCTTAGTCAATGAAGTTTTTTTTTTTTTTTTTTTTTGGCAATTTGACGCTTGCCTATGGATAGTGACATTGTTATCATGAGTTTTGATAAAATAATTATGCATTAAGTATTTGTATAGTCACACAAGTTATGCACATTTATGGCGGATTTATCAAAATCAATGGTGAAAATATAAACACTCTTTTGACTATATATAGCTTATTCCATTCGTTAAAAAGATAAAAAAGAATAAAAATTGTTTTAAGTGTTTGAGATGAAAAGAGTACATTTTTTATATCAAGCATCTAAAATGATGCTAAAGTTAAATGAAATAAGTATCAAAGATGCTAATTTGTAAAGATAATATTGTCAATAACGAAATAAAGTTACTTTGTTAAAAAAATTTGTTAGACAATATTTTAAACTAGCATAATAATATGTAGCGGAGTTTAATATATATGAAAATGATATGGTTATATCGTACAAATATCTCGCTCCAAAAAACTTAAATCTAGAATGGATAGGATTCCCAGATCAAGATTATGTTAGCCTGTTAGGCCCACATCCAAACACTCCCAAAGTCCCAATCGTCTATCGATTAAACATTTGCCCAAATTTCAAGCTCAGATCGACTCGCCATAATCTACCTACTACCACCATATTCAGACAGACTCATGGCTTCTGTAACCTTTATTCATCATCCATATTCATCTCACACTTCATCACCATCACACACAGTTTCTAAATCATTCCCCTGTTTTGCTTCTATCTCTACTTCCCCTGTTTCATACACAAAAAACCCAATTTTTTGTTCATTAACGGTGGCTCCTCAACTGGGTTTAGCTTCTCTTTCTACTTGGAATGGCCTCAGGTCAACTGGGGATTCAATATCTCTAAAATCTTTAACATTTCGTAAGTATTTTCTACTTATAGCATACCTAGTGTCAAAGTTGCGGATACCTAGTGTCAAAGTCAAACTGGCAGTTTTTCAGTTGTAAATCTTTATCATTTGATTTGCAGTACGTTTGATGGAGTTTGTTATTATTATTATGGTTGGTAAAAATGAGTAGAAGACTTACTTTTGCGCATTAATTTTGAAGCTAACATGTTTGTCTGTTTGACTTAAGAAGTCAAATGGTTATTTGTATTGGAACAGGGAAAAATGTGGGTGAATTTGTGTAGTATTAGGTTTGATTTACTTTATTTATGCAGAAAAGAAAAGTAAGTGTGGAAGGAAAGGTGTATATGCATCTTTGTTTGGAGTTGGAGCTCCTGAAGCTTTAGTGATTGGAGTGGTTGCATTGTTGGTTTTTGGTCCTAAAGGTCTTGCTGAGGTATCATTGTTACTTACCATAAGAAACCGTGATCATTTTTGCGTTTCTGTGATCTGTTTTAGTTGAAAGTGTCAAAGTTGTATGTGATCAGATTTGCCTACATGTCATTGCAGTTTCTTCCACAAGTTTAATGTTTGTGTGACCTTTCTTTCATGGGCTAAATAACGATTTGTATAGATGTACACAAGTTATATCATGTTCCTGAATGATCGAGTGTTAGTGATTATGATAGGTCTACCTTTCTTTACGCTAGGACATTGTGTGGTCACTTGAATTGTATAGTACCTTCAGGAAGAACAATGTGGACATGAATCTTTATATAAATGTATATTGAGTGATACAAATATAATCGTTATAATTTTTCTTTGATTTTCATTGTGACAAGTACCACATCTTATGTGCAGATAGCGAAAAATCTGGGAAAAACTTTGCGGACTTTTCAACCAACGATTAGAGAACTTCAGGCAATACAAATTAAAATCATAAATATTAGTGTTAACATTTTACAATCATCCACATTTGTTAACTAACTTGGTTTCTTTAATGGACTTTTATAGGAAGTTTCAAGAGAATTCAAGAGCACCCTTGAAAAAGAAATTGGTCTTGATGAGCTTAAGAATACATCACAACTCAACACCTTATCCTCAACCCCTCTGTCTGTTGCCACACCTGAAAAGTCTCAGACGATAGCTACAGAAACCGCCACCGCAGAGGATTCTCAGGCGACAACGACTGTTCTTGCTGCCACTGAGGATTCTGAGGCAACTCCTGCAGCCATCGCTGAGGATTCGCAGGCAACAGAACCACCAGTTGCTGCCACCACTGCAAGTTCTCAGGCGGTAACAACTACTCCTGTTGCCACTACAACAACCGACCATAGTAAGTAGTATCCACAAAACTCCTCTATTTGCCATTCTCTGTAGGGGTGGGAAAACGGACTGGTGGATCAAACTGGTATAATATTAATATGGTTCGAATTGGGTTGGATCAGATCAACCCACAAACACTTTCAATTCGTGCTTTTGCATTACATAACTAGATAATGTGTTAAATATGATTATAAAGGCTATATTTTGTTATGATAAAGCAGTTTCTGAGGTTTATGCGTTTGACTATACTTTCAATGACTTTTGACCCGTTTCCTTTTTAGTTAAATCATTTTTGCTTAATCCATTAGAGATAAAACATAACCTAAATCGAATGGTTTCTTTATGTAAAAGAATTTGTAATTTCCACCTCTAAGCATCCTTTGTATAATTGATGGCAGATTCTGTCCAAGAAGTTACCAATGGCTCAGAAGTTGGAACTCTTGTTTGAGGCATGTCACCTGTGAAAGATACGACTTTTTGTCCAGTAAGATAATTAGAACGTAAAAGATCTCCAATTCCGTTTCAGAAATATTTAGTTTGTATTTGTATAGTCATGACAATGTACCTCCCTTTTTAAAGGATTAGGAACATGTTAGTTTTTTACGCATTCGTTTAGAGTAGCACATTATCATCACACGATACACGTTTACTGGTCGAGGTTTGGAGAATTGCAATGTAAAATCCTTGCCGTTGGACTCATATCTTTTAACACCCGTCTCAAACACATCATTCAATTGTATGTGGTGGTGTGTTGATCAATTTTGTTGTATTTCTTGCACACATTATATATACCTCTATTACAGTATGCATAAAAGATAGATTAAGGTGTGTATTGCACAATTGATTGCTACTCCGTGATTTATGGTAATAATAATCATTATTGAAGGACATCATCAAATCACGATAATCAGTAGTGTAGTCTGTGAAATTTCTTATAGTGATTTCTTTTGATATTTTATAGCTGGATAATAAAGATTATACACAAGTACTCCATAGATGACAAGTTGCTTCAAAACTTAATCTTGAGTAGGCCTGTAAGCGAACTGAACGTTCGGCGAACTATTCGCGAACCGTTCGGCGGGAAGTTCGTTTATGTTCGTTCGTTTCGTTATATGAACGAACATGAACAAATTTTTACGTTCGTTTAATTATATGAACGAACATGAACACATGTCTCGTTCGTTCATTTACGTTCGTGAACGTTTGATAACATGTTCGTGAACGTTCGGTTAAACGTTCGTTTATTAACTAATAATTTAATTGAATTAATACATATTTGTATATCTTATTTTGATTAAGCTAAATATCAGATAGAATATTATTACTATTTCGATATTTTCATTTAATAATATTAAACATCTAGATATTTTTACCTTACAATTTCCCTCCACTCCAAACGCACTTCGACTAGTTCTAGATGTGCTGCTCTTTCCAACGATCGGACCAAGCAAAGGAGTTTATCTTCATATTGTGATCGTTTTGTAATGTTGAATGTACATTGCAAAGTTTCAAGGTATATAATATATATGCCGTTGGACTCATATCTTTTAACACCCGTCTCAAACACATCATTCAATTGTATGTGGTGGTGTGTTGATCAATTTTGTTGTATTTCTTGCACACATTATATATACCTCTATTACAGTATGCATAAAAGATAGATTAAGGTGTGTATTGCACAATTGATTGCTACTCCATGATTTATGGTAATAATAATCATTATTGAAGGACATCATCAAATCACGATAATCAGTAGCGTAGTCTGTGAAATTTCTTATAGTGATTTCTTTTGATATTTTATAGCTGGATAATAAAGATTATACACAAGTACTCCATAGATGACAAGTTGCTTCAAAACTTAATCTTGAGTAGGCCTGTAAGCGAACTGAACGTTCGGCGAACTATTCGCGAACCGTTCGGCGGGAAGTTCGTTTATGTTCGTTCGTTTCGTTATATGAACGAACATGAACAAATTTTTACGTTCGTTTAATTATATGAACGAACATGAACACATGTCTCGTTCGTTCATTTACGTTCGTGAACGTTTGATAACATGTTCGTGAACGTTCGGTTAAACGTTCGTTTATTGACTAATAATTTAATTGAATTAATACATATTTGTATATCTTATTTTGATTAAGCTAAATATCAGATAGAATATTATTACTATTTCGATATTTTCATTTAATAATATTAAACATCTAGATATTTTTACCTTACAATTTCCCTCCACTCCAAACGCACTTCGACTAGTTCTAGATGTGCTGCTCTTTCCAACGATCGGACCAAGCAAAGGAGTTTATCTTCATATTGTGATCGTTTTGTAATGTTGAATGTACATTGCAAAGTTTCAAGGTATATAATATATATGTGTAGATGTGTATATATATATATGTTCGTTTATGTTTGTTGAGGTTCGTTTAAGGTATTAATGAAGAAATGCATTAAATTATGTGTTTGTTCGTGTACGTTCGTTTGTGTTCGTGAACAAACAAATTTTCTTAATGAACGAACATGAACAACAAAATCTGTTCGCTTATCCGTTCGTGTTCGTTCGTTTGTTCGTCAAAACCTTAATGAACGAACACAAACAGACTCCGTTCGTGTTCGTTCGGTTCGTTTACAGGCCTAATCTTGAGGTTATGAATCTTTCAAAAACTAATGTTCAGATTAGGTATTAAATAATCAAATACCGTATAATTTAGTAAAATTAGATTTATTAGGAAACTAGAAAACAAAATGAAGGCAGTTTTGTTAGAAGTGCAGTTATTATGATGTAAAGTAATACAAGTGTGTAATTTTATTTTATTTTTATTTTCTTTTAAAGAAGTGTGTAAACGTATACAGGTACATTTTACCGTAGTTTGTTAATTGGTGATTTGACTTGATTTTTAATTTGGGATTCAACTCGACTAATAAGAGTCACTATTTTACGATAATTATATATATTAAAATTTATATGTATATGTATATTATTGATTATGATTTTGTTCTTAAGATAAGTAAAACATGGTGAGAGTTGCTAGTTAAGTGTTAGATCGAAAATCAACACAAAAGGCTTAATTCATAATAAATTATAGTCATTTTCTTTTCTATTTCGTCCTTTTATTTTTTGTATTACATTACACTTAAAGTTTGTCATTTTCCGGCTCGTAGGAGTCGCATAAGATTCGAAAGTTTCATACACAGCTCAAAAGAGTCAATAAAAAAAAAAAAAAAACTCCTTAGAGTCAAATTAATTAAGAGTCGGGGTTTAAGTAGGCATGAACAAAACCGGGTTTTCACCTGACCCGACCCGACCCAAAAATCAAACCGGGTTTTGGTCAAAAAGTCAAAAACCGGGTTGGACCCAACCCGAACTGGGTTTTTTCGGGTTTTCAACCGGGTATTTGACCGGGTTTCGGGTTTTTGACCGGGTTTCCAACCAGATTCTGCTCAATACTTTCCAGACTTTAAGAAAAATCATGAACTCAATACACATACATGTTAACTTAATTAAACTTGAGGTGTTGTTTAATGAGTTTGGTCTGGTTTTTTTAATTGGATGAAGTGGATTAGATTTGAAGGTGTTTAAAGAGATCTTAGGAGTTCAATGGTATTTGCTACTAATGAGAGCTCTGTATTCGAACAACTCATCACTTATTCACCTATTTATCTGCATATATATATATATATATATATATATATATATATATATATATAGGGTTGGAGTCTGATGAGAACAAGAGGATTCCGTGAGAACGGTAAGAATACATCTTGGCCATCCATTTTTTGATCAAAAATCCTGATTTTGGAGGTGGCAATTTTGTAAATACTTTGAAGTTTGATTTTGGAAGGTTCACATCACCTTTGCTCATTTAAAGCTTTTTTTTTTAAACTTCACATCATTTTGCTCATGTGAAGTTTTTTTTTATTTAAGTTTCACATCATTTTGCTAATGTGAATATCTTTTTTTTATTTAGCTTCACATCATTTTGCTCATGTGAAGCTTTTTTTTTTTAGCTTCACATCATTTTGCTCACGTGAAGCTTCTTTTTTTTTAGCTTCACATCATTTTGGTGAGGTTAAGTTTAATATATATATTTTTTAAACATAAGGTTACGATGCTATGAATTTTTATTTGTATAGATTCACATAGTTTTAATGAGATTAAGTAAATATTTTTTTGTTAACATTAGTTTTTGAAAAGATTAATTTTTGTACTTATCAATTCACTACTTCAAATATGTTGATTAACAAAAATTAAATAAAACTTCACCATGTTAAAACTATTGTGAAACAAAAAAATTTAAACTTCACCTAGCAATCCTTATGTTAACCTTTCAAAATCAAACTTTAAAGTATTTACAAAAATGCCACCTTCAAAATCAGGTTTTTTGATCAAAAAATGGATGGCTAAGATGTGTTTTCACCGTTCTCACGGAATCTCCTTGTTCTCACAGGATCCCAAGTCTATATATATATATATATATATATATATATATATATATATATATATATATATATAATATGTAATCTTGAATTTTTTTTAAAGGTATTTTAAAACAATAGTCGATCATTGGTATTAATGTGCGATGTATGTTTTGTTCCATTGAACAATTGGGTTGATTCCTTTGCACAAGACATATACCTCAAACAACTTTAAACACGTAATGTGACAAACACATGCAGTTTTTAGATTTATACTATAATAAGGTACGCATCCATCCTTAAGAGTCATATGTATAAACCTTAGAAGATTGATATCAGTTTTTTGTGGGGCTATGCATTTGCACAGCCAGAAACTGCTTAATCTTACTACTATGAAAAAAGACACGTTTTTACTGTAGCAAGCCAATGAGCTGACAAGCAGGTCTTTGTCATTTGTCAAAACCAATACTTTAGATCTCTTTAAAATATATATAATGCAAGACTTATCACACGTGTTTTGTAGATTGAATGGTAAGTTGACTTGTTTTTGAGCTGAGCGTTTTGGGTTCAACCCATAGGGCGTGTTTGGTTGACTGAATGGTGAAGGATTATGATGGAATTGGAATTAAATTCCTTCATGAATTGTGTTTGGTTATCAAATTTTGCATGAATGAGAATCTACAGAATGTTCACATTGCTTCAATTAAAGGAATCTTCATTCCTTCAAAAGTCTGATGGATTTTAATTCCCTTCCACCTTGATTCTACTAAAGACTACAATACCCCCAAACTTTCTTCTTCAGCTCTTATGAGACCAATTTCACACCCCTGTGTTATCACCTCCGGCCACCCCAACTCCACAGCACCACCACCCCTCCACTCACCACAACCACACCACCACCGCTCCACTCAACACCACCGTACCACCACCGCTCCACTCAACACCACCACACCACTCATCACCACCGCACCACCCACAATTCACCACCACCGCACTACCACCACACGGTCACCACATCCGCACTACCATCGTACCAGTCACCATTACCACCGTACCACCATCGCACAATCATCGTTGTACTAAACAGAAAAATGCAATTAGAAATCACTCATCATCGTACGTCAGTCACCGTCGCATGATTGTCTATCAAACTGCTCTTTTGCTCCTTCGATTGAGGGTTTTCGCGTTTGATTTACTTTAAGATCGTCGTTATTTAATTTTGATGTGGTTTATGATGATAGTGTTTACAATGAGGGTTTGTTATTTATGAGTTGGATTTGGATAAGTTCGACTTGTGAGAATGGTTGTTGCAGGTGGTTGTTTGTGGTGTAGGACGGTGCTAGATCTGGAAGAAATCAAAACTTGGAGTAAAATATTAAATTCACACATTTATACTATTATATAATGCATTTACTCCATCCGTTTTCAACTTTAAGTTTCAACCAATATGTAATCCTGACCCTTCATTTGAATGAGAGTGATCTCAACCACTGATAATTCCCTCCCATTATTTCCTGCAAGTATATAGTCTCAGTAAAAATTAACACATAGTTCAATCACCATAAAAAACACACACACACATGTTATATCCTCTCTCCATTTTCTCTGAATAAATCAAACAACTCTCACCATAAAAGTTGAGCTGCCACTGCCACCAGTCCACCATCACCATCGGCACCAAAACTCTAGATCCCCCATACCACTTCACTATGATCTTCTTCACCATTTACAACCGGCTGCTTTTCTCCTCGGAAGCGTTCGAAAGTCGCCTTAAAACCGCTTATAAAGGTTCCACAGCCATTATTTTGTTTTGTTTTAGATCCACAGCCATTATAAAACCGCTTATAAAGGTTCCACAGCCATTATTTTGTAAGTTTCTTACCTTCGTTTTGTTAGACCTTAGATTTTGTTTTGTTTTTTGTTAAATCCATCGTTATGTTGTCAGATCTACAAGTTTTTTGTGTTCTTTTTTTAGATCCAAAAAAAACTCCAGCCACCACTACTGAACAGCGACACCACTGCTGCTGATACCTACCACACCAACAATGGATGGACTGAAACTCAAACTCGAGTCACCGCTTTCAGAGAAAAGGTTTTTGTGTTCTTTTCTTGTTCTGTTACTTTTTTTTATTAGTCTGTTCTCGATTCTAAACTTATTATATATTTTGTAGGGAGATTGACAACAACCACGTCTATGAGATGCGAGTCTTCACCAAATATCTCAGATCTGGAATCTTTGTTTCAGAACTTCACTTTGGCATTATCGATCTTTGTTTTTGAAAATTTTGATGTGGTTGATATTCTTAGTACATGATTTAATTTTATATGAGAATCTATCTATGTTGCTCTTATTGGTTTTTTGATGTATGTAGTTTGTTGGTCGGTGAAGTTTTTGTTGCTGATAATATTTTTGAGGCTAACGATTTTTAATTTCTTTACTATTTTTATCTTTTTGAGATTTGTTTTGTTTTTTAGATCTGATTGCTTACAACCTTCTTATTTTTGCTTATGATTCTCTATTGATAGGAAAAACTCTTTTGTTAGAAGTGCGTATTTGTTTGTTTTTTTGGTAACTTTTTTTTATAGATTTTTAGAAACACGAGTTGAAAAAGATGATTATTATTGAATACTCTGTATGTAAACTTTCATAAGCTAATGATGTATTTTTATTTTTTTTTGATATAGTAATAAATATATCCGGTAGCTGATTAGGTGTAGCCATCCAAGTATTAGCTGGCTAGGCATATTACCAGTGAGAGAAATTAAGTCAAAAATTTAATCTACTCAGAAAGAAAGTGAACTTATGGATGAGAAGGTAGATTTTGAAATTCAAATTTTTTTTGAACGAAGTTAAAAAAAAAAAAAAAAATTCTTTTCGAAGATTAACCTTTCTGACAACTTTTTAACCTTTCATGAAAACGGTAAAAGTTGTTCTACTAAAAATTTGCAGCCTTTTCTTTCTTTTATACGAGTATGTACCAAAGAAGTGTGGACTAAAACATTTCATAGTCATCCGATACAAAAATGAATTTGTTATGGATCTCATTTTATAATTTTAAATTACAATTGTAAGCCCCATTGTTGAATAGTTACATATCTTATGCCCCATTTTTAAAATTTTAAGCTAAAAGTTGTGTATTAGTCACTTGGAAATGACTATACAAGGAATCAAAAGTTGATTACGGGAACTATTGACGATTCATCATCAAATGGAGTGCATTAGTGACTTGGGACATGACCATGGAACAGTTATACAAAGAATCAAAATTGATTACCGGAACTATGGACAACTCATCAAATGTGGTGCATTAGTTAGGGCTGGCAATTTCTGACACGACCCGAAACACGACCCGAGACCGACTCGAAAATAAGCAGGTTGGGTCATGATTTTTTGACCCGTTGACCCACCAACCCGAAACCCGATAACCTGATTTTTTTTCAGGTCGGGTTCGGGTAACCTGATGGGTCACCAGGTCAACCCGATGACCCGAAAAAAAAAAAAAAATAATTTAAAATTATAAAGTATTTATATTTTTATTTTTAAATAAAACATTTGAACTTCTTTTTGTCCATAAACCATATTAGGGCTGACAATTTCCGACACGACTCGAAATCCGACATGAAACCGACAAGAATAAATTAAAAATGTGGTTAAAAATTTAAAAGTTTTATTTTAATTTAATGAATCAAGTGTTTTTATTTTGTTTTTTTACTAGATTTTGATGAACATACTAGCTAATATGATTTTTTGGGGATTTAATAGACACTTTTATCTTTATTAATGACGAACTATAAATTTAGAGAGTGACCCATGTAACCTATTTAACCCGAAATTGACCCACTAACATAAAATGACTCGAAAATATGTTGATTTCGTTAAAAAAATTGGGTCAACTAGGTTGTGTCAGGTTGGGGCAGGGTTGGGTTGGGTTGAAATACTCAACCCGATTAGAAAATCAGGTTGGGTCTGGGTCAACTACTTCTGACCCGCCAACCCGATAACCCGAGCGGGTCAGCTCGACCCGACCCAAATTACCACCCCTAGCATTAGTGACTTGGGTATCGGGATATGAGTATCGAACAACTATTCAAGGTCTTATTCAAGGTATCGGGATATGGAGTGGCTTTCTGTACACTTTATAGTCCTAATGTTTTTTCTTATTTAATAAATGCTAATGGCAGTGTAATTTTAAATTTTTTTACATTGCTAGATATCAATCTTATTGGCTAAGTTTACGGTGGAGATCTTAGTTTTTCTTTTTTTAGATTAAAAACTTACACCACCAACAATTCTTCATGCACTATTAAATATGCTTTATGATGTTGTATAATACAACACCGTAAAATACGGTTAGTGGTGTATGAAGAATTTTTAATTGTGCACAAATTATCACACTGTATAAATAAACATTTTAAATATTGTATTGAATTTATCTTCTAACATGTAAATTGGAACTACAACGATGTTATTACATTGAAGTATGCTCGTTTATATTTTAGACCGGAAACTATTAATTACATTTTCTACTTTATTTAATATACATTTTTGAATAAGGTGTTTTAATAATATAGTCTTTAAATATAATAGAATAAAATACTAAAATCTCAAAAATATAATGATGTGTAAGCCTAATAGAATTTTTAAAATTCAATGCATTATATATGTTTCGTATTTCATATTAAAAAGTGAGATGTTGATCTATCTATGCACTGAAGAGTCTAATGCACTATCAGAATTACCGAAAACAAAGTGAGGCCATCCAATGAATCATTCAATCGACAAAGTTATTCGACGGCCGCCGCTTTGCGCGGGTATAAGGCTAGTATATATAAAACTGCACAAGCCACAAGGTGTGTGTAATTTACGAAGGGTAATTCTGTCACTTTATAAATTTCACATTCCAATTCCGTCTGACAAAATTTCCAACCGAAAAAGAAAATGATGAATTCTAATTCCTTCAAATTCTAATTCCATCAAATTCCAATTCCTTTGACAGATTCCATTCCTTCCAAAAACATTTTTTGAACCAAACGGGACCTTAGAAGCTACGGAGTACATCGTTTTGTTTTCTTTTTTTCAACACACAACTATTGAGCTTAATTTTCTCTATTAATTTTTTTCTTAATTAGTTTTAAATTTCTACATACGGGCTCAGGAATCTGAATTACCTTTTTTTTCTCTTTTTTTTACTAACTTTACCGATTTCATAAATTTTGATTACATGTGTAAGTGGAGATTCAAAGATACATTCTTATTGAATATCAAATAAAAAATCGATATTGGAAGATGTATTAATTCATTGTTAGTATTTTTGCTACGATAAATTAAACTTTGGTAATTACTATCAATGTTTCGTTGTTATTGTTATTGTGATTATTATTTAAATTATTATATCATTGGTATTCTTAAACTTTTTAGTAATTTGCAATTACAAAATAGTATGAATTCATAACTTTTTTATTTAAGTTAAAAGAACCGAAACAAATCAAAGGTTTAACTTTTATGTGAAAAAATATTTACTTTTATAATTTGTCGCAATGCGATGGCAATAAAATTTTTTTTAGATTCGTTCTATGAGCAACCAGTTAGCATAATTGCCTTTAGAGAACTATCAATAATCCCTCGATGACAAGTATGTTGTACTCTTTATCTTCAAGATTGTTTTATTTATTAATACTTTATTTGTATTACACAACTAACATTTGCAATGTGATTGATTGCTTATAAAATTAAATTATCGATTATGTTTCAATCCCCTCCTAAAATATATATCTCATTATATCAGTAGTACATTATTAGAGTAAGGTTCAAATGAGTACACCAACTTTGAGTGAGAATGAGGAACCAATAGATTTCTGCCATGTGTCACTTTATTTTCTCTCCTCCACATTTTTAAAAATTAAATATCTCACAAACGGTAAGTCGAAAAATCATGAAATTTACACCATAAAATTCAGCGTTTTCTCCTCTTCGATTTGCCGTCGCTCAAGGCATACTTTCGACAACTTTTTTTTCCTTCCATTTTTTGGTGGGTTTTACAAATTAGTAACACATGTGTTAGTGATTGGTTATACATTTAATTTGTGGTTAAAGTTAGGGTTTAGGGTTAGGGATATGGTTTAGGATTTAGGGTTTAGTAGGGTTTAGGGGTTAGTAAGGTTTAGGGTTTAGTATGATTTAGGGTTTAGAGTTTTGTAAAGCGTTTAGGGTCTAGGGATTGGGGTTTAGGGGTTAGGGTTAGGGTTTAGGGTTTGAGGTTTGGGGTTTCGCCCCGAAACCCCAAACCTCAAACCCTAAACCCTAAACCCCAATCCCTAAACCCTAAACGCAACACTAACACATGTGTTACTAATTTGTAAAACTCACCAAAAAATGAAAAAAAAAAAAAGTTGTCAAAAGTATGCCTTGAAGGACGGCAAATCGAAGAGGTGAAAATGCTGAATTTAATGGTGCAATTTTCATAATTTTTCGATTTGTCGTTTGTGAGATAATTGATGTTGAGGGTAAATGAGTTTTGTACATGTGGAACATTCTCTTTGTACACATGGCACAATATCATTGGTTCCCTCATTGTCACACAAATTCCTATTCTCATTTGAAATTCACCCTACATTATTATTATTATTTTTTAATCAGAGTAGTACATTTTGTTTATTACAGTAGAAGTTACAATAGGACAACAATATCATAATCATAGTCATAACTTAAATATCTATTTTACTGCTAAATTGATAGGCCTGTTTTTGTGGCCCAAATTTATAGGCCCATAAATTGTAGAGGTAAAACAAAACAAAAAAAGGTGACGTCATTGAAAAAATAGAAATGAAAACCCTAAACCCTAGTTGTTATATAAAACCCCCTTTTCACAACTTAACTAACACACATAAACCCTAGCAACCACTGAAACCACAACACACTCAATCCACACTTCTTTCAATCAAACATGAGAGCTCCAATTAGAGGCGGTACGTTTCCTACCTCAATCTTCAATTTCAACAATCAATTTATGCTTTTTACTTCATAACTAATCGTTGTTCTATAATCATTTGATTTGCAGGTCGCGGTGGGGGTGGTGGATTTAGAGGCGGCCGTGGAGATGGCGGCGGTAGAGGAGGTGGATTTAGCGGCGGAAGGAGTGGTGGAAGAGGCGGGGGATTCAGCGGCGGAAGGGGCGCCGGTGGAAGAAGCGGCGGTAGAGGACGTGGTGGTCCCGGAGGTAGAGGAGGAAGAGGTGGTAGAGGTGCAGGAATGAAAGGAGGAAATAAGGTGATAGTTGAGCCGCATAGACATGATGGTGTGTTTATTGCTAAAGGTAAAGAAGATGCACTTTGTACTAAGAATATGGTTCCTGGTGAAGCTGTTTATAATGAAAAAAGAATCTCTACTCAGGTATATATTTGGGTCTTTTACTATATTTTATCTGTTAAGTTTAATACTTTTATTAATTCAAGTGTATATTTTTGATTAAACTGTGAAATGTGAATGCTTGCGAATGATTTTGTTGTATCGAGTAGCGTGGCGATAGTCGATATGTTAAGGTTTTTGTAGCTTCATTAGTTTATTTTGTTTAAAATCTTGATGTTCTGATTCTATTTGTACTTCTATATGTACCTTTATGTGTCAAAGTTTCGTTTTTTACTTTACTGATTACTGCAATTAAGTTGCTTTCTTATAAAGGATCATTTAATCTACTTGATAACTGTTTATGCAGTTAAGTGAAACCTTGAGCTAAAAAAGGAAGCTGTGCCTATTTTTTTATATAACTAAAAGTTGTAACCAGGTGTACTTATTTAGATGGGGGGGAGTTGGTTAAGTATACTACATTGCATTATAAAGCTGAGTATGATAATGGAATGTTTTAATGTGTAAAAGTTCTTTTTTTTTCGCTTAATTGTTGTATTGACTTGAAGCATGTTTGCATACATTGAAATCTTTTTTTGTTTGACTTGATTGATATTATCTGAAGCTTTGACTTTGATGTCTAACTGTGCTTGTTTATTACATTTGCATCCTCTGATGTTGATTGTTAGTTCAAAGTTTGGAATTTTATGTTTAATAGGCTTAACTCTGTGTAAATATAAGGATCCATTCTGTTGAAGCTAATAAGTTTGTTTTTGTGTTCAGAATGAAGATGGAACAAAGATTGAGTACAGAGTATGGAATCCCTTTAGATCAAAGTTGGCAGCTGCTGTTCTTGGTGGAGTTGACAATATCTGGATGGTAAGCTTCTGTTGATCAGTGATACAAGCTAAACTGGCCTGTATGTGTGCAAACTGTTCTAATTTGCTCTATTGTATGGTTTAGAAACCTGGCTCTAAGGTGCTTTATCTTGGAGCTGCATCTGGCACTACTGTGTCTCATGTATCTGATCTTGTTGGCCCAGTAAGTAGTTCATCTTAGACTTTTGTGTATTTTTTTTCTATTGATTTGTAAGTTTTAGTTAAGTTATAGTATTTACCACCAGGCTTGTTTGTTATTATTAGACTGGAGTTGTGTATGCTGTGGAGTTTTCTCACAGAAGTGGTAGAGATTTGGTGAACATGGCCAAAAAGAGAACCAATGTTATTCCTATTATCGAAGATGCTAGGCATCCAGCCAAGTACAGGATGCTTGTTGGCATGGTTGATGTTATTTTTTCTGATGTTGCACAACCTGATCAGGTTGCTTACATTTACCATGGGCTTTATATCTCTGTCTTTTTGGTTTTGCACTTTCATTTTTACCTTAACATTTTTGGATTTAATTAATTTTGCTCTTATGCTTAAGTTTTTAAACCTTTTGGGCTGCTGCTGAAATATCTTTAGTATAGGGGATTCTATTTTCTTGAGTCCGTATTGATTATGGTTTTTCTAAATATTTTTGTTTTTTTTTGTTTCTAAAACTACATAACCTGATATATATATATATATATATATATATATATATATATATATTAGTGCTTTTCCCGATTTTCATTTGATCAAGTACAATATAGCATATGATGAGCTACTCGGATTCCCCTTCAGGACATCTTGGATGATGCGAAAACCGAGTTTCTGATGCGTTTTTTAAACTTTTAGATGTGGTTTAGTATTTGTTTTCCCTGTTTAAGTTTTAATTTCTATTTTTTGGTACAAACATAGCACTTGTATTTACTGACTACTAGTGCTATTGAATTTATAAAAGTAGTATATTTGAAAAAAAAAATTGAAGACTCTCTTAAGTAATAATTTGTCTCCATAACGTGCATAATGAATTAACATGAAGTCATGAAGTGTAAAAAGTGTGTTTATTAGTCTGTTTTCCATTTGGTCATTTTATTTGATTGCTGCTCTTTGTTCTACCATTTATTTTAACTGCTGCCCTATAATTACTTGGGTTTGTTTAGTTTATGCCAATTTTATTTAATTGCTGGCCTAAAATTACTTGGGTTTGTTTAGTTTATGCTAAGTGTATTCAATTGCTATTATGTAAATTTCCAGGCTAGGATTTTAGCACTCAATGCATCTTATTTCTTGAAATCTGGAGGGCATTTTGTAATCTCCATCAAGGTTTGTTTTTCTTTATCCTCTGTACTAGCAACGCTCTAAGTTATATTTTTTCATGTCATTTTTCTTCGATGATAATGTTGATAAATTATTTCTGTTTGTTTTAATTTAAAGTCGTTGAGTTATTTGTGTTTATTTTATCTGATTCTATATAAACCATAACATTGTCTTTTTTATGGGAATTTTATAGGCAAACTGCATTGACTCTACTGTTGCAGCAGAGGCTGTATTTGCTTCAGAGGTGAAGAAGCTTCAAGCCGAGCAGTTTAAACCAATGGAGCAGGTCACTCTTGAACCATTTGAACGAGACCATGCTTGTGTTGTTGGAGCCTACCGTGTGCCAAAGAAACAGAAACCCGCATCATAGGTGCTGACTTTGATGCATAATCAGTCTGCTGATTTTGTTCTTGCACCTCTAGCTTTGCAATTCTGTAGAATTTTGTAGGTTTGAGCTTGTTTTGTTCAAGAATATTTTGTACCAGAATTATAAGTTATAAACTCTAGATCCATATGGTAAGATTATGTGTTGTGAGCTACAAACTTTTGTTAGCAGTGATCATATTTCAACTGCAGTGATTGTTAAAAATGTCTTGTTATTTTTAGGCATTGTTCTTATATGCAATGTTTTACTAGATTGGTGATTGTTGGGAGACAGAAGTAATGTACAAATATTATTTTGATAAGTACCTTTCAAGTACAAGTGTTGGATGTACCCACATCCAGCTGGTTTGGTCCCTCTGTGAACTAGATCCAGTTGGGGCAAAGGGTCAATTAAGGTACCTTTTTGGTTACGCTCAGTTGGATTGACCTGAAACAGCTTTTGAACTCTCTTTTTTAATAAATAACGTGATTAGCTTAGTAATGATCTAGTAGTTTGATAAAGTGATTTAAAAGATTTTATGACTTTATAATACACTTTGGACCGTCACATGTAAGGGATTAAACATAATCCAAATTGACCATTTGAACTTGTCACATCTATATCAACCATGCAAGTTGAACTTGTAATTCACATTCTTTAGGAAAATGTTATTTTTAATATTGCATCTTGTGCAGGTTTTCGGTGTTGGGTTAAGTACATAAACATTTTAGATCCCAGACATGTGCTACTACATTTTAGAAATCCAGGATGCAGGACAGGATAGACCTTTATTTATGGTAATTGAGAATCACTTGTTACTTTCGTGATTATGTTTACCTTCATTGTATGAAGTGTTGAAAACACATTGTTTGCAGGTTTCATCGGAGAAGAGTGAAAATGAATTATTTGTTCATTTATAAGCTGCAAGATAATGGTTCAGGAGAAAGTGAATCATGAGATCTTAAAGCGACATAAGTTAGCAAGGTTAAAGCTTCCTCTTTTGCAGCTTCCTGGGAGCCTCGATGGTATGGAAATGTTCGGTTTTTTCTCACCGTCCATTGTGCAGGTCAACCTTTACTTGGTTAAGTACTACTCCGTATTTAATATAGGGATGTATATATATTGGTATTATTGTAAATTCCTTTGTTTGAGTACAATTTTAAGACTATAGTATGAAATGCTTTATATGTAGTTAGAGATTAGAGATAGAGATTAGAGATAGAGATAGGATAACGTCTGCAAAAGACAATCAATTAATTGTTTAAAACATTTTTAAGAATCATCCAACAAAAACTATCGAAATCCATTAAACACATTCCACAAATCCATTAAATACGAAATGCTAGAACAACGAAAGATAGAATCATACATCAATGGCCTCACATCTTGAATAACTCAAAAACATCACACTCTAGCACTTGGTCAGGGATCTTCCTCGATTAACTGTGAAAACAAAAGTGGAAGCGAGTTACAATGTAAGGGAAATGAGGCAAATAAAGGAAAAACAAAATAACAATACAGAGAAATCATCACCATAAGTATATCATATCCGAGATTAGAACTTAACCCACCTTAGTATTCCTCTACTTGTTCTTTTCGTACCTCTTTCTCTTGTTATTCCTCATAGTATATCTGAACAGTAATGAGGTCGAAAGAACATGGTAACTGGAATCCAGTTTTAGACTCCTCTTGTTATTCTTTTTCTTTGGTTTCCCATATTGATTGGGAGATACAAGGCTCTTCACAAATGTAGGAGCACCATGACCTATCCCGAACTTGTTCAAACATGGATTAACTGATCTATCATGACACATATTACCTTCAATGTCACAAAAGCGCCAACCGTTGTATGGAAAGCAATTGAGAAAGTATACATCAGACGAGTGATGACGGTCTTTATCTTGGAGCATTTGCCAAGAATTTTTATCGCTGTATTTTTTCATTACCCATGTAGGGCGAGGGTCAACAGGAAACACGACTAGACGTTCTTTGGAAATCGCTAGGCGGCATTGATAATCACATACGTATCTTGTGTCATCAGGTTGGGGGATTTCTTTAAATTTTTCTTGAGAAAAATCAAAAGATAGAATTACTATGTTATTATTAGAATTATGATTACTATGAAGATCTTCCATAAGCCAGTGCATCGCCCCATAACCAAAGGCGGGAGTATATTTATAATTTAACTCTCCAATAAATCTCCAAGTAGATGATTTTAAGGTTAACACTTGAAAACGTATACGATGGTCACCTACTTTGGTTCCAACAACAACCTTGTAATCATGTGTAGAAGAATCATAACCAAAACCCCAACATACAAGTAATTCGGACCAGGGGCCCTTGAAAGGAAGGGTTGGCAGTGTTTTGAGCTGTCTAGTTGAAGGATTAATTCAACACTAAAACTAGAGATGCAAACAAGGCCATTGGAGGAACCAACAATCTCAGAATAACAAAAGTTACGATCAGTGATATCAAGACGTATGCGCGTATGAATTCTTAAATCAGGATTAGAGGGTGTTTGGGGGGGCTTATTTTGCTAGCTTATTAGCTTATTTGTTTATTTGTATACAATAAGCTCCAAGTTCGTGTTTGCATTGGCTTAACTGCTCATGCTTATTAGCTTATTTTGTGGGTAAAAAATAAGCTCAAATTTCTTGGCTTATTTTGGATAGCTTATGCTTATTTCTTGATGGACTTTCATAATTACACTTCTATCCCTTTAAGGCTTGAACACTCAAAATTGAGTACTTCGTCCTTTTTATTTGCTTTTTTAAAAAAAATATAATTTTGAATCTGTGTATATCTTATGACTAGTATTAAATATTATACTAAAATGGATGTATAGTATGACATATAAAAGAAGTTATTAAATAATAATTTTCTCATTATGAAAAAAATTTGTACATACATATTCAATTCATTCACAGGAGAGTTCTATTTAAGTATTTATGATGGAATTTTGCAGACTTTTAATATCCATTCCAATTTAGTATAACAATAACTTTTTGGTTAATACGGAGTATATATTTGACCAACCTGTTCACCAACTTCTCTTAATATAATGTGGCTTTTCTTTCTCACTTCACAATTCAAGATCAACATAATTTCTTCACAATTCAAGATCTACTATCTACGTAAGTTATCTATTTCACTTTTTGTTGAGTAAATTCTATAGCCTTTTTTATTGCTAGCCTTTCTATGTTCATTGATTTGTGTATTCTTGTTTTTATGTTCATTGAGGTTCATTTACTTTAATTGATACTGTAATACATACATTTCCATCATTACTAACTATTATAATTAGCTCTAATAAACATTAGTAGATATCTTTTCTTCCACTGAGTTCTAATACTATTTCACACTGGGTTAATGATGTTTACTTTACACGTGTATGAATGTAGGGGAACAAAAATAACTTGTCTTCCATTAAGTTTACACTTGTTCTTTTAGTAATTAACTCATGAGATTTTTAGTGAAGCAATATAATCTATAACTTGGTTAAAGCAAAATTAACGATAGATTATGTAGATATCGATAACTTGGTTAACGCCTTAACATGAGTAGTAATTGTTAAAATGCTTAGAATCCCTCACAATAGTATTTTCTTTGTATTTCTACCAATAGTACTATGCTTACACAAATAGATGTTTAAAATTTATAATAGTCAGTTTGTCAAGCATGGAACTTTGGGATGGAGATACTCGCATGATATTTCTTGAGTTGTGTTTGGATGAGATCAAACTTGGAAATAAACCTACGGGTTATTTCAATAGTATTGGATATTCAAATTTGCAAAAAAAACTTGCAAGAGCGCACAGGAAAAACTTTTGTGTACAAGCAAATAGATGAAGACATGAGTGTACGTTGTAGGAATGATAATCTTTATATGAGTGCGGTAAGAGATATGATTGCCGGAGATCTAGTGGAATCGAGATGAAAATTATGTTACATCATGGAATGTACTTGTATCACTTATTTTACAATTTAATAAAAATGTCATCAACTAGTACTTATTGAAATAATATAAAAGTTGGTAAAATAAATAATTATATAAAGTTTAAAAGCAAGCTCACACATTAATATACAACAATGACCCTTTTAGTCATTTTACCATTATAAGCTCATGAAAAATAAACTCCTCCAAACACTCAAATTTAGCTTAAATTACTTATTACTTATAAGCAATAAGCTACTCCCTCCGTCCCAAAATTATTGTCCATCAACAAAAAACACGCAGTTTAATAAAAGTGGGACCGCAACAACTTTCAATCACTCAAATAGAATCTCCACCCACTAAACTCTCCTCCTATTGGTTGAAATGAGAAGTGGACTATTATTTTGGGACGTCCAAAAATGGAAAGATGAACCATAATTATGGGACGGAGGGAGTATAAGCAATGAAGATAAGCCCCCCAAACACCCTCTTAATATTGTAGTTATGGTTGAGATGAGCGTTGACAAAACAATTACGGGAGATTAAAGAATACCATAACGTACAGACGCTCTTGAATCGGAGTAGATCTTCCACATCCAATCTTAATAGCCGGGATACTCTGAATCACATCAAACACAAGTACCGCATCTGCCATTCAAACCCTAGTCCAAGTGTAATCCCAATGGAACTCAATGCAATGCTCCAATGTCGTCGATAAAGCAATGAGTTTTAGTATACTTTGGATGGACGTACTCCTGGCCGGCCCACCTTAAACAATAAAGTCCATAACAAACCATCTCTAATTCTCTATCTCTGTATCTCAATATCTACGGATCTACCTACCTATTTTACAAAACTTTTACTGTATCATCTCTTAAAAATTTATACCTCATCACTCAAATAGTATGCTATTGTTTAGGAATGGTACACACACTTAAAGACTCTTCGCTTAAGAATTAATAGTTTTACGTGTAGTAATTGATTATATGATAAACCTATTAACCTTTTATCGGACAAAAATCAAATAATTATTAATTTGTTAACTCATAGATTCATGTTAAGTAAGATCGGATCGGATCGGATCGGATCGAGATCGTAAGATCCTATGCTCAAATCGACATAAGATTGGGATTCTAAGCAGATCCTATGATTTTAAGATCCTATGTAAGATCGAGATCGTTTTCGTTCACGAGGATCGTAAAATTGTAAGATCTTAAGATCAAGATCGGGATCTTAACAACTATGCTTGTATCAACTGACTACTAGTGCTATTGAATTTATAAAATTAGTATATAAAAAGTTTATTTCAAAGAATTATTTATGTAATAATTTGTTGCCATCACGTGCATAATGAATTAACATGAAGAAGAAAAAGTGTGTTTATCAGTCTGTTTTTCACTTGGTCATTTTATTTGATTGCTGCTTTTTGTTCTACCATTTTATTTTATTGCTACCCTAAAATTACTTGGGTTTGTTTAGTGTATGCTAATTTATATATAATCTATGATGTCATATACTCATACGACTTACGTTGATGCTAAGTGTATTCAATTGCTATTATGTAATTTTCCAGGCTAGGATTTTAGCACTCAATGCATCTTATTTCCTGAAATCTGGAGGACATTTTGTAATCTCTATCAAGGTTTGTTTTCTTTATCCTACGTACTAGCAACGCCCGAAGTTATTTTTTTGATGTCATTTTTCTTCGATGATAATGTTGAAAATTTATTTCTCTGTTTTTTTTTTAAATTTAAAGTCGTTGAGTTATTTGTGTTTATTTTATTTGATTCTATATAAACCATAACATTTTCTTTTTTATGGGAACTCTATAGGCAAACTGCATTGACTCTACTGTTGCAGCAGAGGCTGTATTTGCTTCAGAGGTGAAGAAGCTTCAAGCCGAGCAGTTTAAACCAATGGAGCAGGTCACTCTTGAACCATTTGAACGAGACCATGCTTGTGTTGTTGGAGCCTACCGTGTGCCAAAGAAACAGAAACCCGCATCATAGGTGCTGACTTTGATGCTCAATCAGTCTGCTGATTTTGTTCTTGCACCTCTAGCTTTGCAATTCTGTAGAATTTTGTAGGTTTTGAGCTTGTTTTGCTTAAGAATATTTTGTACCAGAATTATAACTAAAAAACTCTAGATCCGTGGTAAGATTGTGTTGTGAGCTACAAACTTTTGTTAGCATTGATCATATTTGAAACTGCAGTGGTTGTTAAAAATGGCACTTGTTCTTTATGGGCATTGTTTTTATTTGCAATGTTTTACTAGATTGGGGATTGGTGGGAGACAGAAATAATGTACAAATATTATTTTTATAAGTATCTCTCAAGTACAAGTGTTGGGTGTACCCACATCCAGCTGGTTTGGTCCCTCTTTGAAGTAGATCCAGTTGGGTGATCAAAGCCTTGATTGCCTGCAAATACATGGTAATTCAAGGAGATTTAATGGTGTTTGAGAAATCAGCTTCTACAATATAAATTTTATTAATTTACTCTAAATAAACTGAAGTTATATAGTCTAACAATTTGATTAATGCAAATGTAAAACAATTAGTGAGTACTAACATAATACCCGCATCATGCAGCGGAATTTAATTTTTCTATTGTAAACAATGACTCAATGATAGTCGTATATTATATTTGTTATTCACCGGCGGATTACCTGTAATTGTAAGTGATATAGTAGTTTGCCCGTATGTAAATCTTGAGATTGGGGATATAATTGGTGAAAAGTGAAAAAAAATGTGAAAATAATGAAGTTATTTTATAAAATGAAATGTAGATAAATAAATATGGAAATGTTGAGTCTTGATTTTGAAAACTTTTACTTTTAATATGTTTCGATCCATAAACATTTTTGGCAACATAACAAAAATGAGACTTTAGAAGTACACTTTTAATGGCTTTTTTGACAACATAACAAAATTGAGACTTTAGAAGCCCACTTTTAATAAGTTTTAGCCCATAAGCTATTTTGACAACATAACAAAAATGAAATCACCAAAGCCCTTTTTTAAAAATTTTAGCCGATAAACTTTTCTGACAACATAGCAAAATGAGACAAAAAAATCTTTTGAAGTAGCTTTTAAATGGAAGCTACTTTAGTCGGAATTACGGTCTATTGTTGCAAAACACAATCTATGTTTATACAGTACTCCGTAAGTTAATTCTAACATATTGACCAATGTTCTCTCGCTTTCTTTTAAAAACAAAAAAAAAAAAAACATGGATTTTGCTTTGCCTTTAAGTTACATTGTAGGTGGCCTAGTAGAATTTTGTGTAGTAAAAACCTAAAAGTAGTTTTAAAGTTTTCAAACTTATTGTACTTGGTTGTTTAACTGTTTTGTAGTCATAATAATTGAGCTTTGTAACTCTTACAACAATTTATACGTTTGACTTCTTTTTAAATATAGCTTATTAAACGTTTAATACTTTAATTTTCAGTTCAATATACAAATGTAAGATTGTTTAAATATTTAATCATGAGCATCCCACCATCCGACATTCCAACCTTGATTTCATACCAATACTACTATTAAATTAAAATTAATATATTTATTAAAAAATTAACTAATTCAAAACACAAACAATGCCTTTTGTACCAAACCCTTAGACCATTCGCAATCGTAACACCAGAACGTCCATTTTTCAGTTTCCACATCAGCATAACACCACAACATCATTTCATTACACACAATCATAACACCAGAACGCCCCTTTTCCCCCTGGGCCCCACTAATTTCCACATAATTTTAATTTATTTAACAATACAATTCAATAATTAAAATACAATACAATTCAATAACTAAAATACAATACGATAGTAAAAATAAAGAGTACGAAAATTTAAATTTGCGATTACGTCCTAAAAATAAAAACGTTACAATCCTAAAAATAAAAATACAATAAATTAAAGTACGCGATTAAGTCCTAAAAATAGAAAAATACAAGCAACAAATAATTAAACTACGCGTCGTCATCCGAATCTTCATCTTCGGCTTCGTAGAACTCTCGAAACTCTTTCCGAAACGTTTTCTTTATTCTCTGAACTGCTGCGCGGTCACTTGGATCCATGATGTCGGAGGTGTTGATCGCGAGAAATGGAACACCTTGCATAGCAGTTCGAAGTCTTTCTTGGCGGGTGATCGTCTCAATCGATTGTTTTCTCGCGGCTAAAACTTTGGCCTTGTATTTGGCCATATTCTCTATCGCCTCGTAGAACTCTCGAAACTCTTTCCGAAACGTTTTCTTTATTCTCTGAACTGCTGCGAGGTCACTTGGATCCATGATGTCGGAGGTGTTGATCGCGAGAAATGGAACACCTTGCATAGCAGTTCGAAGTCTTTCTTGGCGGGTGATCGTCTCAATCGATTGTTTTCTCGCGGCTAAAATTTTGGCCTTGTATTTGGCCATATTCTCTATCGCCTCCTCCACCTTGTCGTTCGGGTTGGATGCTCGGGATGATGTCGCCGCGTTGGAAGAACCGGAACTTCTAGCCGCTTTTCGGGCTTTGTTTCGGCCCATGGGCCTTGGAAGCGGGTCGGGCCCAAATAGCTCATTTTGGTCGGCAGAGAAATCAACGGATTCATTAAAAAAATCATCTTCTTCGTCGCATAATCCGGTTCCACCAACCGACGGTGGTGCTTTCCATTTTGGGTGATCTTTCACCACCTCCCAAGACTCCCTCATGGTGAAGTTTTTTGTGTACGTGTCGTAGTATTCGGCAACGGACAGGTCGTAAATCATCTCGTCGTCTCGACCGCTTCCCCAAGCCTTGTATTGCGTATCGTAAATTGCGTTGAAGTTTTTTCAACAATTATTAATTGTACGCCACTTGGAGGATAGTTGGTTGGGTCCGCGTTCCCAACCATGATTGTTGCTCATAAATTTCTCTAGCACCGTACCCCACAAAGTACCTCTTCTTTGTGAGTTGTCTCGTTCCAAGTCTTCCGACGTGTCGCACCAACAAGTTTCTAACCATGCTTCTTCTTTTGGCGACCATTGCCACTTGTTGCACATTTTCTTTTCCCCGTCAGTTTTCTTTTTATGGGATCTTTTATTTGGATATTGACAAACTTGTTTTCTGGGTCGTTGTTCAGGTAGTTCGGGTTGTTGTGTTTTTTGTTGAGGATGTTGAAAAAATGGTTGTTGTTGGAAGTACGGGTTTGGATAATCGAATGGTGGTTGATGATAGTATGGTGGATACACTCCGTATTGTGGCATTAGTGGTGGATTGCGGATCGAGGGAGAGTTATTCGGGCCGGGTGCGTTTGGTGTTCCGAATAACATTAGGTTGGTGTATGATACGTTATCCGGATTTGGGTTTTGATTTGAGTTGGGATTTTGGTTTGAATTTGGAGAAGACATAGTTAAATGTTGGATGATTTTTTTGTGTTTGTGAATTTTTAGAATGATGAAAGAATGGTGGATGAATTTGTTGTGTGAAAAATGGTTAGATGTATATGTATATATATAGTGTGTAAGAGATAATTTAAAAAATAAAAATAAATTTTTTTTTGTTTTGTTCCTACCGTTGTCTATATTATTATTATTATTATTTTTTTTTTTTGCAAGTTACTGTTAGAAATAAAAAAAATCGTATTAAAACTGAGAGGAAAAAGGGAAAAGAAAAGAAAAAAGAAGGTGGTGCCCACGTCGACGTCCGTTCTCTCCCCGTTCTCCGAGCACAAAAGCCGCCCGAGAACGCCGCATTGCGAGCGTTCTGGGCGCTCAACCGTGGTACAACGCCCCTTTCAAGCCCCATTGTGGATAATCTTATCGATAAGGCCCCTAACAGGCTAACAAGTTACAACCCCACGGCCTACCCTATCACTCTTAATTATTGTAGTACAGTACATCTTTTCTATACTTATTTGTTTTATCTTTTATTTTAAATTTTTACTTGTAAAAAGTGTCACTCCTATAAATTCTAGAAATGATATAACTAAGGTGAATTAAGAAGAAGATACAGAGAAGATAGAAGACGAGAACCGTATAAGAACCACGAGATAACGTTTTAGTTCACATGTGATTAAGTTTAAATATTAATTAAGCTTCATATAAGAACTTAGTAAAGCAGCAAACATACATATTAAAAACGAAATATATCCGATTTGTTCAATGTGAACAAGAATGTTTATACAAAGATATCTTGTGGTTCTTATTTATATAAGTTAAGTTGTGTTCTCATTTGAACTTTAAACATCTTTTTTTCTTGACTATGAAAGACTACAATGTAAACAACATCAAAAACTGCATTTGACACTATTATATCTAAGGGTAAATTGACAAAATCGGCATTGAACTGCCACACTTTGTTGCAAGTAAGCAACAAACCCAAAGTATTACTCCGGTACGCAACATACTGGTTGATTTCGGGTTCGGGTAAGCAACATGGTAACCGGTTACCGGCTCACCCGGTAACCCTTTATTTAAACCTATTTTTTATTTGTATTTTAAATGGGGTAAATTGACAAAATCGCCATCGAACTGCCACGTTTTGTTGTAAGTAAGCAACAAACCCAAAGTATTACTCCGGTACGCAACATACCGGTTGACCGGATAAATAGAAACACAGATCTTGACCTTCAATATTTTCGGCAGCAAACTCCGATGACGCCGGCGGCCCAACTGATGACGACGGCATCCCTTTCCCGATCCGACATGATGCTGCCGACGACCTATAATTATGTCCGCGATGCCCACAACCCATGAAATTGAAGCCCCAACTCCGAACGATAAAAATCCAACGTTCAAACGGTAAAATCTTAGTTTGCTGGATACGAACCCGAAACCAACCAGTATGTTGCGTACCGGAGTAATACTTTGGGTTTGTTGCTTACTTGCAACAAAGTGTGGCAGTTCGATGCCGATTTTGTCAATTTACCCTATATCTAGTTATTCTCATAATTTTATACGGAGTAAAAAAAAAAAAAAAAAAAAAAAAAAAAAAAAAAAAAAAAAAAAAAAAACGTAGTAAAGAACAAAGTTTCATACTTGAAATTACTTTTTAATTATACTTGTAAATTTAACAAAACAAACGTTTACTACTTTTTGCATTGGGCAATTTGTACTACTACGAAAATTTTTAAGCGGGCGTATTCACATATACATGTCCAATTACCAAAAGGCTTTTAATCTAGCGGTATGAGAGGGACCCTTCAACCTAGAGGTTGTGGGTTCAAGCCTCACTTGAGGTACTGAGTTGTAAATATTCATGGTGGTTGTACATAATCGTGTGTTAGATTGTAATTTGCCGTTATATATATATATATATATATATATATATATATATATATATAACATATACATGTCGAATTTCTATGATGAAATTATCATCAAATTATACTTATTGAGTAAGTACTATTTATAAAACTCTTAATTATCTGAAGTCAAATAGCAAATGCATAATGCGCTATTAGATTAGTCTTTGGACATATTCTTGTGATCTACACATAATTTAAATAATTATTAGAATTAGATAAGTTAATAAGCAGTATATTTATTAATACAGATTTAGAAAGAAAAAGGTAGATTGATGCCTGGAATTTATCTTGTACACGCAACATTCCACTCAACTAACCTAACCGCTACCATGTATTGTCAACATCATATTTCTCTTCATATATTCTGTACTTTGCTTAAAAAAGTATTTATGTTCAGAAAATAATTTTATTCAACTATCATTCTAAAGATACGATTTTAGTGATATATAAAGAACGACGAGAGTATACGAGTAAGAGTACGCACTATCAAGACTTGAAGGACTCAAATGTGAAGTTTCACATATGTGCCACATCATTCAAGACTCGTGTCCTTCAAATCCCTCTTCATTAAGATTTTGAGTACACAACCTTTTTCTATCCGACGCCTTTCTTTTTATTTTAGCCGTTACACACAAAAAGTGAAAAAAAAAAAAAAACATTTTTAATGAAAGTAGGTTCTAACATCACCTCCAAAATGTGCGTCCCATTTGGGACGGAATTCTCCGTGAACGGAGTAAGACATTTTCGTGTCTATGGAAACAAAAAAGACAAGTTAGAGGACGGTGTGAACCGTCTGGCTAGTGAGACCTCTAAAGAAAATATTAATGAGTAGGTGTCATCATCTTAATCCCAAGATTTTGAACAAGCTTAATAAGTCTTTTAATACTTAATGATGGTAATTATTGTTTGTATTTTATATCCAACAAATAGAAAATTATATCGAGCTTCGAAGAAAACAAACCCTTTTGTTACAAGTATCTTTTCAGCTTTCACATTTAGAAAAATAAAGATTATTTTCATTAAAAAAAATATATCTTGAAAGTCAAAATCAATCTATAACAAGAGGCGAGTGATAAATATAACAAATATTTTTATTTATACCCCAACATATATGCATATTGATGCAATACGACACAACACTGCAATGCATATATTTGTTGTATGTATCAAAAAGTACGTTGTCACAACCATAACCAAATATACATGTGAAAACTAACCATTGATAACTTCTAGAACTTTTTACTATTATAGTCAACAGTCTAAGTTCGTGGCTCATTTTTTATTCTTTGTTTTCCCTTCCCAAATCTCAATGGTGTGACAGAAAAACCATATTCTAACCTTCAAAGATCCTGATTAGAGTATATTGTACAAAAACCATAATTTCCATTGGTAAGTTAATTGGTTTTATTTGAATAAGTTTGCGCAGCCGATTAGGTTAGCAAATCTTAATTAATATACCAAAACGAAACTTCGATGGGATTCATTGAAATGAGAATAATTCAACAAAGACGAATGGGACCCAAAACGGCGCAAACTTAACCCTCCCCTCGTACATCACAACCTTTGACCCCGTATTCTAGGATGAATCTTGAGTCTTGACTAGGTTAGGTTACTCTTCTAGGAACATACTACGGAGTATAACATTTTTGTGTTTGCAATCACAAACAAACATCCTCACATAGTTCAATAATATACTAATACCTACCTCGCAATGCAAACAAATGTCTACATTATTTCGACCAATGAAAGAAGATGTTAGTGGGCAAAAAATTATTGTTAGCAGATATTTTTAAACTGCGTATAGTTCAAAGTGAACATTTTAATTTGAACGAATGGTGTGTACAATACAACAAATGCTTAACCACCTTTTTTTACTTTTCATATTGTCTTCTTTATTAAGTAATATCTAAAAATCGAAATATGACTTAACAGAAAATGGGACGAGAAAAAGACAGCCCGAAGACTTAATCCACGACAAAATAAATATTACTTAGTAAATCATATATGAACTGGGATTAATTTTGACCGGGTTAATTACTAAGAATCTTACATAAGTCTAAACCTTAATTACAAACAAATTTCTACGCATTTTCCATTTAATTAATTAATTAATCTCCTAAACTTTCGCATTCAATCTAATTTCTTTAACAAGAAGGTTTGTCATGGGAGAGGTGACAATTCGTGTTGGGTTGGGTTGACCCTTTCAAATTATCGAGTTAGTAGGTTAGAAGTAGTCGACGCAAACCCGACCCAGATTACCCGTTTATCAAATGATATCAACATCTTTTCGGGGGTCAATTCAGGTCAAATAAGTCAAACGAGTCAATTTCTAAATTTATAATTCGTCATTAATAAACATAAATTATTTCTAAAATTTCAAAAAATCATATTACCTGGTATGTTTATCAAAATGTAATATTTAAACATTATAAAACACTTTGATTTACAAAATTAAAATAAAACTATTTTTTTTAAATACATTTACAATTTATTCGGGTTGTCGGGTTAACCAAAAAACTCAATGGGTGACTCAAACCTGACCCAAAAAAATAGCAAGTTGGCGGGTTTTGGGTTGACCGGTTCGTGAGTCAAAAAACTTCGACCCAACTTGCTTATTTTGAGTCGGTTTCGTGTCGGGTTTCGGGTCGTGTCAGAAATTGTCAGACCTAAATAGTGTTTCTCATTACGAGATATTATAAAGCGGGTTTCTGGTTATCTTCGATTTAACAATTGTAGCCATTTGAGATTTTGAGCCCCTTACCGAGACCATTTCAATTTAACTTAGAACGTGGAATGTAATCCATTTATATAGTCAGTCATGTGTTGTATTCATTTTAGAACACAAAAAAATCACACGAAATTGTTCTAAAGTTATATAGACCAATAAAAGAACGAGAATTAATAATGACAACCCTTAGGGCTGTTGTAACATCCTCTCCGATAGCCTGGTATTTTCTAGTTATAATTTCGTATTTAATTGTTTTAAATAATTTTGCGATATAATTGTTTAATTGTAAAATTTGGTGAAATATGTCTTAGGACTTATTGTGGATAATGAAATGTTGCTTGTTTTAATTTATTAAAGTTGACGGTGTAATAAAATAAGTTTCTCGAATTTAGTAACTAGGTTCCAGACAATAGATTTAGGACGGGTATTAAATACCCAATGTGTTAGGTCGGTGGATAAAAGGGCCGACCCTTTTATTGATCACTTTCCCAATTCTCATTTCTTTCAACTTATACAAAGAAAATATTAACAAAAATCAAAAGCTTGATTCATCAAACTTGAAGTGGGAATTGAGGTGGTGATTACTAGCAATCATCATCATCTTCTATCTTATATCATCTTGATCTTCTACCTATTGTAAGTAAATTTCACTACCTAAACTCAAGTATTAGGTTAGAAAGGAAATTGATGAATGGATTGGTTCTTGAGTTTATAGAATGATTTATTGTGATATATGATGCTATATGATGATTATTGGTTGATGATGTAGATTAAATTCAAGTTATTAAACTATGATTGAGGTTAGTTGAAAAACCTAAATGGGTTTTATAATTTTGGTGTGAAAGTGACATAATTGATGTTGTTGTTGTTGGTTAATGTTAGTTAGAAGTAATAGCATGTTCCTTAGGTGTTAAAAATCGTGTATAAGCTGTATTGGAGGGTAAAGTTGGGATATTTGGGTATAAGGTTCGTGCAGGAAACAAGAACCCAAACTGCTGTTGCTGCTGCCCAGATGATCAAGCCGGCGGCTTGGCAGCATAGCCGGCGGCTATGTGGGTTTGGCTTGCAAAGCCGGCGGCTAAATGCCTAAGGCCGACGGGTCAAAGACCCTAGCCGGCGGGTAAAAATAGCTTTAAAACTCGTTTTATTTCTGGTTGCTCAAAATGCCTTAGAGCCGGCGTCCCAGGGTTGGGAACCGGCGGCTGGACGCGGAAGCCGGCGGCTTGGTGGGTTTAGCCGGCGGCTAAGTGAGCCCAGCCGGCGGCTTCTGGCTGTTCCAGGGCATTTTATGTTAGTTGTTAAAACACATTCCAATTGTTATTATATGATAATTATATGGTGCATTATGATTGAATATGCATGGTTAGTAGCTAGTAACCTAGACATTTATATTAATGAGTTCCAAATGTGTCGAACTTTTATAAGTTATATTTGGACGATTTTGATTACTAACTTTTTATTGGTGTTGAATCTCAGATCCTCCGAAAGACAAAGTTGCCCCGAGAATCTGAGTTAGTGAAGAAGAAGGTATTGGTGAGTGGATTCAAAACTCACCGTTTGGCTTAGTTGTAATCATTTGATTACGACGGGTAAACGTAGACTTGATTATTGAGTTGATTAGTTGTTATTGTTGATCATATGCCTATATGTGCTTTGTGTGGCCTTCGGGCATTGTTGTTAATGAGGTCAACGAGTTGATGAACTGTTGGTTGGGCTAGTGTGTTGTTGTGTGAATGGTACAGGGATGTACTTCATTTGTTGTGTGTGCTGAACTGTACCTAAGTATAATAAACACTAGCTATCGGTCTCGTCCGTTATGGCCATACGGATATGTTTGGATAAGTGATCTTGGGGAGCCACCCGGGTTCTAAGGTTATCCCCGGATCCGCCGATCCTCATTAAGTTGTTGTTGATTGTTGTGGTTGCGATTACTTGTTGTAGTTAATTGGTTTAGCTAAGTTAAATGTTGAGTGTTGGATTTACTCACTTAGCTATGTGCTAATCCCTCGTTGTTACTTCCTGCAGAATTTTGTTTTGTGCATGTGGGTGGGTAGCAGGAAGTTCAAACCTTGGAAGCATGGAATGTTTGATATTCAAGCTACTCTGATTATTTTGTAACAGTTCAGTTTAGTTTATATAATACCCCGTCATGCTAATCTTTTGATCAAGTGTTAAATTGATGTGACTTAAACATCTAAACTGTTTTTGGTATTTTCGAAGAATATGTAACAAATTATGGCATTTCATTTATCTTCGCTTCCGTATTATCTATAATATTATTACAAGTAAAAGAGGGGTGTTATAAGTTGGTATCAGAGCATAGTTTTGGGATAATTGTTCATTGTTGAATGATCAATCTCAAAACTCGAGCGTGATATATCAAACATTCTTGGGAATGGGATTAGTATTGGTTGATGGTAGTTAGTATTTAGATGCTAACGATTAACAAAAGTTCAAGTGTTGTGTTGAATTTCAGAAATGGCAGATAACGAACCACCGACCACCAACCCCAACAATGCCTCCAGGATCGTCGCTCCTCAAATCGGGACTCATACCGAGCAACATGATCATAATGGTACTTCTCAACCAACCGGACAACAATCTAACCGAGATGAGTATATTCATGAGATGGAAGACGAGTTAGTATTCCTTAGGGAATTTAAGAGAAAAGCTGAGGAAGCTGCGACTAGACAGTTATTTCAACAAACCCCGGTCTTTGGTTCTAGTTCATCCTCTCAGTCAGAAAAGAAGTGTTCATACAAGACTTTTATGGCTAGTCGACCACCGGAATTTCAAGGAAGTAAAAATCCTACGGTAACTTTGAATTGGCTTAGGGATATGGAACGCAAATTTGATGTGACTTGCTGTGATGAGGAACTTAAAGTCAAATATGCGGTTCAATGCATGAAGGATGATGCGATGGTTTGGTGGGATTCTGTTACCGGACACTTGCCGCAACAACAAAAGGAATCTATTAATTGGACTCAATTTCATCAGGCGGTTCGTAACCAATACTGTTCGGATTTTGATATTGCTAGGATTCGAAGAGAGTTTGTGAATCTTCGATTAAAGGATGACATGACTATTGATGAATTGATTTCACAGTTTACGGATAAGCTTAGGTTCGTTCAACAATGGGTTCCGGATGAGAAAACTCAAATCGAACAATTTGTGGATGCTTTACCGGATAACTACCGTACGGTTGTGAGATTGGCTAAGGATTTATCGCATGCTTTTAACCTCGCGCGGTCTGCCGATAGTGATTTGAGAGGCTTGCGATTATGGCAAGGAAGGGATACAAGTTTCTCTAAGGCAAGAACTGAATCGTCGGGTAGGAATAAATCTAAGTGGCAAGGGAATCGACAAGGTGGTAAGAAATTTGTTGGAAGAAGTAGTTCTTCGGGAAGTTTTAATAGTTCCAACTGGTGTAGTTCGTGTAGGTCTCGGCATGATGGTCCGTGTACGGCTAAGACAAACAAATGTATGAAGTGTGGTGAATTAGGTCATGAGATAAAAAGTTGCCGTTATCCAAATTTTGTTTGTTGGACTTGTAAGAAATAAGGGCATAGGGTTGGTCAATGTCCGGAGGCAAGGTCGACGGGGTCGGGTTCGGTCGGGAGTTCGGGATCTTCCGGTCAGAAAAGAAAGAACCCTCCTCCAGCAACTAGTAGGGCTTTTCAGATGACGGTTGATGAGGCCGTGCGTACTGAAGATGTTATCACGGGTACATTTCTTATAAACTCTGTACCTGCACGTGTATTGTTTGATTCGGGTGCTAATTGTACTTTCATTTCTGTGCAATTTTGTGATAAGTTGAAATTAGCCCCTACTGTGATAACAAAGCCTATAGAAGTAGAAATAGTTAGTGGTAAGTTAGTTCCTGTTACCACCTCGGTGACTGGAGTTAATATTACTATTGATGATCATGTTTTTCCTATTTCCTTCTTGTTGATGCCAATCCCTAGTTTCGATGTAATAATTGGTATGGATTGGTTGAGTCAGAATAAGGCTAGTATTGATTGTCACCAGAAGTTGGTTAGGATCCCAATCTCCGATGGGTCATATGTTGTGGCTCGAGGAGAACGGGATGGTGTAGCTATTCCTTTGATTTCGTTGATGAAAGCTAGGAAGTCATTGTCAAAAGGTTGCGAGTCATACCTAGCCTATGTAGTCGATGCCAAATTAGAAAGGAAAACTGTTTCGGATGTTCCTGTTGTTTGTGAGTACCCTGAAGTGTTTCCCGATGAGTTGCCTGGGTTACCACCAGTTAGGGAAGTAGAATACAGGATTGACCTTGTTCCGGGCTCGTCGCCGATTGCTAAAGCTCCTTATAGATTAGCTCCTTCGGAGATCCGTGAAATGATGAATCAGATTCAGGAATTGTTGGATAAAGGTTTTATCAGACCTAGTTCCTCGCCGTGGGGTGCACCAGTGTTATTTGTGAAAAAGAAAGATGGGTCATTGCGGATGTGTATTGATTATAGAGAATTGAACAAGAGAACGGTAAAGAATAAGTACCCTCTTCCGAGAATAGATGACTTGTTTGATCAGTTACAAGGTTCTTCGGTATATTCTAAGATTGATTTGAGGTCGGGTTATCATCAAGTCCGGGTTTGTGAACAAGATATACCTAAAACTGCTTTTCGTACTAGGTACGGTCATTATGAATTTTTGGTTATGCCTTTTGGTTTGACGAATGCTCCAGCGGTATTTATGGATTTGATGAACCGTGTGTGTCGACCATACTTGGATAAATTTGTGATTGTTTTCATTGATGATATACTTATTTATTCGAAATCTGAAACTGAGCATGCCACGCATTTGAGATTGGTTCTTGAAACATTGAGACAAGAACAGTTGTATGCAAAGTTTTCCAAATGTGAATTCTGGATTCGAGAAGTTCAGTTTTTGGGTCATATAATTTGTCGAGATGGTGTGAAAGTGGATCCATCGAAGGTTGCAGCTGTGATGAATTGGAATGCGCCGAAATCTGTTTATGAGATAAGGAGTTTCCTTGGGTTAGCGGGATATTATCGGAAATTTATCAAAGATTTTTCTAAGATAGCCGGTCCGTTAACCAAACTAACACGTAAAGATGAGAAGTATGTGTGGACTGCTCAACAGGAGCAAGCTTTTCAGACATTGAAACAATTGTTGTGTCAGACACCAATATTAGCATTACCAGAGGGTACTAATGATTTTGTGGTTTATTGCGACGCTTCATATTCGGGTTTGGGTTGTGTCTTAATGCAAAGGGATAGAGTTATCGCTTATGCTTCTCGACAGTTGAAACCACATGAGAAGAATTATCCTACGCATGATTTAGAACTCGCAGCAGTTGTATTTGCCCTAAAACTTTGGAGACATTACTTATATGGGACTCGATGTGTTGTTTGTACCGATCACCATACTTTTACAGTATGTGTTCTCCCAGAAAGAATTGAATATGCGACAGAGGCGATGGTTGGAATTGATAAAAGATTATGATTGTGAAATTAGATACCATCCGGGCAAAGCTAATGTGGTCGCCGATGCGTTAAGTCGAAAGAATACTCCTGATCGAGCTTTCTATTTAAAAGTGAATGTTTCTTCGGATTTAATTGAACAAATTAAAGTTGTACAACTTGAAGCATTGAAAGACCAGAATCTGAAATCTGAAATCATGTTAAAACGCAAGAACGAATTAGTTGATGATTCAAGGGGATTAAAGATTTATCAGTCTCGTGTTTGGATTCCTTCCATTGGTGGTATTCGGGATTGATTCTGAATGAAGCTCATAAGTCACGAATGTCTATTCATCCGGGTAGTACTAGAATGTATAATGATTTGAAACCGTTGTATTGGTGGCCAACGATGAAAACCGACATTGCAAAGTTTGTGGGATCTTGTCATATTTGTGCTCAGGTCAAGGCGGAACATCAAAAGCCGTATGGGTCGTTAAAACAGTTGGAAATACCTGAGTGGAAATGGGATCACATAACTATGGATTTTGTGACTAAGTTACCGCGTACTGCTCGAGGCAATGATATGATTTGGGTTTTAGTGGATCGATTGACTAAAAGCGCGCATTTTCTTGCTACGAGTGAGACAGCATCGTTGACTAAACTTGTTCAATTGTATGTTAACGAAATCGTTTCCAGACATGGTATTCCTTTATCGATTGTGTCAGATAGAGATACTCGTTTTGCTTCTCGTTTTTGGCAAAGTTTAAACAAGAGTTGGGTACACGTGTAAATCTTAGCACAGCTTATCATCCTCAGACAGACGGTCAGTCAGAACGTACAATTCAAACTTTAGAGGATATGCTTCGTGCTTGCATTCTGGAATATGGAGGTTCATGGGATTCACATCTCCCATTGGTTGAGTTTGCTTATAACAATTCGTACCATTCAAGTATTGGGATGCCTCCGTATGAAATGTTGTATGGTCGTCGTTGTCGCACACCCACATGTTTGTTAGAGGCAGGTGAGAAACAGTTTGCTGGGCCCGATATTGTACAAATAACCGCTGATAAAGTAGCTATTGCACGTGAGAAGTTGAAAGCCGCAAGAGATAGACAAAAACAGTATGCTGATCCTAAAAGACGACCGGTTGTGTTTACCGAAGGTGAATTAGTATATCTTAAAGTTTCTCCATGGAAAGGTGTGATTAGATTCGGAAAACGTGGAAAGTTAGCGCCTCGGTACATTGGTCCATTCAAGATTCGCCAAGTTGTAAACGATCAGTCAATGGCATTGGATCTTCCTCCAGAGCTCTATGGTATTCATGATACGTTTAACGTTTGTTACTTGAGAAAGTGTAATATAGAGGATCAGTCACAAATTCTTCCGTTGAAAGATTTAAAAGTTGATCAAACTCGGAAATTGGTTGAAGAACCGGTTGAGATCCTTGATAGAAAGGTGACTAAACTTAGGAAGAAACAAATTCCTATGGTGCTTGTAAAGTGGCGACATAGTTTAGGTTCCGACCTAACTTGGGAGAGTGAGGAGTCGATGAAGTCTAGATATCCTGGATTGTTTGATAGGGCTGAGATTTCGGGGACGAAATCTCCTTAAGGAGGGGAGATTTGTAACATCCTCTCCGATAGCCTAGTATTTTCTAGTTATAATTTCGTATTTAATTGTTTTAAATAATTTTGCGATATAATTGTTTAATTGTAAAATTTGGTGAAATAGGTCTTAGGACTTATTGTGGATAATGAAATGTTGCTTGTTTTAATTTATTAAAGTTGATGGTGTAATAAAATAAGTTTCTCGAATTTAGTAACTAGGTTCCAGACAATAGATTTAGGACGGGTATTAAATACCCAATGTGTTAGGTCGGTGGATAAAAGGGCCGACCCTTTTATTGATCACTTTCCCAATTCTCATTTCTTTCAACTTATACAAAGAAAATATTAACAAAAATCAAAAGCTTGATTCATCAAACTTGAAGTGGGAATTGAGGTGGTGATTACTAGCAATCATCATCATCTTCTATCTTATATCATCTTGATCTTCTACCTATTGTAAGTAAATTTCACTACCTAAACTCAAGTGTTAGGTTAGAAAGGAAATTGATGAATGGATTGGTTCTTGAGTTTATAGAATGATTTATTGTGATATATGATGCTATATGATGATTATTGGTTGATGATGTAGATTAAATTCAAGTTATTAAACTATGATTGAGGTTAGTTGAAAAACCTAAATGGGTTTTATAATTTTGGTGTGAAAGTGACATAATTGATGTTGTTGTTGTTGGTTAATGTTAGTTAGAAGTAATAGCATGTTCCTTAGGTGTTAAAAATCGTGTATAAGCTGTATTGGAGGGTAAAGTTGGGATATTTGGGTATAAGGTTCGTGCAGGAAACAAGAACCCAAACTGCTGTTGCTGCTGCCCAGATGATCAAGCCGGCGGCTTGGCAGCATAGCCGGCGGCTATGTGGGTTTGGCTTGCAAAGCCGGCGGCCAGGAGGCTTAGCCGGCGGCTAAATGCCTAAGGCCGACGGGTCAAAGACCCTAGCCGGCGGGTAAAAATAGCTTTAAAACTCGTTTTATTTCTGGTTGCTCAAAATGCCTTAGAGCCGGCGTCCCAGGGTTGGGAACCGGCGGCTGGACGCGGAAGCCGGCGGCTTGGTGGGTTTAGCCGGCGGCTAAGTGAGCCCAGCAGGCGGCTTCTGGCTGTTCCAGGGCATTTTATGTTAGTTGTTAAAACACATTCCAATTATTATTATATGATAATTATATGGTGCATTATGATTGAATATGCATGGTTAGTAGCTAGTAACCTAGACATTTATATTAATGAGTTCCAAATGTGTCGAACTTTTATAAGTTATATTTGGACGATTTTGATTACTAACTTTTTATTGGTGTTGAATCTCAGATCCTCCGAAAGACAAAGTTGCCCCGAGAATCTGAGTTAGTGAAGAAGAATGTATTGGTGAGTGGATTCAAAACTCACCGTTTGGCTTAGTTGTAATCATTTGATTACGACGGGTAAACGTAGACTTGATTATTGAGTTGATTAGTTGTTATTGTTGATCATATGCCTATATGTGCTTTGTGTGGCCTTCGGGCATTGTTGTTAATGAGGTCAACGAGTTGATGAACTGTTGGTTGGGCTAGTGTGTTGTTGTGTGAATGGTACAGGGATGTACTTCATTTGTTGTGTGTGCTGAACTGTACCTAAGTATAATAAACACTAGCTATCGGTCTCGTCCGTTATGGCCATACGGATATGTTTGGATAAGTGATCTTGGGGAGCCACCCGGGTTCTAAGGTTATCCCCGGATCCGCCGATCCTCATTAAGTTGTTGTTGATTGTTGTGGTTGCGATTACTTGTTGTAGTTAATTGGTTTAGCTAAGTTAAATGTTGAGTGTTGGATTTACTCACTTAGCTATGTGCTAATCCCTCGTTGTTACTTCCTGCAGAATTTTGTTTTGTGCATGTGGGTGGGTAGCAGGAAGTTCAAACCTTGGAAGCATGAAATGTTTGATATTCAAGCTACTCTGATTATTTTGTAACAGTTCAGTTTAGTTTATATAATACCCCGTCATGCTAATCTTTTGATCAAGTGTTAAATTGATGTGACTTAAACATCTAAACTGTTTTTGGTATTTTCGAAGAATATGTAACAAATTATGGCATTTCATTTATCTTCGCTTCCGTATTATCTATAATATTATTACAAGTAAATGAGGGGTGTTATAGCTGTTAATAAGAGAGAAATTATGCATTTATTGAAGCTAAAGTTTTCATATTTAATCAAAATTATAATTAATACACTGAAGTTTTATAGTTAATTCACTGAAACATTCATTTTATTTATGATATATTAATTATGATTTTTGATAACAAAAGAAACTTTGAGTTTAATAAATAATTTCAAGGGGTTCTTATTGACAGTCATAAAGGCTGTCAATATCATTTCCCATAAAAGAAAGGGAAAAAATATATACTTTTCACGTTTCCTAGTTGTAAGAAAAAAGGAAAGTGAAAGAAATAAGAATGGAACTGTACTCAAGTTTATGAGTTGGAGAAACTAAAGAAAATGTTTTGATACATCGTGCTCTAAAGACAGTGTATAAAGCTTCCATAACATTTAATAAACATCTACCATTCCTTGTTAATTTTTTCTGAATGTAGGGGTATATGTTTTTCATTTAGGTCTATCAATAGAGTTACCTAGTTAACTAAATTTTCATGCTTATTCTTTTATCATACATTTTCATTTTAATTTCTTGCTATTTTAGTTCTTTACTTCCCAAAAATAAGTCTATATTAATTACATAAACTTTTAAATTCATCGCTCGGAGGAAAATTACGGTTGAATGAACAAGGTTTTCTCTTGTTCACGTTATTTGGGGTGGATGATTATTTGATTCATATATACACAGTCTAATTGGGATATCTCCGTAACCGTTCTTGACATTTCCCTTTCCATTACAACCCTCAAGACGTGCTGTTAGTGAAATTCGAACCGAAGACCTTTATATAAGAATATAAGATCACGTTATCACTAGTCCACTTTGATGATGTTTTTTTTTTTTTTTCTTGATAAAAATAAACAGTTTTACTAACCGTGAGGTTATAACTGATAAGCTTGTGGCTATGATTAAAAGCCGTCATATTTAGAAATCTCTAAAATACAATGAAGGGTATGTTTGGCAAAACTAGCTTGTAGCTGGAGCTTGTAGCTGGAGCTGGTAGCTTGTAGCTGGTAGCTGCAGCTAGTAGCTTGTGGCTGGAGCTGGTAGCTTGTAGCTTTTGGTAATATTTGTGTTTGGTAGAGTAGCTGGAGCTTGTAGCTTATGAATGTAAAATGACATAAAAGGACAAATATATTAATTTTAAAAGATGATATATAATTATATGGAGGGTATTTATGTAATTTCATTTTCCATAAGCTACAAGCTACTTCCATAAGCTACTTCAAGTAGCTTATGGTTTTGGAGCTTATGAAAACCATAAGCTACTCATAAGCTACTCAACCAAACAGAGCTTATAAAAATCATAAGCTACAAGCTACAAGCTCCCATAAGCTCTCAAAACGTGCGTACCAAACATAGCCGAAATCGTCGAGCCATATCAAAATACTTATCTTTAAAAGATAAACATGAAGTCATGAATAATGCAATTTGGTTTTGGAACCATTGTTTACTACAGTACTTCCTTAATTCCAATATAATTGTCACTCGACAATAACATACCGTTTAATAAAGGGTAAATAATGGTTTAATCCTCAAAGTTTCATTTTTTTTTCGTTTTAACCAATCAAGTTTATTTCTCATGATTTAACCCTTTAAGTTTGTATTGTCTTATTGGTTTAACCCTTTAAAGGGTTAAACCATTAACTTTTTGAAAGTTAGATGATTAAAATAGAAAAATTTAAAAGGGCAAAATCATTATAAAAGATAAACTTTAGGGATTAAAGCATCAACTTTTTGAAGTATAAGAATCTTGGATGATTAAAGCACAAAAGTTTTGAAACTTGGAGGATTAAATCATGAGAAAAAAACTTGAGTGGTTTAAATGAAAAAAAATGAAACTTTGAGAATTAAACCATTATTAACCCTTTAATAAAACTCAATCATTAATGTTTTATTTAGTTTTAATAAATTGTGGTTTTTATACTTAACTAATTAATTAGTGATTTCTCAGAAGTATGTAATAACAGTTTCAAGTAAGAGTAATATGGTAATCTTGATCAACTTTCCTATATATTTTTAGTTAGGACAATTAATTTGGAAAACCCGAAAATAAAAGATGGACAATTATATTAGGACGGAGTAAGTACTTATCAGTAGAATATTACTCCGTAATTGTTAAACATAACTTTGTGACGAAAACGATTCGTATTCATGTATACGACTCTAATTTTTTCATGTTTTACTTTTCTATTCTTGATTTTAAATTTGACGATACAAACACTCTCAAAGGGTTAAGCAAGAGAAGTTGCATTGACAGCACGAACAAAATGTTCGTTAGTACACGTGTCAACATGGGGCACAAGGTACTCTTTGCGTGACGGTGTTAGAAATATTCACTGTCACCGCCGTTAAGTTTTAACGTCCTGTTAATGGATCAAATATACCCGCACATTATGCAATCTCACGCGCCGGTGCCCTCTAAAATTTTCCACTATGGGATTCGCATCCTTTTTCCGTGCCAAGTGGATTCAACATACCCGACCCGTTTCGAAATTCTAACCATTTGTGTTTTATTCACTTTTTATTTTTAAATGTTAGAGCATCACCAATGCATTTCATGTTTTTGGGTTTAAAGTTTTGCCACATCAACTTTGCATCTTTTTATATGAATCTCTACAACCCATTAAACTTTGTAAAGTTTAAAGTAGTGATACATCATTATATAAAAATAGCTACAAAAGTAAAGAAAGTACTAGTGAGGACCATTATAGAGTTCAAAGTGGAGTTCAAAGAACTTTGAACCTTACTTTATACTATTAAGTATGTGGCACTCCTACAATGCAATTTTCTACTTTGAACTTTGCCACCTATGTACTTTGAACTATGTCACCTAAGTGCATTAGAGATGCTCTAGTACAACATTCTCTAAACTCCCAACCAAATAACTAGTTTGGAACAAAAGGAAATTTAGAGGTACGCACACAAAATTCTGGTTTTAAAAGGAAAAAGAATGATTTTTGATTTTTGTAATGCTTATAAAATGATTGGGTGAAAAAACTAGAGATAATAAGTGAAATTCATATGTCATAAAATGTATGAATTAGGAATTGATTTAAACATGTATTTTAGATACATATAGTATTAATTTAATCAGGGGCGGAGCCAGAAAATATAAGTAGAGGGGGAAAAATGAACTTCATTTATTTATTTTGTAGTTTAGTGGGGGGTGAAATAAATTTTTTCTTATTTCTTTTGTAGTTTAATGGGGGCGAAAGTTTTAAAATGTCATTAATACCTTAGAAAAATTTCTTTTTTACGTACTTTGAAAATTTTAGTGGGGGCGGCTGCCTACGCTGCCCCCGCCCCTGACTGTAATGATAAGGTTAAAGATGTTTTCATTAGATTTAGTTTATTTTACGGTGCCATGCCAGTATTATTCAATCATTTGTTAGGATGATATAATGAGGTTTACGTTAACTTTAGTTATTCTCTTATACTCATCGATAACAAAATTGATATATATATATATATATATATATATATATATATATATATATATATATATATATATAAAATATTTGTACGACATCATCGTCATGTTCATCCTTAATATAAGTAAAGTTAATTTCAACGTCTTTGTTAAATATCATATTTAAGACGAATGTCATTTTAGATTGATGTAACTCACAAAATAGTTAGACAAGACTTGATATGATTATATGACTCTTTATAATCCGATTTGGTCAATCAATTTAATCCTACCAAATTCGATGGGTAAAAATTCATTTGTATTTCTCCTCGCAAAACCTAATCGAAAATGTATGATCAACTGATTCCATTCATGGGATTAACCACTTAAAAATGATAAAATAGATTAAAAATAAAAAGACTAAAAGGTAGTTGTACCAGAAACTATAAACAAAGAATCGACCCCACATTATGCGAATGGAAACCAAAGCGAAAACTTTCACACATCACAATCAACTCCCGCATTTTTGTATTTCTATCTTGTACTTCCACTTTTTTAATGCGTTAAAGTACTTAAATTACCCTTATATTTCATTTATTATTACAAAAATAAGTTGGGAATTATTATTTTTTAGAAACAACACATCGACTGGTTTTTTTGTTTATATATATACTAGCTATTGAGCCCGTGCGATGTACGGCCGTTTGAAAAGTGCAGTTATATTGTAATTTGTAAGTAGCCGAATATATTAATGGGCATAAAATTAGTGTTATCGATAGCACAATTAATTTATGGTGTTGACCAATTACTTTAAGTTTACTTCAATATTTTTCATATATATCATTTCTTTACTTTTCAAAACAATACCATTATATAATACAAAAATATTTTATGTAAATTAATAACACGTAATCGTTAACTAAAATAATACGCTGTAATATGTAATTAAAACTTTATTTTATATATAAAAACTAAACATTGAGCTCGTGCGATGCACGACCATTTATATAATACCATTAAATTAGTTTGTATGTTATTATGTTTAAGTTTGAATACATAATACAACTAAATTAATTTGTAAGTTATTGTGTTAAGTTTTAATACATTTGTTGAGCCTATGCAATGCAAGGTAATTAAAAAAAATAAAAATTAATAATATATCTTTTAGGTTTTCAACTGTATCTTAATATTATTGAAAGTTTAAAATTTATTACTAAAATTCAATAGTAATATATATCAAAATGTACAGAAAATAATCAAGTTCAAATATCTTTATTAAAACCATTTTTTTTAAAACATGTTAGTTGATGATAACAATATTTGTTAAATGCAATATATAAGATATGGATTAGAAAATGAATCTTTTGTTATGTATGTAAAAATTGTTATATATTATATTAAATATAATATAGGAATTTTAAAGGGTATTATAATAAAGTATAATTGATTGATAAATAATAGTCTTATAATTAATAATTAAGGTTTTTAAGAAAAAAATAATATGATGATGTGTCAATTTAGGAGGCTTTAAAGAAAAGGAAATGTTATTATGTGGGGTGGTGATAAATCCACTATCACTTTTTGATAGATCCACCATCAACATACATTATTTACTTGTACAGTACAATCCTGTCATGCACATTCTTGGTGGTTCTATAAAAAATGGTGGTGGAAATATCATCACCCTATTATGTGGCATGTCTAAAAATGAAGGAAAATTTTTTTTTTTTGTAAGTATAGATATATATATATATATATATATATGTATATGTATATGTATATGTATATGTATATGTATATGATATGATGACTCTATGTATAAAAACAGATGTGTAGTTAGATTTGTATAATGTATAATTAATTTTTGAGTTGAAGTCTGAAAATTACTTTCAAGAGGGTGGATTTAAGACAAGTATTTTTAAAGGTCAAATATAAAAAATTTCCTAGATAATATATCTTCTTCTTTTAAAAAAATAAATAAAAGGGTGAACATTAAAAATTCTGGGGTGGATTTAAGACAAGTATTTTTAAAGGTCAAATATAAAAAATTTCCTAGATAATATATCTTCTTCTTTTAAAAAAATAAATAAAAGGGTGAACATTAAAAATTCTGGATAGTAGTCGGTTGCCCACAGTAGGTTGTCAAGATCGGGATCTTGACAAGGATTGTTTTTATCTTCACAAGATCGGAATCGTAAGATCGGATCGGGATCGTAAGATACTACTTTAATAAATATTTTATATAAAAAATAATTCATATATAATTTTTTTTTAAATTAAAACGATCCTACGATCTTAATTACGATCTTTTGTACGATCTTACAACCGATCTTACGATCTTGTTAGCGATCCTACGATCTTACGATCTTAGATGCGATCCTATGAAATTACGATTCTACAACGATCTTGCACGTTTTTATGAAGTAGGATCGTAAGATCGTACGATCTTACGATCAAGATCGCGATCTTGATAAATATGCCCACACTGCTCTCGTCATGTCTCCGAACCTGATTATGTTATTCAAACACTCGTCATGTCTTCGTTCCTGATTATGTCATTCAAATAGGATGTAATTAATCTTTATACTATCTTGTTTTACAATTACAATCTTTGTAATTATTTGATACAACTAACTATAGATCTATAAATTGAAAAGTAGTAAAAAATAAAAGTTTATTCACTCCCACCTCGACGCATTTGTTCATTGTTAGTGTTGATAATTATATAACTAACAATTTATCATTTATCTACTGTGGAAATTAAAGCAGGCAACATTTGATGTCTCGTAATTTGGAGGAAAATACCTTACGTTTGTTATCAACATGTTTACAAGACTATACAAGGTTGTATACAAAGATGTTAGCAACAAGTTGTTATTAATTAGATAAATCATTTAATTTTGATTCAAATTGCATGTCGACTAGCTATTGTGTTTTGATACTGAATGTGATTAGTGTAAAAAAACACTATCTTAGTTGGTGATGGATTGTCAACAAAATATTATGTGGTCATAATGCGTAGCAACTTGTATGCTATTTCACTTGATCTGATATTGTTTAATACTTTAATTATATGAATATATGAATTAAAATTTATAAATACGGTGTACTAAATATAATTACAAAATATGCAATGGCCTAAAAAAGAATTTGCAACATGTAACGAAAAAGTTTCACCGCCAAAGAAAACTACAAAATAGATTAGAATAAAGTCTAAAAGAAAAGGTAAGACACTATGAGTCTATGACCCATGTCCATGATATTTTAGTCTCATTTTTTGCAGATATGAAATTTTTATATCAATGTTCAATTAAATATCTTTAACAACTTTGAGCTTGAATATTTTTGTTTGTGTTATAAAATACTTAATGCAAAATATATGAATGACTTGAGTTTTGAATGTACTTTCATTGGTATAATTTGCATCAAGTATTATATAACACAAACAAAAATATTCAAAGTCAAAATTGTCAAAGAAAGACTTCTAAAGTTAAAAGAGGACAATAAAAATGGGACGGAGGGAGTATACTATACGTATTTTAATCAACAATCATTATAATCATTGAAAAATAAATTAACGTCGTGTTTTGTTCGCAAAATTTCATAAAATTTCGATGTAACTGGAATCTAAATTCCATTTCATAAGGGTGTTTGGTTAAAGCTAAATTGAATTTCTGATTGTTCATGTTTCTTCACTTACAATTTTCGATTTCTTGAATGAATTCTAATTTTATCGAAAATAATTGTGAATCAAAAGCAACCTAAAAATTTTATTGGTGTGTTTATCACAACGTAGTAGCGGGTTTTAGGTGACTGAGCTTCTAATTTCTAACAATCTCAATCTCCAATCCATGTTTAGCAACAAAAATATAGAAGAGATTATTGAAAAAAAAATCCACAAGAATCTCCTAGAATCTCTTTTTGGATTAGCTTTTAAAGAACTCGAAATATAATCTCCATCTACAACTCCAGCCACAATCTACAACTATAACTAATTGTTACCAAACAGACCCTATATGAGATGATGTAGAGTGTAAACTATAATATGCTCAATTGTTGGAAAAATCATTTTGTTATTGATTACGTACACTCGTTAATTATTACCTTTTGGTTACATTACTCGTTATGTAATAATATTTTATTTAGTTGTTTAAAATCAGGGCCGGATCGATGTTATAGTCAGTGGTGTTACTTGACACCAGTCAATTAAGTTGACTAAGTGTAAAATTAGTTGAGAAATTATTTATTCTTTATGAGTGTTACCACTTGTATTTAGATGGTCCACCTCAATATTTAAATAAACTTAATAGACTATCAAGTCAAGTGAGCTTCAAATTTTCTTATCACAACGATTACGGAACTTTCTGGGTCCGACATTGTTTAAAATACAATGTAAACTAAAAGAGTTGTATGGATCGTAATTATAAATTTAAATTAGCCTATATAAATAAAGGGGAAGGTTCAAATGAGAACCACTTTAAAATTGAGAACTGTGAGAACCACAACGAATATGTGTTTGTTCACATGTGATTAACTTCAATCATATGTGAACATTGATGTACGTTTAATTGAAAAAGAAAAAAGTCAAAAAAAATCTTAAAATCATATCAAAAAACGCAAAAAACAAATACATGTTCACATGTGAACGATAATGTGAACAAATCGGTTAAAATGTGTTTTAAGACGTAAATTTATGATTTTTTTTTACCTTTTTCTTTTTCAATTAAACGTACATCAATGTTCAAATATGATTAAAGTTAATCACATGTGAACAAACATGTATTCGTTGTGGTTCTCACAGTTCTCAACTTTAAAGTGGTTCTCATTTGAACCTCCCACTATAAATATAAATATACTTGCATTTTGTAACTTTAAACTGTAAATATCTAATCATATCATAACTTTTTCACTATATAAATAATAGGTCTACACTTTTATATTCCCAAACACTTTCAAGATTCATGTTATTATTTCAAATATTTCATCCCTCATCATAATAATAACCCTTCTTTTACAAACAAACAATTAAACAAGATTTTAAACATGTGTGGCTAATAAACAATATTTATTTTCATTTCATAGTAAAAACCATGAAAAGCAGGGGAATGAATGACACAAACAAAGTAGATGATAGTACGGTACAAGTAGTTAATGCACTCATAGCTCTTGTCACCAAAAGAAAGCAACCATAAGCCAGTTGGAAACCCAACACATTTCTTCCCTCTTTCTCTCTCTAAAATTACCTTCTCTCTCTGAAAACCCCACCAAATTTCAATTTCAATTTTAATCAAAAACCAGAATCAATCCAATTTTGCTTTCACGAAACCCTCTCTTATTTCCAAAAATTCCCATAATGTCTTCTCTCTCTCATTCTCATTACCCAACTCTTTTCTCCTAATCTTATTTTTCTCCATTTAAATATTAATTACTCCGTTTTAAACCAATTATCTCGCCGGCCGGCCACCATGTCTTCCGGCTACCCCGGCGGTCACCCAGATTACTTCAACCTCAACACCAACAATAACATAACTCCAAGATCCATCTCTATGATGAATTTAACCAACAATTACAGGTCACCACTCGCCGGTATTATCGCCGACCAATCTTCCCGGCGACCAGACTTGATCGGAAAAAGATCGTTAGCTGAATTCCAACACCATCAACAACTACAGCAACAAGCTGCGTTTTACTTACGAAACGTAAAGCAAAAACCTTTTATTAATAATCACAACACTATAATGGATTTTTCAAGCTCGCCTGAAGTTTCATCCGTTTCCAACATGACGTCACCGTTTTCGAGTATTCCTAGGTACGGTGTTCCACTTATGCAACAACAGCAGCAACAAATTCATCATCCGTTAAATGCACGTAAATTATCTTTCAACCGCTATTCATTACCACAATCGTCTCAAAAACAAGAGCAAGAACACGAAGGTAAAATGATGAAGCAATTACAGGAATTAGAAAAGCAGCTTTTGTTAGATGACGAAGACGACGGAGAAAACGATGTTTCCGGCGTTACAAATAGTGAGTGGTCGGAAACGATACAAAATATATTATCACCTCCGGTGACAACAAAACCGGAAAACATTGTGTCTCCGTCGCCGACTTCATCGTCGTCGTCGTGTGCGTCATCTTCTGCGTCTCCGGCGACGGTGGTTTGTTCAAAACAGTTGTTATCTGAAGCTGCCGGAGCAATATCAGAAGGAAAGTCAGAAGCTGCTACTGAAATTCTCACGCGCTTGAACCAGGTTTCAAACGCGCGTGGAACTCCTGAACAGCGGTTGAGTTTTTACATGACGGCTGCACTACGATCACGGTCGAAGTTGGGTGCAACCACGGTGGCGGAGTTGTACGGAAAAGACCACATTTTGTCAACGCAACTTCTGTATGATAAATCACCTTGTTTTAAACTTGGTTTCATGGCGGCAAATGCTACAATACTCGAAGCTGGAAGAATGATTCATATAGTGGATTTTGATGTCGGTCAAGGTTTGCAGTACGTCTACTTCTTGCGTGAGGCTGCAGCGGCGCGTGAAGCGCGTGACAGTCGTGAAGTTGAAAATGCGACACCTTTTAAGATAAAGCTTACAACTTTTCAAGATTTTGGTAATGGGGGTATCGAGAATTTGAAGCATGTTGGTGAGGGTTTGAAAAGTCTTGCTAACAAATTGGGTGTTGTGTTTAGTTTCAATATTTTAAATTTGAAATTATCGGAGGTCAATACGACGTCGTTAATGGTGGAAAGTGGAGAAGTTTTGGTGGTGAATTTTGGTTTTAAATTGTATAAGTTGCCGGACGAAAGTGTGACGACGGAGAATCTAAGAGACGAAGTGTTACGGCGCGTGAAAGGGCTGTCGCCGGATTTAGTGACGGTTGTGGAGCAGGAATTGAACGGGAATACGGCGTCGTTTGAGACGCGCGTGTTACAAGCGTGCGAGTATTATGGCGCGTTGATTGATTCGTTGGATGCGACAATTGGGAGGGAAAATTTGGACCGAGTCAAAATAGAGGAGGGACTGAGTCGTAAAATAATGAACTCGGTTGCGTGTGAAGGGAGAGACAGGGTTGAAAGATGTGAGGTGTTTGGGAAATGGCGGGCCAGGATGAGTATGGCTGGGTTTAAGATGAGTCAACCCAGCGTGGAATCGTTGCTCATGAAGGTGAACTCGGTGACACGTGGCAACCCAGGTTTTACGGTGAAGGAAGAAGGTGGTGGGATTGGTTTGGGATGGATGGGACGGACACTCACCGTTGCATCGGCGTGGAATTAATTAGCAGGAATTGTATAATTTTTAATTAATTATTATCCCTTTTAAACATTACAAATATAAAATATTATTATGATTTTTAGTGTGACTTGTACCATCAAAGTTTGGACTAATTTTAAATGTTAAATCCATCATGTCAATCGTAAAGTAATTCATTTATTTTGATTTATGATAACTCTTTAATATGTCATAGGGTAATTTATTCATTTACTCCGTATTTATTTGCATTCAAGATGAAATGAATTTAGGAGTGTAATTTGAATCGTGATTTGAAGCATCGTTGCTATCAAAGATGTTAGATTCTTACAAAAACCCACTTGTTACAATCCATCGATATAGGAACAATTTTGACCTCGGCTAAGAAATAATAAAATTGGACCAAGAACAAGAAAATCCGAATGAAACGAGTGACTTTTTCAATCAGAAAAATAGTTGAGGTACTTAATCGAATATAAATTAAAAGTAGATTGTACTTTCGGTAGAATGTTGTATGTATGAATCAGTTTATTGAATTAAATGGAAATGATCATGTAATTACAACGACATAATCAGAAAATAAATAAATAAAAACAGAAACAAAATTGCACGAGTATCTTAAGACAAATTCGTGACGTGTTTTTCAATTTTCAGGTATAACGATTGTAGCTGTAAACTCTTCAGATTTTATTTAAATATATAGATATAGATTTAAAATGGGTGAAGATCCTTACAGCACTCTTTTTTCTCCATACACCACCAATGATGCTTTACAGTGTTGTACTATACAACTCTGTCAAACACAATTGGTGGTGTATGGAGAAAAAAGAGTGGTGTAAGGATCAGTCCCCATTTAAAATGAGGGTTCAATACGGAGCATATATTAATTAATAATTTAATCTGCTGCAACCACCAAACAAAACGAATAAACGTTGTGAATGGCTTTGGCCCCTTTATTGACTTGCATGGACTGCTCTTAGATTCAACTGTCTTTCCTTTCATACGATATAAATCGAGTTTTCTACAGACCGTTTTATGGAAAAATAAAATATATACCAAGTCTAGTTAGATTTGGTTATGTATCGTGTTTACATTTCAACACTCACTTAGACGAGGTATAGAAGCGGAGTTAGAAACTTATATATGAAGAGTCATTTTTTATATTTTTCTACGAGTATCATTTTAAGAGGACAAATTTTAAAATGTCACTAATCACTTTTAATATTATTATTTTTTGAGTAAATTTAGATTTCTGGAGGGCAAATACCCCTTCTAGAGGTACATATACACATTTATCATGATTGTAAGTATTATGCATGTGTGTTATAAGTTCAATATTTGCATAGATCATCATCGAACTTGTCAAATTCATCCCAAGTTCATCCTTACTCCGTTAAATCGAACACTTTATTTGTTAAGTCATGTTAAATAACTACTTTGCCCTTTTATATTATTTTGTATACATGTACTTTTATTTATTTTATATTTCTTCTTTTTTTTAAAAAAATATATTCATTTGTTTATCTTAAAGAAACTTGATTTACATAATCATCATCACGTCAAAAACCTTACCCATCAGGCATATCCTTTCCTCCTAAAACCACCAGCCATCACCACCCTTCACCGGAAAACCTTCAACCATTAGCCATACGACCTCCACTCCACCGCATCTTCCACCATCGCAAACCACCACCATCGTTGAATCCTTCCTCGGTCTTGCAACCAAAACTGCCGCCATCACCACCACACCCCACCCACATTAAACGAAACTACGTCTAAGAGCACCCACCTCCATTTCATGTTTGTCATTCTAACAAAACTATCATCATCATCATCATCGTTCCAATTCTAAGTTCGCACAAGCAAAAGAAACAATGGTGGTTTCCTGTTTTCCGGCCGCTGTTCGTAACTGTCGCACCCCCAAAACACGTGGCAGCGGAAACATGAGGTGTCACGGGGGCGCCGACCAAATCAAATATCACAACACAAAGATTAAAGCAAACGACCTCTATATGAGACGTTTGAAAATATTACATTACCATAATTCAAATGTTTACAAAATATCTGGAGTTCGCATAAACCGTTAAGAGATTTCTAATACATTACTGATTTTACAAAATACAGCTAAATGCAATCTAATCTCTTGATGTTTGAAAACAATGCGACTCGAGCTAAGCTTTCCTGAAGCTTCCTACTGCGGCGGGTTACCTGAGAAATACATACTAAAAGGTCAACATAAAGTTGGTGAGTTCATAGGTTTAAACAGTTATCACAAGATTTGTTTGTTTATTAAACAAGTTAATAAAAGTTATATTATTGCAATGAGTCTCATAGTTCGAGCTTAACGTTGTTTGCCTCCGGTAAGTGCCTAATCCATAACACTTCTGATTCACAAATATTACTGCGCCCGTGGGTCGGCTAGAGCGACTAGCCCGGACGGGAATTGTCAGTTCCCGATAGATCTATCCAATAACATTCACGCATATATTAACGAACTATGATGGGTAGAGGGCTTAGGGATTATTTTCGGGTCTCATGCAATCCGTATAAAAGTTGTTTACAGTACTTGTGATCATAAAAACAGTTATAAAACAGTTGTATGTATTCTCACCCCTGAGTATAAAAACAGTAAAAAGGGGCTATGAAACTCACCTTAGATTAGCAAGTAGCAAGCAAATATCAAATAAGCAAGCAAAGTCCAAAGCGCAACCTTCTAACGCCCTAAACGTATAAGGTTGTGTAAGTAGATGTCTTATAAGACCATCTATAGTGATTGTATAAGTGGGGGTTAATGTCCACTTAATCCAATCGTGTAGGTGGAGGGTTAATGTCCACCTAGAGCTAGTTCATCAACTAGAATGTCCAAATAAGTTGTTCAAATTCGTTTCTTAAAAGCGTGTACGACCCGTTGGTGAAAGTATGTAATAATAATTCATTTAGACATTATTATCAAGTTTGTTTTGCTGTAAACTATTCATTAGTACATATCGTGTGTTGCAAACCGTTTATTTTAGTTTGTATAAAACCGAAACCGTAGGTCAAAGTTGGTCAACTCGTTGGTCAAAGCTGGTCAAAGCTGGTCAAACTGGTCAAACCTGGTCAAACTGGTCAAACCTGGTCAAACTGGTCAAACCTGGTCAACCTGGTCAAACCTGGTCAACCTGGTCAAACCTGGTCAAACTGCTCAAGGTTGTTCAAACTTAGCATCACTAGCAAAATGTAGCAACACTAGCAATTGTGGCATCACTAGGTTAGTGTCTCTACTTGAGAGTAAGGATATTTTCAGAAAATGTAGCATCACTAGCAAAATGTAGCATCACTAGTAATTGTGGCATCACTAGGTTAGTGTCTCTACTTGAGACTTATGATATTTTCAGAAAATGTAGCATCACTAGCAAAATGTAGCATCACTAGTAATTGTGGCATCACTAGGTTAGTGTCTCTACTTGAGACTTAGGATATTTTGTTCAAGTGTTCTAAGTGTCGGTTTCTAATTCGGGAAACTTTCTAAGTTTAGTTTTAGGTCCAAGTTACTAACTAAGTCATCCAAACCCATTTTTGTTACCACTTTCCAAAAATAGTAATTTTTGTCGTTTTTTTAAAACCGAGCCGTTTTTGTTGACTTGGTCAAACCTACTCGGTTTGACCCGAAACTTTTACCCAACTCATATATCAGTTTAAAGAGTCCAAATAATTTATCGGTTTGTATCGGAGTCATCCAAAGTGTCGGTTTTAACATGCAACTTAAGATTTTCAATATTTCACATTTTCGACTTTTGTCGGTTTGGTTCGCCATTTTATTTCTACCACTTATGGTCCAAACTAGGGTCTGAGATTTTTACCAACTGATCATGTATGTATATAGTCTAACATATAATTTTTACAGCAACCATAGTGTCCATTTACATATTTAAACAAATTCGCATATGAACCGTACTCAGTTTTCGAAAACTTCCAGACCAGACCCAAAGATCAGCTTATTCACAAAAATACGTACAGAACTGGAAAAAGTGCAAAACATGAAAGTTGTAGCCCTTTTCAATACGCAACTTTTAAAAAAAAATTAGTTGTCTAATTCTTCCTACAACTCAAGATATGGTCATTTTAGTGGACTGACTTTTTCTGGGCAGATTATGCATGTTCTTAATTAAGTTGTAAAAACGTATTTTAACAAACGTTTTGGACATATTAGTGATAGATGAACATAATAACATCTAAATCAGTAGTATTAAAGTAAAATAAGTTAGGGAATTAGTGATTCTCACAAAGATTGATGAAGAAGAACAAGAGGGGATGATGATGGTGTTGCTTCTAGCTTCTTTCTTGTGATTTCTTCTTTTAAATTGGTGGTTCTAGGGTGGTTTATGGTGGTGATTGTGGTGGTGTAAGGGCTGAGTTTCTCCAGATTTTGGAGAGAGAAATGTGATAGAGAATTTTAGAGAAGAGTGTTCAAATGAAAATGAAAGTATGCATGAGAAGTGTTTGGAGTTGTAAGAAAATGCAATCATGGAAATGCATGTAAAAAGAGAGGGCAAGGGGGTGGTGGCACATGGGGTGGCCAGCCCCCATGTGGTCCCACAAGGGGTATTTTGGTCATTTCACATTTTCCTTTTAATTGGTTACGTTTCTCGTACGTTTACCCGATTGTTTAGACGTTTATTTATACGTTAAATGTTTTATACGCGTTTTTAAGTGATGACTTAAATTTCGATATTTTTGATTGAAGTATTCATTAAAATACTTAAAAACATTTATAAAAATGTTCCGTTAATTCGTCGGCCTCGATTTGCGTGCACGTTTTACGGAGGTTTAATCGCGTAATGTTTTAATTAGACGTTTTTATTGACGAATTATTATACGATGTTTTTAATAATAATTTCATACAAAGTAATATATTCTAAATTATAAAAATATATATTTTGACTTTCGTTCGATTGTCGGGCGCGTTCCGCGCGTTTCTGTTGCGTTTGAGACGTTTTAGTCAAAACGCCTAGGTTTTTCGTATATTATTTTAATAAAATAATAAGTAATGATAAATAACTTCTAAAAATAGATTTAAGTTATTTATAGAAAGTTTTTCACCAACGTCGGTATTTATACTGTGTTGGACTCCGTCCGGTTGTTTTGCACAATTTCACCAAATTGCGTAAGCGTAATTATAACTAATTACGTAAGCGTTATATATATCAATTACGGGAGTGTATATTCACATAAATACACAAATAGTTACAAGTAATTACAAGTATTTAGCCTAAAATTAAACTAAACACACGTAATTAGGGTTTCTAGCAGGTTAATCAGAAATCCTAAATCGTCGGGTGTCACATTCTCCCTCTGTTAGGAGAATTTCGTCCCGAAATTAGTTTGTTGTCGTGGCCTGTTGGGCATCTAAAAATAGATGTGGATGTTCAACCTTCTTTTACTGGTTTCCCCTGGTTAGACAATCGTTTTCCGATATTGAAAGGTGTACGAACAAATTCCTCGTCGTAGACGTTGTAGGTGCGAATTTAAAAGGAGTCAAACTATGGCAATGATGTCATCAAGAAGAGAGATAAGGGAGAAAGATTTCAATTTCAGTGGGTGTTAAGTCTTGTATCTTGGATATATCGTTGACGCATAAGTCAAAGTAATGGTTAGTGATTAAGTAATTTGTTTCGTATAAGTGTGACCGGGTCATTTCAACCATGAGTTCGTGTAGACGTAAGTAAATCGTTGAGTTATACCAGATATAGGTCGTTGGAATCTCATTTCAAATACGTAAACTGTTAGAAGACTCGCAGGTGTCTTAAAGTGTAAGCCTTTATCGTGCGTTGGGAAACATAGATTGAATTTTAAAAGTCTATGCGAAAAGGTTTGTTTTGCTAAAAAAAAAAAAAAACACAAGTCGAGGGTTTTCTGTTGGATCAAATCAGTTGGTTAGTTCTGAGTTGCACCTAGTGTCCATGTCGTTCGGGTTCTATTGTGCATAAAGAAATAATTTAATATCGTATGAGTTTCAAAACGTTAAGTCATTGAAAAGGAATATACCCATATCAAAGTCAGGGTTCTGTCCGGCTTCCCCAGTGTTGATCACAATGTTTCCACCATGAGCTTTCTTCTTTCTGTTGTTGTTGATGTTGTTCATGTTTCGCAGCTTCGGACAGTTGTTCCTAAGATGCCTGATGTCACCACACTCAAAACAGACATTTGGTGTATTAGGGTTGGTGACTGTAATAGGAAGTCTGCAGTTCTTAGCTTGATGACCAAATCGTGAGCACCTCCCACAAGGTGTACCACAGGGTCCTGCGTGATAATAGTCACATTTGGGGCAGTGAGGCCTGAGTCCTTCATGACCTTTCTTTTCTCCGAACCCAGTAGTATAGGCCTTGACTGTTTCTGGCCTCATTGCTAGTTGCTGTCCTGGGTGGTTGTTAGAATTTCCTTCCCATTTTCTTTTATTGTTTAACACCTTTGCTCTGGTTTCTTCTTCAGTAGGGGTATCATGTTGAGCCATTTGTGCCATGGAGTTGCGAACTAAGTGAACTGTATTTTCAATGGTTGGGAAAAGAAACATCAATTGTCCTAAGGTGGTTTCCATAGTTGTCATGCGTTGTTCGTACTCGAGGATGCGCATGTCGCCCTGCTCAGCACGGTGACGGAGGCCAGTGATTTCTTCCTGGGCATCGGCTAGTTGGGTAAGCATTGTGCTAAGGGTTTCCTTCGTGGCATAAGCTTTTTCCCCATTTGTGGTAGTAGCAGCAGGGGTAGTAGCAGTGGATGAAGCAGTAGTAGGGGTAGTAGTAGTAAAGTTATGGGTGGGGTTAGCTTGAAGTGTCTCAGCAGTTTTTCCGGTGGTAAACAACATCCGTGCTGCCATAGGGTTAGGTGAGGATTCCTCATGTTCTTCCTCCGGTGTCATCGTCTCCCAGGGTTCATCTTCCAACAGTTCAATATTGTCAGTCAAAGTAAGTAGGTACGGGAATGTCATTGGTTCTTCACATTGTTGGTTGTTGTCAGACACGTGTTTGTCTACAGAGGGACTTGCCAATTCCTACGAGAAAAGTGTTTTATCAAGACAATGGGTTTGTAAAAGAGGTGTTAGCCTCTAAAGTTACATAAATTTCTGGTATACGAAAAGAGTTGTAACTATCTCATGTTTTATTACAAAGCTATCGGTACCATTTCTGGTTATATTAACGTTATCATTTGTATTACCTACATTGTGATTTGTCTTTTATATAGACTGTATGAAGATTAAGTGCTGTAAAATATAAAATATTCGTCTATCAAAAACGTCAACTTAATTGTTGCTAAAAATTTCAAAATTTGGACTTTGTACAAAATATTAGATAAGTAGTTTATAATTTTCGAAAACTTTTATGAATCGTTTTATGGAGAAGTCGGTGTAAAATTCGTTGAAAATTTTCTATGATGAGAATTTATTTGAAAATTTAATGTTTGCTGAAAAATTGAGTCGGTTGAAATATGTTGGAAACTCTTATTATTGATAAGACGTTTGAAAATTTATGTCTAATAAAGATTAGTTGTATATTAGAAGTTGTCGATAATTCCGGGTAAAGTTTTGGTGAAAATTCTTTGAAAGCTTTGAGCTGGTAGAAATCTGTTGAAAATTTTTGTCATTGTAAGAGGTTTAGAATTTTTCATTGATTCTCGTAGTGGCGTATCCTTAAATGAAGGGAGATAAAAGAATGAATGAGATCCTTATATGAGAACTAAGATTATCGCAGGTATGTTCGGAAGTAAATCGCAGTACAACAATAATATGAAATGATTAAAAGTCAACCAAGGCGAAAGTTTAGTAGATTACATGTTTGATGTTTACAAAATGTGTCGGGCATAGTTACATCCGGACGAATACAGAAATCTTATACAAAACGTGATGAGGTTTTCATACCCATCGGGATAGAAGTTTCAGATAGATTGTTAAAGATGATTGGTAATTCTGTAGCTGCAAGTAGCCCGTGCAGAAGTGATTAGAATGCTTAAGTCATAGTTTGAAGTAACTTGGGGACTTAGTCATTGTGAGTATCACACACAAAACTAATCCCGTGATGTTTGGAGCAGTCAAAGTCGCGAATCAAGTTACGAATCAAGTTATGAGCAAATCTTTTTGACAAGCGTGTCGAAGTGGTGGCTAAACATGAATTAAGAAGTAAGTCTCGAGTTTTGAACGAAGTGTTAACATACAAGTCAAAGAGTGATCAATCGTGATCAGTAGTAGTAGTTGTAGTAGTATGAACAAGATAAATTATAGTTCGAGGCGGTCCTAGCGTTTCCCTTAGTCATTTGTAACGTACGCGATCCATATAATTACGATGTGAGTGGGAAGGGAGAGTGTGAAGCGACGGAAGTAGGTGTAGTTCGTCTAAGTGATGAAGTATCGTATTGTTCAAGTTTATACGTATTCCCGAATGATTAGGTTGCGAGCGAAAAGTAGAGGGTGAAGTAGGTGTCACTTGTTTAGGTGGTGGATCATTAGGTAGATTCTCCTCAAGTGAGTCCTATTATATCGTTGCCCGATGCGGTTGGGCGAGCGGGTACCGTGGAAATCTCCACAGTAGGGAGCAAGGCTAGAGCCTCGTTTTCAGAGTTGGATGACGTAGATGTGGGAGTGGTTGCCGTGAAAAGTGGCAAATAATTTCTTATACGTAAGGTTAGGGTTATATATATAAACACAATAACCTAGCACATAAGCACGTATAAAGGTTGGTCCCGTTCTATCCTCGGTCAAAGTCTTCTAATGCATTCCCGTTCACTATAACCATTTCAGGTCTTGCATCGAATCTCCTTCAATTGTACATAGTTGATCAGGCTATGTTAAATTAAATTTAATTGATGCAATTGCTGAACCAGTCATACTAAACAAGGAATACTAACCTAACGGTCATAGTCTAGGTCACTAATGCAACCCTAGTTCGCTATAACCTTAGGCTCTGATACCAATCTGTCGCACCCCCAAAACACGTGGCAGCGGAAACATGAGGTGTCACGGGGGCGCCGACCAAATCAAATATCACAACACAAAGATTAAAGCAAACGACCTCTATATGAGACGTTTGAAAATATTACATTACCATAATTCAAATGTTTACAAAATATCTGGAGTTCGCATAAACCGTTAAGAGATTTCTAATACATTACTGATTTTACAAAATACAGCTAAATGCAATATAATCTCTTGATGTTTGAAAACAATGCGACTCGAGCTAAGCTTTCCTGAAGCTTCCTACTACGGCGGGTTACCTGAGAAATACATATTAAAAGGTCAACATAATGTTGGTGAGTTCATAGGTTTAAACAGTTATCACAAGATTTGTTTGTTTATTAAACAAGTTAATAAAAGTTATATTATTGCAATGAGTCTCATAGTTCGAGCTTAACGTTGTTTGCCTCCGGTAAGTGCCTAATCCATAACACTTCTGATTCACAAATATTACTGCGCCCGTGGGTCGGCTAGAGCGACTAGCCCGGACGGGAATTGTCAGTTCCCGATAGATCTATCCAATAACATTCACGCATATATTAACGAACTATGATGGGTAGAGGGCTTAGGGATTATTTTCGGGTCTCATGCAATCCGTATAAAAGTTGTTTACAGTACTTGTGATCATAAAAACAGTTATAAAACAGTTGTATGTATTCTCACCCCTGAGTATAAAAACAGTAAAAAGAGGCTATGAAACTCACCTTAGATTAGCAAGTAGCAAGCAAATATCAAATAAGCAAGCAAAGTCCAAAGCGCAACCTTCTAACGCCCTAAACGTATAAGGTTGTGTAAGTAGATGTCTTATAAGACCATCTATAGTGATTGTATAAGTGGGGGTTAATGTCCACTTAATCCAATCGTGTAGGTGGAGGGTTAATGTCCACCTAGAGCTAGTTCATCAACTAGAATGTCCAAATAAGTTGTTCAAGTTCGTTTCTTAAAAGCGTGTACGACCCGTTGGTGAAAGTTTGTAATAATAATTCATTTAGACATTATTATCAAGTTTGTTTTGCTGTAAACTATTCATTAGTACATATCGTGTGTTGCAAACCGGTTATTTTAGTTTGTATAAATCCTAAACCGTAGGTCAAAGTTGGTCAACTCTTTGGTCAAAGCTGGTCAAACTGGTCAAACCTGGTCAAACTGGTCAAACCTGGTCAACCTGGTCAAACCTGGTCAAACTGCTCAAGGTTGTTCAAACTTAGCATCACTAGCAAAATGTAGCAACACTAGCAATTGTGGCATCACTAGGTTAGTGTCTCTACTTGAGACTAAGGATATTTTCAGAAAATGTAGCATCACTAGCAAAATGTAGCATCACTAGTAATTGTGGCATCACTAGGTTAGTGTCTCTACTTGAGACTTATGATATTTTCAGAAAATGTAGCATCACTTGCAAAATGTAGCATCACTAGTAATTGTGTCATCACTAGGTTAGTGTCTCTACTTGAGACTTAGGATATTTTGTTCAAGTGTTCTAAGTGTCGGTTTCTAATTCGGGAAACTTTCTAAGTTTAGTTTTAGGTCCAAGTTACTAACTAAGTCATCCAAACCCATTTTTGTTACCACTTTCCAAAAATAGTAATTTTTGTCGTTTTTTTGAAACCGAGCCGTTTTTGTTGACTTGGTCAAACCTACTCGGTTTGACCCGAAACTTTTACCCAACTCATATATCAGTTTAAAGAGTCCAAATAATTTATCGGTTTGTATCGGAGTCATCCAAAGTGTCGGTTTTAACATGCAACTTAAGATTTTCAATATTTCACATTTTCGACTTTTGTCGGTTTGGTTCGCCATTTTATTTCTACCACTTATGGTCCAAACTAGGGTCTGAGATTTTTACCAACTGATCATGTATGTATCTAGTCTAACATATAATTTTTACAGCAACCATAGTGTCCATTTACATATTTAAACAAATTCGCGTATGAACCGTACTCAGTTTTCGAAAACTTCCAGACCAGACCCAAAGATCAGCTTATTCACAAAAATACAGAACTGGAAAAAGTGCAAAACATGAAAGTTGTAGCCCTTTTCAATACGCAACTTTTTTTAAAAAAAATCGTTGTCTAGTTCTTCCTACAACTCAAGATATGGTCATTTTAGTGGACTGACTTTTTCTGGGCAGATTATGCATGTTCTTAATTAAGTTGTAAAAACGTATTTTAACAAAAGTTTTGGACATATTAGTGATAGATGAACATAATAACATCTAAATCAGTAGTATTAAAGTAAAATAAGTTAGGGAATTAGTGATTCTCACAAAGATTGATGAAGAAGAACAAGAGGGGATGATGATGGTGTAGCTTCTAGCTTCTTTCTTGTGATTTCTTCTTTTAAATTGGTGGTTCTAGGGTGGTTTATGGTGGTGATTGTGGTGGTGTAAGGGCTGAGTTTCTCCAGATTTTGGAGAGAGAAATGTGATAGAGAATTTTAGAGAAGAGTGTTCAAATGAAAATGAAAGTATGCATGAGAAGTGTGTGGAGTTGTAAGAAAATGCAATCATGGAAATGCATGTAAAAAGAGAGGGCAAGGGGGTGGTGGCACATGGGGTGGCCAGCCCCCATGTGGTCCCACAAGGGGTATTTTGGTCATTTCACATTTTCCTTTTAATTGGTTACGTTTCTCGTACGTTTACCCGATTGTTTAGACGTTTATTTATACGTTAAATGTTTTATACGCGTTTTTAAGTGATGACTTAAATTTCGATATTTTTGATTGAAGTATTCATTAAAATACTTAAAAACATTTATAAAAATGTTCCGTTAATTCGTCGGCCTCGATTTGCGTGCACGTTTTACGGAGGTTTAATCGCGTAATGTTTTAATTAGACGTTTTTATTGACGAATTATTATACGATGTTTTTAATAATAATTTCATACAAAGTAATATATTCTAAATTATAAAAATATATATTTTGACTTTCGTTCGATTGTCGGGCGCGTTCCGCGCGTTTCTGTTGCGTTTGAAACGTTTTAGTCAAAACGCCTAGGTTTTTCGTATATTATTTTAATAAAATAATAAGTAACGATAAATAACTTCTAAAAATAGATTTAAGTTATTTATAGAAAGTTTTTCACCAACGTCGGTATTTATACTGTGTTGGATTCCGTCCGGTTGTTTTGCACAATTTTACCAAATTGCGTAAGCGTAATTATAACTAATTACGTAAGCGTAATATATATCAATTACGGGAGTATATATTCACATAAATACACAAATAGTTACAAGTAATTACAAGTATTTAGCCTAAAATTAAACTAAACACACGTAATTAGGGTTTCTAGCAGGTTAATCAGAAATCCTAAATCGTCGGGTGTCACAGTAACTGTCATCGGTAACCGATTTTTCCGATCTACAACTGAAACACCCTGAAAATTTTGAATCATTTTCTTTTTAAAACATTGTATATGATTAAGTTATAAAATATTAATATATTGAATTTGACTTGACTCGTTCTTGTTGACTTACTGGTCAAACTTTCATTCAACCAATTGAGTGAAAACTTTCTCATAGTTTTACTATTTGATTGGGTGATGTAACATCTGCCTAATTAGGATAATTAATTATGCCTAATTATCTGTAACTAGTTGTGATTAGTATGTGATATGACTAATTACAGACTCTATCTGTATATATAAGGTGATTTATATATATGTGTGTGCTTACGCGATTTGGATAAATTATACGAATTAACCGGACGGAGTCCGACACAGTTACTTGGACGTTGGTCAACAATTTTATTAAATAATAAAACATTATTTAATAACACTATCATTTTACCCAAAATATTATGTTAATAATATTTCATATTTATTCCGTAACGTACAATAACACACAAACAGTTAAAATAAAGTTAAGGTTTACTAACGCGAATATTAAATACGGAATGAAATACTCCAACAAAAAAATACCAAACATATATTCGTATTTTAAAACGTATATTTAAACACGCAAAATGATTATTTAACGTTTAAACAATCGGGAAAATGAACACCGCACGGAGCGCGATTACAGGGAACAAAATTGGTGAAGTCCACACTCGGTGGACCCCACTCGAAATCAGCCAAAAGGTGAGGGTCACCACCTCCCTCACCTCACTTCTACCTACACCCTCTCTCTTTCTTCTTTCTTTTCTCTCCAACCAAACCACCACACTACCTCCACTAAATCACCAATTACTACACCAAAACGAACTTGAATCTTCAAGCTTATTTGGAATAAAAGAACCACGGACTCACGATCTACAACTCTATCTTTCCGGATTTTCATTTCGCCATTTTGTAAGTTTCTGACAAAACCCGAAACTCTCCGTTTTTACTCATTTTTACGTTTTTATGGTTTATATATGCTTAAAATGTCCAAAAATGGGTTGGGTAAAAGATTTGGACCAAACGGAAGCCGCTCGGCCGTTTTTCCGGCCACCGGAATCGTAACAGACCCCGACGTCGCATTTGGCTTGGCCTGATTGCGACGTCAGCCACAATGTCGCAAAAACCCATCACAACGTCGCATATAGCGACGTCACCACTAACGTCGCCTTAATTGGCCAACGTCGCACATAGCGACGCCACCCACAACGTCGCATTAAATTGCGAAAGTCGCACATAGCGACGCCATGCTCAACGTCGCAGTTAGGACCTGCGACGTCGCACCCAACGTCGCATGATGGGGTCCGGGAGGTCGGTCGCGATTTGACTCGCGTCGTTGCGGTGCCTTCCTCCGGGCGCGTCCACCAACGTGTGTTTTAAAAATTTGTAAGTGCGGGGCCTAAGTATACTTAAAACTATGGGTACAGTAGTAAGTATGACCTAGGGTCGTTCTATAAACCAGTTGTATTGTGAAACGTTTACGTTGGAGACGATTTATCAAACTAGTAATAGTTTTAAAAGATTTTTGGAGGTTTTGTTTTGGTTTTTATACTTAGGCAGGAAATTAAAATAAAGCAGATAAAATTTATGTAGTTAGCAGATAATCTAGAGGAGGTGTTTGCTATGACTTCATTAGTTTTCTTAACTGGGATGATGTTTGATTTGTAAAATGATTTCAAAAGATTTGTATTTCATTTATTCCGAGTATTGAGGAGTAAGCACTAGCCCCCTACTGATAAATCAGTATGTCACTGAGAAACTAGGCTATCGTGATTCTGATCAGAGTAGTTTATCCAGCCATACAACGCCAACCGATAACGGAAGAGCGACCCTTATATGGATATAAATCCTGGGTGCATGAATATGACGACAAACCAATCTCGATGTCTGACCTTTCTTAACCCCACATGAATACTTTAGATTAAACGAAACATTTAAGTTCAAGATCATGTTTTATATATGTTGATCACTTTCTATCGATGGGTTTGTAAAGTCTAAGTAAAACGTTTGTACACAGTAGGGAACTACGACTCTTCCCGTGGAAGTACCAAGTTCTTAGTCGAATTACGGTACCTACTTTGCTTTAAACCCTAGACTTGTTTTAGCTAAGTTTGTATTTAAGCACAGAAATTCTCCATCTATGATATAAACCAGCCCTTACTTTAAAATCCCAATAAATCCCTAATTTGTAAATAGCGTAATATTTGCGTTCGAGAGAAGACAGTGTTTCCACAGGTATAATGTAAATTATACGTTCTGAGAGGAAAGCGATAATTCCACAATACCGGTGTACTTTGCATTCAAGTTAGAAAACGTTTTTCCATAATCACCATGTAGTTTGCGTTCGCGAGTGAAAGCAATATTTCCATGATGACGATGTACTTGGTGTTCCATTTAGAAAACAATGTTTACATTCTTCACAAATCAGACCATGTTTTAGACACAGATAACTAATCACCTTTGGATAGGGTTCGCGACGTCCTATCATTAAGGCCGTAGCCACGTTTACTGGTCGAAAGGCGTTAAGTTTGATTGAGGTTTAAAATCATAGATAGAAAGTGGATCAACAATTAATTAATCATTAATCGACAACGGATTGTGCCCACGACTTTCATAGCTTCCACGTTCCGTACTACACACATTCGTGATGTTTCCGGCGCTATACAAATGAAAGCTGTATAACGTTACCTCCGTTGTTTTCATAATGACATCATCCCAATTAATACGACTAATTACATCATAGCAAACACGCAGTAAAACTACTCGCTAATCATGGCAAATGATCCTAAATCTAGCATGATAACAGTGATAACAATCATCATAATTAAATAGATAAAGATAAGAATTAACCAGAGTAACAGCGTAGCTGAATATAACGTGAAGAAATACAAGCAGAACTTCGAGTATCCTCCAAGCAATATTACAATATTACCCCCCTATTCGTCCGGACAAAGCCGTGACTAACTAGCCGCTAACTACGAAAATAAAATATAAATCTAACCTATAAGAGAAAATGGAAGAGAATATGAATCTAAGAATGTAAGGATGTGTGTGTATAAGAATGTGTGAAATGAGGAGGTTTAACCCCATATTTATACTAGAAGCTCAACCGTATTCCTCAGCCGTATTTCCATCTTCAAAATCTCAACCGTATTCCTCAACCGTATCAAAATCACACCTTGGATGACCAAAACACACGATACGGTTGAGTTTGGCCGTATACGGGAGAGATTGGCCGTATCGGGGGAGGGACGAGGCTGGATACGGGAGGGAATGGCCGTATACGGCTGGCATCTGGCCGTATACGCCCTAGCCAGGCCGTATACGGTTGGGTCTAGGCCGTATACGGCTGGGATTGCCCGTATACGGCTTGGTGCCTCCCGTATCGTGGTCCGTCGGTTGTCTTGAATCTTCGATTGGGCGTAACTTCTTCATCCGATGTCCGTTTTGAGCGTTCTTTATATCCACGCGATCGTAATCTCCTAAGGAACAAAATGACATAGGTTAGTGGTCATAATTCCAAGCGGAGCTCAAAAAGTGCTAGAATACGTGAACCGGAATGCTTAAGATCGTTTATGCTCTATTTTATTCGTTTGTAGGCCTTTTTAGCTGATTCTTGAAGCATCGTCTATATTTTAGCCGTCATTATGAAATTTAGTATAAAAATGTATATTTCAAGTGTTTTCATCCATAATTGGGCTAAAAATGTGAGATAATGGCACGTTAAAACTTGACTTTTTGCGTGTCATCATCGCATAAAACAGAACCCTGAGAACTCAGATTTTTACTAAGTGTCGGAACCAAGATTTTACCACCTAATTTTACTCCAAATTCAAATTTCGGATACGTTTTCACTAAAGAAAAGTGGTAGAAATAAAAATTTTCTACCAGGGGCTCTGCCCCTTGGACCCCGCTACCAGGGGCGCTGCCGCCGGACCCCCGTCATTAGATGTTGTAAATACTTTTCACACAAAGTGTCAAACACTTACAAATAACGAAACCTGATTCAACGATACATATAATGATAACACTTTGGACTGTTATTACAAAGAGTCACCAACGGGTCAAACATGTCTTCTAAAGACAAACGATTACGAATACTTAAACCAACATCGGGCATACTAGTTGTGTACAACTAAACGAAACGTCTTGCGAGACACATACTTACATAACCTTACGTGTTTAGGCATTTGAAGGTTACGGGTTCGGAGAACCTACTTGCTTTACTTACTACTTGATATTTGCGACTGCTTACTACTCGGCTCAGGTGAGTCTTACAGCCCCACTTTTACTGTTTTACATACGGGGTGAGATACATGGCTTACTTTTCTTGAACACAAGTACGAACTATACATTTTATTATACGGGATTGCATGAGTTACTTACTTTTCACTGAAGTCTCTCCATCATATATCGTTAGTTATGGACTTAAGCGCGAACACTAGTTAATGGATCCATTAGGGAAATGACCCTCCCCGGTCGGGGTAGTAGCGCTACCACGAACCGTTCTGTATAAACTGGCGACTATTATTCGTTACTTATGCTTGCTCAGTTACGAGCATGTCACGGGAGCAAATTATTACTTACGGATTAAGCTTCGATTATGAGCCTCATGGCAACGGTATAACTTATTTACTTTACATTTGCTGGATTTGCAAATACTTGATTTACGCCTGCGGGCATTACTGATGAAATCTTGTGTTCAAAACTGATATTACTTACCAACCTGTGAGATTCACCAACATTCGTGTTGACCCTTTTAGCATGTATTCTCAGGTACACAGACGGAGTAAGATTACTTCGGGACATAGCTAGAGTCGCATGATTTCAACTAAACTGCATTAACGGAGATTCTCAGCATTATCTTTTGTACATGTTGATTATGTAATAGAATCTCCCGCCATATGCGTGGACTCTAGGAAACCACATTTTGTATACAAAAACATTAAGTTTTCAAACATTTATTTTTATGAAATCGTTTACAACGTCTTATTTAGAGGTCGTTTACTGTACATCTTGTGCTTTGTATATTGATTAGTAACACCCAGGTATGCTTCCGCAAATCATTAAATTTGGGGGTGTTACAGGTGAATTGTACAAGTTTTGCCACAACGATAATTTAAAAGAGATAGGAGCTTGTCTAACCATATATATAAGCTCCATTCCACGTGTCCCATAGCAACCATATATAAACAGTCCATCCAACGATACAGTCAAGCCAATTACCTACAAAATAAGCAACTGAAGGGAGTAAGCCGGAGCTTAGTGAATAATACGAACAATTAAACAAATAATGATTCCCACATAATACACAAAAAAACACAATTCACAATTCAATAAGTCACATCAACTTGTGCACTAATATGTCTGAGCCGCAACTCAGTATATCATTCGTAGCAAAGACAATTGTATGTGTCCGGGCCGTGCCCCGGTATAAAATAATCTCATCAAGTCATAGACATATCCATTACCGAAATAAAATCAATCAATGGAATATGCATCACTTGAAGTAATATTAAACATTCGTATATTATGGATCCATAATTATGCTAATTCCTGCAGTAATCAGCATCTTCGGGTCTACACCCCGGTATATCATTCAACATCTCAAATAAGTGCCATATCCATTACCGGTCATTCCAAGTAATTGGAAAATGCACTACTTTACCAAAGTTAGTATCAATACTCTCAATTCAACAATAAACAGGTACAATTCAATATCCTTTATCAATACTCAATTATTCATCAAAGCGATCACATGTAAAAATCTGTAATATAATCAATCTCCACAATTCCTAATACACATAATTCACTTATCACGTACAAGCAATTCTTTTATCACAATTCAAAGCTATCTCATAATAACTTTTCAACACATATCAACCAATGCTCAACAAGATATAATTCCACTTAACCTTAGCAATTCACAACTAAATTGTGACACCCCCAATTTCAGTCAGCGCGGTCAACGCGCGATTAGCGGAAGCATTAGAGTAAGCGGGGGTGCTGACGTGAACGTTGAACATCATGCCAGATCAGAGCTTATGATTATTGCTGAACAGTAAATTAAGATGCCATTTATGAATTTAGTTTGTAACAAAAGAACTACGACTTGTTACCATTGTAGAATAGTATAAGAAAATATCATCTTTTATAAAATAGATAGTTTCCAACATAACAATTCGTGAGCATGATTAATGTAAATCAATTAAACAAGAAATCTTTAATGTCCCAAAATATGGCATCCTAATTAGTTGGGGGTCGCCTAGCTCCATATGCGTGCAGTCTTATATGCGCTGCTAGTTACCTGAAAAACATATTAAAAATCATCAACACATGGTTGAGTGAATTCACAGGTTTTTATATGTATGGTTTGTTTAACCATATTCATTTAGTAAAGGAGTTGACAAGTAAGTCAAATAGAGTCGTTCACAACAGTTTGTAGGAAGGTAATATCTTACGAGTTGTTTATACAGCAGCATGTAAGTATACACAAATAGATCATAACACAGTATGAAATCATCATATAATCAGTAGCACATAAGCAATTAAGTAGAGCAGAGGCATCAAAGTAATTATAAACAGTTGTTGCATGTTATAGCAAAACAGTTGTTATGTTTTTCACCCCGAGTTTTAAAAGCAATTAAAACAGTATAAAGGGGGCTGTGAACTCACAGTAAATGCGTAGATGTGATAGCTAGCGGTGAGAAATCGTGTAGTCCGAGGTACGTCAACCTATACACCATAATTGTATTAACATAGGTAGTTTGATTTGTTGATCAAATTATGTTAATAGTTTGATTGTTTTAAAGAAATTGTTGATTTCTTAGTCGTACAAGTCGTTGGTGATGATGTTGGAAATATAATTATTATTTCTCAAATTATGTCATTTGTTACGTGTGTGTATATATACATGTACATAGTTATGTGTGTGTGTATATATATATATATATATATATATATATACACACATATAGGTGGAGGTTACCAACTAAAAGTTGAGAACCTTGAGAACCACTACATTACATGCTTGTTCACATGTGATTTAACTTCATTCGCATGTGAACATTGATTTAGGTTAGATTTGTAAAGAAAAAAATTAAAAAAATCCTAAATTATAGCGAAAAATACAAAAAACAAATATATGTTCACATTTGATGATAATGTGAACAAATCATGTAAAAAGTGTTTAAGACGTGATTTTCGAATTTTTTTCTTTACCAATCTAACCTAAATCAATGTTCACATGTAAATGAAGTTAATCACATGTGAACAAGCATGTAATCTAGTGGTTCTCAAGGTTCTCAACTTTTAGTTGGTTTTCATTTGAACCTAACCCTATATATATATATGTCGTATATGCATATAACATACGTATATAAGAATGTTGTCATTAATCGTCACATTTTATTTTAAGGTTTCATGGTCCTTTGGGTTTGGCCTAATAACACTTAGCCCAACTTATAAATAACATTTTAGCCCAATCCAATTGTAACCCATTCGGCCCGTTAGTCATTGCACTCAATCGGCCTAGTTTAATACATAACCCGTTCGGTTCGCTCGTTTGGTTTGTTTGTTCAGTCGGTTTTTAACACAATAATGCGATCCAAGGGTTTATCCCGGATCGCGTTTCATCACTGGGTTTGTAATATTTTTAACATTTTACGTTATGAAATACAGTCCAAAGCCCATTGCCGGATCACGTTTGGTGCATTTTTGTGTGATGTGTTTGCTAAACAGTCACAAAACTAGATATTAAATTGTTTTCTGTCATTCGAGAATTGAACCCATTTTGTTAGAGATTTATGTAATTTTATTTTATCTGAGTAGTTGATATGCTAAAAGTTGAATTACTTTATGCAAACTTATAATTAATTAGTATGATCAAGACATAAGAGGACGAACTTATTCACATACCCGAGATACAACTTTTATTAACTTTTGGTGACTAAATCAATACTAAAATTGCTTTAATACACCCACAACTTTTGGCGACTTGTTTGGGCCAGGCTGCTCACCCGCTTAGGTTGAGGGCTAACCCGATCAGGTTAAGCTTCTCACCCGATCGGGTGTGATGCCTCTACACGAATAATTTCAGTCTAACTCTGTTTCTAGCTTCAAATCAGAGCATGTTTTAGCTATACTTTTGTGTTGTAACAGCTTATAAGTGTTAACAAACATTATTATACACGTTATACCTTTCGATTTCACATTTTCTTTTATATATATATGTATCCAAATTTGTGGGCGGAGGTGTTTTGGTTTTGCTTGATCATCACCAACTTCATTTTTGTGACACCCCCAAATTTAATGCTTTGCGGAAGCGAGTTTTGGGTGTCACTAATCAAATATCAAAACACCAAAGTACAAGCAAACGACTCTAAATGAGACGTTTTAGAAATACATTACAGTATAACAAAAGTAGTACAAGGTTTTAAGTTATAAGTAATACATCATTGCGAGTTCGCAAAGTTAATCAAAAGATTTTAAACACATAATCAAAGTACAAAAGATTATGCCAATAAAATCTTCAAGTGTTTATGCATGCGACTCGTACTAGCTTAGCATACCCTGCGGGCCATCCTACTGTTGCTGAGTACCTGAGAATACATCACTAAAAGAGTCAACCAAAAGGTTGGTGAATCTCACAGGTTTGTAGTATACAGTTATAAACAGTTTGTGTAAATCAGTAAGTAAAACATTTACAATCAGCAAAACAGTAATGTATGATTTGTACAACAGTAGTAAGTCAGTAAACAAGTATTTCACAAGTATAGTACAGTTGGTGTAGTCGGTCAATTTATTGCCATGCCATGAGCCATTATAGTCGAAGCTTAACAAGTCAGTAATTTTGCCCCCGTGAGTACTAATCCAAAAATACTCATATGAAACGAATAAGAAACGCCTGTTTAGACACTTGCGGTTCGTGGTGGCGCTACCACCCCAGGCGGGGATTGTCAGTCCCATATGGATCCATATACTAAAATTCGCGCTTATCGTATAACTGACGACTATAATTCAGAGGACTTCATTGGATTAACTAGAAACTCATGCTGTTCAGTAAGGCAATACGTGGGTAAAATAATACATTGTGTATTTGTATTATAGTCGGTAAAAGAATACATTTTGTACTTGTATTCAGATCAGTAAAATAATACATTGTGTACTTGTATTATAGTTTGTAAAATAATACCTTTTGTACTGGTATTAAAGTCAGTAAAGAAATACAGTTTGTACTTGTATTCAAATCAGTAAAATAATACATTTTGTACTTGTATTATAGTCAGTAAAGTAATACAGTTTGTACTTGTATTCAAATCAGTAAAATAATACATTTTGTACTTGTATTATAGTCAGTAAAGTAATACAGTTTGTACTTGTATTCAAATCAGTAAAATAATACATTTTGTACTTGTATTATAGTCAGTAAAGTAATACAGTTTGTACTTGTATTCAAATCAGTAAAATAATACATTTTGTACTTGTATTATAGTCAGTAAAGTAATACAGTTTGTACTTGTATTCATAATTCAAGTAATTTCAGTAAACAATTACTCACAGTAAACATGTAATAGTAGTAACAAATATATTTTTGTAAACAATATATTCAGTAAACAAGTGATGCACCTCCCCCAAAGTAAAACAGTAAAAAGGGGCAGTGAGACTCACCTGTTGAGCAAGCAATCCTAAAGTGCGCACGTATTCCAAGTGTAATCCCCTAGTGTCCTAAACACGTGAGATTATATATTTGTAAGTGTACGCGTAATAATTCGTTTGTTTAGTTGTTCGTTAAGCTAATTACGTTCAATGTATTCGAATTGTATTACAATTGAAGTTTCATTATATCCGTTACTCTTTATTTCATAGGTTACAAAATTTGGCACGAGTCCGAAAACCGAAATATGCCATTTTCGACCCCTAGACGACCCCGGAAGGCTTAAAACTGGCTAGGCTAAGGTACTTAGCCTTGACCATTGAGTTGTTTTTGAATGACCGAGCGAATTTGAGCCCAATCCGTTACAATAAATTTTTCATCGAGAAGCTACCCCGTTTTAAGTTGTTAAATCGTCGACGTTTTCGAAAATTTACTTGTTCTGTTTTAGCTAGAATTCGTCGGGCTAGTTTATTGATCCGTTGGATCATGAAATATAACGGGGGAATCCGCCGGATTCAAATGAATCCGCCGGATTCGATGATTTTGAGGGGAATACGCCGTATTGGGTTGAATACGCCGGATTCAGTGATTTTTAGGGGAATACGCCGTATTCCCTTGAATACGCCGTATTCAATGTCTCATCAGTCGGATTGGGTTCAAGGTGTGGGGAATACGCCGTATTCACCCGAATACGCCGTATTCATTGGGTTTGGGCAGGAATCCGCCGGATTCCCTTGAATCCGCCGGATTCACGGGTCTGGTTCGAGTCTGTTCGAGCAGAAAACATATGAAACCAGTTCTAAATCCTATTTCCGCTTACAACAACTTAATACAAAGCTAATACATGCTATATAACGTATTAAAAACATCAAATTAACGAAAAAGAGTTAGTGGTTCTCACGAATTTAAAAACGAAATCGTGTGGGTGTTGATGAAGATGAACACGATGGTGATGATGATGATCCAAGAGCTAGATGATGATGATTATGAAGTTGTTGTTGTTATTGATTGTTGTTGTTGTTGAAATGAAACCGAAAGAGGAGAGAAAGAGCAGAGATAGATAGATCGATATGTTTGTGTGTGTGTAAAATAATTGAGGTCGGGTATTATAACCGGCCTCAATTATTGAGGTAGATGGGAAATTTTCGACCCGTGTTTGCGTACCCGATCGTAATGTAGTGTAATATTTAAAAATGAAAATTTTCTAAATATTAATTCGTATACGTTTTTAATCAAAGCATTTTATAAAAATACTTTTAACAGGGTATAAAAATGTATCTTTGTTTTACCAAAAACATACGGATAGTTTTCAGTATCTAAAATGTATTTAAATAATTTTCGGAGTACGTAATTATTATTCTCAATAATAATACTTTGTTTAAAATGTTTTTCACCAAATTTTTATTTTGGGTTTCTACGTTTTGTTTGGTTCGTGTATTTGCGATTATTCAATTAATCGTTTCGGTTTATATATAAAAATATATATATAATACTTGTGTACTTGAGTACTGACACGTATGTAATTACGTGTTTTAAAAGTTTAAATTAGGTGCTAATTTTGGGTTATTTTGACCGGGTGTCACAATTTTTATCATCAACATACATAATCGAAGAATTTATACAAGAACTTTGAAATGGAAATGAATTTCTTACAATGGTTTGAAGTACGATGATGATGAAGAATCGGATGATGATACGGAGGTGATGATGATGAGTCTAACGATGATTATGATTATGTTTTCATGGTTTTGTTTGTGTTGTAGTGTTTGAAGGTTGAAGGTGAAGAATATATTGAAGCTTACCTGCTCCTTTCCTGCTACTACTACTGTTCGATGGAGTCTCAAGAGAAGAAAGAACAAAAGTTGGTGCAAGTGAATTATTGGAGGTTTGGTGATCCTTGAGCTTGGGAGGAGAGAGTTTATATTATAATGTTCAATGTTTTAAATTGTCAAGGGCAGCATGGTTGCGTACGTATGTGTATGGTAGATATTTTAATTTAGGCGTTTGTTTGGGTATTTAACCCGTTAATTTCATGTACAGGTATAATTATAGCAATATAAAATTTAATATTTTATATTTTCAATTTGTACATGTTCTTCAGATACGTTATCTGAAGTCAGAAAAACAATATTTTGATTATTTTTGACTGTTGTACATTTGGTACAAATATTAATGCGAGTATCCAATTGGGTGCCAAATTTCAGTTGAATTACGAACTCATATTTTGAAGTAATGTTCCAACTACTAAAACATGAATAGAAAAATAATACTTTTATTATTTTTGACCTTTAGACACATTTTATAATTGTTTCTGTTCGTATATAACGTGTTCCAAATAGTCGTCTAAAGGTTCCGAACAACTTTTGTTCCAACTATTTTCTATAATAGTTTCCAATAAAATTTGTTCAAAAGTATTTTGAGATACTTTTTGGACATTTGTACTGTGTCCTATACGTTAAATAATAAACGTATAATATATTATATTATTTCAATAATATAATTATAACAGTAATCGTAATTAATAATTTTCGATTTATTAATTATTTTTGTATCACAAACTTTATTGTATTTAATTTGTAGGGTTCGTCCCGATAAGTTTGTACGTAATTTAGTTAATTATGAAATACGTAATACTTTTTGTTTAAAAGTGTTGGGCTTGCTAGGTTTATTTCACAAGGAAAGTTTTGTTTAAACTTTGGTCAGAAAATTAGCGTAAAATGCATGTATTTACTGTTCTTAATTGTACCCAAATTTGCGGGGTGTCACATAAATAATTCACATAATTGTGTAATATCTCATGCTCGGAAGCACTCCAATATTACACAATCATTATTCATTTAATTCCCCATATTACTCACCTTTGAAATTTAGGCAATTAGGTGACGTCATGATTTTCGTACTTGATTAAAATGCCACCACTCTTGATCACCTAGCATATATAGCATATAACACTTTTAACAATCAATAATCATCAATACCAATTCACAACATATGTATATATAACCTTTACATAATCAAGATTATGATTTAATTATCAATAATTCACTACCATTCACCAAGTTATGATCATTATGATCACAACACCACTTTTATCACCCTTAATCATTGTTAGTTAACATAATTAACCCATGAACATGTTCATTAACCTCAATTATCAATGATTCATCAACACTCAAATACTAGGTTTTATAGTTACTTAGTTAATCATATTCTAACTTTACTCCTTAATCATTAATTAAGAGTATTTCATCAATAACAACACTAATTCTATCATATAACCCATTATAATCATCATTAACCTCATGAACCCTAATTAAATTTATAACTTTTAACTTGAATAATGGTAATCAGCATCATTAACCTCCTTTACTAACATCAATTTAACTAATTCAAACCTTAAATTCGGATTTCAACTCACTAATTAGTTAAAACCCCCAAAAACACATTTCTAGGTTAAAATAAAATGAAGAATACAATTACCTTATGTTAGCGAAGACTAGGAGGTGAAGAATCCATGGTTTATAGCTTCAATTTGATGTTAGAAAGTGATTTAGGGAATTGATTTAGGGTTTGATGTTTTTGTATGTATGTACAGGACGTATGTATGTATGTACGTGGTTTTCTGTTTTCTGTAATAATAGAGAATGCAGTAGAAGAATACTGAGTCTTATTTTTATACTGCAACTTTTCTTCAAACCCCTCAGCTTTCACATTTAACATATTTAGTCCCTCTAACTAATATTTCTTTAACTTACAAGTCATATGGACACAAATTACATTACATAGTTAGTCCTACTAACTTAAATAGTTAAAGTTGTATTTTTTTTTTTAAAGCTTTAGGCATATAAAAATTGGGGTGTTACAACAACAACCGTTCTACAACCGATTTTTCTGATCTACAGCAACCGTTCACAAACCTTGTTTAGATGAAGTTCGATTTGGAAGATGACTGGCGGCTGCATAACGTAAATCAATATCGCCACTTCTTTTCTTGAGCCAACTTGCGGATCTGGAGATTGGTTGCGACCGGAAACCATTGCCGCTTCATTTCTGTTGATTTTTTTTACAGATCTTGAGGTCGAAATTGGTGCCTGATTTTTTCAGATCTTGTTGCCGGCGTTTGATTTTGTATGTTTTAATTAGTTTAGGGTTTGTAATTGATGATTGTCTTCGGAAACCTTGCCGGAAAACTCGTTGGAAGTCTCACCAAAAATGATGAAAATTTCATTTGGATATTAATTTGTGTTTGGGTAGAGTAGTTAAAGCAAATAGAGATTGCTGATTCGATAATATAAAATTAAAAGGTATGTGGTTGTGAAGATTTATGAGATGGAGTTGAAAATGAGACACAATTTGGAAAGGGGTAATTTAGTAATTTTATGTGAAGATGGACTACTTAACTGTAACACCCGCCAAATTAGGACTAGTAATTAGTGCCTAATCAGATATTAATACATGTAATTAGTTCTGTGTTAGGCTAATTAATGTATCGAATTATATATATTGTTGAATATATACGAAAATGCGATTTGATTAAATCGTACGCAACTTAAATCGAATGTATTTCGATTCAATTTAATACGGACGTTGGTGACTAATTTTATTAAATAACACTTTATGTCAAAAATATTATTATGATAATATTTCGTATTCAATCGTATCGTACAAACAGAACGTACACAATTTAAAATGTTTAAAACGCACAAACTAAATAAACAAACTTACATTTTATAACTCAAATATAAATCGAATTGTAAAATATTTAAACAATATATCGCGTAATAAATCGTATTTTAAAACTTATAATTAAAATGTAAATAATTGTTTAACGTTAAACGACGGAGCAAACGAACACCACACGGAACGCGGGGGGAAAACTGGAAAAGTGGGGATAAACCCCACCTCCCACTTTTCTTTCTTCATTTCATCCATTCCTTCACTCTCTCTCTTTTCTTTTCTCTCTAAAAAGAAAAACCACCAAACTCGTTAAAATCGCAAAATAAACATACTAAACTCGCTTGGATCATCTCGGCTCTTTGGAACAAAACGACCACGACATCTCGATCTATCATCCTATCTTTCTGGATTTTCATTTCGGCAATTTGTAAGTTTCCGACAAAATCCCGAAATCTCTCGATTCTTAGTATTTTTCATTTGTGGTTGTTATTATCACTTGTATATGTCCATTACAATGTATAGAACACGATTTTATAACCTGAAAACGAGTTTAAAACGGATTTTTGGCCGGAAAAACCTTGACAGCCGGACTTTCTGGGCTGATGTTCATCCATGCGACACAAGCCTTGTGTCGCATGTTGTGTCGTATTTTGCCACTTGTGTCGTATCAAAACCTCCTGTGTCGTACCTTGTGTCGTACCAGATAATTAGTGTCGCAAGTCTTGCGACACAACCACTATGTCGCATACACCATACGACACAATCACTATGTCGCTGTTGAATCAGCATCTCGCATCTATGCGACACAACCCTTGTGTCGTATAGACATTGTGTCGCATTCCTATGCGACACAACCCTTGTGTCGCATGACAAACTTTTATGTCGCATATTGTGTCGCAAAACACAGAAAACTCAGATTTTTACTAAGTGTCGAGACCTAAAATTTTAACACCTGATTTTACCCAAATTCGGATCCAGATGCGTTTTTCGTCAAAGCAATATAGTAGAAATAAAAATTTTCCAAGCTGACCTGGCAGCTCGACCCCAGCCAGGGGCTCTGCCCCTTGGACCCCGCCAGGGGCTGCCGCCCCTTGGACCCCGCTACCAGGGGCGCTGCCCCTGGACCCCCGTACTTAGATTCCGTAACGGCTTCTAAAACACAATCGAAACACATTTTTCAAAGTAAAACGCCACGAAATCACAATAATAATAGTTGAGATTATTATTACAAATCCGTCACCAACGGGCCGTACATGTTTTCAAACACTTAACAAATCAACCAAATCGTAGTAATTTGGACATATATATAGTTGTGTAACAACTACAAGGGTGATCTTTTGAGATACCCAATCATGATTATAACCATCGCGTGTCGTGGACACCCTCAGGTTACAAGTCGTTGGACTTCATTATTCGCTAATCAACTTACGTTTGTTTAAACGCTCTCAGACTCAGGTGAGTCTCATAGCCCCTCTTTTTACTGTTTTACTCAGGGGTGTGATATATTGCTCAACTTTTAACATCTGAACGCAAGTACAAACATTTCATATACTACATGAGTTTTTCGAAACTAATCATTTTAAAGTCCTCCGTCAGCATAGTTGTTAATACGTTGTAGCGTGAATATTAGTATATGGTACCATATAGGATTGACCCTCCTCGTTCGGGTTAGCAAGCACTAACCGGGTAAACGGACGTACTAATATTTGGGAAGACGAATGTTGATTAGGCATTCGTGGAGGCACCTCGCCCGGAATTCTCTATAGGGGACCCGGCCCTCGAGTTAAGCTCAACTATGTGCTCATGGCTGTATACACGATGATTATCATTTAATTGCTGGATGCAATTCATTATTTAATTGCTGGATGCAATTCATTATTTAATTGCTGGATGCAATTCATTATTTAAATCTTGCGGTTCATACGATATTACTTGATTTCAAACCTGTGAGCTCACCAGCTTTATAGCTGACCTTTTAGCATATATCGCAGGTACCCAGCAGTAGGATGTTTCTGCTTCAGGATTTAGCTCGAGTCAGCATACAGACGATTGAGATTTTCTTGCATTAGTATATTTTGTACAAGTACTTATGTACTGAAATCTCATTTTATTAAACTCGAGCTATGTAAAGCTTTAAATGTTGTAACATTTCAATTATCAATATATTTTGTTAAAACGACGCATATAGAGTCGTTTGCTATTTATCTTTGTGCTTTGTTATTGATTAGTAACACCCAAATCAAGCTTCCGCAAATCATCAAATTTGGGGGTGTTACATTAACGGCGCAAAACAAACGAATTTGGACGGAATGATGCACTTGGGATGAATTTGACAAGTTCGATGATGATCTCTGCAAATATTGAAGTTTAGTGATGATCTCTGCAAAAATGAACAACCACAGTGATGATCTCTGTAATTTACCCTTTCTATCATTAAAGATATCTTGAGTTAGCTAGGTGCACAGAAATGTATCAAATTAAGGTCTGACACTTACAATGTACATTATACTATCTGGTTTAGTCAACTACAGTGGTGTAGATTGGCAAGTGCTGTATGTGTTAGCGTACAGGGCCACCGGTTTTTAGAGACCTCCAAATTTTACGTACACTAATATTATTATACGTTTGATGTTGGCAAGAATAATTGGTTGTACGAAAAAGACAAATATCACGCCTTATTTATTTATTTATTATATATAAACATTAATTAGTAATGCCCATAACACAAAATCGAATATGATCTGATCAACTTACACTGCTTTGATAATAGACGTATCTTTGATTGTGTTATATCATTTTGAAGACGTTCAAGAATAGTGAACAATCTGATAGCAATGTAAATGAAGTTTATAGGGAGTTAATTAGCTCAAGAGTTTTTTGTCTTGCACCAATATGTGATCTAGTGATATTGTGCTATTTTCTCAAATGGGTTGATTGTTTTTCTAATAGGATTATTGCATACAAATTGTTGTTAACTAACCTCGTCAGTGTAGCAACTGTCGAAATATGATTTTCAAAATTATAGTTGTAACGCTTCTTCGTTGCTTGGTTGGACACATTTTTATCAAATTATTTTAATTCTTCATATGCTTGCAAGTGACTTACTTATTTTGGCCGTTCTTGCTCGAATCGCCCTATTTATCTCCTTTCTCTTTAATTGATGTCATACTTGTGGTTCATAGTAATTACTCCATTACTTTTGTATATTTATAGCAATTTTGGTGACGTTAATGTATATTTTTATGTATAACATTTGGCATTTATGGCCTATTTTTAATATTGCACGGGGCCTCCAAAATTCATATGCCGACCCTGATCAACTAATTGTTATTGTAATAACCTATGCCCTATGGTACTTAATTTTACTTAGGCATCATCTATATAAGGAGCCACTAGAAATCATGATCAAAATGCGTACAATATCCATAGTATTGATGTTTAATTACACACGATGCAAGCGAGTTATCATTTGAAATGTATATATTTTTGCTAATGAAATTACACGTTTCAGGTAATACTTATTTATTTTTGCTAATGAAATATATAGAGAAAATTACACAAATCGTCCTTATAGTTTGCCCCAGATTTCACTCGCAGTCCTTTAATTAATTTAATTACACCGATCATCATTTCTTTTGAAACTTGTAACGTTAATAGTCATTTACACTAACGAGCGTTAACACTTCGTTAAAAAGGACCATGTTTGTAATTTTTTTGTATTCTTATAAAATTTTGAGTAAATATAAATTATAAAATCTAAAATATATATAAATACATTATTACGTGGACAAACATCATTTTCATCTTTAACATTTTACTTAGAAGATTCATTATCAAATTGTTCCTCTTATGCATTGAAACATTGAATTTTATAGTTTACAAACGTTTTTCACCACTTAAGGATCATCCGTCACCCATTCATCTTATCTCGTCATGACTTTAGTGGCCACCATATCTTCTCTTTTGCGTCCCTTCCGATAACCCTAGCTTTAAAGTAAAATGACGTTGAAAACTAAAAAATAATTAAACCACAAATGTATATTTAGATGGAGAAAAATGGTGATGGAATATAAAATGTGATATTTTAGAGGACAATATGATTAAATTTGATGATGAATAAAATGAGGGAAATAAAAATATTGTTATGTGCACCCAATAATGTATTATACATATTTTAGATTTTATAATTTATATTTTACTCAAAAACTTTATAAGAATAAAAAAATTTACACACATGGTCCTTTTTAACAGAGAGTTAACGATCGTTAGTGTAAAGGACTATTTACGTTATAAATTTTAAAAGAAAGGATGATCTGTGTAATTAAATTAATTAAAGGACTGTGAGTGAAATTTAGGACGAACTATAAGGATGATTTATGTAATTTTCTCAAATCTCTCTATATTTTTGGACTTGATAAAGTAAAATTCAAAAAAATAAGAAGGTACAAGGGAATAAAAGCTCTCTACGACAGAGTAAAAATGGGAATAAAGAAGACTACACAGGCAGGCACTAACGCCAAAAAAAAATTGCAATAGTCAACTTTGACTCACAATAGTGTTATCTCCATTAAATTCAAACATAGTGACAATCATCATTCCTACTAATCCAAACTAAAACCTTTTGCTCGAGACTTCAATTATATAAACGATAGATTGCACCATGATAAAATGGATCACGTTTGAAGTAGTTGACGGTAATGTTCACCATGGAACAATAAATGAAGAAAACCTGAACGGATAAACAATAATTCAAACCTTTTTGAAGCTCGAAAAAAAGCCGGAAAACTGAAATGAAGCTTACATCACCTAACCTAAAAGGATTTCTTCTCATTTCTTGAATAAAAGAGAGCGTGTCACTAACGATAGGTATCGATCTACATGCCAATTTATGACAGATATCGTGACGCATGACAAAATTATTTGTAACAACGAAAATAAATCCTATAACACCTTTAAGTGTGTTTTATATTATCTGTAACAAAGATCATGACGGATGACAAATCAGTCGTAAAAGAGAATTTGTCTAAAACTAAACAAATATTTTTAATGTTGAAGAATTTAACATTGGAGAACACTACTCTCTTTCAATGTCGAAGTCGGCATCGAAGCGTCAATATTGTTCAACTACTAACATCAAGTGGAAGGTATGTGGGAGTCTCATTGGATTTTTAATCTTTTTTTTAGTTTCATGTCATCGGTTAAAAATTATTTTGTGAGTTTATTTTTTACGATGTGTTTTATACTGAACTACTAAAATTATTTTGTGAGTTTCTTTTCTATAATGTGTTTTATACTGAACTACTTCCCCTAAAATTCGGTGTTATACTTACGCTTTATTCCAGAGATTTTAAATAAAAGAAAAGGGGAGAAAAGAAGATGTGAGAAGGGAAGAGAATTGAAATCTTCCCAAATTGAGAGGAATGTCTCAAAATCATCTATCCACTCCCTTCTATTTCCTTCCTACAAAAACTCTGGAACACTTTTTTTCTCTCCTTTCTTTTCAAACACTTCACTTTCTCAAAAAAATATATATATGTGGAACAAACCCTTATTGTTATGTTCAATAGTGTATCACTCCTTTTACTCTTACATACATCTAAGTCATTGCTATCAACTTTCCTTTTATTCTTCAGATTACTTTTATATTCCAAATTAGTTGTATACTATAAAAAATATGTACACAATGTTTAATAATGAGAAATCATGCCATGTATATATATAGTTATGTCAATTTTCACTCTTGTAATTCAAGCACATGTAAACTTTGAGAATTATTTTGAAAGTGAATTATTTTGTGAATGGAAAACAAGAGTAGGGTTTAAATGAGTACACCAACTTTGAGTGAGAATGAGGGAACCAACAGATTTCTGTCATGTGTCACTTTATTCTCTCTTCTTCACATTTTTAAAAATTAAATATCTCACAAACGGTAAGTCGAAAAATCATGAAAATTGCATCATAAAATTCAGCGTTTTCTCCTCTTCGATTTGCCGTCCCTCAAGGCATACTTTTGACAACTTTTTTTTCTTCCATTTTTGGTGGGTTTTACAAATTAGTAACACATGTGTTACTGATTGGTTGTACATTTAATTTGTGGTTAAGGTTAGGGTTTAGGGTTAAGGTTTAGTAGGGTTTAAGGTTTAGGGTTTAGTATGATTTAGGGTTTATAGTTTTGTAAAGCGTTTAGGGTTTAGGGTTTGGGGTTTAGGGGTTAGGGTTTAGGGTTTGTGGTTTCTCCCCGAAACCCCAAACCTTAAACCCTAACCCATAAACCTCAAACCCTAAACGCAACACTTTAACACGTGTGTTAGTAAATGTGAAACCCACCAAAAAAATGATAAAAAAAAAAACTCGTCGAAAGTATGCCTTGAGGGACGGCAAATCGAAGAGGAGAAAACGCTGAATTTAATGGTGCAATTTTCATAATTTTTCGATTTGTCGTTTGTGAGATAATTGATGTTGGGGGTAAATGGGTTTTGTACATGTGAACATTCTCTTTGTACACATGACTTTATATTATTGGTTCCCTCATTCTCACACAAATTCATATTCTCATTTAAACCTTACCTGGAAAATAAGTTAATTATCTAACTTTAAATATAATTGTCTATCGAATTTATTTATCTTCTTTGTTTTTTCTTGTTCTTTATTAAATCTATTATTAATATCATATTGTTTGGATGGTTGGTATGTTTGATTTTTCGTTGAGTTTCATTTTTTTCAGGATTAGTTTTGTACTGTAGTATAATTCAAGCACCGACAAAATTACACGGTTCATAATTGTGGTTTGTCTCAAATTACACTGGTGGTTTCTGCAACTTTTTTTTGACACTGGTCATCCCTGTGGTTGACAAATCTTGCAAGGGTCATCCTTATCACTCACGTCCGTTTGTCAAGTCCGTTAAATCGTGACATGTGCCATGAATGTGAGGGTACGTTTGTCAATTTCATTTAATATTTTAAAAAAAGAAACTATAAGGACCACCATGTACTTCCTAACACCATCGGTATATCATAACCAGTTAACCACTCTTTCTCATCTGAATTCACCATCATCAAAGATCAAAGATATCATATTCCCACACACTATCTTCTTTACAACATATAAAGTTTTATTTTGATTTTTTAAGATGGAAAACTCAAAGATCATCATCAACAAGAACATCACAGTAGATGGCTTAACCGGAAACCGTCCACCTCCGGTCAACGGTTTCGGCCGTATACAACAGCTATACAACCGCTATCACAAAAATCTCCGGCGACCTTTGTGTTTCGTTCAAATCCACCGTCTCCTTCCCTCCTGATTTGATTTCATTCTTCACATGGATGATTGACGATCACCGCCGCCTTGATTACGTCGGAGATTTGGTGTGCGACAGTGGTTGTGCGTCGGAGGAACCGCCATAATTCAACCACCCGGAATAGATATAACTCCGGATCTTTTATCGATTTGATCCTGATACCAAATCCGCTTCGTTGGAGAACCTCCTTCTCAAGAAGAACCGTCAACGGAAACCTCGACGGAGTTGAGGATTATAAAATCGGATGACATAAAAATTTTCAGGCGAGACTTGAGTATTAAAAGTTGCAGGTAATTGGGGGTAGTTGTTAGGGTTTGGCCTAAAAATTGGGAGTGATCGTGAAGATGATGATATTGTTGTTGTTATTTTATGTTATTGTTGATTGATAATTGTTGATGATTATAACAATGGTGTTGCAATGTTATTGTTTATTTAATTATGATTTGATGATGAAGTTTAAAAAAATAAGGAAAGAGTCATTTGTTGATGTTGATAATGAATTGGGGATGACGACGCTGCTGCTGCTGTTGCTTTTTTCTTTTTTATTGGTGGATTAATGAAATGGAAGTAAAAAAATAATAAACATAAACATTTATTAATAAATAGAAAAACAATAGATTATTTAACTGAAATGACAATTATACCCTCACATGCACGGCACATATCACGATTTAACGGACTTGACAAACGGAGGTCGGTGATAGGGATGACCCTTGCAAGATTTGTCAACCACAAGGACGACTGTTGTCAAAAAAAAGTTGCAGGGACGACCAGTGTAATTTGAGACAAACCACAGGGACGACCCGTGTAATTTTGTCTCAAGCACCCATAATTGGCTTCTGGTCCATTCATATGATTACTCCGTATTATTTACTTATAATATTAGTTTAAATTTAAATGTGTTTATATCAATCTAAACAAGCTTTATGTTAGACTCCTCCCAATGGTGACGCGAACTGACGCGTCAGTTGCTTGCCAGCTCAGCGCCACGTCAGCTTTTCCCCAAACTGACACAAACTGACACTCCACTGCCAACAGCAACATCACTTCCCTTATTTTCAGGGCCCCACACACTATTTAATCTATTTATTTAATACAAAACTTAAATAACACATTTAAATTAAAACTAAAAATAAGGGATTAATTAAAAATTAAACATTACAATTCCTAAAAAAAGAAAATATTACAATTCCTAAAAAAAGAAAAAAAATTACAATTCCTAAAAAATTAAAATGTTACAAATCCTAAAAAATGAAAAATGTTACAAATCCTAAAAAAGAAAAAAAATACATTTATTATTGTATTAATTATTTAACCAATTTTAATAATAATTTTTGGATATTAATACCGACTCCATTATATAAATAATATACGGAGTATAAAATTTCTAAATAATAAAAAATAATATAAATATATTTAATCCATTTTTTATCATTATTATATTAATTTTATTCCCACCTTCATTGTTTTCTTCCCATCCGTATACTTCATCGTCCCTGTATACTTCACCTGCAAGTGATTCAAAAAAAAAAAAAAAAAAAAACGAGAAAAAGAAGATATCGAAGGAAACAAAGCGCTGGTCCCACCCCACACCCTCTCTCTTCCGTCGGGAAACCGATGCTCACAACCGACGCGCACGAACCGACGGGCCGTGCCTATGGCGTCGGTCCCGTCGGTTGTCACCGATGCCCCTCTACCGACGCCGTTGGGAGAGGTCTTAAGGACATACTTTTTAAATACCTATTTTTGAGCGAAAAGTACTTTTGGAGTATGATAAAGTTAATGATCGAGTGTTATTTAGAGCTACAAAAGAAATTAATGAGAAGAGTTTTTTAAGTAATTACGTTAGTGGTAATCTAAATACTTCTATGTCTAAGAATAGACAATTTTGGAAATACATCCAATATGATTAAGTATCTCGTTCATCACATCAACCGTAGTGTAAAAATTGGTTGAGAGTTCACTTAAATTAAAATTTTAGAGAATTCGCCGGAAATGTTATTTCAAAAAGAGCCACACTTCGCTCAAATACCAAAGAATTCAATAAAATGCCAAGAAATTTACTCAAATTCACAACAATTCGTTTAATATCTAGAATCCGCTCAAACTAAAAAATTGCTAGGACTTAGTTCAAATGCCTAGGTATTTACTCCAAAAAAATAAAAATACACTACATTTCGCTCCAAATTAATGTGATGAAGTGAAATTCTTGACTAAAATATTTTTTCAAGATTTTATCGATATTAGGATAGGATATATGAGGTCAAATAAGGCCAAGTAGGTAATTTTCTCATCTAAATAAGTGTTCTATAGTATGTGTTGCGGATCGACATGACGATCATCCAAAATACCGGTACAATTTTGTGACACTATTTAATATCGAAAATGATAAGTAAACTCAAAATTGGTAGACCTAAAAAAAGAGCACGAGGAGACATGGCATTACCGTTCTCGATCGTGAACATTGGGAATTCGGTGTCCTCCGCTCCCCTTAGTGTTCTCGTTTACTGTCTTATCTAGGACGTTGAAAAGTTTGGGTTTTTTTATTTTATTTCCTTTTTATTTGATTGGTTGGAAACATTTTGTATGCCCGGCCATTTTGACTCTGAGAAAAATGACCGGTGTTCTCTTTTAGGGTTCTTCAAAACACTATAAATTTTAATCACCACTCTTCGTGCTTTAAAGATGTAATTCGTTAGTATGAGAAAACGATAGATAGAAACTGATAAGAGAGAGATAATACTTAAGTGATCTGGCCAATAATAAATGAATTATGTCTATTTTTAGATGTATATATTTAAATCTTTTTAGCATTTCTCATTTTATATACATCCTTTATGTGAATCTTGCTGCATAATTAGTGATAGAGTTAGGGGTGTACATGGTTCAAGAACCGCACCAAACCGGACCAAAACCGAACCGAACCACGAACCAATTAATGAAAAATTAAGGACCACGAACCGAACCATGTAATTGCGGTTCTGGTCCGGTTTGGTATCGGTTCGGTTATGACGGTTTTGGTTCAAAACCACGAATCAAATAAGTTAGGCGCACACGTTAACAAACTCATAGAGTAATTCATTTGCGAATGAAATTTCTTTCGACAATAAGAAAATAATCACGTGTTATTGTTTTTCATGTATCTAAATGGTTTCTTAAAACTTAGCTAATATAATCTCTAAGTTATTACTATTGATTTCTTATAAAGGGTTTACAAAATTGACACATATGAATGTTGAATAATGACGTATACGTAGTTAATAACACACTTTATACATAATTTCAATATTAGATATACGTAAAAATTGAATATTGAAGTTGTACATTAAAGTAAGCTGTTAAAACATGACTTTATATAAGAAATATAATATTACTAAGTATATTTCGGTTCGGTTCTGGTTTTGTACGGTTTTAAAGGTTCTGGAACCGAACCGGACCACAAACCATTAACATTAAAATTTTAGAACCAGGAACCGAACCATTATATATCTATTAGGTTCGGTTCTGGTCCGGTTCCGGTTCGGTTTACCGGTTCTAACGGTTCCAAACCATTTATGTACACCCTTAATAGAGTTATCTGGTATAATTTTCTATGACTATACGTGTGTGCGTTTTTAAATTTTTATAAACGAAGATTAAACTAATTTGTTCACATATGTTTTTTAGTAGTTTCAGATATTTTAGTATAAAACATGTAAATCATTTTATGTTGGTACGGAGTATAACTTAAGCAGTAATATATAGTACTATTTTCAATATAATATACTTTATCAACCAGATATGAAATGATTTGAAGAGCATGTTTATTAAAAATGTGATATCATTCTAAGACTACCGACGAATATTTCAAAATGAAAAGTGATTTGTACACTAACAAAATTCTTCGTATACTACTAATTATCCTTTTAGTTTTATAGCTTTATTATATACTAATTTTAATGTAATATACTTTTTCTACCATATATGAAATGATTTGAAGAGCATGTTGTTTATCAAAAATATTACTTATTCGAGGTAGCGTTTGGTTCAATCTTTTGATGGGATTTGGTGAAATTTAGATTTCAAATCCCTCAAAATCCCATATTTGGTTGAAGCTTTTTAAATGCAAAGGAATTTTAAAATCCCTAGAGTAAAGGATTTACAAATCCATTGGATATGTTAGAAATTTGAAATACCAGTAAATGCGGGAGTTTATCTATCCAAATTTGTCAAAAATACCCTTACCTATGAGACTCCTCTCAACGGGAGTTCACTTCCTCCGTCAGTTGGCAAACTGATGCAAGTCACAAAAGTGACCTTGTTGGCACCGCTCCGTCACTTTGGATGTCGGTTTGGTATCGTCAGTTAGCCGACGGCGTCAGTTTTTTTTGTTTATTTGTTTATTGTATATAAATAAATGTATATTGGTAAATATGGGTCCATAAAAAATGTAGTGATGTTTAATGTTGGTAGTGTAGTGTCAGTTTTGTGTCATTTTTCAAAAGTGCTGATTTGGCAAAAACTGATGTGTCAGTTAGCGTCATGGTTGGGAGTCGTCTCATAGATCTCAAACACATCTTCTTCCCCAAATCTCCTTCACCATCACTCACTGCTTTTTCTTCATCGGTGGTATAACTATTTGATTTTTTTTCTACTTAGTTAGAAATCATCCTTAAAACATAAATTAATCTTTCTCGATTTCTAGCTTCATTTCACAGTTTACTTTTTCTATGAGTTTATTTTTCAGTTATTCCATCAACTACACTTTGCTTTGATCAAGAACGCTTGCTATCGTTGTCCTTTGAAAATCCGCAAAAAAGAATGATAACTTTGATTTTTCTTGTATAACATATCCCTTTCCTTCAATTTAGATTTGCTTTGTTATTTTATTGTATAGTTTTTGGCTCAAAAGTTGTAGTTTTTCTTGTAATTGAAGTGCGTACTTACTGTATGTTTGCTTCCATAGTGGGTTTGTTTAATGTTTGCTTCCAAAGTTTATCGATGTTTTAATTTTCGCTTCTAAATTTTTATGAATGTTTGTTCGTATACTTGCAAATCAACTGGACTTTAGCTTGAGATCAATAAAGGGAAAGTATGTCATTAAGTATGAAATCCTTCAAAATCCCTTGAATTAAAATTCTCACCCAAACACAATGTAGGATTTCAAATCCACGAACCAATTCAAACACACCCTAAGACTACTAACAAATATTTCAAAATGGAAATTGATTTGTACACTATCGGAAATTATCCATACACCACTAATTATCTTTTACAGTGTTGTACAAAATAACGCTGTAAAACACAATTAGTGATGTACAAAGAATTTTTTATGATGTACGAATCATCACCTTTCTAAAATATGAATAATTCTGATATAAAGATGATTAGGTAATACTATCCTAGCAACGAGTTGGATGAAACGAACTTTTTTCTGTGTTGTAAAAAACATAAAATGGGGTTAATAACCTAGTGGGAGGTAAAATATTAAAATCAATCCGTTCTCTTCTCTTTTATATATCATGGGTGAAGTTAAGAGGAGAAAGGGTATTTGAGGAGAAGTGAGTAGAATATTTAAACCACTAAAAATGTGTCACATGTCACATAACCAAATTTCACTTTTACCCCCTCCACTTTCTTAATATTGTTTATCATCCCCTCATACTTTCTTTTTCCCCACCCCACCCTACACCCCACCACCACCCACCACCAGCTGACGTCGCCGGTCTTCGAAATTTTTTTTTTTTGGATTTTTTTTCAATTGTTTTTACATATTATCATTTTGTACTGCATTTTGTTAAATTTATACTGCATTTTATTATTTTTACTGCATTTTATATATATATGTTTAGTAAATATTGTTCGTTTTTTACTGCATTTTGTATATATACGCATTATCCTCTTTGTACTTCATTTTAATGTTTTTATTGCATTTTATATATACAACTCGATCTAATATATATTGCTTGTTTTCTACTGCATTTTATGTTATACACAATCTATTTTGTACTGCATTTTTGTTAAAATTAGACTACATTTTATTATTTTTACTATATTTTGCATATATTTCATTTACATATTATTTATTTTTTACTGCATTTTTTATTATATATATTACCCATTTTTATTGCATTTTGTATAAACGTATACTACGTATTGTTGTTTTTACTGCATTTTACATATATTTCATTTAATACATAGTGTTCGCTTTTTACTGTATTTTATATTATACATAATCTATTTTGTATTGCATTTTATAGACTCAGTATCAGGGAGGAAAATGAGTGGTTCAGATTCGGATGATCTGGTCTGATGTCGTTATGTGTTGTGGGAAGTTATTGTTGGCTGGAACAAAGAAAGTTAAAGTAAATCATGAAAGCTAAACTAAAGGTATCACTAAAAGAAAGGTTCGTCAGGACGCCTCTGGGTCTTATGATTGATTCCCCGGCAGCGGCGCCAAAAACTTGTTACGCCCGAAACGGTGGTTCTCGCAACGGGCAAAACGGGGTTTTAAATTTATAAAAGCTGGGGACCTAAATTCTACTTACAGAGGCAAGTATAACTCAGGGTCGTTTTTAAGATCAATCGTATTGTGAAGCGGAGTTGTCTAGACAAACTATTCAATTCAGTGATGGGTTTTTAGAGTTTTGATTTTGTTAGGTCCGTTTAAACTAAACTAATAAAACAGTAAATAAACAAAATAGTAAATAAAAGATAGATAGGGTTTAATCAGTAATGGAGGATAGTGCTTGCTATGATTTCGTTAGCTTATGTTATGGCGTGATGTCTAGGGTTTGTGTATGAAAACGTCTTATAAATATTTGTGTCTTGCTTTTGCCTAATTATTCGTAGTGTAAACACTAACACCCTACTGTTTGATTTTTCAAACAGTATGTCACTTGGGTTGCTAGGCTATGGTGATTCTGATTAGAGGAGGCTGCTCAACTTTTCAACACTTTCCATATGGTGGAACAGTGACCCTTTTTGGAATGGTATTCCTGGGCGCATGAGATAGAGTAACAGACTCACGAAAAGTTCTGACCGTTCTTAACACTACGGGGATACTAAGGCTAAGCAAGGCATTTAAGATTAAGACTTGGTTTGGTGACTGCTAACTCTATATTAATGGTCTTTGTTTAGTCCAGAGTTGTGTGGTTCAACCAGGATATGACACAGTTCCTTAGCTTCCACGTATTTGTACTCCACTTGAAGTGTTTTCAACGCTATACGAAGTACTGTGGCGTTTTACGGTTTTTCCAGTGCCACATACTTTATGATCACTCTGGACTAGTTTAACTAAGTTGGTATTAAAGCTTGATCATCTATGATATAAACCCAACCCTCACTATTTAAACATATCCTAATAAAATCCTGATTGATTCACACGATATGATTAACAGTATTTCCACAGCTACACAATTCAGACCATGTTTATATTTGAAAACATAGATAGGTAGTTATCGATTGATCAAGGTTCGCGACTCCTTTTCATACAGGTTCTAACCACGTTTATTGGAGGAAATACGATTTTGGTTTAGAAATTCATAAATACAAAGTTAACAGTACACCGGTTTTCATTTGTGTATTTAAAGTAACACCACCCCTAACATATGTAAGCTAACTACATCACAACAAGCACATAAGAGAACTACTCACTACGCATGGCAAACAATCATAAATCTATCATAACAATAATAGCAATCATCATAATAGAAAAGGAAAGAAGTAACCGTAGATTATGCGTAGATAGAATAATGTTGAAAGAATACACGAACGGAACCTCCGCAATATCTCCGACAATATTATAAATAAGCCCCTCAGAATATTTCCTACACTATTACAAAAGTAGCCCATCCGTTAGTCTAGATTAAACATTAACCAAGAACTAACTACCTAAAACCCTAATCTAGAGAGTTGGCGTGTGCGGTATTGTCGCGGTCCCAGCGGTCGGTCGGGTTTTTAGAATCCGGGTCGTTGCACCGACGGCTACCGAGACGCGCGAACAGAGAAGTTTTAAAAATTTATATTTGCTGGGCTCAAACTATGCAAGCTACCTACCTTGTGGGTAAAGCGGCAAGTATAACTCGAGTGTCGTCCAAAATCGGAACGAATTGAATTGAATTGGAACCTACCAAAGATAACTTGACAATAGGATGGGTTTAAAACAAGGTAGGTATGGGTTTTGGTTTTATCTAATCTGATCTAAAGACAGAAAATTAAAATGCAGAAAAGTAAACGAGAATATAAGCAGCAGGTAGAGAGTGATTGCTGAAACTTCGACGATTAGGATTTCGGGATGATATTATATAGATGATAGGTGATTACTCTGGTTAAGAATCTTCTAAACAGTCGGTGTAAACGCTAGGACCCTACGTCTAGGTGTAACCCTAAAGCATATGTCACTGAATCCTAGGTTATCCTGATTCTGATCAGATGGGACTGTCTTCAGACCCACCTCACCGTCTCTTTCGGAGACCAAGCGACCCTCTGAATGGGGTTAAGGAATAAGGCGACAGTCCACAACACTGACCTTTCTTAACACCTATGTCTATCCAATTTTAACAGAGTGATACTGGTTGTATGCTGAATAAGTTAAACTATCGGTTAAGTAGAGTTTAGGGGTTTTAAGCATCTGGGAACACAGCCGGCATCCTTGCTTTCATTTCCTAACTCATGTTTTATCTGTTTAAGTTCTTAATACTTCCGTCATGGATTAGACCCTCCTTTGCAATCGGTCGTTCATCCCTAGGTATGCGTACAGTGTATAGTGTCCTTATTTTCCACAGTACTCTAACCCTAGGTATATCTATGGTGTTTTAAAGACCTATTGTATCTTTACACAGCTTTATAACCAGAGGTAGTTTAACGGTGTACTATAGCATTTTCACGGCTTAACAAGACCTAGACCCGTGTCTGGAAGGGTTGCTTCCAGGTAATCCACGGTGAGATAGGCCACCGACATTTCCTTGGCTTCCACGTATTTGTACTCTACCAGCGGTATTTCCAACGCTATACCAAGTATTCTGACGTGTTATGGCGATCTCACAGTTTCATACAAACAGGAGATAACTGTGTATTCGTAGTTAGGGTTGATCAGATCCTATCCTAGGGCAACAGTCACGTGAGAGACCAGAAAGGGTGATTAATTAAATCTACATCCAGGATAAGTCCAAACATGTATGCAGCATAACAACTACCAATCATATATAAGATATATTAATTAAACATCATCCGTAATCCTAACATCTACATTCCAACAATCACATATTAATCTAGCTAATCAGCATGGCAACAATCATAAATCGTACTGAAACAATATGCAAAGTAAACATTCTAACAGTAAGAAAGTAAGATAATATCACCGGATTAGAAGAGTAATACTGAGGATTACAACAGTCTGACTTGAATAACCTTGCTACAGCTTGATTACCCAATTACAACTTTCCTCTAGCTCTAACCGCTAACTTATATCTCTCTAGTTCTCCTCTAACTCCTAAGAGTAGTGCTAGAGAGAGAAACTAGAGAGAGAACTAACTACAAGAACAATTCTCCTCTAACTCCTAAGAGTAGTGCTAGAGAGAGAATTCTAGAGAGAGAAAGAGAAGTATGTGAAATGAAAGGTGTAAGGTGTGTTTTGAAATGAGTGAGGAGGCCCTCTATTTATAGGGAAAGAGTAGGAAGCTTGGTACAAGTCACAAAGCATGAAGAACAAGCATCAAAGCGCATACGGGGGGTACCGGACCAAGGGGGCAAACGGCACCTCACAAGCCACCAGGCCCCGTATACGGCACCCCAAGGGCCGTATACGGCACCTAGGGTACCGTATACGGTACCTAGGTGGGCAGGGGGGGGGGGTTGGTGCTTGGTTTGGCCTCCGCTTGTTTCTCGGTTGCTTGGTTCGTCCGTATCTTCTTCGTTTGCGCTCCGATTTGCTTGATTCTTGCGCCGTTGGCTTCGTTTTTCTGTTACGCTTCTAATGACACTGAGTTTGCCAAATTTGGAAGTGTTTGACTTTTGCGTGTTCCGGATGACGATCGGCGGGCTTCTAGACTGCATATCTTCTTCGTTCTTCACCCGTTTCTCTTGATTTTTTCACCACCGATCTTGGATTTTCCTATTGAATCATAAAATATGCATTAAGATCTACTTTGATAGGATAATCAAGAATGGAATATTTAAGGTGATAGTTTTCGCCTCGGTTTGCGTGCAAAATGGATGTTTTCATTGATTTTTGTAGCAACGCCCGTATTTAGACTACCTTGATGATTTATGATGATAAATGATTGTTTTGAAATGTTTTCATCAAAGAATAGTCCAAAAAGTGCGGAAATAAGTACTTAAAAACATGACTTTTTGGGTCACATCAAGTATACCACACTTAAGCGTTGCTTGTCCTCAAGCAACACTCAGTTGTGTCCCTGTGAAAACATTTTATAAATTTTTAGGTGAGTTAGAGCACCTCCAAAAAGTTACCACTTTGTCATATGGGAAAACTATTTAGAGAACATAGGGAAAGCTAAGTTGATCCTTTCAGAAATAAGTATTGACTTTCCCAGGCATACTTTCCAAATCTCGTGATCTTGGAGTATACATGACTAGGCGATCTCACTAAAGGTGGTCACTCAATTCACTCAGAGTGTATCGGGTTTCCTATCAATCTAGCACAATTGAAATCGCTCAAATAGCCAGTCATGCAGCACTCATCATCATAAGTTTGGTCGAGAATCGGATCTCCACCACTTAGGAATAGGACGGCGCTAATTATCCCAAGACATTCAAGTGGGTTGTAATGTTTGTGAGGGTTAGGGGGTATGGATAGTGGTGATTTTTGGTTGTAAGGGGTTGCTTATCATGGGCATTCTAAGAATCATGAAAAACTTATTGTACAACGGAGAAGATAGCTACTCGCATTTCATTGAATCTTTCTTTGAAAGATTGATACTCTGAAGCACTTTAGCTTTATTTTCTTTTCTTTTTCTTTTCTTTCTTTTTCTTCTTTTTTATTTTCTTTTCTTTCTTCAGAACTTTTTTGCCAGAGAATTTCCAAGGATATTTTTGATTTTCTTTCGGAAATCTCTTCTTTCTTATCACGGACTTCTTCGAGTCTTTTCTTCTGGTGCCAATTTTTCGCACTCTTGATTTTCTAATTTTGGTGAACACGGAGGAGTAGATCAATTCAGAAAGAGATTCTTCTAGATGTTTTTCATAACCTTAGAAATTTCAAGATAAGTTGTTGGGAATTTGGGAAAAGTGGTTAAAGATATAGGGTTTTGAAGAAACGAAAGGTTTAGGCTCAAAGGGTTTTTCTAGGCGGATCATCGATACTAAAGATAAGTATCGGAAGGGTTTTGGGCTTGAAAAGGTATGTAAGAATAGGTTTAATCCTAAGGAATGTCGAGATCATCTAATTGCACCTATACCGCGTACGGTACTCTCCAATGTGGTCTCGAAACGTATGTCAGGAACAAGTTCTAATTTAGAGATACTAGCATCGGCACACACAAGAAATGAACAATGTAGCATTTAAAATGAATGCTTTTAAGGCTCAAAACCTCACTGAAAATTTGGGTTTGTATGTGCCTAGCCATGCTCCTTAGATTGCTAATACTTATTTAAGAAATTTCTACCTTAATTTCCCTAATATTCTTGAATAACTAACTCATATTAGAAATGGTTCCTCTTTGAAAGAAATCGTAACTCAAAAATAGTAGAGCTAATCGGATGATTTGGCTCATACTTTATTATTTGTTGTTAAAAAAGTTTTGAAAATTTTGAAAATTTGAGGAACATTTTCTGAGTAAAGCTATTTGGACATTAAAATCTGTAAAACATCTAATTCAAGGTATTCTATACCTGCTATCCCACACTTAGAGGAACATTGTCCCTAATGTTCTCTTGAGTTGAGATTATATTTGAAAATATAATCCCACACTTAGAGTTTGAACATATAGAAAATGTTTCTTCAAGTGTTTGGTTTGGGCTGGAATCCCACACTTAGTGATAAGTTTAGGATAGAGTATAGATTACTTTGCATTCCTAATCTAACAAAATGAATCAATGTATGAAAACGAGGTGAAAGGTAAGAAACTCCCCAGATGACGATTAGATGTTTAGAAGCGAAAGCTGAGAATTCGAAGATCTTCATTAAGAGTGATTCAGCTCCGCATGTCCTTCTCTTGTGCACAGTGCTTTCTCATTCATGCTTAGCCAAGAGTCGACCCATAATGTAAGTGGAAATTCTTATTAGTGAATTTCACACTTTTGTGATTTAAGATTTGGAGACGATTCTAGCTAAGATGTCTTGGAGTGTGGGTTGAGATCCCACACTTAGATCTTTGAAGAGTCTGCGGTGCGTGTGCGAGTTTCAGAAGAAGATAGACCAAAGCTCCTCTCCTGAGATGTGAGTAAGTTCCGTGGTCTGCAGTTGTGAATTCCTTGGTTGTCTGCCTCTTGACATCACGGTTTTTTTTTCTTGAACGCTCGTCATCTCATGTGGTCTCGTGCTCATTCATCACACATTCAATCACTTATTCTAAATAAAGAAACAAACATAATAAGTAAATACGATAAACGAAATATAATAATAAGTATCAACCATAAAGGTTGACAAATATCCCAAAAGTTTAACCAAGTGCAAGATAGAGATCACTGTAATTAATACAATACGAAAGTTAGTGATATAAATATGAATCATAAGATAAGTAGTCTAGAATGGAGGATTCTCTGCTGGTATGTCATCAGGCTGAGCTGGAGGTCCTGCAACTGACTGCTTTCTGCTAGATACCCTCTGCTCATCTGGAGGTAGTAGTCCTCTCTGAATCAATATCTGCCTGAGAGTCATCGCTGGAAGTGCCATCATATCATCATAACCCTGTGCGAGCATGTCCGTAGTGGTAACACCTGCCGTCTGTAACATATCAAGGTAGAGCTGCCTGAGAGTGCTCTCAGTAGGAACCTGATCTGAGAAGATGGGGCCCAAATCCAAGTAAGGGCCGACGCTACCAGTGAACAATGCATCAGTACCAATGTAGAGCAGATCTGGTCTGTATGATGTGCTAGCCTCTGGATGCTGGTCATGGGTCGGAATGGGTACAGTCGGATGAGGCAATGATGCCTGCTGACTTGCTGGTGATGGTATGTGTACTGAGTAGACTCTGGCTATATCAGATGTGGATCTGTGAGTGGGTAATGGTGCGGAGTAGGTGGTAGGTGTGCGTGGGCGTCTATATGGATGTGGTGGCTGAGTGGAGGTATGTGGATGTGGTGGAGGAAATGTGGTGTATGGGCGAGTGGGTGGAGGTGGTGGTCCACATCTATATAAGAAGTGATCAGGCTCAGGAGTACCATGTGTCCTAGCTGTCAGAACCTGCTGGTCACGGATAACCTGTAAAGCATGTAATAGATAGTACTGAGTAAGAGGAGTGACCGGATCCGTGTGATGCACAACGGCCTGTGTAGGCAGTACTGATGTGTCTGCTCCTCGTGATGTCTCAGGTATCTCTGTTGCAACTGGTCTCTGTGGCTGGGGACCAACATCTCTATCCTCTGTAGTCACGCGCTTCCTGGTCATGAAGCATCCAGGAATGGGCTGCCGAGTCTGATACCATAAGCACTGTCTCTCAGGTCCCTCATCAATGATCCTGATCAACTTACAATACTCTAGATCAAACGGCTACGAGCTAGCGTGATGGGTGTAATCCTCACGGTGATGGTCAGTGAGAATCCCCATGCCGACTAACAATCTCGTGATAATGGCTCCCATGAATACATGGCGTCTATCCTCCCTCTTCTCCTTCCACAATCTATCTGCTATGATGTATGCGACATTCAGGTTCTGCTTCCTTATGATCGCATCCATGAACTTAAGCTCCTTTGATGTAGCAGGTCCAGCGTCTCTCTTTCCAAAGATAGTACAGCACAGGAGCTTGTGAAGAATGTGATGAACTGGTTGGGTCATGAGTGAAGCTTTCACTCCACTCCTGAAGGTTGTCCCCGTCAATCCCCTCCATATCTCCTTGTGATCCCGTGACGGTAAACTGGAGATAGACTGAAAACTGCTAGTGAACCAATCAGAACTGGCCTGAGACTGTGTGTAAAGGCCAATGTATACCCCGAAATCTCCAACTGTCATATGATATTTCTTCCCACGATACCGAAAAGTGATCTTCTTCTTATCAGTGATCTCCAATCTCTCTCGGAACTCGTAAGTCATCATAAACTCAGTGACGACCTCTCGGTATATAGCCTCATCAATGGAGAAAAGATGGAAAAACGCAGCATGTTCCTCTCCATCTTTATCATACTTAATCAAATCTTCCAACTCATCCCTAATACCCATGCGTCTCATATCCTGCCATATGATGACTCTGTTTGACCCGAGGTATCGTCCCATCCATTTCGTGATATCGTCCATATTCTCGGGGGATGAAGCAAGCTTCCTCAATGAAGGGTTTGATAGATCCATCTGTGACAAGAAAATGAGATGCATAAGTAATACAAATTGCTAAGTACATTTCCAAATTTTAAACAAAAATTGGAAATGTAGGCTTTAAAAATATGAATAAATCCGCAATTTATTTTAAACTAAACCTAGGCTTAACCAATCCTCAATCCGCAGTTTTCGCAACCATAAGTGTCTAACCTATTCCAAGGGTATTAAAGCAACAATAATACTAGCGTTTAATCCAAGCAAACTCGTCATTTCAAACAACTAGCTAATATTTTTACTTTCATTCATGGCAACTTAATATAAGTGAGCTTTAACCATGTAATTACCTCGAATATATCAAGTGAACCAAAAAGAGCATAAACTAATTTATTCATGCAAATACCATATGGTTAAAGACACGTGTCAACTTATTCGGTTAATAACTTTGCAAGATTTAAAGATTTTTGATAAATGAATGACGGTAGCTTACGTGTGATGGTTACATTAAAATTATTCAACACTTTATTAATTAAGGTGATGAATAATTAAAATATTCAAGGACCAAAAGCTAACTAATGAATTATTGAAAATCTAAGAAACTTGCCATGATTTAATTAACACAAGTACCATTTAAAAATTAAATATTTAAAATAAAGTATGATACTTAGTTATTTTTTAATCACAACGTGCTTACTTTAACTTTCAATAATCCTAGAGATCATTCAAAATAAACTAGCAATCATGTAAACATGTTTATTAAATCATACTAAGCATGAATTAATCAAAACAAGTCAAATCAATCTACTAGTTACCAAAAGTCAACAAATCTAGCAACTTTGACAACTTAAAGTCAACACTTGAAGATCAAAGTAACAATTTATCAAGTAATCTACTCAATCAAGCATGTAATCATGTTAAGCAACTATGCAAAAACACTTTTGAACCATAAAACACAAGTTTTCACCATTGATTTCATAGATCAAAAGTTGAAACCCTAACTTTTAAAAAGTTAATGAAATTTAAAGATTTGAGTTAGGAATTACCTTGCAAATGATGAAATGATGTTATGTATGCAAGAGAGATGATAAGATGAAGAACTTGAAGCTTTAAATCATCAAAAATGGTGGAGAAATGGAGGTTTTAGAAATGGTGATGGGGGTGATGGAGGCCGTAGGTTTTGGGGAGGAGGAAGGAGAAGAAATTTTGACTTTTTGACCTTTTGTTTGGTAGTGAGTCCCTTCCTCTTGGTTTAAATACGTTTCGATTTAAAACGCGAAAGATGCGATACGTACGATTGGTTTTCGAAAGGTTTTAAGATTTTTAATAAAGTAACCAAAAGTAAATACGAATCTTTATAAAAAGTTTTCGCGAATTAAAATTGTATTTTAAATTGCGTGCGAAAAAGTTCTTTGCGTTTAAACAGAACCGAGTTTATTTAAAAACGAAACAATATTTTTTATGTACTTTAAACTTTAAAACAAATCATAATTAATTTACCAAAATTTTAAAATTAAAACTTTGTTAAATTTTTCTGAAAAGTTCGAACTTACGCAAATTGCGCGAGTTTAAAGTTTAAAGGACGTTTTCTTGATTTTTAAACGAAAGCTTTAAAACAAAAAATTAATTTAAACTAAAATTATTACTAACTAATATTAATTAACCTAGATAAGCTTGGGGTGCCTCCCAAGAGCGCTTTGTTAAAGACGAAAGCTCGTCCATATCAGACTTACTGCTTTACCGGATAGTGTCCGAGATGACACTGTTGGATACAGTTGATGCTTTGGATAGAGACAAGGTATAGCGGGAAATAAACGTACCTCGGAGAGCTCAGATGACATAGTAAACTAAATCAGCAGGATTTATGAAATACCGTTCAAATTCTGTTAAGAATTCTCGTTCTTCCTGACTGAGTTGTAACAATGCATCGACAAAACGATTAAATTCTCGTTTCACCTTTTTCTGGTTTGAAATGCCATCCCTAAATCATGTATTTAAATAAGACAGATCATAGAGCAGTTTTGAAAGTAAATCCACAAATTCCGTTTCCTCAGAAGAATCGGGGTTTCCGTAAGTAGTGTGAACTGCTTGCGAAAGTTCTTCGATATAAATCTTCTGTTGGTTAGTAAACGGGAATTTGGTTTTTTGGAATAACTGGATTAGCTGGATATGGATCTGTTTTCTTTTTGCAAAGAAAGCAGCGTCCATAGCTTCCTCAGTTGATTCGGGAAAAATAGCTCTAAGCTCATTAATTAAATAAGTAGCAGGATCAACAAAGAATGGAATATCTGCAAGAATCATATTAGAATTGATAGGACTTCCTTCTATCCAAAATTCAAGCTCGTCAATCAGGAACGCAACGTAACGATTAATCCTAGGTTGTGAATCAGAGGGATAATCGGTGCTGGCAAGTAAATCCATTAAGAGATCTAATTCTGATTTTAACAATAGCTCGTCTTTTCGACTGTGCTTAGCACGAAGAAGTCTAATTATTCTATCAATCTCAACAAAGGTCTTTCTCTGCTCAAATGTAAATGGAAAATCAGATATCTTAAGATATTTCAGAAAGTTGGCATGGATATCTATCCTCCTATTGGGCTTTTGAGAATTTCCTAAGTGATGGTCTGTTTCTGATTCGGGTAGATGATTCCTAGATTCAGTGTTTAATCGGGTTGGTGTTTCTATCCTAAGTTCATTCTCAACCTGATACTGGAGACACTCTTCCTCAACAACACTTGAATAAAGTGTAGTGGGGTGGGCTCGCAAAATATCTGGGAGATCGTACTCAAAGTATTCATCTAAACAATGAAGACGTTTATTCAAATCCATCCAAGGCATGGGTGGATAGAAGAACACTTTGATTCCAAATGGTTCATCATCAGGTAAGGTAGCAGGTCTAATATAGTGTGGATACCTAGACAAGATTGATAGAATCTTAGGGTCAAGTGTGGGTTGACCACTTAAAGCAACAGTAACAGAAGCTGGAATCTTCTGCTGAGATTTATCAAAACCTAAGTCTAAGCTCGATATTTTTGGGTTCTCAACTTCATGGTTAACACAGATTTCTCTAACGTCAGAGGAGTTTGACTCATACTCTGGACAGTCAAAGAATTCCGCATCTTCCAAAACCGTTATCTCATCCGTCATCATTTGATTGAGAGGAGAGATGGGGTTTGAAGAGAATTAGGGTTTTTAATTTTCTAATTTTAATGTATTTTCTAGGGTTTAAGAACTATGTTATCTAACTAATAAAGCAATTAACTTCCTAAGTAATGATAATCTTAGGGAAGGATCTCCTAAAGTTAATTATCTAAGGCAGAATTCAATTCTTGACGAAACCGATCCCCGGCAGCGGCGCCAAAAACTTGTCGCGGTCCCAGCGGTCGGTCGGGTTTTTAGAATCCGGGTCGTTGCACCGACGGCTACCGAGACGCGCGAACAGAGAAGTTTTAAAAATTTATATTTGCTGGGCTCAAACTATGCAAGCTACCTACCTTGTGGGTAAAGCGGCAAGTATAACTCGAGTGTCGTCCAAAATCGGAACGAATTGAATTGAATTGGAACCTACCAAAGATAACTTGACAATAGGATGGGTTTAAAACAAGGCAGGTATGGGTTTTGGTTTTATCTAATCTGATCTAAAGACAGAAAATTAAAATGCAGAAAAGTAAACGAGAATATAAGCAGCAGGTAGAGAGTGATTGCTGAAACTTCGACGATTAGGATTTCGGGATGATATTATATAGATGATAGGTGATTACTCTGGTTAAGAATCTTCTAAACAGTCGGTGTAAACGCTAGGACCCTACGTCTAGGTGTAACCCTAAAGCATATGTCACTGAATCCTAGGTTATCCTGATTCTGATCAGATGGGACTGTCTTCAGACCCACCTCACCGTCTCTTTCGGAGACCAAGCGACCCTCTGAATGGGGTTAAGGAATAAGGCGACAGTCCACAACACTGACCTTTCTTAACACCTATGTCTATCCAATTTTAACAGAGTGATACTGGTTGTATGCTGAATAAGTTAAACTATCGGTTAAGTAGAGTTTAGGGGTTTTAAGCATCTGGGAACACAGCCGGCATCCTTGCTTTCATTTCCTAACTCATGTTTTATCTGTTTAAGTTCTTAATACTTCCGTCATGGATTAGACCCTCCTTTGCAATCGGTCGTTCATCCCTAGGTATGCGTACAGTGTATAGTGTCCTTATTTTCCACAGTACTCTAACCCTAGGTATATCTACGGTGTTTTAAAGACCTATTGTATCTTTACACAGCTTTATAACCAGAGGTAGTTTAACGGTGTACTATAGCATTTTCACTGCTTAACAAGACCTAGACCCGTGTCTGGAAGGGTTGCTTCCAGGTAATCCACGGTGAGATAGGCCACCGGCATTTCCTTGGCTTCCACGTATTTGTACTCTACCAGCGGTATTTCCAACGCTATACCAAGTATTCTGACGTGTTATGGCGATCTCACAGTTTCATACAAACAGGAGATAACTGTGTATTCGTAGTTAGGGTTGATCAGATCCTATCCTAAGGCAAGAGTCACGTGAGAGACCAGAAAGGGTGATTAATTAAATCTACATCCAGGATAAGTCCAAACATGTATGCAGCATAACAACTACCAATCATATATAAGATATATTAATTAAACATCATCCGTAATCCTAACATCTACATTCCAACAATCACATATTAATCTAGCTAATCAGCATGGCAACAATCATAAATCGTACTGAAAAAATATGCAAAGTAAACATTCTAACAGTAAGAAAGTAAGATAATATCACCGGATTAGAAGAGTAATACTGAGGATTACAACAGTCTGACTTGAATAACCTTGCTACAGCTTGATTACCCAATTACAACTTTCCTCTAGCTCTAACCGCTAACTTATATCTCTCTAGTTCTCCTCTAACTCCTAAGAGTAGTGCTAGAGAGAGAAACTAGAGAGAGAACTAACTACAAGAACAATTCTCCTCTAACTCCTAAGAGTAGTGCTAGAGAGAGAATTCTAGGGAGAGAAAGAGAAGTATGTGAAATGAAAGGTGTAAGGTGTGTTTTGAAATGAGTGAGGAGGCCCTCTATTTATAGGGAAAGAGTAGGAAGCTTGGTACAAGTCACAAAGCATGAAGAACAAGCATCAAAGCGCATACGGGGGGTACCGGACCAAGGGGGGGCAAACGGCACCTCACAAGCCACCAGGCCTCGTATACGGCCCCCAAGGGACGTATACGGCACCTAGGGTACCGTATACGGTACCTAGGTGGGCAGGGGGGGTTGGTGCTTGGTTTGGCCTCCGCTTGTTTCTCGGTTGCTTGGTTCGTCCGTATCTTCTTCGTTTGGGCTCCGATTTACTTGATTCTTGCGCCGTTGGCTTCGTTTTTCCGTTACGCTTCTAATGACACTGAGTTTGCAAAATTTGGAAGTGTTTGACTTTTGCGTGTTCCGGATGACGATCGGCGAGCTTCTAGACTGCATATCTTCTTCGTTCTTCACCCGTTTCTCTTGATTTTTTCACCACCGATCTTGGATTTTCCTATTGAATCATAAAATATGCATTAAGATCTACTTTGATAGGATAATCAAGAATGGAATATTTAAGGTGATAGTTTTCGCCTCGGTTTGCGTGCAAAATGGATGTTTTTATTGATTTTTGTAGCAACGCCCGTATTTAGACTACCTTGATGATTTATGATGATAAATGATTGTTTTGAAATGTTTTCATCAAAGAATAGTCCAAAAATTGCGGAAATAAGTACTTAAAAACATGACTTTTTGGGTCACATCAGGAATGCTCTCGGTTTGTGCTTAGACGGCTCCATCTTCCTCGTTCTTTATCCGATCTGCACGATTCTTGATTCTACATTCTTGGAATGACCTGATACATCATATGAGACTAATTAAGAACTTGTATCATCAGATGATTAAAAGTATGTAAGAATCAGTGTTTAGAATAATCTGCCTCGATTTGAGTGCCTTTTGGATGCTTTTAGCACTTTTTATAGCAATGCCTATAATTTGACCTACTTTGTAAAATTAAGTAGATAAATGTTTAATTCAAGTGTTTTCACCAAGAATTAGGTCAAGTGTGCTGGAAATATATGCATAAAAACATGACTTTTTGCTACACATCATCATCCCTTATATCCATTGATTCAAACCAGATCCAATGGCCACAAATATATCTTCTCCTCATTCTCCTCAAATACTCCATTCTCCTTTGATCCTCCACCGTATATTATAACAAAGTGGTTATAAAGTTGTCATTAGGCCTGTAAACGAACCGAACGAACACGAACGGAGTCTGTTCGTGTTCGTTCATTAAGGTTTTGACGAACAAACGAACGAACACGAACGGATAAGCAAACGGATTTTGTTGTTCATGTTCGTTCACTAAGAAAATTTGTTTGTTCACGAACACAAACGAACGTACACGAACAAACACATAATTTAATGTATTTCTTCGTTAATACCTTAAACGAACCTCAACAAACATAAACGAACGTATATATACACATCTACATATATATATTATAGAACTTGAAACTTTGCGATGCATATTTAACATTACAAAACGATCACAACATGAAGATAAACTCTTTTACTTAGTCTGATTGTAGGTAAGAGCAGCAGATCTGGAACTAGTGGAGGGAGAGAGTGGAGGTGTGTTTGGAGTGGAGGGAAATATGAGAGGAAAATGTGAGGTAAAAATATCTAGATGTTTAATATTATTAAATGAAAATATTTAAATATCTAATAATATTATATTTAGAATTTAGCTTGAATCAAAATAAGATATACAAATATGTATTAATTTAATTAAACTATTAGTTAATCAACGAACATTTGACCGAACGTTCACGAACTTGTTATCGAACGTTCACGAACGTAAATGAACGAACGAGACCTGTGTTCATGTTCGTTCATATAATTAAACGAACGTAAAAATTTGTTCATGTTCATTCATATAACGAAACGAACGAACATAAACGAACTTCTCGCCAATCGGTTCACGAATAGTTCGCCGAACGTTCAGTTCGCTTACAGGCCTAGTTGTCGTTATGTTAATAAGCCCATATAAATTAATCCTAACAATTAAATGGATTACCATTTTGATTTAAAACCATTGATTAGTATTACCAATTTTGACAACCTAAATAGTGGGGGTGTTCAAAATATCCGTATCCGAATCTGATACCCAAATACCTAAGGTATATGATCCGAAATTATCCGAAAATTTGGATATCCGAATCTTTAGGTATCCGAAATGCGGGTATCCGAAGTTTCGGGTATGGGTATTGGGTAGCGATTTTCAAAAAGTTGGATAATTTGGATATCCGAATATCCGAAAAGTAGATTTTTTATTTATTATTTCTAGATTTATATTACTTATTTTGTTAAATTTTAGTAATATAATCTAAATCTTGTAATAATTTACTTTATTACGTGAAAATTATGTCAAATGATCCTTGTTTATGTCTTTAAAGATCAAGATATTTTACATTTTGAAAATATTTTTAGTATTTTCGATCAAAAAACTTGAGATTTCATTCATATGCATATATTTTATACTTATATTATATTAACTTCATTATTTTTAGACTTATAAATGTATATATCTTTGATTTTAAAATACAAAAAAATTTGCGAAAAATATATTTATTTATTTATTTCGGGTATTTGGATAACTCGATATCTGTATCCGAAATTTCGGGTATCTGAAATTTGGATATCCGAAAGTTTGGATAGGGTTTTGGATAGTTAAATCTAATATCCGACACTTCGGATATCCGAAAATGAACACCCCTACTAAATAGTGAAATATGATTTGATTAAAGACTAAATTACCCCTTAACTTTTGAATTCCAAATCATTTAATTTAGGGTGTGTTTGACAACCATGTTTGAAGGGATTATGAGGGATTCTAAGAGATTGAGATTCTTAAAATGAGAATTTCAATCCCTTATAAATTGATAAGCCTTGTTTGGCATGAAAGTTATAAGAAGGATTCTTTAAAAAAGAATCCCCTAAATTAGAAGCTAGTTAAACTAGCTTATTTAGAAAATCCTCATCCCTTATTTATTAAATTACTACATTACCCTTTTTCTAATTATTAAAATTTTAAAGTTATAATATATGATGCCCTTTTATGTCATTTTACATCAATAAACTCCATCTCCAGCTAGTTTGCCAAACACTTATTAAAAAATAAAAGCTCCAGCTCCAGCCCCAAATAAAAGCTCCATCTCCAGCTTCTAATTTCCAGCTCCATCTCCACCTCCATCTCCAACTCCAACTCCATCTCCAGCTAGTTTTGCCAAACACACCCTTAATATGACGAAATTATATGCTAAAAAAAATAAAGTCAACATATTAAATAGTTTTTTAAATGGATCCAATTCACACCTTAATACCCATTCCAAAAACAAAACAAATTTCCTAATATTCACTTATATAGCCTCCAATTCAAACGATTCATTAAAAAAAAAAGAAGTCAACGTATTAAATGAATAAATCGTTAAAAAAAAGAAAGTCAACGTATTAAGTAGTGTTTAAATGGATCCATTTCACACCTTTTTTTTGAGCAGACAGTTCACACCTTAATACCTCAAAAAACAAAACAAATTTCCTAATATTCAACTCCATTCAAACGATATAGGCCTAAGAGCATCTCCAATGTATGCACTATTTTAGTACAAAGAGAGAATACTAAGAGAATATGCTTGCACTCTTTACACTAAATTATTTTTTAATTAATTTAAAATACACAATTTAACAATCTAATATTAAAACTCTTATATAACTATTAAAATATAATAAGAGATGTAATAACGATCATTATATTTAAAATTTTAAAAAAATATAAATGGATTTTTTATGAAAATTATAAAGTTTCTTTGATAAATATAATAGCAAACATTATATTTAGTAATGTTAAAAATATTAATGACATTTTTAATCAATACATTATATAAATATATTTTAATTATTATTAATATTATTATTTAATATGAATAGTGTTTATTGTAAAGTTTAGTGCAGCACTATATTTGGTGCAACACTAAACACAATTTGCTACTGCACTATAATAGTGCAGTGTTTAGTGCTAACATTGGTGCGAGTTTTTTACACTTTTGCACTATTTTAGTGCAAAAAGGTACAAATAGTGCAAACGTTGAAGATGCTCTAAGTTCTTTAAGCCCCATTTACATTGTAAACCTGCAACATTTATGTTTGACATTTTTATGTGCACATTTTTTAAATTTTGGTTTTCATATTTGAATATCAAATTATAAATACACACAACTATAAATATATCCGAATATGAAATTATGTCTATTTTATAATTCCGTTACATGAAGCGAGTCATTATTATAAGAAATTATGTATAATCCTGCGAATTCGCGGGTTATAAACTAGTAAACACTAAAAAAGCCCATAAAACTCAATTATTATTTCTGGAAGACTTGATTACTTCAATGTTTTTCTAAGAACGGCAACCATGCATACAATATAATATACATATTTGTACAGCCACTATGATATATATACTCATACGTCTCAAGTAAGGCTTGAACCTACAATTTTTTAATTGATGAATTACTCTTATACCGCTAAGTCAATTGCCCTTATCACTATGATTTGGAGGTGAAGGATGTATCTACACTATACTACTACCAATCATTCATATCATAGAAAGATTAATTGGTACTTAATATCTATATTTGGTTAAAGGCATTTATAGGAGTAGTAGTAAAGATTTCTAAAAGAACTTAAAAAATGGAAACATCTATGATCGATTGATCGTTGTACGTCATTATTTAATCTTCACGAATACATTATATTGGTGAAATTTGTGAGTCTTTTCAAGTTATTAAAGTATAATAATAATTGTATAGAAACGCTAATACTTTTGATAAGTTGAAGTAGGTGAAAACTTATTAGAACAACTATAATTGTAAATGATCTGATCATAAATGTAATTGAATCACCAAATTTCGTTTTGTATTCATTCAAGTTTTAATGTCTAATTTAAAGTTCTAATTAAGTGATTTGAAGACATATAGAATATATAATGCATGTCTTTAATGATAGAATTTGATTAAATTGATGGATAAGATTAAAGAGACTCAAAGCTTACTTGAGAGGTGATTCGTACAATTCTATTTTTTTTTTTCCTTCTTCTTTTCTACATGTACACCTTAGATTACCCTTACAAATTATCTAAGAATAGTACATGAAAAACATGAACGTTTTTTTGTAAAGTCCTCATTTCGGAACCAATTAAGTTATTCGCTTGAAAGCTAAATCTCAAATCCACAGCCAATGAGAATCGAACTTGCGCCTTCACTTGAGATTTTCTAGGTTCAACCACTAATATCCTTTTAGGTTACCACAATATTATATTATTCATGCATAAAGTACGATATCATTTGTTTTTGTACATTTTTATGTATTATATAGTAAAATAGAATGTACCAATCACTTCCATTGCTTGAAATAAATGCAATCTAAAGGTTATTATCATTATTACTCCGTTCCACAAATTATCGTTCACCAACGATTTTTGTTTGAATTTAGATAGGTTGGGTAAATGTCACTTTTGCCCTATATTTAAAATAAATAATTGAGTAATAAACAAGAGCAAAATGAAAAGTTTAATTAGATTTCATAGTTATATTTTGTAAGTAGATAATTATTTTGTGAGAATTGTGAACATTTATTTTAAAACGAAAAAACACATTAGTGACATTACTACACGAGGACTCCAATATAACTTTGATCATTGATTTATAAAGAAAGCATGACATGACTATTAAACAAACATAAAGGGTGTGTTTGGATTTTGGGAGCTTGAACTTCTATTTTTATAAGTCCCAGCTATAAGCCTTATTTGACGACATAAACAAAAAGGGAGCTTCTTGAAAAAATAAGCCTTCAGAAACCCTTAAACAAGAAGCTTTTTGAAGTGGTTTTTTAATAGAAGCCCAAGCCCCAGCTCCAGCTCCAGCTCCAACTCCAGTCCCAACTCCAACCACAAGTTCTAACCCGTTGACCTTTATTCGGAAAAGAAAGTCACGTTGGTTGGTGCATGGTCTATGGGGTTGTCAATATAAATAAAAAAATGGCTGACTTTTAAATCTTTTAGATATTGTCATCCCAAATTAATCAACTATTTTATTCATTTCAATAAGTATTTAACCTTCTATTTCAACAAAAAACCAAAAAATAAAAGATGATTTCTATATTATTTTTTATTCATTCACCACTAACTTAAGATTATTATTGTTCGTATTACTCTAATTTGTTAAATTTAAACGTTTGTTTATCAACTCACAAACTTTCGAATACATTTAAACGACAATTGATGTAAAACAAAACGATCACAAAGTTGATTGGCCTACAAAATTGTTTTCATAAACGTATGACCTTAATGAAGTTTTTTTTAAAACATGTGTGATTTAGTGGTTGGTTAATCATGTGTACGCATATTATCCATGTTAATCCACAATTAGAATTAGGCCCCCTAACTTTGCGGTATCAAGATCCAATTGCAACCATTGAATCCAACAACGTCAGTTACATGCAATAGACAACGCTATTTATTCGCTTAAATGTGTGATTGTAAACATGTCCAAATTCGCTAACATTTGTGATTTAAGAAAAGATCTCCTGTGTATGATGTGATACATCATAAGTTCATAACCTTTGTTTGAACTTGATGGAAATTTCACACCTAAGTACTTGGGATAATTTCATATGAAATGCTTTGGATTATTATTTTTTTTCAGTTAAGGAAATAGTAGAAATAGGATCTTAAGTTGTCTGTTTTGATTAGGGAAAACTACAGAGTTCACCATGTGAGCATGTGTATTTAACAAACTTACTGTTGTTCAGTTTTAACAAATTAACCCATTCATTATCGGCCTTACCTACCTAAGCGCCTTTGGTCTAGCGGTATTGTGGTTACCCTTCCAACCAAGAAGTTGAGGGTTCGAGTCCCGAGGATAGAATACTTGTATATATTCGTCAATGAATGTAAATATTTGTGATAGTGTGGTCTATGGGTAATTGTCCTTCTAAAATCGCCCTTACTAGAGCTAACGACGTTACTAGGTGTAGGTTGAATTTATTAACGTATTCAACTATAAAATTTCGGCAAATTTTAGCACCAAACATTATTTAACCAGTTAGCTCCTCATTTTTCCCCGTAGAAGTTTATTGTTTTCATTACTTTTTCTAAATCACATGTTGGATTAAAATAAGATGGCTATATGAAACTAACCGACAGAAAAGAAGCTTGCACCAACACATTGTTTGTTTTGTGCAATGAAATACGGAGTAACTGCTATGGATGCCCTTTATAATACAAACGTACACACCTAACCCTAAAGCATATGATCTGAAATATCATTTATATAATGTCGATAAAGACAAATCTAGTAGTTTTAACGTAGTGGTCCTTTACAAATAAGATGGGCATATGCTCAAATAGTTACCCAAGAAATACCAAAATTGAAAAAATAAGAACACGTTAATGAGTTTAAACTAGTTTGGAGATCGAAAAAGAAGACTAAATAACTTTTAAACTAGTGGCTTTTGGCATTAGAATGCCAAAGTTTTTCGTGTGACAAGTTGCAAAAATCATCAAAAGCCATTTGTTTATGAACGGTAACGCTGTCTTTTAGAAAGACGAAAACTTGTATGAGGCATGAAGCATGTCGACTGTGGTGATCGAAGTTGTAGATATAAACTGGAAAGAAAAACCCGGTGAATCTTATAAATGATGATTGTTGGGAGATTACCATTTACCATAACAAGAAACTGGCCATCAAAACCAGCTGACGAACTCCTATTGGTATTCGTAAAGTTTCATCTTTACACTTCCTTATACTAGGAAAATATGAAAAATATCTGCGTTGCATCTCTTTAGATGTTGTAACCTGGTGGTTGATATTCCAAATACAAACATGACATTCCCTAAAAACACATACAACTGCATACATACTACATGCACTCTTTTAGCTGTGTTTTCGTCTTTTTGTATCGTGATCCTCTTCCTCCATGGCCTTCAATTTCATTTTTATTGCAGCTATTTTTGCACTTCGGTTCATTGGACCTGACCCGTTACCGCTACTACTTGATTTCCCAGTTTTGCCCTCCATTTTAATCAAGTACTTCTCTCTAGCAAAGCGCACAACTAAAGGGCGTCCACATACCAATTTACCATGCATTTTCTCCCTAGCCACCTTAGCTTCCTGCATGCTCACTTTAAATGAAAATATCACAAATTTGCTACAAAAATAGATGATTAGATATCAACATAAACTTACCTCCTTGGTGCTGAAATGTACAAACGCATAGCCACGTGGTTCTCCACGTTTTGGGCCACGAGTATGCCAAAGAAAGTCCTCAAATAGGATCTTTCCAAATGGAGAGAACATTTTAATCAGAGCAGCCCTGTGACGTAAAACAAATTTTATCAAGAAACAAACAATGGGCTTTGCGTTAAGAATTGTTGGGGGCATGATGAACGTGTCAGGCACGTTGGTTAACAGGTCAATATGTGTGGGTTTAAACAGACCAGTTTTGGTACCCATCTGGATGGGCCAGGTCAGGTTAGGATGACCCACACCTTTTTGCCTAGATTAATATGGTTTCATTTAAAATTATTGTGTTAATTAGATTACAAAAACAATACAATTTATATAACAATCTAAATCAGTATACATTACGATTAAGGAGGTTGTATACTTGTATGTTGCATGCAGAAAATAGACTCCGGGTGACTTTCAACCTACTTTACCCATTTAACCCGTTCCCTTTTAGCTAAGGCTTTTGATTTGAGAAGTTTAGGATGAAATGAAAACCCAAATCAACCCATTCATGACTAAATGGGCTAAATTGCCATCTTTAGAGATTATATATAGGTTGCTACAAAAAGGGTACGTCTGTGCTTACTCTGTTATTCTCAGATCAAGGTTACCAACAAAAAGTCGACTTTCACTTTCTTCATCAAAAATAATATGATTATCTTTGTCCTGCGTTAAATGAAACACAGGCTTGTTATAGAGATCCCATATAACCCAATCTATTTAAAAGCAACAAAACAGCATATCTTGAAGATATCAAGAGGTTTCACATATTAAGAGATGAGAGAAATGATAAGCATGATATGATACAATCTGAAAAGCAAGATCGTCGGGCTTAGTTCAAAAAACTTACCATCTGGAGAAAACGATCTTGATGACAATCCCACTATTTTCAGTTTGGCAATATTGTGACTGCACCTCTGCTTTAGAGAGTCTGCAAACCTGCCAATCAGTTTGGAAATCAAGCACAACTTATTAAAGTATAGAATGATAATATTGGTTCCACAAAACCACCTATAGCAAACAAGTGTAAAGATTTGGAATATATCTCCGTTCACTACAGAGTAAGGTTACAATTTAGGGCTGAACAAGTTGAGCTAATTTAAGCTGGACTGAGCTGAAGTTAGTCCGTGTCGAGCTCTTCTTGAGTTCGAGCTATGCTCAAACCAACTCAACTAACGAGCCAAGTTCGAGTTATCACTTATTAGGTTCTACTCTAGCTCTTACAGAACCTTCGATTGTATAGTGTATAAGTAAATTGGAGTTCGCAAATGATATTTTTGTAACAATTCAATATACTTGGGCGTTTCCTAAGAGGGTCTTTATATTATGGTCAGGTTTTATTGTACAATATAATCATGTCACACACAGTAAAAATGTGTTTGTTATCAAATACAAATTTTACATCAATATTTAATATATTCAAGCCGATCAAGCTCTTGCTGACTCGTTTGCATCCCTATTTACATCAACTCTGGTTGACATGAGTTTAATAATTGTTGTTTTAATAATATGAAGCTGTCAGGGGGATATTGCAACCCTAAAGTTCAAATAACAAGATTAAGGCAAGATGCATAATACGAATACAATTTGATTCGATACAAACTGCCATATTGCTTTTACAATTAGCAGTTAACTCACTCCTACCAAACATATAAATCGCATCGAATTTACATACCATATGCTTTTCTCAATTTTCATAACAAGAACAAATATAACAAAGGATTTACAAAAAAAATTAGTTACCTGATTACTACATAATAAATTGAAATATTGTGTGCGTAACGAAGGATTGTGATGATTACGATTTAATGATTAAGATTACCTTATTAGTATTCGATTTGATAATTTAAAATCGATCGACAAGGTCAATTGCACCAGCTAGGTTCCAAATCCAACGCGCAGATGAATGCGAACTGGATTCACAATACAAGACAGCATTTACTTGCTGCTTATTGTTAACGACAATACGACATCCTTTTTGGTTTTTCTTCGGGTTACCAGCCTAAATGGGCTAAATACTAAATTTTGGGCTGGGCTTTAAGTCGCATGTATCGATCCAGTTCACGCTTGGTCAGGTTTCTTATGACTCTTTTAGTCTTTTTGTTGTTTAACTAACTATGAAAACAATTTAAGGAAATTGAATAATTTGCCACAAATTCCGAACAAATTTAATGATTTGCCCTCCGCTTTTTCTTTTTGACGATTTGCCCTACCCGAATGTAAGACGCAAGCTGCGACTTGCGACCTGGCGACAAAAGGAAATCGTGACCCGAAAACAAGCTAAGTGTTTCATGTGAGTAACAAACATATACTACGTATTTAACTAAAACGATATCAGTTATCTGTGCATAACAATTAACCATCAAATTCTTTGATACCACATAATTAAAAAATGGAAAGTAAGCAACGTAAGAGTAATTGCAGGTCTCTTTATGTTATTGATTTTTCAATGTTCAGTTGAAGAAAATAAAAATCTGTGAATTAGAGCATTGCCAACGGTATATCACTTTGTAAAGTGATGATCGTGAGTTAAGTGACATTGTTGGCACCAAAACATCACTAAGGCGTCAGTTTGGAAGTCATCGGTTTTCTGACGGTGCATCAGTTTTTTGCGTGTGGCCAAATTCTTTTTGTTTTTGTTTGTTGTATAGAATTAAAGGTATAATGGTAAATGTGAGTCCGAAAAAACTGAGTGATGTGCAATGGTTGGTAGTGTTCAGTCAGTTGTGTGTCAGTTTTAAAAAGTGTTGGAAGTATAGCTTGTGAAATCTCTATTCGAAAAGAAACAGACGATGATTCTGAATAATTTTTATAATATATAAACATACCGTTTGTGAGATATTTAGTTTTGAAAAAAAAAAAAGTGGAAGTAGGGATTAAAATTGGAGTAATTCTATTGATTTATTCATTTTTCACTTTTTTGCCATTTTTTATGAACTTTTCTCATTCTCATAAATAAATATCAATTATTATTAATATTAATACAGAATTAAAATTATATTTATAGTGGTTGACATTTAAATGAGAGTAGAGCCATGAATAATGAGGTAAGATCATCTTCCATAAAAGGTTCTTTAAAAAAAAAAAAACTCTTTAAATAATTGGAGTCAAAAGCTCAATTTAGAAAAAGGTTTGCCAAAATTAAGGGTACATTTAGTTATGGAAAATTTTTCACAATTTTCTATCTCCAATTTTCTAAAATATGAAAAGAGTTTTTATTTTCTAGAAAAGCGTTAAAAATTTAGAAAATATGTTCAAAAGTTATGTATTTTTCATTTTGGAAAATGATGTTGAAGAGAAGGTTTTTGGAAAACTTTAGAAAAAAGGGGAAGTTGGTACAAAGGAAAAAGGTGGAAAACTTGAAATCATTGTTTTCCAACTTCAAGTTGTTGGATGGAAATTTTTCATTTTCTTGGAAAACTTTTCCGGAAAATTCTCATTTTGAACGCGTTTTCTAATTTTCCACTTTTCTTAGAAAAATTTTCTGGAAAAGTGCTACATTTTTCTTGAACTAAACGCACCCTAAGCTTTTGCTCCATAGGTTTTTTGTACTTTTGTGCACGTGGCTTCCTCCAAAAAAAGGCTTTTTACATTGAAGTTTATAGGTTTTTGTTTAAAGAAAATTGGTGATATGATATTTTGTAATAAGAAACTTTTAAAAAAAGTTTAAATCGTTGTGGGTGCTCTAATCAAAGTTGTAACCCCCATATTGTAGGGGAATGATGTATTTACCCACTTTTTAAGTAATGGTTGATTGCATCATAGAAAAACAAACACCATTTTTCATTCCATTCCCTGCCTTCTAACACCCTCAACAAAGCGCCCCCTAAATTCAGTAGTGAATGATGGTGTCGAACTTAAATTTGGTATGTCACCAGAGTTAACGTTGTCACAAAATATTACCAAATGATGATATTAACAACTATTGGGATAGATTACTTGATTACGATCAATAGAACGACTATGAAATTGGGGCATCACTTGGTGGTGACCGTGGTGCTGCGAATCCCATAAACTTAATAGAGTGAGAGAGCGACCAACTTGATTCCTCCTTGGTTAGCTTCCTATCAGGAACATTTCCGGAACAACTATGAGTTCATCATTTGAAACACTAGTCTAAGAAAGTTTTTCAATGTTATACAAAGTGAACTGTGTCAAGAATTAAATGTAAATAAATGATTACCAACATGAAAATAGGTAACTATGATTGCATGACAATAAAGGTTGTATAGCCCATTTGATGTTGATAGAGGTTATTTGACTTGTACACATTTGTAACACTAAGAATTACAAAATTTTCTTTTAATTAATATATATAAGATATAAAAAATAATCTATCCCAAGATTATTAATATATATTTGACTTGTTTATCAATTGTCAATACATGTGATGTACATCTTGTCTTATATGTTATATCTTATCTTATATCTTATATATTAATGAAAAGAAGAATTGTTGAAGAATAATCTTATATATTAATTAAAAGAAAAATTGTTGAAGAATAAGGACCATTTGATGAGGATCAAGAATGATAATCCAACCATTAATCTATTTAATGACATACTAAATCATATTTTTATGTGACTAAAAGACTATAATACCCTTCCATATTTATAATATACACCCTTCTATATTTACAATATACATCCTTTGATTTTTTTCTTAATTGTAGATCACTCCTCCAAATATTTTATAAAAAAATTAATATAATAACTACTTCATTATTTCTTACATAATTCAAACTTTTCTTACAATTTTTGTTATTTTTTCCCTAAAAAAAGCCCCAATATGTTATTTTTTAATTCCAAAAAAATCATGGCTTCATTTCATCACCCAGTGATCTAATTTCCTATACGATTGCCTTTTCTGAGTTCTTTTATCAATTTCTAATTTCCAATTCTTGGATTATGGATGTCAATGGGTCGGAGTCAAGCAAGTTTTAGTGTATCTGTACTCATTCCTGTTTAGAATATTCGTACCCATACCTGACCCAATACCCTCTGGGTACCAAATTAGTATTACTCATTGGTTTTTCGAATTCTTTCACGGGGTATAAAACTCAAATTAATAATAACAATTATGCGGGTATGAATACGGGTAAACGGCTATGGATACGGGTACGGATAATTGGACGGGTATTACCAATACCCATACCTATGAAATTAAAAAATTTGAACCTAAACCACATCCAAACCCGCTAACCCGCCTCCATATATATTCTTGAGTAGGTATCTTCTTGAGTTAGCTTTGGTTCCGAGTCTACTCTTTAAATTATAAAGCTAAATCACATTTTTATGTGACTAAAAGAATAATATACCCTTCTATATTTGTAATATACACCCTTCTATATTTACAACTAGTTTTATGACCCGTGAAAATACGGGTTTGATAAATAATTCAAATTTTAATATTACTATCTAAATTGTAACTATATAGTTATAATGATATGTTTTTTATAGGTTGGTGATATTTTTATAATGTAAAAATGTAGATGGTTTACACACTATAAACATCTTATTATTGAATGATATTTTTATATTGTAAAAATGTAGATGGTTCCTTCTCGTTTATATTTGTCGACTTAGTTTTTTTTTTTGTTTCTCATAATCTGAATACGATGATGTCTAGCTTCTTTTGAGTTGTAAGGATTCATTATGCATGTATTAGATCATAAGGCTATCCTAATTAAATTGTTCATATATACAAATACATCATACAAATTGGAGGGAAAATTCAAAATTTGGCAGATTTATGAAAATTTTTGACAGTTTCACTAATAACAATGCTAATAATTTAGCTTTTAGAAAACGTAAAGGCATTTACATGCCCAAGAATATGTATTTAGACACTCTAAGTAAATGATTGAGATTGGTACACATGCATGTCAAAGATATCTTGAATTCACATAGGATAATAATTTATATTTGAGAATATTAAAAGTTATTCACATGTCCAAGATTTAGTTATAATAATAAAAGATTTACATATTATTATTATTATTATCAGTTAATTAAAATTATGAACTTAATCCAAATTTGGGAATACTAAAAGTTATTTACCTGTCCAAAATTTAGTTATAATAATAAAAGATTTACATATTATTATTATCAGTTAATTAAAATTATGAACTTAATCCAAATTTTTATTAATAAGTCACTTTTTATTTTAACTACGAAGTATAAAACTAATCATTTTAAAAAATGTATTATGAACTTAATCCAAATTCTTATCAGTTAAATTTGGTCAGAAAGGCCAATATGATATTAATAATGGACACTAACTCATGGACCATAAAATACATCGGCAAAAAAAAGTAAAACTGGCCCATAAGTCACTTTTTATATTAACTATAAAACTAATCATTTTTAAAAATGTATTATAGAATAAATATAAAATCTGAAAAGGTATATTACAGTCACTTAGTGCAAGTAGACAAAAATTTGGTTGAACTTTTAATTTGGTTCACCTACTTTAAATAATTAGCTTTGGTTCATATCTTAACATGATTGTTTTTAATATTGAGTTAATATATAAGTAAAATTTTAAGTTTTTATGATTTTAGGAACAATATCAAAGATGCATGAATCCGGACTTTTGAAGTTCATTGCTATATCACTAAGTAAATAATATAAAACAACAACAAAATTATAAAGATGAAAAAAACAATAGTTAACAAAATACTTAATAACAAAAAAAGTAGTTCGGAAATATAACATTAATGATAACTATGGTTTTGGAAAACACTTGAAAAAAGCCAAAACCATACAGATTGCATAGTCAAACAGATACGTAAACTAAACAACCATCAATATAAAAGTTCAAATGACAAGACAAACATTCTTAAGACATAAATAAAAAAGAAACTGCTCCAATTCTACTTCTTCAAGGCTTCTCGATCTTCACTGCAACAACAACCTTTTTCTTGCTAGATGAGTTTTCAACAACAATGTCTTGATCATCACTCTTGTTTATAGAAACGTATTCATGCATTTGTTGAGCATAATCATCCACTTCAACTTCAAAGAACTACAAAAAAAGTACCTATTTAAGTACATTATAATAGACAATTATGTGTGTAGTAACTTGCATTAGTACCAACTTACTATAGATCCTCCGGATCAAGTGTGATACGTTTGCCTTCTTTCCCATTACCTTTGTCATAAATCTCCATATCACCACAATCAACAACAGTCCCAATAACATCTATAAAAATAAAATAAAAAACAAATTAAAATAACAACAAATAGATGTATCTATAATTGTTTTTCGTACAAAAAAGTACTAACAAAATAAATAAATAAAATTTGCACATACAAAAACAGATAAAAAGAATGAATAGTAAACATGAATGGATTACCATTTCATCCATAACAATCATATGAAGTGAAAAACTTGACCTCCACAAACTTAGAACCCGAACTTTGAGCTTTCAGGAATCTTTAACGGTGTCAACGTCAGCAATAAAATCGTAGTTTTGGTTGTCCATTAAAGCATAAACGAAAGCACATAAATAAAAATAAATAGGTTGATATTTGGAGTAGGTGGTGTTTCATGACATAGTATTGCTGTATTTATAATATGAAAAAGTTGTCCTTTGATATTCCCTTACATGGAGATGGCGTGCAGGAGGATACAATTCCAAGGGAAAATCAAAAAGATATCCTTTACTCATTTAACTTTTTGCATGCCAAGCATAGGAAATGACAAAAAAATAAATTCAAACAAAAAAGCTGTATTTGTGTGTTCATTGTGTAGATGGGAGAAAATCAAGGGAAAGTGAAAAGTTTTTGTCTTAAAAATAGCAACAATATAAAGGGAAAGTGAAAAAGATATGTATTCATTATTTTTTTTTACACGCCGACGTTGGGAAGTGGAGACAAATTAAAATAGACCAATAAACCGATTATTGTAGTTTAAATGCACACGCATGAGTTACAAAAGTGCATTAATTAGTTTTTTCATTTTTTAAAACAATTCAAATAAAAATAATATTACTAAAGCATGACATCAGCGGATAAATGTGGGCATGACACGTCAGCGAATTCGATTGCTTCAATTGGTGCCAACTCAGCTTTATGACGTCAGCGTATCCCCCCTTTAGTAGATAGAATAGATATACATCTTTTATTTTTTTCTTAATTGTAGAGCACTCCTCCAAATATTTATTAAAAATTTAATTTAACAACTACTTCAATAATTCAAACTCTTCTTACAAATTTTGTTATTTTTTCCCTGAAAAAGCTCCAATATGTTATTTTTCAATTTCAAAAAATTCATAGCTTCATTCCAACACCCAGTGATCTAAATTCCTATACAATCATCTTTTTGAATTCTTTTTATCAATTTCTTATTTTTGATTCTTGGATTAGGGATGTCAATGGGTCGGCAGGTTTTGGTGCATCTGTACTTATATGTGATAATCCTCCATTTAGGGTATTAATCATTTCTTAATTGCATGCATTACCTAGGGTAATTCACCGATTAGTGAATTCAAAACGATTTTTATGTGTAAAGTTTTGTGAAACTTACTATGTGATACGTGACGTATTAGACTTGTAGTTATACGTATATATAATTACGTACGAAATGAACATATTAAACTCAACAAACTGAATATAATATAGTTGGTGATACGAAATAATTAATAATTCGAAAATTATTAATTACAAATATTAGATTTTTATATTATTGAAATAATATAATAACTTATACGTTTTATATTAAGCGTATCAAACGCGAATCATAAAGTTCCAAAAAGAACTTCAAAATACTTTTGAATAATTTTTGTTTGAAATTATTATAGAAAAGTATTAGAACAAAAATAAAACGGAAACCTTTAGACTGCTACTTAGGACGTGTTATACACGAACAGAAACAATTATAAAACGTACCTAAAGGTCGAAAATAATAAAAGTATTTATTTTCCCGTTACTGTTTTAGTATTTGGAACATTACTTCAAAATATAATTTTCAAATTCAACTGAAATCTGGCACACAATTTCACCGTACAGTACTTCAACTGTGAATAATTTTATTTATCATTTAATAAAATATTTCATTTTTATGACTATCAATTATTAACTTTAAAATATAAATTAAACTAACGAATAATTGATTGGTACACGGGGTGCAACAAATTATACCCGTACATAGAATTAACAGGTTAAAAATTCAAGCTTTTAACACAATAATCATATCAGTCGACATTTTTTTGTACCTCACCATCCCTCCCATTGAAAAACTTGAACTTCTATATTTTTAAATACTCCAACCCCTCACTCTCTGATCAACCCCAATAATTCAACATCACCTACTTTCTTCATTTGTGTGTTCATCGTGGGAGTAGAAGGAGCAGAGGCAAAAAAAAAAAAAAAAAAAAAAAAACAAACAAACAAAGAAAGGAACCAAAACTCATCCTTATCTTCACCATCATCCTCATCGTATCATCCTAATCACCTTATTACCATCATCAAACACCCAAACACAAAATGGTATCCTAAATATCATCATTATCATCGTATCATCATCAGTCAAGATCATCATCAACATCACAGAAATCATCATCATCTCCATCTTAAACTCATTGTGAGGGTTTTATCTATTTTTACTTATTTATATAAATTCTTAAATTTATGATTTAGTTGTGATGATTGTGTAATAACTTGAAGTATTATGTTAAAACATGTTACGATATGATTATATAAAGTATTTATGGTTGATTTAACATGAAGATTAGATTTGAAAACAAAAGATATATCTATATCAGAGGCGAGATGCTCACATGTGTGAGTTAATATAATAGAAAACATATAAATACATATAAGTATATAACTAGTATCTAAATCAGAAATGGCTTACCTAGCCAAGTGGTGAAGTCGTGGGGGGTGGTGAAGAAATGGTCACAGGTTCAAGTCCTGTGACCTGCTTTGAGTTTGTATTTTTTTTTTTATTAAAGATGGGCCGAACCAATTCTGGGCCAAAAGTGAATCTGGGTCGAAATTGTTTAAAATGTTAATTGGGCCGAGTCCTAACCTATTGGGCTAAGACTAAAAACTTATATTTCCATAACGGGCCAAAAGTTACATTTGTTAATGGGCCTAAGTATACTTTGTAAATGGGCTAAGTAATTAGTAATGTATTTGGGCCTCGTTAGTGGGCTAAACCGATTAACTTTATGATTGGGCCAAGGGTATTGGGCTAAAGCCCAATGGGTTAAACGAAACCTAAAAAAAAAATGCAAACTTAAATCGAATTACGATTATGATGCAAACGACAAATGGGTTATATATATAAATAGAAAACGACAACTTAAACTTATTTATATAGATATGACAATTCGTCAAAATGTATTTCTATATATACGATTTAACAATGTTATTTTTATAACAAACGTATTTATGTTTTAAACTTAAACGACGACGATAAAACTATATACGTATATACGCGACATTAATAATAAGGTATATATATATAAATGACGACGACAAATAATATATATATTAGAATATATATATATATTCAACCACTAAGTGTATATAAATATATACTTACCCGCAACGCAATTTTAATCAACAACTAGAATGTTATAAACATTTTAACTTAACAATTAGTCCATATACTTATGTAAAGTATATTTAATTGTGTCTAGGTATTTGAGAGGCACACTCGGACTACTGCGTATTATTAGCTGAAGACTTACAAACCGTGAGTTCACAGCCCCTACCTTTTACTTGTTTTAAATGCTTTTAAAATCAGGGGTGGAAAACATAGAACTATTTTGCTATAACATGCTACTTGTTTATATAATTGCTTGACATGCTTTTATATCAAATTGATTTGTATAAATGTTTTATGCTTTATAAATCAACTGTTAACTATATGAAACGTTTTCACAACATTTTTGGGAATAAGACAACGAATCTTGGTACGATCCTAGGTTTACGTGAGGTAGTTGTAGTGCACATAAGTCTCAGTGCTTGCAACCTATAACCATTAGCTAGGTGACTCTAGCCACTGAGTATACAGATAGTACTATCGATTTGACAACCCTCTCAGGATATAACTCGTTGGTCATTCCAACCACACGACGGCAGTCGTAACGAGGAGTATATACTTAAATTGTTACTGAGGCAACAACATCAACTAGTCGTGGATTGGTTATAGTACTAGGTATCGTTACTTTAACTTTAAAGGTGTCGCTCACCTTAGAGGGATCATAGTCTATATTTCCCACTTAAATTAAACAACTAAACTACAACTTGATTTGGGAAGGGTATTCCCTGTGATAACTAATAGGACAGGTGTCCCTACGCATGATTACTTTTTAGGAAACGTTTACCTTAATTGGATAAACTTGGTTTCCCTACAAAACAACTTATATAGGAAATGTTTACTTGATTGTTAAACTTGTGTTTCCTGCAACTATTCTTTGGAAATGTTTTTGATTAAACTTGTGTTTCCTACACAACTATTACTTGAAGTAAGAATGACATTCTTACAGTAAAATAGGAAATGTTTTCTTTAATTAGAATACTTGTGTTTCCTACTATACATATAAACATTATGTTTGTGTACATGAATGATTTATACAATACTTGGTTCAACTACGTATATACTAAACCTGTGAATTCACTCAACATTCAATGTTGACGGTTTACTATGTTTTTCAGGGAATTAGGATCTCAGGTACTGCGCATGCATTAAAGGACGTAAGCTACCCAGACCATTTAGGATGCCACTTTTGGGACACTTGGAATTCTTTTGTATTACCAATCACATTGGTTATACTTACGAAATCCCTATTTTATGAACTTGTGTTTATTAAACTCATGTTGTTCTACAACACTACTATTTGTACGACTTTATAAGTCGTACCCTTTTGTAATGACTTTAAACTTTGGGATCTTAAATATATATGTTCTGTATGATCATATGCTCTGATACAGTGAATGCACTATTATAACGTCAGCACCCCCGCTGTTATACTGTAAACTTAAAATGCTTCCGCTAATTAACTAAAGCTTCCGCTAAACCATTAATAAACGCGATTACCGATTTTGGGGGTGTGACAGACTTGGTATCAGAGCCATTGGTTATAGCGAACTAGAAGTCTTTAAGTGACTGAGAACTTTAGAGACCTAGACTATAGCCTTGGCTAGAAACATTTATGCATTCACGCATACATACTTTGCGTACATCTAACATATGACTGACACGACACACACAATTCTTTTGTCTCAGCATGTCGAGACAGCACCCGATCTATGTGTCAGATTCAGAGGAGGAGCCGATGGAGGACTCCTATCAGAGCTTTGCGAGTTCCGGGGTTGAGAGTCCGACTACTCATCTTAAGGCTACTTCTGACCACACCAGTGATGCTTACATCGCACCACCCCCCGACCGTACATGTGGTCGCATCTACTACTGCTACCACTGATCCTACCACACGTATGTTAAGGTCTACCTTTATGGCGACACGCCATATGACTGCTGGACCTTCTAGAGGACCAGTACCGAGGAGGACACCAGTGAGTTGTGTCCGAGATTTCCCCACTGGACCGGTAGCGCCGCGAGACAAGGCACCGATGGATGAGTCTGCCGGGCCATCACATAGGGTACCTAGATTCGCTCACCTGGAGTGGATGACCCCTGTACTGGGACGGTGGAGATCACTAGAGGGTATTACCTCTACGTTTGAGATGGGGGAGTCTTCACGATCCCCAGCTCCACTGCCTACCACCGGAGAGACGGTAGAGTTGACCCTCCCTACTCTTGTTGCCGTGATGCGTACCTTGTTTCGCATTTCTGCTAGCAGAGGTGCTCACCTCATGGGGGTGCAGGGCGAGGTCTCCCGTCTGTATGGAGACATGGCTGATATGCACGAGTGTTGCCACTTTTTGCAGGACCATATATTTCTTGCTCAAGAGATAGCTGAGACTCGTGTGAGGATACTGGAGAGACATGCTAGGATGGTAGGGTTTATGGTTGGAGCTTGTGTGATGATAGCTGTGCTGAGGACAGCTGTGTGATTGTTCTTACCTTATTTCCATTAGACCTATGTATGGCGGGTTGTGCCTACTAGGTATTAGACTGATTACTTTTGACTAGATGGATGTATAGGTTAAATCCGTCACATTTTGGGTATTACTTTGGACTGATGGGTATATTATTATATAGTAAATCCCATCCTTGTACAAAACTTATGTAACAATGTTTAACCTATGATATAATATATATTATGTTTGGTTTACATTACCGTGTTTATTACATCTAGTATTGCTATGAGCGAGATCGATTAGTGTTGATTAGCATATCCTACTTATACTTATATACATGTTTTAGAACGAAAACCAACCGATGACCTCTTGTGATCACATCTTGTACTCTTTGAAACCTATTATATTTTGATCAAAAATTCTTACCTCGAATTCGTTTGAACCTAATTGTGTTAAATGATGATGAAAAGAAATATGTATTTGGCATTATATAATGGCCAACGTGATTATATTGTACTAAGTACATATGGGCGTTTCAAAGTCGTGTGACACGTGATGTGAAATCTTGCTCTTCATCCATCATACTGTTTCCTTGTTATATAATGTGAAATCTTGTCCTTTTCACATTCACTATCTTGGCATTGACTTCTGCATTTTCTTAACCGCATAACGGAATCATGCCACCAAAACGAAGAATGACTAAGAATAGTCAACGGACGACTACACCTCCTGTCCCTGAAACCACTCCACCACCCAACAATGTGGAAACTACTGAGCAAATGATTGCAAGACGCATTGCTGAAGGTATTTCCGAGCATGAGGCAAACCGAAACAGCAAGAATGGAATTAATAACAGCGGATCTACCCCTGTTAACACTGAGACGCTTGTGAATACCCGCCGAGGGTGTTCATACAAGACATTTCTGGCTTGTAAGCCCACTACTTTCCGTGGCACCGAGGGTGCTATTGATATCATTCACTGGATAGAAAAGATGGAATCAGTGTTAGATATCAGTGGTTGTTTACCTGAGTGTATGGTGAAGTATGCCACCTGCACCTTGGCTGACAAGGCGCTAACATGGTGGAACAGTTAACTCCAATCCATGGGAAGGGACGCTGCTCACTCCTTGTCATGGGGAGTACTGAAAAACATGATGCTGGAAGAGTTTTGTCCCCATAGTGAGATGCAGAATGTGGAAACTGACTTGTTGGACATTAAGATGATTGGTGCTGATATCACTGGGTACACCACTAAGTTCCAGGAACTAGCACGTCTAGTGCCACACATGGTGACACCTGAGTACAAACGCATTGAGCGTTACATTTGGGGATTGGCACCGCAAATCAAGAGTTTGGTGACATCGTCCAAACCTGACACATTCAGGAGTGCTGTTACCCTAGCGCAAAGTCTAACTGTTGAAGCAATCAGGATGGGGACCCTCACTAAGAAAGCTGCTTCGGGTAAGGGTGAATCAAGCAGTACTGATGTTGGAAAGTCTGGAAAAGGGAAACGCAAGTGGAATGACTGTCAGGGTCAACAGAATAAGAAGCAGGCTGGAACCGCGAAAGCTTATCTTGCCACAACTGCTGAACAAAAGACTTACTTGGGGAACAAGCCCAAGTGTGGCAAGTGTGAACGTCACCATGATGGTGATTGTACTTTCTGTGAGAATTGCAAACGTTGGGGACATCTGGCCCAATATTGTAGATCGAACCCTCCCACTCAAACAAATAAGAATCGACCAGCTAATGGATGTTTCGAATGCGGCGAGCAAGGTCATTTCCGAAACAAGTGCCCAAAACTGAACCGCGGCAACCAAAACAATCAGAACTGCAATGCAAACCCGAACAACAACAACCGTGTTAACACCAACAACCAACCAGCTCGAGGTCGTGCGTTTGTTGTTGGAGCACAAGAGGCACGCCAGGACCCCAACACAGTCACTGATACGTTTCTAGTTAACAACCATTATGCCTCTGTGTTATTTGATTCAGGCGCCGATTTGAGCTTTGTGTCTAAGAAATTTAGATCACTATTAGACATTAGATCTTGTAAACTAGACAACAAGTACACCCTAGAACTAGCCGATGGTAGGTTGATTGAATCAGGAGAGATAGTACCAGGATGTACTCTAACATTGGAGGGTCATCCTTTCAAAATAGACTTACTACCGGTTGAGTTGGGAAGCTTTGACATCGTAGTCGGCATGGACTGGTTGTCGAAGAATTGTGCCGAGATTGTTTGTTTTGATAAAATGGTACGTCTTCCATTGTTGACTGGAGAAACTTTAGTGATACAAGGAGATAAGAGGACGAGTGCCGTTAAAACGATTAATTGTTTGAAAGCTTGTAAATATCTCCGAAAGGGATATCCAGCATTTTTGGCACATGTTGTGGAGAAGAAACCCGAAGAGAAATGCTTGGACGACATACCTGTAGTGCGAGACTATCCGGGAGTGTTTCCTGACGATCTTCCAGGATTACCACCTCCGCGACAAGTCGAGTTTCGCATCAATCTGGTGCCCGGAGCCGCACTAATCGCTCACTCACCTTATCGTCTAGCTCCATCAGAAATGCAAGAACTGTCTACACAGTTGCAGGAGCTCTTAGACTTAGGATTCATCCGACCGAGTTTTTCACCTTGGGGAGCTCCGGTTTTGTTTGTCAAGAAGAAGGATGGATCCATGCGGATGTGCATTGACTACCGAGAGTTGAATAAAGTAACTATCAAGAACCGATATCCATTACCACGCATCGACGATCTGTTTGATCAGCTACAAGGATCGAGTTACTACTCGAAGATCGACCTTCGTTCGGGTTATCACCAAATGAAGGTTCGAGAAGAGGATGTACCGAAGACCGCGTTCAGGACTCGTTATGGTCATTATGAGTTCCTAGTCATGCCGTTTGGATTGACTAATGCGCCTGCAGTATTCATGGATCTCATGAACCGAGTGTGCAAACCTTATCTTGATGAGTTTGTTATTGTGTTCATTGATGACATCTTGATTTACTCGAAAACGAAAGAGGATCATGAACAACACTTGAAACTTATCCTCCAACTACTCGAGAACGAGAAACTGTATGCTAAGTTCTCCAAATGTGAATTTTGGATTAGAGAGGTTCATTTCCTTGGTCACGTGATAAATGATAAAGGAATTCATGTGGACCCGTCCAAAATAGAGGCGATCAACAACTGGGAAGCTCCAAAGACCCCAACCGAGATTCGAAAATTTCTTTGTTTGGCTGGCTATTACCGGCGATTTATCGAAAAATTTTCAAAGATAGCTCAGTCACTCACCACCTTAACTCAGAAAGATAAGAAATTTGGATGAGGAGAGAAACAAGAGAACGCCTTTCAAATATTGAAACAAAAGTTGAGCATTGCACCGATTCTAGCTTTACTTGAGGGAACAGAGAACTTCATCATTTACTGTGATGCCTCACACCAAGGCTTAGGTTGTGTTCTCATGCAAAACGACAAAGTTATCGCTTATGCACCTCGTCAATTGAAGATTCACGAGAAGAATTATACAACTCATGACTTAGAGTTGGGAGCAGTCGTTTTTGCACTCAATATTTGGAGACACTACCTATATGGTACAAAGTGTACGATCTTCACCGACCACAAGAGTTCACAACACATATTCGACCAGAAAGAGCTCAACATGAGACAGAGACGTTGGGTCGAATTGCTGAATGACTACGACTGTGAGATTAAGTACCATCCGAGCAAGGCTAATGTAGTAGCGGATGCCCTGAGTCGTAAAGAGAACGTTAAACCTCGTAGAGTTTGAGCTTTGGTATTGACAATCCACTCGAATCTCATTACTCAAATTCGTGACGCGCAACGAATAGCTTTCACTGCTGAGCGCATGAAAGACGAATCCCTGAAGGGAATGGAGAAACAACTTGAAACCAAAGAAAATGGAGTGTTATACTTCATGGACCGAGTTTGGGTACCATGCGACGATGAACTACGCAAGCTGATTTTGGACGAAGCTCACAAGTCTAACTACTCGATTCATCCTGGTGCATATAAGATGTACCAAGACGTGAAAGGTTTCTATTGGTGGCCTAACATGAAAAGAGACATCGCTACTTATGTCAGCAAGTGTCTAACTTGTTCAAAGGTCAAGGTTGAATATCAAAAACCTTCAGGACTTTTGCAACAACCAGAGATGCCACAATGGAAATGGGAGCACATAACGATGGATTTCATCACAAAGATACCAAAGACATCAATTGGAGTTGATTCAATATGGGTGATTGTCGATCGATTGACGAAATCAGCCCACTTCATTGCTATCAAAGAGACTGACAAACTAGAGAAACTGGCTAAGATCTATATCAAAGAGGTCGTTTCTCGACACGGTGTGCCATTGTCCATTATCTCTGATAGAGATAGCAGATTTACATCTCGCTTTTGGCAGTCACTACAACAGGCTTTAGGTACTCGACTTGACATGAGTACAGCCTATCATCCACAAACCGATGGCCAGAGCGAACGAACGATTCAAACGCTCGAAGACTTGTTGCGAGCATTTGTGATCGACTTTGGAGGAAACTGAGATACTTATCTCCCACTAGCAGAATTCTCCTACAACAACAGTTATCACACCAGCATACAGATGTCGCCATTCGAAGCACTGTATGGACGCAAATGCCGATCACCACTCTGTTGGGCAGAGATGGATGACAGACAACTATCCGGACCTGAACTTGTCCAAGAAACCACGGACAAGATATCTCAAGTACTCAACCGATTGAAAGCAGCGAGAGACAGACAAAAGAGTTACGCCGATAACCGCCGTAAACCATTGGAATTTCAAGTAGGCGACAAAGTCCTACTTAAAGTATCACCTTGGAAAGGGATAGCACGATTTGGCAAACGAGGAAAACTGAACCCGCGATATGTTGGACCTTTTGAAATTCGTGCGAGAATTGGTCCTGTCGCTTACAAACTAAAATTGCCACAAGAGCTTAGTAACATTCACGACACTTTTCACGTCAGTAATCTTAAAAAGTGTCTGTCGGATGAAACACTCATCATTCCTCCTGACGAGGTCTTTATTGACTCAAAACTAAATTTTGTGGAGGAACCCATCGAAATAATTGACCGCAAAACCCACAAACTCCGACGCAGTCAGATCAAACTCGTCAAAGTTCGTTGGAACTCGAAGCGCGATCCTGAGTCTACTTGGGAACGCGAGGATGAAATGCGAAAGAAATACCCTCAACTTTTTGAAAACGTGACCGAGACTCACGACTCAACTTAAATCTCGGGATGAGATTTCGCTAACGGGGGGAGAATGTGACAATCCTCCATTTAGGGTATTAATCCTTTCTTAATTACATGCATTACCTAGAGTAATTCCCTGATTAGTGAATTCAAAATGATTTTTATGTGTAAAGTTTTGTGAAACTTACTATGTGATACGTGACGTATTAGACTTGTAGTTATACGTATATAAAATTACGTACAAAATGAACATATTAAACTCAACAAACTGAATACAATATAGTTGGTGATACGAAATAATTAATAATTCAAAAATTATTAATTACAAATATTAGATTTTTATATTATTGAAATAATATAATAACTTATACGTTTTATATTAAACGTATCAAACGTGAATCATAAAGTTCTAAAAAGAACTTCAAAATACTTTTGAATAATTTTTGTTTGAAATTATTATAGAAAAGTATTAGAACAAAAATAAAACGGAAACCTTTAGACTGCTATTTAGGACGCGTTATACACGAACAGAAACAATTATAAAACGTACCTAAAGGTCGAAAATAATAAAAGTATTTATTTTCCCGTTACTGTTTTAGTATTTGGAACATTACTTCAAAATATAATTTTCAATTTCAACTGAAATCTGGCACGCAATTTCACTGTACAGTACTTCAACTGTGAATAATTTTATTTATCATTTAATAAATTATTTCATTTTTATGACTATCAATTATTAACTTTAAAATATAAATTAAACTAACGAATAATTGATTGGTACACGGGGTGCAACAAATTATACCCGTACACAGAATTAACGGGTTAAAAATTCCAGCTTTTAACACAATAATCATATCAGTCGACATTTTTTTTTACCTCACCATCCCTCCCATTGAAAAACTTGAACTTCTATATTTTTAAATACTCCAACCCCTCACTCTCTGATAAACCCCAATAATTCAACATCACCTACTTTCTTCCTTTGTGTGTTCATCGTGGGAGTAGAAGGAGCAGAGGCGAAAAAAAAAAAAAACTGTTGAGTCACTGGTCGCTGACCATGATGAGTCGCTGGTCGCTGACCAACTCAACTATTCACTACTCGATGAAGAAATGGATTGTATCGAAGCTGCTGTTGCTGATGATAAGTTTCGCTGATCGTCATTCATTCTGCTTGATATGCTGAGGAAGATTAAAGCTCAACTTGGTGTGTCGCTGATTAACGTCAGCGAGAGCTTTACTTCTTCAAATCAATAAAGGCAAAAGTCACTGCCAGAATAACAGCTAGTCACTGAAGATCTCTAGTTCAAGTCATTCTACAAGAGCATGTTAGCTCGCAGTGAGTGAGGAGGATTACTGCATCTTCAGGGACTATTCAATATAAGCCTCTCAATCATCAAGTACAAAAAAGTACTGTACTTATCTATACATCAGCAAGAGTGTTCCAACTTGAAGTATGTCCGAAAGATTACGTGGCTGCGAATGATTGGTTTTAAGGTAACGAGATATTTGCGGTAACATAATTGGGACCCGCAGAATGTCGGTTCATCAGAGATCAAGCCAATCAAGCAGCGACACGTGTCATTCCAAGATCCTATTTTATAGGCGATATTTTAGGAACTCTTGTAGTATAAATAGTTCAGTGTTTTGTACTGTAGAGGCTAGTCGTTCAATCGTACTTATCACTTGTGTGTCAGTGATCAGTTTGTCTAGAGTACGTATTAACGATCCAGCGAGTGAACAGTCAGCGTGTTTGTCCACAGCTGTTCATCTCATTTGTAATAGATTAGCTAAGTGTTTGAATTGGATTAACTTTGGTTAATCCATTCCGCATTCAACACTTGTGAATTGTATGATCAATATAATTCATCATTTTAGCTATCATTACTCCATTACTTTGATATTGTCATATCTATAATCTGTTATACTCTGTTTCTGTTAAACAGTTTAAAAACTCATCAATCAACTAAGCTGAAATCTGAAATAGTTTTAAATTGTATTCAACCCCCCCTTTTACAATTAAACTTTACACTTTGCGATTCCAATTCACTAAACAATAGTGATTACGGGACTCTCAATTGGTATCAGAGCAGAGTTGGTTTAAATTCAATTAACCAGGTCTGCAATGTAATCAGTAAAGTACAGCTGTGTTGACTCTGATTATCAGAAGGGAAATGGTTCTACAACCAAACCTCCAGCTTTTGATCCATCAAGGATTGAAACTTAGATGTCCCGAATGATGATGTTTTTAGACCTAATTGACGACCGTCTCTGTAATACAATAACCAATGGTCCCCAAATTCCAACCACAATTGTTCCTGCTGTCATGGCTACAGCTACTACTCCTGCTATACCAGAAATGGTTGTGCCCAAAAGAGAGGAACAATGGTCGGATGAGGATAGACGATTGGTTAGACTGGATAAACAAGCTAAAATCTACATAGGCATGGCACTTCCTGATGAAGTGTTCAAATCTATCAGGCTTTGTAGAACTGCTAAAGACATGTGGGATACCCTTAGGAATATATATATATATTGGAACTCCTGATATTATTCGCTGCAGGGAAGTCAATCTCACTCGCCAGTATGAGCTGTTTGCAATGGAACCAAATGAATCTCTGTCTTCTACTTACACCAGATACCAGTCACTGATGGACAAAATGGAAAAGGCTGGTATAGGTAAGGAACAGAGATTTGTTGTTGAGAAGTTTCTTGAGTTGCTGCCAAGGAAAATCTGGGGAACTATTGCCACATGTACCAGACAAAGGAATGATTATTCAATTCTTAATCTCACTCAAATCTATGGTATTTTGCTCAACTGGGAGCAGTCAGAAAAACAAGCTGATCAGAGTGAGCATATTCGTGCTACTCTTGGAAGTCAGAAGATATCCAATGCCCTTGTAGCTGAGCTTGATGAAATTGATCAGAGACAGAAGTCAAAAGCGTCTAAGAAAAGCTCGAAGTCACTGATAGCTGAAGAAGAAGGTGGTCAAGATGAAGAACAGTCATAGCATGAGTATGATGAAGGACTGGAGAAGCTTGAAAAAGATATGGCCATGATGGTTGCTAATTTCAGAAGGAACACCAGATCAAAAAGATTCGCTGCTGCTCCATCATCTGATAACTTTCAATCTAAAGGTGAATGCTACAAATGTGGCAAACCTGGTCATTTTGCGGCTGAATGTAGATCAAAGTCAGTCAATCCAATCCCTGAACGAAAGCCAATGTTCGGAAATGACAAGTACAACAAATACAAGGAAAAGTACAAAAAGCTGAAGGCTATGTCCAAATCAGGAAAGAAGAAGAGAAAAGGGTTTGTTGCTGAAGAAAGCTCACTCAGCGATTCTGATTCATCCTCTTCATCCGATGATGAAGAAGCAATGATTTGCTTGGACAAAGATTATTGTTTAATGGCTGATGATACTGAGTTCCATGAAGACATCAAGGAAGTAGCTCAGAAATGTTCAGCATCGGGTTGGGATTCTGATATCATCTACAAAGGTATTCTTAGAGAGACTATCTGGTACTTGAACAGCGGATGTTCCAGGCACATGACAGGATGTAAGTTTCTGCTCAGTGACTATCAGGATGAAAGAGGTCCTGATGTGGTATTTGGTGATAACAAGGTTGGGAAGACCAGAGGGTATGGTGTCTTAACCAATGGTAATGTAATGTTCAAGCGAGTAGCATATGTAGAGGGTCTGAAGCACAATTTGTTGAGCATCAGTCAGTTTTGTGACTCCAAGAACAAGGTACTATTTGATCATGAAGCAGGAGTTGTTTACAACAAGAAGGGAAGTGTTGTACTTGCTGCTAATCGAAAAGGGAATACTTATGTGGTCAACATGGATTCAGCACAGTCAGGAATGTGCTTTTACTCCAGAACCGTTTCAGAAGAAAAATGGTTGTGGCATAAGCGACTTTCTAATTTGAATCTCAAAGCAATCAGTAAATTGAGCAAAAATGGTTTAGTCACTGGACTACCAAAATTATCTTATAATAAAGATAAGCTTTGTTCAGCATGTGAAAAAGGAAAGCATCACAGCTCTTCTTTCAAAAGTAAGCAGACTTCATCAGTAAATGAATGTTTTCACTTGCTCCATATGGATCTATTTGGACCAGTGAGTACTCCAAGTCTTAGTGGAAAAAGGTACTGTTTGGTAATAGTGGATGAATACTCCAGATACGCTTGGGTATTTTTTCTCAAAGCTAAAAGTGAAGCTGCCAGCGAGATCATATCCTTTGTCAAGAAAATGGAAAATTTAAATGATTTCACGGTAAAACATCTGAGAAGTGATAATGGCACTGAATTCCGAAATATTGACCTGGAAACTTTTTGTGATTCAAAAGGTATTTCTCAAAATTTTTCAACTCCAAGAACACCCCAACAAAATGGGGTGGCAGAAAGGAGAAATAGAACCTTAATTGAATCTGCCAGGTCAATGCTCATTGTTGCTGGTCTTAAGACCTATTTCTGGGCCGAAGCAGTAAGTACTGCCTGCTATACTCAGAATAGGTCACTGATTGTCAAACGACGTAATAAGACAGCATATGAGCTATTAAGGGGGAGAAAACCCGACATAAGCTTTCTCCATGTGTTTGGTAGCACTTGCTACATTTTAAACAAAAGAGATCACTTAGGAAAGTTTGATCCAAAAGCTGATGAAGGAATATTTGTTGGTTACTCAATTATCTCTAAAGCTTTCAGAGTTTACAATAAAAGAAGAGAATGTATTGAGGAATCAATGGATGTTACTTTTGATGAATCATATGATGAGTCATTCACTGATCCTAAAGAGTATGAAAATCTTGTTTTTAACAAAATGGATGGTGACTCATCAAATGAAATAAAATCAAATGATAAGAAATATAAAAATTTCTCATCAGACTCTGAAGGGGAAGTTAATATTCCTGAAATCAATTCCAGTTCTACTTTAGCTGAGAATAATTCAGGAACATCATCTTTACCTACAGATGTCCTATCATCATCAACTCAATGTCCAAACCAAAACTCTCATAATAACGATACTCATGCTTCAAATGCTGATCTGCCCTCTGAACCCTCACAAAATAATCAAGTCACTGATGAACCTCAGCGAATGACTAAGTGGACAAAACATATTGATAATCAATTAATTATTGGTAATCCACAATCCAGGGTTCAAACAAGATTAGCAACTACTAACTTTTGTTTGTTTGTAAGTTTTGTGTCACTAATGGAACCGAAGAAGGTTGATGAAGCACTCACTGATCATCACTGGATAGCTGCCATGCAAGAAGAGCTATCTCAGTTTGAAAGAAATAAAGTTTGGAAACTTGTACCTCAACCAGCTGGCAAATCAGTGATTGGAATACGATGGGTGTTCAGAAATAAGATGGATGCTGATGGTGTGGTAACAAGAAACAAGGCTAGACTGGTCGCACAAGGTTACTGTCAGCAAGAAGGCATTGACTATGACGAAACTTTTGCACCAGTGGCTAGGCTTGAAGTAATCAGGCTATTTCTAGCTTATGCAGCTCACAAGAAGTTTAAAGTATATCAAATGGATGTGAAAAGTGCCTTTCTGAATGGTAAGATGCAGGAAGAAGTGTATGTCAAGCAACCACCTGGATTCATTGATCCAAAACATTCTGGTTATGTTTATAAACTTGATAAAGCCTTGTATGGACTAAAACAAGCTCCCAGAGCGTGGTATGATACTCTCTCTGTCTACTTGATAAAATGTGGCTACGTCAGAGGAAAAATTGACAACACATTATTTATCAAAAGAGATAAGAGAGATGTCATATTAGTCCAGATCTATGTTGATGATATCATTTTCGGGTGTACTAACAGTGACATGTGCAAGGAATTCTCTGATCTCATGACCAAAAGTTATGAGATGAGCATGATGGGTGAATTAACATTTTTCCTTGGTCTGCAAATTAAACAAACCAAAAACTGGAATTTTTATAAGTCAAGGAAAATATGTTAAAGATCAGTTAAAGAAATTTGAATTTGCTAATTGCTCAACCCTTGCTACACCCATGTCACCTGCAGTAAAGCTACATGCTGATCCTGATGGTAAATCTGTAAACATTACTGCTTACAGAGGAATGATCGGGTCATTACTGTATCTAACTGCTAGTAGACCAGACATTATGTTTGCTACATGTCTTTGTGCTAGGTATCAAGCTGATCCCAAAGAATCACATTTGCTCGCTGTCAAAAGGATATTCAGATATCTCTAAAGGGTACACCGAATCTTGGTCTCTGGTACCCATTTGGTTCAGACTTCTCCCTGAAAGAATATTCTGATTCTGATCACGCTGGATGCAAACTGGATAGAAAAAGCACATCTGGTAGCTGTCAATTTCTTGGAGAAAAGCTAGTAAGCTGGTCCAGCAAGAAACAAAATTCAGTCTCAACTTCAACTGCTGAAGCTGAATATGTTGTTGCCAGTGCCTGTACTGCACAAATTCTCTGGATGAGAAATTAGCTCGCTGACTATGGATTTGACTTCAAAGAAATTCCAATCTACAGTGATAGTCAAAGTGCCATAGCCATTGCAAACAATCCAGTGATGCACTCAAGGACAAAGCACATTGATGTCCGATATCATTTCATCAGGGATCATGTGATGAAAGGTGACATTGAATTGCATTTTATCCCAACTGATTACCAACTCGCTGATCTGTTTACAAAACCTTTAGATGAGAAAAGATTTAACTTTCTCATCAGCGAGCTTGGCATGTTAAACTTGAATGACTAGCTCAGCTATCAAGCTCAGTTAGTTATTTTTGTTTAAAAGCTTTATCTTAATAAATTGAGTATCTGTTATGTTTTCACATGATCTATATTTTATTGTCCTATATTTTTCCTTAAGCTGATTTAGTTAGTATTCTAAGTTGTAACTAGATCAGTGAAAGTTAATATAGTAAAGTATTATATAGTTCATATCAGACATAATCTATACTCATCTTTCTTTCATAAATTAATATATATATATATATATATATATATATATATATATATATATATATATATATATATATATATATATATATATAATAATAATAATAATAATAAAAATTTTTATTCTCAAAGACCTATTCCTTCCTTAGCTGATCTTGTTAGTATTCTAAGCTGTAACATTTTCAGTGAAAGATAAGTCTCTGTGATATAACTTTCATACAGGCAAAATTTGTATCTTATTTTAATAAATAACACTCATGTTCAAGAATAAAAACCATGATTCATATTTGTCAGTGATCAAATCTCTATGACTTAGTTAGTTTTCTAAGTTGTGACTAAATCAGTGAGATAACATCTCAGGCAAATGGAAAATTATGATTAGTATTCTTGAATATTTGTGTTTCTTTTCATTTCATAATCTATTCAAATGATTATAAGCTTCAGGGACTCCCTGATCCTTTCATCATTAATGGTGAAGCGATTAATCATTTCGGTGTGTCACAAAAGTCACATCTCTGACACAATCTCTATCTTACGTCAAGTGTACTTTTCCGGCGCATCTTTCCAATCACCATTACTACCACCAGGTTCTACAATCATCACTCCTATCCCACTAACCACCGTCAATTATCACCCCTATACCACCTCTACTTACCACCATCATCAACCACGACGATCCATTTTCAACCACATAATTCTCACATAACTCCACTATAAAAACGACTCTTCATCTCATTTCACATAACGCCTATTTAACGATCATTTCCTTGTCACTCTGTTATGGAAATAATTTCTTTTTCATTGGTAGCAAGATCAAAATCAAGTTTTACTTACATCATTTCTGCAACAGTTTAAAGCTCTTCGAGCCTTTGCAGAAATCAAAAATCTTGCTACAACAATCTTTCAAAATCATCAAAGAAACTTTTTGTGTTCAAAAACAGAGTATGTGAAGATACTGATCACTGAAGTAAAAAGGGTTAAAAAAATTAAAAAAAAAAAAAATCTTAAGAATAACCCTGATATGTTCTCAATATCTTTAATAAAATCAGTGAAAGTATTTTTTGTATACTCTCATGAGAAAACAGAGATTATTTGATATCCAGTATGAAACTGCTGTACATTCGTCCGCTCCTACACCTACATTGACCATGTCACTGAAAACACCCCCAGTGACTCAAACTGGTCAACCACCAAAGAAAACTTCACCAACCTCTAAAACAACTTTAAAAAAGAAGACGTCTACGGACTCCAAGGATGAAACAGGGTCTGAACGTTCAGTCACTGTGGGCATTCTTGCTAAAATCAAGCCTTCAAATCACAAACTTTTATCGAGTCAACCCATGAGCCACTCATTATTCTCACAAAAGGATGATGTTTTAAACAAATGGCAAGTGACATCAGTGGGTGATAACACACTCTTCGCTGATGTCACATCACTGGTTACAGAGCTGAGCTATCTCTCATCTCTCACTGCACCAGCTGTCAATGTCTCTCTCTCCAGTCACAGGGAGAGATACAAGCTGATCCCTCTGTTTTCAATGATCCATTAGCTAAAACACAAGCTGATGATGATGAGAAAACCAATCACCTTTTACGAAAGGATCAAACATTTGCTGCAGTATTTCATGCTATCATCAAGGGGGAGAAATATTCAATTGTTGCTGATGCTACCAGAGAAATACTAATCTACTTCGTGGTATTATCAAGGGGGAGAAAATGTGCAAATGAATGCAAAAACCAATGTTGCTCATGTGACAAATCGCTGATACTTGGAAATCATATCATCTTTGAAATCGCTGATGCTGTCAAAGTAGCTGATACTTGGAAATCATATCACAAAATTTTTGTATTTCCTGTATTTGAGTTACAATTTTCTTGGTGATTTTACTCAATATTTGTGCCACTTCAGCTTAGCAATGAATCCTTCTCTATTCGGATCAGTTACAACTTAAGTATCTGAAGATTCATTGATTTTCAGTCGGTTAAAGCTTCGTGAAAAGATGTCATGCTGAAGATAGTAAGTTTGAAGGTTTGATAAATAAAAAGTCACTGCCTCATCTGATCGCTGAAGATAGTAGGAATCTCTGCTATTTATCTAATCGCTGAAGATAGTAGGAATTTCTGCTATTTATCCAATCGTTGAAGACAGTAGGTTTAAAACTTATAATAGATTAGATGTTTTGTAACTGAAAAACTATCTGTACTTTATAAATTGCAGTTCAATAATATCTGATCTTTTAAGAAAACCAAAGTGCAAAACTCAGATCATATCAAAAGAATCCAAAAAGAAAAATGTATGGATCAAAGTGTAAGTCACTGAATGTTTAAATTCTTTAAACACTGACTATAAACTTTCACAGCAACAAGTTTGTATAGGGATCTTCAATCACAATCATTTAGGGGGAGATTGTTGAGTCACTGGTTGCTGACCATGAATTGTCGCTGGTCGATGACCAACTCAACTGTTCACTACTCGATGAAGAAATGGATTGTATCGAAGCTGCTGTTGCTGATGATAAGTTTCGCTGATCGTCATTCATTCTGCTTGATATGCTGAGGAAGATTAAAGCTCAACTTGGTGTGTCGCTGATCAACGTCAGCGAGAGCTTTACTTCTTCAAATCAATAAAGGCAAAAGTCACTGCCAGAATAACAGCTAGTCACTGAAGATCTCTAGTTCAAGTCATTCTACAAGAGCATGTTAGCTCGCAGTGAGTAAGGAGGATTACTGCATCTTCAGGGACTATTCAATAAAAGCCTCTCAATCATCAAGTATAGAAAAGTACTGTACTTATCTATACATCAGCAAGAGTGTTCCAACTTGAAGTATGTCCGAAAGATTACGTGGCTGCGAATGATTGGTTTTAAGGTAACGAGATATTTGCGGTAACAGAATTGGGACCCGCAGAATGTCGGATCATCAGAGATCAAGCCAATCAAGCAGCGACACGTGTCATTCCAAGATCCTATTTTATAGGCGATATTTTAGGAACTCTTGTAGTATAAATAGTTCAGTGTTTTGTACTGTAGAGGCTAGTCGTTCAATCGTACTTATCACTTGTGTGTCAGTGATCAGTTTGTCTAGAGTACGTATTAACGATCCAGCGAGTGAACAGTCAGCGTGTTTGTCCACTGCTGTTCATCTCATTTGTAATAGATTAGCTAAGTGTTTGAATTGGATTAACTTTGGTTAATCCATTCCGCATTCAACACTTGTGAATTGTATGATCAATATAATTCATCATTTTAGCTATCATTACTCCATTACTTTGATATTGTCATATCTATAATCTGTTATACTCTGTTACTATTGTTTATACTCTGTTTCTGTTAAACAATTTAAAAACTCATCAATCAACTAAGCTGAAATCTGAAATAGTTTTAACTTGTATTCAACCTCCCCTTTTACAATTAAACTTTACATTTTGCAATTCCAATTCACTAAACAATAGTGATTACGGGACTCTCACAAACAAACAAAGGAAGGAACCAAAACTCATCCTTATTTTCACCATCATCCTCATCGTATCATCCTTATCACCTTATTACCATCATCAAACACCCAAACACAAAATGGTATCCTAAATATCATCACTATCATCGTATCATCATCAGTCGAGATCATCATCAACATCACAGAAATCATCAACATCTCCATCTTAAACTCATTGTGAGGGTTTTATCTATTTTTACTTATTTATATAAATTCTTAAATTTATGATTTAGTTGTGATGATTGTGTAATAACTTGAAATATTATGTTAAAACATGTTACAATATGATTATATAAAGTATTTATGGTTGATTTAACATGAAGATTAGATTTGAAAACCAAAGATATATCTATATCAGAGGCGAGATGCTCACATGTGTGAGTTAATATAATAGAAAACATATAAATACATATAAGTATATAACTAGTATCTAAATCAGAAATGGCTTACCTGGCCAAGTGGTTAAGTCGTGGGGGTGGTGAAGAAATGGTCACAGGTTCAAGTCCTGTGACCTGCAACAGGAGTGATGTCAAGTAGTGGGCAAAAGTCATCAGAGATAAAGCTTCTATCGGCACCAGTATCAAATAGAACAGAAGCATTTAAGTTGTTGAGGAGGAACATACCCGAGACCACATTCGGGCCTTGACGGGCGTCCCCGGATTTGATGACGACAGCTCTGCTTCGGGTGTTGTTGTTGTTGTTGCTGTTGCGGTTGTTGTTGTTGCTGTTGTTATTCTTCAGCTTGGGGCACGTGTCCCTGAAGTGCCCGGGTTTCCCACACTCAAAGCAGACTTTGGGTGGTCTGGTGTTGTTGTTGGAATTGTTGTTGGCAGGAGAATTGCAGTCTTTGGTGAGATGGCCGTACCTCTTGCAATTGTTGCAAAAGGGGCCACAGGAACCTTCATGGTGACGACTGCACTTGGAACAATAGGGTTTGTTCCCAGTGTAGCCCCGTGTGATGTCTGTGGTGGTGTTGTAGGCTTTGATGGTGTCGGGTTTCTTGTTTTGTTGGTTGGAGTGGTTGTTGTGGTAGTCAGACCACTTTCGTTTGCTGTTTTGGGAGGATGAAGTGGGTGGTTCAGAATCTTGGCTCATGGACATCAGGTCTTGGGCCAATAGGATTGCACCGTCAATGGTGATTTGGTTGGAAGAGGCAACATGCCCCCGAACAGGCTCAGGAAGGCCAAGGATGTACTTTCTGATTTTATCAGGTTCTGTGCTTACCATAGCTGGGCGGAGGGCGGCAAGTTGTTGGAATTTGGTGGTATAACCATCGATATCACCCCCCTGAACCTTTAGTATCCAGAACTCCTCGTCTAGCTTTTGGAGTTTGGCGATAGAGCAGTATTTGGCAGTGAGTTTTGCTTTCAATTCCTCCCAAGTTAGTTGGTAGGCAATGTCAGCACCCACTGATTGGGTATATGAATTCCACCAAGAGTGGGCATCATCTTCGAGAGAGCAGGTGGCGAAGTTTACTTTGTCGTTCTCCGCGCATTTGCTGACACGGAAAACAGTTTCCATTTTCTCGAACCATCTGATAAGTCCGATGGCTCCTTCAGAACCTTTGAAGCTGGAGGGTTTGCAGCTTTGAAAGTCCTTGTAAGAACAAGGTTTAGCAGTAGGGGTTTCAGCGGCATCACTGTTCCTTGTGGAATTTTGTGGAGTATTCCGAGCCAAGGCTTCAGTAACAGCCTGGGTTATAAGGGATGTAAGCTGAGCATCGGTGTAGGGTCTTGTCTTTGGCGGCATGATTCTTCAATAAAAGAAATGAAGATACATGAGATTTCGTAGGAAAGTTGTATTTGTTATAGATGTACATGTATAAAAGCAGTAATACATGACATCAACATGGAAAAATGACAATTAATATGAGTTGAACAACAAGGAATATTTGATAGCTAATATGAGTTCAAAGGTTACATCCTATGGATGTATTACAAAAGGCGTCGGGAATTGTTACATCCGACCGAATTATAGAGTAGTGCTTAGATAGTTACTAGATTACAGGATAGATTACAAGACAAAGACTACACTAGTCTTAACGTAGATCGATCTGTTCCATCATCGTGACAAGACGGTCCACAGTGTTTGCAAGTCTGCTAGCTTGTCGGGCGTTATCTTCTGCTAAGGCTAGTCGTTGTGTTAGTCCACGGGCATACTCTTCTGCTTCATGTGAGCGCTGTTCACATTCTTCCACCCTTTGTCGCAGAAGGGCATTTTCCACGCTTATTTCTATTACTTGGTTGCGAAGGACATCCATGTTATTGTTTGTGGTTTCAAGGTCGTCGGAGACTTGTTCGATGCGTTCAAGGGATGTAAGTCTCCAGTTTTCGTTCGTTTCCTGCAGCACAACATCCATGGTGCGAAGTCGCTGCTCGTGTTGGTTCACCCTAGCGGCTAAGGCCGGCAAGGTGAAGTGAGTAGGGTACGGGCCAGCTCGAGGCAACCTGTTGTTCCTCCTTGCTACCCTGGGGTTCTGCGACCCGGATTGAGAGCGAGATGAGTTTGATGGTGTGTTTGCCATTTCTGTGACAAGGCGTTAATAAGATTGAGGCCTATATTCATATAGTTCCTATATAATATAGCCAATTGAGTGTCTAGCATAAACATGTTTAAGTCTCGGTTTTCTCGAGGTCAGATTCTTCTATTGTATCCTGTTCAGCCATAACTACTTTCAGATCTTACATCATCTTTGCTTAATTGTACATAGTTGATCAGGCTATGTTAAATTAAACTCGTATGGTGTAATCACTGAACCAGTTATACCTAGTAAGGAATACCGCCTAATGGTCATAGTCTAGGTCCACTAAATGCAACCTAGTTCACTATAACCTTAGGCTCTGATACCAATCTGTAACACCCCCAAATTTAATGATTTGCGGAAGCTTGATTTGGGTGTTACTAATCAATAACAAAGCACAAAGATATATAGTAAACGACTCTATATGTGTCGTTTTAACAAAATATATTGATAATTGAAATGTTTACAACATTTAAAGCTTTACATAGCTCGAGTTTAAATGAAAGGAGATTTCAGTACATAAGTACTTGTACAAAATATACTAATGCAAGGAAAATCTCAATCGTCTGTATGCTGACTCGAGCTAAAGTCCTGAAGCAGAAACATCCTACTGCTTGGTACCTGCGATATATGCTAAAAGGTCAGCTAAAAGCTGGTGAGCTCACATGTTTGAAATCAGTTAATATAGTATGAACCGCAAGATTTAAATAATGAATTGCATCCAGCAATTAAATGATAGTCATCGTGTATACAGCCATGAGCACATAGTTGAGCTTAACTCGAGGGCCGGGTCCCCTATAGAGAATTCCGGGCGAGGTGCCTCCACGAATGCCTAATCCACATTCGTCTTCCCAAATATTAGTACGTCCGTTTACCCGGTTAGTGCTTGCTAACCCGGACGAGGTGGGTCAATCATATATGGTACCATATACTAATATTCACGCTACAACGTATTAACAACTATGCTGACGGAGGACTTTAAAATGATTAGTTTCGAAAAACTCATGTAGTATATGAAATGTTGGTACTTGCGTTCACATGTTAAAAGTTGAGCAATATATCACACCCCTGAGTAAAACAGTAAAAAGAGGGGCTATGAGACTCACCTGAGTCAGAAAGCGTTTAAACAAACGTAAGTTGATTAGCCGAGTATGAAGTCCAAAGACTTGTAACCTGAGGGTGTCCACGACACGCGATGGTTATAATCATGATTGGGTATCTCAAAAGATCACCCCCGTAGTTGTTCGTCCAACTATAATGTCCAAATCTCCACTATTTGGTTGATAAGTTTAAGTGTTTGAAAAGTGTACGGCCCGTTGGTGACGGGTTTGAAATAATAAACTTTAAGTATTATTACCAAATTATTGATGTTTTGCACTTACAAATGTGTCCCAAAGTGTTTTATAAGTCGTATCGTATAAGTGTTTGAGGTTATATAAGTTCGACACTTAGTGAAATTTTAGTTTGAAAACCTGCTGTTTTATGCGACACTTATATGCGTCACTTACGTGTTCTATGCGTCACTTATGGAGTGTCGGGTATTGGTGTCGGTATAAAGGTATGCGTCACTAGGACAGTGTCGTGTATCATATTATGCGTCACTTAAGAAGTGACGGGTTCCGTAACATAGCGGCACTCAAGGAGTGTCGTATAAAATAGATATTTCCAGAATTTGGGCGTCACTTACGGAGTGACGTGTAGTATAGCGACACTAAGGAAGTGTCGGGTAAAATAGTATGGCGGCACTAAGGGAGTGTCGTTAAATAGTGTCGGTTAACATAGAGGGCGGCACTAGGGAAGTGTCGTTAAGTAGTGTATGCGTCACTATTGAAGTGACGGTATGAGGTTCGGGTGACGTCATCAGTAGTAACCTGACGTCATACGTTTCTACTGAAAGTTATGGGCTTCTACTGATGATAGCGACAGTTACGAAGTGTCGCATGTTTTCTGCTGATAGTTATGTGCTTGCGTCACTATAGAAGTGACGGTGTATGTGTTATAGCGGCACTTAAGTAGTGTCGCTATAGGGGCGACACTTAGGCATAGCGACACTATAGTGTCGCTAGCACTATTTTTGGCACGATAGCGTTACTTAAGACTGTTCGACGGATTTCGAGTAAAAATCGTGTTTTCGGGTTTCCGATCGGTCCAATATTTTTACCCAACCCTTTTATGGACATTATAAGCATAAACAAACAACTAGAAGGTGAAAACACTAGAAATCGAGAGATGTCGGGATTTGTCGGAAACTTACAAAGTGTCAGATGAGAAATCCGAAAAGATAGAGTTGTAGATCGGGAAGTGGTGAACGTTTTTCTCCAAAGCGTCGAGGTGATCCGAGTGCGTTTAGTATGTTTATTTGTTGATTTTAATGGATTTTTGGAGGTGGTGGTGGTTAGAGAGAAAAGAAAGAGAGAAAAAGAAAGAGAGAGAGTTGAGTGAGAAATGAGAGGAGGAGGAGGAGAGTTGGGGGTTTAACCTCCAACTTTCAGTCTCCGTTCTCCATGCGGTGTTCGTTTGCTCCGTCGTTTAAACGTTAAATAATTATTTTACATATTAAATGGTGCGTTTTAAAATACAATTTATTACGCGATATTTTATTTAAATATTTTACAAATCAATTTATATTTGAGTTATAAAATGTAAGTTTGTTTATTTAATTTGCGCGTTTTAATATTTTAAATTGTGTAAGATTTGTTTGTATGATCCGAATGAATACAAAATATTATCATAATAATATTTTTGACATAAAAGCTTTATTTAATAAAATTGGTCACCAACGTCCGTATTAAATTGAATCGAAATACATTCGATTTAAATTGCGTACGATTTAACCAAATCGCATTTTCGTATATATTCAACAATATATATAATTCGATACATTAATTAGCCTAACATAGAACTAATTACATGTATTAACATCTGATTAGGCACTAAATACTAGTCCTAATTTGGCGGTTGTTACATTCTCCTCCTGTTAGAAGAATTTCGTCCCGAAATTTAGTTCGAAGTCGTGTTTGATGTAGAATCAGTGAATAGTTGAGGATATTTGAGTCGCATTTGGTCTTCCCGTTCCCAGGTGAATTCCGGACCACGCCGCGAATTCCATCTGACCTTGACGATGGGAATACGACTTTGTTTCAGTTGTTTGACCTCACAGTCCATAATTTCAGCGGGTTCCTCAACGAAGTGAAGTTTATCGTCAACACGAATTTCATCTAGTGGGATAATAAGTGTCTCATCAGACAGACACTTCTTCAAATTTGAAATATGAAAAGTAGGGTGCATGCTGCTGAGTTCGGATGGCAGCTGCAATCGATAAGCTACGGGGCCAATCCGTTCGAGGATCTCAAAAGGCCCGATATACCAAGGATTCAACTTCCCGCGTTTGCCAAAACGGATGACGCCTTTCCAAGGCGATACTTTTAAGAGTACTCGATCCCCAACTTGGAACTCGAGTGGTTTGCGTCTCACGTCAGCATAACTTTTCTGACGATCACGTGCGGCTTTGAGTCGGTTTTGGATTTCCACAATTTTCTCAGTGGTGGCGTGAATGAGTTCAGGACCAGTGAGTTGACTATCTCCCACTTCAGTCCAACAGATCGGTGATCGGCACTTACGACCGTACAGTGCCTCAAAAGGTGCAGCCTTAATGCTGGCGTGATAGCTGTTATTGTACGAGAATTCGCACAACGGTAGATGTCTTTCCCAGTTTGTACCGAAATCAACTACGCAGGCGCGTAGCATATCTTCCAGGGTTTGGATGGTTCGTTCACTTTGGCCATCGGTTTGAGGATGGTACGCGGTACTCATATCGAGACGGGTACCCATTGCTTTTTGAAGTGACTGCCAAAAGTGAGAGGTGAAACGGGCATCTCTGTCAGAGATGATCGAGATTGGAACGCCGTGATGAGAAACGATTTCCTTGATGTAGATTTGTGTAAGGCGTTCCATTTTATCGTTTTCCTTGATTGTCAGGAAATGAGCAGATTTAGTGAGGCGATCGACGATCACCCAAATGGTATCGCAACCGTTCAACGACTTGGGTAGTTTGGTTATGAAATCCATGGCAATTTGTTCCCATTTCCATTCAGGGATTTCAGGTTGTTGGAGTAAGCCAGGTGGTTTCTTATGTTCGGTTTTGACTTTCGAGCAAGTAAGACACTTGCTGACATAAGTGGCGATTTCGGCTTTCATATTTGGCCACCAATAAAATTCCTTGATACCGTGGTACATCTTATCGGATCCCGGATGGATAGAATATTTGGATTTGTGAGCTTCATCCATCACCAAGTCTCGTAAGTTCCCGAAATTAGGCAACCAGATTCGGTTTGAGAAATACCTAATCCCGTTAGATTTGACTTCGAATTGTTTGTCAATACCCCGTAAGGCTTCATTTTTTATGTTTTCAGGTTTCAGGGCTTCGATCTGAGCGGTATGAATTTGAATGGTAAGATCGTTGTGAATGGTCATACTGAGGGCTCGGACTCGAAGTGGTTTTGGTCGTTCCTTTCGACTGAGGGCATCGGCTACAACATTAGCCTTCCCTGGATGGTACTTGATCTCGCAATCGTAATCGGTAAGCAACTCGACCCATCGACGTTGCCTCATATTGAGATCCTTCTGATCGAATATATGTTGGAGACTTTTGTGGTCGGTAAAGATTGTGCACTTAGTGCCGTAGAGATAATGTCTCCAGATCTTGAGAGCAAAAACGACAGCTCCAAGTTCGAGATCATGAGTGGTGTAGTTCTTTTCGTGAATTTTCAGCTGTCGTGAGGCATAGGCAATGACTTTGTCTCGTTGCATCAGCACGCAACCGAGACCTTGGTGAGAAGCATCGCAGTATACCACGAAGTCATCGGTGCCTTCGGGTAGTGATAGAATTGGAGCACTGCAAAGCTTTTGTTTCAGAAGTTGGAATGCTGACTCTTGTTTATCGGTCCAATCTAACCTCTTGTCCTTCTGAGTCAGTGTCGTGAGTGGTTGAGCTATTTTGGAGAAATTTTCGATAAATCGCCGATAGTACCCAGCAAGACCCAAGAATTGTCGTACTTCAGTTGCAGAGGTGGGTGCTTGCCAGTCTTTGATAGCCTCGATTTTTGATGGGTCAACGTGAATTCCCTGACTGTCGATCACGTGACCAAGGAATTGAACGGTTTGTATCCAGAACTCACACTTAGAGAATTTGGCATAAAGCTCCTCGTGTCTAAGGAGTTCAAGGATGGTTTTGAGGTGTTGCGCATGTTCTTGCTCGTTGCGCGAGTAAATGAGTATGTCATCGATAAAGACAATGACAAACTTATCGAGGTAAGGTTTGCACACCCGATTCATAAGGTCCATGAATACAGCCGGTGCGTTAGTTAGACCAAAGGGCATCACTTGGAATTCGTAGTGCCCGTAACGAGTTCTGAAAGCAGTTTTTGGAATATCGGCGTCGCGAACTCGTAACTGATGATAGCCTGATCGCAGGTCAATTTTTGAGTAGAAACTTGAACCCTGAAGTTGGTCGAATAGATCATCAATGCGAGGAAGTGGATAACGGTTCTTGACGGTCAATTTGTTCAACTCTCGATAGTCGATGCACATTCTGAATGAACCGTCCTTCTTTTTAACAAATAAGACCGGAGCTCCCCAAGGTGAAGAACTCGGTCTAATGAATCCTCTATCCAGAAGTTCCTGTAACTGGGCAGACAACTCCTGAAGTTCGGATGGGGCTAAACGGTACGGTGCCCGGGCCACCGGTGCGGCACCCGGCACGAGATAGATTGAGAACTCAACCTGTCTAGATGAAGGTAAACCAGGTAGTTCTTCCGGAAAGACTTCGGGAAAGTCTCTAACAATTGGCACATCCTCAAGTCGCTTCTCCTCCGACTTCTTCTCTGTGATGTGTGCGAGTATTGCAGGGTAACCCTTCCTCAGAAATTATCGGGTTTTTAAGCAAGAGATGATATTGAGTCCCGTCCCACCGGTCTCCCCCTGTATGATCAAGGTTCCACCGGCAGCGAGTGGAATGCGGACGATCTTATCGTAACAAACGATTTCAGCTCGGTGTTTGGACAACCAGTCCATTCCAATGATGACGTCGAAACTTCCGATTTCAATGGGTACAAGATCGATTGAAAAGGTTTCATCAGCTAGGTTTAAAGTGCAATTAGGTATCACACTATCGGTTTCTATAAGTTCCCCATTTGCTAGCTCTACAGTGTACTTAACATCTAAGGCAACAGGAGTGATGTCAAGTAGTGGGCAAAAGTCATCAGAGATAAAGCTTCTATCGGCACCAGTATCAAATAGAACAGAAGCATTTAAGTTGTTGAGGAGGAACATACCCGAGACCACATTCGGGTCTTGACGGGCGTCCCCGGATTTGATGACGACAGCTCTGCTTCGGGTGTTGTTGTTGTTGTTGCTGTTGCGGTTGTTGTTGTTGTTGTTGTTGTTGTTGTTGTTGTTGTTGTTATTCTTCAGCTTGGGGCACGTGTCCCTGAAGTGCTCGGGTTTCCCACACTCAAAGCAGACTTTGGGTGGTCTGGTGTTGTTGTTGGAATTGTTGTTGGCAGGAGAATTGCAGTCTTTGGTGAGATGGCCGTACCTCTTGCAATTGTTGCAAAAGGGGCCACAGGAACCTTCATGGTGACGACTGCACTTGGAACAATAGGGTTTGTTCCCAGTGTAGCCCCGTGTGATGTCTGTGGTGGTGTTGTAGGCTTTGATGGTGTCGGGTTTCTTGTTTTGTTGGTTGGAGTGGTTGTTGTGGTAGTCAGACCACTTTCGTTTGTTGTTTTGGGAGGATGAAGTGGGTGGTTCAGAATCTTGGCTCATGGACATCAGGTCTTGGGCCAATAGGATTGTACCGTCAATGGTGGTTTGGTTGGAAGAGGCAACATGCCCCCGAACAGGCTCAGGAAGGCCAAGGATGTACTTCCTGATTTTATCAGGTTCTGTGCTTACCATAGCTGGGCGGAGGGCGGCAAGTTGTTGGAATCTGGTGGTATAACCATCGATATCACCCCCCTGAACCTTTAGGTTCCAGAACTCCTCGTCTAGCTTTTGGAGTTTGGCGATAGAGCAGTATTTGGCAGTGAGTTTTGCTTTCAATTCCTCCCAAGTTAGTTGGTAGGCAATGTCAGCACCCACTGATTGGGTATATGAATTCCACCAAGAGTGGGCATCATCTTCGAGAGAGCAGGTGGCGAAGTTTACTTTGTCGTTCTCTGCGCATTTGCTGACACGGAAAACAGTTTCCATTTTCTCGAACCATCTGATAAGTCCGATGGCTCCTTCAAAACCTTTGAAGCTGGAGGGTTTGCAGCTTTGAAAGTCCTTTTAAGAACAAGGTTTAGCAGTAGGGGTTTCAGCGGCATCACTGTTCCTTGTGGAATTTTGTGGAGTATTCCGAGCCAAGGCTTCAGTAACAGCCTGGGTTATAAGGGATGTAAGCTGAGCATCGGTGTAGGGTCTTGTCTTTGGCGGCATGATTCTTCAATAAAAGAAATGAAGATACATGAGATTTCGTAGGAAAGTTGTATTTGTTATATATGTACATGTATAAAAGCAGTAATACATGACATCAACATGGAAAAATGACAATTAATATGAGTTGAACAACAAGGAATATTTGATAGCTAATATGAGTTCAAAGGTTACATCCTATGGATGTATTACAAAAGGCGTCGGGAATTGTTACATCCGACCGAATTATAGAGTAGTGCTTAGATAGTTACTAGATTACAGGATAGATTACAAGACAAAGACTACACTAGTCTTAACGTAGATCGATCTGTTCCATCATCGTGACAAGACGGTCCACAGTGTTTGCAAGTCTGCTAGCTTGTCGGGCGTTATCTTCTGCTAAGGCTAGTCGTTGTGTTAGTCCACGGGCATACTCTTCTGCTTCATGTGAGCGCTGTTCACATTCTTCCACCCTTTGTCGCAGAAGGGCATTTTCCACGCTTATTTCTATTACTTGGTTGCGAAGGACATCCATGTTATTGTTTGTGGTTTCAAGGTCGTCGGAGACTTGTTCGATGCGTTCAAGGGATGTAAGTCTCCAGTTTTCGTTCGTTTCCTGCAGCACAACATCCATGGTGCGAAGTCGCTGCTCGTGTTGGTTCACCCTAGCGGCTAAGGCCGGCAAGGTGAAGTGAGTAGGGTACGGGCCAGCTCGAGGCAACCTGTTGTTCCTCCTTGCTACCCTGGGGTTCTGCGACCCGGATTGAGAGCGAGATGAGTTTGATGGTGTGTTTGCCATTTCTGTGACAAGGCGTTAATAAGATTGAGGCCTATATTCATATAGTTCCTATATAATATAGCCTATTGAGTGTCTAGCATAAACATGTTTAAGTCTCGGTTCTCTCGAGGTCAGAGTCTTCTATTTTATCCTGTTCAGCCATAACTACTTTCAGATCTTACATCATCTTTGCTTAATTGTACATAGTTGATCAGGCTATATTAAATTAAACTCGTATGGTGTAATCACTGAACCAGTTATACCTAGTAAGGAATACCGCCTAATGGTCATAGTCTAGGTCCACTAAATGCAACCTAGTTCACTATAACCTCAGGCTCTGATACCAATCTGTAACACCCCCAAATTTAATGATTTGCGGAAGCTTGATTTGGGTGTTACTAATCAATAACAAAGCACAAAGATATATAGTAAACGACTCTATATGTGTCGTTTTAACAAAATATATTGATAATAGAAATGTTTACAACATTTAAAGCTTTACATAGCTCGAGTTTAAATGAAAGGAGATTTCAGTACATAAGTACTTGTACAAATTATACTAATGCAAGGAAAATCTCAATCGTCTGTATGCTGACTCGAGCTAAAGTCCTGAAGCAGAAACATCCTACTGCTTGGTACCTGCGATATATGCTAAAAGGTCAGCTAAAAGCTGGTGAGCTCACAGGTTTGAAATCAGTTAATATAGTATGAACCGCAAGATTTAAATAATGAATTGCATCCAGCAATTAAATGATAGTCATCGTGTATACAGCCATGAGTACATAGTTGAGCTTAACTCAAGGGCCGGGTCCCTTATAGAGAATTCCGGGCGAGGTGCCTCCACGAATGCCTAATCCACATTCGTCTTCCCAAATATTAGTACGTCCGTTTACCCGGTTAGTGCTTGCTAACCCGGACGAGGTGGGTCAATCCTATATGGTACCATATACTAATATTCACGCTACAACGTATTAACAACTATGCTGACGGAGGACTTTAAAATGATTAGTTTCGAAAAACTCATGTAGTATATGAAATGTTGGTACTTGCGTTCACATGTTAAAAGTTGAGCAATATATCACACCCCTGAGTAAAACGGTAAAAAGAGGGGCTATGAGACTCTCCTGAGTCAGAAAGCGTTTAAACAAACGTAAGTTGATTAGCCGAGTATAAAGTCCAAAGACTTGTAACCTGAGGGTGTCCACGACACGCGATGGTTATAATCATGATTGGGTATCTCAAAAGATCACCCCCGTAGTTGTTCGTCCAACTATAATGTCCAAATCTCCACTATTTGGTTGATAAGTTTAAGTGTTTGAAAAGTGTACGGCCCGTTGGTGACGGGTTTGAAATAATAAACTTTAAGTATTATTACCAAATTATTGATGTTTTGCACTTACAAATGTGTCCCAAAGTGTTTTATAAGTCGTATCGTATAAGTGTTTGAGGTTATATAAGTTCGACACTTAGTGAAATTTTAGTTTGAAAACCTGCTGTTTTATGCGACACTTATATGCGTCACTTACGTGTTCTATGCGTCACTTATGGAGTGTCGGGTATTGGTGTCGGTATAAAGGTATGCGTCACTAGGACAGTGTCGTGTATCATATTATGCGTCACTTAAGAAGTGACGGGTTCTGTAACATAGCGGCACTCAAGGAGTGTCGTATAAAATAGATATATCCAGAATTCGGGCGTCACTTACGGAGTGACGTGTAGTATAGCGACACTAAGGAAGTGTCGGGTAAAATAGTATGGCGGCACTAAGGGAGTGTCGTTAAATAGTGTCGGTTAACATAGAGGGCGGCACTAGGGAAGTGTCGTTAAGTAGTGTATGCGTCACTATTGAAGTGACGGTATGAGGTTCGGGTGACGTCATCAGTAGTAACCTGACGTCATAAGTTTCTACTGAAAGTTATGGGCTTCTACTGATGATAGCGACACTTACGAAGTGTCGCACGTTTTCTGCTGATAGTTATGTGCTTGCGTCACTATAGAAGTGACGGTGTATGTGTTATAGCGGCACTTAAGTAGTGTCGCTATAGGGGCGACACTTAGGCATAGCGACACTATAATGTCGCTAGCACTGTTTTTGGCACGATAGCGTCATTTAAGACTGTTCGACGGATTTCGAGTAAAAATCGTGTTTTCGGGTTTCCGATCGGTCCAATATTTTTACCCAACCCTTTTATGGACATTATAAGCATAAACAAACAACTAGAAGGTGAAAACACTAGAAATCGAGAGATGTCGGGATTTGTCGGAAACTTACAAAGTGTCGGATGAGAAATCCGAAAAGATAGAGTTGTAGATCGGGAAGTGGTGAACGTTTTTCTCCAAAGCGTCGAGGTGATCCGAGTGCGTTTAGTATGTTTATTTGTTGATTTTAATGGATTTTTGGAGGTGGTGGTGGTTAGAGAGAAAAGAAAGAGAGAAAAAGAAAGAGAGAGAGTTGAGTGAGAAATGAGAGGAGGAGGAGGAGAGTTGGGGGTTTAACCTCCAACTTTCAGTCTCCGTTCTCCGTGCGGTGTTCGTTTGCTCCGTCGTTTAAACGTTAAATAATTATTTTACATATTAAATGGTGCGTTTTAAAATACAATTTATTACGCGATATTTTATTTAAATATTTTACAAATCAATTTATATTTGAGTTATAAAATGTAAGTTTGTTTATTTAATTTGCGCGTTTTAATATTTTAAATTGTGTAAGATTTGTTTGTATGATCCGAATGAATACAAAATATTATCATAATAATATTTTTGACATAAAAGCTTTATTTAATAAAATTGGTCACCAACGTCCGTATTAAATTGAATCGAAATACATTCGATTTAAATTGCGTATGATTTAACCAAATCGCATTTTCGTATATATTCAACAATATATATAATTCGATACATTAATTAGCCTAACACAGAACTAATTACATGTATTAACATCTGATTAGGCACTAAATACTAGTCCTAATTTGGCGGTTGTTACAACCATTAGCTAGGTGACTCTAGCCACTGAGTATACAGATAGTACTATCGATTTGACAACCCTCTCAGGATATAACTCGTTGGTCATTCCAACCACACGACGGCAGTCGTAACGAGGAGTGTATACTTAAATTGTTACTGAGGCAACAACATCAACTAGTCGTGGATTGGTTATAGTACTAGGTATCGTTACTTTAACTTTAAAGGTGTCGCTCACCTTAGAGGGATCATAGTCTATATTTCCCACTTAAATTAAACAACTAAACTACAACTTGATTTGGAAAGGGTATTCCCTGTGATAACTAATAGGACAGGTGTCCCTACGCATGATTACTTTTTAGGAAACATTTACCTTAATTGGATAAACTTGGTTTCCCTACAAAACAACTTATATAGGAAATGTTTACTTGATTGTTTAACTTGTGTTTCCTGCAACTATTATTTGGAAATATTTTTGATTAAACTTGTGTTTCCTACACAACTATTACTTGAAGTAAGAATGACATTCTTACAGTAAAATAGGAAATGTTTTCTTTAATTAGAATACTTGTGTTTCCTACTATACATATAAACATTATGTTTGTGTACATGAATGATTTATACAATACTTGGTTCAACTACGTATATACTAAACCTGTGAATTCACTCAACATTCAATGTTGACGGTTTACTATGTTTTTCAGGGAATTAGGATCTCAGGTACTGCGCATGCATTAAAGGACGTACGCTACCCAGACCATTTAGGATGCCACTTTTGGGACACTTGGATTTCTTCTGTATTACCAATCACATTGGTTATACTTACGAAATCCCTATTTTATGAACTTGTGTTTATTAAACTCATGTTGTTCTACAACACTACTATTTGTACGTCTTTATAAGTCGTACCCTTTTGTAATGACTTTAAACTTTGGCATCTTAAATATATATGTTCTGTATGATCATATGCTCTGATACAGTGAATGCACTATTATAACGTCAGCACCCCCGCTGTTATACTGTAAACTTAAAATGCTTCCGCTAATTAACTAAAGCTTCCGCTAAACCATTAATAAACGCGATTACCGATTTTGGGGGTGTGACATCATACCCGTTTAGAAAATTCGCACCCATACCTAACCCAATACCCTCTGGATACCCAATTAGTATTACCCATCAGTTTTTCGAATTCATTCGCGGGTTTCGGTTATCCCCATGTTTGTAACTTTGGCCGAACACATAATGTTTAGTTTTTGAAAATGTGATGCAAATTTGAAACACGAAAAAAAAAACAAAACCAAAATATCATAGACTATAGTATATTCAAGATTTCAAATCTTAAAGTTAACAATTTAATTTTTTAATTTACTAATTCAAAGTTTCGGTACATTAAAGATAACGAACAATTTCATGTTTTCATATCATACAAAATTAGAAATGTAATAATATGAAAATCCAAGTATAAATGCGTATGGTATAAGGTTCACGAGTTGATATGTACATTATCTTTTTATATATTAAAAAGATTATATATATAGTATATAAAACTCAAATAAATAATAGCAATTATGCATGTATGAATACGGGTAAACGGCTATGGATACGGGTATGGGTAATTGGACGGATATTACCAATACCCATACCTGCGAAATTAATTTTTTTTTTAACCCAAACCGCATCCAAACCCGCTAACCCACCTCCATATATATTATTGAGTAGGTATCTTATCGAGTTAGCTTTGGTTCCGAGTCTACTCTTTAAACTATAAAGTCAAAAATAGTGAAATCTGTTAGACAAAGGATAATAACGATCTTATTGATAATGATTCTGATACAAGCAAGGTTGATCACATCACATGATTGCCAATAGAAGTGTTATGAAATTTCGATATGAACTTCTAATCTCAAAATATTAAGTTTTTGGTTTTTGTTTTTACGCTTATACTATCACAATATCACGTGGATCTATTTTAAAGATAAATGCATGCTAAAGTTCTTGAAAATATAATAACAATCTTATAGCTCTAGCAATTTTCTTGAATATAACTTACATTGTTCTTGAAAAGTATATCCCAAAAGTCCTCACTAACTTGTTGAATATAACTTACATTGTTCGAGTAATTGTTCGATGTTTAACAAGCATAACCAAACAAATTTACGAAGAATGAAAATAATATTGGAATTTTAACATATAATATGGCATAATGTATCTTATCATACTTCAAACAAAATCAAAGTAAATGATATCACAAGATCGGCGTGCTTCACTGATAATTATTCTTTTGGTCACAAGTTCTTTGATCTACTAATGCAATCCATAAACACATTCGCTATACATATACTCATATCATTCGAATTATATCTTACATCTTTCTTCATATGCTAAAATTCGTGACTAATTAACTATTAACGTAAATTAATAATGTAACTTACTCCGGACGAACATATATATAATGCGACTTAAGTATTTTTTATGGACAATTCCGCGAATTTCGTGGGTGCTAAACTAATCTTTATTTATAATAATATTATTATTATATAAAGCATTTCAAATCTTTATAAGAGATGTATACCAATGATTAATACGTACCTTGGAATAACAAAAGTTTTGACACGGTGCTATCATGATTCATCACTCTTGAAATATTATGTTACTATTACATTACGCCGGTATAAGCTAGGTTAAATTGTAGGGTCGTCTCTACGAAAAAATAAAAAAATAACTAAATCCCACGCATTATGTTGAAATTCTTACTACAACCTTAAAATATCATTTTCGACTTTGATAAAATTTAATGACTTAAAAAGGAAAAAGTATCTCCTTTACGGCAGCCGTACATTTGGTCATTCATGGAGTCATGGGCACGTTTTTTTTTTTTTTTTAATAAAAAAAAATAAATATAAATATAAAAATATAATGAAGGCCCATATCCTATTATCTCGTGTCAGTGTGCTACATCGATAACGAAAATCTCTGCGATCAAGTTCCGACATCCTTTCCTTTTCTTTGATCAATTTGGGTTTTTGTATAAAAAAGCCCTAAACGCAAAACTAGGGCTAGGGTTTGTGAATTAAGTGCAGATATATCAACAATCGGTTGAGATGGCGGAAGTAATGTTACATATATATGATGTAACAAACAGTGATTCAGAAAAAACTAACAACACTATTGTTCAGATCAATAAGTTTTTCAAAGACGGAATCGGTCTCGGTGGTATTTTTCACAGCGCTGTTCAGGTTTATTAATTGTTATTACTCCGTATCACTTTATTGTTGTTATTATCATTAGAAATTAAATGAATGCTGTTATGGTTGTTATTATCTAGGGTTTCGATGTGTTAATTTGTGATTGTGATGCCTTAATTTAACAATGAATGTATATTGTTTAGTGTTTAGAGTTCAATTGGAAGTAGTAGTATTATAATTGGTATTTTGTGTATAATTGATGTAATTCGACAGATCAAATTTAATTTTTCATTGATTATTTGAGGAAACTGCTGTATATTGATGTGAAATGTGAAATGTTTGCAAAAGTAAGCAAGGTAAATCATGATGTGAGAATGGTAAAATGCAAGCACCAAAAAGTCAGTTACTCAAACATTGCATGCAGCTTTTAACGAATTATATATGGAGATGGAGGTCTATCCTTGGGTAACATATGATAAAAACCGAAGTCTAAATTCGTTACACATTTGGAGATGTGACATGTATCTTGGAAAATATAATGGCAAACTAAGTTCGGTTGATGCTTTTATGTTCATAACAGTAATTTGGTAGTCAGATGGTTCACATTGACAAAATGACAATCAAACATGAAGCAGTAGTGATAGTGATTGTCATCCTTTGATGTGAACTTTCCAGTTATGAAGTTATGTGTTAACTCCTTTTTTCTGAAGTTGTATTGGAAATGAACTCCCACTATTCCATGTTAATGCAACTATTTGTGTAATTTTTCATGTAAAGTTTCTAATGTACGTCCGTTTAATAAAACCCCAATGTTTTGACCTTAATCATCCTTTTGACACCAACTCTGATATTGACAACAATGGTTATGAAAATAAAATAAAATCTAACAATGTTATTGTTTTGTTTCACAAAGCTAAGTGGGTATTTATACAATTGAATTGGGCTTGTTATTGTTTTTGGGGCCTGTATATGATATTTGTCTTGACTTCTGGTATCTATGGCAGGTTTATGGAGAGGATGAGTGGTCATTTGGGTATTGTGAAGAGGGAAGTGGAGTGTTTAATTGTCCTTCTGGGAAAAATCCCATGTACACATATCGAGAATGTATTGTTCTTGGGACAACAGACCTTACTAATTCTAAGGTTAATCAGATCCTCAGGGAACTAAGTAGAGAATGGCCAGGAGACTGTTATGATTTGCTGTCAAAGAACTGCAATCACTTCTGTGATGAGTTCTGTGAGAGACTTGGCGTCCCTAAACTTCCAGGTGATTCCAGTTCTCTTCGAAATTGGACTTGAAATGTAGTTTTAAGCTATTTTTGTTATTAAGTTTTGGTTTCATATGTATTTGAATGAACTTGTGCCATCAACCTAAGGTTTATACTACATCTATTTTGTTTGTTTTTGCTTTTGTTTTGTGTTTCCCATCTCCATTTGTACTCCCATTAATCAGTACCCATGAAAATGAATATATAGAATAGATAGAACCAATTAAAAAAATGATGTGATGGGTTGATGAGCAAGAATTCTTTCACTCGTGACAATCTTATTCAATGTTTTGTTACAGGTTGGGTGAACAGGTTTGCTAATGCTGGTGATACTGCTATGGAAATAGCAGGGAATACTGCTTTCCGGGTGAGCATTTTCTTCTTTCCCTTCTTGTCTTCTACACATTGGAAGCCAGAACATACACAAATGATTTTCGTTGACTGCTATGTTCATATATAAAGATTGCATCTTAGCTCATTTGCTTATGAATGGACTGACTTGGGTTATGCTTACTGGTCCGAATCAAGAATTTGGATAAAAAGAAACTGGTAAAAAGTTTCCCTAAGTCTGTATACTATATGCATGCAACTACCTAAACCACTTAATCAAACAAAGTAGACAATTATTGTTCTAATGTGGTTTTTAATCATTTAGAACACAATAAATATCTCTGAAAGATATAAAAATGTTTCTGGGTCAACCTACCTATCCTGTCACTTAGTAACGAAATGTTTGGACTAGTTAACCTGTTCATTTTGTCATATCTACTAATGTGCCTTTGATATATCGATTAAAAGTGCGCTGTTTTCCTTTTGTCATGATTGTAGTTCAGACAAGCTAAAACAGAGATTGTGACAGCTAGCAAAGTGGCCTATCAATTTCTTGCTAGCATCACTTCAAACACCACCACAATAGCCACTACAGATTCACCCAGCAGTTCGAGTAATGGCAGCCCCACCCCTGGGTTCCAACAACCTGCTTGGTTTAAAAATCTTGTGGCTGCTGGTGCAAAACCATCAAGTAGTAGTACACTTGAAGATGGAGATGAGCACATGATGCACAATTTGTCACAAGAAATACCACGCTGAGGGTTGAACACCTCCAGGGAAGTGAATATGAGATGTAAGTCACTTGTTGTTTCATTTGTGTAGTAGCTTTACAGACTTGTGTTAGACGGTAAAGAAATCGGCAAAAGGCCTTTTATGTAAAACTTTTGTAACACTGTCGTTTTAAACTAGTTTGAAGTATATGGAATGGAAAACAGACATAGTCATGATGTGCCTTCTTATTCCTGCTTATTCTTGATTTCCTACACGAATGACAAATCCCACATCTCTGATCCTACTTTAAAATAATCATATTGATCGGTGTGAAAGTTTAGCATATCCGATGCTTTAGTTCATGAGGATCAGTTTATAAACTAGATCACGTCGTTTCAAATTGCATATGTATATAAACATCACGAGGTCCAGCAGGAAAGGAAAAAAGAAAGGAACTCAGTGATACATCTTATAGAAGTGTTTAAAAATACTTGTAATAAACCATATTAGACATGTTTTCAACTTTATATGCAATATTACATTATTGTGTATACTTGTCTCCCGTCACCTCATTTTACTTGCATATAATGCAATTACTATATTACTGCACACTAGGAAGAGAGATGTTCAACATTCTATACAACCACCCACAAATAGGTTCATGGTTCTGGCACAGATCGGATAACCAAGTTCTTCAGGGTTTCTGTCAGTGAGGCCTGTAATGCAACCATTGTAGCACGCTCTTGGTTACGCAATACTAAACCTAAACATCTTCTCCGTTTTTCACCTTCTTCTTCATTTGTATTGCCTGGCACTCTTTCACACCATTAACAACCAAAAAAGGAAGAAAAAGAAGGGAGAAAGAAAGTTGAAAGTTACAGCCTGAAAGTACGTGGAAGAAAAACCCATCTGTGTTCAGACCCGAAGCAACCACTGGGTCACCGGGGTACGCCAACCAGCGACGGGCAAAGCCCAAAGCCCATCGTGGACGCTTTAAATTATAGGTAGCAGAGCGCGTCTTTTTTTTTTTTTTTTTTTCCTTTTTAAATAAGTACTTATTAATACAATATAAGTATAAGTAATAGTATATTAATAAGGAAAATTCTAGACTTACAAAAATTTTACGAGATAATTTGTACAAAATGAGTTGGCATGATATGTCGACCAGTCACATAAATTATGTCATTTTCTCACTTTCTTCTCTCTCATGATGTATTTGGTCCACTTAATTTTATAAACTAAATTGTTTAATAATCCGTAATAATATAACTTTATATAAATAATATTATAGTGAAAAGTATAATAAATGAAGGTGTTTATTATGCATTAGCAGTTTGTACAATACATATATTAATGCACATATGTGGTGGATTTATCAAAATTGAATGTGGATATATCACCACCCTTTATAAATTTATTACAATTTAACTTTCAATTTCAATTATTGTTACTAGTAGGGTATCTGTGAATGCAACGGTACCTTATATTTGAACGCATCGTATTTGTATTAAAATAACGAGTGTTGAAGCATTGTGAAATAACTGAGTGTTGAAGCATTGTGAAACATTCTCATGTCGGCTTCATTCTAATTAAGTTTTAATTTTTCAATTAAGTCCTTTAATTTTAGTAAATTTTAAAATAAGACTCGTAACTTATTAAAAAATAATTTTTTTAATCAACTACTCACTTACATATAAAAAGAAATTTAATTTAATTCATTAAATAAAACATTATCCAAATCGATTTGTAATGCTTCTATTTTCAATTCACCGAATATGAATAAAATTACTTGAAAATGCTAATATAGAATAAAAATAATTAATTTTTACCGCTAACTTGGTTTCAAAAACTTTTAATTTTTTAATTTCTACTTATATAAATCCATTTACATAAAGTAATATTATCATGAATTCAATTAAATGCTTAATATACATATTAAATTACACACTTTATTATTATAAATAAAATACTAAATATGAAATTTCATATAAAAAATCAACGGTCCACACGGGTTAAAGTCTAGTGCATACATATAGGGTACAACGGTGTTACAAAACATATGATTGTTTTTTCAAAAGAACATATGAAAATTAAGCTCGTAAGTAATATATAGAATTCGTTTGAAAATTTTGAATTATATATGTTGTTTACAATCTAGTGTATGAATATACAGGTTAGATTTTTCCAATTTTCAAACTTCTGAACTTTATTATGTAAATGAATTATAAAGGCCATAGACTATACATAAGTATTTAATCTTCCATATCTTATGAATTTATTTATAGCAATTAAATAATTATGAAATTACATACATACCCTCCGTAACATCTACACTTTTTTATAACAAAAAGGTTTAAAAAATAAAAACGACTAAACCTATCCAACATTTACCAAATCCTATATGATAAAAAGCGATTTTTATCAAACCATATATATATACATATTCCAATTCAATTATTTTGATCACCAAATTTGAAATTTTAAAAAATACATATGAAAACAAATGAGCAACATCCTGAAGGAAATCAACCGATGCACACTATCCAAGTATCTAATTTATCTATAACTCTACATCGAGACATATATTAAATTGAATTAATTTAATGTAACATGATTATAATATGAAAATGAACTAATGTAATTATTTGTTGATATCATATCTAGTCTCAGGAGCGTATTTAAAGGGGATAGTAGGGGTGTGCAAAACACGGTTCGAACCGTGAGAACCAGCAAATCGTATCAAAATCGTACCGACTAGTTTCAATTATTTATATGATGGTTCGGTTCTCGATTCTTACTTTTGGTCATTCACGGTTTACAGTTCGATTCGGTTTTAAACAGGAAAAACCATGGTAAACCGTATGAACCGTAAATACGGACTTAACTTGCCTGCAATTGAAAGTTTAAGGCTTGAAGTGTAAAATTCAAATGATAACTGATAAGAACGTGTGTGACACCCCCAAATTTGGTCAGCGCGGTCAACGCGTGATTAGCGGAGGCATTAGAGTAAACGAGGGGGTGCTAACGTTAACGTTGAACATCATGCAGATCAGAGCGTATGATTATTACAGAACAATTAAATTAAGATGCCATTTAAGTAAATGTTTTGTTTACAAAAGTACTACGACTCGTAATGTCGTATAAATAGTATTAGTTTTACAAAATAAATCTTGAATTGTCCCAAAATGTGGCATCCTAATTCGTCATGGGTCGCCTAACTCCGTAAGTATGCATTCTTACTTGTGCTGTGAATCACCTGAAAAACATAGTAAAGGTCAACACATGGTTGAGTGAATTCACAGGTTTTATGTTTGTAAGTGGTTTGTTAAACCATATTCATTTATATGTTGTTGACACGAAAGTCAAATAAGTTCATACATAAAAGTTTGTAGGAGAGTAAGTATCCTATCGTAAAAGTTCGTACAAGGGCCTATAAGTATCCACATATAGTTCTCAATCATATAATAAAATCAATCACATAATCAGTAGCACATAAGCACCAAAGCAATTATGAACATTTATTGCATGATATAGCAACAATGTTAGCTATGTTTTTCACCCCAAGTTTTAAAAGCAATTAAAACAGTAAAAACTGGCTGTGAACTCACAGTAGTATATGCGATTTGAAAGCTAGCGAAGAACTGTAACGTTGCCCAAGGTATGTTAACCTATACACCATAATTGTATTAACATAAGTATATTGACTATTGATCAAATTATGTTAATAGTTTGTTTGTTCTGAAGAAATTGTTAATTTCTTAGGTTGTACAATCGTTGGTGATGACGTTTGGAAATATTGTTATTATTTCTCGAGTCATATTATTTGTCGAAATGTTTTAAAGTTAAACATTTGTTTTCGTTTAAAATTACGCGTTCCAACTAATAACTCGAGTCGTTTTATATTCTATGGTTTGATGATTCGTTGCACTCGGCCCAATATATATTTATATTTCTAAATCTTACGGTCCAAGTGAGCTTGGCCAAATTACCCGTTTATGTTATAAAAATCATTTGGCCCAATATTGTAGTAATCTAATTTGGCCCGTTTACTCGTTTGACCAAATTGTTTATCCGGTCCATTTAAACAGTTTTGGCCCATTTTAAATGATCTGGCCCATAATTATATCACCCGACTGGTTCTGACCTTAGTATAATACGCATTTGAAAATAAATTCTTCTTACAAGGCCATGACAAGTACATGATCGACTTAAAAGTACTAACTTAATTTTTTTATCAGTTCGCATTAATGTTCTTTTTTTTTTTCCTTTCTTTCTGTTTTATAAAAGTTACTACTCGTACATGAAAATTTTAAAACGTTAGGCAACGTGTTCGATCGTCATCTTCGTTTCAAGATAGAAAATCCAAATAGGTTAACAATCTACTAATTATCCATAATCTAGAGGTATGTACGTACGACACATCTAACATTTATGGCAATAAGGTGCCGAGGCCCAAACCCAACATTACACAAGTTTATTATAAATGTATTTCACTTATTTTTCATACCAATTTTTGTGTATTGCGTTTAAACTTTTTGGTTCCAAGTTTTTATTTAAATCATCATCACCAACAATATTTCACAATCATCAATATATATAACATAGTGATTGGAATTTGTACAAAAATCTAAATTGAAAGGAATTTCTTACAATGATTTTGAGGTGATGATGAAGAACGGATGAGGATGATGATTATTGTTAATGTTATTTAGATTGATTTGTTGTTGCTACTTTGTTGCTTGTTGTTTGAGTGCTGCTTCTGCTCTTCGAGAATGAAGAAGAAGAAAATGATTGTTGAGAGTCAATAATTGAGGTTAGGTAGATCACTAGGAATGAAAGGGGGTATACATTTTTAAAATGGGATACAGAGTTCAACCAAAATATGGCTCGATCACAGTATCCGGTCTCCAATAATTGAGTCAGGGTTGTGGTATTTAGCTCGTTAATTTCGGGTACGGGTATAATTAGTGCAAAATAACATTTAATATTTTATATTTTTATTTTGTAGATGCTTTCCTGGTTCGTTATTTAAATTTAGAATAATGAGATTTTCATTATTTTAGACCGTTGTACAAATTTGTACATTTTACTGCGCGCATCCAATTGGGTGCCAAATTTCAGTTAAAATATGATTTCATATTTCGAGGTAATGTTCCAAATACTTTCAAACGTATGAGAAAAATAGAACTTTTATGATTTGTGATCTCGGGGTACGTTTTACAATTGTTTCTGTTCGTTTCGTAATACGTTTTATATAAAACGTATATCTAAGTCGTTTTATCTATATGTTATAGATATATTAATACTCGTACTTAATAATTGAATTATTAATTGTTTTGTGTCACCAACTTTTGTTATTTATTTTGTCGGATTCGTTCCGATACGTTTGTACACGATTATAATTAATCACATAATATGTAATACTTTTTGTTTAAAAGTATTGGGCTTGCTAGGTTTACAACACATCAAAAGTTTTGTTTAAACTTAACTAGGGAATCAGCGTAAAACGCATGTGTTTACTGTACTTAATTGTACTCAAATTTGCGGGATGTCACATTCTCCCCTTGTTAAAGAAATTTCGTCCTCGAAATTTAAGTTATGCTATGAGTTATTCGCGCACGTATACTTTACCTCATGATTCAGTTGTAACTATGTCTTTTAATTGAGAGTAGGCCTAGAATATCTAGAGCGAGTTTAAAGGTAGTCATTTCCTGACTGTTTTTGCAGTTCACATATATATGCACATATATAATAGCCTAGTGTGTCGATCGTAGTATACTATGTATCACTCACTGATAGTTGGGTATATGTCAAATAGTGTGACGTTCAGTTGTGTTTGTTTTCCTCCCCTTGTTAGGCTAGTGCCGTGCTGGCAACTAAAGAAAATAGGGAGGAGGCTTTCTATGTGATGACCTTTCACATCCAAGGGGCTAATGTATGTTCATAGTTCACTGGTGTATGGTTACCATTGGTAGTGGTAGCTTACTTCGACGTTGTTAATCATCCCGGACTTATGTCGTAGTCCATCATAGTTGTTATATCATAGTAGTCGTGTTTTGACTATTTCGTGTTTCGAATCATAGTTATCTCGCGGCTACAAGATAACCATTTATAAGGTAGTCCTATCGTGACTAATAGGTTGACAACATAGTGAGTTTAACGTTGACTTAGATCGGTCATTCCCATGATGCTCTCTACGTCAAATCAGTAAATGTGGCATTGTGGAATGGGTAACATGCTTTTAGTGTCGACTTAAAATCTATGAGTTAAGTTTTCCAAGTTTTTAAAGTTTTTCCAAGGTTTTGTACATACACCAAATTACAGTATGTCCATTCTAAACATAGATGGAATCGTAGTTTTTATCGTAGTGGGACTTATAGTTGTTATCATAGTTGTTTCCATATTTGTTATTGTAGTTGTTCTCGTAGTGGGACTCGTAGTTATCCCCATAGTTGTTGTTGTTGGGTCAAGCACTCCGTCGGAGAGGCACTTTTCAAAATTAGTATTTTGAAAAGTGTCATAAGGTTATTGAGCTTCTGCGATAGGTTTAGTTTGTGAGTCTAGGACCAATCCTTACAAGGATTTTTGAAAGGTCCTAAACATTTCGTGGGCTAAGTTTACCCAAGTTCTGCGACCCCTTTTCAGGGCGATACTTTGTATAAAGCTTTGTCACTTTCTTGAAATTCAAGAGGTTTACAGCGGTTATCGGCGAAATTCTTTTGTCAGTCTCACGCTGTTTTCAGTTGGTTAAGTACTTGAAATATATTGTTCGTAGTTTCCTGGACAATCTACGTACCATATAGTTGTCTGTCACCCAACTCTCTCCAATAGAGTGGTGATCGGCACTGGCGTCCATATAACGCCTCCAACAGTGCCATTCGTATACTGATGTGATAACTATCATTATAAAGAGGTAAGGGGGTATCTCAGTTACCCCCAAGGTCAATCGCACATGCTCGTGACACAAAGTCGAGTGTTTGTATCGTTGGTTCGCTCTGACCGTCTATTTGTGGATGGTAGGCAAGACTCGTATCGGAATGAGTACCTAGTGCCTGTTGCATTGACTGCCAGATGCGTGATGTAGAGTGATTATCTCTGTCGGAGATAATGGATAGTGGTAATCGTACCAACATATCGAACATACATCTCAATTCCATCCCTTGACAACCCGTCCATACCGAATATGTTGTCAAAATTTCTCAACTCCACCGATAGTAAGTCTATTTCGAAGAGATAACCCTCAACGTTAGGATACATCCCGGTACTATTTCTCCTGATTCGATCAACTTACCATCGGCTAGTTCTATGACGTGTTTGTCATCTAGTTCACACAAGTCAACTTCTAAAAGTTGAGTCATCGTTTTCCACAACATCTCGGTGACGGTGTTAGGATTTATTCAGTTTCATTTTGTTGGATTGTCGTCCAAAAGTAAGTTCGTTGGGATGTCACCCAAGATATAATTTAGTTGAGATATCTATCCAAATTACAATTTAAGTGGGATATCTGTCCCTAATGTAGTTTAGTTGGGATGTCTGCCCAAATTACCATTTAAGTGGGATATCTTCTCATAATATAGTTTTGTTGGGATGTCTGCCCAAACATGGTATAAGTGGGATGTCTGCCCATAATATAGTTTAGTTGTTTGTTTTGTAGGAAACACAAGTTTATCATTTAAGAGAAACATTTCCTAAAGTAATGGTTTATTGGATACACAGGTTATTTAATAGAAATAACATTTCCCAAAATCTAGTTACGTTGGGATGTTACCCAAAATATAACTTTGTTGTGATATTACCCAAAATATAGTTTCAAACACTTTGAGGGTCGTTCTTCAGCGTTTCAAAAGTCTACCGGTCGTTCTCCGATTTGTAACACTACTAGTCGTTCTCCAGTAAATCAAAGTACTGGTTGTTCTCCAGTTTATCTACCGGTCGTTCTCCGGTTTAAAGTCTTACTGGTACGTTTTCCAGTATATTTAAATATTATCGGTACGTTCTCCGATTTAATAAATGCGTACTGGTACGTTCTCCAGTTTCCTATTCAAAGTGTTTGTAGGGATATCATCCAAAGTTATACTTTTTGTTGGAATGTTATCCAAAATATAGTTTAGTTTGAATGTTATCCAAAATATCGTAAAGCATTTTCGTAGACAATTTTTTTTATAAAGATTGTCATAAAAAGTTTGTCATTTATGGGGAGGAATTTGTTTCACAGGATTGGGTCTGGTTACCCTAGTTGCTGTTTGAGACTCCATGTCGATTAGTGTATAACGACACCTTACTATGTTTGTTCTTGTAGTACTAAAAAGGCTCGTTACTATGTTACGCATCGCAAACTTCGTTTATTCCCTCCATCCATTCGACTGATAAGTTGTCAGTCCTAATCGTTTAATGTTTAGCGAGGATTTGTTCAGTCCTTTAGAAAGTGAGAGTTTGTTTGCATAGTAGTCAACTATGACCAAGTAGTTGTCAAACATGACTTTTGTATGATCATGTTCGTATAAAATATGATGGAATTAATGTGTATTCGTCATATAAAAGTTTTAGTACAGTACTGCAGAAGCATAGCCCTTCGTACGTCGGTTTAACGAAGATAAGATAAGTATGCACCTACAGCCGCCATCATATAGTCATCATCATGTTGGCCTCAGCTACACTCTCTGCCACTCAAGCATGCTCTTCTAGCATTTGTGCTTGGACACCGGTAGCGTAGGCAGTTTCGTTTTCTAAGTTCGCGTGGCCTTTAACAAGTTTAAGGCTCTCTTATGTGGAGATCATGCCCATATCCAGTCGGGAGGTGTCTCTCTGTAGTTTTAAGACGTCATTTTGTGTGTCAGGAAGTTCCCTGATTGGTATGTGAAGTATAATAACTAAGGTAGGAACCATTAATTTTATATATGTTTGCCCGTAAAAGTGGGAGGTCGTAATGTATGAGAAGAGTCTCAGGCTTTTAATATGATATATGTGCCTCCCAGCATCCTTCTAATGCTTAAGTAGGCTTGACTGCCTAAAGTGTAGTTTGTTTCGGGGACTGCAAGTCAGATTAATTATACCTCAGACGATAACGTCTATATAGATTAAGTGTATGATGTTTGTTAGTTGATGGTCTCTCGTGTATCGAGTTGCCATTGTTATTCCAACCATATTTGAGAAGTCACGCGTAGGAACACGCAATTATTCATCTAAAGACATTGCGACAATAGTCGTCTTATAGTGAGTTAGGCGTATGCAAATATGTGCATGCATGTTCTGGCCAAGGCTATAGTCTAGGTCTCTAAGGCTTTCAGGTCACTTAAAGACTCCTAGTTCGCTATAACCAATGGCTCTGATACCAATCTGTGACACCCCCAAATTTGGTCAGCGCGGTCAACGCGTGATTAGCGGAGGCATTAGAGTAAACGAGGGGGTGCTAACGTTAACGTTGAACATCATGCAGATCAGAGCGTATGATTATTACAGAACAATTAAATTAAGATGCCATTTAAGTAAATGTTTTGTTTACAAAAGTACTACGACTCGTCATGTCGTATAAATAGTATTAGTTTTACAAAATAAATCTTGAATTGTCCCAAAATGTGGCATCCTAATTCGTCATGGGTCGCCTAACTCCGTAAGTATGCATTCTTACTTGTGCTGTGAATCACCTGAAAAATATAGTAAAGGTCAACACATGGTTGAGTGAATTCACAGGTTTTATGTTTGTAAGTGGTTTGTTAAACCATATTCATTTATATGTTGTTGACACGAAAGTCAAATAAGTTCATACATAAAAGTTTGTAGGAGAGTAAGTATCCTATCGTAAAAGTTCGTACAAGGGCCTATAAGTATCCACATATAGTTCTCAATCATATAATAAAATCAATCACATAATCAGTAGCACATAAGCACCAAAGCAATTATGAACATTTATTGCATGATATAGCAACAATGTTAGCTATGTTTTTCACCCCAAGTTTTAAAAGCAATTAAAACAGTAAAAACTGGCTGTGAACTCACAGTAGTATATGCGATTTGAAAGCTAGCGAAGAACTGTAACGTTGCCCAAGGTATGTTAACCTATACACCATAATTGTATTAACATAAGTATATTGACTATTGATCAAATTATGTTAATAGTTTGTTTGTTCTGAAGAAATTGTTAATTTCTTAGGTTGTACAATCGTTGGTGATGACGTTTGGAAATATTGTTATTATTTCTCGAGTCATATTATTTGTCGAAATGTTTTAAAGTTAAACATTTGTTTTCGTTTAAAATTACGCGTTCCAACTAATAACTCGAGTCGTTTTATATTCTATGGTTTGATGATTCGTTGCACTCGGCCCAATATATATTTATATTTCTAAATCTTACGGTCCAAGTGAGCTTGGCCAAATTACCCGTTTATGTTATAAAAATCTTTTGGCCCAATATTGTAGTAATCTAATTTGGCCCGTTTACTCGTTTGACCAAATTGTTTATCCGGTCCATTTAAACAGTTTTGGCCCATTTTAAATGATCTGGCCCATAATTATATCACCCGACTGGTTCTGACCTTAGTATAATACGCATTTGAAAATAAATTCTTCTTACAAGGCCATGACAAGTACATGATCGACTTAAAAGTACTAACTTAATTTTTTTATCAGTTCGCATTAATGTTCTTTTTTTTTTTTTTTTTTTTTTCCTTTCTTTCTGTTTTATAAAAGTTACTACTCGTACATGAAAATTTTAAAACGTTAGGCAACGTGTTCGATCGTCATCTTCGTTTCAAGATAGAAAATCCAAATAGGTTAACAATCTACTAATTATCCATAATCTAGAGGTATGTACGTACGACACATCTAACATTTATGGCAATAAGGTGCCGAGGCCCAAACCCAACATTACACAAGTTTATTATAAATGTATTTCACTTATTTTTCATACCAATTTTTGTGTATTGCGTTTAAACTTTTTGGTTCCAAGTTTTTATTTAAATCATCATCACCAACAATATTTCACAATCATCAATATATATAACATAGTGATTGGAATTTGTACAAAAATCTAAATTGAAAGGAATTTCTTACAATGATTTTGAGGTGATGATGAAGAACGGATGAGGATGATGATTATTGTTAATGTTATTTAGATTGATTTGTTGTTGCTACTTTGTTGCTTGTTGTTTGAGTGCTGCTTCTGCTCTTCGAGAATGAAGAAGAAGAAAATGATTGTTGAGAGTCAATAATTGAGGTTGGGTAGATCACTAGGAATGAAAGGGGGTATACATTTTTAAAATGGGATACAGAGTTCAACCAAAATATGGCTCGATCACAGTATCCGGTCTCCAATAATTGAGTCAGGGTTGTGGTATTTAGCTCGTTAATTTCGGGTACGGGTATAATTAGTGCAAAATAACATTTAATATTTTATATTTTTATTTTGTAGATGCTTTCCTGGTTCGTTATTTAAATTTAGAATAATGAGATTTTCATTATTTTAGACCGTTGTACAAATTTGTACATTTTACTGCGCGCATCCAATTGGGTGCCAAATTTCAGTTAAAATATGATTTCATATTTCGAGGTAATGTTCCAAATACTTTCAAACGTATGAGAAAAATAGAACTTTTATGATTTGTGATCTCGGGGTACGTTTTACAATTGTTTCTGTTCGTTTCGTAATACGTTTTATATAAAACGTATATCTAAGTCGTTTTATCTATATGTTATAGATATATTAATACTCGTACTTAATAATTGAATTATTAATTGTTTTTGTGTCACCAACTTTTGTTATTTATTTTGTCGGATTCGTTCCGATACGTTTGTACACGATTATAATTAATCACATAATATGTAATACTTTTTGTTTAAAAGTATTGGGCTTGCTAGGTTTACAACACATCAAAAGTTTTGTTTAAACTTAACTAGGGAATCAGCGTAAAACGCATGTGTTTACTGTACTTAATTGTACTCAAATTTGCGGGATGTCACAACGTGGGATTTGGAAATCCCACAATTATCGTGCATGTAAAATCACACAAGATCGAGTCATTCATTCACATTATCAGTTACAAAAAAAACCTAAATGCAAGAGCAAGAGTTTGAGCGGCTGTAACAGGAGTATTCAAGGTGGTTCTTGAGATTTCTGTTTCGTTAAGGTAACGGTTTTGTTAGTGCTTATCTTTTTATTTCGTTACATTCGTAGAATTATCATTGGTGTCTTAAACATGCTTGTAAATTGTACGTTAGTCATCCTTAAAATTGTTGAAATATCTAAACATTTTATGTCCAACAATTTTAACGACCTGGCTAAATTTGATATTATTAGTGCTACTACTAGAAATCATCTCGGCTTTTAACGATTTGTTAAATTTGATATTCTTCTTTTGTAGATATTTATGAGAAGTTCAAGGGAAACAATGCACCTGGTGAGACAAATTAGGAGTGAATCAAATATGTGAACGTGGAGTCTATGTTGACAATCTTGAAACTTTTTTTGTTAGTTTACTTAGTTGGTTGAATGATGATGTTATAGACCTTTTTTGTTGATTGATGTTTAAGATTTTTATTTGGTTGAATGATGTTTTGGATCATTATAATTAGTTTGTACGGCGTATTAGGTAATAGAGTAGTACAACTTGTTCATTTTTTTTAGAGTAACCAAACAAAAAATATTACAACAAACCGGTTCTTCGGTACATCAAAGAACCGAACCGTGTAAAACCGTACCGTATCGAACCGTATCGAACCGTACCGAACCTCTTCTCTACGATACGACACTCGGTTCTAATATTTATAGTTTCACAGTTCGCGGTTCAGGCCGGGTCGGGCCAGTTCTAGCACTTTGCACAAGTCTAGGGGATAGAGGGACAGCTGCCCTCTAAAAATATTTTAAAATTATGTAAACATAATGTATTTAAGGTATTATTGATAATTGATAATTTCTACCTTAAAAGAACACAATATATATTTTCTCCTTCAATTTAATTATTTTCTCCGCCCTTATCTATTCTATGGATTTTATGGAGTAGTATTATAAATTTTTTTAAAGGAAAGAGAAAAAGAAACAATTTGTAACCATTAAATTTATGTAATTACCTTGGCAGCAAATATAAGTGGTGAGTACGTGACTTCTGATATGTGATACTACGTAATAATAAGAATTTTGTAGTGCTTTGTTTAAAAAAATATTTTGTTCAAAATGGTGGTACATTAAGGTGAGTGAGAATGTGAGATGGTCATTAACATGTTAATGAGGTAGTTATCATCAGAGTATAACAAAATAATCCGTGTTCGATTATCTATGTTTAGCTTCGAAATATAGTATTTAATGAAAAAAAATTTAATTTATGATGCTAATTTGGGGTATAAATGGAAAGTGATTTACTGTTTCATATTTTATATAATATATATAAAAAATAATAAATATGAACATAATAAAATATTATTACGCTATTATTAGAATACTGCATTAACCACCAATTCTTTCCTTCATCAATATTTCTTTACAACCTTTGCCTATAAATATCATACCTCTCACACAGTTTGATCACAAGCAATCATCATGGCAATTTCAACTGTATGTATCTCCTCATTCTTTACTTTTGTATATTTGTATCATATTTCTTACTTTTCCTAATATAATCTGAATTTGTTTTGTAGAATTTCGTTGCGAGTTTGCTGTTGTTTGGATTATTGCAGTTTTCCGTTACCGAATGTCGAATGCATGTGTTGTCTGGATCTGAAGTAACATATCCAGCAATAAACTGCCGAAAACATACAGCTTTTTTAACAGATTTTGGAGGCAAAGGTGATGGCCAAACATCAAACACGGCAGTTTTTCAAAAAGCTGTGCAGAATCTTAGTCAGTTTGCAGACGACGGTGGGGCACAACTTATTGTGCCACCAGGAAGATGGCTCACTGGTAGCTTTAATCTTACAAGCCATTTCACATTGTTCATCCAATTTGGTGCGGTTATTCTTGCCTCTCAGGTATGTAACGACTAACAACCGCTTTATCTGTCCCATAATAACTGTCCACAAATAAACGCAATTTAAGCTATACACATTAAATGCACTTTATAATTAATATAATATCAGTCTTTATGAATATTGCATTTACACATAAGGTAACATAACATAATCAAAAATATCTACATTTAGTGCAGTTTATACTTACTTTATATTTATATATCAGTCATAATCACAAACATTAAAAAAAGAAAAAAAAATCAATTTACGACGTATTTGACTTGGAAACTTACATTAATGGTGGGATAATTTAAGGTTTGGGAAAATAGTAATCTTCTCCATCTTTAATAAAGTGACAATTTTTTCTGGGACAACAAAGCAGTAATGTGAAGTGTAATTTTGGGACGAACGGAGTAAATTATAACTATCCATTCTTGAAAGTGATTTTGGAGCGAAATTAAAATAAGAAACATGGAATATATTTAGACTTTTAAAAGACAAATTGTTGTTAAACTAGAAACATTTTGAGCGCAGGATGAGGCAGAGTATCCAGTAGTTGAACCATTGCCTTCTTATGGTCATGGAAGAGATGGACCTGGAGGAAGGTTTAGCAGTCTGATAGGTGGATCACATCTTACTGATGTTATTGTTACAGGTATATTTTCAATCACAACAATTAGATCTTAAACATATGAAATTTTATCATATAAACATGTATATTTCGCATAATGTTTATTAACAATATGTTGTTGAAAGTTTCATGATTTTGATGTTGTTTAACTAACATATAAAATAGAATTGATGTGAAAAGTCTTGTTGTTGAAGGTGATAATGGCACAATTGACGGGCAAGGTTCGTTATGGTGGAATAAGTTTCATAAAAGTCAATTAAAGTACACAAGACCATACATGATTGAGTTAATGTACTCGAACCAAATCCAGATATCCAATCTTACTATGATTGACTCGCCTTCGTGGTTTGTCCATCCAGTTTATAGCAGGTTAGTCCATAAATCCAGTCATTTTTCATACAATGTTTTGTTTTAAATCTTTGATGTGAAATCTAATACAAGTTTGAAACGTATTTGCAGTGACATTATAATTCAAGATTTAACCATTCGGGCACCTGTGGATTCTCCTAATACAGATGGAATCAATCCAGGTTTGAATTGGTCTACCCTTTTCGGCTGTAACATTTTGTAAGAGTGTTAAAAGTGTTAAGACCATAGGTAGCAATTCTGACCCACTTACTTATAAATGGGTTAAATCAAGTTATGTTATAACTAATAGGCCAATGGGGTCAAAGATAGTACTCCGTAGTACATTTTAATGCTTAAAAACCTTTTAAGAAAGTCATTCAAAAATGATATTACTACCGAAATAAGAAAAATATAGTGTAAACTTATTTTACACACTTTAATCAGTTATAGAAAGTTAATATTTATGGACAAAAGTTTTTTTGGGTCAACCCGTACGAACAAACCCATTTTGGCCCAAATGTATTCCCTTCCCTTACCCAACCCGCTCATCTTACCAATTCTACAAATAATAGACTTTCTGGTTTTGCAGATTCTTGTAAAAATGTAAAGATTCAGGATGTTTTTGTGGTGTCTGGTGACGATTGTGTAGCTGTAAAAAGTGGATGGGATGAATACGGGATTAAATTTGGGATGCCAACTGAACAAATGATCATCAGGAGGCTAACTTGCATTTCACCCGATAGTGCAGTGATTGCACTTGGAAGTGAAATGTCAGGTGGCATAAAAAACATTAGAGCTGAAGATATTTCGGCTATTAATTCTGAGTCTGCAGTCAGAATTAAAACTGCTCCTGGAAGGGGAGCATACATTACAGACATATTTGTTGACCGTATGAATCTGCAAACAATGAAGTACGTTTTTTGGACCACTGGGTCATATGGGCAGCACCCAGATCCCGGGTATGACCCAAAGGCACTCCCAAAAGTTGACCGGATTAATTATAGGAATGTGGTGGCTCAAGATGTGAAGATGGCTGGGAACATGGGTGGGATTGATGGTGACCCATTTACTGGATTTTGCCTTTCAAATGTTACTATTGGGTTGAGTGACAAACCGAAAAAATTGCAATGGAATTGTACAGACATTTCTGGTGTTTCAAGTAATGTGACACCACAAACGTGTGATGCGTTGCCAGATAAAGGGTCAATGGAGTGCGAGTATCCATCAGATCCAGTCCCAATTGATACAGTTGAGTTGCAGACTTGTTCTTTTACTACTGCAAGCCAAATTTTGTAACTTACAATTTTAACTATAATTATTTTATAATAATCACTAGTCAGTCCGTCTGTCTGTTTGTTTGTTTCTTTCAAGTGATTAAAGGTGAATTGCTTTAATTAAAAAGTTGACTTTAAAATTATATAGTGGTTATCTAGGATATACAATTGTTGGGTGCAAACTTCCAAAATGAAACATGTAAGATCTACAAGCATGCAGAAAACTTGATGTGGTTTTAGGAAGGAACCTCATTCGGGCTTATATGTTGGGGGTTGGCGAGATGGGAGTCTTGGTTCTAAGTTCTAACAACAATCTATTTACTGATTAGCTGGTTTGTAAGCTATATGAAACTATTCATTGATACCTGATTGAGTAAAAAACTAAAAATATGATCCAGTGACAATTATTGTGTGAAATTTACAAGATACAATATATACTGACAACTTTTCTAATCTAGTAAGATGATGATAACAAATTGGCTTGTTTAGGGGTAGTTAGTCGGGCTGGAAGTCTTTACGCAATGCGGTGTTAATAAAAATTAAAAAAGAGAATAGAATGTCGGAACTACCCAGAAAGTACGATTTTTAGAATTGTTAGTGGTAAATCTGGGGGAGATATTGGGAGCAAATGAGATGCGTGAGTGAGTTGAGAGCAGAGAAACACAAACAGTCTAAATGGACGGGTCATGTAACCGGTCGAAGAAGGCCAGGTTAAGATACACCATGTCATGTACCAGTTACTCAGTTATGCCCGTCAGCCCTCTTTTGGTCTACATATATCAATTGATATGGCCAGGTTAAAGAAAAATGTCTTGTTAAGCACCGGTTCAGACCATGGTTAAAAAGTGAGTGCAAGATTTCATAACATGCAAAATCTGTTTTTAAAGAATTTTTTACAATACGTTATAATGTAACGAATTTTAACTGTATAGTTATGTTACCAGTTCTGATCATTTTATCGTATCATTAGGATTATCTTGATCCAAAATGTGGATTGACGTACAGGTTAACATCACAATGTTTTGTAATGCTTACTGACAAATTTTCTAAATGTTGAAGCTTTCACATGAAATAGAAAACCTTTTGAAAAAAATGTAATATAACTTCCTTATACATCAGAGTTGCATGTTAGACAACTCAATTAAGTGAAAATTCAGGTTTGAGTGAACTATGGTGCAAGAGATGACTAGGATTCTACCAACCTTATTCGAACGTCATGATAGGTTTACTTTGTATTAAATTGAAGTCGTGACATGATGTACAAGATTTTCTTTACATGTTTACTTCTTCGTCTGTACTTCATACATCAGTCCCTAACAAAATCAACACGACCCTGCAAGCACAATTTTTCAATGGGCAACGGTAAAGGTTTCCTTTGAGGATGCAACTCAATCTGATAGAGCTTCGGCCATAGTTTCCCAGTCACTGCATCAATATATGATTGGTAATTATCATAACTATCATACTGTCAGATTAAACGTTATTTGAAATGATTCCAAACAGAAAAAGAAAAAAACTCTTGGAGTTGAACTATCTACAGCAGGAAAAAAGGTAAGCAGCCAGTTACTACATGAGTTTTCAACTGCAATATAATCAAATATGATATATTCATATTATTGAACACATTGATATTATTAAAGTGAGTGTTAAATTGAATTGCAAAACTGATTATTCTGACTCAGTTTTTAGTGTATAGCGAAAACTATTCTAATTAAGCAAAAATAAGTAATATTGAAGTTGCAGTACAATAACTATTGTATAGAGAAAGTGTAGAATTAGTGAATTACCTAGCTACTTTAATTTACTTTATGTCTTTTTCTTATTTTTGAATATACAATAATCATTTTAAAAATCACACCAAAAACCCCATACTACTTTCTATGGAATTTGAATGTCTTCTGCAGAGATTGCTGGCTACTGCTAGGTCTCAACTATCTAATCTAAGGACCATGCCGACATGCATAAACATATAAAGCATGGAATTAAAAATCTATTTCTAACGTATGTTGGTTGCAACGGATAAGTTAAGAGCAAGAAACTAACCATAAATTCTTTTCTCATCCGCATCCCATGCTATACCGTTCAAGACATCAATCTGGAACATAGTGTATTGGGTGAGTAATGATGAATAGGAAAAACTTGTTAGTAAATTCATTTGTAGTAGTAGAATAATTCACAAACCAGTTTAAGAATGTATTCTTACCTGGTAACCAGCATCTATTAATCCCTTTCTATAGATAGAGAATAAATGTAGAAAATATTATCAGTTGAACTGAGTTAGAAAATTAATGATCCTGTAACCGTGGGAGGGGAGGGAGAGATCATTTACCTTAGCTTTTGGAGAAGAATCCATCCTGTCACAGTTCCATCTGTTGGTGAGATTCTAGCTATGCAATCACTCTGTGAAACAAGATTATTGAAAACTTAAAATGTATATTAAGCTTGACTAGTCGAAATAAATGTAACTAAACATGGATAAAAATATCAAAAGTAGATTGAAATTAGCTAAGAATCACACAAAACAAAAATGTTAACTAGTCAACATAAATCAGACTAATCTGTTAGGTAAGTAGAAAACTTAATACTGAAAGCTTTAGCATATCTGTTCATTCCGTATATATGTGCTCATAAAATAAAATATAAATGGATTTATGATAATGAAGATGAACAATTTTATACAAAATGAGGTAAAAGTTGCTTCTTTACAAATATCTAGATGATTATAATGCTCAAAATACACATAATGGATCTTATGTCTTAATTAGATAACAAAGCATCAGAAGAAACTCGAGTATACAAGTGTCAGGGGCAGAAACATACCTGCCATATGTTTGCCCAAACTTCGTTGTTTATGTACTCTAGTTCATTGAGACTCATTACTTTATGGTGTTTATATTTAACAACTTGTTCAGCAATAACTGCAAAAACAAAGTGGTAGAGACTATTTTATACGATGGAAACAATTATCCAAACGCTATCACAATAATCACACTCAAAACAGAGTGTAAGAAAGAAATGCTAAAGAAGGCAAATTTGATGATATAAACCTTCCATCGTTTGAGGGTTAATTCGATATAAAGAGGATGATCCATCACTTCCAAACAGCACTTTCCCATCAGTTGCAAATCCCCAGCCATCGTGCATATGATGACTAAATGTCTCAAACTGCAGCAATTGTTTACATGTATATTTAGAAGTACATCACTGAGAAATCGCATTTAGACAAACAATTTATTGAAATAAACGACACACAAATTATTTGTAGATATAGATGAGCACATACTTTGCTTAAATTATGTCTATCATATATGAAACCTGTTTTCGTCAACCAAGTTAGTTGATACAACCTACAAAAACACATAAAATTGTACATTAGTAATAGTGGGTCTTAATAATGAAAGCATCTTGTCATGTCCATTTCGGTAACATCGAGTACGATCCAGTTAAACACTAGATGGTTTACGATGGACGACACAATCACAATGTCTGGAGTTTGTAATATAAAAAACTTCACACAAAATCAAGACTGCAGAAGTTACTGAAATGATCCGTGAGTACAATGTAATTCTTATAAAATGTCAAACTATTATTCGATAAAAATAATATGATGTTCAAATGCAGTAAAATTTGTGACTGATTGACTAACATATGCAGCAAGTTCAAACTGCAAAAACAAACAGATCTTGTTAACTCACTGACCTTTCACCCAAAAGGGTTAAACCTTCCCCGAAATAAGTATCATTCATCTCATGCAGAGCTTCAATCTGGGAGTAATTACAAAGATCGAACAGTATCAATTTCATTATTTAAATGCAAACAGAACTACACATTTTTCTATCTTTAATCGAACAAATTAGTTTGATACCTTTGCAGTCTGAAGATTCACTTTTCGTACAGACGACTGCAGAGAAAAATAAACTCATTTGTCAATTAAGAAAATACAGATGAAATAAAATGTTGAACAGCAACCAAAATAGGTCTTTGGCCTAGCGGTATGAGAGAGACTTTTTAACCAAAAAGGTTGGGGGTTCAAACCTCACTATATATTCGTGGATTTTGTGGTTGTATGTAGTATGTGAGTTAGGTTGTAGGATAAATGTTGAACAGCCAACACACCATACATATCTGCCATCACCAATTGTACATATGACATAACTTCTCTTCATCACTTTTTTCGAGAGTGCAAACAAAATATATGAAAACTGAACTCTGCTGTGAATCATATTTTGATTCCTACATTTGTATTGCTAATGTAATACATCTTGCATTTGCATATACAATCAGCAAGCCCCAGAATACACAATGTAATTTTCAAAATCTAGGTTTAGTTGTTGATTACTGTAAACAAAAAACACACACAGAAGAAGTATGGTGATTGTAAGATAAAGCAAACTCACATGTCCATTAAGTCCGGTTGACTCGAACAACGTATTGTTCCCTCCATATAAAAGCCCCTAAATTAACAATCACAACAAAATGAAGCTTTATATCAAATTCAACCTAAAACATTCGGAAACACAAATTGAATTTCACATGCAAATTCATCATCGATATTAATATTATTCATCTCTTTATCCTACCTGTTAAGAACTCATCAAACAAGTGCATTTAATTTGTTGTGGATGGAATTCAATGATTTAAAAGGCCTAAATGAATGTTTATAAATAATCACATAAACCTGAGTGAAAGCAGCAGGATCGTGAGGGAATTCATTAACGACTTCAATGTCGAAAATTTCGACATCATTTGATGATGATCCTAACAAACACCGAATGCTGCTGACCATAAAAATCACTAATGTAACTGATAATCGAATATTAAAAGTTAATTTTCTCATGTATCCACCAGCCATAAGATCGGAAATGAGAATGTCATAATCACCGGCCAAACACCAAATTTATTACTTAATAATAACATTTATGTGTTATATTATTATCATCATTAATTATTAATCTATCAGTTGTAATATAATAGTAGTAATTATTATTCAAAGCTAAACTCCAATTTCGTTGTATTTAACTTTACACACTTGTAAATCAACACTTTACACCTTTGTTATAAAGACGATATTACTTTAATCGACAGATTTGGCGAAAGAATTGTGTTAACTTTAGAAATTCATTCCCCACACATGTCGGCTCGAACTAATGTCATTTGTACATAATGGCGTTCAATCATAGTAACGCAGGTTTGAAAATCGTTAGCAACATCGGAGGGTAACAGAGTAGATCCACGTGAATTTTGAAAAATGATCCACAAGTAGCACAATATCACATGTGTAATCGGGAGTGTTTCAACCTTGTTCGAACTAGATGACCTGTGAATGTCGGAATAAACAAATTTCACCAAAATATGCACTAATGTAGTTACAAAGACATAAGTTGAGTATGCTACCATTATAAATGAATGTTATTGTTACACTACACAAAATTACAACTTTTTATAAGAAATCATCTTGCCTCTGCATGTGACATGATGTACACACATTCATTCGAACCTTAAAAATGTTCCATTCAATATCAGATTTGTACAGTTCTCTTAGTTACATGCTCAAGTCCACGTGTATGCTGCGAAACATGCAGAGACCAGGATCATTCTGCAAGGCAACAGATCATGTTAATGTAATGCAATGGAATCACACAAGGTCATTTGGCTTGCAGCTATGTATTTACAAAATTGCAAGTATATATGAGCACACAGTGCTAAGTGCTAAGTGCTAACCAGAGTTAAACTTACACAATGGTGAGCAACAAGTTTGATACATTCATCGTGTTACGAATGATGTTCCGATTGGTAAACAACTTCTTTCTTCTGCTGCTGGCCTAGGGTTATATGGAAGAGTAAGGAATTCAACTGGCTCTCCACACCATACTCTGAGGAGGCCTGCAATCCCATAAAGAATATTTATACAGAATTTTCACTAATAGATGTGTGTTAAATGTGATTACAGAGAAAATATTATTACAATAACAAACTATATCTTTTAATAAAGCAGTTTATATCTTTTTATCTAACTTTCATTCTACCTATTACCCGTTAGGTATAAGCATAATCCTAACCCACATGTTTAATTGGGTTGAAATTCCCACCTTTAAAGCACAGGTAATTTTGTTCATCTATGTAAACATTAAATGGGAGATGTGGTTTTTTGGGATACTTGAAAGTTTTGGTCTAGAAAGTTTGACATCTGTTGTGATCTTATAAAGGTTTCAACTTTTTTCAGACACCTCGTGTTTAGAAGTTAGCAATTACCCGATTTTTAAATGTGAAGCGCAATGTTTGCACTTGTCTACCAGAACATGCTCTCAAATCAAACCCAAGGCTGTCCACGCCAATTAGAGCCACCTCCTGTCATTAGATGTAACAGGCGTCGTACCCATTTTCCCAACAAGAACCAAAAATTTTCAGAAAAACCAACAAATTTTTTATGAGTATAAGCATCAAGAATTTTTTAGTACAATGTTTGATGACAGTGAACGAGAAAATGACTAAACTAAGCATTACCTCCGCTTGAATACCTTTGCATCTCCAACACAAAGATTTAAGAGCCTGTGTTGTGTTATCTCCACCAGATTTTACCCGAGATATGATTTTCGCAGCTGAATGTGCAATGGCATCAGGTCGAGACTTGCTAAAATCTTCCACTTCAATTGAAGCCTGTATCACAACAGGTGAAGGTGCTTAACGATGAACTATAACTTCTAAACTATCATCCCATACACAAATAAATAAACTTAAATAACATGTGGCAATTTGGACTGATTAACTTATGGAAGGGTCGATTTGGGTTGTGTTATATCTCTAAAGGATCAAATTGGCCAATAAAATAAATAGTTACAAAAGGAACGGGTCAAGTGGTATAACATGTTGAAAGTTTCCCTAGGTCTTTTTTTTATGCACACACCCTCCTATAATGCTTTATTTAAAACAAATATTTGTATTGTAATATGTAGTGTACTAGTTATTTATCCCCTTAGGGGTGGCATCTCCCTAATAGTCGACAGGTAGCACTGCTCTAACTAAAAGAGAGCGAAAAGCCTATCGCTTTCGAGTCGGAGGCGGGAGATGAGCGGAGAGTCTTCAAACTCTTCCCCCTACTGTCAAATCTCTCGGAGAAGCCTCCTATTAAGTAAGGCATGTAAGTCAACTTTCTATTGAATTGGGCGAGGAGGGAAACTACTGAAGGGCGATCTCGGCTGAATGCAAGCGAGGTAAGGCAATAGGGTTGTTGCCAAGATATGGTCACTGAACTCGGTCAAGTCTTTTAAAACGAACAACAAAAGTTCTGAGTCAACCTGACACAATACAACCTGTTTCAACCTACATAAAATGACTTATTTTGACAATCAACCCAACCTACCGATTTTGCCACCTCTAAATGCAATTTAAGAGAGGAAGAACCTGATTTCTCTATACTAAATCGCCGGTCAATATTTCACATACCTGATCTCCGTGAGCTGAAATTAATTGCATTTTGATCATCTCTAGCTTATAGTATATATTCCCATTCCGAGAGTTTTGATCCTTGTTCACTTCTTCTTCCAAATTTTGAGGAGATCCTCCTACTACATGTTTAACATCTCCTTTTCCCCCTTGAGCAATCTGATTAGCTTCTTCTTCATCATTGGATTGATGGTCAAACATATGCTCGTTGATGACGGAATTTTCTTCTACAAATGCAGGTCTTAGCAGGCCGTGAATAGCAAGTCCAGAAGGAGGCCGGTCCATGTAGTTTATAGGAACATCTGATACGAACTGAACAACAGCAGCCACAAGTAAATGCATTCATAAGTGGAGACAGACTAAGCAGTAAATCAAGATATTTGGCTAAAGGAGGAAATATTCAGATGGCTTGTAAGTCGCCCAAAGTCTGTTTGTTATGCATTTAACCTACATCATTTTTATTGAAAGACTTGAGCTATTATTGTCATCGGAAAAAGTTACAGTAACCATACAAACTAATTTGGACTAAATCATTTCAATTGAGCAGTTAGAAATTAAAAGTATTGCATATAAATTCTACATGTGCCTCTGAAAATGATTGGACCAAATCAGTTCTTATATATAGTCGAGTTACAATATAATCTCACTTTTCTTGTCATAATTCTGTTTTTGTAATCTAATCTGATGCTTCATAGTTTATCACAAAAGCATAAACGGGGCAAAGAGTATTACAGGTCAACCCACTCCAACCCAGACCATATAGACGCAAACTAAGAAACGACCTGTTTCAACCTACTAAACCCATTTTGACCCTTTACCCAACCTGCTCATATTTTAACGTCTAACTATAACAGAGCTATCAATAAATGCTTACATCGGCCAGCTGATTAGCAAAATCTATTGGATGATGAGAACGCATAGTCTCTAAATTTGCCCAGTCACCAACAGATCCATCAGAATCATCATCATCTTCTAGAACTGAAACCCAATCCTGCACATCAAGCATGATGAAGCAGAATGTACAGTTAGAATTTGTTTGACTAAAAGAGGAACAATTAAAGCAATGAAACTATCACCACCTTCACGTAGTTGCCATTCACATCATCATCGTCTTCTTCACCACCATCAACATCACTATCTTCATCCTCAAAACCAGAATCATCGTCTGATAGACCTAATGACTCCATCTCACTGACCATTTCTGAGGTATCCAAGCCAATTATGACTTGCTGCATTGGAGCAAATAATAATAAATATGGTTGAACGAATACAGGTTAGATATTCAATTGATAATCACTCTTTACCAAATCGTTTACTTTTCCCAATACATGACATATGACCTAAAATTAGTCAAGCTACTATAGACTATAATGAGAAACAACGAGGAAAAAAAGACATGTCAAACTTAAAGTAGTTTAGTACAATACCCCCGCAATGCAGCGTAAAACAAAATTTATCAAAAGTGAAAAATTGAGAGAATGCAATGTCGTGTTTTCCTTTTCCGGTGATCGAATTAACCATGATAATGAATTGGTTGAATATGTTAGTTTCATTTAAATTAAATTTTAGAGAAATAGAGCTCATTGATGTAGGTTAATTGCTAGATGTAATTATTTGAATTGCATAATTCTATAAATAAATGTTAAGTCTTGAATTATTCTTAAAATTTTCCTAAATTAGATAGTTGAAGTGCTTTATATATTACTCGTAGTAGACTAGTAGAGATGTTGCAATTTCAACACTTCAACTAATAAATGCCTGAACGGTTGCTTTCGGTCGTATTTCCTAAGGATGAAATTAGTAAAATACAGAAAAAGTACCTAAAATGAAAATGGGTCAAAGGGGTCAAAAGTCACTCAGATTTTTTAATTCAATATTAATAACTCGCATTAACATTGTATATGATATGGTTCCGAAATCATTTTCAGCACGTGAGTTGTTTATTAAACTATCTAGAAATGAACATAAAACATATTTGTGAATTAGCTCAAGACGACCCAATTTGACCCATACTGAAAATAACCCATTTTGAACCATTACACGACCTATCTGACCCACCTATTTCGCCACCTATATGTTTGACAATTAGCAACATACAAGCGAATGCTAGAAAGTGAACGATGTATACTAAGAATACATGATCATGTATATCTTTGTTTGATGATGTCTATGGTTAAATTTATTAACCATTAGTGCTAATTGTTTATGTGCACAGATATCAAGGATGGGCAATACAAAAGCATTCATTTAAGTGGAGTAAAATGTAAAAAAGATAGACTATTGGAAACCATCTAGTACGTATTTGAGTTGACCACAAACAAAATACACTAGGAAGGTTTTTGGATTTGCATTTAGTAACTGATATTCTGATTATTGCGACTTAAAGTCACAATAATGAATTTGTAGTGTTTGAGATTGTATTTCAACTTTACAATAGATACCTCTTTTTCCACAAAAAATGTCCTTGTTATTTTGTGTATGAATTCTCAAATATCATAATTTGCCACTCTCTGATGTATGAAATTGCAACATCAAACAGTAGAAGCACAACGAAACACTATCTCTTAGAGTCCATTGTGTGTGCTATAGCTAATTTCTGATTATTTAATATCAAATTATGTTTCAAACACACATCCAGACACCGTAGATGCTATCTAGCATAAGCAATACAAACTTTGACAGTACAATGACACTGTTACTTACCACAACGTTATCCCCAGAAGCAAGAGTTTCGAGAACATCTTCATCATTTTTCACTTGGAAATATATATCTGCAAAGGCGGTACACCGAGACGTATTGAGACCAATGATGAACTTCTATACAAAACACTAACAGTAAGACAATAGGAAAATGGACTTGGAAACTAACTTCCATTTTCACCCTTGACATAAGGCAAATCGGGCAAGAAGATGTTCTCATAGACCCCATCACTGACCAGACCTGAGAACATAACCAATCCATTGCAGTTCGCCTGAAAATAACATTTTATATATTCATAATATATAGGGGCCGTCTTTTCACCAAATAACTCAAACAATCACATTTCAAACTTGATATAATGATAAAATAGAAACCGACTAAATTTAGTTTGCGGGTCAACCCCAATCCCGTACTAGATAACAATCCATGTTGACCAATTACACAACCCGCAAGCCCCTCCCATCTTGACACCACTACTTACAGAGTTACAGTACGACTAGCATTAAACAGTTCAAACGAATATGATTCGCGGAATATACCTCAATGATAGTCCTGCTAGTTTCAGCAGGTCTTAGTATGGCGTCCCCATTTTCATCTGATTCATCACAATCAGAAATGTCCTCAGAAGGATGATATAGCTGCTGCTGCTGCTGCTGAGGCTTTCTCAGTCTCAATGGACCCGATAACTCCCCTGCAGATGATGCCCTAATCCTGTTCTTACTCAAACACTTCCGTCTTGTAATCTTGTTCCTACAAGTAATTTAATCATAAAAATCCAATTTCAAAAAATCTATAACTATTAGTAATACAGTAACAAATTTGATATATAGCATCTCAAAATTCCCCAAACAATCTGGTATATTTAATGTATTATTGACAAGCATAAAAATAGTTACTTAAATGATAATGTTCATTTAAATTAAAATGAAGAGAAAAATAATAATGTAGCGTCCAATTCTTAGTTCAAATTAACATACATGATCTAATGACAGCTAGATACACTTTTTAGTCAGCTGCTTGATGGTCTTTAGAACATTATCTTATCATAGCTAATATAGGTACAGAAATAGTAGTAGTAACATATTATTATTTGATTTGATTGATAATATATTTTTATAGTACCAGGGTTTGAAGAAGAAGGTGTTTGGGTGTGAGATAATAAGATGGCATTCACGTGAAAAGCGACCACCGGCGGTACGGACGGCGGTTGCCGTTTTAATTACCACCATCTCCGGTTGATGAGTTATCCGATTCAAGAATATTTTTGAGCCACGGAGCTATTGACACTAGGAAGGTTTTCTTAGAGGGTGTTTGGCGTGGCTTTTGGATTTTAATTTTTTAGTTTTTTATCTTTTTAGCTTTCTAGCTTTTTAGCTTTTTGCTGTAATATAATGCAATTCTTAAGATAGTGTTTGGATTAGCTTTTTAGCTTTTGCTGTAAAAAGAGCTTGTTCCATGTGAAAAGCTTAAAAAGCTCGGATTTCTTGGCTTTTCCAAAAGAGCTTTTTAAGGATTTGAAAAGCTAAAAAGCAAAATGTGTTTGGATTGAGCAAATTAACAAAATGGCTTTTTAGTGGTAGCTAAACTCTAAAAAGCTAAAAAGCCTTCTTCAAACGCCGGGCCAAACACCCTCGATAAACGCATGCTAATACATTTGAGTTTTTTTTTAGAAAGGCAGCCCTACTCTATCCATCTATCCCGCAAGTTACATATACAACCACCACGAATATTTACAAATTGCCTCCCACGAGGCTTGAACCCTCAACCACTAGGTTATATGAGAAAAAAGAAACAGACTAATCGATGTAAAGAGACTTATTGTGAAACGTTAGATCTTCACGTTGTTTGCTATTAAGCATATTAATGTTGATGAAAAATTTACACCTATAAAAATGAATAAAGAAATGATAGACATGGTCTTTAATTTAAAATTTTGAATAGTCAGTTGTAGGATAAGAAATTAATTTTATATCAAAACTGAAGTTATTTTTAGCAATGATTTAAACACAACTTATAACAAAAATAAAACGCATGAATCACAAAAAAAAAAAAAATAGAACAATGTTAATATGGTTGAATATGATGTATGTTTGTGTATTGTTTACCTCAATGTATATTAAGTATCAATTAGCATTTTACCCACGCAATGCAGCGGGTAGATTTTGTTCACATTAGGTTTGTTTAACGACATATGTACTTGAGTAAAGGGTAAAACAATAATACTATATCAATTTGTACATTATTTTATATGCATTATATTGAAGAATTTACACGGCGGTGATAATTCTCGACACAAATTGAACTTTTACACGGAAATGAATGAGGAATAGTTGTATTCTCAAGTCTCAACCCGCCGACTCGTTTAATGTATCCTATTGGGTGTGGGTTAAAGTCCAAGTCAACGGGTTGACTGACCAACCAGCACAATGCATATCATATCTGGGTTGGTTACTTTTGACTCGTTAACCTATTTATCAAATTATTTTTCGGTTTAGATTGTGAACTCTAGACCCGCAAACCTAACTCGACCCACATCGCAATCCCTAATTATAATATTTGAAAGTTAAATAAATTAATATACAAATATCTATATAGTTATAAAATGCTTTCAGTTATGCATTTAACGTTGTATAAACTAATATAGTAATTTCTACTTCTTTCAAATCAAATGGTCAAATCCTTTATATAGCAGCGGTATATCCACTCTTATAATTAGTTGGATTCACTTCAAATGTTTAAGTGCTGAATAACATATTTAAATGGTATATTAAATAAATTTTATGTATTTTTTTTTTACAGTTTATGGTGACAGATTCTTCATATATTAGTATACTTGATAAAATATATAGAAAATAAAAGTGAATTATAATTCGTAAATAATATATGATTTTTCATTAATACTTATATTAAAACAATTTGAACATACATTTAAATATTTGTTAATGTTTATATAAGTTATGAAAAAGACAAATATTAATGAGGTTATATTTGTAACCAAAAAATAATGATGAGATATTGAATTGTATAATAAATTGCATTTATTTAAGTTTTTAAAAGTTGAGTAGATAGTCAAAATGTATCGCCCCTAAATTCATAAGTCTAAAACTATATAATATACGATTTTAATTGTTTAAGTTATAAATATATAATATATATTAAATGTGAATAAGAATATATGTTATTATATGTATTAAATTGCTAGTAGGACTAGCTACATGAGATAAGTTAACTATGAGGGTAGAAAGCGTAAAATGAGTAAACATGAGGGAGATGAAATGAAAATATGCATATAAAATTCAGGTTCCAGTTTATTCCACCTCATTTCCACTTTAGAAAACAGAAAATACGTAAGTGTATGTGTGTGTGTGATGATTTGGAGGAACAAGAAGAAGGAAGAAATCAAAATTTAAAGCTAGGGTTTGTAAATTGGAGCTTGTAATCACTAACCCACAGTTCTTGAGGTATGATTGCTATTCTATCTTGTTAATTTAAGAAAAAGGGTTTTATCACATAAACCCTAGATTTAGAAATAGAGAAATTAGTGATTATATCATGTAGAAAACATTATGTATGTGTTAATAATTATGATTAAAACTCAATCATTGATTGTAGTGCAAAATAGAAAATGTTATATGTGTAAATGGATGATTAGTGATTCTTATGATTATGTAATGATAAAAATCTGTAAATTAATCATGTGGTAATATTGTTAGTGAAAGTTATGAAAATTATGTACAAAAGAATCACACATCCAAGGTACATGAAATTGTAAAGGAAAGAAGTAAGTTGTAGGTGTTATTGAAATTAACACCTAAGCCATGAATTAAGAAAGAAAGAATTGAAAGCTAAGATTTGTGTTAGTAATCTATGTTTATGTGCCTATGTGATTAGGTGATAAATGAATTGGAAGTGTTGCAAGTCATTATATTGGGTAATTGCAAGGTAAGTAGATGGATGATGTTATGTTAGCCAAGTAGTGATTATCTTATTAGCTTGATGATTAGCCAAATAATGAGTAAGTGTAACACCCCAAAATCCAAAAGTATTATTGTGGATAAAGTAACAGTAATTGTTTTAAACTATTGTTACTTTAGGTGAAATAAAATAGTAATAAATGTAAGTCGGTTTTAAAGTTCCAGACAATGATAATCACGAGGAATATAAAAAAACACATATATATCTAAATACATGTGTATGTACGTATCATATATCAGATTTCATTCCAGAGAGCACGAGAAAGAGCGGGAGAACTCACGAACCTTAAACCCTAAACCAAAATCATTCCAAAACATGAAATTGAAGCTAGAGAATCCGAATTCATCAACGATTAATCATTTCTAATACGAGGTAATCATGATTCTTGTTTAATTTTGGATTGAAAATTAGGGTTTCATGGGGGTTTCAAAGGGTTTGAATGATTAATGATTTCTAGGTTGAAATTAAAGTGTATTATGATGAATTAATGGTGTATAAGTGTGTATATGATATGGGTAGTATAAATTCAACCTAAGAATTGAATTAATTGAGTTGTATCATTAGTAATCAAAGTGGGTTTCTTATAATTGATAATGAATTGGTGTTAATACACCTTAATTGATGATTATAAATGTTGTTGGAACATGTATAATGAAAATTGAAATATGAAATCAAGAGATTAAGCAATTGGATTAATTATGATTATGAGATTGATTATGATTAAGAGGATAAAATGATTATGGTGATCATTAGTGATGACTGAAATAGAATACAAGTGATTAAATCATGTATACTAGTTTATAACCCGCAAAATTTGCGGGCTATAACATAAAAAAAATTAAGGATGAGAACGTAAATAATTTTAACCAAGAAAAAATCAAATATAGTTAGCGAAGCACGCATAATAATTGTTTGAGGTTCCATGTATTACAATGATTGAAAGAATGTAATTTTGATTTGAGTATAGTCAACCTTGTAAACATTCAAAATGCACTCAAAGATGGAAACCAAATTATTGAAGACGTAAACAAAATTTGCTAAAATGTATGTAGGACGTTTACTATTTTAAATGGGTCCATAAACAAATGAGTATCAGATCAAATGTTTTTTAAACAAAATTGGAAGCCCATAACCTTAATAATTTACTTACTAAATAGTTAAATATATAATTAGTTGACCCATGTATAGTTGTTAAATGTTGTATAGATCAATCGAAGCCTACATGCAAAGGCCATTTTCTTGACCTCAAAATACATTCCAATAAAGAATAATAATAGGGATTCGATTTTTTAGATGTCGTAGTACCCAAAATATTAAATATAAAGCAAGGTACAAAAGTAGCAACATACATAATCACTCAATTTGTTCATGAGGTTAGGGTTCCTGCAAAAAATGGGAGGAAGATGATGATGAAGAACACGATATACACGAAACGTTTTTTGTTTTTTTGTTTTTTTTTTTTTTGTGTGTTTTTTTTTACGGTTTTGTTTAAGGTTGTTATAGCATATACGAATGCTTGCTTCAATTTTTTTTTTTTTTTGTATAATTTATCTATTTATATTGATTTATAAAGATTAAGTTTTATTTTTTATTTTTATTTGAGTATGTTTTTAGTAATTTGTATAATGGGCTTACTTTCTAACTTGCAAGTAGGGGTGTTGACGGATGGTTAACCGGAGGTTCAGTTAACCGAGAACCGGTTAACCGAAAATTATGTTCACTAATTTCTTGAACCTAAACCGTAACTAAAAATTTCAGTTAACCGATTTTTCGGTTCGGTTAATCGGTTAACCAATAAACCGTTTATTAATTAATACCTATTTTAAAAAGTAATTAATAACACACAAATACATACTCATTAATAAGTATTCACTATATTTAAAAAATTTTGATAATACAAGTATCAAGCGATAAATATTTTACTTTTTATAATTATGCATTTATGTTATACGTATGTTAATCGTTCGGATATAATTAAAACTAAGTAATAATAAGTGATTATATTACAATACAAGTATAAATATCTATATATAAATATAATATATACAATATATATACGTATATTTAAAACTATGTATAAACTTTTTGATTTTTTCGGTTAACCGTTTATCATGTTGATCTCAAATCATGAACCGAAACTGAAACCGAAAAAATAGCAGTTCGGTTACCAGAAACCGAAAAACCAAAAAAATTTCAGTTCGGTTTACCTAAATTCAGTTCAATTCAACTGGTTTGTGGTTCGATTTTCCAGTTTTGGAATATTTTGAACACTCCTACTTGCAAGCACTAAGCCCAACTTTGATATGCTTTTTTTTTTGTTTTTCTTCCTTTTTTTGTCCTGGTATAGCATATACGAATGCTTGCTTCAATGTTTTTTTTTGTATAATTTATCTATTTATATTGATTTATAAAGATTAAGATTAATCTCCTTTATTTAATAGTATAATAATAATAACAATATATTTATGGCTTATCCTAATATTTATGGCTTATCCTAAAGTATACATTATATATAGCATGATAATGGCCTATATATATTGAGTATGTTTTTTGTAATTTGTTGACTTAAATATATTTAATTAATTAATTATTTAGGAAGAGTTAAGTCAATTAATTAAGAGTAATTAGAAATAATTAGGAAGGGCATTATTGTCTTTTGAATATGGTTGACTTTGCTAATTAGGTGGACAAGTTTTAGAAGATTTAATCAATGGATAGAAATAATTGCCCTTATTCAATAGAGGGTTAAGATTAATTTAGAAGACACTATTTATAGTAAGACAACCTAATTAAAGGTTTCTTTTATATATTAAAGGAGATGGTTATGGTTTAAGTAAAGGAATAATGAATTTAAGAAGTTGATATGAATTAATGAAGTTTGATAAGGTTCTTCATAACCTTGGGGTTGGTTTATGATGAGTCTTGAATTATGATAAGAAATGATCATTAAAGTGATTATGCAAGTAATGAAATAGTGAAATAAAGATGATTATAAAAAGAGAGATCATGTGTAGTTTAATCAATCCAAAAGGGTGATGGATTGATAATGTTGATTAATTGGTTATGATGTTTATTAGTTGTTGAATGTGTCGTTATCTTGACATGCTATGTTATAGGTGATCAAGATTGGTGCTTCCATGCTCAAGTGTGACATTATGTATTTGCCTAAAAAGCAAAGGTGAGTGATACGAGGATTAAATGAGTAATAGTTGTATGTACCGGATTGCTTACGAGCAAGAGGTTCATACAATCAAGTGGATTATGTTTGGTTCTTATACTTGTTTCTTATAATTGCTCTCACGTTGAATCGTATCTCGAATCTTAAGTTGATATTCGTTGTTGACCATTGTTGTTAATTATTGCTAGTTGTTGAGTTATTTAGAATTAATGTGGAATTATATGGATTATGTGGATTGAGTATTGTAGTGATTTGATTGTTACAAAATAATTGATTGTTACGAAATAAATGCTTCGTACTACTCGGTATCTATTAAGCTTGGTATTAATTTCGATGTGATTTGGTACCATGCTTACTTGTATCTATTGGACAGCGGATCCATACAAAATATGGAGAAATATCTACAGTTGCTCAATAGTATTTACTTAAGGAGATAAGTGGTTAATTGATAATTGTTTCATGTTGGTGATTTTGATGAATTATTAATTTTATTTCTTGTATACTCACTAAGCTTTATGCTTACTCGTTTAAGTAGTTTTATGTTGTAGGTGTTTGGTTCGGTTGAACCAATTGGCTGAAATGTGATTACAAGGAAGTAGTGTGGATTGGAGCTTGCAATGTGGTTAGACAAGCTTCTCGTTCTTTTGAATTGTCGTTTTGAATTGCCATTGTGTAAATCGCCAAAAAGATTATAATTCAGTGTAATGTATCATCGTTGTATTCATTGTAAAAATCAAATGTGGATTTCAGATGGAATAGATTGTAGTATATTTTATATGGGACCAAATGTAAAAAAATGTAATAGTAAAAGTTAAAAAAAAAATAAAAAAATTGGGGCGTTTCAGTAAGTCACTAGCTTAATGATGTTATATTAGCCGAGTAATGATTGTGACATTAGCTTGATGATAGCCAAGTAATGTTCGTGTCATTAGCTCGATGATGTTGATTCTTATGAATTAACATGTTTATGGTATTAAGGATCCTTAATATGTGATGTTATGATATATGATGATAGCCCATTACTTACTAAGTAATATGCTTACTTTGTTATGTTTATGACGCGCACCCAACGGTCGGTTCAGGAATCGCTTCTTGTCGTTGCGGACCTTTCCGCTAGGCGCGGCGTCAGTGGGTAGTTTTAAATTTATAATAGTCGGGGGAGCTTAAACTTCTGTACTATCTACTGGTACTTGGTACGAATACCTTATACTAGGATATGGTAAGGATGATCCAGGGTCGTTCCTCATGACGGCAGAATTGAAACGGAGCTAGTTCTGATAACTTAGTAATCAAGCTAGGGTTTTTGACAAGTGGATAGGTGATTGTTTTTGGGTTTTCATTTAATTAAAACTACTAAAACTAATAAAGCATAAAAGTAAAGGGAAGCTAGCATACATGTAACACTTAAGGATAACAAAGACATGGTTCACCATGATTTAGGATAGAGTATAATTGGGATGATGTTTATTGGGGACACATTCAGTTAACAGACAGATAAACTATAGATGTAAACACTAGGACCCTACTCATTTAGTTCCGAACCTAAATTAGTATGTTACTGAGTACCTAGGCTATCATGATTCTGATCAGATCAGGCTGTTTTCAAACCCCCCACACTTGTCTTGATAAAGACTAAGTGACCCTCTAAATAGATATATGTAACCGGGGTGCTGGCATAAGGCAACAGACTGCAATTTATCTACTGACCTTTCTTAACCCCTAAGTCTATTTGTTATTATCTAAATGTATACTGGTTATTAACTTTTGTTATTCAAAACTGTCAGTTGAGTTAAGCATGTTTGAGCATTATTGCTCTCTTGGCAGAACTCTGTATTTATCTAATTCAAGCATATAATCTACGTCATAAACATAGACCCTCCTTTACATTCAGGCGTTCATCCCTAGGAAAAATCACGGTGTACAGGGCAGTTAGACATTTCCACAACTTTCCAAAACCTAGATGTACTAACGGTGTACTGGGCATTTAAGCATTTCCACAGTTTTCCAGATCTTAGGTGTATTAACGGTGTACAGGGCAACAAGCATTTCCACAGCTTTAATTCCTAGACCCAAGTTCTAGAAGGATCACTTCTAGGTAATTCACGATGAAACAATCCTATAGCATTTCCTTAGCTTCCACGTATTTGTACTCCACCAGTGGTGTTTCCAACGCTATACGAAGTACAGTGCCGTTTAAAGGAGTCTCATAGCTTCATACTGTAACTTGAGATAACTATATCTACGTAGCTAGGGTTTGCAAAGTCCTAAAACTAAGGCAATAGTCACGTGAAAGTCTGTAAAGGGTGATGAGAAACTAGATCTATATTCAGGATAAGTTTAGACAGATAACAAAGTATAACAACTCCCAATCATATATATAAAGGATTAAAGTAACATCATCAATAACTATCTAAATCATGGCAAACATACAGAAACTACTCACAAAGCATAGCAATAAACATTTCCAACATTAATAAATCATAAACATCAAACAAAAACATTATGACAAATTAATACTAGAAAGGATAGATAATACCGATACGAATTGCGAGCAGAATAACAGCTTTTATTTCTTCGTACAATATCCAAGCATTACAAATACTAGCTTCTACTAATTAAATTACATATATAGCTAATCTAGAAAAGAAAAGGATTCTCCCCTAGTCTTCCCACTAGTTCCAAGGGTTAAACCCTAGAGAGAGAAACTAGAGAGAGAGACTAGAGAGAGAAAGTAGAGAGAGAAGTGTGTGAGAGAGAAAGTGAAAATGAGAAATGAGAATGAGGTAATGAGGTGTGAAAAACTTGAAGGAGGTGACCCCTATTTATAGGTGAAGCCTCAAATCATGCGTACAAATGAAACAGCACAGCATACAAGCAAACGAAGCACGAACGGAGACCAACTGGCCTTACAGGTCCGTATACAGCCTTAAAGAGGCCGTATACGGTGTGTACAAGGCCGTATACGAGGTCCGTCGGTCTTCGTTCGTTGCTTAAAACGCCCGTATCTCCTTCGTTACACGTCCATTTGACCTGATTCTTTCGCCTACGATCTCGTAATTCCGTTACGCTTCTAATGGTACCAATTTTATAGAAATTGGATGTGTGTAGCTTAGGCATAGCCGGAATGACTTTTAACGATCTGTAGAAGTTGTATCTCTTCCGTTCTTTATCCAATTTGCATGATTCTTGATTCTCCCATCTCTTTTTTACCTATTACATCATACTAGCACATTACCCGCGTAATGCGGCGGTAACAACTATTTTTTGTATTTTTGTTGCGTAGAATAGTAAGTTCGTTAAATAAAATACGGAGTGTCATATTTGAATAGTTGTATAACATGACAAATGCGTCACAAATAAATATAGAATGTTCTTACCGATTATATATGAGTAATTTTGATTATCATTTAAGTATTAAAATTCAACAATGTGAACATGCTTTATATGTATTTATAGATTTATAGATTATAGATGAAAACTGTGAATAGTTTCCATAAATATAATTGTGATAAATGTGATTTTCTTTTTGAAATGACGAATGTTAGCTGTTGTGTACTTGTGTGTAATTAATTATGATAGCTATTTACTAAATTAGAGTATAGTAATTAATTGTATTGAATATGATTTTGTTTTTGTTTGTTTGTTTTTTTTTATATATATATAAAAGGTCGTAGCTGTTTATTAATGTAGTAGGGGCATTTTGGGAATATTAATTTTTTAAGACTTTTAAGTATCAACAATGGACATGGTTTATAAGTAATTATAGATAGTAAGGTTAGAATGTGTTTCTCATAAGGTAAATGAGGGTGGAAGAATTGGTCGTCGTTTATTCGCTCTGTTTTTCTCGTTATTCGGACGTTTTTAGTTATTTTTGAAGCAACGTGATGTATCCCATATTTAGCTCTTTTCTAACAAATACATCTTAAAATCATCATTATTCAATAACTTTTATTAGAAAGGTATAAACTTGTCGGTCTTTTGAAAATCAAGCAAAAAGGGTGAAAAACTGACCTAAATAGGCACTATTCTTAGCCTAATCCTAATTCTACTGTAAACTTCATACCAGAGCCTCATAATAGTCTTATTTTGTAGCCATGAAGATTATGAGAACGTGGATATAAGGATTGCTCATAACGGATCAAGGACGAGAAAGTTATGCAAGAAACAGCACCGTCGAAGACTACAAAACGTATTCTGAACACGCCCAGGCCCCACACATCCAATTTCTACCAATTGGCATCATTAGAAGTGTAACGGAATTATGAAGCCGTAGGCGAAAGAATCAAGTCAAACGGACGTGAAACGAAGAAGATACGGCCTTCCGAAACAACGAGAAAAGTCAGAAAAATCACACGGCCTAGCACACGGCCACCACCCAGCCGTGTACGGCCTTGGTGAAGCCGTGTACGGCTCTAAACAGGCCGTGTACGGCCCTGTTTAGGCCGTGTATGGCCCTGGTTGTTCTCACACAGCCTCGTTTTGCTTCGTTTGCTTGTACGTGTGCTTGTGAACTTGTACTCTTGGATCCAAGGCTTGCCTATAAATAGAGCACCTCATTCACCTCATTTCACACACCAATTCTTCATAGAATTCTCTCACTTTCTCTCTCACACACTCTTTCTCTTTCAAGATTAGTTTAGGTTAGTTCTCTCTCTAGTTTCTCTCTCTAGAGAACTAGATATATGTAGGCACGGTTCGAGTGGGGAAGATAGCTGTAGCTTGGGATTTTATTGTATTGAAGTTTTCAAGATTCTAGCTTGTACTACTCAGTGTTACGCTGCTTAAATACCGGTTATTACTTATTCCTTTACTTACAGTTTTTATGTTTTGTTTGCATGATATCTTTGTTTGTGTTGCGAATACTGCCATGCTATTTACGTAGTTTAATACTGTGATTGTTGAAATGTAGATATTAGGATTATGGATGATATTTAATTCATTGGGATAAACATTATGAAATAACGGAGGTAACGTTATACGGCTTTCATTTGTATAGCGCCGGAATCATCACGAATGTGTGTAGTACGGAACGTGGAAGCTATGAAAGTCGTGGGCATAATCCGTTGTGGAATAATGTTCCCAATATTATGATTGGTGATTGTTTTGCTGTATATCTGGTTGAGTTTTACATGAATATAGACTTAATAAAGTGTCCACCCTTTCCAGTCTTTTATGTGACTATTGCCTTAGGATAGGATCTGATCAACCCTAATACTACGTAGATATAGTTATCTCATATTACCGTATGAAGCTATGAATACTCCGTAATTCGGCACAGTACTTCGTATAGCGTTGGAAACACCTCGTGTGGAGTACAAGTACGTGGAAGCTAAGGAACTGCCGTAGGTTTATTTCATCGTGGAATACCTAGAAGTCACCCTTTTAGAATATGGGTCTAGGAACAATAAAGCTGTGGAAATGCTCGCTGCACCGTACACCGTTAATACACCAAGGTTAAAATACAGCTCTGGAAATGCTCGCTGCACCGTACACCGTTAGTACACCAAGGTTAACATACAGCTGTGGAACTACTTTAACGTACAGTACACCGTTAGTATGCCTTGAGTCTGGAACACTGTGGATATGCCAAATGCACTGTACACCGTGAGTATACCTTGAGTCTGGAACACTGTGGTTATGCCAATTGCACTGTACACCGTGAGTATTCCTAGGGATGAACGCCTAATAGCAAAGGAGGGTCTAATTCATAACGGAGTTAACTATGCTTAAACCTGATATAAATGAGTTTTGAAAAGAAAGCAAGTATTCGGCTGTAATACAAGATGCTTAAACCGCTTCACTCAACATAACCGACAGCTCAACATATATAGCATACAATTCGTACATACCTGGATAAACTCAGATAGATTTAGGTGTTAAGAAAGGTCAGATAGAAAATTGAAGTTTGTTACCTTATGCCTACACCCAAGATCTATCATCCGTAGAGGTCGCTTAGTCTTACAAGGCAAGTGAGGGGGGTTTGAACAACCTGTTTCTGATCAGCATCAGGATAACCTAGTATTCAGTGACATATGCTTTTATGCTTTTAGACTAAAACGTAGGGTCCTAGTGTTTACACCGACTGTCCGTCTGATGATTTGCCCAAGGTAGTCTCCAATCATCTGTATAATGAATATTATCCAGAAACCCTAATTATCGAAGTTTCAGCAATCACGCTTTACCTGTTGCCTAATCTCTGTTTTATTTACTTGTTTTATTTAGTATTAGATAAACCAACCAAAACCTACCTACATTTATAAACCCATCCTATCAGAAAGCTCGTTTACGGTAAGTCCCTTTTAGTTCCATTCGCTCCGATTTTAAGAACGACACTCGAGTTATACTTACTGCTTACTCCCCAAAAGTAGGTAGTACTTATAGTTTGGGCCCCAGCTCATATAAATTTAAAACCTAATACGTTTCCACGTTGTTGCGTCGTTGCATGCAGGACCGCTGTGCACCCCAGACGACCGGGGCTGAGTCAGCACTCTGACGGCGCAACAGTTTTTTGGCGCCGCTGCCGGGGATCGGTTGAGCGTAGTGAACTTTAAGATTACCATAGATAGTTGACTTTTAGGAGACCCTTCCTTAAGATTTTCATTACTTTAGGAAGTTAATTGCTTTATGTGACACCCGTCAATTTAGGACTATAGTTTAGTGCCTAATCAAGTGTAATACATGTAATTAGTTCTGTGTTAGGCTAATTAATGTATCAACTATTATATATATTGTTGAATATATATCTACAATTATGCGGTTTGTTTAAATCGTACGAGCTTCAAATCGAATGAATTTCGATACAATAAATACGGACGTTGGTGAACAATTGTATTAAGTAATACAAATATTATTTAATAACTCAATTTATTTAAAAATATTATTTATAATAATATTTCGTATCCAAGTCTTATCACACAATTAATATAAATGCGAATAAAATGTAATTGCAGAAACAAAATGAGACAAATCACCATTTATAATGTAATTATTAAATGTTTAGTAAAATGCTTCAAACGAAAATACTAAGTAATTATTCGTATCTTAAAACGTATATTAAAACTTAGAAAATAAATATTTAACATTTAAATAATCGGGAAAACGAATACCGCACTGGGCAATTCGCGGAGACTGAAAAAGGTGGGGATTCCACCTTAATCACCTCCCTTTTCTTTCTTTTTCTTTCATTTCTCATTTCTATCTCTCTCTCCTCTCTTATTTTCTCTCAACTAAACCACAAACCAAATCAACAAAAATCGCAAAATAAACATACTAAACGACCTCGGATCTTCAAGCTTGTTTGGGACAAAAGATTCACCACTTCACGATCTACACTTTCACCTTTCCGGAATTTCATTTCGGCGATTTGTAAGTTTCCGACACAACTCCGAAAACTCTCGTTTTTAAGTTTTATAACTTGCTAGTTGTTTGTATAACCTTGTAATGTCCTAAAATGGGTTGGGTAAAAATATTAGGCCGATCGATGGCCGAAAAATGCGTTTTTGAAGTTGAAACTCCGATCAGACCCCGTACGTCGCATTTGGCCTGGAGCAAATGCGACGCAGCGACCTACGTCGCACTATATCCCCAACGTCGCATATAGCGACGCAGCGACCTACGTCGCACTATATCCCCAACGTCGCATATAGCGACGTAGCGACCTACGTCGCACTATATCCCCAACGTCGCATATAGCGACGCAGCCTATTACGTCGCATTGACTTGCGAATGTCGCACATAGCGACGCAGACCTTAACGTCGCAAACCGAACCTACGTCGCATAAGCGACGTAGCACCCTACGTCGCTATTGACTTAGCACTGTTGACTTTGGCGACGCAACCCTTTTCGTCGCAAAAACCTTACGTCGCAGCCTGCGTCGCACAAAACAGAATCTTCAAACCTCAAAATTTTCGAAGTCAAAGTTACTGTAGAAAAGTCAAATTTTACTGTAGCAATTCACTGTAGCAATTCACTGTAGCAACAATATAATAACATTTTAGAACTATTGTTACAACCGTCACCAACGGGCCGTACCCACTTTCAAATACACAATTAAATCAACTAAGTCATAGTAACTTAGACAATCCAATCAAACAAGTCGTTGTAACTTGTACCAATTTATTCAAACAAGTCGTAGTAACTTGTAACAAAACAATCAACCAAATCGGGGTAATTTGGACATTAAGTTAGACAAACAATTCAAATGGTAGTCTTTCGGGATACCAATACAATTAATGACAATTTAAGTGTCGTGGACACATTCAGGTTTCAAGCCTTTGGACACCAACTCACAGCTAATTACTTCAAGTTTATTAAGTTAAACACTTCAAGAACCAGGTGAGTTTCATAGCCCCATTTTCACTGCTTTACAACTAGGGGTGTGATATTACTACTCGATTTTGTTTTACAAGTAGAACGTAAGTGCCAAACTTCAAATACTACATGAGTTTCAAGCTAATCAATTTAAAGCCCTCCATAAGCATAGTCTCTAGTATTTTATAGCGTGAATGTTAGTATATGATATCATATGGGATTGACAATCCTCATCCGGGTTAGCACGCACTAACCGGTCAAACGGATGTATTAGCATTTGGGAAGACGAGTGTTGATTAGGCACTCGTAGGAGGCATTTCAAGTTAGGTTTCCTTAAGTGGGCCTGACAAATCAAGTTAAGCTCAGACTATGTGCTCATGGACAGTATAACTTTTATTTTGCTTAATTGCATTTTAAATTCAATATAAATCTTGCGGTTCTTACAACTATACATTGACATACAAACCTGTGAGCTCACCAGCGTTTTCGCTGACCCATTTTAGTATTTATCACAGGTACCCAGCAGTAGTTTGGCTGCACAAGCAGGAATCATTAGCTCGAGTCAGCATACATACAACTAGAGATTGGACTGCATTATTATATTTTGTAAAAGTAATTATGCTATGTAATCTCTCAATTTCAGGAACCGAGCTAATGTAACAATATTTTGATGTAAACATTTACTTTATCTATACAAGTTTAAAACGACGCATATAGTGGTCGTTCATTATATCTTATGTGCTTTGTATATTGATTAGTGACACCCAAATCAAGCTTCCGCAAATCATTAAATTTGGGGGTGTCACAGATTGGTATCAGAGCCTAAGGTTATAGTGAACTAGGTTGCATTTAGTGGACCTAGACTATGACCGTTAGGCAGTATTCCCTATTAGGTATAACCAGTTCAGGGATTACAGCATACGAATTTAATTTAACATAGCTTGATCAACTATGTACAATTAAATAAAGATGATGTAAGATCTGAAGGAAGTTATGGCTGAACAGGATACATTAGTTGACTCTGACCTCGAGAGAAACGGGACTCAAAACACGTCTGTGCTAGACACTCAATAGGTTATTATGTGATATACATATATTTACATGAATAGACCTCATTACAACTTTAGGCTATATTATATTATATGAATATAGGCCTCTTTCTCTCTAACGCTTTGTCTCGAAATGACAAACACACCACTAGTTCATCATACTCGGACTAGTATCTTATTTCATTTCATTGTTCTTTCTTACTCAGCATCATGCCTCCTCGTCGTCAAATTACCCTTAGCGAAGCTGAGATCGCGGGAATAATTGCCCGCAGTGTGACCGAAGCCTTGGCTACCCGAACACCACCTGGTAGCGAGGACACTGCAACCAATACTCCACCACCCAAACCCTGCTCCTATAAGGACTTCCTTAGCTGTAAACCGCTATACTTCAAGGGCACGGAAGGTGCCATTGGCTTGATCCGTTGGATTGAGCGTATGGAATCTGTTTTCAGTCTCTGCGATTGTACTAAGAACAACAAGGTCAAATTCGCTGCTTACACCTTTCAGGAAGGTGCACTCACGTGGTGGAAAACCCACGCAAACTCTGTAGGCCTTGAGATTGCAAACCGACTTCCTTGGGTCGAACTGAAGAAGAAACTGACAGAAAAGTACTGTCCTGAAGAGGAATTACACAGGCTGGAGGAAGAATTCTGGCACCTGGAGGTGCAGGGAAATGATGTTGCTGAATATACCACCAAGTTTCAGCAGTTTGCCTTATTATGCCCGGGTTTGGTCGAACCAGAAAGTAAGGGCATTAAGAAATACATTCGTGGACTTCCCGAGAACATTCAGGGAAATGTCGCTTCATCCAAACCAACCACCACCGAGAGTGCCATTCGATTGGCCCACGAACTCATGGCTCTAGTTGTCAGCCGTGAGACTTCCAACACCTCATCCTCTAACAACAACAAACTCAAATCCACTGAACACCACCACAGGTCAAACAAGAAAAACAAAGCCATCCAAGTCTACAACACCAACTCTGAATCCAACCGCAACTACACCGGGGACAGACCTTATTGTCCCAAGTGCAACTACCACCACTTTGGTCAGTGCAACCCCCCTTGCAACAACTGCAGGAGGTACGGGCATTTGACTAAGGATTGCCGAGCCCCCAAATCCAACAACAACCCTTCTGACAAAAATGCCCGACAACCTAAGTCCTGCTACGAATGTGGAAACCCAGGACACTTTAGGGATTCTTGCCCAAAATTGAAGAACAAGGGCAACAACAACAACCACCGCAACAACAACAACACCAAAAGTAGCGCCTTCGTGATCAACTCAGGGGACGCCCGTCAGGACCCGAATGTGGTCACGGGTATGTTCCTCCTCAACAACTTAACTGCTTCCATACTGTTTGATACTGGTGCCGATAGGAGTTTTATTTCCGATGAATTTTGCCCTCTACTTGACATTACACATGTTGCTTTAAACGTTAAGTACACCGTAGAGTTAGCAAATGGCAAACTGATAGAAACCGATAGTGTGATACCTAATTGCATTTTAAATCTAGCCGACGAAATCTTCTCCATAGATCTTATGCCTATTGAGATAAGAAGTTTCGATGTCATCGTAGGCATGGACTGGTTATCCAAACATCGTGCCGAAATCATTTGCCATGACAAAATTGTTCGCATACCTCTCGCCGTCGGTAGAACCTTGGTCATACAGGGGGAGACCGGTGGGACGAGGCTTAACCTCATATCTTGTCTAAAAACCCGAAAATTTCTGAGAAAGGGTTATCCAGCAATCCTCGCGCACATCATGGAGAAAAAGTCGGAGGAGAAGCGACTTGAGGATGTTCCAATTGTTCGAGACTTTTCAGAAGTCTTTCCTGAAGAACTACCTGGTCTACCACCACCAAGACAAGTTGAGTTCTCAATCGATCTTGCACCAGGTGCTGCGCCTGTGGCCCGAGCACCATACCGTTTAGCTCCATCCGAACTTCAGGAGCTGTCCACCCAGTTACAGGAACTCCTGGAACGAGGGTTTATCAGGCCGAGTTCTTCACCTTGGGGAGCTCCGGTCCTATTTGTTAAGAAGAAAGATGGTTCTTTTCGAATGTGTATCGACTATCGAGAGTTGAACAAGTTAACTGTCAAGAACCGGTATCCACTTCCTCGAATCGATGATTTGTTCGACCAACTTCAAGGGTCGAGTTGTTATTCAAAGATTGATCTCCGATCCGGTTATCACCAATTGCGTGTTCGCGACGCCGATATTCCAAAAACCGCTTTCAGAACCCGTTATGGGCATTACGAATTTCAAGTGATGCCATTCGGCCTAACCAACGCACCGGCTGTATTCATGGACCTTATGAATCGGGTGTGTAAACCTTATCTTGACAAGTTTGTCATTGTCTTCATCGATGACATCCTCATATATTCACGAAGCAAAGAAGAGCATGCGCAACACCTCAGAACCATCCTTGAACTACTTAAACACGAGGAGCTCTATGCCAAGTTCTCTAAGTGTGAGTTCTGGATTAAAACCGTTCAATTCCTTGGTCACGTGATTGACAGTCAGGGGATTCACGTCGACCCGTCAAAAATCGAGGCTATCAAAGACTGGCAATCGCCAACCACTCCGACCGAAGTACGGCAGTTTTTAGGACTAGCCGGATACTATCGACGATTCATTGAAAATTTCTCCAAGATAGCCATACCACTCACGACGCTGACCCAGAAAGGCAAAAAGTTTGACTGGACTGATAAACAAGAGTCGGCATTCCAACTATTAAAACAAAAGCTTTGCAGTGCTCCTATTCTATCATTACCCGAGGGCACCGATGACTTCGTGGTATACTGCGATGCTTCACATCAAGGTCTCGGTTGTGTGCTTATGCAACGAGACAAAGTCATAGCTTATGCTTCCCGACAGCTTAAGATTCATGAAAAGAATTACACCACCCACGACCTCGAGCTAGGAGCTGTCGTTTTTGCCCTCAAAATCTGGAGACATTACCTTTATGGTACCAGGTGTACAATCTTTACCGACCATAAAAGCCTTCAACACATATTCGATCAGAAGGATCTCAACATGAGGCAACGTCGATGGGTCGAGTTGCTTACTGATTACGACTGCGAACTCAAATATCATCCAGGCAAAGCAAATGTTGTTGCTGACGCCCTCAGTCGAAAAGAGCGAGTGAAACCACTTCGGGTTCGAGCCCTCTGTATGACCATTCACAACAATTTAAACATTCAAATCCTCACTGCTCAACTCGAAGCCTTAAAACCCGAAAATGTCAAAGATGAAGCCTTGCGGGGCATGGATAAACAATTCGAAATCAGACCTAACGGGATTAGGTATTTCTCAAACCGAATCTGGTTGCCTAAATTTGGGAACCTACGAAACTTGGTGATGGATGAAGCTCACAAGTCCAAATATTCTATCCATCCGGGATCCGATAAAATGTACCACGGTGTCAAGGACTTCTACTGGTGGCCGAACATGAAAGCTGAAATCGCCACCTATGTCAGCAAGTGCCTTACTTGCTCCAAAGTCAAAATCGAATATCAAAAACCTTTTGGTTTACTCCAACAACCCAGTCTTCCAGAATGGAAATGGGAACAAATTGCCATGGACTTCATAACCAAACTACCCAAATCGTCGAGCGGTTGCGATACCATTTGGGTGATCGTGAATCGTCTCACAAAATCTGCTCACTTCCTGGCAATCAAGGAATCCGACAAAATGGAACGCCTCACCAACATTTATCTGAAGGAAATCGTGACCAAACATGGTGTTCCAATCTCAATCATCTCCGATAGGGATAGTCGTTTCACTTCACAATTTTGGCAATCACTTCAAAAATCCCTGGGTACTCGACTTGATATGAGTACCGCATACCATCCTCAAACAGACGGTCAAAGTGAACGAACCATTCAAACACTTGAAGACATGCTACGGGCCTGCGTAGTAGACTTCGGTGTAAACTGGGAAAAACATCTACCATTGTGCGAGTTCTCGTACAACAACAGTTATCATACCAGCATCAAAGTTGCACCTTTCGAGGCACTGTACGGTCGTAAGTGCCGGTCACCTATCTGTTGGACCGAAGTTGGGGGTAGCCAACTCACAGGTCCAGAAATCATTCACGAAACGACCGAGAGAATCGATGAAATTCAAAACAAGCTTAAGGCCGCGCGTGATCGTCAGAAAAGTTATGCTGACGTGAGACGCAAACCACTCGAGTTCCAGGTTGGGGATCGAGTTCTACTCAAAGTATCGCCTTGGAAAGGTGTAATCCGATTTGGCAAACGAGGGAAGTTGAATCCCAGATACATTGGACCATTCGAGATCCTTGAAAGGATTGGTCCAGTAGCATATCGATTGCAGCTGCCATCCGAACTCAGCAGTATGCATCCCACATTTCATGTTTCAAATCTGAAAAAGTGTCTGTCTGATGAGACACTTGTCATTCCACTCGATGAAATTCGAGTTGACGAGAAACTTCACTTTGTTGAGGAACCTGCCCAAATCATGGACCGTGAGGTCAAACAACTTAAACAAAGTCGTATTCCCATCGTCAAAGTTAGGTGGAATTCGCGGCGCGGTCCGGAATTCACCTGGGAACGAGAAGACCAGATGCGACTCAAGCATCCTCAACTCTTCACTGACTCATCGACAAACACAACTTCAACATAAATTTCGGGACGAAATTCTCCTAACAGGGGGAGAATGTGACACCCGTCAATTTAGGACTATAGTTTAGTGCCTAATCAAGTGTAATACATGTAATTAGTTCTGTGTTAGGCTAATTAATGTATCAACTATTATATATATTGTTGAATATATATCTACAATTATGCGGTTTGTTTAAATCGTACGAGCTTCAAATCGAATGAATTTCGATACAATAAATACGGACGTTGGTGAGCAATTGTATTAAGTAATACAAATATTATTTAATAACTCAATTTATTTAAAAATGTTATTTATAATAATATTTCGTATCCAAGTCTTATCACACAATTAATATAAACGCGAATAAAATATAATTGCGCAAACAAAATGAGACAAATCACCATTTATAATGTAATTATTAAATGTTTAGTAAAATGCTTCAAACGAAAATACTAAGTAATTATTCGTATCTTAAAACGTATATTAAAACTTAGAAAATAAATATTTAACATTTAAATAATCGGGAAAACGAACACCGCACTGGGCACTTCGCGGAGACTGAAAAAGGTGGGGATTCCACCTTAATCACCTCCCTTTTCTTTCTTTTTCTTTCATTTCTCATTTCTATCTCTCTCTCCTCTCTTATTTTCTCTCAACTAAACCACAAACCAAATCAACGAAAATCGCAAAATAAACATACTAAACGACCTCGGATCTTCAAGCTTGTTTGGGACAAAAGATTCACCACTTCACGATCTACACTTTCACCTTTCCGGAATTTCATTTCGGCGATTTGTAAGTTTCCGACACAACTCCGAAAACTCTCGTTTTTAAGTTTTATAACTTGCTAGTTGTTTGTATAACCTTGTAATGTCCTAAAATGGGTTGGGTAAAAATATTAGGCCGATCGATGGCCGGAAAATGCGTTTTTGAAGTTGAAACTCCGATCAGACCCCGTACGTCGCATTTGGCCTGGAGCAAATGCGACGCAGCGACCTACGTCGCACTATATCCCCAACGTCGCATATAGCGACGCAGCGACCTACGTCGCACTATATCCCCAACGTCGCATATAGCGACGCAGCGACCTACGTCGCACTATATCCCCAACGTCGCATATAGCGACGCAGCCTATTACGTCGCATTGACTTGCGAATGTCGCACATAGCGACGCAGACCTTAACGTCGCAAACCGAACCTACGTCGCATAAGCGACGTAGCACCCTACGTCGCTATTGACTTAGCACTGTTGACTTTGGCGACGCAACCCTTTTCGTCGCAAAAACCTTACGTCGCAGCCTGCGTCGCACAAAACAGAATCTTCAAACCTCAAAATTTTCGAAGTCAAAGTTACTGTAGAAAAGTCAAATTTTACTGTAGCAATTCACTGTAGCAATTCACTGTAGCAACAATATAATAACATTTTAGAACTATTGTTACAACCGTCACCAACGGGCCGTACCCACTTTCAAATACACAATTAAATCAACTAAGTCATAGTAACTTAGACAATCCAATCAAACAAGTCGTTGTAACTTGTACCAATTTATTCAAACAAGTCGTAGTAACTTGTAACAAAACAATCAACCAAATCGGGGTAATTTGGACATTAAGTTAGACAAACAATTCAAATGGTAGTCTTTCGGGATACCAATACAATTAATGACAATTTAAGTGTCGTGGACACATTCAGGTTTCAAGCCTTTGGACACCAACTCACAGCTAATTACTTCAAGTTTATTAAGTTAAACACTTCAAGAACCAGGTGAGTTTCATAGCCCCATTTTCACTGCTTTACAACTAGGGGTGTGATATTACTACTCGATTTTGTTTTACAAGTAGAACGTAAGTGCCAAACTTCAAATACTACATGAGTTTCAAGCTAATCAATTTAAAGCCCTCCATAAGCATAGTCTCTAGTATTTTATAGCGTGAATGTTAGTATATGATATCATATGGGATTGACAATCCTCATCCGGGTTAGCACGCACTAACCGGTCAAACGGATGTATTAGCATTTGGGAAGACGAGTGTTGATTAGGCACTCGTAGGAGGCATTTCAAGTTAGGTTTCCTTAAGTGGGCCTGACAAATCAAGTTAAGCTCAGACTATGTGCTCATGGACAGTATAACTTTTATTTTGCTTAATTGCATTTTAAATTCAATATAAATCTTGCGGTTCTTACAACTATACATTGACATACAAACCTGTGAGCTCACCAGCGTTTTCGCTGACCCATTTTAGTATTTATCACAGGTACCCAGCAGTAGTTTGGCTGCACAAGCAGGAATCATTAGCTCGAGTCAGCATACATACAACTAGAGATTGGACTGCATTATTATATTTTGTAAAAGTAATTATGCTATGTAATCTCTCAATTTCAGGAACCGAGCTAATGTAACAATATTTTGATGTAAACATTTACTTTATCTATACAAGTTTAAAACGACGCATATAGTGGTCGTTCATTATATCTTATGTGCTTTGTATATTGATTAGTGACACCCAAATCAAGCTTCCGCAAATCATTAAATTTGGGGGTGTCACACTTTAGTAGTTAGTTAAATTAGAAAACCCTAGAAAACCCTAATTCTCCTTCCAATCTTATTTCTCCCGTGGATGAGATAACGATCATGGACGATGCGGAATTCTTTGTGTCTTCCCACAAAGAGGTCTGTGTTAACCAGGAAGTTGAGATTGACGAATATTCATCCTTAGACTTAGGTTTTGATACATCTCAGCAGAAGATTCCACCTTCTGTCACTATTGAATTAAGTGGTCAACCCACACTTGACCCTGAGATGTTATCAATCTTATCAAAGTACCCATATTACCTTAGACCTGCCACCCTACCAGAAGACGTTCCTTTCGGTATTGAAGTTTTCTTCTATCCACCAATGCCTTGGATGGATTTGAATGAGCGACTTCATTGCTTAGATATATACTTCAGGTATGATCTTCCAGATATATTGCGAGCCTACCCCACAACTCTTTTCCAAAGTGTAGAAGTGGATGAGCGTCTCCAGTGTCCGGAGGATCCTGAACTAGAAACACCAACCATGCCCAACACTGTATCAAGTAATAACCCACCAGAATCAAGTAATGAACACCACTTAGGAAACTTTCACAAGCCCAGTAGGAGAATAGATATCTGTGCTGATTTTCTTAGAAACCTTAAGATATCCGATTTCCCCTTTTCAACTGAGCAAAGGAAGACCTTTGTAGTGATCGATAGGATAATAACATGTCTACGTGCTAATTACGATCAAAAAGACGAGTTATCACTAAAATCAGAATTAGACCTACTAATGGATCTAATAGCTAGCACCGAGTATCCATCTGTTTCACAGATTAAGATTAATCGTTATGTTGCTGCCCTGATTGACGAGCTCGAATTTTGGATTGAAAAAGCCCCTATCACTTATACTTTGATTCCATGCGTTAAACTATTCTTTGTTGATCCTGCCACTTATCTGATTAATGAACTGAGATCAATTTTCCCTGATTCTACTGAGCAAGCCATGGATTCTGCTTTCTTTCAAAAGAGGAAAGAAATCCATGTTAAGATTACTCAGTTGTTACTAACATCTAAATTCCCTTTTACTGAGCAACAAAGGATCTACATCAGAAAAATTTCCCGAGTAATTCACTCTACTACTGGAAACCCTGATTCAGAAGAAGAAAAGGAATTTCAGCATGTCATCGGAGAATTGCTCTTTGATCTATGTTTTATAGACACAGGATTCAGGGATGGTATTTCGAATCCGAGGAAGGTAAGACGAGCATTTAACCAATTCATTGATGCATTACTAGCATTAGGTCAAGAAGAAAGAGAATTCTTACGAGAATTTGAGCGTTATTATATAAATCCCGCTGACTTAATTCATAGTATCGTTAAAGCGCTTCAAGGTACGTTCGTTCTTCGCCACACTTTCTCGCATATTTCAGGCTTATCGGAAAGTGCCGTCACAATCACTGACAGATAAATGGTGATGGTCTAATGTGAATAAGGTTTGAATACTTTGTTAATTAGGACAAAAACAATTTTAAATTAGATTTTCTTTTAATTTACTTTTATAAAAACAAAGAAAAACGTTCTTTAAAGTTTAAACGCGTAAGTTTTTAAACGAATTTTCGCAAACAGTCCAAACGTTTCAGAAATTTGACAAAGTTTTTATTTAAATTTTGGAAAATTTTATTTGGATTGTTTTTGAATTTTAAAGAACACAAAAAGATTTAATAAAACGTATTTAAAAACGCAATTGTTTTCGCACACGAATTAATGTTACGTTTTTAATATACGAATTTAAATACGAAAGTTTCGTGCGTATTTTGGTTGATTTTCATAAAAAAATATTTTAACTTTAAAAACCCAAGTATACGTTTCGTCTCATTCGTATTTAAATTAAATTTAAAAAATGCAATTTAAAAATGCATAAAGCAAAGGAAGCTTCCACCACTTTTTACTAAAAGTAAAAAGCAACTTTACTTCCTCTTCTTCTTCTCCAAACCGTCACCCACCATCACCATCTCCATTTTCCCATTTTTCCATCATTTTTCTTCAAATCAAGCTTCAAATCTTCCATATCTTCATCTCTTTTGCATCTAGATCATCTTTACATCAAGATTGAGGTATGATTCTAACCTAAAATCATTATTTTGAATATTTTTATAAAGTTAGGGTTTATGCTTAGATCTTGGATTTTGATCATCAAGTTACATGCTTTTTGCTTGCAAAATGCTATATTCTTGATTGTTAACATGTTTGCGGAAGTAATTTGAGGTTTCCATGGTTAGATTTGATGTTTTGATTTTGAAAGTTGACTTTTTGTTAGGGTTTTAGCAATTTTGACTTTCTTGAATAATTATTCGCTTATGATTAACTTTTCGGTGATTAATTTGGGCTTAAAATGATTAGTTTACATAAGTAATAGATTGTTAAAGATGAGAGGATTGATTTAATTGCATGTTTATGAATTAAAGTAAGGCTTTTTATACAAAACTATTTAAAAACCATTACTTTAATTAAAATCATTATCTTTTAAATGGTATTTATTAAAACTTTGTGTAATTTGCTTCATGAAAATGCAATTAAATATATTTGGAATATCACTACTTTAATTAATAAAGTTAGTGAGATTTCAAAATAATTACCCTCTAATTAAAGTCTTATGCTTAACCAAAATGATGGATGGTAAATAAAATCGCTTTGCTTGCTTATTTTAATCAAAGTAAGGTAATTATATGATTTATGATCATGATGCTTGCTTGATTAATTGATTACTTAGCATGTTTAAAATATTCATCTTTAAGTAAGCTTAGAAAATAGGAAAGCTGCGGTTTTGTTTATTTGGATAATTTACGGATTGATGATTGCGGTTTAGGGTATTCATAAAAATAATAATGGGATAATTGCAAACTCTAAAAGCCTACATTTCGAATTTTTTATGAAAATTTGGAATAAATATTATATTATCAAATTATTGTTATATGATTTGTTTCCTTGTTTTTCTTAAACCAAATGGACCCGATTCCACCTACTCTTGCTTATTTGGCCACGACTACACAAGAAAAGACTTTGGTTCGGAGATGGCTAAAGAGGGCATTTGGAAGTTATCGGTACATAGTTTGGGAAGATATGGGGAAACTTGGAATTGAGGACAGGTTAAGAAATTTGATAGGATACGAGGTTCAGGGACGCGAGTTTGGCTCTTGATCCAGCTTTTTAGCATTCGTGAGCCCATATACCCCTAGGTTGTTACTGAGTTTCTGATGACATTTGAGCTTGACCCGGAGTTAGGGATTGGAGATGATAAGAAGATAGCATTTAGATACTGAGGGAAGAGCCAGAGTGTTTCTATTTCGGGCTTTGCTAGACATTTGGGATTGTATTCAGCGGATCAGATTAGCTCAGATTGGTTCTTACATAGTCATCAGACGATTCCTCATCATCCCAAGAGGAACCATAGGATCATTTGGAGTGAGCTGACGGGCACTCACTACACTTGTGGTGCCAAGTCCTCGGCTTTGATTCTACCTCGGTTACGTCTCCTACACAAGCTTATTGTTACATCTATTATGGGAAAGAATGAGACCGGGCCGATAAATGGGGATGAGTTGTATATCATTGATGCTATCATGAACCGCCATAATATTAATGTGGCTTGCATTATTGTTGAGAGGATGGCAAAGGAGAAGAACTTGGACCTGATGAAGCATGTGTTTATGGGAGCTTTCATTACCAGATTATTGAGAGGGATGCGACTCTTGAAAAAGAGTCATGAGGCCGAGTATAGAGTGTCTTCCACTTCATTACCATGTGACTTGGACTACTGCAAGCAGATCCATTTGATCACTGAGGGTTCTGAGAGACAGTGTTACTGGAAGGACACTGATGAGCTTATCCCTGGATGTTTCATGACCAGGAAGAAGGTCAGAGAGGAGGATGTTGAGACTCCGGTTGCTGATAGAGTGGATAGAGTACCGGCTGTGCCTAGGAGTACCAGAACACCAGTCAGGGATGCTGGGGTTGGGACATCAGGTCCCTGAGCTCAGATACGACATACAGATCCAGTCACTCCCTTGACCCAGTACTTCACTTTGCACGCGTTGGCTGTCAACAACGCGCATCAGGCACTTATAGCTAGGGCTTTAGGTATTTCAGCTCCCGAGCCGCTCATGTACGAGTGTGTGCCACTACCGCCAGTTCCACCATCCACTACCATTCCACCATCCACTACCATTCCACCACCTACTACCATACCACCATACACTACCCACATACCACCTACTACTACCATTCCACCCACACGGTCGGTCGAGCACTGTTTATCGGTTGATGCTGCATTTCCACATCCTACTGCATCAGCCCGTAGAGCCCGTTCTTCTCAGCAGTCCGCAAGAGGAGAGGCTGTTGGTTCCTACCGACCAGATGTTGTTCATTTGGGCATTGATCCATTCACTTTATCAGAGTTTCAGGGATTGTTGGCATTAGACCCTATACCTTCTGATGAGCTTCCTACAGAGGAGATACTTAGGCACATCTACAGATCCAAGATGGAGCGCGAGGGGATGACTTTTGAGGATTTCAGACAGTTGGCATTAGAGGATCCAATGAAGTTACCTGCTTGCTCCCTTAGAGATGTATTGATGCAGTATAGGCAGGTGAGGTCAGAGAAGTAGATAGTCTCCAGTGGTCAGCAGTCAGTTGCTGGACCATCCTCAGTTCCTCCACAGGTTCAGCCTTCTGTTCAGGACTCTGATCAGGGTTCTCCAGCACCCTAGATCTGTGCACCCATATCTACATACTTACTATTTCCTCTATTCCATACTTTTGACTTGTTGTGTGGTTGTGGAACTTTACTTTGTTATATTTTTGGGACATGAACTATCAGACACAGTCTGTTTAGTTTCTTTATTTTCAGTATTTAGTTTACTTATTATGTTTTAATTTCTGTTTTTCTTAGCCTAGAATAAGTGAAATGTGTTTGTGCAAATGAGAATTGAGGAAAGGAGATGCCGTTCGTTCACGAAGAAACTGCTTTCTGCATGGAATCAACCAAGAAACTTCAAACACCTGCAGATCGCCGCTTCTTTCTTTAAATACATCTCCCCGTCTCTACCTTAGGGAAGTTCCTTTCTTTTTGTCACGATTTTCGCCATTACCATATATCCAAGTATGCCTAAATTCTAAGTGTGGGATTCCATCTCACCAAATTTTTTGAAACACTTAAAATTGTTCCACTATTTCAAAACCTAAGTGTGGGATTTTTCCCGAAGAAAATCCTATGTCTTAGCAATGAACATTGAGGACAATGTTATTTTAAGTGTGGGATACACGGTATATAAATACCGCAAGTTTATATTTGCCTGTCCAAAGTAATACCTTCGTTTTCATTCAAACTTTTTCAAAAATTTTCGCAAAACCAACCCAAAAGGTTGAGATTTTTAATCACCAAAAACATTCGAAAACCCAACCTTGACGGTGTTCGACATCCATTCGGTTGATTTTGAATATTTTCCAAAAGATTTTAGTCTTAGAAAATTCTTTTAAAGAAATAAAACCTTCTGTCAAAATAAATAAATTGCTTTGGAAAGTAAGATAAGGCAAAGATAAGAACGTATCTTAAACTAAAATTGAGAAATCCTCTAGGCATCGCATGACTTGGTGCATATGACCCTTTGATTGTGAGGTACTTGAACCTTTAATAAGCATTTACTTTTAATGCTTCACTTTTGTTTCTGAGTGTGCGCCGATGCATGTGTCTTTGAATTAGGACTTGCTCCTGTAATGCGTTTCGAGACCATACCAATGAGTGCCGTACGTGGTATAGGTGCAATTAGATGATCTTGGCATTTATTAGGATTAACCCATTTCTTTCATATCTTTTCAAGCCAACCCTTCCAACTTTCTTTCTAAGACTATTGATGATCCGATTAGAAAACCCTTTGCGCCTTAGCCATTTCATTTCTCTAAAACACTTCCCCACAACACAAACACTTTCTTACCAAACACCATTCCAGCTCGTGAATCTTCATAGATCATAAGTAAAGGACTGCTTGAGATATCTTTCTATTGGTGTCTCATCTTCAAACATCTCTCCGTACCTAGCAAGAGTTTAAAGAAAATAATGCAAAATGAAGATATGGTACAAAAGCGAAGTTATTACTCATCACGAAGCCAAAGACAGTACGAAAAATTGGTACTTGTCAAAAGATAAGTCAAAGATGTCTCACTATACGAATACGAAGGATCTCCAAGGTCATAAAAATAAGAAAAAGAAAAAAATAAAAAAGCAAAGAAAAAGAAAAGCAAAGAAAAGCAAAGAAAAAGAAAAAGAAAAGCAGACCTTAGAAGAGCTCCTAGAAGAAGAAGACTACTCTCCAAAGAAGAAAAATCTATCAGAACTCAAAGGAAACATCAAGAGAAGAGATTATTCCTCTAGGAGATGAGTCTACTCTAGAAGTTATCTCAAGTGAAACTTGCTTTGATCTTTGAAAGCTCCGAGTCTGAAGTTCAAAAACCCTAAAACCATTGACTAAACTACCCCTATCCTTACCCACTTTACCCTTACTCACACAACCCACTAAAATGCCTTGGGATAATTAGCACCGTTCTCAAAGGAGTAGTGGAGATTCGATTCTCGACCAAGCCTATGACGATAAGCACTGCATGATGGGCAATGAGCGATTTCGTTTCTATAGATTATAGGTAACCCGATACACTTTAAGTGAATTGAGTGACCCACTTGTGAGAATCGCCCAGTCATGTACATCTACGTCTCGAGAGTTGCAAAGTACGCCAAAAAGGGTTGATCAATTTTATGTTTAAGTATAGTTAATTTTTGTTGATGCTTGCCTTCCGAAAAGATTTATCCACTTTGAAGAAAGTGACTTTCTGAGGAAGATACTCTAAGCATCCAAAATAATTTTTCAAAAACTATTCTCCAAATGAGGTTTACTTGAGGACAAGCAAAAGCTTAAGTGTGGGATATTTGATGTATCGCAAAAAGTCACGTTTTTACATGCATTAATTGTCCCATATTTAGCTCTTTTCTAACAAATACATCTTAAAATCATCATTATTCAATAACTTTTGTTAGAAAGGTATAAACTTGTCGGTCTTTTGAAAATCAAGCAAAAAGGGCGAAAAACGAACCTAAATAGGCACTATTCTGAGCCTAACCCTAATTCTACTGTAAACTTCATACCAGAGCCTCATAATAGTCTTATTTTGTAGCCATGAAGATTACGAGAACGTGGATATAAGGATTGCTCAGAACGGATCAAGGACGAGAAAGTTATGCAAGAAACAGCACCGCCGAAGACTACAAAACGTATTCTGAACACGCCCGGGCCCCACACATCCAATTTCTACCAAATTGGCATCATTAGAAGCGTAACGGAAATACGAAGCCATAGGCGAAAGAATCAAGTCAAACGGACGTGAAACAAAGATACGGCCTTCCGAAACAACGAGAAAAGTCTGAAAAATCACACGGCCTAGCACACGGCCACCGCCCAGCCATGTACGGCCTTGGTGAAGCCGTGTACGGCCCTAAACAGGCCGTGTATGGACCTGTTTAGGCCGTGTACAGCCCTGGTTGTTCTCACACGGCCTCGTTTTGCTTCGTTTGCTTGTACGTGTGCTTGTGGACTTGTACTCTTGAATCCAAGGCTTGCCTATAAATAGAGCACCTCATTCACCTCATTTCACACACCAATTCTTCATAGAATTCTCTCACTTTCTCTCTCACACACTCTTTCTCTCTCGAGATTAGTTTAGGTTAGTTCTCTCTCTAGTTTCTCTCTCACACACTCTTGGGCAAGAGACCCCAGGGAAGCTTGTGGTGGAGCTTGTTGCTCGGTTGGTAACAAGTGCTAATCCCTTTATAAATCATGCTCACAATGATACCACCCCTTTTTTAAACTTAAAGATGTTTTGGTCATGTAAAGTTTGAAGTATGGAACTAATTAGTAATAGTAAACATGATGTAAAGTCTTGAAGTCAAAGGTTAAAGTATGTCCACTAGTTCTTGTATACATGTGGTGGTTTTGAGAATGCTGACCTTGTATGTTCATAGTAAATGAAAGTGTTAAAGTTTGACTTTGACTTTATTAAGTCAATCAAGTAAAGAATGGTATAAGTAATGTGGGTACTTTGATTAGAAACCCAAACGGCTCATTTGGTGCCCAAATGGGTCACCAAATGGTTAAAGTGCTAAATTAGGCTAAGTTGATCATACGTCAAGTGTTAATGTTGAAATAGACTTAATGTGTATAGTTGAAAATGTGGGCAAAAGATTGAAGTCAGATTTTGTGTAGTTTAGAAGTTTACATGTTATGAAAATGGTTAAAAATGACCACTTTTTGATTAAAGGTTCAAATCCTTAGAAAATGCGAGTTTTGGGAAAGCGCGAATTAGAATACGTTTATATATATGTAAGAAAGGTGTTTGGCAAGTTTCGTATTCAAATGTTGATTGAGTAAAAAGTTATACAGATTTGAATTTGGTATTTTGGTATTAAAGTCTGAGTTTTGTAGCTGCTGGGCTGCAATCGCGTTAATACGTGATAACATCAAATAATATCGTATTTATATGTTAATATTCCTTATATTATATATACTTTTATTGCATTTCTGTTGATTTAGATACTTAATTTGTTTATATTTGCAATTTAGGTATTTTAAGATAAAGAATTGGAGAAAGGAACGAAAAATGAGCTAAAATGAAAAAAAGATCAAGAAAAGATCAAGATTTTGAAAGAATTAAGCTTTAGATGAAGATTTAAATCATATTATGGAAGATTGGGCCAAGAAAAGAGGTTAAATCCGAAATTGAGAAGAAAATAGCCCAAGATAGAGCCTGGCCCGACTTTGGAATATTCTGGAATGAAGGATCAACCGGCGGTTGATAAAGCCAGCCGGCGGTTGAATTAAATAATATGAGGCGGTGGAAGATCACAGACTTGGAGCCTAAGTCAAATACCTCCAACCGGCGGTTGAAGACTCCAACCGGCGGTTGTACTGGCGGTTTGTAAAACTATAAATAGAGGGCTCGCCCAGACTAAACCATATACGAATTTGAAGAGCAAAAGTCGATTGTAAGGGTTAAAAACGACTTTAGGTCGAATTTGGAGGCTAGGAGGCTAGGGATTGAAGACGTTCAATCCTAATGAAGAATAATTCAGTTTCTTTGGTTTGATTATAGATCTTTTACTTATCAGATGAACGTTTATTTGTATTATGATCTTGTTTTCTTACTTTATGCATATTGATTACTTCATTAACATATTTCTTTAGATGAATGATGTTTGTATGATTATTTGATTATATATTTATATTAATTGATTTTATGAATGTTATTAAGGTTATATCTATATTGATTATATGATTATGATATTCATGCTATATAGCGAACGCTTGTGTAAATTGACTTAATAATTTAGGCTTATGTTATAATTATAACTTAAATATATTGGAACCGGTGATAGGTTATGATTACTACTGGATTAAACTATAATTGATTTGATAATAACATTCGAGACCTCGAAGTTAGTTAATCTTGATATAAGTTGAAGAGCTTAATCCTAGGATACTTAGACCCGACCAAGGAGGCTATCTACTTTTATATTTCAACATAAAATCAATTAGCTAACAAAAGTAAATATATAGGAGAATTTGAATATAAACATAGCTAATCTAGATAAAATATATCTTCTATCTACCTTATTCAACTTAGTTGCCGTTAATTACTTTAATTACTTTGGTTATCTCAATTTTGTATCAAAGTAAATATATGTTCGATCAGAACTAAAACGCCCCCTTTATCTGTAACATTAATTGTAATTAATTGTAAACATAAGTTAGGGATAAATTAAGAATTCCACTTTCCCTGTGTTCGATACCTGGACTTACTTATAAAGCTATATTATACGAACGGGTCATTCTTGCATGTATTGTGTGATAGTATTATTTAGTATTTCCTTTATTTAAAACTTGTTATTATTTTAATAGACTATTCAACACACATCAATACGCGATCGTGTGGCATTGTTCATGATCGCGTATTAGTGCTTTCTCAAGATCGCCTCATTTTTCAATATTAACACGCGATCGGGTGATTTTACACGATCGTGTATTTCAGTTCATTTCGGTAACAGAATGTATCCCATGGCGAACCAAGCATTTCTTACGTTAGTACGCGATCGCGTACTTTTGGTACGATTGGGTATTTTAAAGAAAAACACGCGATCGTGTGGCACGTTGCAGGGATCTCGTATAAGTTGTTTGTTTTAGTAAATTTGTTTTGTATGGATCCAACTTTTGTAGTATGTAATTATAATATAATTAGTAAATTCAAATATGTTCTCGGAACACAAGTAGAGTAAAAAAAAAGAAAAAAATGGTTCAAAATTTTAGGGTGTTTCACAAAAGGGTAGAATAGTAATTTACTATTTCTCCCTTTGAAACTATATCTCAAACACATTATAAAATAGTATAGATTAAGGGAATATTAGTTACAAACCATAAAATATTTTACTTACGACTTTAACGTATTCATCATGTATTAAGGTTGTATGGCAATATGGAAGACCAATATTTAGTGTCATGCTTTTGATATAAAAAATCATGTTATTAATCAATATAGATAAATCTTTCGAATATTAGGGGTTTATTTATAAATTATCGGTTAAAACGTCATGATACTTAAACTATAAGGACTGAAAAGAATTAGGGAAGTATTGAAAGTGCTAATTCTCAATAGATGTTGGTACACCTTTTAGAAAATGAAAATAGATGTATGAAATAATTTTAGCCGTAGGATCTCCAAGGATGGAACCTAATTTACGGTCCAGATTGCTCTACGATATTTTGCTTTAAGTGTGTATATATATATATATATATATATATATATATATATATATATATATATATATATATATATATATATATATATATCTGACATTTTCCCAAACTATTTTGCTTTTAACCTTAATCTAGATCAATGTCCACATGTAATTGAATCATTAAACATATTAAAATCTCTATAATTTAAAAGTTCTCGCAGTTCTGTACCTTTTTGTGGTTTTCATTTGAACCTTTGACTATATATATTTGTTTTGTACCTTTTTGTGGCTCTTAAAACACATTTTACCTGATTTGTTCACATTATCGTCCACATGCAAACATATATTTGTTTAGTGTGTTTTTCGATATAATTTTAGGATTTTTTTGACTTTTTTCTTTATCAATTAAATGTACATCAATATTCACATATGATTGAAGTTAATCACATGTGAACAAACATGTAATCTAATAGTTCTCAAGGTTCTCAACTTTTAGTTGGTTCTCATTTGAACCTAACCCTATATATATATATATATATATATATATATATATATATATATATATATATATATATCCCGGGTTCAAATGTGTAACACCCCCGAAATTCACTGTTTGGCGGAAACAAGGTTTGGGGTGCTACTAATCAAATATCACAGCACAAAGATAAAGCAAACGACATCTATATGCAACGTTTGTAAATTTGTTACATTCCATAGATATAATGTTTGAAAACTTAATGTTTTCGTATACAAAAATAGTTCCCTAGAGTCCACGCGTATGGCGGGAGATTCTATTACATAATCAACATGTACAAAAGATAATGCTGAGAATCTCCGTTAAATGCAGTTTGGAAATCATGCGACTCTAGCTGGTAATCTTGGAGTGAACCTACTCCGTAAGTGTACCTGAGAATACATGCTAAAAGGGGTCAACAAGAATGTTGGTGAATCTCACAGGTTTGTAAGTAATATCAGTTTTGAAACACAAGATTTCATCAGTAGTGCCCATATGCGTAAAATCCGTATTTGCAATCTAGCAAATGTAAAACCAGTATTTGCAATCCCGCAAATGTAAGTAAGTAGTTTATACCATTGCCATGAGGCTCATAATCGAAGCTTAACCCGTAAGTAATAAGTTTGCTCCTGTGACATGCTCGTAATTGAGCAAGCATCAGTAACGAATAATTAGTCACCCGTTTCTACGTGTAAATCAGTACGTGGCAGCGCTACTGCCCCGGGCGGGGAGGGTCATTTCCCTAATGGATCCATTAACTAGTGTTCGCGCTTAAGTCCATAACTAACGATATATGAGGGAGAGACTTTTGTAAATAGTAAACAACTCATGCAATTCCGTTTGGTATAGTAAACAGTTTAGTACTTGTGTTCAAGAAAAAGTAGTAGCATGTTTCTCCCCCAATCAGATAAAACAGTAAAAAGTGGGGCCGTAAGACTCACCTGAGTCTTGTAATAAGCCGTAGCAAATAGCAAGTAGTAAATATAGCAAGTAGGTTCTCCGAATGCCTAATCATATGAAGTTATGTAAGTATGTGTCTCGCGAGACATTTCGTTTAGTTGTACACAACTAGTATATCCAATGTTTGTCCGTATGTCTGTAATTGTTTGTTTGTTGGAAAACATGTTTGGCCCGTTGGTGACGGTTTGTAATAAAAATTCTAAAATGTTGACTTTGCTACAGTAAATTGCTACAGTAAATTGCTACAGTAAAATTTGACTTTGCTACAATAACTTTGACTTTGCTATAGTAAAAATCCTTCAAAATTTCCAAGTTTTCTGTTTTCTGCGACATAAGCTGCGACACAAGGGTTGTGTCGCATGAAGGATGCGACACAAGAGCTCTGCGACACAGTGGTTGTGTCGCAAAAGATTGCGATGCTAATTCAATAGCGACATAAGGGTTGTGTCGTATAAAAATACGACATAATATGCGACATAGAGTGCGACATAATATTGTGTCGCAAGAGTTACGACACTAAAGGTTTGGTACGACACAAGATGCGACATAACAGGCGTTATGCTACACAACATGCGACATAACAGGCGTTATGAGACACAACATGCGACATAACAGGCATTATGCGACACAACATGCGACACAAGGCTTGTGTCGCATTGATGAACACCAACCCAGAAAACCCAGAAACTGACGCGATTTCACGATCCAAAACTCAAATCTAACGTATTTTTAGGCTGTAAATTCATGTTTTCTTCATACATATGGACTATACTAAGTTGTGTAACCATTATAACATCAAAACATTACACCAAATTGAATAGATCTAAGATTTTAGAAATTTCTTACTTTTGCGAATCGTGCTAGATCGAGGATGAAATGATGAAAACGGTTTTGATATCCTTGTTCCACTCGTGATGGTGATTCCGAATATGTAAATTTCGTGGTCGGGTTTGATGATTCCGAAAATTTGTAATAATTTGGTGAGAGTATTTGAGAGATGTGTGTGTGTGTTTGAAATGATGAAAATGAAAGAATGAGATGAGAGGTTGGTTGGAGTTGGCTGATCCAAAGGAGGAGGGAGGGGAAAAACTCTCCCTAAAACACAGTGTTTACTCCGTGTCCTAATCGATTATTCGTTTGTTTTTAGTTTGTAACCAAACAGTTATATTTTTAAAATGTAACTGGAATATTTAAATAAAAATACCTTGAAATTAATAATAAAAACATTTGTCGAATTATCTAAATTATTAATTCGCGTTTAATACGTTTTTGCTAAAATATTCGTAATGTTGTCGCGGTAATATAATTAAGGTTCGTTCAATTGTGCATTTTATATAAAAAAAATACGTTCCCATTATTTAAGTAAATTTCTGTCACCAACATCCAAATAAACTGTGTCGGACTCCGCCCGGTTAATTCGTACGATTTATCCAAATCGCGTAAGTACACACATATATATATATAAATCACCTTATATATATACAAATAGAGTCTGTAATTAGTCCTATTACATACTAATTACAACTAGTTACAAATAATTAGGCATAATTAATTATCCTAATTATGCAGGTGTTACATTCTCCCCTTGTTAAAGAAATTTCGTCCCGAAATTAGCTTGAGTGTACGGACGGTGCTTTGTCTGGGAAGAGATGTGGGTATTTCTGTCGCATTTGGTCTTCCCGTTCCCAGGTGAACTCAGGGCCACGCCTAGAATTCCACCTGACTTTTACGATGGGAATACGACTCTGTTTCAATCGCTTGACCTCACGGTCCATGATTTCCATAGGTTCCTCGACAAAATGAAGTTTATCATCGATTTGGATTTCGTCGAGCGGTATAATCAGTGTCTCGTCAGATAGACATTTCTTCAAGTTAGAAATGTGGAATGTGTTGTGAACGCTGCTAAGCTCAGCAGGAAGTTGCAGGCGGTATGCCACTGGACCAATCCTTTCAAGGATTTCGAATGGTCCGAGGTATCTAGGGTTTAGTTTGCCTCGTTTTCCGAATCGAATGACACCCTTCCACGGTGCCACTTTGAGAAGTACCTTGTCCCCTACCTGGAACTCAAGGTGTTTGCGTCTCACGTTAGCATAACTTTTCTGACGATCACGTGCGGCTTTCAGCCGGTTTTGAATACCAATGATTTTCTCAGTAGTTTCGTGAATGATTTCTGGACCCGTGAGTTGGGAATCCCCTAACTCAGTCCAACAGATAGGTGATCGGCACTTACGCCCGTAGAGTGCCTCGAAGGGTGCAGCCTTAATGCTGGTATGGTAACTGTTGTTGTACGAGAACTCGCACAACGGTAAGTGATTTTCCCAAGAAGTACCGAAGTCAACTACGCATGCTCGTAGCATATCCTCCAGTGTTTGAATAGTTCGCTCGCTTTGGCCATCGGTTTGCGGGTGATAAGCAGTACTCATATCCAGACGAGTACCAAGAGATTTCTGTAGTAATTGCCAAAAGTTAGAAGTAAAACGGCTGTCCCTATCCGAGATGATCGAGATAGGTACACCGTGTCGCGAGATGATTTCTTTGACGTAGATGCGAGTCAGACGCTCCATCTTGTCGGTTTCCTTGATGGCCAGGAAATGAGCAGATTTCGTGAGACGGTCCACGATCACCCAAATGGTATCGCAACCACTCGAAGTTTTTGGTGGTTTGGTAATGAAGTCCATGGTAATCTGTTCCCATTTCCATTGAGGAATTTCAGGTTGTTGGAGCAATCCCGAGGGTCTTTGGTGTTCGGCCTTGACTTTGGAACAGGTTAGGCATTTACTGACGTACTTGGCGATGTCAGCTTTCATGTTAGGCCACCAATATAACCCTTTGACGTCGTGATACATCTTGTTAGAGCCAGGATGTATAGAGTATCGAGATTTGTGAGCTTCAGCCATCACCAAATCTCGCAAGTTTCCGAATTTGGGTAACCACACCCGGTTAGAGAAGTATCGAGTCCCATCAGGTTTGATTTCGAATTGTTTATCCAAGCCTCGTAAGGCTTCATTTTTCAGGTTTTCATCGCTGAGTGCTTCGAGCTGAGTGGTAAGGATTTGAGCAGGGAGCTCGTTACGAATTGTCATAGAAAGTGCTCGAACTCGAAGGGGTTTCACTCGTTCTTTTCGGCTTAAGGCATCGGCAACTACGTTAGCCTTGCCCGGATAGTATTTGATCTCGCAGTCGTAGTCACTAAGTAACTCAACCCAACGATGTTGCCTCATGTTTAGATCCTTCTGATCGAATATGTGTTGGAGACTTTTGTGATCGGTAAAGATAGTGCTTTTCGTACCGTAGAGATAATGTCTCCAGATTTTCAATGCAAAGACCACGGCACCTAACTCGAGGTCGTGGGTAGTATAATTTTTCTCGTGAATTTTTAGTTGTCGTGAGGCATAGGCAATGACTTTTTCCCGTTGCATTAACACGCAACCAAGTCCTTGGTGTGAGGCGTCACAATAAACTACGAAGTCGTCGGTGCCCTCGGGTAAAGACAAGATTGGTGCACTGCAAAGTTTGTGTTTCAATAGCTGGAAAGCTGACTCCTGTTTATCAGTCCAATCGAACTTCTTATCTTTCTGAGTCAGTGTTGTTAAGGGAACAGCTATTCTTGAAAAGTTTTCAATGAATCGGCGGTAATAACCAGCAAGACCTAAGAATTGTCTCACTTCGGTTGGAGTGGTCGGTGACTCCCAGCCCTTGATTGCTTCAATCTTGGCAGGATCAACATGAATTCCTTGGCTGTCAATCACGTGACCAAGGAATTGAACGGTTCGAATCCAGAACTCACACTTAGAGAATTTGGCATATAACTCTTCGTGTCTAAGGAGTCCTAGAATGGTTTTCAGATGTTGAGCATATTCCTGCTCATTGCGAGAGTAAATCAGGATGTCATCGATAAACACAATGACGAATTTGTCAAGATACGGTTTACACACCCGATTCATAAGGTCCATGAATACGGCCGGTGCGTTGGTTAAACCGAATGGCATTACTTGGAATTCGTAATGCCCGTAACGAGTTCGGAAGGCTGTCTTTGGAATATCATTGTCGCGAACTCGAAGTTGATGATAACCTGACCGTAGGTCATCGATTCTAGGAAGCGGGTACCGATTCTTTATGGTTAGCTTATTCAGCTCTCGATAATCGATACACATGCGGAAAGATCCATCTTTCTTTTTCACGAATAAGACCGGAGCTCCCCAAGGCGATGAACTTGGTCGAATAAATCCTCTATCCAGGAGTTCCTGTAGTTGGTTAGACAACTCCTGCATTTCGAATGGTGCTAGTCGGTAAGGGGCTCGTGCCACGGGTGCAGCTCCTGGCACAAGTTCGATTTGAAATTCAATTTGTTTAGGTGGCGGAAGTCCGGGAAAATCCTCAGGAAAGACTCCCGGGAAATCCCGCACGATTGGAACATCCTCAAGTCGCTTCTCCTCCGACTTATTCTCCGTTACATGTGCGAGGATAGCTTGATACCCTTTTCGTAGATATTTTCTAGTTTTGAGGCAGAATACAATATTCAGATTCCGTCTGCCGGTCTCCCCTTGTAGGACTAAGGTTCCACCGGAGACAAGAGGTATGCGAACGAGTTTGTCATGACAGATGATTTCAGCTCGGTGCTCGGATAACCAATCCATACCGACAATAATATCGAAGCTGCCGATCTCGACAGGGATTAAATCAATGGAAAATGTTTCGTTCGTAAGGTTAAGTGTACAGTTGCGTATGATGCTATCAGTCTCAATCAGTTTGCCGTTAGCTAATTCTACAATGTATTTAGCATCTAAGGCAGTGGGAGTAATATCAAGCAAATGGTTAAATTTCTCAGAAATGAAGCTTCTATCGGCACCGGTATCAAATAATACAAAAGCAGTAAGGTCATTGAGAAGGAACGTACCCGTCACGACATTCGGGTCTTGTCTGGCTTCCCCAGCCTTGATAACAAATGATCTGACGCGAGCAGGGTTGTTGTTGTTGTTTTTCAGCTTTGGGTAATCTCTCTTGAAATGCCTTGGATTTCCGCACCCAAAGAAGGCCTTTGGTGCATTGGTGTTGGGGGTAGGAACGTTGGTTCGGCAATCCTTGGCTAGGTGCCCAAACCGTTTGCAATTGGAGCAAGGGCAAGAACCGTCATGATGGCGGTTGCACTTGGGACAGTAGGGCTTGTTTCCCACGTACCCCTTCTTTTCGGTAGTCCCTGATGAATAAGCCTTAACAGACTCAGGCTTCTTGTTGGTGAGTTGGTTGGATGAGTTGGGATTTCCTTCCCATTTGCGTTTGTTGTTTGTAGATGGGGTTGAAGTTGTGCCACGGCGGACAGAATTTGCTGTTAGCTCATGAGCCATACGAATGGCGCTCTGAATTGTACCAGGTTTGGATGAAGTCACCAGGTCTTGGAGTCTCTCGGGAAGTCCATCAACATATTTCTCAATCCTCTTGTACTCAGGATCGACCATGGTTGGGTGTATCCGGTGATGTCATCACCCTGCATCTTGTGGTTCCAGAATTCCAATTCCAGCTGTTTCAATTCATCCCTGGGGCAGTACTCGCCCCTCAACATCTCCTTCAACTCCTCCCACGGGAGTTTGTAGGCATTAGCAACACCCACAGTCTGGGTATAGGTGTTCCACCAGGTGAGTGCGGTGTCAGTAAAAGTACTAACGGAGAACTTAACCTTGTCTCCCTCCGCACAGTTGCAGATAAGAAATACAAATTCAACTTTCTCGATCCAGCGTACTAGACCGATAGCTCCCTCAGTACCTGCAAAGTTCAGAGGTTTGCAGTTCTGGAAGTCATTGTAAGAACAGGGTTTGGGTTGTGGGCCATTAGTAGCTGTATCTTCGCTACCCGGGGTTGATGTTCGGGTAGCTAGGGCTTGGGCCACACTACGGGCAATCAGACCCGCAACTTCGGCTTCAGTGAGGGTGATTTGTCGACGGGGAGGCATGATGCTGAACAAGAAAAGAACAAGGAAAGAGGAATAAGATATTTGCATGAAATTATGATATGTCACAAGTGCAAATGATGAGATACACGATAACAATACGAAGTGACAATCACATTTCATTTAGATAAACAAGTTGAATACAGGGTACGGGTTTCCAAAAGATTACAGAGTAATAGTAGTGCAAAAGTGCCAGGAATTGTTACATCCGGTTGGATTACATAGGCCCTAATAAAGTAGTTAGCTGGTTACAGGTTACAGACTGATCTAATCCTGATGCAGATTAATTTGTTCCATCAGCGCGACAAGGCGGTCCACGGTTTCTGCTAGTCTGTTGGTTTGCCTGGCGTTATCTTCGACCAAGGCCAGTCGTTGTACTAGTGCTCGAGAGTGATCCTCAGTCTCCTGTGAACGCTGTTCACATTCCTCTAGTCGGTTTCTTACGAGTTCATCCGCACCTAATTCAGCGGTCATTGAATCCTGAATTATGTTTACAGAGAGGTTGGTATCCTCTTGTTCTCGCTGGAGTTGTGATATGCGGTCAAGAGCTTGGCGAAGTAGGCAGGTCATTCGGTGTTGTTCCCGTTCGAGATTTTTGAGCCTTTGCTCCTGACGGCGGAGTTGGGTAGTCAACACTGGCACCGGGAGATGTGCCGAGTCCTGAAAGTCATGAACAGGATAGGGGCTGATTCGAGATGACCTTGTGTTCCTCCTAGCTACTCGTGGGTTTCGTGACCCATGTGAGTGAGAGAGTGACGGATTGGGTGGTGTGTTTGCCATTCCTGTGGCAGAGTGTAAGTAAGACGAGGCTAATATATATAAGTATATAATATCCAGCCTAGTGTCTAGCACGTATCAAGTAATGGTCCGGTTCTCTCGTGGTCAGAGTTAACTAACGCATTCCTGTTCAACATAACCATTTCAGACCTCACATCATATTTCCTTAATTGTACATAGTTGATCATGCTATGTTAAGTTAAAGTCGTATGATGTAATTCCTGAACCAATCATGCCTAGTAAGGAAATACTGCCTAACGGTCATAGTCTAGGCCCACTAAATGCAACCTAGTTCACTATAACCTTAGGCTCTGATACCAATCTGTAACACCCCCGGAATTCACTGTTTGACGGAAGCAAGGTTTGGGGTGCTACTAATCAAATATCACAGCACAAAGATAAAGCAAACGACATCTATATGCAACGTTTGTAAATTTGTTACATTCCATAGATATAATGTTTGAAAACTTAATGTTTTCGTATACAAAAATAGTTCCCTAGAGTCCACGCGTATGGCGGGAGATTCTATTACATAATCAACATGTACAAAAGATAATGCTGAGAATCTCCGTTAAATGCAGTTTGGAAATCATGCGACTCTAGCTGGTAATCCTGGAGTGAACCTACTCCGTAAGTGTACCTGAGAATACATGCTAAAAGGGGTCAACACGAATGTTGGTGAATCTCACAGGTTTGTAAGTAATATCAGTTTTGAAACACAAGATTTCATCAGTAGTGCCCATATGCGTAAAATCCGTATTTGCAATCCAGCAAATGTAAAACCAGTATTTGCAATCCCGCAAATGTAAGTAAGTAGTTTATACCGTTGCCATGAGGCTCATAATCGAAGCTTAACCCGTAAGTAATAAGTTTGCTCCCGTGACATGCTCGTAATTGAGCAAGCATCAGTAACGAATAATTAGTCACCCGTTTCTACGTGTAAATCAGTACGTGGCAGCGCTACTGCCCCGGACGGGGAGGGTCATTTCCCTAATAGATCCATTAACTAGTGTTCGCGCTTAAGTCCATAACTAACGATATATGATGGAGAGACTTCTGTAAATAGTAAACAACTCATGCAATTCCGTTTGGTATAGTAAACAGTTTAGTACTTGTGTTCAAGAAAAAGTAGTAGCATGTTTCTCCCCCAATCAGATAAAACAGTAAAAAGTGGGGCCGTAAGACTCACCTGAGTCTTGTAATAAGCCGTAGCAAATAGCAAGTAGTAAATATAGCAAGTAGGTTCTCCGAACCCATAACCTTCAAATGCCTAATCATATGAAGTTATGTAAGTATGTGTCTCGCGAGACATTTCGTTTAGTTGTACACAACTAGTATATCCAATGTTTGTCCGTATGTCTGTAATTGTTTGTTTGTTGGAAAACATGTTTGGCCCGTTGGTGACGGTTTGTAATAAAAATTCTCAAATGTTGACTTTGCTACAGTAAATTGCTACAGTGAATTGCTACAGTAAAATTTGACTTTGCTACAATAACTTTGACTTTGCTATAGTAAAAATCCTTCAAAATTTCCAAGTTTTCTGTTTTCTGCGACATAAGCTGCGACACAAGGATTTGTATGCGACACAAGGGTTGTGTCGCATGAAGCATGCGACACAAGAGCTCTGCGACACAGTGGTTGTGTCGCAAAAGCTTGCGATGCTAATTCAATAGCGACATAAGGGTTGTGTCGTATAAAAATACGACATAATATGCGACATAGAGTGCGACACAATATTGTGTCGCAAGAGTTACGACACTAAAGGTTTGGTACGACACAAGATGCGACATAACAGGCGTTATGCTACACAACATGCGACATAACAGGCGTTATGAGACACAACATGCGACATAACAGGCGTTATGCGACACAACATGCGACACAACATGCGACACAAGGCTTGTGTCGCATTGATGAACACCAACCCAGAAACCCAGAAACTGACGCGATTTCACGATCCAAAACTCAAATCTAACGTATTTTTAGGCTGTAAATTCATGTTTTCTTCATACATATGGACTATACTAAGTTGTGTAACCATTATAACATCAAAACATTACACCAAATTGAATAGATCTAAGATTTTAGAAATTTCTTACTTTTGCGAATCGTGCTAGATCGAGGATGAAATGATGAAAACGGTTTTGATATCCTTGTTCCACTCGTGATGGTGATTCCGAATATGTAAATTTCGTGGTCGGGTTTGATGATACCGAAAATTTGTAATAATTTGGTGAGAGTATTTGAGAGATGTGTGTGTGTTTGAAATGATGAAAATGAAAGAATGAGATGAGAGGTTGGTTGGGGTTGGCTGATCCAAAGGAGGAGGGGGGGGGGGGGGGGGGGGGGGGAAACTCTCCCTAAAACACAGTGTTTACTTCGTGTCCTAATCGATTATTCGTTTGTTTTTAGTTTGTAACCAAACAGTTATATTTATAAAATGTAACTGGAATATTTAAATAAAAATACCTTGAAATTAATAATAAAAACATTTGTCGAATTATCTAAATTATTAATTCGCGTTTAATATGTTTTTACTAAAATATTCGTAATGTTGTCGCGGTAATATAATTAAGGTTCGTTCAATTGTGTATTTTATATAACAAAAATACGTTCCCATTATTTAAGTAAATTTCTGTCACCAACGTCCAAATAAACTGTGTCGGACTCCGTCCGGTTAATTCGTGCGATTTATCCAAATCGCGTAAGTACACACATATATATATAAATCACCTTATATATATATATATATATATACAAATAGAGTCTGTAATTAGTCCTATTACATACTAATTACAACTAGTTACAAATAATTAGGCATAATTAATTATCCTAATTATGCAGGTGTTACATTCTCCCCTTGTTAAAGAAATTTCGTCCCGAAATTAGCTTGAGTGTACGGACGGTGCTTTGTCTGGGAAGAGATGTGGGTATTTCTGTCGCATTTGATCTTCTCGTTCCTAGGTGAACTCAGGGCCACGCCTAGAATTCCACCTGACTTTTACGATGGGAATACGACTTTGTTTCAATCGCTTGACCTCACGGTCCATGATTTCCATAGGTTCCTCGACAAAATGAAGTTTATCATCGATTTGGATTTCGTCGAGCGGTATAATCAGTGTCTCGTCAGATAGACATTTCTTCAAGTTAGAAATGTGGAATGTGTTGTGAACGCTGCTAAGCTCAGCAGGAAGTTGCAGGCGGTATGCCACTGGACCATTCCTTTCAAGGATTTCGAATGGTCCGATGTATCTAGGGTTTAGTTTGCCTCGTTTTCCGAATCGAATGACACCCTTCCACGGTGCCACTTTGAGAAGTACCTTGTCCCCTACCTGGAACTCAAGGTGTTTGCGTCTCACGTCAGCATAACTTTTCTGACGATCACGTGCGGCTTTCAGCCGGTTTTGAATACCAATGATTTTCTCAGTAGTTTCGTGAATGATTTCTGGACCCGTGAGTTGGGAATCCCCTAACTCAGTCCAACAGATAGGTGATCGGCACTTACGCCCGTAGAGTGCCTCGAAGGGTGCAGCCTTAATGCTGGTATGGTAACTGTTGTTGTACGAGAACTCGCACAACGGTAAGTGATTTTCCCAAGAAGTACCGAAGTCAACTGCGCATGCTCGTAGCATATCCTCCAGTGTTTGAATAGTTCGCTCGCTTTGGCCATCGGTTTGCGGGTGATAAGCAGTACTCATATCCAGACGAGTACCAAGAGATTTCTGTAGTGATTGCCAAAAGTTAGAAGTAAAACGGCTGTCCCTAACCGAGATGATCGAGATAGGTACACCGTGTCGCGAGATGATTTCTTTGACGTAGATGCGAGTCAGACGCTCCATCTTGTCGGTTTCCTTGATGGCCAGGAAATGAGCAGATTTCGTGAGACGGTCCACGATCACCCAAATGGTATCGCAACCACTCGAAGTTTTTGGTAGTTTGGTAATGAAGTCCATGGTAATCTGTTCCCATTTCCATTGAGGAATTTCAGGTTGTTGGAGCAATCCCGAGGGTCTTTGGTGTTCGGCCTTGACTTTGGAACAGGTTAGGCATTTACTGACGTACTTGGCGATGTCAGCTTTCATGTTAGGCCACCAATATAACCCTTTGACGTCGTGATACATCTTGTCAGAGCCAGGATGTATAGAGTATCGAGATTTGTGAGCTTCAGCCATCACCAAATCTCGCAAGTTTCCGAATTTGGGTAACCACACCCGGTTAGAGAAGATTCGAGTCCCATCAGGTTTGATTTCGAATTGTTTATCCAAGCCTCGTAAGGCTTCATTTTTCAGGTTTTCATCGCTGAGTGCTTCTAGCTGAGTGGTAAGGATTTGAGCAGGGAGCTCGTTACGAATTGTCATAGAAAGTTCTCGAACTCGAAGGGGTTTCACTCGTTCTTTTCGGCTTAAGGCATCGGCAACTACGTTAGCCTTGCCCGGATGGTATTTGATCTCGCAGTCGTAGTCACTAAGTAACTCAACCCAACGACGTTGCCTCATGTTTAGATCCTTCTGATCGAATATGTGTTGGAGACTTTTGTGATCGGTAAAGATAGTGCTTTTCGTACCGTAGAGATAATGTCTCCAGATTTTCAATGCAAAGACCACGGCACCTAACTCGAGGTCGTGGGTCGTATAATTTTTCTCGTGAATTTTTAGTTGTCGTGAGGCATAGGCAATGACTTTTTCCCGTTGCATTAACACGCAACCAAGTCCTTGGTGTGAGGCGTCACAATAAACTACGAAGTCGTCGGTGCCCTCGGGTAAGGACAAGATTGGTGCACTGCAAAGTTTGTGTTTCAATAGCTGGAAAGCTGACTCCTGTTTATCAGTCCAATCGAACTTCTTATCTTTCTGAGTCAGTGTTGTTAAGGGAATAGCTATTCTTGAAAAGTTTTCAATGAATCGGCGGTAATAACCAGCAAGACCTAAAAATTGTCTCACTTCGGTTGGAGTGGTCGGTGACTCCTAGCCCTTGATTGCTTCAATCTTGGCAGGATCAACATGAATTCCTTGGCTGTCAATCACGTGACCGAGGAATTGAACGGTTCGAATCCAGAACTCACACTTAGAGAATTTGGCATATAACTCTTCGTGTCTAAGGAGTCCTAGAATGGTTTTCAGATGTTGAGCATGTTCCTGCTCATTGCGAGAGTAAATCAGGATGTCATCGATAAACACACTGACGAATTTGTCAAGATACGGTTTGCACACCCGATTCATAAGGTCCATGAATACGGCCGGTGCGTTGGTTAAACCGAATGGCATTACTTGGAATTCGTAATGCCCGTAACGAGTTCGGAAGGCTGTCTTTGGAATATCATTGTCGCAGACTCGGAGTTGATGATAACCTGACCGTAGATCAATCTTTGAGTAAACACTTGATCCCTGGAGCTGGTCAAATAGGTCATCGATTCTAGGAAGCGGGTACCGATTCTTTATGGTTAGCTTATTCAGCTCTCGATAATCGATACACATGCGGAAAGATCCATCTTTCTTTTTCACGAATAAGACCGGAGCTCCCCAAGGCGAGGAACTTGGTCGAATAAATCCTCTGTCCAGGAGTTCCTGTAGTTGGTTAGACAACTCCTGCATTTCGAATGGTGCTAGTCGGTAAGGGGCTCGTGCCACGGGTGCAGCTCCTGGCACAAGTTCGATTTGAAATTCAATTTGTCTAGGTGGCGGAAGTGCGGGCAAATCCTCAGGAAAGACTCCCGGGAAATCCCGCACGATTGGAACATCCTCAATTCGCTTCTCCTCCGACTTATTCTCCGTTACATGTGCGAGGATAGCTTGATACCCTTTTCGTAGATATTTTCTAGTTTTGAGGCAGGATACAATATTCAGATTCCGTCTGCCGGTCTCCCCTTGTAGGACTAAGGTTCCACCGGAGACAAGAGGTATGCGAACGAGTTTGTCATGACAGATGATTTCAGCTCGGTGCTCGGATAACAAATCCATACCGACAATAATATCGAAGCTGCCGATCTCGACAGGGATTAAAGCAATGGAAAATGTTTCGTTCGTAAGGTTAAGTGTACAGTTGCGTATGATGCTATCAGTCTCAATCAGTTTTCCGTTAGCTAATTCTACAATGTATTTAGCATCTAAGGCAGTGGGAGTAATATCAAGCAAAGGGCAAAATTTCTCAGAAATGAAGCTTCTATCGGCACCGGTATCAAATAATACAGAAGCAGTAAGGTCATTGAGAAGGAACGTACCCGTCACGACATTCGGGTCTTGTCTGGCTTCCCCAGCCTTGATAACAAATGATCTGCCGCGAGCAGGGTTGTTGTTGTTCTTCAGCTTTGGGCAATCTCTCTTGAAATGCCCTGGATTTCCGCACCCAAAGAAGGCCTTTGGTGCATTGGTGTTGGGGGTAGGAACGTTGGTTCGGCAATCCTTGGCTAGGTGCCCGAACCGTTTGCAATTGGAGCAAGGGCAAGAACCGTCATGATGGCGGTTGCACTTGGGACAGTAGGGCTTGTTTCCCACGTACCCCTTCTTTTCGGTAGTCCCTGATGAATAAGCCTTAACAGACTCAGGCTTCTTGTTGGTGAGTTGGTTGGATGAGTTGGGATTTCCTTCCCATTTGCGTTTGTTGTTTGTAGATGGGGTTGAAGTTGTGCCACGGCGGAAAGAATTTGCTGTTAGCTCATGAGCCATACGAATGGCGCTCTGAATTGTACCCGGTTTGGATGAAGTCACCAGGTCTTGGAGTCTCTCGGGAAGTCCATCAACATATTTCTCAATCCTCTTGTACTCAGGATCGACCATGGTTGGGCACAGAAGTGCCAGTTGGTGGAAACGGTTGGTGTATCCGGTGATGTCATCACCCTGCATCTTGTGGTTCCAGAATTCCAATTCCAGCTGTTTCAATTCATCCCTGGGGCAGTACTCGCCCCTCAACATCTCCTTCAACTCCTTCCACGGGAGTTTGTAGGCATTAGCAACACCCACAGTCTGGGCATAGGTGTTCCACCAGGTGAGTGCGGTGTCAGTAAAAGTACTAACGGAGAACTTAACCTTGTCTCCCTACGCACAGTTGTAGATAAGAAATACATATTCGACTTTATCGATCCAGCGTACTAGACCGATAGCTCCCTTAGTACCTGCAAAGTTCAGAGGTTTGCAGTTCTGGAAGTCTTTGTAAGAACAGGGTTTGGGTTGTGGGCCATTAGTAGCTGTATCTTCGCTACCCGGGGTTGATGTTCGGGTAGCTAGGGCTTGGGCCACACTACGGGCAATCAGACCCGCAACTTCGGCTTCAGTGAGGGTGATTTGTCGACGGGGAGGCATGATGCTGAACAAGAAAAGAACAAGGAAAGAGGAATAAGATATTTGCATGAAATTATGATATGTCACAAGTGCAAATGATGAGATACACGATAACAATACGAAGTGACAATCACATTTCATTTAGATAAACAAGTTGAATACAGGGTACGGGTTTCCAAAAGATTACAGAGTAATAGTAGTGCAAAAGTGCCGGGAATTGTTACATCCGGTTGGATTACATAGGCCCTAATAAAGTAGTTAGCTGGTTACAGGTTACAGACTGATCTAATCCTGATGCAGATTAATTTGTTCCATCAACGCGACAAGGCGGTCCACGGTTTCTGCTAGTCTGTTGGTTTGCCTGACGTTGTCTTCGACCAAGGCCAGTCGTTGTACTAGTGCTCGAGAGTGATCCTCAGTCTCCTGTGAACGCTGTTCACATTCCTCTACTCGGTTTCTTACGAGTTCATCCGCACCTAATTCAGCGGTCATTGAATCCTGAATTATGTTTACAGAGAGGTTGGTATCCTCTTGTTCTCGCTGGAGTTGTGATATGCGGTCAAGAGCTTGGCGAAGTAGGCAGGTCATTCGGTGTTGTTCCCGTTCGAGATTTTCGAGCCTTTGGACCTGACGGCGGAGTTGGGTAGTCAACACTGGCACCGGGAGATGTGCCGAGTCCTGAAAGTCATGAACAGGATAGGGGCTGATTCGAGATGACCTTGTGTTCCTCCTGGCTACTCGTGGGTTTCGTGACCCATGTGAGTGAGAGAGTGACGGATTGGGTGGTGTGTTTGCCATTCCTATGACAGAGTGTAAGTAAGACGAGGCTAATATATATAAGTATATAATATCCAGCCTAGTGGCTAGCACGTATCAAGTAATGGTCCGGTTCTCTCGTGGTCAGAGTTAACTAACGCATTCCTGTTCAACATAACCATTTCAGACCTCACATCATCTTTCCTTAATTGTACATAGTTGATCAGGCTATGTTAAATTAAAGTCGTATGATGTAATTCCTGAACCAATCATGCCTAGTAAGGAAATACTGCCTAACGGTCATAGTCTAGGCCCACTAAATGCAACCTAGTTCACTATAACCTTAGGCTCTGATACCAATCTGTAACACCCCCGGAATTCACTGTTTGACGGAAGCAAGGTTTGGGGTGCTACTAATCAAATATCACAGCACAAAGATAAAGCAAACGACATCTATATGCAACGTTTGTAAATTTGTTACATTCCATAGATATAATGTTTGAAAACTTAATGTTTTCGTATACAAAAATAGTTCCCTAGAGTCCACGCGTATGGCGGGAGATTCTATTACATAATCAACATGTACAAAAGATAATGCTGAGAATCTCAGTTAAATGCAGTTTGGAAATCATGCGACTCTAGCTGGTAATCCTGGAGTGAACCTACTCCGTAAGTGTACCTGAGAATACATGCTAAAAGGGGTCAACACGAATGTTGGTGAATCTCACAGGTTTGTAAGTAATATCAGTTTTGAAACACAAGATTTCATCAGTAGTGCCCATATGCGTAAAATCCGTATTTGCAATCCAGCAAATGTAAAACCAGTATTTGCAATCCCGCAAATGTAAGTAAGTAGTTTATACCGTTGCCATGAGGCTCATAATCGAAGCTTAACCCGTAAGTAATAAGTTTGCTCCCGTGACATGCTCGTAATTGAGCAAGCATCAGTAACGAATAATTAGTCACCCGTTTCTACGTGTAAATCAGTACGTGGCAGCGCTACTGCCCCGGACGGGGAGGGTCATTTCCCTAATAGATCCATTAACTAGTGTTCGCGCTTAAGTCCATAACTAACGATATATGATGGAGAGACTTCTGTAAATAGTAAACAACTCATGCAATTCCGTTTGGTATAGTAAACAGTTTAGTACTTGTGTTCAAGAAAAAGTAGTAGCATGTTTCTCCCCCAATCAGATAAAACAGTAAAAAGTGGGGCCGTAAGACTCACCTGAGTCTTGTAATAAGCCGTAGCAAATAGCAAGTAGTAAATATAGCAAGTAGGTTCTCCGAACCCATAACCTTCAAATGCCTAATCATATGAAGTTATGTAAGTATGTGTCTCGCGAGACATTTCGTTTAGTTGTACACAACTAGTATATCCAATGTTTGTCCGTATGTCTGTAATTGTTTGTTTGTTGGAAAACATGTTTGGCCCGTTGGTGACGGTTTGTAATAAAAATTCTCAAATGTTGACTTTGCTACAGTAAATTGCTACAGTGAATTGCTACAGTAAAATTTGACTTTGCTACAATAACTTTGACTTTGCTATAGTAAAAATCCTTCAAAATTTCCAAGTTTTCTGTTTTCTGCGACATAAGCTGTGACACAAGGATTTGTATGCGACACAAGGGTTGTGTCGCATGAAGGATGCGACACAAGAGCTCTGCGACACAGTGGTTGTGTCGCAAAAGCTTGCGATGCTAATTCAATAGCGACATAAGGGTTGTGTCGTATAAAAATACGACATAATATGCGACATAGAGTGCGACACAATATTGTGTCGCAAGAGTTACGACACTAAAGGTTTGGTACGACACAAGATGCAACATAACAGGCGTTATGCGACACAACATGCGACATAACAGGCGTTATGCGACACAACATGCGACATAACAGGCGTTATGCGACACAACATGCGACACAAGGCTTGTGTCGCATTGATGAACACCAACCCAGAAACCCAGAAACTGACGCGATTTCACGATCCAAAACTCAAATCTAAAGTATTTTTAGGCTGTAAATTCATGTTTTCTTCATACATATGGACTATACTAAGTTGTGTAACCATTATAACATCAAAACATTACACCAAATTGAATAGATCTAAGATTTTAGAAATTTCTTACTTTTGCGAATCGAGCTAGATCGAGGATGAAATGATGAAAACGGTTTTGATATCCTTGTTCCACTCGTGATGGTGATTCCGAATATGTAAATTTCGTGGTCGGGTTTGATGATTCCGAAAATTTGTAATAATTTGGTGAGAGTATTTGCGAGATGTGTGTGTGTTTGAAATGATGAAAATGAAAGAATGAGATGAGAGGTTGGTTGGGGTTGGCTGATCCAAAGGAGGAGGGAGGGGAAAAACTCTCCCTAAAACACAGTGTTTACTCCGTGTCCTAATCGATTATTCGTTTGTTTTTAGTTTGTAACCAAACAGTTATATTTTTAAAAGGTAACTGGAATATTTAAATAAAAATACCTTGAAATTAATAATAAAAAACATTTGTCGAATTATCTAAATTATTAATTCGCGTTTAATACGTTTTTGCTAAAATATTCGTAATGTTGTCGCGGTAATATAATTAAGGTTCGTTCAATTGTGTATTTTATATAACAAAAATACGTTCCCATTATTTAAGTAAATTTCTGTCACCAACGTCCAAATAAACTGTGTCGGACTCCGTCCGGTTAATTCGTACGATTTATCCAAATCGCGTAAGTACACACATATATATATAAATCACCTTATATATATATATATACAAATAGAGTCTATAATTAGTCCTATTACATAATAATTACAACTAGTTACAAATAATTAGGCATAATTAATTATCCAAATTATGCAGGTGTTACAAAATGAGAAGGCTAATTTTCGTGAGAACGTGAGAAACACTTTAAAATCACTTTTTAACTATCCAAAACATGTTATTTTACAAAATTGTCTTCGTAGCTTCTTTTTAAATAACTTTAAGAAGTTATTTTTCAAATAAAATTTTTTTTGACGTTTTATTATTTTTTTAGTTATTTGTTATTAATATATTTATTCGTAATAATCACATTTTATAACTTGATAATCACATGAATAATATGTTATTATGATGCCATATTTTGTGATTATCTCGAGCACATGATAATCACATTATATTAGAGAATAATCACATGTGATTATCATGTTATATTTTGTGATTATCTTAAATAATCACAACAGTAACGACTGTAAAATAAGTTCGAAAAAAAAAGTTAATATTTTTTATTTATATTTATATCACAGCTTCCAAAAGTTATTTTAATAGTAATCATTGAAAAAGTATTATAGGAAAATGTGTTTCGGATAGTTAAAAATGTAATTTTGAAGTGTTTTTCACGTTCTCACAAAAATTAGTCTTCTCATTTTAACTCATATATATATATATATATATATATATATATATATATATATATATATATATATATATATATATATATATATATATATATATCATTCATTACTTAATAAAAAGACCATATGCTCCTAAAACTTACATCTAAGCTTTTTAAAATTTGACATATGTACTTAACAAATTAAGAAAAAAAAAATCATTTATTTCATTATATTGAAACTTGACCAATTAACAAATTAATAAGAAAATAATAATATTTTATCACCTTAAAACTTGACCATCCATTACAAATAAAGGAGAGAAAAAAACCCATTTTATTTTATATATATATATATATATATATATATATATATATATATATATATATATATATATATATATATATATATATATATATATATTAATAAAAAGACCATATGCTCCTAAAACTTGACACATAAGCTTTTTAAAATTTGACATGTGTACTTAACAAATTAAGAAAAAAAATCATTTATTTCATTATATTGAAACTTGACCAATTAACAAATTAATAAGAAAATAAAAATATTTTATCACCTTAAAACTTGACCATCCATTACAAATAAAGGAGAAAAAAAACCCATTATATATATATATATATATATATATATATATATATATATATATATAATAAAAGACACTTCTATTAACTATCAACTTCTTCTAATCATCCATTGTAATACAAATTCTTTTTTAATAATCTTCCATATTTAATTGATTTTATATGTTTACAATTTTGTCTTAAATTGCTATAATGACTACACAAAAGTATGAAGTTTGATTAACTATAGATTACAATATTCTATTTAATTTCATATATTAACCCATCCTCTTTTCATATATAAATCATCATAATATACATGGAATGGCCCATTTAATTATTAAGCTTCCACGTACCTAAAAATCTTAAAATTCAAGACGTCGAATGGAGTCTGCCCTCCCAAAAAACACAAACAAATTTTTGCCTATGAACGAATATATACTTAATCAAACTAAACTTGTGTTTGGTTCACGGAATTCAATGGAATAGAAATTTCAATTCATTCCATAAGATTGTTTGGTTCACAAAATTCAATGGAATTGAAATTTCAATTCGTTCTATAAGATTGTTTGTTTCACAAATGAATTGATTTGGAAGTCATTAGAATCCTTCACTTAATTATAAGAGTTCACGTTTTTTGAAATTCTTATCAATATCTTTCAGGAATTTTAGTTACAAACAAATAAGATTCCGCGAACCAAACACACTGTAAAAAGTAAACTGTATTCATCGATCATTTATCTGTATTTACTAAAGCTATGAAAGGTCGCTCTACTACGGGAGAATGGGAGGTCGTCAATCGTCGGAAACATCATCGGAATAACCGGAACAACTGGAATAATGGAGGAAACAAGGTGGTATCGTTCTTTGTGGGAAATATCCCGGATGGATGTGAGGTTAAAGAGCTCAAGAAAATCTTCAATGGCTTCGGCAACCTCGTGGACGTTTATATGGCTCGCAAAAAAGATAGAGGTGGTAGCAATTTTGGATTCATTCGATATGATGGGGTGACTGATGTTAGAAAGTTTGAAGAATCTTTTGGTAAGATATGCATAAAGAATAGAGTTCTTATCGTTAATGTATCTAGATATCAGAGGAATTCCAATGTAAGTCATCTCGATAATATGAAATCTACCTATCGTATTCCTGATCATCATCCTCCCAAGGTTTCAACGTCTGCATGGGGTTTGAGGGGTCAAAAAAGTTTTGCAAGTGTTGTAGCCAAAAGAAATAATGTATCTTTGTCAAGACCTTCATGCATCAGATTATCTCCTTCTCGAGAATTGGAAAATATGCTTTCTGAGACTTTTTTACTTGGTGAGGTTATTGACTCTGATATTGTAAAAGCCATTCCTAATCTTCTTAGGGACGGTGGTATTATCTTTGGTAGGGTTTTCTTTTATGGTGGATTGTATGTTCTGGTCGGGTTTGATGATGCATCCGACGCGACGGGACTATTAAACAATAAAGATTGCTGGTGCAAGTGGTTTAAGTGGCTGAAAATGGGAAATCACACAATGGATTTAAAGTATCAAAGGGCTACAGATGTGGATATTGTGGGTCTTCCATTGCAATTTCGATCAGTGGAGAATATCACCAGTATTTTGAGCAAGATGGGTAATGTAATGGTAGTGGATGAGGACATTTGGAGGTCAGACTTATCTTACTGCGGTGGTTGCATTCTAACAGATTCAAGGATGCAAATTAAAAAAGAAATGATCATAGAATATGGAGAAGGAAAAAGTTTCAATATTGGCATCATTGAAAATGGGTCTCGACTGAAACCATTTGGTGATGCTGAAATATGGGGTGACGGTAAGCCTTGTGATGCATCGGATAAGGAATACATGGATAAATCAGATGATGATAATGAGAATATTGAGGAAGATAGTGATGGAATTTCGGAGACTTTGGAAAACAATGATTGGGAGGAAGGTGAAATCAAACCGGATGAACATTCTCCGGGTGATGACGTCACTTTTCCGGTCGATGAGGTATCAGGGGAAGCATTAAATGACTCAAAAATGGTATCGGGTGATGGAACTAAAATCGAAGAGTCAGTGGATGGCGGCGCGGATATTCACACGAAAATTAAATCAGCTCCAGCCATTCGTATGCCTTGGACCTCTTCAAATTCTGATGGAGAATGTTTTTACTTTGGACCGTTTGGTGCTTCTGCCCCTAATGGGCCAAATAGTGGTTTCAAATATATTGGGCCATCTAATGGATCGGTTTGCAAAAAAAGTAGAAGATTTTCTCCAAATAGGAATGCATATTCATCAAGCCCAATGGGCTCTTTTGGGTTCTCGTTCACTGTTCCTGAGCCTTCAATAGATTTAAATAGGAATATCAATGTGGGTGAGGTATCGGGTGAAGCTGCAGATGAATCCTATTCGCAATCTCAATCATCTCTTCCTGAAATTGAAAAAACTGTGGAAGTTGGTATTGATGTGGGATTTCAAGTATCTCAAAACGATCCTGTGTTATGCGATATCATGGCCGGAGATAGGGTTCAAATCGGTCATAAATGAATCTGCTATCTCTTAATGTGAGGGGGGTGGGTGAATCCCACAAGATAGATTGGATAAGAAAGTTAAAGAGGTCTCACAATATCGATTTTATCGGACTGCAAGAAACTCAATTCAATGATTCCAACAATATTGATGCTGTGGGGTGTTGGGGTGATAATGAATTTGGGTTGGAATCAGTTGATGCTCATGGAAGATCAGGGGGTCTTTTTTGTATTTGGAATGCAAACATATTTTCTGTCACTGTGTGCAGGAAATCGTGTCACTTTTTAATGGTGGGTGGTAATTGGAAAGGGTTTGGAGGCTTGACCTATCTAGTTAATGTATATGCGCCGCAATCAATAATAGAAAAGAGGAATTTATGGTCGGAATTATCTTCTTTGAAGAACTCCTATAATGGCAGATGGATTTTCTTTGGTGATTTCAACGCGGTTCGCAAAGCTGAGGAACGGATTAACTCTCAATTTTGTAGGGTATCATCTAATAATTTCTATGATTTTATTGCTTAATTGGGGTTAAAAGAATTTAGAATGGGTGGAAGAAGATTCACTTATTTAAGTCCCGATTGTAGTAAGCTAAGTAAATTGGACCGTTTTCTTGTTTGTCCAAATTTTTTGGCATCTCAGCCCAACTCATCGGTCTCGGCTTTGGAGCGAGAGTTCTCCGATCATTCTCCTATCATTCTTCGTAATTTGGTTTCAGATTTTGGGCCTTCTCCGTTTAGATTCTTTAATTCGTGGCTTCTTCGGGATGGCTTCTCGGATATGATCGAATCTGCTTGTGTATCTTTTCATGGCTTTGGTCCTCCTGATCTTCTTTTGGCGGCTAAATCAAAGCATCCAAAAGCCGTAATAAAACAATGGTGGGTAACCGAGTCCGCGAAAGAAAATAAAGAGTATAAGGATCTGAATTCTAGGATGAAGGAGCTTGATAAAATTGTCGAAACAAGGCCGTTGTCAGAGGCAGAAATTATGGAATTCAGACATGGAAAAGTCAATCAGGTGAATATGGAGCACATTCATAAATTGGATCTAAAGCAAAAGTCTCATATCAAATGGCTGTTGGATGGTGATGAAAATGCATCCTTCTTTTATGGGTCTCTCAAAAACAAAAATAGGAAAAATTGGATTCATGGTATAACAATCAATGGCGCATGGGTATCGGATCCAGTTGGTATCAAGAATGAAGCAATGAGATTTTTTTCCATGAAATTTCATGAACGTTGGCCGGTGCGTCCTCTCTTTATTAACTCTCGTTTCAGAAAATTGTCTGATTCCATTCGTGACTCTATCGAAGGGGTTTTCTTTGTTAGCGAGATCAGGGCTGCAATTTGGGATTGTGGGGGGGAAAAAGCCCCTAGGCCGGACGGATTTTCCTTCAAATTTTTGAAAGCCCATTTTGATTTGCTCAGTGGTGACATCATGAGCTTTGTCAGGCAATTCCAAGCTACTGGTGTAATATCTAAAGGTTGTAATTCTTCCTTTATTTCTTTACTTCCTAAGATCAATGATCCTTTAAATTTTTCGGATTATCGCCCAATATCATTGATTGGTTGTATGTATAAAATCATAGCCAAAGCCCTTTCCTTTCGATTAAAAAGTGTGGTGGATTTGGTGGTGGGGAATGTACAATCGGCTTACATCAATGGCCGAAACATATTGGAAGGTCCTTTGGTTATTAATGAATTATGTTCTTGGGCTAAAAGAGTAAAAGAAAAATTGTTTCTATTCAATGTAGATTTTGAAAAAGCTTTTGATTCAATCAATTGGATTTATCTTGATTCAATTATGTCTCAAATGAACTTTGGTGTGAAATGGAGAAATTGGATTTTTGGTTGTTTATCATCTTCCTATGCCTCGGTTTTAGTCAATGGCTCCCCGACATTGGAATTTAAAATTTCAATAGGAATAAGGCAAGGCGACCCATTATCGCCATTTTTATTTATTATTGCAATGGAAGGACTAAATGTGGCTATGAATAGGGCATGTGAAAAAGGGAGGTTTTGGGGAAGAAGATTGGGAGTAATGGTCCATCTTTGTCACATCTTTTTTATGCGGACGATGTGATATTTGTGGGTGATGGCGGTGAAGGTAATATGAAAAATCTTGCAAGAATATTAAGGTGTCTTCACGCATCATCTGGGTTGCAAGTTAATTTTCAAAAATCTCAGGTTTTTGGGGTTGGGGTAGACTCCTCTCAAGTTGATAATTGGGCTAGGACACTCGGTTGTGTTCCTGGAACTTTCCCGTTTAAATACTTAGGGGTGCCAGTTGGGGCTAACATGAATCTTCGGAGGCATTGGGATCCGGTTATTGATCGTTTTAAATCCAAGCTCTCGGGTTGGAAGGAAAAGCATCTTTCATTTGGGGGTAGACTGACTTTGGTTAAATCGGTACTTAGTAGCCTGCCCTTATATTATTTCTCGTTGTTTAAAGCCCCTAAGTGTATCATTGACAAGCTCGAACAAATCAGAAGGCGTTTCTTGTGGAGCGGTTATGAATCTGAGAAGAAAATCAGCTGGGTCGCTTGGTCCACTGTTTTGGCATTAAAAGAAATGGGTGGGCTTGGTGTTGGTTCTTTGAAAGCTCATAATTATGCTTTATTGGTTAAATGGTGGTGGAAGATTAGAAGTAACAATGATAATATTTGGAAAAAAGTAATCTTTGCTATTCATAATCTTCAATCAAAACCATGGCATATTATGTCTGCGCAAAGAGGTTCGGGTGTGTGGCAATGCATCACCAAAATCAGATCAGATCTCATTCAGTATGGATACAATTTTGGCGATATTTTCTCGATCAAGATAGGCAATGGGAATGACGTTTTGTTTTGGAAAGACGTATGGTTTGGTGAAAATACTCTTGAGCTTAAATTCCCTTTATTATATTCACTCGAGAAGCACAAGTTCTGTGCTGTTAGTGATCGAATAAAGTCCACTGGTTTCAAAGGGGAGTGGATGCATAACCCATGGGATCCTGGATTTATTTCCGAATATTGTAAGCTTCTTCATCTCCTGTTCTCGATTAATTTGAATAGCAATCCCGATAGTTTGTCTTGCAAGTTAGCGCCTAATGGAGAATGTGCAGTTGGTTTGGTGCGGTGTGGGGTTAACGATAAATTAGCTACTGTGGGTTTCACCAATATGGTTTGGTTAAAATCGGTCCCTCTCAAAGTAAATTGTTTTGTTTGGAGAGCGGGTTTGGGTAGGATTCCGGTAGCAACAAACTTAGTAGACAGAGGGGTCAACATTGGGTCGATAAGGTGCAAAGTCTGCTCGCTTCATGATGAAGATGTGGATCATGTGTTGATTAATTGCAAACGTGCAGTGGACACTAGGAGACTGATTTTTGATTGGTGTGGAATCAATATGCCTCATTTTAATTCGGTTATGGAGCTTATAAACTTTGGTGCAAATTGGGGTAATAATCCGAAAAAAAGGAAAATTCTTTTGGTTGTTATTTATGGGATGATTTGGTGTATTTGGAGGGCAAGAAATGATTTAATCTTCAATGATTTGGTTCGATCTCACACTACAATCGCGGGTGAAATCACATCAGTTACATTCTCATGGATGAAGCATCGAAGTAAATTTCCTTGTATGTTGGCGAATTGGAATTGTTGTCCTTTTTCAATTTTATAATATGTATCTTTGAACTTTCTCGGCCCCTTCTTAGTTTCTTGCTAAGTATGGGGTTTCATATTTATATATATATTTGCGTTTCCAAAAAACATTACTACCATCATAAATTTACTTCATACACCACAATTACAATATTATTATGGCATGTGTACATCACATTTAAAGCACATTAGTTTCGTTTAAATATCACTTCCAAAAACAATAGATGACATCAATCCAAGATTATGCAAATGGTTATAACGCTATTTAGGAGTGCGTGTTTTAAAATACTTATTGCAACTTAAATATAGTGAAAAATTATACTACATCCTGCCAACAACTTATTCGAAGTATTGATAAGGGTACATATATTTTTTTTAACGGTAAAGGGTTGTATATATTGGATACGTATAGAAGAACTATACCAATTACAAGATGAATGTTGGCATACAAATAAGAATATGTGTGATTACATACAAATAAAAATTGAAACTAACTAAGGTGTTGTTTGTTTTTCATAAAAAAGTCTGAAAAACCGCTTAACTCTGATTCGGGCAGAGGTTTTTCAGATTCAGTGTGTTTGTTTTTTTTCTTCTTTCAGATGTATGGAATCTGAATTTCCTCTGACTTTTTAAGAGTTAAAAATGAGTCAGAATGAAATCTGAATTATGAACTACATTTCAAGCCTCTTTCTCTTCCCCCAATACACACACACGTGATGGTCTCTGCCTCTCTCTTTAGAAAATTGCATTTGTTGACTCTTGTTTTTATTTATTAATTATCACGTTTAGATAAATCTTTCATTTCATATTGTAATGACTTAATCATTCTATCTATATATTTTTTTTAGAAAAAGCAAGACTTTTATTAATTAAACCCAAATATTTACAGCAAACTATATACAAACTCAATCAATCCTACAATCTTGAACACCCTTGCTGCTGTACTATTTCCGACACTAGAAAACACCTATATACCTTGCACATAGATAAATTTTTTTTCACAAAAAGATGTCATAATATAGAATCTTATAAGTATTACAACGTATATAACCATTCAGACGTTTATTTGGTTTATAAAAAGAAACAGCATAAAACAATTCAGCTTTCAGACTTTTGAACCACCTCTTATTATTCAGATGTGGTTTTCAGATTTCAGACAAAAACCTCTTAAAAAAACAAACATCGCCTAAATATGAGATGGACCAATTGCAAAATGGTGGTCATATTTCCACAAAACTTTTTGATAAATTCACCATACTTGTACATTAAACATTTGTACATTACAAATAGTAGATGCACAGTTATGGTAGATTTATCAAAAAACTTGGTGGAAATATCACCACCCATTGCAAAAAACCACCAATTAACTTGAGCAAATAGCCCTGAAATCTCGATGACTCCTAAACTCCACTTGACTCCAAGCGGCATGAGGATTTGAAAAAACAATAACCAATAGGAATTTTCTTGATCCGAAAAAACTAAAGTACTCACATGGGAGAACACCTAACAAGATAGATACTTGAAAGTTGAAACATGCAAGTCAACTCCAATAAGAAACACGTTGAAGCTTGTTCAGGAGATGAATGAGTGACAGGAACCCAAAATGAAGCACCAGAAAAGTAAAATCTCAATATAATTGGATAAAACCTTGACATCACTTGCAACTAAAATTTTTTGATGAATAACTCCCCTGATCGAAGAATAAACTTTTGCTCCAAGACATCACTTGCAACTTAACAACTCTAATACCTACATTATTCCTGAAATTACTTGAACTGTTACTTGCTTAAACATTACGTGTAGCTACGGGAGAGTCTTGCATTCCTTTGATCTTACGAAAGTATCCCATTCTATCGAATTTTAATTTCAATATCCTCATCCGAATTTTCATCTTCTAACTCAGAATCACTTTCTTGGTTAGTTTTCATTTTTTACATGCCACATATACCTTTTGACATTAACAGCCTATTTGCTCACTCGTATATATATATATATATATATATATATATATATAGTTTTGAGTTTTCATTCACATATCACTAGATATGTCTTTTAATTAATATTATAAATTATAAATAAGATGTAACACTATGCAGTGATGATCAATAAATAAAAACTAGTCATACAAATTAGTTTTAAATAAAGGATCATTGTCCACGGGTATTAAGATAACTCATCGTTTGTGAGGTCGTGGCTTCAAGTCTTGAGTATATTTTTAGATTTTATTTTGAATTTGGAGACTTTCTCTAACAGAGCGAAGCTAATAAACTACTTATCTTCGTTGCGTACATGTGTATGTGAAGTGAGTAAGATTGTTTCAAGTTAGGTTAGAAAAATGCTTACAATTCTTTAAACTCACTTTTACTTATGAAGTCATGGTAACCTTCTAGTCGCCTAACGACATGTAACATTAGTCATTGAGATCGATGTTCCATCAAGAAAACGGTGTCATAGTAGTAATAAGGTGACCACGTATGATGTTATATCTAGGAGTTTCACAAACCTGCTCAAAATGACAAGATCATTCATTAACGAGTTGTTTAATTTGTCAAAATTATTCACAAACAAATTCCGTATACATTAGTTATTTTAAACACAATATCTAAAGCTTAAACCTTAAATTATTTTAAGTACCTTTTGATTAAAGCCGTTGACTTTCGTTTCACTTTAACTTGTTGATGAAATGAAACCATTGTGAAAACACATTTTCGAGAATCTTTATGGACCATTTACTACTAGAATATATATATATATCATTTTCAACCCCTTTTCTTATTCCAAGTATAATGATAATGATGACTAAGGTACGAGTATACATGCACAGATTACATGTTGGTAAGATAACTATAATGGTGGTGGATTTGTGAAGCCAACACTATTTCATTTGGAGTGGCAAAAGATTTTTGTCCACAATAAGTGTTTCAAGTGCTTGGTTACATATTTTTTTGTCCACATATGTTCAAGTCTCGTCCTCATGTCCCTTTAATCGTTCATTATGCAATAAGTGTTTGAAGTGCATGACTTGAATCCACGACATTATGGTTTTATTGTAGTTTTAATACGTACATGTTATCTAACTTAGATAAGTAATGCCACTCCTACCTAAAGAAGCTAATCAAACAATAAAGAGTCTACAAATTATAATTTAAACCTTTAAAATCTTCTAGTAGTATGGCCTAATGACATTCTCACAAAAAGTTTCAAGTGCGAACCCCTTAAGTAAACATTTAAGTAAACAAACCTCCTTCATTACCCACTAATTACTTACGCTTGATTGTTCCTAAGATCGATGTACATAAAGTCAAACCATTAGGGGCATAAATACCTTTCTAGAAGGTCCCTTAAACTGAGACAGCCTCTCAATGTGGGCCTTATTGTACAAAGAATCCATTTGGGCCATTCACAATAAAATATGGATGTTTGAAACCCGATGGAAAATCTTTCCATTCTCTCTCTACTACAAGTGTTTGATGGGGCCCACACCTTAATTACTTCGTTAATATCCCTACTAATTTCAATTAACATACGATCACATTACATAAAGGGTCAAGGGTGTGTTTGGCATAGAGCTTTTAGAAGCTTTTAATTTTTGAGAGCCGTAACTTTTGAAGAAAAAGCTCCTATAGAAACAATTGTCTTTGTTTTTTTATTCTTCATCACGTTATCAAGCTCATTTTCAAGCCTTACTCGTATAACCATTTCTTTAATTGATTATCGATTATCTCGTATCCATTTATATTTGAGTAAAGATTTATGAAGTTCAACATTGGGCTAATTAACAAGGTGAGATTTGTGTATGAACCTAAAAGCTAACTATCTATCCTTGTCATAAATTTTGTAAATTTTAACATGCCATCTATGATAATATGATATATATCAATATTAATTAATAATATAAAGCATCCATTTTACATGAACTCAATTAATTAATAATGTTATGATGTACGTAGTATAACTTAAAAGGAATTGATAGGTGAGTTTATTATGTGTTTAAGAGCCTTGTCAAAGCAAATCAAAAAAGGGCCCCACATTTTAACAATAGTCAAAAGAAACAAACACAACTTGTGTTTCCTATATAACCACTTATATTCACCTTTTACTTTGTGTATATATATTCCACAATCGCAAAGTCAAACCTACATTCAGCCACACGCTCGATATACAAAAGTCAACCCTTTTCCGGTGGCTCCACCTGACCTCCCTCTTCTCCACACATACACGTTGACCTCAGGGTTACATTTTAGGTACAAAATTCTTAAAAATGGATGATGAATGGGATTTGCATGCGGTTGTTAGAAGCTGCACCACCACCACCTCCAATACAAACACAACATCCAACTATGATGATGATAATGATGGTTTTAACGACATGGCAACTCATGTAATGTTAAGCAATGATGATGTAAACCAATTATTGTACTCGAATTCCGATAAGAAACCGTCGGAGGGATTAGAGGAAGTGTACAAAGAAGGTTGTTCTCAGCCGACCACCACAACCTCTGGTGCTGCCACTGTTTCGGTTGATGATGAAAAGCTAATGGTGTTGGATGCAACCGACGCCTTTTCCATTGACACTCCAAGTAGGAAAAGGTATCTATTGCATAATTCCGTTTTATTCAATGAAAATAGAAGTTTTTTTCTGAACGACAATTATATGTTAAAAGAAAAAAAAAAACTCGCACGTAATACACATACACATCTAAATATATGTTCGGAATAGATGTAACAGAAAACTAGTGAATGCAAGCTAGGAGAGAAAATAAGTGAAATATATGTGTTATCCATTACAAAGATTATACATCCTTTTAGGTCTGTATTTTAGGCATATTTATCATTTCTCGTATTAAAAACTAGCAATTTAAATCATAGAAATCATAAATACCGTCACCATAGAGCGCATAACACATAAATCAGTAAAACAGCGATAGAACAAGTTAGACACCATAAATCTAGCAACCTCAAAAGTCGACAAATAGAAAGACCGAAACGAGCATTCATCAAACTAGAAATTAATAAGAAAATGGTTGAAATTGAAGGAAAAACCAGCAGAAGAAGATGGTGGTTGAATTGACACAAGAAGAGCTATGCAATGATACATGGGCATGGAGGAAATATGGTCAAAAACCTATCAAAGGCTCTCCTTTTCCAAGGTTTAAGTTATCTCTTTATCTTAATTAATCTTCATTTTAATTAATTATTCTATTTTTTTGGAATCAGGGGTGGCTCAAGGTAAGGCCATTGAAGCTGAGGCTTTAGGCCCCTCGATTTTGTAAGGCCTCAAAATTTTGATGTCAATGTATATATTATGTATATGATCGATAATGATTAGGATCTTCAACATTTTATAGTTTTTTAAGGCCTCAAAAAATATATGTTCAAACACATAATATCTACTTTATGTGAAAAAATGACATTATAATGCCTCACCAAATTTAATTCGTAAACTACTGGGCATGTTTTATGTGAAAAAAGCTACTAGGCCATAGCTATGAGCTATTTCATTAGAAAGGTTTCATCTTATAATTTATATTTTTATATATATAATTGAATTTCCCAATTAGTCTTTTACCAATTATCTATTATTATATTGTTCAAATCACCAACTCAATCATTTCACATATGACTTCTAGTTAAGTTGATAGGTTATTTTGAATTATAGAATGAGTTTAATCTAATAATTTACTTAATATATGATCGTTACATGTCTCAAAAAATTAAACATTTATTATATCATGTAATGTTATTGAAGAATAAAACACGAGATAAATGATATCAATATAAATAAATTTGTAAAGTATTTATAGCTTATATGGGGTAAAATATGTTTAAGTAGTGTTATATTTGGGAGTAAAAAATATAGATTCTAAGTCTATAATTAGTCGCAACTCGATCTATTTTCAAAACATGATATTATCTAAGTCTATAATGGTCTTCTTTGAAAAAAAAACTGTTGATTTGGTAGATTTTTTTCATCAAATTGTACTAAATCGGTAATACATTATTAAAGTCGATGTAATATATCACAAAAAAACGTTTAATTGGGCTTTTTTAGTTTGAAAATAAATTCTTTATACTAGATCGAATGCATATTATCGAATAAGTATAAAAAGTGATTGGAAAATGAGTAAGTATATCAAATTGATAAGACCTCATAATTTATACTCGATTTAGGCCTCGTAAGTCCTTAAGCCGATCGTGTATGGAATGATTTATTTGTAAAGTATGGTATAGTATTCAAACTTGATATCTATTGATGAATTGAGATTATGAAAATGATTATGATGACATTTGTCGACGTTTGTTAAAAGATAACCATTATCCAAAGATATTTCAAAATGTGTACTTTTCATGATATCGGACCAATTAACAAAGTGGGTATACACAAGGAAATTTGTGTTTGCGTGCCTACTTGGCAAATGGGAATGCACAAAAAATATCTTGAATAAAGGAGTTCTAATTAAAAAAATTGTGTTTATATGTGTAATGCTATATTGGTACTTGAGTGAGAATCCTTCTAACTTTTCCTTTCTACGAAGTATTTGTATTTTAAATTTTTAATGGTTTAAAAAATCCGTATTTTCATAAATGTTTAGTAAATTTGACAAAATCAAATATAGCAATTCACGTACTCAAGTTAAACCAAGGACGACGTGTGTGGCACAGTTGGTGTTGCATGTAGCCATGTAGGCATCTTTGACACATATAACATACAGTCATGAGTTCGAGTACTGACACCCTCATTATTATATATAACCGCTAAGTGAGTCAGATATGATCTCACATTTTAGATAATCAGCTAATTGTGAGTCGGTCTGAATTGCTAGTAATCAACAATTTGCCTCAAAAGGTTTTATTTCTTATGAGTATGTAAAATTAAGGGAAGTTTGATTATAATGATTTGTTAACCAAGAAAGTATTATAAATCGACACCTATTATACTCGTAGTAATATAATACTTCTAAATATATAAATGTTTTTGGCCCATGAAATTGTTGGTAAAAGAAATGGTTTGTGTTTTATGTGATCAGAAATTATTACAAGTGTAGCACAACAAAAGCTTGTGGTGCAAGGAAACAAGTGGAGCAAAGCCATATGGACCCGACTATTTTCATTGTTTCGTACACAGGTGAACACATACACCCTCGACCGACACACAGGAGTCCGCTTGCAGGCAGCACGAGAAGTAACAAATTCACTACGGCTAACATCTCCGACGACACTTCACATTCCTAATCATCGACGTGAGGTGATATATGGTTGCCAAGATTAATGTTTAGTTCGATATAGTTTTTGTAATATTCGATTCTATGTGGAAATGTAGAATAGAGAATATTTGTGGCAAAAGGAATGTTCAATGGCTTCCCTCTTGTTGCATTTCACTTTCCAAATTTCAGTTCACTTAAAGAATAAAAAATAAAGAATCATAAGGCAAAATGAATGTTTGGAGAAAAGTCGTATAAATATTTAGACCTAGTGATAGCGTGTTTTATTTGTTCTAAAATTAGCATCTTATGATCTAGTATGTGCATATCTGTCGATATAAAAAAAAAAAAACCAAAGTAGTGATGATGTAGACATGTAGTTGATTGCAAAATTGATAAGGCATCACTCAAGTATAATTGATTTCCCTTCAAATACTTATTACTCCGGTCAAACTGATAATGTCATCTACTATTATATTAGTGCAAAGTACCGATATCGCAAACACCCAAACTTTACATGTGTGAACTATAGGTAAGGAGTTCAAATCCATTCCTCGGCATATGTGGTTGATTTGTGGACGTGTTTGCCCGACGTTGATGCTTCTTGCTAGTGGAGCGGACGCGTGTTATTGAAATACGGTAAAGGTACCCTCCAAATTACCCCCTTTTAATACTTATCTATCCAAACAAATAAAAAAGGATATTAGAAAAGTAATTAGAAAAATCTTAGACCATCCCCGTCATCGATTTTACGTTACTTTCCCGCCATTTTTTCTTTCCTTTCATTGCTAGGTAGTTTTTTACTTTTCACTTTTGAATATGATAAACAGATAAAAAATAAAGGGTTTATTGTTTGATTATGCGCTCAACTTTATGATCACTACTATTGTATGCACTCAACTTGTATACTCTTTATTGTATGAGGTTAACTTTCTGAAAACTCTATTGTATGTTATCAATTTAACGTGGTAAACTTTCTAAAAACTTTAAGTAATTAATATGATATAAATTAGACATTCTAAGAATTTTATTAGACTAGTTCATCTCATACAATAGAGGGTATGAAAGTTTGGAGCATACAATAGAGTTTTAATAAAGTTAACCTTATACAATAGAGGGTACGAAAGTTGAAAGCATACAATAGTAATTACTAATTAGTGTAAAGTTTAGCATATAATGAAACAATAAACCCAAAAATAAACTTACAAAATGTAACGTACCTTTTGCTCAACCGTCACCCCATTAGAATCACACTTTCATTTGCAAATTATCTCCAACAGCCATCCAATTCTATGTTGACGTTTTTTTCTTTTCCAATTTACTTTTATTATTTTTGATCGAATTAAAGAGTATTATTTCTTATAAGTTATAATTATCTCTTAGGCAATAAAAATGGACATCTACGTTGTCTATCCGTCGGTGATTTATCTATGGATGTCGTTTTGTCCGATGTCTCGTGGCTAATCTCACCAATTTTTTTTTTTAATATAATGATGCATCTATTATTGGGTGTTTAAGATCGATCTAACTGATTGATTCATGTTAAACATGTCACTGATAATATGTTATCATAATAATTTCATCCATGTTAATGTTTGATATTGTTGATTTCTTTAATTAGTACGTTAAATAAATCATAGTGGTAGTGTATGTTTGAATTTTGCTAAATTTGTGTTTTCATGATTTTTGAGATTTTTTATTGAATTTCAATTTATTATTGTATGTATTATTAATATACTAGATATTAAACCCGTGTGTAAACACGGGTTGTTGAATTCGTATTTATTCATTATAAACATGTGTATATGAATAAACTACATCTAATTAAAAATGGAAACTTGGTAGTGAGGGGATAGCGGTATCGCATTTCAACAACATGAGTTGTGTATGCTCTGGTTCAAAGAAGTTTGAAAACTTCGTGTATAAATAAACTACATCTAACAAAATTTATAAAGTATGTATGTTTTTTTTCTTTTTTCTGTTGTACATATGATTTTTTAAAAAAAAATTGTAGCTATTAAATTGGGGATCTTTTGCATCATAATTTAAATATTTAAATTAAATTAAATGGACTTAAAGTGTGGTGGAGGACCATTTAGATAGAAGAGTTAAAAATATATAATATTAAAAAATTGGATATGTCCATATTCCATAGGGAGTTAGCACCATATGGAGAATGAAAAACCCCATCAAAAGGCCCAAACTTCTCCATGGTATAAATTGGTTTATTTGTATTTTAGATTTAGATTAGATTTAGATTTTAGATACTCCCGTTTTTCTTAATAATAATACTCCCTCCGTCCCAATTTAATTGTCCCCAGACAAGAAACACGCAGTTTAAGAAAACATCAACTTCTCTCTTACTTTTTGATAAGATGACAATTCTACCCCTTACTTTTTACCTACTTTTTTGTCTTACATATATAAAGTAGGGGTATAAAAGGATTTTAGCTCATCATTTTTATCCATTTTTGGAAGTGGACAATTAATTTGGGACAGCCCAAAAAGGAATAGTGGACTATTAATATGGGACGGAGGGAGTAATAATAATGATGATGATAATAATAATAATAATAATAATAATAATAATAATAATAATAATAATAATAATAATAATAATAATAATAATAATAATAATAATAATAATAATAATAGGTGAAGGACCCGCGACAAAGTGAATTTTTTTAGTTTTTTTTTCTTCCTAAGTTTCAATTTGAAGTAAAAATATTTGTGTTAATGTTATTCTTTTTTTGTTACAGTTGTATTTATATATTAGTTACCATTGTAAAATGTTATTGTTACTATTAAAAATATATCCCTATTCGAATTTAGTTAATTGGCTATATGCTTTTGTAGGCCAATTGAATTTAAAAAATATTTAGATTATTTGGTAATTGTATTATGAAGGGAATTGGGATGATGTTGTCGCCAAAGATATTTAACATGTGGTATACTATGCGTTAGGAAATTAAAGTGAATATAGAGTATTACTTATTTATAACGATATCTATTATTATTAATGAACAATGTTAAATTAACATTCTTCAATATGAAAAGTTACGCCAATATTAACTTACTTATTATATACGATATGCAAAATATAACAAAATAAATACAATGTTAGATTAACATTCTTAGATATAAAAAGTTATGCCAAAATTAGCTTACTAATTATTATATTTATTATATCCTAAATATAACAAAACAAATCAACCTTTCGTTTAACATCTTTTTAAAAAATTACAAGCAAAAATATCAACAACATAACAACTATAGAATAAACGTTTGACCTAAGCCCAAAGAACATGTTGGCCGGGTTACATAAAACATAATTTTTATTAAAATTAAATTATTATATTGATTTATAAAAAAAAAACCATAAATTATATTAAATATTGAAATAGTCTTCATTGATTTCATGAGTAAGGAAGCGAAGTTCTTAGATTACTTGATCCCCCTTTTGAATTACTTTCATGACGTCTTTAACAACTTCTTCACTGCCACTGTCGTCTTTGGTGGCATTGAACTTAATCCAATCAACAAAAGATTGTGGATCGAAATCATCTACAAATAAATATGTTAAAAATATGAATAATCTTCAATTTAAATAGAATAATATGTTTTATCTAGGTGTTACTATACCTTCTAAATTGTCGTGAATGTTTTGATCTTTCAAAACAGCATCTTCTGAATCTACAAATTAAGAGCAAAAACAATGTAAACAATGTAGGTTAGAAATCATTAATTTTGCAATCAAAACTTTTAGGAGGGGTGGGATCTTCAAGTAAATGATGTTTTAACATCTACAAAACAATGGCAAAAAAAAAAAAATTATAAATACAAATTAATGATAAGAACTTTTAATACTACGTAATAGACATGTTATACCTTTGCATTCTTTTGGATTTTTTGAAGTCTTGCCAATAGATTCTTTGACATTTGATGAAGATGATTTTAGTGGATCATGAATATGAAATTTTGTGGGAGATGATTTTGAGTAAAGATGACTTGAATATTGCATGGTATATATATTGTAAGACCCGCCTTTTCACACAAAAACATATTATATTATAAACGTTGGAAGCGCGTCCCAAAACATATTTACTGATATTTACATATGTTCAAAAGTACTAAGTTTCAAAACATTACACACATAAGTGTTTAATTACAAACATTTACTAAGAACCGGGCATTTTGTTAACTATCCAAAAGCAAAAGTTAGTTTCCCAAAAAGTCAGAGTATGCGCTGTGACAGTCAACCATCCCATTAAGCATCTACAGCCCGTATCATATCTAACAAAAACCTGCAAAAAGTTTAACAACGAGGGATTAGCTCACGCTAAGTGAATGAAACTGCATCCGACAGTTCAATTCAGAAATAACAAGCCTACAACGCACAAACAACAAGCAAATAATGTTTACCGCTTAAAGCATCGTAAACAACCAAACACACAAACTATGATTACCGCCTAAAGCATCGCAATCATAAACACGTATCGTCAAAGAGGACCGACGTGTAACACCCGCCAAATTAGGACTAGTAATTAGTGCCTAATCATATGTTAATACATGTAATTAGTTCCTGGTTAGCCTAATTAATGTATCGAATTATATATATTGTTGAATATATACGAAAATGCGATTTGGTTAAATCGTACGCAATTTAAATCGGATGTATTTCGATTCAATTTTATACGGACGTTGGTGACTAATTTTATTAAATAACGTTGTTATGTCAAAAATATTATTATGATAATATTTCGTATTTATTCGTATCGTACAATCAGAAATTACATAATTTAAAATGTAAACCGCGCAAACAAATTAACTTACTTTTTATAATTCAAATATAAAGTGATTAGTAAAATATTTAAATAAAATATCGCGTAATAATTTGTATTTTAAAATGTATCAATTAATATTTAAAATAATTATTTAACGTTTAAACGACGGAGCAAACGAACACCACACGGAACGAGAACGCGGAGCGAAAATGGGAGATAACCTCCCATTCCCCCCTCCTTTTTCTTTCATTTTCTGCTTTCTCTCTCTCTCTCTTTCACTTTTTCTCTCAAATCTTCATCACCAACAATCTCACAAATTCACAAAATACTACCACTAAACGCACGCGAATCATACTACTCTTTTGGAAGAAAACGACCACCGCGACACGATCTATCATCCTATCTTTTCGGATTTCTCATCCGACACTTTGTAAGTTTCCGACAAATCCCGACATCTCTCGATTTCTAGTGTTTTTCACCTTCTAGTTGTTTGTTTATGCTTATAATGTCCCTAAAAGGGTTGGGTAAAAATATTGGACCGATCGGAAACCCGAAAACATGATTTTTGCTCGAAATCCGTCGAACAGGCTTTAGTGTCGCATGAATGCCAAAAACAGTGCTAGCGACACTAAGTGTCGCTATGCCTAAGTGTCGTCCTATAACGACACTCCTTAAGTGCCGCTATCGAACATACACCGTCACTTCTTTAGTGTCGCCTATGCCCATTTTCTGACCTCTTAACGTCACTCCAATAGTGACGCATATACTATGTAACGACACTTCCCTAGTGCCGCCCTTTATGTTACCCGACACTACTTTACGTCACTCCCTTAGTGCCGCCATGCTATTTTATCCGGCACTCCTTTAGTGTCGCTATGTTGCACGTCACTCCTTAAGTGACGCATAAATTCTGAAAATCATTCTTTTATATGACACTGCTTGAGTGCCGCAATGTTACGGCACCCGTCACTTCTGAAGTGACGCATAACACGATACACGACACTATCTCAGTGACGCATACCTCTATACTGACACCAATACCCGACACTCTCTAAGTGACGCATAGAACATGTAAGTGACGCACATAAGTGTCGCATAAAACAGCAGGTTTTCAAACTAAAATTTCACTAAGTGTCGAACTTTTATAACCTCAAATCCTTATACGATACGACTTGTAAAACACTTTGGGACACTTTTGTAAGTGCAAAACATCAATAATTTGATAATAATACTTAACGTTTATTATTTCAAACTCGTCACCAACGGGCCGTACACTTTTCAAACACTTAAACATATCAACCAAATGGTGGAGAATTGGACATTATAGTTGGATGAACAACTACAAGGGTGATCTTTTGAGATACCCAATCATAATTATAACCATCGCGTGTCGTGGACACCCTCAGGTTACAAGTCGTTGGACTTCAATACTCGCTAATCAACTTACGTTTGTTTAAACGCTTACAGACTCAGGTGAGTCTCATAGCCCCTCTTTTACTGTTTTACTCAGGGGTGTGATATACTGCTCAAACTTTTAACATGTGAACGCAAGTACCAACTTTTCATATACTACATGAGTTTTTCGAAACTAATCATTTTAAAGTCCTCCGTCAGCATAGTTGTTAATACGTTGTAGCGTGAATATTAGTATATGGTACCATATAGGATTGACCCTCCTCGTCCGGGTTAGCAAGCACTAACCGGGTAAACGGACGTACTAATATTTGGGAAGACGAATGTGGATTAGGCATTCGTGGAGGCACCTCGCCCGGAATTCTCTATAGGGGACCCGGCCCTCGAGTTAAGCTCAACTATGTGCTCATGGCTGTATACACGATGATTATCATTTAATTGCTGGATGCAATTCATTATTTAATTGCTGGATGCAATTCATTACTTAATTGCTGGATGCAATTCATTATTTAATTGCCGGATGCAATTCATTATTTAAATCTTGCGGTTCATACGATATTACTTGATTTCAAACCTGTGAGCTCACCAGCTTTATAGCTGACCTTTTAGCATATATCGCAGGTACCCAGCAGTAGGATGTGTCTGCTTCAGGATTTAGCTCGAGTCAGCATACAGGCGATTGAGATTTTCTTGCATTAGTATATTTTGTATAAGTACTTATGTACTGAAATCTCATTTTATTTAACTCGAGCTATGTAACGCTTTAAATGTTGTAAACATTTCAGTTATCAATATATTTTGTTAAAACGACGCATATAGAGTCGTTTGCTATTTATCTTTGTGCTTTGTTATTGATTAGTAACACCCAAATCAAGCTTCCGCAAATCATTAAATTTGGGGGTGTTACAGATTGGTATCAGAGCCTAAGGTTATAGTGAACTAGGTTGCATTTAGTGAGCCTAGACTATGACCATTAGGCAGTATTCCTTATTAGGTATGACTGGTTCAGGGATTACAGCATACGAGTTTAATTTAACATAGCCTGATCAACTATGTACAATTAAGCAAAGATGATGTAAGATCTGAAAGTAGTTATGGCTGAACAGGGTACAATAGAAGACTCTGACCTCGAGAGAACCGAGACTTGAACATGTTTATGCTAGACACTCAATAGGCTATATTATATAGGAGCTATATGAATATAGGCCTCAATCTTACTAACGCTTTGTCTCAGAAATGGCAAACATCCAATCAAATTCATCTCGTTCTCAATCCGGGTCGCAGAACCCAAGGGTAGCAAGGAGGAACAACAGGTTGCCTCGAGCTGGCCCGTATCCCACTCACATCGCCTTACCGGCTTTAGCCGCTAGGGTAAACCAACACGAGCAGCGACTTCGCACCATGGATGTCGTGTTGCAGGAAACAAACGAAAACTGGCGACTTACATCTCTTGAACGCATTGAACAGGTCTCCGACGACCTTGAAACCACAAACAACAACATGGATGTCCTTCGTAACCAAATTATAGAAATAAGGGTGGAAAATGCCCTCCTGCAACAAAGAATGGAAGAATGTGAACAGCGTTCACATGAAGCAGAAGAGTATGCGCGTGGACTAACACAACGACTTGCACTAGCAGAAGACAACGCTCGACAAGCTAGCAGGCTTGCAAACACTGTGGACCGTCTTGTCACGATGATGGAACAAATTAATCTACGTTAAGACTAGTGTAGTCTTTGTCTTGTAATCTATTCTTTAATCTAGTAACTATCTACGCGCTACTCTATAATTCGGTCGGATGTAACAATTCCCGACGCCTCTTGTAATACATCCGTAGGGTGTAACCTTTGAACTCGTATTAGCTATCAAATATTCCTTGTTGTTCAACTCATATTAATTGTCATTTTTCCATGTTGATGTCATGTATTACTGCTTTTCTACATGTACACCTATAACAAATACAACTTTCCTACGAAATCTCATGTATCTTCATTTCTTTTATTGAAGAATCATGCCGCCAAAGACACGACCTTACACTGATGCTCAGATTACGTCACTCATAACCCAGGCTGTGACTGAAGCCTTGGCTCGGAATACCCCACCAAACTCCACAAGAAACAGCGATGCCGCTGAAACCTCTGCCGTCAAACCTTGTTCTTACAAGGACTTCCAAAGCTGCAAACCCTCGAGCTTCAAGGGTTCTGAAGGAGCCATCGGACTGATCAGATGGTTCGAGAAAATGGAAACTGTTTTCCGTGTTAGTAAATGCGCGGAGAACGACAAAGTAAACTTCGCCACCTGCTCTCTCGAAGATGATGCCCACTCTTGGTGGAATTCATATACCCAATCAGTGGGTGCTGACACTGCCTACCAACTCTCTTGGGAGGACTTGAAGGCAAAACTCACTGCCAAATACTGCTCGATCGCTAAACTCCAAAAGCTAGATGAGGAGTTCTGGAACTTAAAGGTTCAGGGTGGTGATATCGATGGTTATACCACCAGGTTTCAACAACTAGCTGCCCTCCGCCCAGCTATGGTGAGCACTGAACCTGATAAAATCAGGAAGTACGTCCTTGGTCTCCCTGATCCTGTTCGGGGACACGTCATCTCTTCAAAACCAACCACCATTGACGGTGCGATCCTATTGGCCCAAGACCTGATGTCAATGAGCCAAGATTCTGAACAACCCACTTCATCCTCCCATAACAACAAACGCAAGTGGTCTGACTACCACAACAACCCCTCCAACCAACAAAACAAGAAACCCGACACCATCAGAGCTTACAACACCACCACTGACATCATCCGGGGCTACACTGGGAGCAAACCCTATTGTTCCAAGTGCAGTCGCCACCATGAAGGCTCCTGTGGTCCCTTTTGCAACAACTGCAAGAGGTACGGCCATCTCACCAAAGATTGCCGCTCTCCCGCCAACAACAATTCCAACAGCAACACCAGACCACCCAAAGTATGCTTTGAGTGTGGGAAACCTGGGCATTTCAGAGACTCGTGCCCAAAGCTGAAGAACAACAACAACAACAACAACAACAACCGCAACAGCAGCAACAACAACACCCGAAGCAGAGCTTTCGTCATCAAATCTGGGGACGCCCGCCAAGACCCGAATGTGGTCTCGGGTATGTTCCTCCTCAACAACTTAAATGCTTCTGTTCTATTTGATACTGGTGCTGATAGAAGCTTTATCTCCGATGATTTTTGCCCGTTACTTGACATCACTCCTGTTGCCTTAGATGTTAAGTACACTGTAGAGCTAGCAAATGGAAAACTTGTAGAAACCACCAGTGTGATACCTAATTGCACTTTAAACCTAGCTGACGAAACCTTTTCGATCGACCTTATACCCATTGAAATCGGAAGTTTCGACGTCATCATTGGAATGGACTGGTTGTCCAAACATCGAGCTGAAATCGTTTGTCACGATAAAATCGTCCGTATCCCACTCGCAGTTGGTGGAACCTTGATCATACAGGGGGAGACCGGTGGGACGGGACTCAATATAATCTCCTGCTTAAAAACCCGAAAATTTCTGAGAAAGGGTTACCCTGCCATACTCGCACACATCACAGAGAAGAAGTCGGAGGAGAAGCGACTTGAGGATGTGCCAATTGTTAGAGACTTTCCCGAAGTCTTTCCGGAAGAACTACCTGGTCTACCTCCGCCTAGACAGGTTGAGTTCTCAATCGATCTCGTGCCGGGTGCCGCACCGGTGGCCCGCGCACCATACCGGTTAGCCCCATCCGAACTTCAGGAGTTGTCCTCTCAGTTACAGGAACTTCTGGATCGAGGATTCATTAGACCGAGTTCTTCACCTTGGGGAGCTCCGGTCTTATTTGTCAAAAAGAAGGACGGTTCTTTCCGAATGTGCATCGACTACCGAGAATTGAACAAATTGACCGTCTAAAATCGATACCCACTTCCTCGCATTGATGATCTATTCGACCAACTTCAGGGTTCAAGTTTCTACTCAAAAATCGACCTGCGATCAGGTTATCATCAGTTACGAGTTCGCGACGCCGATATTCCAAAAACTGCTTTCAGAACTCGTTACGGGCACTACGAATTCCAAGTGATGCCCTTTGGTCTAACCAACGCACCGGCTGTATTCATGGATCTCATGAACCGGGTGTGCAAACCTTACCTCGATAAGTTTGTCATTGTCTTTATTGATGACATACTCATTTACTCGCGCAACGAGCAAGAACATGTGCAACACCTTAAGACCATCCTTGAACTACTTAGACACGAGGAGCTTTACGCTAAATTCTCTAAGTGTGAGTTCTGGATTCAAACCGTTCAATTTCTTGGTCACGTGATCGACAGTCGGGGAATTCACGTGGACCCATCAAAGATCGAGGCTATCAAAGACTGGCAAGCACCCACCTCTGCAACTGAAGTACGACAATTCTTGGGCCTTGCTGGGTACTATCGGCGATTTATCGAAAATTTCTCTAAAATAGCTCAACCACTCACGGTACTGACTCAGAAGGATAAAAGGTTCGATTGGACCGAAAAACAAGAGTCAGTGTTCCAACTTTTGAAACAAAAGCTTTGCAGTGCTCCAATTCTATCCCTACCCGAAGGCATCGATGACTTCGTGGTATACTGCGATGCTTCTCACCAAGGTCTTGGTTGCGTGCTGATGCAACGAGACAAGGTCATTGCTTATGCCTCACGACAGCTAAAAATTCACGAAAAGAACTACACCACTCATGATCTCGAACTTGGAGCTGTCGTTTTTGCTCTCAAAATCTGGAGACATTATCTCTACGGCACTAAGTGCACCATTTTTACCGATCATAAAAGTCTCCAACATATCTTCGATCAGAAGGATCTCAATATGAGGCAACGTCGATGGGTCGAGTTGCTTACCGATTACGATTGCGAGATCAAGTACCATCCAGGGAAGGCTAATGTTGTAGCCGATGCCCTCAGTCGAAAGGAACGATTAAAACCCCTTCGAGTCCGAGCCCTCAGTATGACCATTCATAACGATCTTACCATTCAAATTCATACCGCTCAGATCGAAGCCCTGAAATCTGAAAACATCAAAAATGAAGCCTTGCGGGGCATTGACAAACAATTTGAAATCAAACCTAACGGGATTAGGTATTTCTCAAACCGAATCTGGTTGCCTAGTTTTGGGAACCTAAGAGACTTGGTGATGGACGAGGCTCACAAGTCTAAATATTCTATTCATCCGGGATCCGATAAGATGTACCACGGTATCAAGGAATTTTATTGGTGGCCAAACATGAAAGCCGAAATCGCCACTTATGTCAGCAAGTGTCTTACTTGCTCGAAAGTCAAAACCGAACATCAGAAACCTCCTGGTTTACTCCAACAACCTGAAATCCCTGAATGGAAATGGGATCAAATTGCCATGGATTTCATAACCAAACTACCCAAGTCGTCGAGCGGTTGCGATACCATTTGGGTGATCGTCGATCGTCTCACCAAATCTGCTCATTTCCTGGCAATCAAAGAAAACGATAAAATGGAACGCCTTACACAAATCTACATCAAGGAAATCGTTTCTCATCACGGTGTTCCAGTCTCAATCATCTCTGACAGAGATGCCCGTTTCACTTCTCACTTTTGGCAATCACTTCAGAAAGCTATGGGTACCCGTCTCGATATGAGTACCGCGTACCATCCTCAAACCGATGGCCAGAGTGAACGAACCATTCAAACCTTGGAAGATATGCTACGCGCCTGCGTAGTCGATTTCGGTACAAACTGGGAAAGACATCTACCGTTGTGCGAATTTTTGTACAATAACAGTTATCACGCCAGCATTAAGGCTGCACCTTTTGAGGCACTGTACGGTCGTAAGTGCCGATCACCGATCTGTTGGACTGAGGTGGGAGATAGTCAACTCACTGGTCCTGAACTCATTCACGCCACCACTGAGAAAATTGTGGAAATCCAAAACAGACTCAAAGCCGCACGTGATCGTCAGAAAAGTTATGCTGACGTGAGACGCAAGCCACTCGAGTTCCAAGTTGGGGATCGAGTTCTCTTAAAAGTATCGCCTTGGAAAGGCGTCATCCGTTTTGGCAAACGCGGGAAGTTAAATCCCAGATACATCGGGCCTTTTGAGATCCTTGAACGAATTGGCCCCGTAGCTTATCGATTGCAGCTGCCATCCGAACTCAGCAGCGTGCACCCTACTTTTCATATTTCAAACTTGAAGAAGTGTCTGTCTGATGAGACACTTATTATCCCACTAGATGAAATTCGTGTTGACAATAAACTTCACTTCGTTGAGGAACCCGCTGAAATTATGGACCGTGAGGTCAAACAACTGAAACAAAGTCGTATTCCCATCGTCAAGGTCATATGGAATTCGCGGCATGGTCCGGAATTCACCTGGGAACGGGAAGACCAAATGCGACTCAAATATCCTCAACTCTTCACTGATTCCACACCAAACACGACTTCGAGCTAAATTTCGGGACGAAATTCTTCTAACAGGGGGAGAATGTAACACCCGCCAAATTAGGACTAGTAATTAGTGCCTAATCATATGTTAATACATGTAATTAGTTCCTGGTTAGCCTAATTAATGTATCGAATTATATATATTGTTGAATATATACGAAAATGCGATTTGGTTAAATCGTACGCAATTTAAATCGGATGTATTTCGATTCAATTTTATACGGACGTTGGTGACTAATTTTATTAAATAACGTTGTTATGTCAAAAATATTATTATGATAATATTTCGTATTTATTCGTATCGTACAATCAGAAATTACATAATTTAAAATGTAAACCGCGCAAACAAATTAACTTACTTTTTATAATTCAAATATAAAGTGATTAGTAAAATATTTAAATAAAATATCGCGTAATAATTTGTATTTTAAAATGTATCAATTAATATTTAAAATAATTATTTAACGTTTAAACGACGGAGCAAACGAACACCACACGGAACGAGAACGCGGAGCGAAAATGGGAGATAACCTCCCATTCCCCCCTCCTTTTTCTTTCATTTTCTGCTTTCTCTCTCTCTCTCTCTTTCACTTTTTCTCTCAAATCTTCATCACCAACAATCTCACAAATTCACAAAATACTACCACTAAACGCACGCGAATCATACTACTCTTTTGGAAGAAAACGACCACCGCGACACGATCTATCATCCTATCTTTTCGGATTTCTCATCCGACACTTTGTAAGTTTCCGACAAATCCCGACATCTCTCGATTTCTAGTGTTTTTCACCTTCTAGTTGTTTGTTTATGCTTATAATGTCCCTAAAAGGGTTGGGTAAAAATATTGAACCGATCGGAAACTCGAAAACATGATTTTTGCTCGAAATCCGTCGAACAGGCTTTAGTGTCGCATGAATGCCAAAAACAGTGCTAGCGACACTAAGTGTCGCTATGCCTAAGTGTCGTCCTATAACGACACTCCTTAAGTGCCGCTATCGAACATACACCGTCACTTCTTTAGTGTCGCCTATGCCCATTTTGTGACCTCTTAACGTCACTCCAATAGTGACGCATATACTATGTAACGACACTTCCCTAGTGCCGCCCTTTATGTTACCCGACACTACTTTACGTCACTCCCTTAGTGCCGCCATGCTATTTTATCCGGCACTCCTTTAGTGTCGCTATGTTGCACGTCACTCCTTAAGTGACGCATAAATTCTGAAAATCATTCTTTTATACGACACTGCTTGAGTGCCGCAATGTTACGGCACCCGTCACTTCTGAAGTGACGCATAACACGATACACGACACTATCTCAGTGACGCATACCTCTATACTGACACCAATACCCGACACTCTCTAAGTGACGCATAGAACATGTAAGTGACGCACATAAGTGTCGCATAAAACAGCAGGTTTTCAAACTAAAATTTCACTAAGTGTTGAACTTTTATAACCTCAAATCCTTATACGATACGACTTGTAAAACACTTTGGGACACTTTTGTAAGTGCAAAACATCAATAATTTGATAATAATACTTAACGTTTATTATTTCAAACTCGTCACCAACGGGCCGTACACTTTTCAAACACTTAAACATATCAACCAAATGGTGGAGATTTGGACATTATAGTTGGATGAACAACTACAAGGGTGATCTTTTGAGATACCCAATCATAATTATAACCATCGCGTGTCGTGGACACCCTCAGGTTACAAGTCGTTGGACTTCAATACTCGCTAATCAACTTACGTTTGTTTAAACGCTAACAGACTCAGGTGAGTCTCATAGCCCCTCTTTTACTGTTTTACTCAGGGGTGTGATATACTGCTCAAACTTTTAACATGTGAACGCAAGTACCAACTTTTCATATACTACATGAGTTTTTCGAAACTAATCATTTTAAAGTCCTCCGTCAGCATAGTTGTTAATACGTTGTAGCGTGAATATTAGTATATGGTACCATATAGGATTGACCCTCCTCGTCCGGGTTAGCAAGCACTAACCGGGTAAACGGACGTACTAATATTTGGGAAGACGAATGTGGATTAGGCATTCGTGGAGGCACCTCGCCCGGAATTCTCTATAGGGGACCCGGCCCTCGAGTTAAGCTCAACTATGTGCTCATGGTTGTATACACGATGATTATCATTTAATTGATGGATGCAATTCATTATTTAATTGCTGGATGCAATTCATTACTTAATTGCTGGATGCAATTCATTATTTAATTGCCGGATGCAATTCATTATTTAAATCTTGCGGTTCATACGATATTACTTGATTTCAAACCTGTGAGCTCACCAGCTTTATAGCTGACCTTTTAGCATATATCGCAGGTACCCAGCAGTAGGATGTGTCTGCTTCAGGATTTAGCTCGAGTCAGCATACAGGCGATTGAGATTTTCTTGCATTAGTATATTTTGTATAAGTACTTATGTACTGAAATCTCATTTTATTTAACTCGAGCTATGTAACGCTTTAAATGTTGTAAACATTTCAGTTATCAATATATTTTGTTAAAACGACGCATATAGAGTCGTTTGCTATTTATCTTTGTGCTTTGTTATTGATTAGTAACACCCAAATCAAGCTTCCGCAAATCATTAAATTTGGGGGTGTTACACGACGGCCCCTGGTTAGCCAACCAGCGAAAGCCTACAACCACTGCCGGCCCCAACAGTGATTTACCGATAGTCTGAAGCTATCTTCACTGACGAGGATTCATCCCTCAACTACATGTATCGGGAAACCCTGCCAGCCAAACAATAGCCCCAAACCCAACCAGCGTTGACCTCTGAATCCACATATGCCCAAAGGCCCAAACATCACATATTGCATAGTCGTCATGCCAATACGTAGTATCCCTAATCATACCGCATAATAATCATGCCAACCAATTAATGATAATAATCAAATAATCCAAATTATAATAACCATAGCCATGCCAATATTTTAATAAAAACCAATCAAAACTAATAACCGAAAGTTCATCCGTTGCAACCAACTCGCTACAACGTATTGAACCGAGGAATACAATTCCACTCACCGATAATCCAAGATCTTCAACTCAGTTGTCTTATATCACTGAGTTGCGGCCCGCTTATCTGAGAACACAAAGATAACAAGTTAGTGTCTCGTTCCATAACTTAATCCAAATCATAATCCATATCTTAAACATGATACTAATCCAACATAATCATCATTCATGATTGGTATCACATACACAATTCAACTATAAGCTTAGTTCAATCATTAAATGCCATACCAGATAGAAGCTAAACAAAAAATTCGCTGAAACAAGGGGAATACGTTCGTATTCAGCTGAATACGCCCGTATTCATGGGAATACGCCGTATTCAGCTGAATACGCCATATTCCCAACCCCAAAACACAACAGACCGATTTTAAGAGAATACGTTTGGGAATACTCCACGTGAATCCGGCGGATTCCCGGGAATACGCCTTATTCAAGGGAATATGCTGTATTCCCAGTGCTGGACAGACCTGCACTTTCAGCAAGAACACAACACGAACCAAAAACCCAATTTTACCAAAATCAGTTGCAAACACGAATTTTACCATAAAAATAACCACAAACATCAACTATAATCATATGATAACAACTACCAACATCATCTAACAACAATCTAACTCATGTTTCATCATCTAATTACAAAATCACCAAAACCTAGCTTATGAACTAACTATGAAGAACACTAACAATTTTAGCATATAATCTTCATGTAATCATCAATACAATTCTGAATAATCATCAAGTAGTCATCAAAATATGATTTCAAAGCTTCAATTTATACTAATTACATATATTCATCATTTCCCCAATTTCTACAAAATAAACTCAAGAACACTAGAATTACTTACAATCCAATGGAGAAGATGATATGGATGATGATGAAACTCAGATTCCTTTAGCAAGATTTAATCATTAATATTTGTTCTTGATTTAATTTACAAAATGAAAAGAGATGAGGGTTTGAGAGCTCAAGAGCAAAAAGAAAGGTAGGTGAAATGAGTCGGTCACTCCATCGACCCATCTAATATTATGTGTATAAATTATACCCCTTCCTAGCCTATTATCTGAAACCAGAAAATACCCGAAAGTCAAAATACTTATATTTTACCGTCAACTTTGTTTATTTAAAACAAACAATATTTTATTAGTCACAATAAAATCGGTGACTCTTTTAACCATTTATTTTCAAATAAACCGAATAAAATAATTCCCGTTCTTAAAATATTCGATTATTTCCAGGCCCAGAAAAAAGGATGTTACATATATAGGGATAAAAGGATTGAATTTGGCAAAGATTTGTTCACAATTTTTTTTTTAATAGAAATATAAAATAGAGGTTTGGTGAAAATATTGGGGCTTGGCGCTTAACCCGTACGTTTTAGCCGATTAATATTGCATTTGGATTCTATTCTAGTGATTTAACCTATAACTTTGGGGTTGCCGTTTAACCTGTCCTTTTTTCTCGAGTAATAATAAGTTTGGGTGTTTACAAATAGTTATTAATAATAGATAATAATTATTTATTTTTTTATTAATTTTTATTATGTTTGGTTTGATTTTTGGTGCACCGAATATAACTTTTTTCTTAGGAGATTTCTAGTTTATTTTTTTAAAAACGATTTCCTATTTCCTCCTTTTGTTGTATTAATATATTTATATTTAAATTTAAATTATTATGAGGGTTTTAATTGTAATTAGGAGGGTTTAATCACAATCGTTAGATCTTAATGGTAAACACATCGAAGGCCGAAGGGTTAAAATTCATCCATGGTATTTTCTGTTTTATATTAAAAAAATTAAATAATAATTAAATTAATATTAATATTAAAGATGGTAATAATAATAATAATAATAATAATAATAATAATAATAATAATAATAATAATAATAATAATAATAATAATAATAATAATAATAATAATAATAATAATAATAATAATAATAATAATAATAATAATAATACTAATAATACTAATAATAATAATAATAATAATAATAATAATAATAATAATAATAATAATAATAATAATAATAATAATAAACTCTATCATCATGTACGGGAAAATTTCGTAATGGTTTTAGAATAGAATTGCTCATTTTAGATAATAAAAATATAATTGGGATTACCTGAAGGTTGGATAAATTTTAGATTAGATGTAGGATAGATATGATTTATTTTATTTTTATATTAAAATTACTCCGTATTTTGTTATTTTGTTTTTTTTTTTCTTAAGAGATTTTTTAGGTAAATAAAAAGATTTGATTGGTTAATTGGAAGAAGTTTGAAATTAAAATTTCTGATTGGTCAATAGCTCTCAATTTTAACCAAATTTTCATAGCACAACTTTTCTTTTATTAATATTTAGATTACAATTATAATTAGGCTAAAAAACAATAGTGCCCAGACATGAATATACATCAGCAACAACAATTACACTATGAAACGTCAAGGATAAAAGCATTCAAGGATAAAAGCATCGGTTATGTAGTGATATGGTTGGTACTCTAAACTGATCATACCGATTTGGTCACATCTATCTATCTCAGTGTAATAAAGCGTAATAGTAAACGCAATGGTATAAGTATGGTGAAAGTTGACGAAGAGGATATGGAGATAGGATACAGAAAGTGATGGCTGATTTTAATTTGGACATGTTTTAATGTTGGGCTGGAGTATTTGTAAACTTACTTTTAATGTGTTATGAGCATTTGTAGTATCATACAATTTTATCTTTTAATGGTAATATCGTTATAGTCTAATGTAATGCAATATTGTTTATATTTAGTGCAAGGTATTTCTAATTAAAAGTGAAAATAGAAACGAGGTGCAGTCGGTAATCATAAGAGATAAAGATACGTAGTTTAGTGTTACTATTTCACTTAATCGTATGACTGACAGTAGCGGATCTAGAACTTCAAGTGACCCGAAGCACAAATTTATTCATAATATTAAATAGATAAATTTTTTCATAAACATATACGATTTCATTAGAAATTAGTAGTTTTTAGAGTAAATAACATACAAAATGGACTAATTATGTATCAAACCAGTAGCAAAACTTGTTTGGACTTGTAGCAATAGCAATAAAATCAATTATATCTAAAAAAAATGACATTTCGCATGACGAACGGACACGTAGCAAGTGCTACCCCTAACTTCTACGTGGCTCCGCCCATGATGACTGAAGTACACAATAAATAACTTTTGATACAGGAGTCATGCAACTATTGATAAAGAAAAAATAATAAGACATAAATAATTAAATAAAAGTTTAGTATCTAAAAATCTGTCTATGGAATGAAACTTTATGCTTAAACTTTTTCATTGACCATTTTAAGTTTGAAAAAAGTACTCACTAACTAGTTTTGACAAAAACAGTAATTTTGTGGTACTTTTACTACTAAATTTTAACTTTAATCTTTTTATTCAACCCAAGCATATATTCCACCGCTGACTTTTATTTCAAATATTATAAGCTAACCATCTTCGTAGCCAATTTAGCTCTACAGTTTTATATTTGACAGGAGTATCATTTTTCAATGCGAACAACTTTTATTACTTTCCCAAGAACAATTCCTAACAAAATCTAACCCACGTAATATATACAACCATACATTATGCGTACTTAATTTGGTCCCAAATGAGGTTTAAACGAAAGACCTTTTGATTGATGAGCTCTCCACGTACCGTTAAGTATTATCCTTTTTATATTTAACTGGGTCTAAAAATGAACTTAATGATCAGCAAAGTTCCATGCCCACGCTATTATCTTGATGAAGGAATGCAATTGACTATGAGCCAAGATGAGTTTGGATTGGTATAGGCTCGAACTTGATTCAAAGACTTTAGGCACTTTAGGCTAAAGCTAGAAGTTGATTAGAAAAGCTTCTACGATGTAGCCTTGATTTCAATATAAGATCACCTAAATTGAGTCCATAAAAATATAATCACTAGAACCCATATTTGACACACCAAGGTCAATTCAGGAGCTTAATAAAGCTAAAGTTCAATTCAGGAGCTTGAAATGGTCATCCAGAACGAGGTCTATTCAACTTCAAATTCGAATAACACAGCCAAAGTTCAATTATTTGGCAGCCAGACATGGGTACAATTATCCCTTCTAATCAATTCTCAGTACCTTGCCTATCTCTTTAAAATTTATTCGATATGACGTCTTCGACCTTTGTTTAGATTCTGAATTTGTCAGGAGTAGTATTGCATGAAAGAGATTCTAAGTATCTATTATTTCTCAAAGCTTGTGTAAACATATTGTGGTATATATACTAGCCAATTTCAACAAGGATGATATTTTATGTTAATAAATATATCGGTTATAATTATACACTAGGTCACTTTACCTCAGGATTCACCTGGGAAAATTACATCCCTAACTTAACAAGGATTAGAGAAAACAGACATTTTGCAGTGACATACCCAGACTGACAATGCAAGGTAGAGTCGAGGCGTACAATATCAACATAACCACAAACTGCATCACCAGCAACCTTGAACCAAGTATGTTCCTGAGAGTTTGAGATCACTATATTCAAGACGATCAGTCTACTATAGTAAAGGTGAAATTCCCAAGTTGTTAACTTAATGGCTCAATTTGGTTTGTGTTTTGTAATGGGTCAAACCAATGATAAAATTGCTACATGGGAAACATGCCATTTGGGTTGAAAGTCGCCATGATCCATGTTTCCATGTTTAAGCCATACAGCCTTCCAAACCATCTTATTACCAGACTTAAATTATTGTTGTACATAGTAATAAAAATAATTGCTAGGCCTAAAAGGATACCAATCAAAGAGATTGTGACAGATAACAAAATCAAACATAAGTACGTAACGACGAGGAAAGAGATGTCTAAGAAATTTGTGAAATGATAAATGGATTATGCATACTATTAGCTTTTTGGACACATGTTATAGGCGTATATATCGTCACTCTTGTTGTAATACTAATGTTTTGTACTGATATTTAAAGCATTAACAATCAACTGAAAAAATGTGTTTACGGGTCGACCTGTTATGGTCGGTACTTAAAAAAAAACCCTTTATAGACCAAACCCAGTTTGACCCATCATCAAACCACCCAATACGTGCATCTTGACACCTGCATATACTAGTAACCGAACAAGGAAAAAACGAAGGGATGTTATGCAGTAAGAACTGTCATTGCATTGATAAAGGATAGCGATTTCAATGTGTATTAACATGAATAACATAATAAAATTATACATCTAGCCTTTACGACCATATACCTATATAAACCCGAGTCCAACTCCATTTAAATCATCACTTCCCAACAACGGACACTCATTCGAATCATGCCCGAACTGCCCACAGCATGGCACAGAGCAACGCCTTCGCTTCCTTAAACCGTCCAACCTCCTCTCTTTCAGCGTCCCTATATTTAACGATTCAAGAGGATTCCCAGTAAAACTTTGAACAATACTGTCAGAATCCTCAACCTCTGGAAGAATCAACGAATCTGGTGGGCTATTATAAGATATATCATTAGCACCATCAGATGGCCCAGGAAATTCTTTAACACGAGTCAGCGCCAAGTTAATTTGACCACAAACAAAGTTTAACCGTTCATCGGTCTCAAGGGATTCAGAAAGTAGATTTGAAACCATTGACTGTAACATCTGGACATTTCCCGTGGGTTGACCTGAAGTAGATATAAGAACGGGTTTCATGCAATTTAAGGACTCGCGCCAACGAATGGGTAAGTATTGATACGGGATGTGAAAACAGTTGTTTGTTGATAGAACACGAAGAACGTGCCTACAGAGGATTCCAGAGAATTCAAAGTCGCGGCAGCTGCAGCTAATGAATTCATCATGTGGGACCCAAATGACCTTGCACCCGCCATTCATTTCAGTGTGGTGTCTCACAATGAAGTAACTTTCATCTACCAATAGGGAAGCATATTGTGGAGCCATAACAAGTTGTTCTTGAAATTTGCAAAAGGCGTACGGGGTAAGAACAGTGGCAGCATGTGATTCTATCGGTGAACCTGTTTTGAGATAGAGTTTTTGGCTTCTTCTGATCATTTTTTGTTTTGACACAGCCTGGTCCTTCGTCTCTATAACCACTGCAACCTGGATATAACAGCATATTAATTGACCTCTTTACTTATGAATGGGCCGACTCGGGTTATGCTTTATCTCTAATGGGTCAACTGGCTCTAATGGGTCAACTGGGTAAAACCAAGGAAAACTATATACAAGAAGGTGTCCAACAGGTCAAGGGTCGCCCAAGGTGTAGTATAATGCATAAAACCTCCTAAATCATTTTGGTCAAACGATTATCAATATACTGTAATAAACTAATAATATGATACGAACATATCCCATACTATGCCCATATCAAGCTATAAGCCCAAGTGTAGAACTCACTCCCAAAAGCTAGCTTGTAGGAGGAGGGAACACCTAGACTTATAAGCCACCAACCAATCCCATACTTGGCCAATGTGGGATTGTAACATAATATTAGTTGCAATCATATTTCACATAATATTTATTTATAATATAATTGTACTTTTGGTAACCAAGTGTTTTTGGTTAACCCAATCCGACCCATAACTGAATCAATTATGGTAATGAGTGAATCATATAAAAAAAAAACTTGGCTAAAAAATGAAACAGGTCAAACGGGTTGAATGAATCGAAAGTGGCCAAAGTGCATTTCAATTGCATATAAAAACCCTCATCTTCTAATCCAAAGAATTAGAAAATGATTGAGAAATAGTACAAGTTTATAATCATTTGAGAAACAACTTATTCATTAGGGAGAAAAAAAAATCTTAAAATTTTGGAAAAAAAGAATGAGTCAATCAGGTAAAAAACACTTGGCTAATAAATGAAACAGGTCAAAATGGGTTGAATGAATCGAAAGTGGCCAAAGTGTATGTCAATTGCAAAAAACCCTCATCTTCTAATCCAAACAATTGGAAAATGATTGAGAAATAGTACAAGTTTATAATCATATTAGACACAAATTATTTATAGAAAAAAATAATCTTAAAATTTTTAATAAAAAGAATTAGTCAATCAGGTAAAAAAAACTAAAACTTAGCTAATAAATGAAAAAGGTCAAATGAATTGAATGAATCGAAAGTGGCCAAAATGTATTTCAATTGCATAAAACCCTCATATTCTAATCCAAAGAACATGGTTGAAATAAACGCTAGTCGGGGTGTACTCGGCAAGGACCTCCGAAGGAGTAATCGGCCTAGTCGGGGTGTAATCGGGGAGTACTCGGATTTTGACTTTTGTTGACTTTTTACATTTAATTAATAATTTTCAACATTATATGTGCAAAAATATAAAAATAATTGTCAATAAAGTAGTAGCATAAACATAATTCACATAATTCTTTAGAAAGAAAGAGGTAGAATCCATGAAATATTCATTCAGAAACTGACTTTGACTGACTTTGACCCGAGTACACCCCGACTTTGGCCATGTTTGACCGATTTTGACCGTGTAATCCGAGTTTGACTGTGTTTGACCGCGTTGACCTCAGTTGACCTTTTTTTTACCGACTCAGCCCGAGTCGCCACGGACCAAGGCATTTTCCCGAGTACACCCCGAGTACACGGCCGTGTAGGCCGTTTTTTACAACACTGCCAAAGAATTAGAAAATGATTGAGCAATAGTACAAGTTTATAATCGTATCAGACACAAATTATTCATAGATTATAAAGAAAAAATTACACGGATCCTCCTTGTGGTTTGTCCAAAATTGTACTCGTCGTCCCTAACACTTTTTTTACTCCAGTCATCCCTGTGGTTACTACATCTTGCACATGTAGTCCTTCTCGCTAACGATCGTGATATCAGGGAGGTGGTGATTTGGGTGTTTGAGAAGGGGAGGAAACTTTTAAGAAGAAAAGGATTACTGGTTAAACTACTGAAATTACTCAAATGACTATTCTACTCTCGCATGCCGTGCACATGACTCATTGTAACGGACATGGCAAAAGACCGTTAGCAAGAAGGACTACCCGTGCAATATGTAGCAACCACGGGGATGACCAGTGTCAAAAAAAAAGAATTAGGGACAACAAGTTCAATTTTGGACAAACCACAGGGACGACCGATGTAATTTTTTCAAAAATAAATCTTAAAATTTTGGATAAAAAGGTGCTCTAGGACAATCCAACCCAACCCATTTCACCTAGTACCAAAAAATTATCTCAGACAGATCATATTGGTTATCACAAATAAGTTATAACTATAGCAAAAAGGGAAGCAAGTAGAACGGGTCAAACTCTACCGAAGTGTACGCTTTCCAAATCAGTTTATTCAAAGATATACAGTAGATGATTATTGTACTTATAATTAATGCAATTGTTATTTATTTGAAACTGTTTGTTGATCAACCCAATCCAGTCCGCTTTGATTGTTCTAAAAGGACCCATTTCCATTGTTCTAAAGTGGCCCGTTTCAACCCAAACCCATTTTGACTTGTTAACTGACCCTATCATCTTAGCCAGCTTTTATCAAAAGGAAGAAGGAGAAAGGTACCTGCTCTACAAAATTTTCAAGAACAGATTGTGCACTTAAAAACCGCTGGATGAAAGCATTAATCGACTCTGGCTGAAAGGTACTTGTCATTCCCGCAAAAAAGTAACATCTTAAGAATGGCAGTGCCCAAAACGTGCGTAAAGCATATAAGCTGACAATGTGCTTGTTTCCATGGAGTCTATATGTATCAACCATCTCTCTCCATCCCAATTCGAACTCATCAACCGAGTGCAAATTATAGAGTCCGTGAAACTCGGCTTTCCACTGATCATATTGTGAGCCAAGCAGTACAGAGAACCAATCTGAAAACTTTGAAATTATATGCCAAATGCTGAAGGCATGCCTTGTTCGTGGCATTTCTATGGTAAGTGCTTCTTTGAGCCACATGTTTTGGTCAGTCAATATTGTTTCTGGGGCCTTTCCATTCATGAATCCCAAAAATGTCTGTTACGAGATTTAGCAATAGAATGGGTAAGTTTCATTGGATATGAAGATCAAAATACTAAGTGATCGAGTAACCTTCTGGATCACTTCAAATGATAATGCAACAGACTGATTCCTTTTTATATCAGAAATGACTCGAATTTTTTCATGTCAAATTCTCAATCTCTAAAGTTAAATGACCCACAAGAACCATACATTCAGAAATCATTCCACGTTAAGTAATAATCATATAGGTGGCAATTTTGAAAAGAACATCTAAGACAAAAATGGGTCGAAAGTTGCACAAAGGTGTTTTTTTTTAATGCATACAACATATACTGAATTATAAATGTAAAATGAAGCAGGACGAATAAAGTAGACTATAACACGTTCTCACCTTTAAGGCCCAACAGAAAGATTGCATACTCTCATCCCGTAAAAGCACACAACCAAAGAAGCAATTTGTGCCATAATTGTCAACACCAAGCCAAATCCCAAGGATCATATCATAAGCATCCAACCTATGGGTTGTGTCAAAAACCACAACATCTCCGAAAGACTCAAAAGATCGAATAGCAGAACCATATGACCACGCAATGTGGTCCAGACGATTATTTGCATCAATCTTGAAATTGTATTTAAAGTTTGGATCTTTATCCTTCTTTTCCTTGCACATTTTAAGAAGATCAATAGCATCATTATCTCGGTCAACATTTCTAAAAGACTGCAGTAAATTCCTCACATCAATCTCCGTGAAGGGTAAACAACCAAGCTTCACACCTTTCTCTAATTCCATCAGCCTTAACATTTGTCTTACTGACATCCCAGCTTTTGCAAACATACATATACGACTTTTGTCATCAGAGGACATGGTGCAGTAAGCAGGAAGAAGTTGCACATCGTTTGACCTCAAAAGCTCGTGGTTATGAATATTGCTAAAACCGGTTATCCTCCATTCAGGAACGTCAAAATCGGCCCGCTTCACGATTCGCATATATGCTTGACATCCACAACGGGATGACTTTCGGTTTCTTTGTACCTTCCCGTCCTCCGATGGTTTTATTTGTGGATATCCGCCACGGTGGCAGGTGAAATCCCGCCTGGTAATCCCCCTTCCAACACCATCTTTACCACGAGTACGATGGCGCCGAATTGAAAAGCCACATTGCTTTGCAAAGCTACAATAGAATTCATAAGCAGCATCTTGAGAAACGAACCTTTGACCAATAAATGGCACAAGGTTAACAGAAGTTTGTCGAGAAAGAATTGTGTCTTCGGGAATTTCCTCAATGGTGCCGATATCATCAGCAGATAAATCTGTACTGTTATCGGATGTTTCCTTCACCATGCTCATAATCTCAGGCATTGATTACATACAAGATAAACAAATGTGTAGTTCCTAAAGATAAGAAAAATCATTTAAGTGTATTAGAAGATAATGTAATGAGGAACAATTGAGATGACATAAAAGAAACACTCGCATTAATTGGATAAAGTTTGATCTCTGACGAGCCAGACATGGGAAATCAAATAAGTTCCTTAACAGAGAACGAGTTGAAACTCGAAAGTCACCAAACGTATATTTTCGATGTGTACAGCCTCCTATTTTCGAAGTCAACCATTGTACACACTAACTTAATTAATATCCTAATAACATAATATATGTAAGAAACGTTGACATACCCAGTACGAAAACTAAAAAAAGTAGGAAAAAAGGTGTTTATGGTGGCTTTGACAAGCTACCCAACCCGCCCGTTTGACCACCTCACTCACAATGGAAGATTATATATATATATATATATATATATATATATATATATATATATATATATATATATATATATTAACTATTAACTATATCACCTATATTCCCCTATAAGCCTTCATACATTATGAGCCCATGGGAAGAACAAGAAAAGATGCAAGTGACCTCACCTATTAAGGTCGAAATATAGTTGTGCTTGACTCCATTTTCATCCTTCCACACATTGCTATTCGAAGCTATCACAATATTAACCCAGAGGTTCCCCACACCTCCTCACTAGAGAAACACCTACTCCAACCTCCCACCACATTGATATTCACTTTCATCTCTTAGAATTAACATCATCAAACTATTATAGTCCAATAGAATTTGTAGCAAATTGACAGCAGAATATAAGCATCATAAAGTTCCTTGAGTCAATACATATGATACCTAAATGCCTAGGGAGAAAGGAGCATGGGTATTACACGACAAAAGTAAGTACAGCAATAATGATATGCAAAACACCAGTAACATAAAATAATTTGTGGGTATAATAATACATCTTGACGACCGAAAGCTTAAACTAGACATATAGAATAATAAGTTTTAACGTAGTAACTCATATAAGACTTGAAAGAGAGGTTAGCATGTAAGTGAAATCGGTTAAAAACACCAACCATGTGTAAAATCACCTAGTAGAGGGGGTGAATATGATACTTAGTACCTGATATTTGACGAAATTTTGTTTGTGGATATGAAACTACAGTATACACATAATCACAATGCAAATCATGAGAAACAATGGAGATGTAAGGGAGCGAAAAGTTTGCACTATGATTTCACGTTGTTCAGACAACAAGTCCAACACTCCTCAAACAATCTCGATAGTCTAATCACAACATAAACACCTGTTTGGCCAGGGACGGAGACAGGGCGGGGGCAGCGTTAGCAGCCGCCCCCACAAGAAATTTCAAATCACGTAAAAAATAAATTTTTTTAAGGTATTATTAAAATTTTGTAAATTTCGCCCCCACGATACTATAAAGGAAAAAAAAATAATAATTTTTTTCGCCCCCACTACTGGGAATTCCTGGCTCCGTCCCTGTTTGGCTGAGTGCCACAATATTTTTTACTAGTAAATAATCTTACCCAACTAACGCTAATAGTAATCTAACATTAGAAGCATACTGAAACCCCTAGTAAATAGTCTACCCATTAAAACTTCGATCACTAATTCACTATCAGCGTATAAACAATGCATAATTGCATAGTCAAGTAATCTATAACATCAAGTATTAATTGTCAATATTAATATAAATATCATTCAGTTGAAATGATATAAATATATTGTCGTTATACTACAAACCCTAACTATTAATATATTTATTCGTTACTAATCAAACAGCCACAACTATACACAAAATGCATAAGTTGGATTAAACGGTGTTCACCTAGGATGCTTTAAACACCAGTGTTGGAGCTACAATACATGAATACATATCGTAGATAGGTAAAATTAACACAAAAATCGGAGTCTAGAAGTCGGGTTCGAGTGTTGCGATAGCGTAATCTAGAAGTTCAAAAGACGTACCAAATGAGCGGAAATTGAGGATGGTTTCAGTGCAGACGATCAACAGATTCCGTGAAAAAGAGGGGATTACGGAGTTCAAACGGAGCGCAGTGACTGATGCATACAAGAAGAAATTGAAAATTGTTCCGTTTTTAATTTAGCATTGTTTATGTATATCTGCATTTTGGGGGATTTAATTAAAAATGAGGGTGTTTATATATTCTGATTGGATGAAAAGCAGAATAAAAGAGGGTGTCTATACTCTATACCATCATGAAGGGCCGCTCCCGAGTTGTTTTTTCGAAAGAAAATAAGAAAAGCGGAAAGAATAGAAATTACATTGTGTTCCCAAGTTTTGTTTTTGGAGAGAAGAGAAGACAAGTGGGAGGAAGATTCAACCTTCTTTTCTCTCCAAACTTTCTCTCCAAAGTTGGGAATATTTGGAAGGATGGAAGATTATACAAGCTATAAAATGTTACTTTGCTTCCAATTCTCTCCAATTCGGGAACACGAAACATATAAATTTCAGTTCTTTTCTTTCAAACTCGGGAACGCAAAAATGTTTTTCATCTTCTTTTCTTTTCTATCATTCTATATCTCCTTCTATTCTTTTCTTTCGATTAAAATCTCGGGAGCAGGCCCGAATTGTTTTATACAATTTTCCTTTTTTTAGCACTTATTGGAAGGTTCACATATATTTACTTACGAGTAATAATTTATTCATTCAAATATTATATTCAATCAAAACATCAACATATTCAACGTGTATATATATATATATACCAGCATAGTGTCCGCGCAAAGCAGCGGGTTTTCTTTCAACATAAGCGATAACAAGCATCTTAAATTGGATATATATATGTCTATGGGTGTGTTTGGCACATTAGATTTTAAGGGATTATAGGGGATTGAGATTCTAGTTTTAAGAATCTCCGGCCCTTATTATTTAGAAGCCTTGTTTGGTAACATGAAAAAGAGGGGGATTGTTAGAAAAATAATCCCCTAGAATCCCTTTTTCTATAAGCTACTTCAAGTGGCTTCTAAAAGAATCTCCAGCCACTAGAATCCCCAGCCACAATCTCCATCTCCAGCCACAAACTCCAGCTCCAACTACTTTGTTGCCAAACACACCCTATATGTTAATATTATATCTTATAAATTATGACTTTCTAGTTGAAGGTGCGACAGTTTTATTATTATAGTAAATATAGTTGCTATACCACAAAAATGTGCTTGATTTAAACGGCCCGGCTACGAAGTGATCCAAATGAAACTAAGGTTGAAAGAGACTTAACTTTTTGCAATAAAGATCACATTGCATATGATCTAAAAAATCAAACGCTATACTACTATAGTACAAGAAAAAATAAACATACATATTATTCATATATGCACACACTCACAATTCAAATTATTTATCCATCCTTCACTCATGATGTACGTAAATGCCAACTCATTTTAATGTTGAAATTATATTTTGTTCAAATAATATGAATTGATTACACTTATGCTGACAATTAAAATAGAGGTAATAAACAATTGATTCTATTACCATAAATGATTAAACATCTATCATATGGTTTCCAATTATATCATCAAGGGTAAAACATGTATTTTCGATAGGACAATACTAAGTTTTAAGGCAAACCCCTAAATGAATTATAAGGGTTATAGATATAGATTATAGATTATAGATAGATAGATAGATACTAGCGTTAAACCCATGTGATGCATGACTAGATATATATAATGTCATAATACATTGATCATGATCTAATACAGTATATAAAAAGGTTTTAACGATCATATTCAATTTTGTGTTGTATACAATTTATATAAGGGTGATGAATGATGATTAGTTCCTCATTTATTTTTAATTGTACACCATTAATTATGCCTTAAGGTGTTGTATTGTAAAACATATTTTGTGGTATACGGGCATACGGCTAATAAACTGTGGTGTATAAATCACTTCAATTCCCTTTTTAGTATCCTTTTCGATAACATTCAAAAAATAAATAAATAATATTGAGTAAATATTAAAGGGGGTGGATGACAACAGCCCCCTTAAAAACGTTTGCATTGTAAAAAATTTTTTTACCGATATTAATGATATTTTATAAGTTTTGACATTTTAAAAATAAAATAACATTTTTCCCCCACAATATATCAATGAATTGGGAAGGTTAATATGTGTATGTTGTAAAGTGACATTTTATAGCTAAAAATAATTCTTTGATCATAGTAACCTTTTCGTTGGTAAGGTTGGAATAAATTGTTGAGCAATTAACTGCATATGTTCATAATTTTAGCAAACATAAAGTGTAACGATTAATATAACTATTTAGGCGTTTTATTGAAAACCTAATGTGCATCTATATGTACAAAACAAAAATCATTCTGTGGCGATCAAATATATACAAATACATAAATAAGACATTATATAAATCTGAAAAGTAATATAGAAATAAAAAAATATTCACCCCATACCAGTCGCATATGAAATTATAATTAAATTGTGTGATCAAAACTATTAAAATATTTTTTTTATTAAAGATAATGAACTTGATTTACCTATCCATGAAGTTTGTACTCATATTACAAAATAAACGAAATTGAGATCCCTGAGTTTCCAATATGCTAAATTTTTTGTCAAATTGACAAAACTATGATGAAAGTTATAATGATGCTAAAAGTAAGTTATCATATTTCACTAAAAGTTATTGAGTATATATATATATATTTTATAGAGTTAGAGAAAGAAGAGTAAAGATTAAGATGAATAAGAATAAACAATTCTATTACTCAAAATTAGAGGGGGGAAAATAGATAAAGGAATTCATGATTTTCAGCTATAAGCAAAAATGATACCACAAATGTTATCCCATGTCACGTTAGATTGTATTAAATTGTTTATATTTAATTATATATGTAACACCCCCAATTTGATGATTTGCGGAAGCACGATTTGGGTGTTACTAATCAATAACAAAGCACAGAGATATATAGTAAACGACTCTATATGCGTCGTTTTAACAAAATATATTAATATTGAAATGTTTACAACATTTATAGCTTTACATAGCTCGAGTTTATATAAAATGAGATTTCAGTACATAAGTACTTATACAAAATATACTAATGCAAGAATATCTCAAACGTCTGTATGCTGACTCGAGCTAAAGGTCCTGAAGCCGAAGCAACCTACTGCTTGGTACCTGCGATACATGCTAAATGGATCAGCTAAAGCTGGTGAGCTCACAGGTTTGAAATCAAGTAATATAGTATGAACCGCAAGATTTAAATAATTGAATTGCATCCAGCAATTGATAATGTATATGTATACAGCCATGAGCACATAGTTGAGCTTAACTCGAGGGCCGGGTCCCCTAAAGAGAATTCCGGGCGAGGTGCCTCCACGAATGCCTAATCAACATTCGTCTTCCCAAATATTAGTACGTCCGTTTACCCGATTAGTGCTTGCTAACCCGAACGAGGAGGGTCATGTAACACCCCGCAAATTTGAACACAATTATTAACATTAATCACTTGCATTATTAGGCTAATTCCCTACTTGAGTGAATTCACAACACATTTTAGAGGTAAGTCTAGCATAGCCCAACTAGATAATACGCGTAGTATTACGTATTCGTAATTAGTTGTAATTACGTACTGAACAAATTGAAAACAAACGCGATAAAAACATACGACTGTTGGTGAACAAAATTATTTAATAAAACGAAATTATTAAATAACGTAGTAGCGAATAAATATTTTGTCAAAAAAATATTTACAAATCATTTTATAACGCAAAACGTTTAATTCGTACAATTTAAATAAAACAAAGTTTAAAAATTTAAAACTAAATTAATTTGATTTCATAAAAAGATCCTAATTAAAAATAATGAAAAATGTAATTAAACACATAATAGTTAAAATAAAATAACATTTAACGATCGGGTAAACAAACACGGGACAAAAACACAGGAGATGAAAAGTGGAACAAAACCACCTTCCATCTCCATTCTTCCTCTCATTTCATTTTCATCCTCACCAAAAACACACACTTTTCTCTCAACCAAATCCACACCAAAAATTCGGATTCACAAATCAACCCACGAAATTTACATTTTCGGAATCCTCTCGAGCTAGGGAACAACATTAACAAAAGCCGTATCATCATCTTCTTCCTCATTTGGTCCCGATTCGCAATTGTAAGAAATTTCTAAAAACTTAGATTTACTCGTTTTTATGTGTTATATGGGTGTAATATTGAACATACAACTTTATTTTAACTATATAATGGAAGAAATCAAGGTTTTTTGACCGGAAAACATGTTAAAATCGGGTTTTGGCCGGAAAAATCACGGCAGACGCTGCTACTGCCTGGGTGTTCATCTTTGCGACACAACGACTGTGTCGCATGTAGTGTCGCATCAACCATCCATGCGACACAACCATTGTGTCGCATGTTGTGTCGTACCATTGTGTCGTAGAATCTCTGCGACACAACCCTAGTGTCGCTATTGAATTAGCATCGATCGCCTATGCGACACAACCCTTGTGTCGCATAGCCCTTGTGTCGTACCTTTATGCGACACAACCATTGTGTCGCATAACCACATTAGTGTCGCATACTGTGTCGCAGAAAATAGAAATTTTGCAAACTCTTTTTACACCAAGTGTCGAACTTAACCGATAACGAATACTTACATACGATACTATATGTGAACTTTACAAACAGTACAAACACGCTATTTTATTGGAATTATAATTTCAAACTATCACCAACGAGTCGTATACATTTTCACAAACAACGAAATGCAAACGTAAACGTTTAACAAACACTTTGAATATAACTTGGTTGTACAAACACTAGCATGGATGATTAACTTAGACATCCACATACTTATTAAATCTCGTACGTTTAGGACGTTAGGAGATTCTGGACTGTACTTGGGCTTAGGTTTGCTAGCACTCGCACAACTACTTAACTCAACAGGTGAGTTCACAGCCCCTACTTTTACTGTTTTTAACTACTTTTGGGGTGGAAAACATAGTCAACTGCTTTACTGATTTACTGATTGCCATAACTGCTTTTACTATATGATTATTTATCATACTGTTTACTCGAACAATTAGAGTACTTGAACTGTTAAACTGTTATACAAACTATCACATAACTGCCTTTTGGTACACTTATACAAATTGCTTATGACCGCGGTCAACTACTACAACTGTCCGTACGATATGGTATTCCAAACAAAAACTAATATCACTATGTGAAACAAATTTGGTATCTTACCGGAGAACGACCGGTACATATTGGTAATTTGCCGGAGAACGACCGACACTAACATGGTATCTTACCGGAGAACGACCGGTACTAACAGTGTATCTCGCCGGAGAACGACCGGTGCTAACTTGGTATCTTACCGGAGAACGACCGGTACATTTGGTAACTAGTCGGAGAACGACCGACTCAAACTTTAAAACTACTGGAGAACGACCAGCAACACGTTTTCAAACATATGATTTGGGTAACGTCCCAACATAACTATTTTTGGGCAACATCCCACATAAACCGAAACTTTTGGGCGAATAACCCACTAAACTTATACTTTGGATGACGTTCCACTAAACATTACTCGACTATTATGGAAATTACTATTTATGAACGTATTTGGTCCAACAAATGTGACTACAAACTTGAAACAACAATATACAACATAAAACCTGTGGATTCACTCAACCTAGTTGTTGACTTTTACTATGTTTTTCAGGGAATTAGCTGCGCATGTAAGAATCGCCAACACACATGGAGAATTAGGCGACCCGTGAAGCTTTAGGATGCCAACTTTTTGGGAAAAACATATGGATTTCTCTAGTATAACTGAAACTGTTTTGTCATATTCTAGAAATCCACTTTTGTATACATATTACTTTTAACTTGTACGATTTGATAAAATCGTAAATCTTGTAATTAATACTTTTGGCATCTTAATATATTATGTTCTGTTGTAATCATAAGCTCTGATACGTATGCATGCTTTATTATTGTGACACCCCAGTACTTAAACTAAATGCTCCCGCTAAACAAATTTGGGGGTGTTACAGGTCAATCCTATATGGTACCATATACTAATATTCACGCTACAACGTATTAACAACTATGCTGACGGAGGACTTTAAATGATTAGTTGTGAAAAACTCATGTAGTATATGAAATGTTTGTATTTGCGTTCACATGTTAAAATGAGCAATATATCACACCCCTGAGTAAAATAGTAAAAAGAGAGGCTATGAGACTCACCTGAGTCGTTGAGTTTATGAAAATAAACTGAGAATGATTAGCCGAGAATCGAAGTCCAAGACTTGTAACCTGAGGGTGTCCACGACACGCGATGGTTATAATATGCGAAGGTATCTAATAAGACTACCTTGTAGCTGTCTGTCCAACTAGAATGTCCAAATTACATTTGGTTGATTGATTCGAATGTTTGAAAATATGTACGGCCCGTTGGTGACGGATTTGTAATAATAATCTCAACTATTATTATTTTGATTTCGTGGCGTTTTACTTGAAAAATGTGTTTTCATTGTGTTTTAGAAGCCGTTACGGAATCTAAGTACGGGGGTCCGGGGGCAGCGCCCCTGGTAGCGGGGTCCAAGGGGCGGCAGCCCCTGGCGGGGTCCAAGGGGCAGAGCCCCTGGCTGGGGTCGAGCTGCCAGGTCAGCTTGGAAAATTTTTATTTCTACTATATTGCTTTGACGAAAAACGCATTTGGATCCGAATTTGGGTAAAATCGAGTGATAAAATTCGAGTCTCGACAGTTAGTAAAAATCTGTATTTTTGAGGTTCTGGTTTGTGCGACGTTGGGTGCGACGTCGCAGATCCTGACTGCGACGTTGAGCATGGCGTCGCTATGTGCGACTTTCGCAATTTAATGCGACGTTGTACGTGGCGTCGCTATATGCGACGTTGTTGATTTCTGCGACGTAAGGGCTTGCGTCGCTAAGTGCGACGTGGTGAGGTATTGGCGACGTTAAGGCTGATGTCGCTATATGCGACGTCGCAATTTAATGCGACTTTGTGACTGACGTCGCACCATGCGACGTTACGAGGGGTTTTGCGACGTTGAAGCTGACGTCGCATAAATCTGGGTCCAAAAGCGACGTTACGGTCTGATGGCCGGAAAATGTGTCGAAAACGAGTTTTTCGGTTTCCGTTCGGTCCAAAACTTTTACCCAACCCATATATGGACATTTTAAGTGTATACAAACAACCACAAGTCGAAAATAATGGAAATCGAAGAGTTTCGAGAATTGTCGGAAACTTACAAAGTGCCGAAATAAAATTCCGGAAAGATGAAGTTGTAGATCGCGAAGAGGTGAACGTTTTTCTTCAAATGCTCGAGATGATCCGAGTGTGTTTTGTGTGGTTATTTTTATGATTTGTGAAATGGTGGTGGTGGTTTGGTTGGAGAGAAAAAGAAAGAAGAGAAAGAGTGAGAGAGTGAGAAATGAGGGTGAGGGGGTGGGATCCCTCCCCTTTGTGGTTGATTCGGTGGGGGCCCACCGATGTGTGGGTCTCCACTTTTAATCCCGTGTATTCGTGCTCCGTGCGGTGTTCATTTCCCCGAAGGTTTAAACGTTAAATATTTATTTTACATATTAATTATAAGTTTTAAAACACGAATTATTACACGATATTTTTATTGAAGTATTTTACCAAATGTTTTATATTTGAGTTATAAAACTTAACTTAGTTCGTTTTGTTAGTTTGCGCGTTTAGTATTTTTAGTCGCGTGATCCTTGTTTGCACGATACGGATTATAATTAGAATAATTATCAAAATAATATTTTTGATATAATAGTGTTATTAAATAATGTCACGTTATTTAATAAAATTGGTCACCAACATCCGTATTTAATTGAATCGAGCATCATTCGATTTAAAAGAAAATGTACGATTTAATCAAATCGCATAATCGTATATATTCATCAATATATATTTTGATACATTAATTAGCCTAACCCAGAACTAATTACATGTATTGCAAACGATTAGGCACTAATTACTAGTCCTAATTTGGCGGGTGTTACAATATATTACATCATTTGACGTTCAATAACGATGACACATTAAATTAAATTTATTACAATTTAATTTTTAATAAAATATTACATTATCCATCGTGTATAGGAAAATCCAACTCATCAAGATTGTTTCATATAATGATGACACATATGATTGAGATGATGTGGCATAGGGGAATAGTTGACAAATCATTAGAGGTTTCCTCCTTTAGTTATATAGATAGAATCGATATATATATATATATATATATATATATATATATATATATATATATATATATCGAATAAAGAACAATCATTTATTCAAGTGTTTATTCGTTATGCACAATATCCATCTCTCGAGTTGCTTTTTCTAGAGAAAAGAAGAAAATCGAACGGAAAGAAAAAATGAATTTGTATATTCGAGTTTTTTTTGTGTGTAGAGAGAAGATGATACAAGTAAAGGGAGAATTAGACAATAATTTCTCTTTAAACTTTCTCACCAATATTGAAAAGATATGGAAAGATGGAAGATTAATAGATTGCACTATATGGAGTAGTTATAAAAATCTTATTTCCTTTCATTTCTCTCAAACTCGGGATACAAAAAATGTAAATTTCCTTCTATTATTTCAAACTCGGAAACGCAAAATTATAAATATTATTCTTCCTCATCTTTTCTTTTAGGTCAATGATATTTCCACCAACAAAAATGATAGTTTCACCAAAACTGTGCAGTAAGCAGTTATACTATATGTATAAATAGTTGTACTTAATGGTGGATCTATCATTTTTTATGGTGGAAATATCAATGCCCTTTCTTTTATATCATTTTGTATTATTTTTCCCTCTCTTCTTTTTATCTAAAAATAAAGTGATTGGGAAAATAGTGAGAACCTACTTTGATGTGGTCAATGAAAACTTATTGAAGAGGTTAAACTCATTAATGAAATGATTGGTGTGGTCAATGAAAACTTATTGAAGAGGTTAAACTCATTAATGAAATGATTGGTTAGTGTTTGATTGCTTTATTTTACTTAATTGATACTCTCTTCCTCTCAAAATTATTATCATCAAACAAGAAATACATATTAAAAAAAATACATTTATTATTGTTAACCACTAATAGAATTTCATGTTTATTATTTTTAATCATTTTGATTGGTTGATTTTGAAGGAAGACAATTATTTTAGAACATACAAAAATGAAAAGGTGAACAAATAAATTGATAAGGATGGAGTATCTATTTATTTTTCGGTTCAACTATATACAAACACTGGAAACTAAATAAATATATGATTTCTACGTATAATATAGGCAAATTTGTTATATGAATGTACCTAGAATTTAGTTAGACGTAATAAATATACATCATAGCAACAATGATGTAGGAAAAAAGTATGTGCGATGAACATATGTTTGCTTGCATTTTGCTCTAAAAAGGAGTGGTTAAACAACCATTCTTCCTGAAGTTATGGATTTTAATCTCTCTTTTGAACCTATTTGCTTTTTAACTTTGATTCTTTGCTCCTAATAGAAGGAAAAAACCAACCTTTTATTATGCATGTATAAGTTTACTGCAACTATGTCCATATTTGTTAATACTTGATAACGTAAACCCAAATTAGTTGTCATGATAGTTTACAAAAAAATACATCATTGCTTCTAACTTTTAAGATGTTATAATATCTTGCGATTATGGGTAATCGGTCTTCTTATTGCATGTGTTACCTGAGTGAATTATCAGTCGACATTTCTTCCATGAATGTCAACAGAATTCAATTCTTATTGTGTTGGAATGCAGAGTGGGACTCATGGGGCGTTCTCGATGATAATGAATGTGAAATATGTAAGAATGATGCACCAGTTCCGAAAACACGTGCCATTACACCAACCTGGTTCACATCTTGTGGAGTTATACAAGACTGGAGCCTGTTGCTATGAATGGGAAATTGAAGTCGGTAAAGGATGAGTAAGCAACACCTACGAGTTTACAATGAGGGATATATAGTGGACATTACAAGTTTGATTTTTACGCGGAAGTTTGGTTTTTACGTGTGTCACATAGTTTGATTTTGGTCGAACGAGTGGTTTTGATATGAGAGTTTTAATAAGCTCAAAACTCAGTTAATGTTTAAACGAGTTTCATAAGAAATGAGCTATATATAAGTCTGAAATGTTCAGTTTGTTTTATGCTAGTAGGTTTTTATAGTTCAATCAACACTAGCTTCTTTTGGTCTTGCTTATTGTTGGGGACTAAGTGTAATGTGACTTGATGTGGTTATAAAATGCGACTATTATGGAACTAGGTAAGTTGTTGTTTGTTTGAGCTTTGAAGATGTATATATATGGTTTCAAACTTCCAAAATGATATTGTCAATCATCTATTATAAATTTTCTTGTTTGTTCACCGTTTTTATTCTTATTACGTAAAAAATATGCGATCACTTAAAATTAGATGAAGAAAATATGGCATTCCTTTAAGAATTCGGAAATCGTCATCCATTGTGCATTGTTATTCAACCATTTCGCCGATTAGGTCCATGAGGTTCAAGTCTACTAGTGCACGCACAATTGAAGCTCTTTATTATGGTGTTCTATGGTCTCTAAAGATGAAAGTCAAGTAAAGTCAATTGTTATTTTGTATGTATGTCAACAATATAAATGATGGTATTTCGACATGTATGAAGATGTAAATAAACGATGATTCTTTTCAACAAACCAAACACAATATCTTTAACCAAACACACCCTTTATTCTTAGAATGACCTATATTTTTTAAAAACTATTTTTTAAAATATTATGACATAAATTGACGTTTTTGTCAATTCTTAATGAATAAACAATTCTTCACGCGAGTAGATATAAGATATTAAAAGATTTTAGAATTAAAAGATAAAAATCACCTTAACTTTTAATTCATACTAGGAACCATTTTCCCTTTCCTTCAAGTTAGATTTTGATTCTCCTTGTTAATTCACCTTGTTTGAATTACTTTCTTGTAGCCAATATTGTTCTGTTTTTGATCAATGAAGTTTGAATTTGTTGAAAAAGATCCTTTCATCAAAGCATATATCAAATCATTATCAAAAAAGTATCTAACATTGAATCTTTATAACAACAAACATAATTTGTTTAACGTACTATATACAATCATACATGAAACCACAATGCCTCGCCACCATGACCCCACTGCAGATGTTGTGACGTCGTGGTAGACAAAATCCGTTCAGAATGTTTGCGTTGCAATTGTTGTTAGTAACATTGTGAGCATTTATAACTAGATTGCTTGGAATAACATTTTATTTATTATTACTTGCAATATATAAAGGTTGGATTATTCATAGGGCGTCTTAAAATTTCGTGTCACTTAGACCCTTGCCAACGCAAATCGGTTTCACCAACCGGTTACAAACCTCCGTGCCAACGCCAACTACTTGGCAAACCGGTTGGAGCCACAACCGGTTACAACCGGAAATCCGACGCAAATCAGTTCAAAAATTATGGGGGCCGCATTCATTTTTTCGTTTTTTTTACATGTGCAGCTTCAAGGAAAAAAAATTGTGGAGTGATCGTTTGAGAGGAGCGGGGCTTCAACGGACAAAAAAAAAAAAAACCAAACTTTTTTATTTCAAAAATTTACCCAACAACCACTACCTTTTTCATATATATATATACACCCTTCACACACTCTATTTCATCACAAAAACTCTCACTTTCATATATACACATAACACACTTCATTTCCACAAAAAATCACACACTTTTATTATTAAAACACCCTATTATTCCATACAAAAAAAATGAATTCATCCTCCGATTCCGATCTTGAAGATTTGGAAGCGCTTAATACTGGCTTCACTCCGACCGTCGCACTCGAAATGCTAGCTCAACTTTCCGATTCGGAGGACGACACGGAAATTTCAATTCCTATACCAAGGGCACCACGACGATTTATTCAAAGAGATCATCAAGCAATGGGCTAACGTTTGTTTATCGACTACTTTGCCGAAAACCCAACATTCCCGGCCGACTACTTATTAAAACACCCTATTTAATTTTATGTAATGTCTAATTTTAATTTAATAAAATGTGTTTTATTTTAATTTGTTTTTGTTGGTATATATGTACACGACTTAAGCATGTCCGGAAATGATTGAGCCTATGGGGGGCGTACACTTAATCATTTAGACACAATTAATAATTAATAATGTATTAATTATTATACACATTTAATATAAACTAAACTTGAGGGACTTAAATGTTAAGTGAGTGAAACTTGTATTGGGTTTGAATTAGGATTGTATTGGGTTTTATATGGGCCGATTTTAAGTATCCATATACAACTCAAAAACCTGATTAAAGCCTATAAAAACAAGGCTAAATTATGGTTATTGGTATCCTAATATAATACCCTAAATAATTAATCTCCTCTCCTCTCCTTTTGTGTTAGCCGTCGACCAACAACCCAAAGGGTTTTTATTGTTTTTGTTGGTTTGCTTTTTACAATAAACAAGAAGACAAAAACAAGAGAGGTTTTAAAGTTTAGTACGTGTGTAGTTCGACTAGCATCGTTATTGTGTTGTGAAGGTGGTGTGCGTGCAACCCTAGAGGGTTTTACCATTAGTGAAACCTATTCGTTTTACTAAACGATTATTTGGAGCTAGCTAAAAGGTACACGTTTTCTATCTTAACTAATTATAAATACGTGTTTATACGCTTCCGCAATTGTGTGACAATTTGTATATTTATTTGCTATATTCTAACAGTGGTATCAGAGCCACACGTATATTGTGATTAGTTAGATAAGTTAAACATCAAATTTGAAGGGGGTTGTCGTGCACCCCGCGGTCGGTCGGATTTTACTCCGGTCGTTGAACCTTCCGGCAAGGGCGCGCGGACAGTGTGTTTTAAATTTATTATGCTGGGTATCCTAAGTTTTGATACAACCTAAAGACCTAAAGGGCAGTAAGCGGTATGTATGACTCAGGTGTCGTTCTTCAAACTACAATGGGCATGGGAATCTAGGAGGATTAATTATCTTTTGTAATTTAGCTGGGATTTTTAAAACTTTTTGATAGGTTGGTTGGTTTTCTAATCTAATTACTAAAATTAAAAACTAAATTAAAAACATGGGTTTGTACGAAGAACGCAGAGAAATCAAGATAAGGAATATGTTTGCTGTGACTTCGGCAATGTTATTTGGATGGATAGTTATGAGGGATAAGGTTACTAGGTGTGATGATTAATCTGGTGAGGTCATAGAAACTTAATTGGTAGATAAAGTATTATGCCTACGACCTTTACTCGGTTTCCCACATATGTATGTTAACGCTATACCGGATACTCGGGCGTTTTACAGCTTTTCCATTATACCAATTAGGGTTCCAGATTACTCACTAGATATTCCTATATTTCTTAATGAGCTACATCTACGATCCTACTATATACCTAACGTAGAGTTGTCCGCAATCAGATATATAATATGTCACATGGATAGCAGTTATAGAATGTCCAGTACACCGAAAGTTCTCCCAAATGCACAGACCAATTCAACCGACAATTATCATCTAATCCAGGTCCCCATTTACAAACATCCGGAGGACGTTAGTATCATGGCATGAATTGTTCAGTGAACAATAACATGAACAGGGTTTAACCCGCGGAACCGGTTGGGATAATCTGTCTAACGGTCAGTTAAATTGTTCATCATTAATCATACAACCAGCACAACTATTACATACATGTTAACCTATCTATAGTATGTTTATTATGTTCATGAAAATCTAATTAGCAAGGCAGTGATAATGTTTGCATATATCTAGCACGCAGTACCTAAGCAACAATCAAACAAGAACATGCAATATGACGGAACACTAGTCATCACATTAACTGACCTAATAATTAAATCATGGGTATCCCGGAAGTTGTCCCAAAGATACACAACAAACAAGCGTGAACATAATCTATCTCTAATCCTATGCTTCGTGTCCCTCGGATGTGTTCCAATCAAGGGAACAGCGACCATGTTGAGTTCATTGATCATCATACACAGAATAGTTGGCAATCCTACTTCTAGCAATTGGCCAGGTTCTAGGGAGGAGGATACAAACCACAGCATAAGTTGGATAGATAAACAGGCAGAGGTTCAGCTTATAAGTTCGCAAACAGTTTTAAACTTACACAGACAGAGTAACAATATGTTACAATTGGGAATCATTATTTCTACAACGGATTGTGCCCAGGACTTTCATAGCTTCCACGTTCCGTACTACACACATTCGTGATGATTTCGGCGCTATACAAATGAAAGCCGTATAACGTTACCTCCGTTGTTTCGTAATGGTGTCATCCCCAATTGTATATTATATCATAACTATCCTAGCATTGCATACATCACAACAAACATTGATTTGTCTAGCCTAGCATAATTCTAGCATTCATTCCTAAGCATGCGTAATAAGAAAGCATAATTAAAAGAATAAATGCGAGAGATTGTATTAAACCTGAATACGAGAGTAATACAGACAAATCTTTACAAATCTGAAGTCTCGGAGTAACTCCGTACAAAAGCTACTTAGAGCTTCTACTCTAACCTACTAATTCTCCTCTAACTCCTAAGAGTAGTGCTAGAGAGAGAATGCTAACCTAATTCTAGAGAGAGAAAGTAATATGAGAGGTGAGAGGTGAATGAGGTGTGTGTAAAATGAATGAGGAGGCTTGGTATTTATAGGAGAATGAGGTGAAGCTTGGTACAAGTCACAAAGCATGAAGAACAAGCATCAAAGCGCATACGGGGGGTACTGGACCAAGGGGGTCAAACGGCACCTTCCAAGCACAAAGGCCCCGTATACGGCACCCTTAGGGCCGTATACGGTACCCTAGGGGCCGTATACGGTAGGGTAGTGCCCAGGGGGGGTTGGTGCTTGGTTTGGCCTCCGCTTGTTTCTCGGTTGCTTGGTTCGTCCGTATCTTCTTCGTTTGGGCTCCGATTTGCTTGATTCTTGCGCAGTTGGCTTCGTTTTTCCGTTACGCTTCTAATGACACTGAGTTTTCCAAATTTGGAAGTGTTTAGCTTTTGCGTGTTCCGGATGACGATCGGCGAGCTTCCAGACTGCATATCTTCTCCGTCTTTCGTCCGTTTCTTCTGATTCTTTCACCTCCGATCTTGGATTTTCCTATGGAGTCATAAAATATGTATTAAGCTCTATTTCCATAAGAACATTGAGAACGGAAAATTTAAGGTGATTGTTTTGCCTCGGTTTGCGTGTTATTTGGACGTTTTAACCGATTTTTGCAGCAACGTCTATATTTAGACTGCCTTGGTGATTTTTAGTAAATAATGATGGTTTTGAAATGTTTTCACCAAAGAATAGTCCAAAAAGTGTGGAAATATGTCCTTAAAACATGACTTTTTGGGTCACATCAAGTATCCCACACTTAGACGTTGCTTGTCCTCAAGCAACACTCATCAACATCCCCTTTGAAAACATTTTTAAAATAGGTTTTTAAGGAGAGTTATGACATCCCCGTCGGTCACCGTTTTCTTGTATGAGTAGATAGTTTCAGGAAACCAATGAAAAGTAAGATGATCCTTTCGGAAACAAGAAGCGATTCTCATAGGCATACTTCCAACTCTCGTGATCTCGGAGTATACATGACTAGGCGATCTCACATAAGGGGGTTACTCAATTCACTCAATAGTGTATCGGGTTTCCTATCAATCTAGTTCAAACGAAATCGCTCATAAAGCCAGTCATGCAGTACTCATCGTCATAGGCTTGATCGAGAATCGGATCTCCACCACTTAGGTGAGAACGACGCTAATTATCCCAAGACATTCGGGGGTTGTAATGTTTTGTGAGGGTTAAGGGGTATGGATAAGGGAATTTTTGGCCTGTAAGGGAATTGCTTATCTCAGGCTTTCCAAGAATCATGAAAAACTTATTTGTAGAACGGATGAAGTAGCTACTCGTCTTCTATCAGATCTCCCTTTAAATGGTTGATACTTTGAAGCTTCTTGAGCTTTATTTTTTTTTTCTTTTCTTTCTTTTTCTATTTTTTTATTTTCTTTTCTTCTTCAGAATTTCTTTGTTAGAGAACTTCCGAGGATAATTTCTTTTCTTTTTTCTCCTTCAGAAATCTTTTCTCTTATCTTGATCAATTCGAGTCTTTTCTTCGGGTGCTAATTTTTCCGCACCGTTGTCCTCTTGTCTCTCTTGTGTGCTAATTTTCCCGCACTTTTAGAGAGGTTTGATTCTTTTTGGAGAACACGAACGAGTAGGATAATCGAGTTGGATTTTCTTCAAGATGTTTTTCATAACCTCAGAAATCCTAAGATAAGGTTTTGGGAATTTGGGAAAATAGGTTTATGATTTGGGTTTTTGAAGAAATGAAAAGGTTTAGGCTCAACAGGGTTTTCTAGGCGGATCATCGATACTAAAAATGAGTATCGGAAGGGTTTTGGGCTTGAAAGAGAAGGCTAAAAAGGGGTTCAAATCCTAAGGAATGTCAAGGTCATCTAATTGCGCCTATACCGCGTACGGTACATGTAACATCCTCGAAATGGACCTAGTTGTTTATATATTATTTCTTGATTTAAATATGTATTTAAACGTGTTTGGAAATAATATTGTTTGAAATAGTTGAAATAATTGGAATAGGAGTCGAATAATGTGATAAGTAAATTATTAATTGTTGTAAATTAATATAGTTGACGGTGCAATAAAATGTTTGGACTCGCAAATGGTTTTCGGGTTCCAGACAATAGATTGAGATGGGGTATTAAATTATACCCGTATATTGAATGCGGTTTGTGAACCGACTATATATTTAACTTTCCATTTTAGGAAAGTTCATTTAGAAACTTCAAAACTCACAGAAACTCTCAGAAAACCTCCGAATCAAACTAGAAATCAAATCAGGAAGTTGTGATTCTCGTGAAACTTCACCATGGACAGATTATCATCAGTATATTCTTCAATCAGTAAGTGTTCTTGAGTATTTAAGAATTTGATTTCGATTGAAATTTGGGTGAATTGATGATTTGGAAGAATTAGATGTTAGAAACATGTAATAACTGTTATATAGTGTTTATATGAAAGTATTTGTGACATATAACAGTTAGAAAATGAGTTTGAGGTGATTTTTGTTAAAAACCCGTGGGTTAGGGTTTTGCTGTTCGTACAGGGCCTGGACGACGATGGAAGCCGGCGGCTTGGTCTTGTTTGTTGAAACCGGCGGCTTCATGATGAAGCCGGCGGCTTGTGCCCAGTTGGTTGAAGCCGGCGGCTTCTTTGGCAAGCCGGCGGCTTGTGTTGCATTTTAGGAAACCAGTGGATGGTGATAAGAAGCCGGCGGCTTCTAGGAGGAAGCCGGCGGCTTGGAGGGCTGATATAGCTTTTTATTATCTTGTTGATTGTTATGCGACTGGTACTTGTTGTAAAATGGTACTGTGATTGATAATTAATATATGATAAGAGTTATATTGAAATCCATAAAATGTGATTAGGAACTAGTAATTGAAAAGTAAATTATGTTAAGTTCCTAAATGTTAAAGATTGATATAAGTTTAGTATTGATGATCATGATTACTAACTTTTATTTGATTTGTTGATTCTCAGATGTGGAGAAGGCTCAGTGATATTAGACTACTGAGTGGAGGCATGAGGTAGTCGGTGAGTGGATCTGTAACCTCAGTGTGATTTAGTTGTAATGATTTGATTTACAACAAGTAATTATAGTATTACTTTGATAGAATGTAATTGTTGAGATATCTTGCCATGATAGTTTGACTAGTTACTTACTTGGCTGTTTGAGCTAGTATGTAAGATTCTGAGGTCAACTTGACTTGACAGTTGGACTTGGTTGTTATTGTAGACGACAGGAGATCTTGAAACTTGAAATGTTGGTTTGGAGATCTAGGTCGTGTGTGATTCTGTATAGGCCAATACAGATGATTGATAAGAGTTCCTTGATTACCAAACCGGTATTAAGGTATCTCAGGAGCCACCGATCCTCATGACGATTGATAATGTTTGATTGGTGTAGCTTGACATTGATTGGATGTCGAGTGAATGATTGATTTTCTGTTTATTGTTATTTGATGTAAACAGATTATTATGCTAGGTTGTACTGTTGCTTATAGTTTCATTCACTTAGCTTTATGCTAACCCCACCACAGTTCTTCCTGCAGGTTGAAATAGATGGGACATATTGGGCAGGGCAGGAAGTTGTTGGACTGGATGGAATGTTTGACAGGCTGTTACTCTGATGTTATTTTGATAACTAAAGAGATGTTTTGAATTATATAACACCTAGTTTGTTGAAATGTCATGTATTTAATTTGAAAAAGTTTATTGACATTTTAATTGACATTGATAGTAATGTTTTGAAATATATATACGCTTCCGAGTCACCATTATTATATTATTGTTTATAAAGAAACGAGGGGTGTTATAAGTTGGTATCAGAGCAATAGTTTGGGTGAATTGGACATGACAGAATGTTCAATCCTAAACTTTGATTGAGTTGAGTCAAACATTCCAGTGGGTGCGGGTTTAGTTGATTAGTGAATGTGTGAGAAAGTGATTGGTTGAATATGTACTAACTCTTAACAAGTTGTGAAGTTGTTGTTTGATTGCAGAGACGGAGGAACATGAGTATTAGATTGGTATATTTCATGTTTCCTCAACACTCGTGGGCTTAAGATTGCCAGGTAATCTTCGATAAGCCTATGTTAATTTACATTAACTTAAATTGTTTACTCTGTTATGTTGAGTAAGCTTTGTTGTGAAGTTAATTGAGTCAGACTGATATGATTCCCCAGTTTTGAGTCAACTAATGATTGCTATAGGTTGACATGAGGATAGCAATATTGAATGAGATGTTCATTGTTATGGTTATTTCTGATTGAATTGTAAATGCAGAAATATGTTTAAGTAGACAGAGAGTTGATTAAGGTTTAACAAGATTGATGTTAGAACCTAAGAGTGTCTTTATTGGTGATACAAAATAATTGATAGTATTATGTTAATGGATTAATCACTAGGTGTGATCTAAATCCTTGTTAAGGAAGGTTGTGTCATTTGAATTGATAATGACTGCTAATTGAGAAAATATGTGTTTATGTGACTATATGATATGTGTCGACTATAGTTAAACACTTGACCTAAACAATGACTGATAGGTTTATAAGAAATAGGGCTTATGATAAAGCTAAATTGATTGGGAAGTGATGGATCTTTCTGGGCAATTGTAAATTAAGAAATGAAATGTTTTATAGTAACAGGATTGAGTAGGCTTGTTATGACAGTGATGCTTGATAGTATAGTATATGTCAAAGTGATAATAGTTAATCAAGATGTGTCCTGAATTTGGAGGAAAATAAGGACATTGATTAGTGTTAAGTATTGAAACTATGATGATGAGTTATCATGTGTTTGAGGTTTCAGATAAGTGATATACTGAGTAATTCAGTTGTTGAAAATTAAAACATTGTGTGTATGTGAGATGGCTTACATATGTAAGGTTGAATATGTAAGTAGTAAGCTGATTTTGAGTATGTGTCAGCTGTTAGAAATTATTTAAAAGGATTTTGATTGATTTGAAATCATAAGAATAAATCACATTGATAATTATAATGTAGAGTAGCCTGAGAATGGATTGTGAAGAACATAATCTTGCAACGCCTGATCACCGTTGTTATATTATGTTGTGTCACATGAACTTGTTGAGGCTACTTGGTATAAAATAAATGTAATGTGATTTTGAATAAATGGAGCATGATAGTATGCTAAGTTGTTTAATAGTTGTTTTGATAAGAAAACAAACAGTTGATAGAACTGTGACCTTTAGACTGTAAAGGTGAGAGTGTAAATAATAATGGTCATTGATAGAGGTTTTGATGATACACCTAATTGACTAATTTGATTTTGTTGAATAAGTAATTGTGATAGATTACTTGTAGGTAAATTTGATAGTGTTTAAATGAATCACTATTTGTATCTGGCTTGTATGAGGCCAAGGTTGAGACATGTGAGTATTGTCTGATTTAAGGAAATTTCTAGTATTATTGAATACAATAATTGGAAGTATATGTTTGATAGTAAACATACAATATGAAATGGCTTGTATGGAGCCAAGATTGATATAATTTGACCCTGTCCTTGTGAAGGATTGATAAGGTTATTGAAAATAATAATTTGAAATATATGCTTGAAAGTGAACATATAAGATGAAATGGTTTGTTGTGAGTTAATATCGATGGCATGTTAACTTTGAAAGTCAAACCATGAATAGAGAGTTGTGTATAAAATTAATTGCTTGTGATTGGTTTGTAAATGAGTCAAACTTGAGAAAAGCAATTAGAGAATTTTATTGATTGATTGATTGAAATCAAAGTTGACAAATAGTCAACTATTTGTGTTGAAATAGTTTAACATTGATTGAAATGTTATGACTGTATGGAATGTGATTGAATTTTTAGATTTGTCACATTATGTGGAAACGGGTCGTGTAATGTGACACCCGGTCAAAAATGACCCAAATTACCGTCCTAATTTGAACTTTAATTACGAAGTATTAAATAATCCGAAACAATTATTTAATAAACACACATACACAAATCTGGTAGAACGCAGAAACCCAAATTAAAATTTGGTGAAAAACATTTTCAAACAAAGTATTATTATTGAGAATAATAATTACGTACTCCGAAAATTATATAAATACATTTTAGATACAGAAAACTATCCGTGTATTTCGAGTTAAACTAAGATATATTTTTATATCTCATTGAAAGTATTTTTGTAGAATGTTTCAATTAAAAACGTATACGAAATAATATTTAGAAAATTATCATTTTTAAATATTACACTACTTAACGATCGGGTACGCAAACACGGGTCAAAAAGTTACCATCTACCACCAATAATTGGGGCCGGATATAACCGACCCCAATAATGCAAATAACACACACGCACACATATTTTCATATCTCTCGGCTCTCTCAATCTCTCTCGGTCTCTTTCTTTTGTGGATCATCAAACACAAACAACAACAACATCACAATCATCACCATAATCTGGATCATCATCATCATCGTCTTCATCGATCATCACCATCAAACTTCAATTTCGGTTTCAATTTCGATTAGTAAGAATCACTAACTCTTTTTCGTTAAATTCATGTTTTTAATACATTATATACCATGTAGTAACGTTCTATAGTTGCGGAAATTGGTAGAAATTAAGTTAGAACTCGTTTATTTTGAAACTTACACGAACAGACCTGCAAAAACGTATGATCCACGCGGCGCGTCCTTTAGTACGTGGCGCGTCCTTTTAAAAACCAAAAGAACACGGCGCGTCCCTTAGTACGCGGTGCGTCCTTTTAAAAACCAAAGAACGCGGTGCGTACAAGTAGTACACGGCGCGTTCTACACTATATTTATTGGACGCGGCGCGTCCTCATGCACATGGCGCGTGCTTTAAATGGCAGTTCCCCCATCATATTTCATGATCCAACGGATCAATAAACTAGCCCTGCGAATTCTAGCTAAAACAGAACACATAAATTTTTGAAAACGCGACGATTTAACAACTTAAAACAGGGTAGCTCCTCGATGAAAATTTTATTATAACGGATTGGGCTCAAATTCGCTCGGTCATTCAAAAACAACCTAATAGACAAAGCTAAGTACCTTAGCCTAGTTAGTTTTAAGCCATCCGGGGTCGTCTAGGGGTCTAAAATGGCATATTTCGGTTTTCGGACTCGTGCCAAATTTTGTAACTTATAAAATAAAGAGTAACGGATATAATGAAACTTCAAATGTAATACAATTCGAATACTTTGAACGTAATTAACTTAACGAACAACTAAACAAACGAATTATTACGCGTACACTTACAAACATACAATCTTGCGTGTTTAGGACATTAGGAGATTACTGTTGGAATACGCACTCACATTAGGATTGCTCGCTCTACAGGTGAGTCTCACGGCCCCATTTTCAATGTTTACATGTTTTAATAATTGGGGGAGATGCAACACAAATTGTTTTCGTGATCACTGGTATTCGGTTAGTTAATTTAGTATTAACTCAAGTTATCTGCATTGTTATTTAATTCGGTTAATCACATTGGTTACATTGCTCGGTTATCATTGTTGTCTTGATTTTCATTGTACGGTATATGCACGAGTGTTTTAATTCGGTTAAAGTCCTCATCAGTGTATGATTCATTAACTTAATAAGGCGCGGTTACTAAAGGATAGTACTATCATGGGAGTGACGTCCCCGTCCGGGTTGCTAGCTACAACTAAGTTAAAAACGGGCACTTTAGTAATTGTCATGGGTGTGTCACCAAATCGGGAGGCAAAGATCGGGTTAGGCTTTGAATCATAGCTCAGTGCAATACAAATGTCATTATCGGTAAATCATTGTTCGGAAACCTTAATTGGTTTAATCATTGGTCGGTAACCCTAATGGGTAAATCATTGTTCGGTTACATTGTTGCTCACTGTTCGGTTTTCATTGTTTAATTATCGTCGGATAATCATGTTGATCACATCAATGTTTATTTAAACCTGTGAGATTCACCAGCTTTATAGCTGACCTTTTAGTGTTGTATTCTCAGGTACTCATCAACAGTAGGAATGGCCTACAGGATAAGCTAGCTATCACGAGTCGCATGCATCCATTTAGACATGAAGATTTTCTTGCATTATATTTTGTATAATGGTTATGTATTAAAATCTTCTGAAATCATTTTGCGAACTCACTACTATGTTTCAAACTTATGACTTAAACTTTGTACTACTTTTGAAAACTTATGTAATGTAATGTAATGTAATGTATTTTCTACAACGTCTCATTTAGAGTCGTTTGCTTGTACTTTGGTGTTTTGATATTTAATTAGTCATGCCCCAAAACAGTCGCTTCCGCAAAGCATGAAATTGGGGGTGTGACATGTAAGATCCAAAAGAAATAGATGGATTGTTTAAGTTTGTGAAACTTGATTTAATTACTTAAGGATAGTATTAAGTAATTGAAATAGTGCTAAGTATAATTGAGTATTCAGTTGGGCGATGTTAGATATTTAAACTGAATACATGTTAAGGAATTATACAGATATGAAGTCATTAAATGATATGACAGTTATAAATTGTTGAATGATGTAAGTTAAATCACATTGATTAGGATTGTGATAAGAAAGTCTTACCAGTGTAGGAGGCTTGTGATGATAGCTTTGATTGGGTAAGACTGTGAGATGAAGAATAATTGAAGGTTATTATTATTAGTTGCATAGGTTGATTGGTACCTCATGGTGAGTTACTTAGATATTGAAAGAATTGAATGGATTCTTTAGTTATTTGTTGATTTTATACAAATGAAGTAAGTGATGAAGTGATAAATTGGGATTAGATCCAAATAAGAAATGATATGAAAGGATATCTGAAAGTGAATTGTGCTAAAGGTTTAGCTTAACCTTGGTTAATAATTGAGGAAATATGAATTGAATAGTTGGTCATATTTTAAGAAATCAGGTATGAAATTAAGTGTAATGATCATTATTTTGATAGTTTAAGAATAATGATTGCTTGACATTTGGGGCTGAAAACCTGATGTGTATAATTGTAAGTGTTAGAAAGTAAGAGAAACCTTGAGATTGATAGGTGATGATTGTATTCACCAAACTTTTCTTGAAAGTTTAGAATGAAACGTTTAAGTTATATACTAGTTGATAAGTATATAAGTGAAACATAGAGTTATTGATTGTTCCATGTCCTGTGGTATGGATATGTGATGAATAGTAGTATTGAGAAGGCTTGATAAAGACTTTAACAGTCTGAATGGCCTAGTATATAGAATGAAATGGAATTGTTGTGTATGTGTCCATTTTAGAGAATATCTAAAATTGTGTAAGTATATATGTGTAGTATACATGATAATAAATGGCATGATAAGTTTTAATAGATTGAATTAAAATGTGCCATAAGATATGTGGAGGTTAGTTAATTGTGATTAACTTGATGTAGATTTTGTTGAAATGTGCTGTAAAGTAGCACATTGTGATATTGTGATACTTGAATTGTGGTATCATAATGTTGATTAGGATTGACTTAGTTGCTAGATTGATGGAATGTGGTACTAAGTGATTATGTGATTAAAGTTGTATAACTTCTAATTGCTTGTGATTAGTAGTTTAAGATTGTAAGGTTGAATTAAATTAACTGGTTGCTGAGATAAGATTCTGATGTCTTACCAGTTTAAGTAATATACAAATTCTAACTTGATGGTTAGTTAAACTTTGGAGATATATAGTGAGTATTGATAGATGTACTGAACTGTATAATCATTAGTGTTGTGATTATTGGAAGTGTTATTGTTGTTGTTAACAATTGATAGGTTGTAATGAAAGGAATTACAAGTAGAAATAAGTCAATGTAGAGGTTGGTTGAATGTAGGTAATATTTGATTGTGGTACTATTGTTGATTGAGCAAAGTACTTGTTGATTGTAGTTTTACCTACTGAGTGTGACCTCTACTGTGCTTATTAAAGTGATATGAATCTGGATTACTTCTAAGTAAAGGATTTCATATGATAGTGATAGTGACATGTGAATATGATAGGTTGTTCAAAAGAGTATATGTATGAAACTTTTGGATGAAAAGTTAACCTAGATTTGAATTTCAAATCTTTGATGGTAGAGATTTAAGATTGTGATCTGTATATTAGACTGATTGTTGGTCGTGAACTGAATTATATTTCAGTGTTGCTAGGTACATTGTGGTTTAATAAACACTGTTGTTGTGATATTGTTACTGTTGTTTTATTGTTACCAGTGATGAACAGTGAGAGTAGGTTAAAGATTTTAGCATGTTGCAAATTTCTGGTTGTGTAGACCTAGTAAGTGATGTTAGGTTTCACTTATTGTTGTTGGTTAAAGTGATTGGGTACTTTAAACTTTTATCTGATTGGTGATAAAGGAATTAGATAGATGATTGATTCCTATGAGATGTTGGTTGGATGCACTGTAAGTGTGCATAGGAAAAGATAGAAGCATGTACATTTGGATATGTGCATGTGGAAAGAATTCAACTAGTCTAAGAATAGTTGTAAGTTGCTATTGAGGACTAATGTATGCTAAGATGTATATGATTATATCACATTAGTAAGATTGAATGAGGTTAGATTTCGGGGACGAAATCTCTTTAAGGGGGGGAGAGTTGTAACATCCTCGAAATGGACCTAGTTGTTTATATATTATTTCTTGATTTAAATATGTATTTAAACGTGTTTGGAAATAATATTGTTTGAAATAGTTGAAATAATTGGAATAGGAGTCGAATATTCCAATGTGATAAGTAAATTATTAATTGTTGTAAATTAATATAGTTGACGGTGCAATAAAATGTTTGGACTCGCAAATGGTTTTCGGGTTCCAGACAATAGATTGAGATGGGGTATTAAATTATACCCGTATATTGAAGGCGGTTTGTGAACCGACTATATATTTAACTTTCCATTTTAGGAAAGTTCATTTAGAAACTTCAAAACTCACAGAAACTCTCAGAAAACCTCCGAATCAAACTAGAAATCAAATCAGGAAGTTGTGATTCTCGTGAAACTTCACCATGGACAGATTATCATCAGTATATTCTTCAATCAGTAAGTGTTCTTGAGTATTTAAGAATTTGATTTCGATTGAAATTTGGGTGAATTGATGATTTGGAAGAATTAGATGTTAGAAACATGTAATAACTGTTATATAGTGTTTATATGAAAGTATTTGTGACATATAACAGTTAGAAAATGAGTTTGGGGTGATTTTTGTTAAAAACCCGTGGGTTAGGGTTTTGCTGTTCGTACAGGGCCTGGACGACGATGGAAGCCGGCGGCTTCATGTGGAAGCCGGCGGCTTGGTCTTGTTTGTTGAAACCGGCGGCTTCATGATGAAGCCGGCGGCTTGTGCCCAGTTGGTTGAAGCCGGCGGCTTCTTTGGCAAGCCGGCGGCTTGTGTTTCATTTTAGGAAACCAGTGGATGGTGATAAGAAGCCGGCGGCTTGGAGGGCTGATATAGCTTTTTATTATCTTGTTGATTGTTATGCGACTGGTACTTGTTGTAAAATGGTACTGTGATTGATAATTAATATATGATAAGAGTTATATTGAAATCCATAAAATGTGATTAGGAACTAGTAATTGAAAAGTAAATTATGTTAAGTTCCTAAATGTTAAAGATTGATATAAGTTTAGTATTGATGATCATGATTACTAACTTTTATTTGATTTGTTGATTCTCAGATGTGGAGAAGGCTCAGTGATATTAGACTACTGAGTGGAGGCCTGAGGTAGTCGGTGAGTGGATCTGTAACCTCAGTGTGATTTAGTTGTAATGATTTGATTTACAACAAGTAATTATAGTATTACTTTGATAGAATGTAATTGTTGAGATATCTTGCCATGATAGTTTGACTAGTTGCTTACTTGGCTGTTTGAGCTAGTATGTAAGATTCTGAGGTCAACTTGACTTGACAGTTGGACTTGGTTGTTATTGTAGACGACAGGAGATCTTGAAACTTGAAATGTTGGTTTGGAGATCTAGGTCGTGTGTGATTAACAACTGGTTATCGGTAATTCTGTATAGGCCAATACAGATGATTGATAAGAGTTCCTTGATTACCAAACCGGTATTAGGGTATCTCAGGAGCCACCGATCCTCATGACGATTGATAATGTTTGATTGGTGTAGCTTGACATTGATTGGATGTCGAGTGAATGATTGATTTTCTGTTTATTGTTATTTGATGTAAACAGATTATTATGCTAGGTTGTACTGTTGCTTATAGTTTCATTCACTTAGCTTTATGCTAACCCCACCACAGTTCTTCCTGCAGGTTGAAATAGATGGGACATATTGGGCAGGGCAGGAAGTTGTTGGACTGGATGGAATGTTTGACAGGCTGTTACTCTGATGTTATTTTGATAACTAAAGAGATGTTTTGAATTATATAACACCTAGTTTGTTGAAATGTCATGTATTTAATTTGAAAAAGTTTATTGACATTTTAATTGACATTGATAGTAATGTTTTGAAATATATATACGCTTTCGAGTCACCATTATTATATTATTGTTTATAAAGAAACGAGGGGTGTTATAGTACACACCAATATGGTCTCGAAGCGTATGTCAAGAGCAAGTTCTAATTCAGAGATACATGCATCGGCACACACAAGAAATGAACAATGTAGCATTAAAAATAAATGCTTTTAAGGCTCAAAACCTCACTGCAAATTTGGGTTGTATGTGCCTAGTCATGCGATGCCCCTCTTAGATTGTCGTTTCTTGTTTAGGAAATTTCTACCTTAATTTCCTTAAGTTTTTGAAATATTTTCCTCATATTTTGAAAATGATTTCTTTCAGGCATATCAAAACTTAAAAATTTAGAGTTAATCGCAAGATTTAGCTCATATTTTAGTTTTATTGAAAAATATTTTTGAAAATTTTGAAAAAATTTAGGGAACATTTTCTGAGATATGCCATGTAGACATAAAAATCGTTTATCCAAGGTATTCCATACCTACCATCCCACACTTAGAGGAACATTGTCCCTAATGTTCTCTTGAGTTGAGATTTTACGACTAAAATCCCACACTTAGAGTTTGAACATGTAAGAAAATGTTTCCTAAGTGTTAAATTAGGCTGGAATCCCACACTTAGTGATAAGTTAGGATGTGGTATAGATTATAACACATAAACTTAAGTGAACGTAGAATCATCAAAAACGGAGAAAGGTTTAAAATACTCCCCATTTTGTTTACTGGACAGGACCAGATTAGTGTAGAAATGGTGCGTGTGATTTGCTGGATTGGAGGACCAGTCTCGTGTAAGATTATCCATTCCACAAAAAGCTAAGTTCTGCAATAAATATCAGCACAACGTCATATCTCGAAAAATAACAAAGAGTTATAAAAATCTAAGTACGGAAATAAGATAAATGAAATAACTAAATAAACTAAAAGTCATCAAGTAGATCATCGCTGTCAGGATCGAAGGCAGCAATAGCAGCAGCAAGGACTGAGGTGGGTGATAGTGTAGGCTCCTCAATCGTATCCATGATCGGCTCAGTAATGCCAGTAGAAACATGAGCATGAGGTGGGCTAAAGACATCCAACACAGCCATCAACTGCTCAGTCGGTGAAGGCTCTGCTGATGCACTCCCTGATGACATAGCAGGATCAACAGCAGCAGGTGGAGCAGTGGAAGGTCCAGCAGCGAACGGTCCAGCAGGAGGGAAGAATGACCAGGGCGGGCGAGACGGTCCTGGGTCCGGACCAAGTTAGAACGGACAGTCAGAAGGCCTCGGAAGCCCTACATGCACACAGAGGGTGGACATGATGTCATGCTGAATGTGGAGTGTCCGAAAGAGGGCCCAGGCTGCAACCGGGTCAGCTAGTGTAATCCCATACTCAAGAGTGGGTATGGGAGCTGACTAGTGAACAGGTGATGAGGGTCTCTCAGCGGATGGCTCCTCATGAGTGATCGGGACATCAGTAAGGTCCTCCTCGCTAATAGTGGGCATGGTCCTGCGTGCTCTACATCCTCGTCTGCGATCCCTGCGACGTCTCGGTGGTATCTCAGCTATGATCTCACTGGTATCACTGGAGCTATCCATCCTGAAACAAACAAAATAAACAGGTAATGCATAAAATGATAAATACAAATGCACAGAGATCTGATGACAGTGTGAAGATATTTTATAAAGATTTCTGTTATCAGAGTTCTGGCATTTGCATTTTTAAAACTTATCTCTGATTTTGTTAAAATTTGAAGTTTATAGTTAGATAAGTAGCAAATCCTGAAATTTCGTTAGAGATAATCATACTTAACAAAAATAAACTAAGAAGTAAAAATTTGACAGAAAAGTAAAGATAAGCTTGGGGTGCCTCCCAAGAGCGCTTGTTTTACGAGTCTCTAGCTTGACTCTTTGTACCTTTCTTGAAGACTCATGGAGGTTCAAAAATGAAGACGTCTTCCCTGATGGGAAAGTCCTCAACATAATGCTTTAAGCGATGACCATTAACCTTAAAATTACCTTCTGGAGCCTCGAGTTCGATTGCGCCATAGGGAAATACCTTTGAGATCGTGAATGGTCCGCTCCATCTACTTTTGAATTTTCTGGAGAATTTCTTGAATCGCGAGTTGAAGAGTAGCACTTTATCTCCTTGTTTGAACCTAGAGGGCTTTAACTTAGCGTCGTGGACCCTTTTAGTTCTTTCCTTGAAGCTCAGCGAACTGTCGTACGCTTGGTCTCTTAGTTCTGCTAACTCATTCAATTGCATTCTCCGTTGTTTTCCAGCTGCTGAAATTTCCAAGTTGCAATGTTTTAATGCCCAGTACGCCCGATATTCCAACTCAATTGGAAGGTGACACGCCTTTCCGTAGACTAGCCGATACGGTGTGGTTCCTAATGGTGTTTTGTAGGCAGTTCTGAATGCCCACAACGCATCGTCTAATTTTTCGGCCCACCTGTGCCCGTGATTTCCGACAGTTCGTTCCAATATCCTTTTCAAAGCTCGATTTGTCGCTTCAGCTTGCCCATTTGTCTGTGGATGGTAAGCCGTCGATGTTTTGTGAGTGACACCATACTGCAGCAGCACTCGCATGAATTGAGTATTGCAGAAATGCGTGCCACGGTCACTGATTATAGCCCTAGGAGTTCCAAATCGACTGAACAGCTTTTTGAGGAACTGGGTTACTACTTTTGAATCGTTGGTCGGAAAAGCTTGAGCTTCGGCCCACCTGGAGACGTAGTCAACTGCGACTAAGATGTACTCTTTACCGTTAGATTTAGGGAATGATCCCATTAAATCTAATCCCCAGATATCAAAGATCTCCACGGCCTGGATATTAGTAAGTGGCATTTCGTTACGGGATGAGATATTGCCTTGCCTTTGGCAAATATCACAGCGCTTCACCAGGTTGCAAGCGTCTCGGAATATGGTTGGCCAATAAAATCCGGCATCGTAAACCTTTCGTGCAGTCATTTTGTTGCCATGGTGTCCTCCAGTAGGTCCGTGGTGGCTCTGGTGTAGAATTAGTTCTGCCTCCTTCCCATCAACGCATCTTCGAATAAGTTGATCGGGACAAACCTTAAAGAGATAAGGATCGTTCCAATAATAGTTCTTGACATCTCGGAAGAATTTTCGTTTCTGAGAGGTTGGCATTCCTTTTGGTACGATGTTTCCTACCAGATAATTGGCGAAGTCGGCATACCAAGGGTTGTGTGTGAACTGTGACCCTTGTTGGTAGCCTCCTATAGTCATGAGTTGTTCTTCGGGGAACTGATCTTGAATATCGTTCTCGTGCAACTTCTCCATTGATGGATTTTCCAATCGGCTAAGATGATCGGCCGCGACGTTTTCTGCTCCTTTCTTATCTTTAATCTCAATATCAAATTCTTGTAGGAGTAGAATCCATCGTAGAAGGCGCGGTTTAGCATCTTGCTTCTTGAAAAGGTATTTCAAAGCGAAGTGATCTGTATAGACAATAGTTTTGGATAAGATTAGATAAGAATGAAATTTATCAAAAGCAAATACTACCGCAAGCAGCTCATTTTATGTAGTGGTGTAGTTTTCTTGAGCATCCGTGAGCGTTTTGCTGGCGTAGTATATTGGTTGAAAGTGTTTCTCCTTCCGCTGTCCCAGTACAGCTCCAACAGCGAAATCACTGGCGTCGCACATGATTTCAAATGGAAGACTCCAATCGGGGGCAACCATGATCGGTGCATGTACAAGCTGATCCTTCAGGTAGTTGAAAGCTTTGAGACATTCATCTGTAAAGTCAAATGGAGTATCTTTTTCGAGAAGATGAGTCATAGGTCGAGAAATCTTAGAGAAATCCTTAATAAAGCGACGGTAGAATCCGGCGTGACCTAGAAAACTTCGGATGGCTTTCACAGAAGTAGGGGTGGAAGCTTCGAGATGGTTTCAACTTTTGCTTTGTCAACTTCAATTCCAGACTTTAAAATGCGGTGTCCAAGAACTATGCCTTCTTTCACCATGAAGTGACGTTTCTCCCAATTCAGAACTAGGTTCGATTCTTCACATCGAGCAAGCATCCTATCCAAGTTAGAAAGACAAGTGGTGAACGAATCCCCAAAAACTGAGAAATCGTCCATGAACACTTCCATGCATTGTTCAATCATGTCGTGGAAGATTGCTACCATGCATATTTGAAAAGTCGCAGGTGCATTACATAAACCAAAAGGCATACGTCGGTAAGCAAACGTTCCATAGGGACAAGTGAACGTCGTCTTTTCTTGGTCCTTTGGATCGAGAGGTATCTGAAAATAGCCTGAGAAGCCATCAAAGAAACAATAGAATTCATTTCCTAATAACCTTTCGAGCATCTGATCAATGAATGGTAGAGGGAAATGATCTTTGAGTGTAGCTTCATTCAGTTTCCGATAGTCGATACATACCCTCCAACCGTTGACGGTTCGTGTTGGAATCAATTCATTGTTTTCGTTAGCGATGACCGTCATGCCTCATTTCTTTGGGACGACTTGAACTGGGCTAACCCATGGGGAATCTGAGATAAGGTAGATCAGACCGGCATCCAGGAGTTTGATAACCTCCTTTTTCACCACGTCTTGAATCTTCGGGTTGACTCTCCTTTGCCTTTGAACTGATGGTCTGAAGTCGTTTTCCATTAAGATCTTATGCGTGCAGTAGTTCGGACTAATCCCTTGTATGTCAGAGATTTTCCAAGCAATCGCCTTCTTGTGTGACTTTAGAACCTGTACCAGTCTTGCTTTCTCTTCGGGCTTCAATTCTTTAGATATGATAACTGGTAAGTGCGAAGTTCCTTCAAGAAAAGCATATTCAAGGTGTGGGGGAAGTTCCTTTAGTTCCAATTCGGGTGGTTCTTCAGTAGATGCTTTCATCCTAGCAATTTCGTCTCTTTTAAGCTCGTCGTACGTTGTTTGATAATCTGACTCCATTGCAGGTGATTCCGGAATGTCGGCTGATGCTATCTCAACCCATTCTGTATTGTTGGACAGCTCATCTTTTCTCAGCTCATATTTTACTTGGGAAGATTGAGAGATTGCATTTTCTTCAGTGATAATTTCTTTTCCTTTGTCAGTTGTTGTAAATCTCTGGAATTGAGCTGATGAAGACTTGCTGATGGTGATTTCTGGATTTTTACAACCTTCAGATGGTTGCGAAGCAGGTGTTTTAAGCATTGACTCCATGTTTTTAAGAGTCTTCAGAATTTCTTCCCTTGAGAGAGATGAATGATCTACTTCAGAAGTCGAGTTCCTTCGTAGCAGAGTGACAGGACTGCCATATCCAAGAGGAGCAGTCAAGATGGAATTGAGCTGCGGCTCGGAATTCTTTAAAGGAAATAGTAACTCTCCAGATGTGTCGGAAGAATCCGAGATAGCCGAGCATAGACCCGCACCTTCTTCACAGAGTATTCTTGAAGTGATGATAGTATTGGGAATGGGGTTAATGCTGCTTACTGCGAGGATCTCTTCCAAGTGTTCTTCAATTATTTCCTGCATAGAATCTACAAGACCAAGATCTTCTCCCACAGGCTGTTTCATTAGTTTATCAACATTGAAGGTGACCTCTTCAGTTCCAACTCGGAGTTTTAAAGATTTTTCATTTACGTCAATGACGGCCTTGGCAGTGTTTAGGAAAGGTCTGCCAAGGATGAGCGGAACCTGGGTGTCCTCTTCAATATCCATAACAACGAAATCAACTGGAAAGACGAATTTGTCGACACGGACCATAATATCTTCAGCAATTTCTCGGGGGAGTTTAACTGATCTATCTGCTAATTGGATGGTCATACGTGTAGGCAAAAGTTCGTTTAATCCTAGTTTCCTATAAAGCGAGTATGGCATGAGGTTTACACTAGCTCCTAGGTCAGCTAAGGCGTTACTTATTTGAACATCCTGAAGATAAGAAGGAATATTGAAACGGCCAGTATCTCCAAGCTTAGGGGGTAGTCCTTGTTGCATAATTAGAGAGCACTCGGCATCTAGGGGTAAGTTAACTATCTGTCTAAGTTTTTCTTTGTTGGATATCAGTTCCTTAAAGAATTTAGCACAACTGGGCATTTCTACTAAAGCATCTAATAATCTAACGTTTAAGTGTAGGCTTTTAAACATTTCTAGATATTTTCCAAATTGAACTTCTTGTTTCTCTTTCTTAAGCCTACCAGGGAAATGTATTCGAACAGGTTTAGAAACTTCTGGGGCTTTAGAAGGTTCTGGCTCAGGAGAAGCAACAGGGGTGTCAGCTTGTACCGAGTCAGTAGGTAGAGAAGTAGAAGGTTTATCTGAAGGGATATCTATGGTTTTCTCGTTCTTAGTCTCTTTTCCTCCTCTAGTGACCACAAGCATGTCATCGTGCTCATAGGATGAGTGAAAGACAGAATTGTAGATCGCTTCCTCCCTTTGCTTCTCCTCAACTTTTAAAAACAACCTTTTAACATTATCCTCCATGTTTTTAATTAAATCATTTGAAATCCTGAGCAAATAATCATTTTGGTTTTGAAAATCAAGAATTCGTTTGTTTGTATTATTTTGCTCAACTATGAAGTTATTGAAAATCGTATTGTTTAGACGAGAAGTCAATTGGGTAGGAGTAGAGAGAACTAAAGATTGAGACGGGGGTAGCATGGATAACCGCTGAACGAATGGTTTAGAATGAAAGGATTGGTCAGGGTTTCTACCAGTGGTGTCAAGAATTTCTTCGTTGGCCCGTCTGTTTGGGAAGAACTTTGGGGGGTTCTTCTTTTGCATGGTTTTAGAAGATTCTTGCAAGTCCTTGACAACTTTAGAGATGGATTCGAGTTGAGTTTTCAAGGTGTCCAAGGCTTGATCTGAAGTATTCCTTTCCTCTGAAGTGGATTCATCTGGCTCCAAGTCATGATGGTGCATCGTTATCGTTTCAATCAACTTCCAAGCTTCGTCTGAAGTATGTTGCATGAAGTTTCCGGATGAAGCGGCATCGAGGGTTTGTTGGTGCTGAGGATTTAATCTGTTGTAGAACGTGCAGACCAGATTCGTTTCAGCCAACTGATGGTTTTGACATCTTTCGATAAGATTCTTAAATCGTTCCCAAGCCTTGCTTAATGATTCGTTAGTTTCCTGACGGAAGTTAGCAATGTCGGTCTTAAGCTTGGTTTGCATGGAAGGAGGAAAGTACTTAGCTAGAAACTTAGTAGCCATCTCTTCCCATGTATGAATCGAATTGGGTTCGAAATCATAAAACCAGGTTAAGGCTTGAGAAGATAGAGAATAAGGAAACAGATGGAGTCGAAGAAGGTCTCTATTGGTTCCTATTATATCGAATGAGTCTGTAAGGTTGATGAACTTGTTGAGATGGGCGTTTGAGTTTTCAACCGAAAGACCATGAAACTGACACTCAGATTTAATCATTTTTATGTAGTGAGGCTTAATTTCAAGGGTTTCGTCGGTTGGTGCTACGATCGGTCCTCCTCGTCCCTCTAGCAGTGGCTTGATTGATGAGGTGAGCGTGATACGGTTCGTCATAACTTGTAGGGTAGAAATTAGGGTTTCGGAAAGAAATTAGGGTTTTGGAAGGGAAATCTAATTAATCTAAACTAATTAATCTAATTATCCTAAGGGTAAAGCAGGTAACTTCCGGATGATATTGATCTTCCGAAAGGATCGCTAAATAACTAAGATATCTAAATTCCTAAAATTGGTCGTTGTAGTCCCCGGCAGCGGCGCCAAAAACTTGTCGTGCACCCCGCAGTCGGTCGGATTTTACTCCGGTCGTTGAACCTTCCGGCAAGGGCGCGCGGACAGTGTGTTTTAAATTTATTATGCTGGGTATCCTAAGTTTTGATACAACCTAAAGACCTAAAGGGCAGTAAGCGGTATGTATGACTCAGGTGTCGTTCTTCAAACTACAACGGGCATGGGAATCTAGGAGGATTAATTATCTTTTGTAATTTAGCTGCGATTTTTAAAACTTTTTGATAGGTTGGTTGGTTTTCTAATCTAATTACTAAAATTAAAAACTAAATTAAAAACATGGGTTTGTACGGAGAACGCAGAGAAATCAAGATAAGGAATATGTTTGCTGTGACTTCGGCAATGTTATTTGGATGGATAGTTATGAGGGATAAGGTTACTAGGTGTGATGATTAATCTGGTGAGGTCATAGAAACTTAATTGGTAGATAAAGTATTATGCCTACGACCTTTACTCGGTTTCCCACGTATGTATGTTAACGCTATACCGGATACTCGGGCGTTTTACAGCTTTTCCGTTATACCAATTAGGGTTCCAGATTACTCACTAGATATTCCTATATTTCTTAATGAGCTACAGCTACGATCCTACTATATACCTAACGTAGAGTTGTCCGCAATCAGATATATAATATGTCACATGGATAGCAGTTATAGAATGTCCAGTACACCGGAAGTTCTCCCAAATGCACAGACCAATTCAACCGACAATTATCCTCTAATCCAGGTCCCCATTTACAGACATCCGGAGGACGTTAGTATCATGGCATGAATTGTTCAGTGAACAATAACATGAACAGGGTTTAACCCGCGGAACCGGTTGGGATAATCTGTCTAACGGTCAGTTAAATTGTTCATCATTAATCATACAACCAGCACAACTATTACATACATGTTAACCTATCTATAGTATGTTTATTATGTTCATGAAAATCTAATTAGCAAGGCAGTGATAATGTTTGCGTATATCTAGCATGCAGTACCTAAGCAACAATCAAACAAGAACATGCAATAGGACGGAACACTAGTCATCACATTAACTTACCTAATAATTAAATCATGGGTATCCCGGAAGTTGTCCCAAAGATACACAACAAACAAGCGTGAACCTAATCTATCTCTAATCCTATGCTTCGTGTCCCTCGGATGTGTTCCAATCAAGGGAACAGCGACCATGTTGAGTTCATTGATCATCATACACAGAATAGTTGGCAATCCTACTTCTAGCAATTGGCCAGGTTCTAGGGAGGAGGATACAAACCACAGCATAAGTTGAATAGATAAACAGGCAGAGGTTCAGCTTATAAGTTCGCAAACAGTTTTAAACTTACACAGACAGAGTAACAGTATGTTACAATTGGGAATCATTATTTCTACAACGGATTGTGCCCACGACTTTCATAGCTTCCACGTTCCGTACTACACACATTCGTGATGATTCCGGCGCTATACAAATGAAAGCCGTATAACGTTACCTCCGTTGTTTCGTAATGGTGTCATCCCCAATTGTATATTATATCATAACTATCCTAGCATTGCATACATCACAACAAACATTGATTTGTCTAGCCTAGCATAATTCTAGCATTCATTCCTAAGCATGCGTAATAAGAAAGCATAATTAAAAGAATAAATGCGAGAGATTGTATTAAACCTGAATACGAGAGTAATACAGACAAATCTTCACAAATCTGAAGTTTCGGAGTAACTCCGTACAAAAGCTACTGAGAGCTTCTACTCTAACCTACTAATTCTCCTCTAACTCCTAAGAGTAGTGCTAGAGAGAGAATGCTAACCTAATTCTAGAGAGAGAAAGTAATATGAGAGGTGAGAGGTGAATGAGGTGTGTGTAAAATGAATGAGGAGGCTTGGTATTTATAGGAGAATGAGGTGAAGCTTGGTACAAGTCACAAAGCATGAAGAACAAGCATCAAAGCGCATACAGGGGGTACTGGACCAAGGGGGGTCAAACGGCACCTTCCAAGCACAAAGGCCCCGTATACGGCACCCTTAGGGCCGTATACGGTACCCTAGGGGCCGTATACGGTAGGGTAGTGCCCAGGGGGGGGGTTGGTGCTTGGTTTGGCCTCCGCTTGTTTCTCGGTTGTTTGGTTCGTCCGTATCTTCTTCGTTTGGGCTCCGATTTGCTTGATTCTTACGCTGTTGGCTTCGTTTTTTCGTTACGCTTCTAATGACACTGAGTTTTCCAAATTTGGAAGTGTTTAGATTTTGCGTGTTCCGGATGACGATCGGCGAGCTTCCAGACTGCATATCTTCTCCGTCTTTCGTCCGTTTATTCTGATTCTTTCACCTCCGATCTTGGATTTTCCTATGGAATCATAAAATATGTATTAAGCTCTATTTCCATTAGAACATTGAGAACAGAAAATTTAAGGTGATTGTTTTGCCTCGGTTTGCTGTTATTTGGACGTTTTAACCGATTTTTGAAGCAACGTCTATATTTAGACTGCCTTGGTGATTTTTGGTAAATAATGATGGTTTTGAAATGTTTTCACCAAAGAATAGTCCAAAAAGTGTGGAAATATGTCCTTAAAAACATGACTTTTTGGGTCACATCAGGGGTATGTTGGTTTGGTTCGACGACCGAAGAAATTTTTTTTTTTTTGTTTTGGTTCTGGGGGTTTAGTCGACGAACACAAGAATAATAAAAAAAAGGGGGTTTTTGGTTTGGATTGTTGGGATCTAGCTAGCCGACAACAAGAAAGTAAAAAGAAAAGAGGTTTTGACTGTTTGTTTTGGATCCGGCTCGTGCCCACGAAAAAAAAATTAATTATACGGTGCAGTTAAGGTTTCTCATATATGATTTTTTTCATAATTCCTCACCTTGTTGGTATACTTAAAATTTTTAATTTTAATCATATATATGATTAACGGACCTGGTCGGATTTTAAGATTAATTATTATCAATAAACTTTTTATTGAGTGGATCCAAATCTCTTTTTCTTAGTTATAATTGTTAAACCTTAAAATCCCATAGAAAATATGATGTTTAACAAGTATAATAACATGTTTTAATGTAAATTGTTTGTTATTATTAGTGTACTTTTAATTAGCTAAATAAAGTGTATCCATGAAATTCATGCATAATTTATCATGGATATCACTTTTGATATATTGATATGCTAGTTAGAATTAATTGTTAATTAAGATGGCATGCTTAAAATTGATTAGGTAATTATATGTTACTTGTTTAAATTGTTTATTTGACAAGGATAACATGTCCCTAGTTTGCCATGCTTTAGGGTTCCACCCACCAAAAGTTGCATAAAAATTAATTGTTAATTGTTTAATAGTTTATTGATTTTAGTAGTTTAAATTGCACATACTAAAACATAGTGGCCATAGGATCAATGCCCCTTATGGTAGTCGATCGTAGTTTAGTTTAATTATTATTTGCCAATTGTTGAGTTGTGACGCAAAATCGTTTTTAGAAAATAAAATTAAACTTGACTAAATGACTATGAAATATGATTTAGGGTTTGTAATATTACATATTTATGACACATATGAGTTGGACTCATATACCATAATTTGTTCCCATGTCATTAAATATCTAATTGATTACAAATTCATTTAATAAAATTGGTATATTTCATCGCTAAAGAAACACCGGCTCACCCATTTGAACAAACTATAAGAGAGCTATAAGCCGGGAGACCCTGTCTCCTTAAAGAAAGTGGGTTACTTAATAAGCATTGTGCTAGCCTTACTTCTGCGGTTCTTTGTGCGTTTAAATGGAGCTACCGAGCTCTTTATGTTGATGTAAGATAAAATATTTTTTATTAAATTTTATGATATGAATATGGTGCATGCATATTCATACATATTTGATAACACATCAAATTGCATTACCCTAAAACTTAAGTCATTGCCATCCAATCGTAAGAACACTTGCAGTTGCTTTTTACTCTGCGTGAGACGTAGGTAAATTGCAATCCCAAGGTAAATTACCACTCATCGTGAGACGGTGGTGGACTATTTACAGTTCTTAATTGGACGACTTAAAACGAGTTAAGCGGTGAGATCCTTAAGCCCGTGGCAAAAGATGGGATGAAACATGTTTACAAATTCATTTGTGCTTGCATCATAAATATTATTTGTAAGTCCCATAATTTCTAGGAATTGCACTTGTAATGCAATTATTGATCGTCACTTACCTTTTGAGTACCATCATTGCTAGCAGATCAACTGATGTGATGGTGGTATATCAAGTAGGATCCTAGCCTTAAGAAAATAAATTGTTTATATGTATATATAAACATTTGGGTATTTAATTTTCTTTTAAGGATGTATTATCGAAAATACTAAATTTAAACTTTTATCTAGTTATAGATGGCAATCCTGCACCGAACTCGAATATTCGGCTTTCAGGCAAATGCTAGAAAAAGAAAAACTTTCTGGTTATAATTTCAATGATTGGTTTTGTCAACTAAGGATTGTCCTTCGTGTTGAAAGTAAAAATAAAGTCATTGAACAGTTGATGGGACTTGCTCCTGATGCTGCTATTGGTCCTGTTGAGGAATTAGCAGTATGGAATGCTCTTTATGATCGTCATAATGAAGTGGCTTGTTTGATGTTCGGCAGCATGACTCCTGAATTTCAAAAACAAATTTGAAAATCATATTCCACTTGATATGATTACAGAGCAGAATTCGACTACTCCACAAATCCTTGCGATTAAGAGTGGAAAGATCCAGAAAGATAAGAAACCGCAAACTATGGGAAATGCTAAGGGAAAGCAAGGTGCTTTTGTCCCTAATCCTAAGCAAACCCCTACAGCAAAGAAAAAGCATCCGGCTAAGGATGAGGCGTGTCACCACTGTACTTAAGTGGTTCACCGATAGAGGAATTGTCCTGCCTTTCTTGCTGAGTTGATGAATAAGAAGAAGAAGCTAGCCGGCTCGATCGGACCTTCTAGTATCTTCACAATAGAATTATATTCTTTCTTGAAATCAAATTCCTAGATATATGATACTAGTTGTGGTACTCACATTTGTAATACCCTAAAGGAATTTAGAGGAAAGAAGAAACCGAAACATGGGGCACTCTACTTGTACAATGGTGTACGTGAAGTAGTAGAAGCAAAATTGAAGTTTGACTTAGGTTTGCCTTCGGGCTTAGTTATTGTATTAGACAATTGTTATTTTGCACCTACTATTACTAGAGGTGTAGTTTCAGTTTCATTTTTGAAAGATAATACTATTCCCTGTGACGGTATTTTTGAAATTGATATGCATAATCGTCTTTCAAAAGTTTATTCTATGTATTCTGTTAGCAATAAAAGAGCCAAATCTAATTTGGAATCTACCTATCTTTGGCACTATCATCTTGCAAACATTGGCAAGAAACGCATTGAAAGGTTTCAACGTGAAGGGCTCTTAAAATCAAATGATGATGGATCCTTTGATAAATGCGTATCTTGTGTTTGTGGGAAGATAACAAGTAAACCCTTTTCGCATCAAACGCAAAGGGCTAAAGATCTACTTGGAATTATACATACGGATATTTATGGTCCATTTAGATATGTGTCAAGACAAGGTGCTAGCTATTTCATCACTTTTATTGATGATTTCAGTCATTATGCTTATGTTTACTTGTTTAAACATAAACATGGAGTCTTTGAAGCATTTTAAGTGTTTAAGAGTGAAGTAGCAAATCAACTCGGTAAGACCATCAAGATCTTTCGTTCGGATCGAGGTGGTGAATGCTTAAGCCAGGAGTTTAAGGATTATCTAAAAGCGTGTGGATTGTCCAATAGCTTACTCCTTTATACACGGAGTGTCGGAGAGGAGTCATCGAACCTTGCTAGACATGATAAGATCCATGATGAACCTTACAACTCTCCCATTATCATTTTGGGATTATGCTCTTATATCTGCTGTATGTATTTTGAAAATGGTTCCAACCAAGAAGGTGGATAAGACACCACATGAATTGTGGCATGGGAAAGTCCTTAACTTGTCTTACTTAAAGGTCTGGGGATATGAGGCGCTTGTGAAGCAGGATACGCCTGACAAACTCGCGCAAAGATCTATTAAGTGCATCTTTGTAGGATACCCAAAGGAAACAATGGGTTACTACTTCTATAATCCTTCTGCAAATACTGTTAAAGTTGCTAGATATGCTGAGTTCTTTGAAAAGAATCTCATAGCTCAAGACTACAGTGGGAGGGTCGTAGAACTTGATGAGAATCAAGAAGAAGATGTATCACCTTCTACAAACACTAGCGAACATCAACTTGGGGAGGAAAGTATTCAAAGTGTTGAACCTCAAGTCGATGTTGTTCCAATTCATAGGTCCGCAAGGATAATACGTGTTCCCGAAAAGTTATGTCTAAATGTAGAAACTGAGGAGCACATGTTAGGGGATCTTAATGAACCTCTTAATTTCAAAGTTGTATTATCAGATCCAGAATCTGAAAAATAGCTTGAAGCTACGAATGTGGATGGGAATGCACACACCTATAAAGCTCGTCTCGTAGCGAAGGGTTATACTCAAATCTACGGAGTTGACTATGACGAAACATTCTCTCATATGGCAGGCATTAGGGCTATTAGGATTCTCTTAGCTATAGCAGCGTACTATGACTATGAGATTTGACAACTGGATGTCAAGAGGTTTGATGAGGAAATCAAATGGTTTGTATTTACTCAAAACCTTAATAAGCCATGTGTATATCAAAAGGCTAGTGGGAGTAATGTTACTTCCTTGTCTTATATGTTGTGGACATATTGATCATAAGAAAATCACATTCCAAAGTTACAAGATGTAAAATCCTACCTTGGAAAGTGTTTCGCTATGAAAGACTTGGAGAATCAACATTCATACTTGGAATCAAGATCTATAGAGATAGAACTAAGCGGTTAATTAAACTAAGTCAAAGTGCTTATATTGATAAGATCTTAAAGAGATTTAAGATGAAGAATTCTAAATGTGAAAATGTACCAATGTTAGAAAGACTTGACTTAAATAGCAAATAGTGTGCTTCTACACCTGTTGAGGTGGAGCGTATGCAAAGGGTTCCTTATGCTTCAGCTGTTGGATCTATTATGTATGCGGTTAGATGCACTTAGACCTGATGTGGCATTCGCACAGAACATAGCCAGTCGTTTTCAACAGAATCCAGGTGAATGTCACTGGACTACTGTGAAAAATATTCTTAAGTACATGAGGGCTACTAAAGATATGTTCCTTGTTTATGGTGAAAATCCTGAAGCAGAGCTCAAAGTGACTTGTTACTGTGATGCTGGATTTCAAACCGATAGAGATAATATTAAATCTCAGACAGGATATGTCTTCATCTTGAATGGAGATGAAATGGAAAGGGTTCCTTATGAAGCAATCAAAACCTGCCATGTCTGCAACTGAATCAGAGTACATAGCACCTTCAGAAGCTGAAATGGAAGCTGTCTGGATTAGGAAATTTATTTCTGGGCTTGTCGTGGTACCCACAAATAAAAACCCCCATAGAGTTATACTGCAATAACTCAAGAGCATTTTTAATTGCTGATGAACCTGGAGTTTAGAATGGGGCCAGACATTATCCTAGAAGATATCACTATATTCGAGAGCAGATCGAAATAGGTGACATCAAATCTACTCAAAGTTCACACATATAATAATCTAGCTGATCCGTTTACGAAAGCTTCACCTAAGGGAAAGCTTAGTCAACATGCCAAGGGCATAGGACTTCGTATGGCTAGTTATCTCATGTAAATCTGTGTTTTAGTATTTGGATAAAGGATTTTAAACAATTATTATCCAATAAATGAATTAAAGTACTTGGTATGTTTGTTTTCATTTGATAATTAATTGTATCCTATATTTGCATGTTTAAATCCTTGAATAATTTATTATTATTCTAAACTATCCAATGTCGATTGACTATATGGGAATATAGTCGAACTAAGACATATCTGAGTGATTGGTCAGAAAGGGTCTCACTAAACTCACATGATATTCATACAGATGCATATCGGATTCCCCAAATTATCGAATTATTACTTTATGGATCGTCGTCATTAAGAAAGATTCGAAAATGATTATTTACTGAATCCTTAGACTTGAGATGCAAGTAGGTTTAGCGTGTATGGATTGCATCTTCTTGATATGGTTCTAACTATTCGTAAATGGTAGTTATACATGACTATTTTCAGAAGTGTAGTGAAATGCATGACTGACATGTGCAGTCAATACAGAATTTGTTCCTTCAATACATTGTTGAAGAATGATACTTCTAGGCCGCTCATTAGGTATTAATCAGATGTGTGTATGGCCATACCAAAATGAAATCTAGATGTGTCTCGATTCATTTTATAATCTTGATTAATTACATGAAATGAGAAATAGAACAGTTAAATCATGAAATGACATTGATCCATATTCATGATTAACACCAGTATCTGAAACAAAGGGATTGTAAATGATGAAATCATTATCGGAGACTTTATGAAACGAAACACAGGAATTTCTGGGAACATTGGAGTGTTGCTAGACGCTAACCAATGTTATTGCTTAAGACATGTACAAGTGGGAGCTGTTGGTATATATGTACACGACTTAAGCATGTCCGGAAATGATTGAGCCTATGGGGGGCGCGCACTTAATCATTTAGACACAATTAATAATTAATAATGTATTAATTATTATACACATTTAATATAAAGCAAACTTGAGGGACTTAAATGTTAAGTGAGTGAAACTTGTATTGGGTTTGAATTAGGATTGTATTGGGTTTTATATGGGTCGATTTTAAGTATCCATATACAACTCAAAAATCTGATTAAAGCCTATAAATACAAGGCTAAGTTAGGGTTATTGGTATCCTAATATAATACTCTAAATAATTAATCTCCTCTCCTCTCCTTTTGTGTTAGCCGTCGACCAACAACCCAAAGGGTTTTTATTGTTTTTGTTGGTTTGCTTTTTACAATAAACAAGAAGACAAAAACAAGAGAGGTTTTAAAGTTTAGTACGTGTGTAGTTCGACTAGCATCGTTATTGTGTTGTGAAGGTGGTGTGCGTGCAACCCTAGAGGGTTTTACCATTAGTGAAACCTATTCGTTTTACTAAACGATTATTTGGAGCTAGCTAAAAGGTACACGTTTTCTATCTTAACTAATTATAAATACGTGTTTATACGCTTCCGCAATTGTGTGACAATTTGTATATTTATTTGCTATATTCTAACAGTTTTGTATTAAATAATTAAAATGAAAATAAAGTGGTTCGGAAGTGGTTAAACTGTGCACAAACGAATTAGTTGGTGGAAAGCTGATGTAGTGGTGACGTGGTAGAAGTGGGGGTCTTGTATAGTTGTATTTACCAAAATTAAGGTTTCACTCGTTAGCTTTTGGGCTTTATTTGCCACTTGCTATAAAACCCTCGTATATATCCGAGTCAATCATCAACGCTTTCTCATTATTCATCTTCTTCATCAAAAAACACACACACTTTTTCTTCATCACAAACTGCTAAGTCAATGGCTTCTGATCTCATCACCAAAGCTAAAGAAGCTTTCATTGACGACCACTTTGAACTCGCCGTTGACTTCTATTCTCAGGCCATCCTCATTAACCCTAACAACGCTGACCTCTTTTCCGACCGTGCTCAGGCCAACATCAAACTCAATAACTTCACCGGTATAATATTCGTAAACATCAGCTCATCCTATCTATCATTTATTTAGATCCTGGGAACCGGATGAAAATATTAGGTTTTTATATCGCATTAGGTTTTTGAATTTTGTTTTTTTATTCTATATAGCTGCGATTTTGATGAATTGTTGTATTAGCCTATTAGGTTATAATTCTGTTTGAAATTTGTAATTTTTATGTGATCTGTATAACATGCTATATACACAACTGAATAAGGCTCACTAACTGAACTAAATGCTGATAATATGACTTGTTTTGTGGACACATCACAGATGTTGCGGTACGCGGACTAACATGTAAAACAAATTAGGTAACATTAGTCTAGAACGGTTTACTTTTAGTATGACTTTTTTACCTTTTTATAAACACAAGTTTTGTGGAGTGTAAATAGATATACATCTTTAGCTAACTAAATAGGTGAGATCAATTCAATTGTGATGCATTTAGGGTAAGATATAGTTTAAACATTAACTACATCTTTGATTACTTTTGGTTACTTTATTGATTTAAGCATACAATTTGTTATCTTGAATCGGTTCATTGAATTAATATCCTACCATCCTGGTATGGCTCCTTTCATTTGTGTGATGCTGTAATGATAAGGTATCTAAGTATCTCATCTCATACCTAATTTGAATTCTATATGATTTGACATGAGATTTATTGTTCTTTTTCTTGGGATATTATCACAGTGTATGTTTTTTCATGTTGAGTTTATTTTATTTGAATTCAAATCGTGGTTTGGCTTCTCGAGTTCATTCATTCTTCTAATGCAATAGAAATTTATAACATAAGTTTCATTTGTAATCTTGTATATGTTAAACAAAGAACTTCTATCTGTCGCTATTGCTCCTCTTCCTTCCTATGGATTTTCTATTAATATGTGATTATTTTGACATCAATGAGCTTGTAATAGTAGTATTCACATTTTTGACATTCGCGTTGGAGCAGAAGCTGTTTCTGATGCAAACAAAGCAATTGAGTTGGACCCTTCAAATTCAAAGGCATATCTGCGCAAAGGGTAAGTGGCTGTTGAGATAATTAAGATAAAACTGTTAGTCTGTTTTCATTATATATATATGGTGTTTCACTAAAACGCCCAATTGTCTGAAAGTGACTGTTATTAGTTCTATGCTCTGTTGTTGGACTGAAATCATATAAGCGCATGTGATCTTTTGAATGCTTAATAGGATGATATTGTTTTTGTTGGCACATGGCTTCCTTTGAATAAGTTTCCCAAGATATTTATAAATTTATCATCGGAGATTACAGTGTAATTCAGATTTTATATTTAGTAACTAAAAATTACCCGTGTCTGCTAAACAGCACCGCATGTTTCAATCTTGAAGAATATTACACCGCTAAAACTGCCTTCGAAGCTGGTGCTTCTATAGTTCCGGAAGAAACACGATTCAGAGACTGGATAAAGAAGTGTGACAAGTGCATTGCAGGTAATTATCTGTAGATCTCTCTCTTTCTCTTTTGCTGTTATTTATTAATTGATATGCTATAGTTGTTGGGTTTTTTTTTTGGTGTGTGTGTGTGTGTGTTTGTTTTATTTTCGTTTTTATTCAGTAGGTCATTGCCTTCAAATTTTTATTATATCTAAGTGTATGTGTGTTTTCTTGTCACATTTACTTCTACTATATATAAATCTTGTTAGTTTACAAACAACATTTAAATGTTATAGGAAGACTGCAAAAAGCATATGAATTTTTTATATGCTTTAGGTTTATTGATTTCTGCTGTATCGTAGAGTCTCTTGCCTCTGCGTTTCTCTTTTTACATGCATATTCAAAAGATATTTAACAACCCCAGCTTATAATAAAGCTATATTTTCATCTGTTTATATACCTATAGAAGTGGGAAAATGGGCAGGTTGGGTAATGGGGTCAAAAAGGGTGACTTTATGTTTGTCCTCCGCATGCTTTTATTGATAAAAAGTATTGTATATAAGCAGTTAATGTGTCAAGTAGCATTAGTGAATATTTTCATTACTGTGATAATCGAGGTTCTAAAGAAAAAAAATGCACTTTGGATGACTTTTTACCTGTTTAATCTATTTGAACCGTTTTCTTGTCAGGTGTTTTTAACACGTTAGAGAGAAAATGTAACCCATGGGTTGAAATTGCCACCTAATATACACCACACCTTCTAGGCTATCTTTGCTTTTCATCTTGAATTCTAGTTTTTTTTTTTTATACTATTTCATCTGTGAATAGAAGTTTTCAAAGATAATATTTTCTTCTAATTTTTGCAAATAGCCGTCTAGGTTTGTGATATCAACACTATGAAGTACTGAAGCATTAAACTTAATGAGTTTTGTGTATTATGAATCAGAGGAAAATGGTGAGCTACCAACCCAATCACTTGATGCAACCCCCACTGAGGTTGTCACTAAAATTGATGCAGCTCCAAAAGATGCTGAACAAGTATGCAATGTCTCTACTAGTGAGGTGGCAACTGCGGCGCCAGCCAAACCAAAATACAGGTCTAAACCTATTGGAGATTGCATCCGAAAATGTTTCCCTTATTTTCTTCTTTATGTTTCATTTTTATACGTTTATTTTTAAAGAGCAAGTATTATCTACACAGAGAGGTGGTAAATAGGTGGGTTGTGTAGCGGGTTAAAACAGGTGGATTATATGTTATGAGTCGAGTTGGGTTGACACAAAACATTTGTTGCTGAAACAACCTCTTCAGGTGGTACGGGTCAGGTTGTCTGCCTTACAGAAGATATGTGATTTTGTGACGTTGATCTTTTCACTGTATGTGAAAAATTTGACATATTGATGTTCCAGAGTTTCATGAATTCTACACTTTTGGTCTAATCATTCTTCCTAATAAAGTATCAAAGATCATGTTTATTAACTTAAGAAAGAATATACGCTACCCTAATTCAATCATGAATGCTTTAAATATTCACGAAACTATTACAGTTCTTGGAGGATTTCCGAAATTTGACATTGATATGGTTGACACATATTTACTGAAGACTGATGATACCACTTCTGAAGACCCTTTTGTCTATTTATCAATTATTGTTCATTGTTGAAGCTTTAATGAAAATTTAAGGGAATGATAAGTTGATGGAATAAGAGTTTTAGTTATGGCTAGTATTAGACTTTCATATGATTGTTGTTTAGTAAGCATCTCTACTTTGTTCAAAGTCGAATCATTAATATTTAAACTTGAGCTCGTGTGGAAAGCTATTTCATTTATGGTATTTTTTTGAGTTCCTTTACAGCTATATTATATTTAAAGACCATGTATCTACAGGGACGGATTCTATCAGAAACCAGAGGAGGCAGTTGTGACCATATTTGCAAAGGGCATCCCAGCTGACAATGTATCAGTGAACTTCGGGGAACAAATAGTATGTTGGCGTTATATTTCTTTCCATGCTGGTTTCTTTTAGAGGTTGCACCTTTGACCCATTTATCTATGGATGGGTCAATGCGGGTTATGTTTCATCTCTAACTGGTCAAACGGTGAGATTAAATGTTTTAGCTAAAAGTGAATCAGGCGGAAAGTCAACCAAAGTGTATATTTAATGCATAATACCTTCAAGAAAGTTATATCTGACACATCAGCTGCTTATTACATAATGTAAAGAAAATACAGAGAAAGTGTTTTGGGTCCATCCAACCGATTTGACCTGTTACGTGCCCATGTAGCTATCTCTAGTTCTTTTGGTGGAGGTTCATAGCTATTTCACAAAGAGAAGCTTGTTGACATGTCAGACTATCTTGTTTGTGTTTTCTTTCAGCTAAGTGTTACCATTGACGTGCCTGGAGAAGAGCCATATACTTTCCAGCCTCGCTTGTTTGGAAAGGTGCTATACTTCACCCTGTAACTTTTAAATGCTAAACAAACTACTTTTCTGTATTCTAGATTCTTCATTTTGTGTCTTATTCTATCGTTGCATCAATTTGGATCCATAAATGTCAGCACCCTTGGGATTTTATTGGTGTGTACTTGTACAAGTTATATCTACGCATTTGTAAATGTACCATATATGGGGAATATAAAATATTACTATATAAGAGTTACCATCAACATAATTGTTGAATGTAGGGACTGAATCAGTAAGTGCAAAAAGGTCACGATTGATATTGGCATGAGAATTAGGCCTTCAATCTAGTAGGAATCCACTTTTCATATATATATATCAATTATAGTTTGTAGGAATGGTTCTCCCTCGTCATATCATTTAATATGCTGATTTGGTTCAACAGATAATCCCTGCAAAGTGCAAATATGATGTTCTTTCAACCAAAATAGAAATCCGTCTTGCAAAAGCGGAACCAATTCACTGGACATCTCTTGAATTTAGCAAAGACAATATGGTTGTGCGAACCAGCAATGTCTCATCAGGTGCGTGGATCATCCTTTAAGAATATCTTTATTTTTCATAGTATTAGTTCTTATCATAATTTTCTAATTGATGTTTCTCATTTAGTAAGCAATCAGAGACCTCTGTACCCTTCCTCTAAACCAACAAAAGACTGGGATAAAATTGAGGCACTAGTGAAAAAGGAGGTACATCTTTTGACTGAATAGTTCATTTGGGAGAAACATGGTGCTAGTCTAGGATTCAAAGCTAATCGATGTTATGTTATTTCAGGAAAAAGATGAAAAGCTGGATGGTGATGCAGCATTGAACAAGTTTTTCCGTGACATATATTCAGATGCTGATGAGGATACAAGAAGGGCCATGAGAAAATCTTTTGTAATACCATTTTTTCTCTATCCTATTTGGCTATTTCTTTTAGGCTTTTTTAATAAAGGGTTGCCATTTGTCTTCTTTGGGTAGTGTTTGGATGTCTGTTTTGGAGCTAGTTATCTGATTATCACGACTTGAACTTGTAGTGATAGGACTCAAAGCCTCAAATAATCAATTTTGGATAATCAGTTTCGTCCCTTTTGCAGTAAAACTGATTAATTAGAAACTGTCGGGATACTTATTTACCATCTTTGTACCCTCACCTTCATAAGAGAGTTACTTATTTACATCCAATTTTAATTAGTGTTTTACTTGCTTATCTGAATTATAGTTATTCAATGTCACATAACCATTTTCAGAACTTACTTCCAAACACCACCATAACCGAGAAATAGAATAAACTGGATCATCATGGTTGCGAATTTTTTGCGTGACATGATAATTGAACCGTTGTCGTTGTGTTTTCTTGACCGACAGGTGGAGTCGAATGGAACAGTGCTGTCAACAAACTGGAAAGAGGTGGGATCAAAGGAAGTTGAGGGAACGGCTCCAGATGGTATGGAACTGAGGAAATGGGAATATTGATGTTCTAGTCAAGGTTTTGTGTCATAACGTTAACCTTGTTTCTTAATGCCTTCTTTTGTGGTGGACCTGTTTAACATTGACTTGGCTGGCCGTCTTTTAAAATTGTCTATAGTCTTTTGCATGAAGCCAAACTAAGTTATTCATTTCCGTTCTACTAGTTTTTGTGCTGGTACTATGTAAAGAATGCTTTCCTTTTTCTCAACTTAAAATGCTTATGGAGTTCTGGTATAGTAATCTTAGAATTATATTTTCCCTTTTAGTCGATATTTCCTTGTCCATATTTTGCTGATTAATTAATGTTCCCGAGTCATTATAGAGCCATTTACTGTATCCTTTTGCAAACTTTCCATTTGGAAAACAAAAAGAATGCAGATCTGTTCTATGTGACCTGCCTGTTTTTGGACGGTTGACATTGCATCTCAGATGTCAATTGGACCCTGCATATGGTTCGAGTCCAATTACAGGTCTCGGTGGTTGTAATATCATTTAGCTAAAACCGTCTTATTGGGAACGCATCATAGACCGTCATGATGATAACTACTGTCTTGTTTTCACTCTAAAGTGATGAAACATATATCGATGTTTTTAGTTCTGTTTAAACAATGATGGAGATGGAGATGCTATGGTCTTTAGTAGAGTTCAATATAGATAATCAGAAAGTAGTAGAAGTAAGTAGGTCCTAAACACGACGATTTCACATTTTAGTGATAGGGTGAGGTTCAAATGAGACTAAAAATTTGTGTGAGACTAAGGGAATATACAAAGGGAATGTTCCATACTACAAAACTCATTTACCCCAAACATCAATTATCTCACAAACGACAAATCGAAAAATCATGAAACTTGCACCATAATTTTCAGCGTTTTATCCTCTTCGATTTGCCGTCTCTCAAGGCATACTTCTGACGAATTTTTTTTTCTTCATTTTTTTGGTGGGTTTCATATGTTACTAACACATGTATTAGAGTGTTGCGTTTAGGGTTTGGAGTTTAGAGGTTAGGGTTTAGGGTTTAGGTTTTGGGGTTTCTCCCCGAAACCCCAAAACCCAAACCCTAAACCCTAACCCCTAAACCCCAAACCCTAAACCCTAAACCCTAAACGCTTTATAAAACTCTAAACCCTAAATTATACTAAACCCTAAACCCTAATAAACCCTAAACCCTACTAAAACATAAAATCTAAACCCTAAACCATGAACCCTGCTAAATCCTAACCCTAAACTCTAACCCTAAACCCTAACCATGACCGTAAATAAAATGTACAATCAATCACTAACACATGTGTTACTAATTTATAAAACCCACCAAAAAACCGATTTTTTTTTATCGAAAGTATGCCTTGAGGGACGGCAAATCGAAGAGGATAAAACGCTGAAAAATATGGTGCAAGTTTCATGATTTTTCGATTTGTCGTTTGTGAGATAATTGATGTTTGGGGTAAATGGGTTTTGTAGTATGGAATATTCTCTTTGTACATGTGACATGATATCATTGGTTCCCTTAGTAAAACTCAAAAATCATGGACTCATTTGAACCTTACTCTTTAGTGATAATACATGGTTACATGAAACTTTTTATTGCTTTCACGTATAATCAATGGCAGCGGCTTGTAACTTGTACTGTATTTAATTGAGCTTGAGGGTAAGAACACTTGTACGCGTAAGTGGCTGTGGGTCGTGCTCCTGCACCACTGCATGCTACCTTTTTTTTTTCTATAGTAATTTATACTTTTCTAATAAAACACATAAGATTTATAAATTAAAATGACATAAAATTAAATGAAATGTATATGATTAAACTGAATAATTACATTTTTATTGAATTTTTTTTTACTATTGAGTATTGAGTCAAAATTAAAAAAACTAATTAAAATCTAATGAAAGTCTAATACTAACATACCCCTAAAGCAAAAGCTTTACTCCAGAATAACCCACCGTCCAATCCCATACCGTCACTTTTTGCTAGTTTTTCTTCGAAGAAAAAAAGTCACTTGATCTCATCCTCTCTATTTGAACTTGTCAAGCAAACGACGCCACTTTGTCATCCTTGACAACAAGTCACTCGTACTTGTGATGAGTAGCACGACAGAGCTCTCCACTAGCTGAGTACGAGTGCTCCAACTTTTGATGACATAGAGAGAATGGTTGTGTTTATATTATCATCTAATATCAATTTACAAACACTTATGAATAGTAAGTTGTTTGTCTTATTCTAAACCTATTTTTCTGATTATCTAGCTTGGTGGCAAAGGCTTTTGCCTCTTATGTTTTGGACCTTAATTCAAATCCAAGCATAATTTTTCCTTTTATTTTATTTTTCTCATCCCATATAATTTTAATACGGCACTTATTTTTCATTAGATGTATGTACAATAATTATAAGAGTTAGACTTAATAGTTTTGATAAACAAGATGTTTGTAAAATTTTAATACTAACATTATTAAAAAGACACGTATATGACGTTCTATTGAAATGAGAGATCAAAAAGACACTACCTCATGTTCATCCCCATAAAATAAAGCTAACGAAATAAATTGACACTAAACTAAACTAAAATTTTACCCATTGCAACGCATGGGCAATATAAAACTTGTTTTTATCATTTTGATGGACTCCCCGTATCTGTGGCCGTGGGTATGCTTGGAACTATTATGTACGAGAAAATGGGGTATGCTTGGAACTAGTTATGTACGAGAAAATGAAGTTATATGCAACTTTTAATTGTTCTTCTATTAAGCCTGTAGGGATCAACAATCAAATAAGGATTTGAGTAGAAACACCGGATATAAACACTATCCAACTAGTCAACTTTAATTTCTCTCTTATCACTCAATATTTTTCAAAATTGATCAAGTAATACTAATCGATTAGGTAGATATGTTACTTATAGAGAAGAAATTTGATGACATTGTCGTTTGTGAAATTTCACAAAAAATACGCCAGCTTGATTATAAATTGAAAGTTAACAAATATGCTTCTGTTAACCGAATAACATGTGTGAAGTTAAGAGTGTTTTTGGCATGAAGCTTTTATGAGTTTTAGCTTTTAGTTTTGATCGAGAACTTTCTTAAAAAAATTAAAATTTTGTTTGGCATGTATGAGGTGGGTGATGCTTTTTGCACGGAGGTGATTTGACCTCAAATCAGACTCACAATCCATTCTAGACTTCTAGTAGTAACACTCATTATTATTTTGTAAATAAATTACGATTATGTTTTAATTAATAGGGACTACTCCGTAACTTTTTTTTAATGCTTTATTTTTGACAACATACATATATAATAAATACACATTATTATATCTATAGTTCGATATAACTTTATCACGATATGATGATATTTATTTGATATTACATACATTTAGTATTGGACACAAACTGAAAAATAATTGATAAATGGTTTTTATATAAGTATACTCCTTCTGTCTCAAAATAAGTGGTCCCTTTCGGTTTCAATTTTATAGAGTTTAAGAAATTACATTTTCTAGTAGTGAAGATGACACTTTTACCTTTACTTTTTGCACATACTCTCATATATCACTTTTGAGAAAAATGTATATTGAGACTAAAATGGTACAGTTAATATACTATTTTCGAGAGTGGACACTTATTTTGGGACAAACTAAAATAGAAAAGTGGATACTTATTTTGGAACGAAGGGAGTAATAATTTTGGAATAAACTATTTGTACAATAACTTGAATCAATCCAAACTTTGATTAGATGTTACGATCAAACATACCGCGCAGGCATCGGTTATACTTATTTATTCGATCACTATATGGAGTAGTCCATTCAACAACACAAGTGTACACATTAATATAATGAGTTGAGTTGTCCCAAATAAGTGTCCACTTTCATGTAGGTTGTGTAAATTGTACATACATATATATATATATATATATATATATATATATATATATATATATATTTGTGAGATAGATTGTAGGATTGTCTTTATTGAAAAAGAAAAAAAACAAACAGAAATAAAACATGTATAATCCAAAGAGTTCGTACTGATAAAGTCCAACGTTGCCGGTTCATCGACCAATACTCCAACATATCATGATTTTTTATTTTAAAATTATAAAAGAAAAATTTTAATTCATGTTTGAAAATATAAAAAGAATATGTCAAATAAAAAATGAAATATAAGACTCATGTCTGTGCATTACATCACATCTATCTATCAATCAAGTGTGCAAAAAGAACTTTTATCCGTATAAATAGAATTTGCCGTATGAGGTGTAGCTTTAGACTCTTAATAAAAGTTCAAAAATCCTACGCTAAATAGCGGAAGTTAACCGGTAACTTTCTGTCTTTCTCAGTTAAGAAGACACTAAGGCAGTGACCCATTTCCGACCCGGCCCGAATCAATCTCCTTGCTCAAACGAGAGATACATATAACCAATGTTTTTAAAACCGAAAACCGGATCGGACAGGATAGGCCTTCTGATGTAGTGAGAAAATAAGATAACCAAATTAATCTTGTTGATTCTAAGAATACCCAAGAATAATTCTTCCAACAAGCGTTGATTCACAAAGAATACCGTTGCTAGGATAATTCAACTCAATTGTCTAACACAAAATTGAGAGAAAATAAACTTTTATATGATCTTCAAAACTAACTTTTTCTATTACATAATAAAGCCTTAATATAGACTAAAAAAAGACTAATAACTTATGAATTTGAAAAGTCTAAGACTAATCAAAAGTCTAAGACAAATCAAAGGTTGCAAACTATTAAATAAAACATTAAACATACCATTAAGATAAAACTTAATGATATTATTATTATTATTATTATTATTATTATTATTATTATTATTATTGTTTTGTTGAAGAGAACATTGTTGGTTCCGCATCATTCTCCCCGGGTTAAAAGCGACTCACCCTCGAGTCTTGACTAAAGTTTTTCTTCAACATTTGAAGATAGATTAGTAGCATCAACAATTTAGAGACCACTTCTTTTAATACCATTCCTTTCTCTTTTGCATATTCTGCTGATTCTGAGAGTTGTAAATGCAAATGATATTGAATATAATAATGAAAGCATATAATGTCGTATTGCAATCTGTCTTGGGACACGAGCTTTTCAAGCATGTCTTTCTTAAATCGAGTAAATGCACCACATTTGTTGTGGTTAAAGAAATCTCGTAAGAAACAAAAAGTAGCATACTGTTTCAACCATTCCTCATTTTCAGACAGAACTTCTTGAATGAACTAGAAATTAGTATCAAATCCTTCTCCAAATAAAAAATATTCCTGGCAATTGAAAGCTTTGTGGCCATTGTAGCTTCATAATCTACGTCTTCGTCAATAATGACATTATAATTGTCATTTTAGTTGTTACAACTCGAATGGAATACATCTTCAATATCTTCATAACCTGAAAACTCAAAGTTGCCATCGAGAATTTTGTTTATAAACAAAATCTCATGTTCATCGGGTTTCTCTAGCTCATCATAGACATCGTAGATTACCATTTCGAACAGGAACTTCGGTTTTGATACCAACTGATGTAGTGAGAAAATAAGATAACCAAATTAATCTTGTTGATTCTAAGAATACCCAAGAATAATTCTTCCAACAAGCGTTGATTCACAAAGAATGCCGTTGCTAGGATAATTCAACTCAATTGTCTAACACAAAATTGAGAGAAAATAAACTTTTATATAATCTTCAAAACTAACTTTTTCTATTACATAATAAAGCCTTAATATAGACAAAAAAAAAAGACTAATAACTTATGAATTAAAAAAGTCTAAGACTAATCAAAAGGACAAATCAAAGGTTGCAAACTATTAAATAAAACATTAAACATACCATTAAGATAAAACTTAATATTATTATTATTATTATTATTATTATTATTATTATTATTGTTTTGTTGAAGAGAACATTGTTGGTTCCGCATCACCTTCGGTTTCGGTCCAACCGGTCCGAGTGAACCGCCTCAAAAACGGCCTACGTCATCGTTTTAAAAAAAAAAAAAAAATTCAAAATCCGAGTTAACCGGTCCGGTTCCCGGTTGAACCGCCCGGTTTTGACAGAACCGCCCGGTTCGTTGACCGGTCAACCCTTGGTCAAAACCGGTTATTAGCCGGCCGGAATCCTCAAAAATCCCGGTTGAACCGGTCGGACCGGACCGAGTCAACCGGTTTTCAAAACATATTATAACCCAAAATCGATATTCCAATCGGAGTATTAGATCGTTCTCACGCTTCGCCGTAAAATTACAAATCAGAAAATTCATCAAATCATTCATCGACAAGAATAGAATAAAAATAAAATAATAATGCAGTTTTTCGGAGGATCGGAGATTAGTCCATCACCACCGGTACCGACCTTAGCGCCAGGAAACAATGCGCATATGATATACATATTCAATAGAAATGGTGTTTGTTTACTTTATAGGGAATGGAATCGACCTCTTCGTACTCTCGATTCCAATCAGGATCATAAACTCATGTTTGGTCTCCTTTTCTCTCTTAAATCCCTAACCGCCAAAATGGATCCTTCCAGGTTCTTTCATTTTCACCTTCAATTTTACTTCAACTTCCATTATTACTCAATCTATATGAATCTAGGGTTTCTGTTTGTATTTAAATTAGGAAATTAGATTTATGATTACTTCATGTTATTGATATTGTGAGTTCAGCTTATTGTAGTTATAAGTAAGTGATCTGTCCTGATTTTGAACTGTGGAATTTATATGGTTGTATCTATTGATTATTGATAGCCTAGGTTTAGGGTTTAATAAGATATTGTTTATGTTTTGTGCAGTGGTGATAAAGGGAACCTAGGGGTACCTCAGTTACCGGGGCAAGGTTGTTCATTTCACAGTTTTCGTACTAATACGTATAAGTTGAGTTTCATGGAGAGTCCTTCCGGGATTAAGGTCCGTATAAAAATAGTATCTTATTGCGAAACTATATGTCTATCTTGTGTTAGTTGATTTCATGCATACAGTACTAATGAATTGTTGTTACTGTGCGTAACTAAGAGAGTACGTTTAAATTCATGACAAATATGCTTAGAAGTATTGCTATTGGTGTTATAAAACCCCCGCAAAAAATCACCTTTCTTAAACTGAAAAGTTGTGCTCTGTCAATGTAATATTGAACTAGTTGTGGTAATTTTGTTTTAGGGAAACATGCGCACAAGTGTATGTCATATTTGAGGGAAAGGGCGCGTTTAGTTACAGAAAAGTTTCTCTATTTTCCATTTTCCATTTCTCTAGAAAATGAGAAGTGTTTTAGTTTTCTAGAAAAGCATGGAAAATCTAGAAAACGCGTTTAGTTGCAAGGGGTGGAGTTTTCCTTTTCCAAGGAATAGTAGAGATGGAAAATTTAGAAAACCATCAAAAGTAGTTTCAACTTTGTAGTTATAAAAAGGAAAACAAGGATTTTCCTTTTCTTAGAAAAGTTTTTTAGAAAACTTGAATTTGAACACGTTTTCTAATTTTCTTAGAGAATTTTTCTAGAAAAGTGGGGAGTTTTCTGTAACTAAACGCACCCTTAACTTCCCATTTGACTTGACTGATCATCAAAAGTTATACAGTAGTACTTATAAGTCATATCCAATTATAAAAATCCAAGTTGCAGGGTGCGTAGCGATATTATTAGGTGAACATGAAAAGAAACCTTCAAACGTTATCTTAGTATTAATTATACTCAGGCTTATTTGATTATTAATATTGATTGAGAAGCAGAAAATCAACCTTTTGAGATGAATTATATAGTCTGATTATGTCATATTGTCATAATAAAGTTTTGCAACTGGTTGTATTAAGCATAAAACCTTTTTAGTTTTGGGCCTTTTTATGTGCTTTTACCAGCATTATCTTTGGTGTGCAGATCATTCTTGTCACACATCCCAAGGCTAGTGATCTCAGAGAGTCTCTGAAATACATTTACAATCTGTATGTTGAGTATGTTGTCAAGAATCCGCTGTACACTCCCGGAACTCCAATCAGGTCAGCTATGTACCATTAACATCTAGTGTGTGTATGTGTACATATATATAGTATGCAACCAGATAATATCAAACAATCTTCTTGTTCAATATGCTATTCTGTAGCAGGTTCAATCATGAGACTCGATTGAGTTTCTGCTTCCCTACTAATCTGGCTAGTCACACCTGTATATACAGAACAAACCCTTTCCCCCCTTGGGCCTAGGACCATGCATGACTCTAATGTTATAATACATCTACACTTGGGTTACATGAGTATTAAAGTTTTTAATGCCTACAAGATTAGATTGTAATGTTATATAATGGCAGCTAAAATCTAGTATGTATGCATGTATGAACTATCTAGGTGAAATATCACGTTAAGTCCTAACAGAACGAAACCTATGCCCTATGTTTTATGTGGTAAGCTCAAGGGCTCAATGAGACAGTTTTTAATTTTTTTTTAATTTTTAATTTCATTTTTTGTACACTGGGAACATCTGTACCAACACCAGTACATGACTCAATGGTCAGGAAAATATATTTTATTTTAATTGAAAATGTGATGTTTTTGCGTGTGCAGAAGTGAGTTATTCAATACAACTCTTGACCAGTATGTGCGAGGCCTTGGATAATAGGGTAAGGTATTTCTTCATCACTATGGTTATTCATTTACAATGGTGAACTCAAGGAGCCACATTAGAGGTGTAGGTTAGCCCATTTAACTATGAATGGGTCTGTTATGTTCATGTTTATCTCTTAACGGATCAAATGCTAATATCATAGCAATTAGCTTAAAATAAAAATGGGCACATGGGTTGAAAGTCTTCAAAGTGTAATCTAAATGCATACAGCCTTTTAAGTCATTTTATTCAAAACTAGATTAACTATCAAAATAATGTAGTATCGTAACTATATTTGACTCTAGTTGTTAATAACCGTTGATAAATTGTGACAAAAGGTATTTCGAGTCGATCGAAATTAACATGCACATTAAATTACTCTTTTTTTAACCAGTTGCTGTTTGACCCATCACCCGACCCACTCCTTTTGCCACCTTTCAGTCTGTTGATAGCTGACTGCTTGATAAACTTGTGAACAGGTTTCTATTCTGAGGCATTTTGTATTCAAGGTTGACATGCTGATCTGTGAAGTTGCACCTGTGATGTTATTGTGTGCACCTCCATTTATAAATCTTTTGATTGTAAGCGAAATACATCATTATAAATCTTTTGAATGACTACCCTTTGATATTGCATGAACATAGTGTGTCATTTATTCTTTCTGGTCGAAAGATAGTTTCAAAAGAAAGTTCCTATGTTCAGTTGAGTGTTGACTTGAGATCGATAAGACTTGCAATGCATCTAATATGCAGCTGCCTTTACCCCTTGTGAATTGGATCAGTACACTTCAACTCCCGTGCTATAATGTTTATCCGGGTTTCTTGCTCATAATTTAATTTATCATGATTACTTCTAGAATCCTAATAATATGCGCTGATTTATCTCGGTACAGTAATTAGCCCTTAAGTTTCGTTTTCCATAAGAAAGCATGTTTGATGTAGTAGATTTGAGATCTCTTTTGACCCACCTAGTGTTACACATTGAACCTTTGAAGTATAGAAGTGCCACTGGAAAATCTACGTACTCCACACTTGATACGAGATGCACAGTATTCCATAACATTCGGTATGCTATAAGTTAAATACATAATGTAATTTTAGATGCTGCTCCCGCGTGTTGCACGTAGATATGATGCCTGGCTGTCCGGATTGGTAAACACCAATCACTGCTTTTTTCGTGATGATGTTTTGGTTACTCTGGTTGGAGCTGAAGCTTATTGGGGTGAGTTCAAGGGTGTTGGAAAATAGACTAGGGTTGGTGTGTATCCGTGTCAAAGTCCATTACTTTTGGATTAGAGGTACGATGCAAAGCAAAACACAATTCGTAATTTAAGTATTTAACCATCTACTTAATTGTGATAATGAGAATGCAAACTAATGAAAACAAAGAAGAAAATGAAACTTGGATCATGAAAGGATGAAATAGAGATTGTGAGTCTCATGTAAATTATCTGCTTTCTGATTAATAGAGACAGCAAGAGTTGCTGAAGATATTATAAAAATGCTAACCTGACCAGGTGGTAGATGCAATGCCTGCTAGTCCTGATTGATGAAAAGGAGATCAAAGGTGTAGATAAGCATGCTAAGTGGTCAAACAAGTTGATATATTAGTATGAAAGAACTTAGTTTGTTTAGATTAGCATATTAGTTTACACTTCCTGATTATCTATTTGTAAGTTAGCATGCTAAGCAAGTATTACCTACTAAGCAGGAATTAATTACGGTTAATCATGAAAGTGTATCAAATCGTATGAATAGTATCTTTTGATAGTATCGAATCGTATAAAGGTTAATGTATGAAAGTTTACGGAAATGTTAAATTGATACATAACTCAGAGATGATGTTAGAGGGCTCCCTGAAGTCTGTCTTTGGCATCCGTTTTCCACACAAGAACAGTTGGACACCGTAGGTATCCCCAAATCCTCTGTTCGTTTTTTATGCAATCATTCACCAGGAAATGGAAAGGACGGACAAAAATGGGAATTTCTTTTCATTTTTCTTAGTATAAATTTAAATAAATATATTATTTTCGATTGTTTTGAGTTTTTTAAAGTATAATAAATAATATAATAAAATCTTCCTACCGAACACATGATATTATTCCCAAACTCTAAACCCGACTCCAAAACGTGTAAAACAAACACCAACTCAGTGAAGTTTACTACTAAATTCCCAATTTAAAAAACTTATAAAATGTGAATTTAGGAGGCAGGCTGACACCCTTGTAAGTTGCAACTCTACGCTCGTACTCCAGCTTTAAGATCCGTGGCATGCATGTGATACTATGAATTTGCTGCCTTGCCACGACACTATCCATTCTTTATCTCAATCATATCAAATCCACATTCATACTAATAACGGAACCTATGGTCACTAAATCTTTTTGTTGTGTTAATAACAGCATCAAAGCTAATATTTATATAACCTTATTATAATTTAGACATATATATTTCAGTTATTAAAACCTCTCAAGTAAAAAGACAAAAACTTATACTCAATTGTGTGTCGTGGTACTCTCAACATTGAGGTCACCACCTTTACAATTGCAACGAGAATAGTATGATCACACTGGTGTGGTTCAAGGACGACGCTGAAAAACCTTCACCATACCGTGTGGTTTAAGAGCAGACTTAGTGAAAAAAGTGTTTTGAGATCGTTTTAGTGATCACAATGTGCGTCATTACTACGTACTATGCTTAGCTTGTTGGCATGGTGATCGGGTCGTACATTACCTTGTTGATTGTAACTACGTGCTTTGATGGGGTTTTTTTCCCCCATCTTTTGTTTCCATCGGTTAATGTTTTGAGGATTTGTTTGCTTTTTGAATTGAGGCAATGGTTGTCGCTATAACGGGTTACTAGTTTGAGTATAATCCTAAATAAGCTTAATTACTTATATGACCTAAAATTATGTCTAATTTCTTTATTGGTTTAATTATTTCTCTCTTTCAATTTCATCCAATCAATTTTAAAACCGTCCAATCACATCTTTATGTCTATATTTAATCCGAGAAATGCTATAGACACTAACAATCTACAAACAATTTGATACAAACACACGTGGCCATCCCACATGTACCTCCACATCATTATTAATCCTAATATTTAATCCTATATTAAAATTAAATTGATTTATTTTCAGTAATTACTTTTCTCTCTCCAATTTCCCATGTACATATCTTTTTTATCTCCCTCTCTCTCTTAAATCACTGATTTAAGCCAATGTACAAGTCGCATAACATAATGTACACATCATGCAAAACTTATTTCTAACTCCTGATCTTAAATTCAAAGCCATAGAGCACCACAAATATCAAATACTTGTATGACAAAAACCTTGCATTCACAACAACCGTAAACTGCTAGTTTTCGTAGTGACTAAACAAAACAAATTAACGCTGCTAGTTTTTACAGTGACTAAATACGAGATATAAAGATGTCATAAACTAGAATAACAAAAACACCAACTATGGGAGCCTAAACAAATGTTTTTGGAGGGCCAAATGCTGCACTTGAAGGGCTCGGTTGCAAGGACTGCTCCTGAATGTTTAGGGGCAAGTGATGTAAATCTCGATAAACTTGGGGAAACATGTATCCAGGTTGTGCATGATATTGTTGATATTGCATAGCATAACTTGGAATTAATCCACCATAATGAAATGGAAAATTAGCATGCCCGGTATGGTTTATATCACTCGGAAGAGAGTATACGTTCTGATGCTCCTAAAAAAAAAGAAAAAGCTTAAAAAACCAATAATACTTAAAATTGGTAAACCACAATCAGCTATTCAGCTTACTACTATGTGATTATAAATTACCTTGTTTGCATTTTTGGAACGTTTTTTCTTTGGCTGATCATTCTGAACAGCACCATGAGCTTGAATATCGTCATAATCTTTTGAGTTCTACAATCACAAGTGAGCAAAAATCAAAAGATCACACAAGTTCTTAGTTTTATAAATTAAAATAAATATTTGAGTCAGAATACCTTCTTCCTTTTTTGCATTCTTGTAATTATTTCTTCAGACTTGGACTGCAATCTCTTACTTGGGGGACGACCTTTACAACGCGCAACCAGAGGAGTAAGAATCTTAGTGTTATCCTTAATAGAAGCACTAGATTGCGGCATACAAACGGCGCTACCAGGACCACTTTTTACATCTAGAACTTCAACCTTTAACGTGCTAACTCGATCAAGTACAAGTGTACATTTTTCTTCGGACTCGGACGCCAAGTCTGCTACTTGAGAAAAAGCACTACACATTCTGTCATAACGACGTCCAACATCAGAATTAATCCAATCAGTGTAACTAACTTGAACCTTAGTATGTCTCCTTTTAACATCTTTTCTCCATCTTCGCAAAATATATTTATTTGGCACTTTATATATGTTCTCGTTGATGAGTACCGTAAGTGCATGCCTACACAACATTCCCCGAAACTCAAATAAACGACAAATACATCTAACATCACATTCTTCATCCGAATCACCCTTCTTGAACCGAACTGTAAATGGCTTTTTTATTATATTTTCATTAACCCTAACATCCTCAATAACTGCATATTCTAAATACCCATCTTGTTCATTAAAAGAACCTATCCCGCAATACATTTTTCCTGTTAATTCTTCCCTGAACTCTTTAAACTTAGCATTCGTAAAAACGTCCTTCATTTGTTCTTCCATGGCATATCGGGTAATTGGAGGGTACCATGAATTGTATGAATTAAAATCTTCTATGTTTTCCTTCTCAGCCCTATCTCTTAGTGCGTTTTCGTACTGTTCCACAAATTGTTTCAAAGTAGTTTTCTTGTTTACGTATTTATCAAAAAATGAATTAATGCTCTCACTACGTTGTGTAGTTGACATCCCTGCCCAAAAGATATCTTTCACAAAACAAGGAACCCATCTATGTCTTTCAACATACAAAACAGATAGCCATCTATTTTTTTCGAGTTTGTACCTTTCTAACATTATTTTCCATGCAACTTCAAATTCACAAGGAGTGAAAGAATTATACACAGCGTTTTTAAGCCTATACTTGATTGATTTATATTTTTTATGCTTACCAAGCTTCTCCGGTAGTTTTTTCATTATATGCCACAAGCACCACCTGCCACACATTTATATAACAAAAATAAATACCCGGGACCTGCTGTAACGCTGTAGAAGTTTAAAAGAAGAGAAGACAATACCTGTGACGTGCATTGGGAAATACAATTTCAATTGCATTTTTCATAGCTTGGTCTTGGTCCGTGATAATGGCTTGAGGAGCACTTCCAGACATACACGTAAGCCATGATTGAAAGAGCCATGTAAAGGTTCTAGTATCTTCGTTTGAAATTAATCCACAACCAAGCAGTACCGATTGTCCATGATGATTGACCCCCACAAAAGGAGCCATTGGCATCTCATACTTATTTGTTAGATACGTTGTATCGAATGTCACAACGTCCCCAAACTCCTCATACGCTGCCCTACACCTTGCATCGGCCCAAAACAAACTCTTTAGTCTATTTTCTTCATCCAACTCCCATGTGTAGAAAAACTCACGATCCGTAGATTGAACCTTCACGAAATAACTTTGAATTGCTTCAGCATCACCTTCCCCAAACTTCAAACGTTTAACTTTGTCAACATAGTTCCGACAATCTTTTTCTGTAAACGTTAAATTTTCATATCCTCCGCTTTCCACAACGAGTGTATTGAAACCCTTATTCATTCTAACTCCGGCTCTTTGAAAGATGTCAAGTTGTCTTTTCACACGAGGATTTATAACCCTATGGCATCGATAAAATCGTCCTTTGCCCGGACTAAACGGGTGATTATGTTTGAGATCAACTTTTGACACATACCACCTCTTATCGGTGCCAAGAACTGCACTAATTCTAGCGCCGCAATCTGTTTTTGAAATAGGACGAGGTTTGAGAGGATTTTTGGATCTCGACTTTGACTTCCCAGCCCGATTGCACGAAATAGTATAATACTTAGTCTCTTCAGCTGTATCAGGCTTCCGGGATGACCTTTTACACACTCCAAATCCCATTTTCTTTCCATAGTCCGCATAAAAATTTGTAAGTTCGTCAATTGTGTCAAAAGTCATTCCAATTTTTGGTTCTTCAAACCCTTCATCATTTTGAACCCTTCTATTAGAGTTTTCTTGAGAGCACACATCTTCATGACGTTGGACTTCATTTACCTTTTTCTCACAGTTGGTTTCTTTTTCCAATCCATCATAATCATATCTGCTATCAACATATAATTCACTTATCAATCACTACAATTTCAAAGGCTACAAATTTTATTGTTTATACTAATCATTAAGAGTATTTACGTTTATACTAAATAATATGTGTCTTAATATTGTAATTAGAGAAGAAATCAAATTGAAATTATACGAGACTTACTCATGATTTTCTTCCCCGGTATCTTGCAGATTACCAGAGTCTCGTGTATCAGATGATAACTCCTCATCATGTAAAGAAGAATGTGAGAATGATTGATCTAATGGAGAAGTTTGCTTAGATGGAGAAGATACGTATGAAGATCCACTCATCTCTAGGCATTCAATCAAGTTGAAATCGAACTTGGTAATGTTGAAGAAGAAGAAGAGGAAGTTTAAGAGTCGGGAGATAAAAAAGATATGTACATGGGAAATTGGAGAGAGAAAAGTAATTACTGAAAATAAATCAATTTAATTTTAATATAGGATTAAATATTAGGATTAATTATGATGTGGAGGTACATGTGGGATGGCCACGTGTGTTTGTATCAAATTGTTTGTAGATTGTTAGTGTCTATAGCATTTCTCATTTAATCCTACAAATTTAGGCCAACAAATCGTTTTCTGATTTACTATATTAAGCAAATATTTGTAGTTCTTTACGTCATTAATCATTTACTCTATTTATTTATACTTTCATACGTCATCCTTACAAAATCATATAGTACAATTTCTTAATATGTAAATTTGATATGTATTAAAAATAGATTTTTTCTAAACATAGCCCTTAGCATGCACTAATAATATATAACCGCCCCTAATAAATAATTAACTATTTTTATGCGTGTTAATCATAGCTCTAAGATCTATCTTACGAAAAATCCTTAAAATTAATATAGATATCCTTTCACTTTCTATAAGATTTTTCTCAAGCAAAATGACAAAACGTATAATTAGATGAGAGTTGGTCCACTTTCTAGTTCATGTCATTTCATTTTCAAAAACAAATCGACAAAAGAAGTATATATATAACGATATAAATAACTATCATCTTCAATTGTCATATGTCATCAACATATGCTCAAACATAAATATTTCATGCATATATGTTATTAATGTAAACAAATACCATAATTAATTAATTATTGCAAATATATCACTGGTTCCATGATCAAAATCACTTACTTTTTTGACCTTGAAACCCTTCTAATCAAAAACAACAAACAAAGCACACGATAAAACACAAAAAACCCAATCAAAACATAAATATTAACCCATTTATGATCTTCATGAAGCCCTCTTTTTTGCAACACATCTTCACCCGTCACCATGCACGTTTCATGCTTCTCATCGTACCATATCAAACACTTGTTCATCAAACACGAATACTCATTGATCAAAAGCGCATCCAACCCGTATTTATACATCGAAAAATAATGCATAAACACCCAGTATTTCGGCATGCTTTCTTTCGATATAAAGTAGCCCGAAAACAAAAAGAATCCAGCTAGAAGTACTGTCACTAAAGACGTTCCCGTGATGTAATTCGGTGCGATCGAACTTAAGAACAAAATGAACGAATTCGCCATTAATATGATCACCCAAATCGTTAACACGAAGTACCCAAATGCTTGCCATGTTGAACACAAACCTACTAAAAAGTAAACTGAAACCGAGTAGATTAGAGCGATAACGAGTAAATACGGGAAGAATACGAGTGTGTTTGCAATTAGATACGACGATAGCCGATAAACGCCACTCGAAGTTTCACGAAGCAAAATCGGCCTCTCGTTGATGAAAATGGGTAGGGTTTCGGTTGTGGACGAAAGAAGAAATGTTAATGTGAATGCGAAGAGACCAAATCGCTTCTCGATTCCGGTTTTATCGTACCCAATATTGATATAAATCGTGCCTAAAACGATCCCCACGATTAATGCTTGTAAGGTGTTTGTTAAAAGCAGTTGCTTTGTTCTGTAGATGATTTTCCAGAACCGAATGTATAAAGCTACAATTTCTTGAAACCTCGAGCTTCGATATCGAATTTCGTCGTGTTTAGTACAAACAATTGGATCAGCAGATGGAGGTGGAGTTTGTGGTGCAATCTTAATCTGAGTTAATATTTCCATTGCGAATTCGAGTGAATTTAGTTGTGGAGGGACAATAAAACCGTTTGATAATAAATACTCTTGAAGTGAAGGTAATGTTCCATGATGAACAACTTTTCCTTTTGAAAGTAATAAAATTTTGTCAATTGTTGACAAAATTTTAAAACTCGGTTGGTGGATCGATAAGATCACGGTTCTGTTACGTGTTGTTGCGATCGATTTCAACGTTTGCATGACGTTATAAGCCGAAGTACTATCGAGTCCTGAAGTGGGTTCATCAAGAAGTAAGACACCGGGGTCGTGAAGAAGACTTAGGCCGATCGAAACACGACGTCTTTCGCCACCGGAAAGGTTGTGGCCGAGTCGTGTATGGGCTAAATGGGTTAAACGGAGGTCGGTTAGTAGAGGGGTAACTATGTTTGAGATATTTGTTGTTTTGGGTTGGAGCAAACGGGCTGCGAAAGCGAATGTTTCGGATACGGTGAGGACAGGTAGGGATGTGTCGTGTTGTGGGACGTAAGCAGAGAGTTTTCGGTATGATGAAGGGGTGAGAGGGGAGGAGTTGAGGGTGAGAGTGCCGGATGTTGGGGATGTTCGAGCTGCTAAAATGTCGAGGAGAGTGGATTTACCGGCGCCGCTAGGACCGACGATTGCGAGGATTTGGGAGGGGTAGGCGGTGATGGAGATGTCTTGGAGGATGGTGGTGATTGGTGAGGTTGTAGTGGTGGTGGTGGTGAAGGAGTTTAAGAGGTAAAAAGGTGTGAATGTGGTGGTGGATTTTGTGTAAGAGATTGAAGTTGCTTTTAATGTGTATGTTTTGATGGGTGGTTGTGGTGGTGGAGGTGGTTCTTCCATGGCGGTTTGTGGTGGGTATGGATGATGACGATGGAGAGAAAGATTAAAATAGAGTGGGAGATGATGATTTGTTAAGAAATGGCTACATGGGTTTGGTGTATAATGGCAATGTAATATGGGTATTTCTAAATAAAACTTGGAAATACAATAGAAATGGTATATACAGTAACCTAATTCTCGTAATTGTTGAAAAGTTATCTCGATACCGTTAAGTTAATATAATAACCCATAGTAATACAATGGTATTTCCAAAAATTGATCATATCATATTGTCATATTGTTTAGTAAAAGGAAACATATATAGTATGTAGTATGTTATGTTAGGTTAAAAAGTTAAATATCCCGTGAGTAAGTATGAAATAGTAAGAATAAGTGACATAATGATTCAGGGGTCTATGGACAAAAAAAGATCACATGAGAAGGAATCCGTGACCATAAATCATTCTTGCCTTTAACTTAATTGTACCATTTCCAATAAAAAAAAAAAAACTTGCAGACAATTCTATCGCTAAAGTACAACTCTTTATCATCCTACCTCTTTTCTATTTGACCTTTTTTATACACTCGTCTTTTTTACTTTATATATGTGACATAAAACACAATGTTTTTTTTTTATATAAATTGTTTAAAGTTTAAGCTAAAATTTGATAAGTATAAAAAATTCAACCATTTTTACTCATTATGTCTGCTAGAATGAAATATAAGGACCATAACTAAAAGGAAGATCGCGGCTCGAAGAGGAGGAGTAAGCCTGTGCCTTGGATGATTCACATCTCACTGAACGGTTATTTAGGGGCATTAGTTAGTGATCCGGGCTGTTTCCCACTACCGTAAGGTGCAACACATCTAAAACTATGTAATTTTGAATATATATATATATATATATATATATATATATATATATATATAATCTCATTTTTAGTAATAAATATATATTTCGAAATAATAATTACTAATCTAATTCTGAATAAACATATAAGAAGTGTCCAAAACAAGTGTTCTTAATTAATTTTTATCGTACTTTCCGAAACAATAGAATGGTTAGTAAATCGATAAGAGAATTATCGGTGATTCGCCATGGAATATTAGAAACTTGCAACACAAATCATCTTGGTGAATTTGTTTAATACCACTAATTAAAGTTTCTATTTGACAATTATAATTAATAATGTACGATGTATATGATTCTTTCAATGTTAAATGTAAGGGGAGTGATCCGTACCGCATCAAAAATTATCCGTACGCTACTAAATATGTTTTATAGTGTTGTACAACACTATAAAACACAGTTACTTACTGATGTTTGGATAATTTTTAATGGTGTACGGATCATCACCCTAAATTTATCGTTACTTCTAAGATGACAAATAAAAGTACACATCATGTCTTTAAGAAAGTCCAAATCCATAATGTATTGTAAGCCTCACATTATACCACTGGCCTAAAAATGTCCAAATTTTTTTGGATGATATATAATTTTAGATTAGTATTTGTTACAAGTTTGTAGGTTATACTCTTATAGGTTCGTCGAATTATGAGCTACATGCATGAACATTATTAAAGAATGACAAGACAAAATAAACAAAAAGACCACATGCAGTTTTACTATATACTCCTCGTCCCGTAGTACTGTCCACTTTTAGTATGCAGATAAATCCTATTAATTACGGAGTATTATACTTTTCCGTCTCAAAATTATTCTCACCAGATAAGAAACACACATTTAAAGAAAAGTAGTTGATCACCGATATAATTTCATTATTTACCAATTCCAATCATTTTTATTGATTAATATTTGAAGAGCACAATTATTTTGGAGCATAACAAAATTGAAAATGGGACAAATAAATTGGGACGGAAGAAGTATATAATTAGTTAAACCGTGACTGCTAATTTACTAATTACGGTATTAATTTATACACACACGAAGTACTTTTGTGTAATTGTATAATTGGATCATGTTTAGAAACAAATTAAGGTGGCTCACATACTATAGCCACATGCAAACAGCCTATGCTTGACGACGGATTTCAAGTGGTTTCCTAACCCGTGTACGTCCGTGACTGAAAATTGTAACCTACAAAATCAATTACTTTGTACTTTGTTTAGGGTTTAATTAGTTGCTTGTGTAGAGAATATATGGATGATGAAAGAACAAAATTAAACAATGATAAAGATCGGCCAATTAAGCTAGGTAAAGATTGATGTTAAAGTTTAAAAATGTTGATGTCGCAAAGGAATCACAAGTTAATTAATTAATGTACATAAACATAGTCAAGTACTTAGGATTTAGGATGAACGTCTATATATTAATCATTGGCCCTTAATTAATTAAGTAAAGAAAACCAAATTTGTGATTACTTCTAAAGTCTGAAATTTATTAATGAATAGCATAAAAAATATACTATTGCTTATCTTTTCATCTCACATGTTAATACAATATTCTTATTCGATACATTCCGGCAATATGTTCCAACAACCTTAAAAAAAAACATATACATATACGTATGGATTAAATAAACACGCATGGTATGTATATAATTAATCAGACCATGATAAAGATTAAATACTTGCGTAAAATATCACATTACATGTGCTAAAGGTAAACTTTACCTCCTGTTGGGTTTATATGTATAGTACGTGAAAGTAACATGTGACATGAGCCCCCAACGTGGTTGTTTAAATTTAGTAATTTACCAAGGGTTCCAACCGAGATTCATCTTTTGCGATTGTAGGTAACATGATCTACGTTATCATATTATAAGTTTTGTAATCTAATCCTATTCATAGTTTGAGTAAATTAGTACTCGATCCGTATAATATTTATAATGTAACGACCTACGTATCGTGATTTAGATTGTTTAGAAATTCAATCAAACAAAATAACAGTCTAGCAAATTTAACTCAATATTTTCGCAAATTAGAGTAATGTATGTATCCATTAACACTTTTACATATCTAATTACAAAAGAATTTCAAAAAACTCTAGGAATCTCATGTAAAAATTGTGAATAATATCCTTAATTAACAGCAATATTTTTCACAATAATACCCTTCCGACCCTCAAGGTTCAAATACTCCTAACCTAAGCTTCGGATTCAAACTTCCTCCTCATGCATGCATACCCATTTTCATTCATTTCTTATTATTCAATTCATACGAAATTTATTATATACGTACGTTCTCTTCTAATATAACCAAAAAAAATTACCTACCTAGATCCAGATCGATATGGCAGATGAACATGAATCATCGCATGCCAAAGAGAAGATAACGGAGACATTTCACGATGAAGATTCTTCATCATCATCGGATTCTGATAGCAAATCACAACCCAAAAAGACTTTTCCGATACCACCAAACAGGGCCAAGGCTCATAACGTTTCGTGGAAAGAGAAGCCTGTTCACGATCTCTTAGGAGGCGGTAAAGGTATCTATCTATATAAGCCTATTTTACGTAAAATTGTTAATTTTTTGTTTAGATTTCTTGTTATATTGATTAGAGGCTTTATATTATATGAATGAAGGTTCTTTGATAATATTGATTGGAACCAATGTCACAAACCTCTAGATAGACTTTATTTGATACTAACGCTCGATATATCTACATTTATAGGACCATTTTGTTAGGATTTTGCTTTGCGTTTTTAAAACCTACATTTTGAATTATTATGCAATGTACATTTGGTACCTAATCGTCTGTGTTTCTTGATAATTTAAGACGTTGATGGCACCCTTTGCAAAAGGAGGATGAACTTTGTCATCTATCTAGGCCAAAATCGCAACGTTTGTTTATTAACTCTGTTTTTATATGATGCACAAACTGTATGTGTTTTTGTTTATTTCTTTCATTTGAATTCATATTTATATATATAAGAGTGTTCGACAATATCTATCTGTTGTGCGTCATACCACATATAAAGATGTTCGCCATATAATAAGCAAGTATCTTGTGTTGTGCCTTTGCAGCTGCTGATTTATTTCTGTGGAGGAACAAGAAGAGATCTATCAGTGTACTTGGTTCTGTCACTATAATATGGGCACTCTTCGAAATGATCGAATATCACTTACTTAGTCTACTATGCCACGTTCTAATACTAGTTCTTGGGGTTCATTTCCTGTGGTCAAACACACTCAACCTCATCTACAAGTAACGTGTTTTTCAACTTTGCATTTTCTCTGCTACATTACCAATTTTTGTATCCTGATGAGCTGATATAAATGTTGTACATGACCTGCAGGTGCCCACAATTCCCACAAGTTGCCTTAGAAGAAGATACTGTCCTGCAGATAGCCTCTGTCCTTAGGCTTGAAATCAACAATTCTCTAGAGGTTCTTCGGGAAATTGCTTCTGGGAAAGACCTCAAGAAATTTCTAGCTGTAAATTCTATTTCCTTACTTATAATGATCATCTTGATACCAATTCTCTGAATCCATGATGTGTTAAATAGATATTTGACACGTTGTCTGGGAAAAAAAATTGATGACATCTCAGTTTTGTGATCCACTTTTTCATGTTTATCAGGTTATTGCTGGTTTGTGGATTGTATCGATTGCAGGAAGCTGTTGTACCCTCTTGACCTTAGTGTACATATGTAAGAGTCCTTTTTAGTATCATGCAGTATAAAAGTGGCAAATTTGATCAAATTATTTGTGAAAGAGTTAATATTTATAAGGGTTCAAATGGGTTTAGTTAAAAAGGGAACTAGTCAAATGCGTTGAAAGTTGCCCAAAGCCTATTTTCCATGAAATACTTTTCCTCAATCTTTTTTATCTAGAGACTTTGTTTGGTTTGCATAATCTTTTCGACGGAATTGGAATTCATCAAAGATATTGGAACATCAAGTTTGTGAATTCCTTTGAGTGAAGGATTTGGTGAATTCCAGTTCAATTCAATTATGAACCAAACACCCTTATGGAATGGAATTGAGATTCCAACTCCATCCAATTCCATGTAATCCTGCAAACCGAACGCAACGTTAGTTTAGGTAATAATATTGACTTTGGGATAGTTGTTACCACATTAACTATCTACAGAAAAAAGTTACAGAAATGGACAATTTTAAAATTTGCGTGGGTCAAACCAGTCCATGCAAAAAAAAAAAGTTACAGAAAGGGACAATTTTATCTATAACCCAGAACACCCTGCCCATTTAACCACTTATGAGCAGATCTATAATTATCTGTTTGTATTATTTTTTTCTCAATATAAGTTTCGATTTCCCAACTGTTAACAGGCTTCGTCCTTCTGCACACGGTGCCTGTGCTGTACGAGCGACACAAAGAAAAGGCTGATGTTTTACTTGAGAAAGGAGAGGCTGAGCTGAAGAAGCATTTTGAGGTATTACATGAGAAGGTTTTGAGCAAAGTTCCGAAATCATTCAAGGAGAAGAAGATCGCATAGTCTCACATATATTCACTAAAACAACTTGTTTGTTGTGTCCATTATGACTCATTTTATTTATTATTCTATGTATTTTTTTATCATTAAAGACATATATTATGATATATACCCCATTAGAATTGCTCTGTAAATTCTAAACAGTAATGTAATGCAAGTTGCATTCGTTAATTTATGCACATTGCAAGTTATTGACATATTTTGATATGGATGGTAAATCAGACTACATAATGAAGTGGACATAGCATTCCAAAGTTCCCTGGACTACAATTGAATTTTTTTTATGTAAAACTGCAATTATAAATCAATTCATGACTTCACAAACTTTAGATAATGGTTATGAAAATTAAATGATTAGAATTAAGTATGATCATCTATGGCAGTAGTTGTATCATGTATATCATGCATTTCCAAACTTCACATGGTTTTTCCAACACTTTTAGATTTTACGCCTATGTCAATTGACCGGGGATAGCAGTCTGTACATTCCAAAAAGACTATTGGTTTCAGTAGCAACCTTGAGTCCTTGACAATAAAACCTTTTTGTTCTAAAAGAAAAAGCATGTGAAGCTTCGCACTTAAACTCTTATGTTTATAAGGTGTTAAATATACCAATTTGCACTGCATGGTCACTTAACATCTTTACATATCGACGATTTGAGTGGTTTGGAGACCAGTTAAGCACTAAATAAAAACATGTCAATCTTTTCATTCGTTCACACATCCTTACTTCTTCATGATTAGTCATTTCATCAGATAAACTCCTTATGTCATCTAGGGGCCAGCGACATATGAAAGGACGCATTCTAAACTGTTATGAAAACTTGGCCTAACACACCCACACGAGCAGAAGCGGGGATATAATTGTTTGAGACAAAACTTGCGAGAAATAATTAAAAGCAATATAAAGTAACCGATAGACACAACGATTTAACGTGGTTCGGCACAACCCTGCCTACGTCCACCCCCAAGAGTTTCCTTTATTCTTATAATGAAAAAGATCCCAGTACAAGAAATCGTACACTATGAGTTAACCCAAACCCAAGCCCCTTAAATTTTAGGATAAAATCTAAGTTCTTGTACACACTTTTACAACCCTTACAAGAATACACTCTTAATACCCTCACAAAGAAAACCTCTCCGTTGATTATACCTATCAACTCTCTACTTTGTGATATTCAATCTGAGATGTGTGTCTTCAATATGTATCACAACCTATCTATTTATAGGTTTCTTACACCGACTCTAATATCCTTTTACTTTGTTAATAAGTAATGAAAAGTCGGTTTAATTGCATGATGAAGACTTCAACTTTGTTTTCTTTCTTGACTTTTTCTGCCCCACCGTTTCTCAATGATTCTCAACAATTCAAGAAACCTCAATTGAAGATTATTATATTAATATTGGGCCCCACCAATGGAATCCACTTTCCACCAATATTGACTTGTTAGGAGCCAATAATACAACAAATCTCCACCTTTGGCGAATAACAAGTCATTCTCCTTTTTCACCGAAAATACTATCACCTAGTACTTTCACCATTGGCCTCAGTAATCACCACTGCACACCTTGAATCACCTTGGTCCTGACTCCACCTGATTCAAATAAATGGCCAATAATCATGTGCAGCTGCCCTCGTCAACTTACATAGTTGACTCCCGAGAGGAGTCTCGAATCACCTCTCCCTCAGTAGGATTTTCCTTCTCACCATCGTCTAACTCATCCAAACATGTCACAACATGTTTCTTATCTGTTTCCCGTGTATACACTTTCCAAACCTTCGAGATCTGAGTACATTTTGTACTCCCAACCAGACGATACAAACCTTCATACTTCTCTCCCTTAATCAGGACCTTCACGCCACGTGTGATTTTCATAACTCCACCTACAGCCGAATAGCCGTATCCTTGAGAATCCAACTGGCTTAAGGAAATTAGATTTCTACGCATCTTGGGGACATACGCCACGCCACCAAGAGTGTAAACGGATCCGTGAAACGATTTAATTTTCACCACGCCAACACCTTCAACGTTGCATGTTGAACCGTCACCTAAAGATAGCACTCCAGCCTTCTTTAACTCTAGCTTATCAAAAAAGCCTTTCATGCAACATACATGCATCGTACAACCAGAATCTAAAATCCATTCATCTTGAGTAGAAGTATTTATACTTTCGGAGACTGTGAGAACATCTCCTAAATTAACCGATTCACTAACTGCTATTGCAGCCGACGAACCCCCAGATTTATCTTCACCTTTCTTCCAGAGTGGACAATCTTTCTTGTAGTGACCCCACTCATGACATTTGAAGCACTGAACACCCTTCACGCTGTCTCTTGATCTGGACCTACTGCTACCAGATCTCTTTTCAGCAAACCTTCCCTTTCCATGACTAACCAGAGCAACCTCATGCTCAAAACCTTCGTTCGATTTCCGCCTCTTATCCTGAGACAACAACGCCGGTACTACTTCCTCCATCTTTACGGTAGCCTTACCATATAAAATAGTAGTCACCAAAGTATCATACGAACTGGGAAGAGAGGTAAGAAGAATAAGGGTCTTATCTTCTTCCTCAATATTAACCTCAACTTTTGCAAGTTGATCAATCAGACCATTAAACACATTCATGTGTTCAATGATATTCCCGCCTTCCTCCATCTTCAACCGATACAGATCACGTTTCAAGTTCAGCTTCGTGGTCATGTTCTTCCCGAGATATAACTTCTTGAGAGCCACCCACAAACCCGTTGCAGTTGTTTCTCCGCTGACATTGTTGATGATCTTATCACTGATGAAAAGGCGAATAGTACTGACACATCTTTCCTCGATGTCATTCCAATCGTCATCCGTCATCTTTTCTGGCTTGCCATCCTTTTTACCCTTCAACGGCTTCGCCAAGCCCTGTTGAACCAGAACATCCTTCACCCTTGCTTGCCACAAGGTGAAATTTCCGGTTCCATCAAATTGCTCCACCTTAAAATGCATAGTATTACTTCCCGCCATCTCAAACCAAAAATATCCTGAAAAACCTGGATGCTTTGATACCACTTGTTATGAAAACTTGGCCTAACACACCCACACGAGCAGAAGCGGGGATATAATTGTTTGAGACAAAACTTGCGAGAAATAATATAAAGCAATATAAAGTAACCGATAGACACAACGATTTAACGTGGTTCGGCACAACCCTGCCTACGTCCACCCCCAAGAGTTTCATTTATTCTTATAATAAAAAAGATCCCAGTACAAGAAATCGTACACTATGAGTTAACCCAAACCCAAGCCCCTTAAATTTTAGGATAAAATCTAAGTTCTTGTACACACTTTTACAACCCTTACAAGAATACACTCTTAATACCCTCACAAAGAAAACCTCTCCGTTGATTATACCTATCAACTCTCTACTTTGTGATATTCAATCTGAGATGTGTGTCTTCAATATGTATCACAACCTATCTATTTATAGGTTTCTTACACCGACTCTAATATCCTTTTACTTTGTTAATAAGTAATGAAAAGTCGGTTTAATTGCATGATGAAGACTTCAACTTTGTTTTCTTTCTTGACTTTTTCTGCCCCACCTTTTCTCAATGATTCTCAACAATTCAAGAAACCTCAATTGAAGATTATTATATTAATATTGGGCCCCACCAATGGAATCCACTTTCCACCAATATTGACTTGTTAGGAGCCAATAATACAACAAATCTTCACCTTTGGCGAATAACAAGTCATTCTCCTTTTTCACCGAAAATACTATCACCTAGTACTTTCACCATTGGCCTCAGTAATCACCACTGCACACCTTGAATCACCTTGGTCCTGACTCCACCTGATTCAAATAAATGGCCAATAATCATGTGCAGCTGCCCTCGTCAACTTACATAGTTGACTCCCGAGAGGAGTCTCGAATCACCTCTCCCTCAGTAGGATTTTCCTTCTCACCATCGTCTAACTCATCCAAACATGTCACAACATGTTTCTTATCTGTTTCCCGTGTATACACTTTCCAAACCTTCGAGATCTGAGTACATTTTGTACTCCCAACCAGACGATACAAACCTTCATACTTCTCTCCCTTAATCAGGACCTTCACGCCACGTGTGATTTTCATAACTCCACCTACAGCCGAATAGCCGTATCCTTGAGAATCCAACTGGCTTAAGGAAATTAGATTTCTACGCATCTTGGGGACATACGCCACGCCACCAAGAGTGTAAACGGATCCGTGAAACGATTTAATTTTCACCACGCCAACACCTTCAACGTTGCATGTTGAACCGTCACCTAAAGATAGCACTCCAGCCTTCTTTAACTCTAGCTTATCAAAAAAGCCTTTCATGCAACATACATGCATCGTACAACCAGAATCTAAAATCCATTCATCTTGAGTAGAAGTATTTATACTTTCGGAGACTGTGAGAACATCTCCTAAATTAACCGATTCACTAACTGCTATTGCAGCCGACGAACCCCCAGATTTATCTTCACCTTTCTTCCAGAGTGGACAATCTTTCTTGTAGTGACCCCACTCATGACATTTGAAGCACTGAACACCCTTCACGCTGTCTCTTGATCTGGACCTACTGCTACCAGATCTCTTTTCAGCAAACCTTCCCTTTCCATGACTAACCAGAGCAACCTCATGCTCAAAACCTTCGTTCGATTTCCGCCTCTTATCCTGAGACAACAACGCCGGTACTACTTCCTCCATCTTTACGGTAGCCTTACCATATAAAATAGTAGTCACCAAAGTATCATACGAACTGGGAAGAGAGGTAAGAAGAATAAGGGTCTTATCTTCTTCCTCAATATTAACCTCAACTTTTGCAAGTTGATCAATCAGACCATTAAACACATTCATGTGTTCAATGATATTCCCGCCTTCCTCCATCTTCAACCGATACAGATCACGTTTCAAGTTCAGCTTCGTGGTCATGTTCTTCCCGAGATATAACTTCTTGAGAGCCACCCACAAACCCGTTGCAGTTGTTTCTCCGCTGACATTGTTGATGATCTTATCACTGATGAAAAGGCGAATAGTACTGACACATCTTTCCTCGATGTCATTCCAATCGTCATCCGTCATCTTTTCTGGCTTGCCATCCTTTTTACCCTTCAACGGCTTCGCCAAGCCCTGTTGAACCAGAACATCCTTCACCCTTGCTTGCCACAAGGTGAAATTTCCGGTTCCATCAAATTGCTCCACCTTAAAATGCATAGTATTACTTCCCGCCATCTCAAACCAAAAATATCCTGAAAAACCTGGATGCTTTGATACCACTTGTTATGAAAACTTGGCCTAACACACCCACACGAGCAGAAGCGGGGATATAATTGTTTGAGACAAAACTTGCGAGAAATAATATAAAGCAATATAAAGTAACCGATAGACACAACGATTTAACGTGGTTCGGCACAACCCTGCCTACGTCCACCCCCAAGAGTTTCCTTTATTCTTATAATAAAAAAGATCCCAGTACAAGAAATCGTACACTATGAGTTAACCCAAACCCAAGCCCCTTAAATTTTAGGATAAAATCTAAGTTCTTGTACACACTTTTACAACCCTTACAAGAATACACTCTTAATACCCTCACAAAGAAAACCTCTCCGTTGATTATACCTATCAACTCTCTACTTTGTGATATTCAATCTGAGATGTGTGTCTTCAATATGTATCACAACCTATCTATTTATAGGTTTCTTACACCGACTCTAATATCCTTTTACTTTGTTAATAAGTAATGAAAAGTCGGTTTAATTGCATGATGAAGACTTCAACTTTGTTTTCTTTCTTGACTTTTTCTGCCCCACCGTTTCTCAATGATTCTCAACAATTCAAGAAACCTCAATTGAAGATTATTATATTAATATTGGGCCCCACCAATGGAATCCACTTTCCACCAATATTGACTTGTTAGGAGCCAATAATACAACATAAACTATATATGCCAATATCAGAATCATATCAATATCTATCGAGGTCTTGACCTTATATACCGATCTTAAGTTTTCAGTTGTTTCCAAGGATTATTTAGGTCTTCCTTCTACTACTTACTCTTTTCATGTTCTGGGTTCCAATTATATGGTGTTAGAACTTATGACTGTATCATGCTAATAAATGTGATGAGAAAACGAGTCTCACAATATGAGGCAACACTTGAATGATTAATATAAGAATATAGTTATACTTGTTGCTGCAAAGATGTTAGTGTTAAAAATTGTTGCTCAGTTTAACTGTGAATTTGTTTCATTACATAGTGATAGCAATGATTCTGATAACAAATCTGCCTCCAAGCATTGGGGCATATGACGAGAGATGCGGTTCTTCGTGTCTGTTAGAGCCATGCACTTCAATTAGTAACTATGTTAGATATATGAATGTACCAGATTTTTCTGGGCCATGTTGCTAAAATTGTAAAATATAGAAAGTATAACTTGTACAACTATCCCTTACAAAAAATTTAAAAATTTCAATCAAAATCATAAGAATATATGGAAATGGCAAGGTCCTTATTATAAGCAAATTCAAATTTATCATTAAAAAGGTAACATATAAGCTAATTCTTTAAAATCTCCCTTTTTAGAGATTGTTGTATGTGTAATTTGAGATTCTATAATTATCTACATCTTATCTAAGCTTTCCAACTTTACAATTTCAGCCAATGTAAAAAACCCTGAAAACGGGAATCTGGTACAACTGCACTTGACATATCTAGTACATTGCCTTATGAGGAGAATACATGGCTCTTCGGATATGCCCAAAGCTTAGAGGTAAATTCATCAGATGAATCAGAGTCGCTATCGCTATCTGATGAAGCAGAATCACCATCTATATACTCAACAATCTGGCAAAACAAGCAATTTTGGATATTATAAGTCTCATTCACGTCTCATCAAGTTAATAGCGAGACAAAAAATCACAAAATTCATCTCCAAACATCATACAAAAGTCAAAACGATTTACACCTGGAGAACTTTAATGCAACCAAAAACACATCATAATCATTGAAAACTCAAGATCAGAAAAAGATCAATAACGACAAGTGAAACTGACCTGCCGTGTAGATATTGGCTTAATGTGGTGATATTTGCATTTCCGACTTGAAGTAGTTTCATATCTTATGTCATTAGACCAAACGATTGCATGACAATGCTTGCAGAATCCCCTTGAAGACTTAAATATTTTCTTTGATGAGCAGTCTGCAATCAAAAGTACAACAAACCTAAACACGAAGTAAAAATGCAGGGAAAGTTGATTGTTTGTTACTTTGTTTTGATACATTTCTTAATTGATGTCCTAAAAACATGATATATAACGTCATATGACCATAGAGATTCACTGATTTCTTATACATATATATGATGTATAACATAGATTCAGACCACGTACCATTGTATGTTTTCTTAAAAAAAGTTCTCCAATCAAGGTTATTACTGCAATTATTGCTCTGTTGAGACGTTTCTGGATTCTCATCCAAGATCAATTCACCATAAAGCTTATTAATCTTGGAGTAATTATTTAAGGTGTTGAAAAACATGTTATACATCAACTGCCATAAACGATTATCACTTGAAGCAACATTCCATGAACTGCACATGAAACAATTACCAGAATTAAAAGACATCTAGATATTTAAAGTAGAAAGAAGTTTAAAGTGATCTCAAAGGGGCAAAAAACAGAGATCTTTTTACAATCCACTGCAACCTTATTAAGGGTTCACCTCTTGAATGTGTGTTTATTACTTAACGGGTCAAATATAAGATAACCCCAACAAATTTGGGGAAGAACAATCTAATAGGATAGGCAATACTTAGAACAATTTCCACAAATCAGACCACTATTTTTTTCAAGTAGTAACATGTGACGAATATAACTATAAACTTGCTTTACAAAAGCGCGCCTAGGTGGTGCTTAGGCACTAGGCATAGCGCCTCGGAGTGACTCTAAGCAAGACTTTAACATAAGGTGTTGCCTAGGCCCTAGGCGCCAAGCGATGTGAGGCGGTGCCTTAGGTGCCTTGTAATTAGTGGGTTTTCTACAAGTACGTGTGTGGTTTTGTTTACTAAGCTCTAATTGGCTATTTTCTTTTAACTTACTATTCAATTCAATATTCAGCCCATTATTCAACATCTGTCCATATATACTAACCCTATCCTAAGTATAAGTTCCTAATACAACAATACGGCTCTAACACAACTAATGGCGTTTCATCTACATGAGGCAAATGCCTTAGTGCCTAGCTCCTAGCGCCTCGGAGTGCCTATCGCATTTTAAAACACTGTTATATATAATACAGTTTTTTTCAACAAAGTAGTTCGCAGGAATACGAAGATGATATAAAAAGCATAAAAAGGAACAAACAATCGGAAAAAAGTTACCAGCAAACGTGTGAAGCAGAAACTAGGGACTGCAAGTCCAAGAAGCTGAAGATATGCACAAGAATGTCTTGTGGAAGTTCAACAATATCTGGACAACAAAAAAGTAACACTCATGATGTTCTAATTGTTAGAGGAGTACTAATTTAGAGTATATGCAGAAGCAAATAAGAATTGAAGCTAGGCACTTGCTCTACATTCAAACATAATGAAAAGTGAGGGTAGTATCAATTCCATGCTTCACAAACATTTCACTCTACTATTAGTATTATTATCCTTATTACACTTGAGAGTGCTAATCACATACGGAGTACATGAGTTTAACTCAACTAAGTCCAAGGTCCATGATTCTTTACTCTGAAAATAGATATAAATCTATTGTTCCCAAACTATATATTAGACTATTAGTCAATAGTACCCAGAGACATATACGGAAAGTCAAGTATAAACTGTGTCCAAACAAATAAGAACTATTGATTGAACACACACTACACACGTAACCAATTTACTAACCTTGTTCGTTACCGCGTGCTTTAGAATACCTCTTATGAGCAACCATGGCATGCTTGAACTCAGTTACAGCCAGGGCCTTCTTTTGCTTAGGTAGTGTTGACTCCACACTCTGAAGGAGAGTATTGGCTGCTGAAACAGCCGTTTGGGTTTGCATTCTGGATTTTGAGTAAATGACATTACTTATAAATTAGCATGAAAAAAATAACATCATAAATATGTTAAGCGGTATACTCTAATACACTAATAACCAAAAAACAGATTTTTCAACCTCCTTTTCTCAAAAACGCGAGGTGTGATCCTTCTTATTAAGTTTCAGAAATACAAAGTAGTTTCCCTCTTCCTACCAGAGCCTCAAAAACTCATGCAAATATTGCTGAGAATATTCTAATGTTGCTTGTTTCTAAGCTATTTATTCGAGTTGAAGACTAATCATCATCATATCATAAGTTTGACGATGATCATAAGAGCAGTATGCATTAGGACTTGAATCTTCAACAAGATCATTTTAAAGATGTTAACACTTTTGCATATTCCATAATGGAAGACAATAATATATGGACAACGCGGAATCCATGTGTCGAAAGATACAGTGGAGGTTGCAGTTCAAGAGCTGGGCTCTAACCAAGATATTGGGACTAATGAGTACAGCGTATAACGTATTCATTCCCTTCTACAGTTGCAAATAAGAAAACTATCCACATTTTCCTATTTTGAAAACTGAAAACATATTTACATTTGAACATGTTTGCTAAATTTTCTTTACTTTTCGAGAAATACGCAGAACACTTTTCACTAAAAAATGAGAACTTTTTCGGTATCCAGTTCAATAATATCTTCCATATATATAATACAAAAACAACAACTATATAACTAGCAACTAGTGTCTTGTAACTAATTTCAGCTCAAGGCAAACATATCAATAAATTCATAACATAATTTGATAAAAGAAATCAAGATTAGGGATTCAGGAAACATACTTAGGAAGAAGGCGAAAGGCGGTGAGAACATCTTGAAAGACGATAGATTGCAAGAATTTGGGGAATTTAGAATATGATAATTTAAGAATTAAAGCGAGCTCTTTACAAGCTGATGAATAATGGCATGTTGTGAATGAATCTTGAAGCGCTAATTTCCGATATCTATCAACCGCACCCCCTATCATTTTCTATTTTTCTATTGATTTTTTGTTTTTTCCAAATCTGTGCAAGAATTTGCAGGTTTAGGGCAAATCTTGAAGGATTGTTTTAAATCAATTGCGCGTGAATTTGATTGGTGCAATTCGATTTTGGCGTCAAAATATCCGAATCACATATTCACATACCCGAACAATGATTTGGGTTGGGCTTTATTATTCTATATTGGGCTTTAGTAATTTGGACTAATTAGAGACATAACCCAATTTCATTCACGATATAATGTAAGTTTATGAATTATGAATGTAGATTGTTGATATACAATGGAGAAGGATTCCGAGTTCCACCTAAATTCAGTCATATGAATCTGTTAACTAAGAGCATATGGAGTGCATCTCTGTTTTTCGGTTTTCGACACCTTTGACGCTGGTCAGTCACTGCCGCTCGGCATTAAGGCCCAACGTTAAACGGAGTTAAACCATCAATGTTGCATTACATGATTTGTTAATTTTTTTTACTTTGATTTCATTGTTCCAAAAACAATCTGTGGACTTTTTTTTTCACACCAAATTTAGCATTGAACTACTCCTTCAAAAATCGTACTCGGTATTAAACTCGGCACTTAGATTATCAGCGTTCCCACTTGTTCTCTAAAGTAAGATTTTTAGTATTGAGTCTGGCATCGAACCCACAACCCAACCGAAAATTGTGTAGGAATTTGGTTCTTTCACACATCTAACTTTCACTGCACATAACAACACGACATTTCTGTCATCGTTTCATTGGAGCTCGAAAACCCATTTGTGGCCGGAAAAATGACAATTGTATTGTATTTTCGTTATGACGATTTCGTTGTCTTTCACTAGTACTAAATTATATAAGGCCGAATCTTTGCTTTATTGCTTATTACAACTTACAAGGTTATGATTATGAAATGTGACAAGAAGGAAAAAAAAAACACACGAACAAGTACCTAGCCTATAATAATGGTGTTATTAAAAACCCACGCAATAATACACGTACCCTTAAATACACACACCCCATTAAATACGCATAGCAACACGTACGCAAACACCTTGTTGAAAAGTAAATTTGAAAATCCACCCACTTTTGACCAGGTGCTACCAAAATATCGAGTATTAATTTTTCCTTAACAATTCTCTACTACTATAGTTATTAACAATATGGTGGTAAATGTTGATTAGAATTGACTTGTTATTCCATACTAGCAACAAACCCGCGTAATGCAGCGGTGTTAATAAATTGTATAATTGATGTTATTCGGCTATATTGTCTTTTAAATTTAGTTTCAAGATCAACACATCACATTCGACATTTTATTGGTCTCCATTGATCGTTTTGACCCGCATACCACATGATTTTCATGCTAGTTATTTGTTAAATCCGGTTTCAAGATTTTTTTTTTTTTTTTTATTATGATAATCGCATTTATCATGATGTCAATTGTGTATATACTAAAATCATAAAATTGTTATACGTTGATAATTAACAGATGTTAAATATGAAAATGTTTTAAATTCAAAAGTTTATAAATATATAAAATTATATTAAAATGCTTTGTATATAAATATATTGATAATATTAAGTAGATCAATAACTCTTTAAGGTGGAATACTTTCCATAAATAATTGTAATTTGATTTAAATTTGATTGAGAACTATTATAATTATTAGGAAGTAATAAGTAGTAGTAGTGGAGATGTAATTGAGGGGCAAATTTGTCACTTTAATTTATTTTAAGAGTTTAAGATTCAACAATGAAAATGCTTTATAAGTAATTATAGATTATAGATATTTTGATGAAAGTTATTAATAATAGCGTAATACTCATGCTATTCAGCGGAATACAAAGTTTTGTTATAAATATTGGACTCAGTGGAATACAAAGTTTTGTTATAAATATTGGACTCGGCGTATATTATGATTGTTCACCGACGAATTATCCATGATGATGGACTCAATTAACGGTAGCTTTTTCGTATGTAGAGTTATTGATTCGGGATTTATTATTGATAATGGAAACATGAAATTGTTCCGTTTAGAAAAACATCATGTAAGTTTCCACAATAGTAGTCTAGTAGTGGGGACATGCAGTATAAAGGCGTAGGTCATGTGTTCAATCACGGTCAACCCCATGTTTCTTTAACGCAGGTTAATTTAATGATTTATCACTCACATGTTGACCGTGAGACCGGTCGATTACCTGTAAGTCAATATTAATTAAATTATTTGATAACGGGGCCCAAAAACTACTCTCTCCATCCTAGTCAAAGTGCCGACACAAAGTTTTAGGAAATCCCACTAACTACACTTTTCACCTATCAAATATAATATCTACCCATCAAAGTCTTTTTTGATTGGTTATATACTAAAGTTGACACTTATAATGAGACAGTTCAAAATAGTAACGGGGAGACTTGGAATGGGAGTATCGGACGGAAGGAGTATATTTAGAGAAACAATCAGATTTATATAACAATCTGTCGTTAACTATATCATTTAAGTTGTTTTTCCATCCAAAAGTCTAAATGATTTAAGTAAGTTTTTGGATACGATAAAACTTAAAGCAATCGACAATCTAGGAAAGATTTTGGGACAATAGAAACCATCCGATATAGTGCGAGCCCACCATTCGTACGATCGAAACCACTTGGATGGTGATGTCGCCAATAAAAAATTCCTCACTTGGAAGTTGGAAGTGATCAACTAGCTAGCACCATCGCTGTCCTCACTCAAAGTTAGGTATGTTCTTTCAGTACGCGCAGATCGTCATCTTTCACTTCATTGTACGGATCGAATCAACATCATATCTACCTAGCTATTCTATTCTCTCTTTAAGATATATATATCCTATTCCCTAGAATATATATGAACTGTTGAGAATAATTAATGACAGAGGATTATTTCATCCGTTAATTTCTGTGATCAACGGTTCAGATTCATTACATATATACGACATTACATTTTATGTCAAATGCAGTGTGCAATGTACGTAAAATATAGTTTGCGAATTTAGCTCGTTAATCACATAAATCAACGGTTGAAATCGTTTGCCCACATTTTCCGCTAAATCAGATGATGGCATCCCAAGTTTATATTATCCTTTGTTTTACTAAAAACTTAAAAATTATTAACCAACCAATCATTATTTGTAATTTATTGTTTGGTAGACAAATGTATCATGTATGTATAAAGTTAATTAGGTCTCGTGATATTATATATATCTAGAGTTGGTTCAATGATATTAATGAATTTGGTCATCATGTATGTGAAATACGACATATCGTAATAATAATAATTTTTTGTTAAGTACAAATAAGGTGTCAACCGTTATTAATTGTAATTACGTGCAACTTAGTTATATACTTTGCTTGATTTTTCGATTTTAAACGTGTATTAACGTCGGCAGTTACACGGTAAGAAAATCTTACAGACACATTCGTAAAAAAAGACTCGATCGACTACATGAAGAGATCGAAAAACATTTATCCGTTAAATATTGTGTTTATAACTCATGAGTAATCAACTACCAATACCTAATTACATAGTTTAAGTTAAGTTAAAGGTCACAACATCTTCCCTAAAGCTCGTCTTTAATTAGGTCATGACTCATGACATTATTAATTCTAAGTGGTCGATCGGGCTTTCTTATCCGGTGAGGCACTATATATAAACTTTTTGTATAATAGCTATGCACGTGATTGTTTTTAGTGAAAATTAATTAGATTTATTTTAGGTGTGATATCCGATCGACTATTATCAAGATGATGGTTATGTTTATTTAATTTCAAGCTAAAGGATATATATGGAGGACCCCATTATGTTAAAGCGTATATATATGATTTGTATTTAACTATCGAAATCAAGAAATTGGCCATTTAAACATAAATTTAATTGGATAATTATTGAATATATACGAGAACTTATGTGCCATTGCAAATGCGATAGGAGTAATAAGAAAATTTAGAATCTATCAGTGATTTATAATCAAATTTTTTTTTTTTTTTTGCGATATAGTGTAAGAAGTATTCTTGCTATTATATGCAATCACAAAAAGATACTCCCCAAACTCAAAATAAGGGTCCAAAACTAATTTTACTAAGTGTTCAGAAATTATATTGTATGATAGTGGAGATAACATTGTTATCGTTTGTTTTTTTTGCACATACTCTTATATATAAGTTTTAAGAAAATGTATATCAAGGATAAAATGATAAAGTTAATATATTACTTCTAGAAGTCTCCACTTATTTGGGGACAAATTAAAATGAAAATTTGAACACTTATTTTGAGACGGATAAAGTATGTAAGAGTATATATCTTTTTCAATTCAATTTTTTATATTAGTAATATAAGTAATCGTGCTTTTAAAGTTGTATTCATGTAACACCCCAAATTTTGAGGTATTATTTTAGTGTGCGTGGGTATAATTATTTTAAAGTATTATTGTTATAAGTGATATAAAATAATAGAATACGTGAATGGTTTTTAAGTTCCTGACAATAAGAATTACGGGGAGTAAAATTTAGAGAAATAAGGATATATGTACGTACGATTTACATGTTTATCCAGTATCATTTCCATAATATTTCAGACTCAAAATTATGAAGAAACAAAAACGTAGGAAGCCATTCAAGCTTCAATTTCACTTTTAAACTTCTTATTCAAGTTTTCTAGGTTTCAATTCATTACCTTTTCATCATCCTCAACCTCTTTGTAAGTGATTCTTTTATGATTTTAACCTAGGTTTTGGGTTTTTTATTGGTTTTGAATAAATGATGATTTTAATCCGAAATTGAGGTTAGAAAGCGATTGAATTGATGTTAGTTAGTGTTTTTATGATCATGAGTAACCATATTACATGTTGAAGGTAATGAAATCACGATTGGTGTTCTTGAGTGATTTAATGGGGTTTTGCTAATTTTTTGTGAATTGAGGTTAATAAGCTTAAAGATGTTACCAATGATGTTAATAGAGTATGATTATGATGATGGAACAAGTAGTTCATCCAAGCAAGTATAACATAATCTAGCCAACAATCATACTAACATCATCACAAACACATATCATCAAAGAAATCAAAGAAAACATGATTATATTAGAATGAAAAGTGCAAACCAAGTGATTACAATGTCGGAATGATGATTGTTTGTAACCGAGTGTCCTAGCAAGATGGAAGATCTTTAAAATGATGAAGAATCACCTAAACCATAGAAAAATCGCCAAAAATGGAGCTGGTTTCGTGTGTAGAAGATAGATGAAAAGTTGGTGAGATCTAAAAGCAAAAGTGCTTTTCTAGTACAAAAGGGCATCTGCCGCCCAAACTACCCAGCGGCTTCGCATTACTACCCGACGGGTCCTTTGAATTTTGGGGGACCCGGCTGCTTGTTTAACCAACACTGCAGTTCAACTGAACAAATCAACCCGGCGGCTCAATAAGGTTACCCGCCGGCTTCTACAGGCTTCATAAAGCCGAATACCTCTGTTACCAAAAGATGCTGGATTCCTTAAATCACCCGCCGGCTGACACAAATAACCCGGCGTGTTACCACTTGACCCGGCGGCTGGTGCTCTTTACCCGGCGGGTTCTTTCCATTTTCTAGCAGACAGCATTCATTTTGCCACAATCTCATCATTAATGAACCTACGCGCAATAAATGAATTTCAAACTAAATAAGTACCAAAAGTTCAAAATATTTACTCAAAACAAATGCAGAATAAATGATATCGCGAAAGATTCACGTATACAAAATGAGCGATATCACATTCATTTTGGTATTGTGGAGGTGTCCACAAATTTTCGTAACCTAACTCATAACGAGCAAGAAGTTACGCGTGTTTGAAATCCGTATCTTTTTAGAGTTGTGCAGAATTTTGGTCAAAACTGAACCTGCGGATCCTGCAGGGGTACCCGGCGGGTACCCTTCCTACCCGACGGGTAGAGTGGTTACACTACAGGGGTATCCGGCGGGTGGAGGAGTGGTAAACGGGTAGCCCCTTAGTAAATTGAGACAAAAGTTGGAGGGTGTGGGAGCTCGTATGATTACCCGGCGGGTACCCTGCCAAACATTGTGTGTACCCGGAGTGTACCCAGCCTACCAGGCGGGTATCCCTCCAGGTTTGACCCTGTTTTGTTTAAGTCAAAATTTAACCATTTAAAGTATTAAAGTGAGCATATATATGTATGATGGAGTTATGGAACAATTATGAGTTATCTTGGTGACTATTACAGAGATGCGAGAGTTTATACCATAGATGAGTTATCTAATGGTATCGTATTAGTTGATCATTTGTGTGTGATCAATGTCGTTATTGATTCATAAGTTGAGAATGAGTTTGCATATTGTGGTTGAGATGGTAGTAAAGATCGCCATTACTTACTAAGCATTATCGCTTATTCCTCTATTATTGTTGTTGTGGTGTAGGTGCTTACGAGATACGGTATCATTCTGGGACAAGGAACCGAGAGCGACTTTTGGTGGACTTACTATGGCATTAGTAAGTCAATCCCTTCTTAATCATGCTCTGTACAGAGAAAATCCCCATTTGTATTTGTGTGAATCATATGAGTATGGTTCACACTTATTTAAAGAAATACTTTGTATAATTTTAGAGAAGTTTTGAGTATGAAAAGAATAATACTATTATAATGAGTTTATATATATATATATATATATATATATATATATAAAAAACGGGGCGTTTCAGTTTCTAATGGCTGCGGATCCGTATAGTGTTCAGATAAGTCTCTACAATTGCTTAGTAGTTATATGATTAAGCGAATATATGTTGTTGTTATGTGTTAAGTGTTGTTTCAGTGTTTTGTGGATTATTCATTTAATTGCTCGTATGCTCACTAAGCAATGTGCTTACCCCTTTCAGTTGTTTCATGTTGAACGTGAATAGTTCGGTTGAACCCATTTGGATAAAATGGATAGATTGTGGTTTTCAAAAAAGTAGCGTGGATTGGAGCATGCTTTGTGGTTAGACAAGCTTCTCTTATATTTTGAATTGTCGTTATGGTGATACTTGAGTAATTCGCCCAAACAAAGTGTTTTCGAAATAAACATGTGGGTTGATATGTAGTGTATGAAGCTCTTGGTTTTGTAGTATTAGACTTTAAAAGTCAAACTATTATGTAAAGTCTCATATATATATGTTTTTGGGAAGGTATGAAGTTAATGTGAATGTGGATAGTTTAGGTTGGTTAAAATTGATAAAATGTAGTAAAGTGTCAAGTTTGAGTGGTTGGTTGAAATTGGAGTTGACATTTAGTCAACTACATTGTAATGGTTAAATATATATGAATTTGGGTAGTGTTTTAGTCGAAATATGGTTGGTTTGGTAAACGGGTTAAAATGGGTCCAAATGGGCCATTAATGTGTTCATATGTTAATCTAGGATGAATAAGCGTTATGATACTTTTGTCAAATGTGTTAGATTTGTTTTGATATGTTAACAAAGTGTGCAAAAATCCTGGGTTTGATTATGAATGGTTTGAGAGTTTGGTTGTCACCAAAAAGTGGTCAAAACAGTCATAAATTGGTCATACGTTCAGATTTGTCGTTTTTGTGAAAATTGAAAAAGTGTAAAAAGGGAAAGTTTTATTACGTAATAGTTAGAGGTGTGTGCAAATTTTCAGGTCCTAACTCTTAACGAGTTAAAAGTTATGCGTGTCAGAAGTTCGTATTAAAAATCTGAATTGCTGCTGTGATACATCCTTACCCGGCGGGTAAGGGTATGTACCCGGCGGGTAATTTCTTACCTGGGGTCCTTATCCGACGGGTAAATCATGTCGATCGGGTAGCTCTAGTATAATTTGTTACAGCACAAACAAGAGTTGGAGTATTTGACTATTACCCGGCAGGTACCCTTGTTACCCGGCGGGTACCCGTCTGGTTTGGTGATTTTTGTTTTGAGTCTTGCACTTAAGTTAGTTGTATTACATATTGATTTAAATTATTGAGTAACGATTAGTGAGACATAATTAAGCGTGTTTCAGTGTTATATAAAAAAAATTTCTTAAAGTTTTGGGGCGTTTCAACACATGTCTCATGATTAATAATTTAAATGTACATAACAATGTAATTTGTTCATTATATAAATATGTATGGTGTATGTTTTTTATAAGAAAATATTTTTGAAATTATAAAACATGGAAAGACTTATTTAAGTTAAAGTAGAAAATTAGTATAATAGTGGGGTATGAAAGTAAAATGACAATTGCATCCTTTAAAATATCATGAGATATTAAGCTATCATAGTTTTATGTAAAGTTACTTAGATACCCTTTAAATATATCATGAGAAAATGCCATTTTAATTTGTGAATTGATCATATAAGATAATGACATGACGATGAGTGAGTATAATGGAAGATTGAGTAGACAATTTAGTGTTACTACTTAGGTAAAATTTATGTCATCTATTCGGACCTTGAATCCACCCATGAAAACCAAGATTTCATATCAAATTTAATTAATTATAATTATAAGTGCTTAAAGATAAAGTGACATACTTAGTTATTATATATTAAATTTTGAACTATTTATATATATCCCCAAATTATTGACCACCAATCACACCTCCACCAAATATGCCTTTTTACCTTTACCATATGTCATATCATACTAATTATTACTCCCTCCATCCCGGTTTTATAGTCCATTATTTTCATTTTGGGATGTCCCAAATCAATTGTTCATTACCAAATATAGAAAGGTAACATGATTCTTTTTACTATATTGTCCCTACTTTAAAAATTAAATTACAAAAGTGAAAGGAAGTTCAAATTAATTGATTAGGGGTAAGAATGTCATTGTGCAAAAAAGTAAGTAATAATTATTGTGTTTATCTTAAACTGCATGTAGTTTTGTCTGGGGACAATTAAATTGGGACGGAGGGAGTATAAGAGAGGTTCAAATTTATCTTATGGAAAAAGTGCAAAGTAACTTTGATAACTTCAAATTAACTTTATCATAATGGAATATGCTATTGACAGCCTTTAGGGCTGTCAATAAGATACATCCGATGCATTAATTACAGTTAAAATTTCATTTTTAATCAAATATATCATTTAATACATCACAAATAAATGGAAAGTTTCAGTGAATTAAATGCAAACATAAATTAAATTATATATAATCCTGAATGAATAAGGAAAGTTTCAACTTTAATTAATGCATTGGATGTGTCTTATTAACAGCCCTAAGGGCTGTCAATAGCATTTCCCTATTATAACATCCTTAGCATCTTTTGGAAACGCTTAACTACTCCACGCTAACATCATAATTGTATGGAACTTTGAAAAGTTAAGTTGCTTGTGCAGATTACAGTATAGTCTAATTAAACTCGATTATAAACATGTGTATAATATAATTGGTTAAACAAATAATAATTTAAGAGTAATGCTAAATAAGCCTACTTACGTAGACCTATAAACATGCATAACTTTTTGATTGGTTGCATTTTTTCTCTCTCTTAATCTTATCCAATCAATTTTTCAAACAAACCAATAACATCTTTAGGTCCATCATTAGTCATACAAATTTAGACATACCAATCATATTCCATAATTTAAACATCTACAATATCTTATACGGAGTATCATATTAGAAAACAAAAAAAATCATTATCTAATACTACCTCCGTTCCAAAATTATTATCCAATTTTGACTTCCTAAAGTCTTTCTTTTTTACTTCTAGAAGTCTCCACTTATTTGGGGACAAATTAAAATGGAAATTTGAACACTTATTTTGAGACGGATAAAGCATGTAATAGTATATATCTTTTTCAATTCAATTTTTTATATCTGTAATATAAGTAATCGTGCTTTTAAAGTTGTATACATGTCTCATGATTAATAATTTAAAGGGCAAATAGCCCAAAAAGGTGAAGTAAAGTTCAAAACTTCCCAATAAAGGGAATATCATTTTCTCCATTACCCAAAAAGGATTCATGTCTTTAATTCTTGCCCGAAAAAGATTATTTTTGTCAAAAATCTTAAATTCAAGGGAATATCGCTTGATCAATTTTTTTAATTTACAAAATTAAGACCTGTTAAAGTTGAGGCTTGTCATTTATAAACACTTTATACCACAAATTAGGGTTAAAAACATTTAGAATCATGAGCATGGCCACTTAAGGCTCCAAAATTGAAGTGACAAATTCTTATTTAAAAGATGACGAATCGTGAGATTGAAGGTTATTTGTGTGTTCATGATGCAAGAATATGAACTTTTTAGATACTTAGGAACCCTAACAAGTCGTTTCAAGAGTTAATTTTGTATAAAAATAACTTTGATCGAGTAATATTCCCCTTAATTTAAGTTTTTTTTTTATAAAATGAATCTATTTCTGGCAAAAATTAAATATAAGGGTCCTTTATTATAACACCCCTCAATTATAATCATTTAAATATAGTAAATCGGAAGCGTAAGTCCAAATAGATAGTAATAATTTACATCCTTTTATCAATGCTATAAAATTTAACCTTTTCAAAACTATAATTTCTTCAACCGAGGTGTTATATAAAAACATGATGAAACATTATTTTATACAAATTAACTATCAGAGTAGAGCCTCGTAGTCAAACATTCCTTCTAGTTCAACTTCTTGCCCACCCAATATTAAAGCCAAAACCTGCAAGAAGTGTTAATGTGGGGGATTAGCATAAAGCTAAGTGAGCAGATAACTAATCAACAGCATAACTTAGCTCAACAACTTTGTGTACAACACTTAACACTAAACAATCAAGTACACAATACAACTCATCAACTAATCAACAACACCATAATGAGGATCGGCGGCTCTGGGGATAACCATAAACCCGGGTGGCTCCCCAAGAACACTTATCCAACCTATCCGTATGGCCATACGGACGAGACCGATATCTAGTGGTTATCCTACTCAGATACAGTTCAATACACACAACAAATGAAGTAAATCCCTGTATCATTCACACGATAACCAACTAGCCCAACCAACCATTCAACAACTCGTTGGCCTCATTAACAACTGATGCCCGAAGGCCAAATAAATCAGGTGATCACGTAATCAACAAGTCACATATTCAACTAGTCAACATATCAACAGTATTATTACTAACAACCTAATCATCAATGCAACTAATAAAGTAATAATACGTTACTTGTTGTAACCAAACTCGTTACAACCAAGTTACACCGAGGATTAAAGATCCACTCACCGACCACCTCAGGCATCCACTCAGTAGTCTAATATCACTGAGTCTTCTGCACATCTGACAATACAGTAGAATAACACAAGTTAGTTACTTGTCTCAAAATATATACAACATTATTCCAATATTACAAGCAACATCTTAACAACATAATTCACACTTACTTATCAAGTTTATGCTCATTAAAATCACAACCTCATTTAATCAACTTTTACCATCAAAATTTAACATGATTACACCTTCAATAAGGTTATTATCATTATCATCAAATATCATTAGTTCATTCAAATCCCCAACACAAGGTTTCATAAACTCTTATCCACATAAGTGCTAACTTTTCCCTTTAATTATTAATTAAGTGTTCTTAATTACAATTAATATCAATTTCCATCATATAATCCATCATGGTTATAATAATCCTTAAATTCTCAAGAACACCTAAACAATTTCACAACCCTTAGCATAATCTATGTAAATCATCATCTTTAATCAATCATAAAATGATCATTAGCAACACTTAATAATTTATACATCATTACTCAAGCTTAAAAGCTTTGATTATAACATAATCAACTAAACCATTAAACTTTCTACAAAATCCTACACTAATTCTCATTTCTAAGTTAGAACTTCACTTTTAATCATGAATTAACTATCAACTAACAACAATATAATCACTACAACCTTCAATTTCATATTAATCAAACAACTTTTATCATAATCATCATTAGTATCAAAAACACTCAATCAATTCATAAACCCTAGCTTCATTAATGTTGATCATCATCATAAAGAAGCTTAAATAACATCAATTTAAACCATTTCAACCCTTAATTTCGGATTATAATCAAAGAATTATCAAAACCCTAAAATCCCCAAATTCTAGGTTTATGGAAATCAAGAACACAAAATCATACCTTGTTTGTAATGATGATAGAAGCTTGAATTTGAGTTCTAAGGCTTCAATTTGATGTTAAAAGATGATTTCTTAAAGTAATTTAGGGTTTCACAATTTGGGGATATGTATGTATGTGCGTACGTATGTATATAGATGGAGATATGTATGAAATAAACAACCGACTCAATATATAGATATATTACACAACTAGTTAAATTTTATTCCCCGTATTTATCATTGTCTGGAACTTAAGACCATTTACGGGGATATATTATTTTATTTTACCGTCAACTGAATTAATTTAAATCAATCAATAATTTATTAGTCACAATAAATTATTATACTCTTTTACCTATTTATTTGACTAAATCACACCGAACTATTTCCTGACAAACTAAATAATAATCTACAGTCAGAAAATATAAAATACTACTAGACCCGAGAACTGGGTGTTACATTTATGGGCAATGGAGAATGTGATATTCCCCTTATTGAGAAATTCAGAATTTTACATTATCTTTTTGGACTATTTGCCCTAATTTAAATGTACATAACAATGTAATTTGTTCATTATATAAATATGTATGGTGTATGTTTTTATAAGAAAATATTTTTGAAATTATAAAACATGGCAAGACTTTTTTTAAGTTAAAGTAGAAAATTAGTATAATAGTGGGGTATGAAAGTAAAATGACAATTGCATCCTTTAAAATATCATGAGATATTAAGTTATCATGGTTTTATGTAAAGTTAGTTAGATACCCTTAAAATTATCATGAGAAAAGGCCATTTTTGTTTGTGGATTGATCATATAAGATAATGACGACGAGTGAGTATATAATGGAAAGATTGAGTAGACAATTTAGTGTTACTACTTTGGTAAAATTTACGTCATCTATCGTACCTTGAATCCATCCATGAAGATCAAGATTTCATATCAAATAAATAAATTATAATTAGAAGTGTTTATAAAGATAAAGGTGATTGACCACCAATCACACCTCCACCAAATTTGCCTTTTTACCTTTACCATATGTTATATCATCCTAATTATTATAACAGAGGTTCAAATTTATCTTATGGAAAAAGTGCAAAAAAGACACGTACGTTATATTGTATACTAGTATATTGTACTCCCTCCGTCCCAAAATTATTGTCACCCAGTTTAATAAAAACATAATCATTACTGCTTTCTCTTTCTTACTTTTTGCAGAATGACAGTTTTACCCTTAACCAATTAATTACTGCCAGGAGCGGAGCTAGAGGGGGGCATGGGGGGCAGTCGCCCCCCCTAAAAATCTAGAATTATGGAAAAAATAAATTTTTTAAGGTTATTAGTGACAGTTTTGAAGTTTTGCCCACCCAAAATGATAGAAAAAAGAAAAAAAAAATGTTTGCCCCATATACGAAATATCCTAGCTCCGCCCCTGATTACTGCTTTCTTAAAAGGGTGTAATAATGATCTCAATCAAGGGTTATATGGTAATCACGATCAAACTTCACTATCTATTTTTGTAAGTGATCAATTAATTTGAGACGTCCAAAAAAGGAAACATAGACTATAATTTTGGGACGGAGAGAGTAATATTTTAAAAATATTGACATGGAAAAACAAAAAGTATTCAGTCGAACTACACACTTAAATAATTAAATAATTTATAAGATATTTTTTGACAACACCCGGTGAATGAGATTGTGGTAAAAAATATTTTTACTCCATATACATTACGAGATGCTTTGCTGAAATAGAAATGTAAAACTTGCCACATCATTCCTCGTCACATATTGGTGTTGAACGTGAAATCCAGAAGCCATAAAGCGATCGATTTATATAAGTTTATTACCGAAAACGCGAAAAGGTTGTAAATGGTAGGAGTGGACGTGTAATAAGTGTGCAACGTACGAAGCTTCTGTATGAAAATGCAAATATAATAATATAATACAGCTGGAGTTTTTGGGCATGCACAAGTTAGCTCCATCGCTTTTGATCAGCCTCCAGCGCTTTTTGATCGGTCTCCGCGTACGGACGCTTACCAACTACTATAGTCGTGTATATATATATATACACCAGTGGTAACTGGCGGTAATAATAAAAAAAATATGCTAGTTACAGACAATGATGGTCGACTATTGGTGTAACGGTAATGGTTGTCTTAACCTAGATTATTACGCCCTTTTTTCTTTCTTTTAGTCTTTGTATCGATTCCATTTTGATTTATATTTTATAGTATCATAAAAATTATGATATGGATATTAATAGTTATAGTTATAGAAAAACAATTTTTATTACTTAAATTTATTGTTTTTTTATAAATAAATGTACAAACAATTTAAAATCATATTATCAATTGAAATTTGATTGATCAAATTTAACCAAATCCTTGACTTTCATTTATTATTATTTCAAATTAATGTGGCTAGTACATGTATAAATTAGGTGAAAAAAGTTAGTAGGTATTAGTTGATTTAATCACATTAGTTTCTATATTTATCTCACAACTAAATAAGGAGAGGGTACAAAGGTAATTTTCGATCTTCCCATTTTAAACATTAAGCAAAATTGCTAAATGCATAATAAGGGATATATGAAGGACTATATATAAACTTTTTGTACTATAATAACTATGCACGTGATCGTTTTTAGTGAAAATTAGTTAGATTTATTTTAGATGTGATATTTGATCGACTATTATGTATCCTCGAAGTTAAGATCCAGATTTATTTCGGTGTTTCAAATGCTGGTAAAAATCTTCTGTAAGTAGGTATATTGTACTCCTGGGTCTTTTAGCACCTTGCTATTAGCCATTTATTAATGAGATCTTCTGCCTTTAAAAAAAAAAATCAAGCTAAAGGATATATGAAGGACCCCACTTTGTTAAAGCGTAGATGTGTATATATAATAATTATAACTATTGTAATCAAGAAATTAGCCATTTATTAACATAAATTTAATTGGATATTTGAATATGACGATGAGTGAGTATAATCAATGTTTTTAAAACCGGTTCAAACCATTGAGTATAATGGAAGATTGAGTAGACAATTCAGTGGTACTACTTAGTAAAATTTATGTCATCTATCGGACCTTGAACCACCCATGAAAACCATGATTCCATATCAAATTTAATTATAATTATAAGTGCTTATAAAGATAAAGTGACCTACTTAGTTATCATCTACGGAGTATTAAATAAATTTTGAAGTATTATATATATATCCCCAAATTATTGACCACCAATCACACCTCCACCAAATTTGCCTTTTTACCTTTACCATATGTCATACTCCGTACTATTATATTATCATAAGAGAGGTTCAAATTTATCTTATGGAAAAAGTGCAAAGTAACTTTGATATGAACTTCAAATTAACTTTATTATTATTATTATATCCATAGCATCTTTTGGAAACGCTACTATACTTAACTATATACTCCATGCTAACATCATAATTGTATGGAACTTTGAGAAGTTAAGTTGTTTGTGCAGATTACAGTATAGTCTAATTAAACTCGATTATAAACATGTGTATAATATAATCGGTACAACTAATTACAACATAAACATCTACAATATCTTATATCATATTAGAAATAGATAGTTTGTGTATTTGGCAGAATACTTTTTTGACTTTTTGGGTATTTTAGAGGTTTGTACTTCTATTTTATATTAGCTCAATATAGAAAATATAAATCTTGTTTAAGTAATAATAATAAAAAAAAAAGGGTTATTGGAGGGAACCTTTAACCCCGGATCCGTAGATCCACGGAGCCCCACCCGCAAGAGGCAACCCGTCCGGCTAAACACCTGGCCCCAGTGACCCCACACACGGAGCATGGGATTTTTTGTACTCCCAGAGGCTTGAACCCGGATTGGGCGTGACAATTTGCGGCGGCGGTACCACTGAGGCAAAGCCCCATTGGTTTGTTTAAGTAATAAAAGCTCTTAAAATCTATGACTCTTTATGTAATTTTAGAAGCTACTGAAATTATCTCAAGCACGGTTCACAAACTACATTTTTAGCTACTGATTCACAAGCATACTTTTTGTATGTAGATATAATAATTTGCCTTGTATTTGACACATGTGAACATTTAGTGAATAAACTTATATATTTAGGAATATAACTTTTATGAAAGAGCAAAAAAGACACGTACGTTATATTATATACGGAGTATATTATACTGTAATATTTTAAAAATATTGACGTGGAAAAACAAAAAGTATTCAGTCGAACTTCACATTTGAATAATGAAATAATTATAAAATATGTTTTTTGACAACACCCGGTGAAAGAGATTGTGGTAAATTTTTTTTTTACTCCATATACATTACGAGCTGCTTTGCTGAAATAAAAATGTAAAACGCGCCACATCATTCCTCGTCACATATTGGTGTTGAACGTGTAATCCAGAAGCCATAAAGCGATCGATTTATATAAGTTTATTACTGAAAACGCGAAAAGGTTGTAAATGGTAGGAGTGGACATATAGTATGTGTAGTAAGTGTGCAACGTACGAAGCTTCTGTATGAAAATGCAGATAATAATACAGCTGGAGTTTTTGGACATGGACAAGTCAGCTCCATCGCTTTCGATCAGCCTCCACCGGGCAAATATATAATGCTCCGCGTACGGACGCTTACCAACTACTATAGTCGTGATATATATATATATATATAGGAATGTTCAAAAAAGAATGGTAAAAAAATGGAGAATGAATGAACCAATAGGATTGCTCCATCTCAAAACTCATTTTCACCTTTTTTTTTTTCAAAGTTAAATATCTCACAAACCGTATATCTATAAATTATAAAAATTACATATTCGGAATCAACGTCTTTTTCTCTTCGATTCTAGATCCAATAAGATATACTTTCGACAAAGTTTTTTTTTTTTCATTTTTATTGGGTTTTAATATGAAATCACATGTGATTTAAAACTAAAAAAAAAATTACACCCGCTTATATCTCAGATTAAACTTTAAATTCAAATCATTGATGATTTGAAGAGATTAAAACATGAAAAACTAAGTTGTGATCACATGCGATGGAATATCAAAGTATCAATCACAAGTGATAAAAGAGTAATAAAATACGAATTTTCAAATCATTGACTATAGTTATATAATTAAGTAAAAATCAAGTTGAAATCATACATGAATTATCATATTTCAGAAAATTTCTCATCAAATCTCAGTTTTTAGATGAAAATCATATGTGATTATATAACAAATCACATGTGATTAAATGTACAAATAACAATCACATGTGATTTTTAACGAAAATTAATGCATTTTTTAATTTTTTATTTATAAATATTAATGTGGATGAATATTAAGTTGTAATCATGTGTTAAATAACATATACCATAAATAAATAATCGTGAACAAATTTTTTACTTTTTATCACAAATCACATGTGATTATATTATAGAATTGGGTAAAAAAGCTAAGGAAAAAAAATTCGTCGAAAGTATAGCTTATGACATCTCTAATCGAAGGTAAAAAGACGCTGGTTCCGAATATATAATTTTCATAATTTATGAACTTACGGTTTGTGAGATAATTAACCATGGGAGTAAAAATATAATTGGGTTTTGTAGACAAATGGAATAATCCTATTGGTTCTCCCATTCTCTACTTTTTTTGCATTCTTAAAAGAACCCACATATATATATATATATATATATATATATATATATATATAGGTGGGTTAAAATGAGAAGGCTAATTTTCGTGGGAACGTGAGAAACACTTCACAATCACTTTTTAACTATTGGAAACACATTTTCCTATAATACTTTTTCAATGATTAATATTAAAATAACTTTTGGAAGCTATGATATAAATATTAAAAAAAAAATTCGAACTTATTTTACAGTCGTTACTGTTGTGATTATTTAAGATAATCACAAAATATAACATGATAATCACATGTGATTATTCTCTAATATAATGTGATTATCATGTGTTCAAGATAATCACAAAATATGACATGATATTCACATATTATTCATGTGATTATCAAGTTATAAAATGTAATTATTATGAATAAAAAGTTTAATTAAAAATAACTAAAAAAATAATAAAACGTCGAAAAATTTTTTATTTGAAAAATAACTTCTAAAAGTTATTTAAAAAAGAAGCTACGAAGAAAATTTTGTAAAATAACATGTTTTGCATAGTTAAAAAGTGATTTTAAAGTGTTTCTCACCTTCTCACGAAAATTACCCTTCTCATTTGAACCTGGGACTATATATATATATATATATATATATATATATATATATATATATATATATATATGGGCCTACTAAAGCTACCACTTTTTCCCATTTTTCTTTTTACTTTTTATCCCTTACTCCATATTTTTATAATTCTTACCCTGGTTAGTCTAAAACTGAAACCGATTCTGAACTAGACTGGGACCGATCTTAGATAAGACTGGACTGGAAAAGGACTAGACTGGGACTGAACTAGACCCGGGGGTATACCCCAGTAAAACTGAGGGTATGTTTAGAATACCCGTATATATATATATTCCCCCATTCCAATTTATTGCGCACCTTTTTATTTTGGTATGTCTCAAAATAATTGTTATATTTCAAAGTAAACCAATGAAACTGGTTGAAATTTGTAAAGACCAAATTCAATTGATGGTTAATAGTAATAAACTAGATCATAACCCGCAAAATTGCGGGCGAGATCATTGTGTTTTATTCATAGTAAAATTTTTTACGGAAGCCTTAACTACTAAAAGTTTTGCTATCAAATAACACAATAATCAAAGTAAAAGAAATCATTTAATTTTGCAAGTCTTAAAGAAAAAAAGCATACTGTATAACTGAAACAACAAAAACTCATTAACCTTTTCAAGTCAAACACTAAATTGCTACCTATTGCATATTGGAGATTATAAAGATACCCCCAAATTACAGGGATACCCCTTGGCCCATCTTCAGTTTCCATTCAGTCATTTTCCAGTTCAGTTTTATCTAAGATCGATTCAGTTCAGTACAAAATCAGTTTCAGTTGTAGATTAAACAAGAGGTAGGAATTAGAAAAAGATGGGGTATACCCAGAAAATATAAAGTAAAAGCATGATGTGATTGATTAGATGGGTGAGGGGGTAGGAGATAGGAAAAAGTACAAAAAGGGATATGTAAATATATACCCTTTCATATCTAGATAACTATAATGGACAAATTTGTAATGGATCATACTTGATCATTAGAATAAAAGATGATTCTGATAGTCAAGGATGAGATAGAGAAGACAAAGATGGATATGTCATTTTAGCAACCACCTCAACAAATCTTTATTTACTAATCACATTCTTTAATATACATATTACATATGTCCCATTATAGTACAATAATATTGCTTTTGTAATCTCATTCAATGCATTATCCAGTCAAATTCAGTAATCACATTCTTTATATAGAGTAATATTGCTTGTGTAATCCCATTCAATGCATTATCTAGTAAAAAAAAATTAATCAGCGCATTGAATGGACAAAAAGTGTTGTAGGGCCAACCTAAACATCTAATTGTAACCTCCACTGAAATTTGAAACGGACCCATGTTGACCCGTTAACCAGCCCATCCGCCCCACATATTACCACATGTAGTTGTCACACGCAACAGAAACGAATCCAAGAGTACTACAGACTATATGTATCCATAAAAAGAAGCATGAAAATATAACAGGGGAGAGACTCGAGTTTAAGTATTACGTAGTAATATACAATCTCTCATTGACATGAAAACCAACAATAATTCTTTGTTTAGGAGGTATACTATATAGTGTGTGGTACATATCTGGAAATTGTATTAGGTATTTCACTTCAAAAGTCATAGATGATATATTAAGAAAAGAGTAAGGTATGGAAATAACTTCCCGGATGTAATTGTAAGCACATTGGTTGAAACTTTGCACCAACGAAATATGGCGCTTGTTCACCTACAATTAATAGATCATAAACAAAATTAAATATGAATGCAAATGCAAATGCAAGTAAAAAAGAAAGAAAAAACAATGACCCAAAATTGAAATTAGCTCTTTCAGCTAAATCACAATAAGCAAATTTGTACTATTCTGAAATACATTATGAGTGTAAAGAAAATTGGTTTAAAAGAAACTAAAAACATTAAACAAATTATAACCACATAGTAAACATGAAATGCAAACATCAATAGTTCGTTGTAGTACTAATTTGGTTGAAAACGTGTAGATTATATATAAGCTGGTTACTCCTTTGACATGGGCCTTTGCAAGGAGAGCACATCAATTTTTATTTCTAATAATATTTCATACCCATTAATAAGACCCCTACGTATATTATCAACATAATGCCTTAACTGGAGACCTTGGAGACTCCAACCTACACAATAATTTGATATATATGGTCATCAGTTTCTTTGACAAATAATAACCCTTTATAAATTTATGAATACCATTATGCGGATGCAATAGCGATTCACTGAGCATTAACACGGGAGCAATTAACAGAGGTGCAATTCTGACCCAAATAAGATAGAGTACCCAACTTTACTACTGCATAATCAGCGAAAACGTAATCCACTTGTATAAAAATAAATTCAATGATAAGCAGTTGTAACAAATACTCAAAAATTAGAAGGTCAAACTTGACCAGCTTATCCAAGTGCAAAAAGATAAAAATCAGATGAAATTCTGAGATAGTCAAATATATCATATTTACATTGGTTATTGGTAGTCGACTTAATGACACATTTCTTTCAAATGGAAAAGGAAGCATAATATAATGTAATGTGTATTACCTGGGCAAACTTCCTTAGCAACAATATGACAATCAGTAGCATAACAGACCTGTAAAAAAACATATCCCAGCTACTTTAAATTACCAAGAATTTTATATATGATGGACTTGCATACACTAAAATGACTTAAAAACATCATACCATTGTAAAAGGATTCATAATCTTCTGACTTTAGTATATATGACCAAAGTATAAACCCGTGTTATTTAAAGATTAAAGCACAGCTGTAAACACATTGATATAATAACTCAATTTCTTAGTGGCCTAGACATACTCCAAATTCAGGGTTTGATAAAATACCTCACTTTCTTAGTGGCCCAGCCCGTCCATATTGCCACCTAGAACATGGAACATAGACATTCCAGATAAGTAAACAACACGACAAGCATACCACTCTGCACATGACAACTTTCTGTATTCATAAGTCTTCAAATTCTAGCAGTACCATATACCATTACGTTTCACCGTGTACTACCATAAACACCGAGATGCAATCAATTTATAAGAATCAGAACATGTTAGACGGTTCTTGAGAAGCCTTAGTGTGGTATTAGAGGCCTGGTGTAATTGCAGAATAATGGGTTCCCCTGTGCCGTATACCTGCAGTATATATACAGATAATTTGAACAAAATTTTCATGGGAATGTTATGTTTGGGAGCACAACATAAAAAGATTAATATAACATATTCCAACTGGGAAAAATGAACGTTAACATCCTCTTTCAAACATTCCGTCACCATGAAATTTATCTGAAAAATTCATACATACAAAACGACTTGACACCTCATCAGATTACTATCATTCAATATCTAAAACATTAACAGGGAAATTCACACATACAAAACTGATAGAATATGAAGTTTTGTATTATGGCTATTACTATTAATGTCAATCTGACCATCCCTTGTTTGACCCGAGGAATTTTCAGCAATTCCCTGTGCACTTTTGTAATCACAAAATCCAAATCAATGATACTACTATCCCTAATATAGTTCTCTTAAAAGTTCATTAAATCCACAGTATGATCGTTATTTCCAAACTTTCTAAACCTGATAGAATAGCCATTTTGACAGGCAAAGGTCAACTTGTACCATTTTTCCAATGCTACAAACACGGTATTAGCCATCTTCTAGACTTCAAAATTACTCAGCATAATGTATAAGTGAAAAATATACCTGAAGAACAACAAAGATTGACATCTGAATTCAAAGAAATCGCATTTAGTGAATTTCCCATCGTATGAACTAAAACACATCACAAATTCAAAACAAAATGGCTATACATAGTAGAAAGTGATCGGTTAAAAAGACGATACACATTGCAGCATAAATAATCTGAACTTATTATTCAAGTATACCTGAGGGGTTTCTTCCGTAACGGGCATTCTATTTGGCTCCCCGTATCTCGCACATTTACTTGAGTATATCCAAGGATTGACATTATGTTCAGCCATACTCCACTAATACAACCAAAGTATTTGAGATGATGTTATGGTAATATCTGAATTATGACAAAAATTCAGATTAGGCACACCGTTTTTACGGAAAAACAGAGTTGTCCCAACTCAAACAGAAAAAATATTGGTTTCGACATGTTACCTAACATGCATGCCCTCCTCGCCCATTTTGCCACCTGTAGTTGTAAGAATGATTACAACGAAAATAAAGCACCTCCTTGCTCCACCACATGCAGCCGAGTCTTTATCCATCCTTTCATCCCTCACCATTCTGAACAAATCTGTAAGGTCTTCTCTGTTTTCACTTCATTTTTCCATAATTACTGATTTTATTCCTGACCTGTTCACCAATATTACGACAATTGTCAGTCCTGCCACCGTGCGCGTATAATGAAAACAATTCCTTTTAAAATTTGTTAAGAGTACCTTATACACATTATGATGCTATTAGAGAACACAAGTAAAAGTTTATGATCGCTAGAAGTCCTTTTCAGTTTGTAATTGTAAAAGTCTTGTTTTGAGCTCATTCTGATGATCAACCCACAAATATAATCAGGTAATTCGGTTTTCCATCAGAAAATAGATTAACCAAAAGTTCCCAGACATTATCAATAATATATTGATTTATCATATTAGCATCTTTTCTCACTGCATATGCATTTATTTAATCTCCAAAACCCTAAAAAGTGCCAATTAGTACGAATTCATTGATTGTAATTAAGAAATGAACTCACAAAAATTGATAAAAAAAAGTTCATATAAATAAATTGAAGCAAAACTTCATATCTATTGCCGATTGAAATCGAAATCAAATCATTAACCGAATCCAAATCACGCATGTATGAGAATTTTGAATTAAAAGTAGAGAGAAGAGATCCAAATGTGCCTGTAACTTGATCACACTCATGAATTGCTTGCAAGCTACACAAGCACGTATGAATAGGCAAAAACATATTGGGACTATCCATGTCATTGTAATTAAGACAATATCAGACCAGCTAACGGGAGGCATCGTATGCACCATTCCTGACTCCACTCTCTTTCTAAGCCTAGGAGGTAACTATCTGATTATCCGAACCTCATCTCTCAAAGATGTTATGGAATGATTCACATAAAAATGTCCTCAAATTCACTGTCATTGGCAGTTTCAGCAACAATTTAACTCAAAATACACAAATCTCATTATACAGTACTGTGATTATAACATTATTCCCCGTACCTTGGATCAGCCCAACACGACGTTTTATCCAGCTTGGGAACTATAAGTGTAACATTCAAAAATCTTGCAATTGCAACCGTATCACAAGATATTCAAAAATGATGAACATATAGTTCAAAAAGATATTCAATTAATTTGTTTCTACAACAAATTCATCAATAAATAAGGAAGATTGAGCCCTCCATTACACAATATAAAACACAAATAAAATAACAAAAGAGAACGAAATATAAAATACCCATATCAAGTATTTGTCATTCATGTTACAATTATCTTAAAGATTAAAAAAAATTCAAAAATCCCATATCAAGTCATGATACAATATACACAAAACATCCAGAGTATTAAAATTCATGTTACAATTATCATAAAGATGAAAAAAAAAAACTCACTTTTGGGTGGAAGAATCGCAGCAGGAGCAGTAGGCAGAGTATTATAACGATTTGGGATGATTTTACGATTCACATATACGAAAATTATCAATTTCAACCCTTATTCATCCAGATCAATAGTGCGGAGGGTTTCTCAGCGAAGATTACACCGATTGTTTCTTTCTAATTTTCAAAGTCAGGATAAGAAACGCACGAGAAGGAGCTAATGATTATGGAAAAAGTAGACGGTGATTGTAGGGTTTCCGATTGGATTGGATGCCGATTGAATTTGAGTAGGGTTTCCGATTGGATTTGAATGGATGAAGGAGCCGGGTACAATGAAAGATCTGATTAAGGCGTCAAATCTCCCTAAAATAAGTTTTGAAAGTTTTGAAATTCAAATCCTGGTTTGCCGTGTTTTTGGTGCGGTAGGTAAGTAATTATTGGAGGGTAATGTAGTCTTTACATAATAGAGGGTGGGATTATTGGCTAATCAGGAATTTTCTAAGTTAATAATTTGCAAAGCTAATGCAGTAAAGGATTATCTAATCAGGCTCTCAAATAATATATAAGAGAGATTTGTGTTTTATATTGTGTAATGGAGGGCTCAATCTTCCTTATTTATTGATGAATTTGTTGTAGAAACAAATTAATTGAATATCTTTTTGAACTATATGTTCATCATTTTTGAATATCTTGTGATACGGTTGCAATTGCAAGATTTTTGAATGTTACACTTATAGTTCCCAAGCTGGATAAAACGTCGTGTTGGGCTGATCCAAGGTACGGGGAATAATGTTATAATCACAGTACTGTATAATGAGATTTGTGTATTTTGAGTTAAATTGTTGCTGAAACTGCCAATGACAGTGAATTTGAGGACATTTTTATGTGAATCATTCCATAACATCTTTGAGAGATGAGGTTCGGATAATCAGATAGTTACCTCCTAGGCTTAGAAAGAGAGTGGAGTCAGGAATGGTGCATACGATGCCTCCCGTTAGCTGGTCTGATATTGTCTTAATTACAATGACATGGATAGTCCCAATATGTTTTTGCCTATTCATACGTGCTTGTGTAGCTTGCAAGCAATTCATGAGTGTGATCAAGTTACAGGCACATTTGGATCTCTTCTCTCTACTTTTAATTCAAAATTCTCATACATGCGTGATTTGGATTCGGTTAATGATTTGATTTCGATTTCAATCGGCAATAGATATGAAGTTTTGCTTCAATTTATTTATATGAACTTTTTTTTATCAATTTTTGTGAGTTCATTTCTTAATTACAATCAATGAATTCGTACTAATTGGCACTTTTTAGGGTTTTGGAGATTAAATAAATGCATATGCAGTGAGAAAAGATGCTAATATGATAAATCAATATATTATTGATAATGTCTGGGAACTTTTGGTTAATCTATTTTCTGATGGAAAACCGAATTACCTGATTATATTTGTGGGTTGATCATCAGAATGAGCTCAAAACAAGACTTTTACAATTACAAACTGAAAAGGACTTCTAGCGATCATAAACTTTTACTTGTGTTCTCTAATAGCATCATAATGTGTATAAGGTACTCTTAACAAATTTTAAAAGGAATTGTTTTCATTATACGCGCACGGTGGCAGGACTGACAATTGTCGTAATATTGGTGAACAGGTCAGGAATAAAATCAGTAATTATGGAAAAATGAAGTGAAAACAGAGAAGACCTTACAGATTTGTTCAGAATGGTGAGGGATGAAAGGATGGATAAAGACTCGGCTGCATGTGGTGGAGCAAGGAGGTGCTTTATTTTCGTTGTAATCATTCTTACAACTACAGGTGGCAAAATGGGCGAGGAGGGCATGCATGTTAGGTAACATGTCGAAACCAATATTTTTTCTGTTTGAGTTGGGACAACTCTGTTTTTCCGTAAAAACGGTGTGCCTAATCTGAATTTTTGTCATAATTCAGATATTACCATAACATCATCTCAAATACTTTGGTTGTATTAGTGGAGTATGGCTGAACATAATGTCAATCCTTGGATATACTCAAGTAAATGTGCGAGATACGGGGAGCCAAATAGAATGCCCGTTACGGAAGAAACCCCTCAGGTATACTTGAATAATAAGTTCAGATTATTTATGCTGCAATGTGTATCGTCTTTTTAACCGATCACTTTCTACTATGTATAGCCATTTTGTTTTGAATTTGTGATGTGTTTTAGTTCATACGATGGGAAATTCACTAAATGCGATTTCTTTGAATTCAGATGTCAATCTTTGTTGTTCTTCAGGTATATTTTTCACTTATACATTATGCTGAGTAATTTTGAAGTCTAGAAGATGGCTAATACCGTGTTTGTAGCATTGGAAAAATGGTACAAGTTGACCTTTGCCTGTCAAAATGGCTATTCTATCAGGTTTAGAAAGTTTGGAAATAACGATCATACTGTGGATTTAATGAACTTTTAAGAGAACTATATTAGGGATAGTAGTATCATTGATTTGGATTTTGTGATTACAAAAGTGCACAGGGAATTGCTGAAAATTCCTCGGGTCAAACAAGGGATGGTCAGATTGACATTAATAGTAATAGCCATAATACAAAACTTCATATTCTATCAGTTTTGTATGTGTGAATTTCCCTGTTAATGTTTTAGATATTGAATGATAGTAATCTGATGAGGTGTCAAGTCGTTTTGTATGTATGAATTTTTCAGATAAATTTCATGGTGACGGAATGTTTGAAAGAGGATGTTAACGTTCATTTTTCCCAGTTGGAATATGTTATATTAATCTTTTTATGTTGTGCTCCCAAACATAACATTCCCATGAAAATTTTGTTCAAATTATCTGTATATATACTGCAGGTATACGGCACAGGGGAACCCATTATTCTGCAATTACACCAGGCCTCTAATACCACACTAAGGCTTCTCAAGAACCGTCTAACATGTTCTGATTCTTATAAATTGATTGCATCTCGGTGTTTATGGTAGTACACGGTGAAACGTAATGGTATATGGTACTGCTAGAATTTGAAGACTTATGAATACAGAAAGTTGTCATGTGCAGAGTGGTATGCTTGTCGTGTTGTTTACTTATCTGGAATGTCTATGTTCCATGTTCTAGGTGGCAATATGGACGGGCTGGGCCACTAAGAAAGTGAGGTATTTTATCAAACCCTGAATTTGGAGTATGTCTAGGCCACTAAGAAATTGAGTTATTATATCAATGTGTTTACAGCTGTGCTTTAATCTTTAAATAACACGGGTTTATACTTTGGTCATATATACTAAAGTCAGAAGATTATGAATCCTTTTACAATGGTATGATGTTTTTAAGTCATTTTAGTGTATGCAAGTCCATCATATATAAAATTCTTGGTAATTTAAAGTAGCTGGGATATGTTTTTTTACAGGTCTGTTATGCTACTGATTGTCATATTGTTGCTAAGGAAGTTTGCCCAGGTAATACACATTACATTATATTATGCTTCCTTTTCCATTTGAAAGAAATGTGTCATTAAGTCGACTACCAATAACCAATGTAAATATGATATATTTGACTATCTCAGAATTTCATCTGATTTTTATCTTTTTGCACTTGGATAAGCTGGTCAAGTTTGACCTTCTAATTTTTGAGTATTTGTTACAACTGCTTATCATTGAATTTATTTTTATACAAGTGGATTACGTTTTCGCTGATTATGCAGTAGTAAAGTTGGGTACTCTATCTTATTTGGGTCAGAATTGCACCTCTGTTAATTGCTCCCGTGTTAATGCTCAGTGAATCGCTATTGCATCCGCATAATGGTATTCATAAATTTATAAAGGGTTATTATTTGTCAAAGAAACTGATGACCATATATATCAAATTATTGTGTAGGTTGGAGTCTCCAAGGTCTCCAGTTAAGGCATTATGTTGATAATATACGTAGGGGTCTTATTAATGGGTATGAAATATTATTAGAAATAAAAATTGATGTGCTCTCCTTGCAAAGGCCCATGTCAAAGGAGTAACCAGCTTATATATAATCTACACGTTTTCAACCAAATTAGTACTACAACGAACTATTGATGTTTGCATTTCATGTTTACTATGTGGTTATAATTTGTTTAATGTTTTTAGTTTCTTTTAAACCAATTTTCTTTACACTCATAATGTATTTCAGAATAGTACAAATTTGCTTATTGTGATTTAGCTGAAAGAGCTAATTTCAATTTTGGGTCATTGTTTTTTCTTTCTTTTTTACTTGCATTTGCATTTGCATTCATATTTAATTTTGTTTATGATCTATTAATTGTAGGTGAACAAGCGCCATATTTCGTTGGTGCAAAGTTTCAACCAATGTGCTTACAATTACATCCGGGAAGTTATTTCCATACCTTACTCTTTTCTTAATATATCATCTATGACTTTTGAAGTGAAATACCTAATACAATTTCCAGATATGTACCACACACTATATAGTATACCTCCTAAACAAAGAATTATTGTTGGTTTTCATGTCAATGAGAGATTGTATATTACTACGTAATACTTAAACTCGAGTCTCTCCCCTGTTATATTTTCATGCTTCTTTTTATGGATACATATAGTCTGTAGTACTCTTGGATTCGTTTCTGTTGCGTGTGACAACTACATGTGGTAATATGTGGGGCGGATGGGCTGGTTAACGGGTCAACATGGGTCCGTTTCAAATTTCAGTGGAGGTTACAATTAGATGTTTAGGTTGGCCCTACAACACTTTTTGTCCATTCAATGCGCTGATTAATTTTTTTTTACTAGATAATGCATTGAATGGGATTACACAAGCAATATTACTCTATATAAAGAATGTGATTACTGAATTTGACTGGATAATGCATTGAATGAGATTACAAAAGCAATATTATTGTACTATAATGGGACATATGTAATATGTATATTAAAGAATGTGATTAGTAAATAAAGATTTGTTGAGGTGGTTGCTAAAATGACATATCCATCTTTGTCTTCTCTATCTCATCCTTGACTATCAGAATCATCTTTTATTCTAATGATCAAGTATGATCCATTACAAATTTGTCCATTATAGTTATCTAGATATGAAAGGGTATATATTTACATATCCCTTTTTGTACTTTTTCCTATCTCCTACCCCCTCACCCATCTAATCAATCACATCATGCTTTTACTTTATATTTTCTGGGTATACCCCATCTTTTTCTAATTCCTACCTCTTGTTTAATCTACAACTGAAACTGATTTTGTACTGAACTGAATCGATCTTAGATAAAACTGGACTGGAAAATGACTGAATGGAAACTGAAGATGGGCCAAGGGGTATCCCTGTAATTTGGGGGTATCTTTATAATCTCCAATATGCAATAGGTAGCAATTTAGTGTTTGACTTGAAAAGGTTAATGAGTTTTTGTTGTTTCAGTTATACAGTATGCTTTTTTTCTTTAAGACTTGCAAAATTAAATGATTTCTTTTACTTTGATTATTGTGTTATTTGATAGCAAAACTTTTAGTAGTTAAGGCTTCCGTAAAAAATTTTACTATGAATAAAACACAATGATCTCGCCCGCAATTTTGCGGGTTATGATCTAGTAAAATAACAAAAGAGAACGAAATATAAAATACCCATATCAAGTATTTGTCATTCATGTTACAATTATCTTAAAGATTAAAAAAAATTCAAAAATCCCATATCAAGTCATGATACAATATACACAAAACATCCAGAGTATTAAAATTCATGTTACAATTATCATAAAGATGAAAAAAAAAAACTCACTTTTGGGTGGAAGAATCGCAGCAGGAGCAGTAGGCAGAGTATTATAACGATTTGGGATGATTTTACGATTCACATATACGAAAATTATCAATTTCAACCCTTATTCATCCAGATCAATAGTGCGGAGGGTTTCTCAGCGAAGATTACACCGATTGTTTCTTTCTAATTTTCAAAGTCAGGATAAGAAACGCACGAGAAGGAGCTAATGATTATGGAAAAAGTAGACGGTGATTGTAGGGTTTCCGATTGGATTGGATGCCGATTGAATTTGAGTAGGGTTTCCGATTGGATTTGAATGGATGAAGGAGCCGGGTACAATGAAAGATCTGATTAAGGCGTCAAATCTCCCTAAAATAAGTTTTGAAAGTTTTGAAATTCAAATCCTGGTTTGCCGTGTTTTTGGTGCGGTAGGTAAGTAATTATTGGAGGGTAATGTAGTCTTTACATAATAGAGGGTGGGATTATTGGCTAATCAGGAATTTTCTAAGTTAATAATTTGCAAAGCTAATGCAGTAAAGGATTATCTAATCAGGCTCTCAAATAATATATAAGAGAGATTATTTTTTTAAATTGTGTGTTTCCTGTGTAGTGACAAAAATTTTGAGACGGGTGGAGTATTTTCATTTCTTATGAATATGGATATAGGGAACTAAAAATCATTTTAGTCTAATAAATGATTACGAAGCGTGACGAAAACGAGCTGAGGGCAAAGTGCTCAAACCCTCAAATTATATGACGAACTATAAATTATGCCATCATTTAACCTCCTCGATCAATAGTTTTCAATTTACAAAACCCTTTTCATAATTGTAGTATTTTGTGTGCATAAAAATATTCATTAAAACTAAAATACTCATGAGTCATGACGATTATCAAATCGAATTTCAATTCTTCAGTTTGTTAAGATTTTGAAACTATATATTTTAGTCTAAAATGAATATGAAGCGTGGTGAAAACCTTTCAAAATCTTCTTTGTTCAACACATCACACACAAACTAATAATATTTTTTTTTACGATAATAACTCAATTTTTGCCAACGTATTAAAAAAAAACATTCAAATAATTTCTTAGACATATAAAACTACTAATAATAAAATTAATAATTAAGTCGAAAAGTACCTAAAGATTTAGAATAATAAACAAACTATAATGTTATTAAGACATACAAATTAAAACTAATCACTTATCAACGACATAACGTGTTTAAAAAGCCTTTCAGTTACCTTTTATACATACATACAAGTTGAAAAGTACTTAAACTAAATAATGAAAAGTACTTAACCTAAATAATGAAAATATAAGCAAACTATAATGATACTAAGAATTATAAATAAAAAGCAAATCCCTTATCATCTATGGATAATTTATCGACTTTAGATTGTACATATATATGAATGAATATTGTTGTACAATTATCTAATCTGTTTTAATCCATATATCATTTATCTACTTTGAATTGTATATAGATGGAGGATCCAAGGGGAAGAAGCTATTTGAAGAGAAGGAGGAGAAGCTTGATCATGGCCCTCCCTTTCTTTTTTCAATGGTTCAGATTAGGCCACATCTAAGCGGGGGGTTATTTGATAATATTTTTCGATGAGGGATCAAAATTGTAAATTTGATATTATAAGCAAAGGGTATATTTGTCAAATTACTTGTAACCTCTATCAATCACTTTTGGTCGGTCGTCAAACTAAAGAACCTCTTTCTCTTTCTTTATTCAAAAAACACACACTTATCCACACAAGAACACACACACTTTCTCCAAACTCTAAAATTCAAGCACTACTTTCATAATCATTTCATCATTCATGCTTTTGTAAAACGATGACGGAAACGTCAACTACTTCAATTAAAGAAGCTTTTAGAGCCACAAAACAAGTGCGTACGCGAAAATATCGAAAAATATAAAAGATGACGAAAAACTGGTTTTGTTTGTAAATCGATGACGAAGAAACCGGAACAACATTACAGCTCTACCAGCACCATCATTACCGTCGGTGAAACGGCATCCACCGGATATGTAACACCCCCAAATTTATTGTTTAGCGGAAGCACGTTTTGGGTGTTACGAATCAATAATCACAGCACAAAAATATATAATGAACGACCACTATATGCGTCGTTTTGGACTTGTATTGATAAAACAAAAGTTTACATCAAAATATTGTTTACATTAGCTCAGCTTGAAATTGAGAGATTTAAGTACATAATTAATCTATACAAAATATAATAATGCAGCTAAATCTCTGAGTGTTTGCATGCTGACTCGAGCTAATTGATCCTTACTTGAGTAGTCCAACCTACTGCTGGTCACCTGTGATACATGCTAAAATTGGTCAGCGAAACGCTGGTGAGCTCACAGGTTTGTATGTCAACACATATGTTTGTATGAACCGCAAGATTTATAATTGAATTTATAAAGCAATTAAGCAAAATAAAAGTTATACAGCCATGAGCACATAGTCTGAGCTTAACTTGAGTTGTCAGGCCCACTTAAGGAAACCTAACTTGAATGCCTCCTACGAGTGTCTAATCCACACTCGTCTTCCCAAATGCTAATACATCCGTTTGACCTGTTAGTGCGTGCTAACCCGGATGAGGATTGTCAATCCTATATGATATCATATACTAACATTCACGATACTACGTATTACCAGACTATGCTATGGAGGGCTTTAAATTGATTAGCTTGAAACTCATGTAGTATTTGATTTGATTTGTACTTGTGTTCAACTTGTAAAACAAAACGAGCAATAATATCACACCCCTGATTGAAAAGCAGTAAAATAGGGGCCATGAGACTCACCTGAGTCTTGAAGTGTTTAGATAAATAAACTTGATTTGGCTTGACTTGTATTGACGTCCGAAGACTTGTAACCTGAAGGTGTCTATGACACGCGATGGTTATTAATTGTTTAGGTATCTCGAAAGGCTACCTTTGTAATTGTTTGTCCAAATTACCCCGATTTGGTTGATTGACTTGTCCAAATTACTAAGATTTGGTTGATTGAATTGTATGTTTGAAAACGTGTACGGCCTGTTGGTGATTAATTGTAATAATAGTCTTGACGTTATCTCATTGATTTCGAAGCGTTATACTTGAAAAGCAATTTCCATTATGTTTGAAAAGTTGTATCGTATAAGCGTTTTGAAGTTGTACAAGTTTGACACTTGGTGAGAATGTGCTTACGGAATCTAAGTACGGGGGTCCGGGGGCAGCGCCCCTAGCGGGGTCCAAGGGGCTGGCCCCTGGCTGGGGTCGAGATGCCAGGTCAGCTCGAAAAATTTTTATTTTTACTATATTGCTTTGGTGAAAAACGCATCTGGGATCTGAATTCGGGTAAAATCAAATGATAAATTTCGAGTCTCGACACTTAGTAAAAATCTGAGTTTTCTGTGTTTTGCGACACAATATGCGACACAAAAATTTGTCATGCGACACAAGGGTTGTGTCGCATAGGAATGCGACACAATATCTCTACGACACAAGGGTTGTGTCGCATAGATTCGAGATGCTGATTCAACAGCTACATTGAGGTTGTGTCGCATGGTATTTGCGACATAAGGTACGACACAATATTGTGTCGCATAGGATACGACACGATTGAGTTTTTACGACACAAAATACGACACAAGGGGTTTTATGCGACACAACCTGCGACACAAGATGAACACCAAAACAGAACCCAGCGACTGTCGAAGATTTTCGACCCAAAACTCAAATCTAACCCATTTTTAAGCTATAAATTCGTGTTTTACTTGTTTAATAAGCATATAAATACTTAAATAACCCAATAATATGTAAAAATAAGTTATAACGAAAAGTTTCGAGAATTTGTCGGAACTTACAAAGTGGCGAAACGAAGATACGGAAAGGTAGAAATGTAGATCGTTGCGTGGTGATTCCGTTTTTGTAAAAATCTTGATGATTTGGTAACGTTTTGTGGGTTTATTGTGATGATTTGTGAGGTGGTGTGGGTTTGTAATTTTAGAGAGAAAAAGAAAGAAGGAGAGAGGTGATGATGGTGATTTTGGAGGAAATGGGGAGGGAATCCCCCATTTTGGGCAGATTTTCGGTGGGGTTCACTGTGTGGGCTTCACCAATTTAATTTCCTGCGTTCGTGCCCCGTACGGTGTTCGTTTTCCCGATCGTTTAAAACGTTTAATTAATTATTTTATACGTTTTAAAAATACGAATATTTTTGTCAAAGTATTTTACCAAATACTTAATAATTGCGTTATAAAATATAACGTTAACTGGTTTTGTTTGTTTGCGCGTTTATTATTTTAATCGCGTAACCATTTATTGTATGATTCGAAATGGATACTAAATATTATAAAAATAATATTTTTGGATATAATTGTGTTATAAAATAATGTTTATATTATTTAATTAAATTGTTCACCAACGTCCGTATTAACCGAAACCGAATTACATTCGATTTGAAACTCGTACGATTTAATCAAATCGTATACTTGTATATATTCAATAATATATAAAATTGATACACTAATTAGCCTAACACAGAACTAATTACATGTATTAAAATTTGATTAGGCACTAATTTCTAGTCCTAATTTGACGGGTGTCACATTCTCCCCCTGTTAGAAGAATTTCGTCCCGAAATTTAAGTCGAAGTCGTGTTTGTTGTTGAATCAGTGAAGAGTTGAGGATACTTGAGTCGCATTTGGTCCTCCCGTTCCCAGGTGAATTCCGGACCACGCCGCGAATTCCACCTGACTTTGACAATGGGAATACGACTTTGTTTGAGTTGTTTGACCTCACGGTCCATAATTTCGGCGGGTTCTTCAACGAAGTGAAGCTTGTCGTCAACTCGAATCTCATCGAGTGGAATGATAAGTGTCTCATTAGACAGACACTTCTTCAAATTTGAAATGTGAAATGTGGGGTGCACGCTGCTGAGCTCGGATGGCAGCTGCAATCGATATGCCACTGGACTAATCCTCTCAAGAATCTCGAATGGTCCAATGTATCTGGGATTTAACTTCCCTCGTTTGCCAAATCGAATTACGCCTTTCCAAGGCGATACTTTGAGTAGTACTCGGTCCCCAACCTGGAACTCGAGGGGTTTACGTCTCACGTCAGCATAACTTTTCTGACGATCAGGTGCGGCCTTGAGTTTGTTTTGAATCTCGAAGATTTTCTCGGTTGTTTCGTGAATGATTTCCGGACCCGTGAGTTGGCTATCCCCAACTTCGGTCCAACAGATAGGTGAGCGGCACTTACGACTGTACAGTGCCTCGAATGGTGCAGCCTTGATGCTGGTATGATAACTATTGTTGTACGAAAACTCGCACAATGGTAGATGTCTTTCCCAGTTTACACCGAAGTCAACTACGCAAGCCCGTAGCATGTCTTCCAGTGTTTGAATTGTCCGTTCACTTTGGCCGTCGGTTTGAGGATGGTATGCGGTACTCATATCGAGACGGGTACCCAATGATTTTTGAAGTGACTGCCAAAATTGAGATGTGAAACGACTATCCCTGTCGGAGATAATCGAGATTGGAACACCGTGTCGGGTTACAATTTCTTTCAGATAAATTCGGGTAAGGCGTTCCATTTTGTCGGTTTCTTTGATCGCCAGGAAGTGAGCAGACTTGGTGAGACGGTCGACGATCACCCAAATGGTATCGTAACCGCTCGATGACTTTGGTAGCTTGGTTATGAAATCCATGGCGATTTGTTCCCATTTCCATTCAGGAATGTCGGGCTGTTGAAGTAAGCTAGAAGGTTTTTGATATTCGGCTTTGACTTTCGAGCAAGTAAGACACTTGCTGACATACGTGGCGATTTCGGCTTTCATGTTCGGCCACCAATAAAAATCCTTGATGCCGTGATACATTTTGTCGGATCCCGGATGGATGGAATATTTAGACTTGTGAGCTTCATCCATCACCAAGTCTCGCAGGTTCCCAAAACTAGGCAACCAGATTCGGTTTGAGAAGCACCTAACTCCGTTAGGCTTGATTTCAAATTGTTTATCCATGCCTCGCAAGGCTTCGTTTTTGATGTTATCGGGTTTCAAGGCTTCGAGTTGAGCAGTGAGAATCTGAATGTTCAGATCGTTATGAATTGTCATGTTGAGGGCTCGGACTCGAAGTGGTTTCGATCGTTCCTTTCGACTAAGGGCATCAGCAACAACATTTGCCTTCCCTGGATGGTATCTGATTTCGCAGTCGTAATCGGTAAACAACTCGACCCAGCGACGTTGCCTCATGTTGAGATCCTTTTGATCGAATATGTGTTGGAGACTTTTGTGGTCGGTGAAGATTGTGCACTTAGTGCCGTAAAGATAATGTCTCCAGATTTTGAGAGCAAAAACGACTGCTCCAAGTTCCAGGTCATGCGTAGTGTAGTTCTTTTCGTGGATTTTGAGTTGTCGTGAGGCGTAAGCAATGACCTTGTCTCGTTGCATCAACACGCAACCGAGACCTTGATGTGAAGCATCGCAGTATACCACGAAGTCATTGGTGCCTTCGGGTAAAGATAGGATAGGAGCACTACAAAGCTTTTGTTTGAGTAGTTGGAATGCTGACTCTTGTTTTTCAGTCCAGTCGAACTTTTTGTCTTTCTGAGTCAGCGTAGTGAGTGGTAAGGCTATTTTTGAGAAGTTTTCGATGAACCGACGATAATACCCCGCCAATCCCAAAAATTGACGTATCTCGGTTGGAGTAGTTGGCGATTGCCAGTCTTTGATAGCCTCGATTTTCGATGGATCAACATGAATTCCTTGATTATCGATAACGTGCCCAAGGAATTGAACGGTTTGCATCCAGAACTCACACTTTGAGAATTTGGCGTACAGCTCCTCGTGCTTAAGTAGTTCAAGGATGGTTTGAAGATGTTATGCGTGTTCTTGTTCGTTTCGCGAGTATATGAGGATGTCGTCAATAAAGACAATGACGAACTTGTCGAGATAAGGCTTGCACATCCGATTCATAAGGTCCATGAATACAGCCGGTGCATTGGTTAAACCGAATGGCATCACTTGGAATTCGTAATGCCCATAACGGGTTCTGAAGGCGGTTTTCGGAATGTCGGCGTCGCGAACACGCAATTGATGATAACCTGACCGAAGATCAATCTTGGAATAACAACTCGATCCTTGAAGTTGGTCGAACAGGTCATCGATTCGAGGAAGTGGATATCGGTTCTTGACGGTCAATTTGTTTAACTCTCGATAGTCGATGCACATTCTGAAAGAACCATATTTCTTTTTGACGAATAGGACCGGAGCACCCCAAGGTGAGGAATTCGGCCTAATGAATCCCCTTTCTAGGAGTTCTTGTAATTGGGTGGACAACTCCTGAAGTTCAGATAGTGCTAAACGGTATGGTGCTCGGGCCACAGGTGCAGCACCAGGCACGAGATCGTTTGAGAACTCAACCTGTCTTGGTGGTGGTAGACCAGGTAGTTCTTCGGGAAAGACTTCTGGAAAGTCTCGAACGATTGGCACATCCTCAAGTCGCTTCTCCTCCGACTTTTTCTCCATGATGTGCGCGAGAATTGCTGGATAACCCTTTCTCAGAAATTTTCGGGTTTTCAAACAAGATATGATATTTAGTCTCGTCCCACCGGTCTCCCCCTGTATGACCAAAGTTCTACCGGCGGCGAGAGGGATTCGAACGACCTTGTCGTAGCAAACGATTTCAGTACGATGTTTGGACAACCAGTCCATACCAATGATGACGTCGAAACTTCCTATTTTAACGGGCATCAGATCAATTGAGAAGATTTCATCGGCTAGGTTTAGAGTGCAATTAGGTATCACACTATCGGTTTCTATGAGTTTACCATCTGCAAGTTCTACGATGTACTTAACATCTAAGGCAACAGGGGTGATGTCAAGTAGTGGATAAAACTCATCAGAAATAAAGCTTCTATCAGCACCAGTATCAAATAGAACAGAAGCAGTTAAGTTGTTGAGGAGGAACATACCCGTGACCACATTCGGGTCCTGACGGACATCCTTGGAGTTGAGAACGAATGCTCTTCCCTTGGCATTGTTGTTGTTGTTGTTGTTGTTACCCTTGTTCTTTCGTTTGGGACATGCATCTCTGAAATGTCCCGTCTCTCCGCATCCGTAGCAGGATTTGGGTTGTTGGGTATTGTTGTTGGAGGTGTTGTTGTTGGATTTGGGGGCTCGGCAGTCTTTGGTCAAATGCCCGTACCTCCTGCAGTTGTTGCAGGGAGCACTGCATGGACCGTCATGGTGGTAGTTACACTTGGAACAGTATGGTCTGTCTCCAGTTTAGCTACGTTTGATTTCAGTATTGGTGTTGTAAACTTGAATGGTGTTGGTTTTCTTGTTTGGTTGGTTTAGGTGCTCAGAGGGTTTTCGTTTGTGGTTGGAGGAGGTATTGGGTGTCTCACGGCTGACAACCAGCGCCATGAGCTCATGTGCTAGCCTTATAGCACTTTCAGTAGTGGTTGGCTTAGATGAAGCGACGTTCCCCTGGATATTCTCCGGGAGACCGCGAATGTATCTCTTGATGCTCTTCTCCTCCGGATCAACCAGACCCGGGCATAACAACGCAAATTGCTGGAATTTGGTGGTATATCCAGCAATGTCGGTTCCCTGCACTGTTAGGTGCCAGAATTCCTCCAGACGGTGCAATTCTTCTTCAGGGCATTATTTTTCTCTGAGCTTTTTCTTCAGTTCAGCCCAGGGAAGTTGGTTTGCAATCTCGATGCCTACAGAGTTGGCGTGGGTATTCCACCACGTAAGTGCACCTTCTTGAAAGGTGTAAGCAGCGAATTTGACCTTGTTTTCCTCTGTACAGTTGCAGAGGTTGAAGACGGATTCCATCCGTTCTATCCAACGGATCAGTCCAATGGCACCTTCCGTACCCTTGAAGTAGAGTGGTTTGCAGCTGAGAAAATCCTTGTAAGAACAAGGCTTGATGACATGGGTATTACTGGGAGCTTCACCAGTGTTTCGGGAGTTTCGAGGCGAGTCCCGAGCAGCCAAGGCGTCGGCCACAGCTCGAGAAACGATAGCATTGATTTCCGCATCACTGTAACTTTTCTTCTTGGGCGGCATGATTCTTCAAGAAAGAAAGAAACAAAAGGTACATAAGAAATTGTACCAGAATGAAAATTACAATAGATGCATATATGTAAAAGCGGTAACATACGACATCACAATGTAAAATCAATAATATAGAATAATCGAGGGGAATTGTCAATTGATATTACGAGTTCCAAAAGTTACAGGATTAGGTGTTTTACAAAAGTACCGGGAATTGTTACTTCCGGTTGAATTACATAGGTCCTACGAAAGCATATTAGGGTACAGATTCAGCCTAAGCTAATTCTGACGTAAGTTGAGTTGTGGCAGCGGTGCAGTGAGATGATTCACAGACTCTGCAAGTCTGTTGGCAGTTCGGAGGGCGTCTTCGGTTTCCCTTAGACGTGTCTCGCACTGATGCAGCCTTGATTGTAAAACAGAGATTTCATTTCGGTTGCCAATCACTTGGTTGTGGACAACCTCCATGGTTTCGATTGTTTCTTCCACTTGATTTTGAAGAGTGTTCATGGTGTTGACAGTGTGCTCGTGATCTTCGGAGACTTGTTCGATTCGTTCCATAGCTGTGAGTCTCCAGATTTCACGAGTTTCTTGGAGTTCGATATCCATAGCGTTAAGTCGTTGTTCGTGGTGATGTACTCTAGCGGTTAAGCCCGGTAGAGTGGGGTGAGTTGGATATGGGCTAGCTCGAGGCAACCTGGTGTCCCTCCTAGCTACCCTTGAGTTTCGTGATTCATGTGGATAAGAGCGTGATGAACTTGGTGGTGTGTTTGCCATTCTGAGACAAAGCGTTAGGAAGAATGAGGCCTATATCCATATAATAACTTATATAATATAGCCTAAGATTGTAACGAGGCCTATCTATGTATACTTAGTATCACATAACAGCCTATTGGGTGTCTAGCACAGACTTGTTTGAGTCTCGGTTCTCTCGAGGTCAGAGTCAACTAGTGTATTCCTGTTCAACATGATCGTTTCAGACCTTACATCATCTTTCCTTAATTGTACATAGTTGATCAGGCTATGTTAAATTAAATTCGTATGCTGTAATTTCTGAACCAGTCATGCATAATGAGGAAATACTGCCTAACGGTCATAGTCTAGGCCCACTAAATGCAACCTAGTTCACTATAACCTTAGGCTCTGATACCAATCTGTAACACCCCCAAATTTATTGTTTAGCGGAAGCACGTTTTGGGTGTTACGAATCAATAATCACAGCACAAAGATATATAATGAACGACCACTATATGCGTCGTTTTGGACTTGTATTGATAAAACAAAAGTTTACATCAAAATATTGTTTACATTAGCTCAGCTTGAAATTGAGAGATTTAAGTACATAATTAATCTATACAAAATATAATAATGCAGCTAAATCTCTGAGTGTTTGCATGCTGACTCGAGCTAATTGATCCTTACTTGAGCAGTCCAACCTACTGCTGGTCACCTGTGATACATGCTAAAATTGGTCTGCGAAACGCTGGTGAGCTCACAGGTTTGTATGTCAACACATATGTTTGTATGAACCGCAAGATTTATAATTGAATTTATAAAGCAATTAAGCAAAATAAAAGTTATACAGCCATGAGCACATAGTCTGAGCTTAACTTGAGTTGTCAGGTCCACTTAAGGAAACCTAACTTGAATGCCTCCTACGAGTGTCTAATCCACACTCGTCTTCCCAAATGCTAATACATCCGTTTGACCTGTTAGTGCGTGCTAAGCCGGATGAGGATTGTCAATCCTATATGATATCATATACTAACATTCACGCTACTACATATTACCAGACTATGCTATGGAGGGCTTTAAATTGATTAGCTTGAAACTCATGTAGTATTTGATTTGATTTGTACTTGTGTTCAACTTGTAAAACAAAACGAGCAATAATATCACACCCCTGATTGAAAAGCAGTAAAATAGGGGCCATGAGACTCACCTGAGTCTTGAAGTGTTTAGATAAATAAACTTGATTTGGCTTGACTTGTATTGACGTCCGAAGACTTGTAACCTGAAGGTGTCTATGACACGCGATGGTTATTAATTGTTTAGGTATCTCGAAAGGCTACCTTTGTAATTGTTTGTCCAAATTACCCCGATTTGGTTGATTGACTTGTCCAAATTACTAAGATTTGGTTGATTGAATTGTATGTTTGAAAACGTGTACGGCCCGTTGGTGATTAATTGTAATAATAGTCTTGACGTTATCTCATTGATTTCGAAGCGTTATACTTGAAAAGCAATTTCCATTATGTTTGAAAAGTTGTATCGTATAAGCGTTTTGAAGTTGTACAAGTTTGACACTTGGTGAGAATGTGCTTACGGAATCTAAGTACGGGGGTCCGGGGGCAGCGCCCCTAGCGGGGTCTAAGGGGCTGGCCCCTGGCTGGGGTCGAGATGCCAGGTCAGCTCGAAAAATTTTTATTTTTACTATATTGCTTTGGTGAAAAACGCATCTGGGATCTGAATTCGGGTAAAATCAAATGATAAATTTCGAGTCTCGACACTTAGTAAAAATCTGAGTTTTCTGTGTTTTGCGACACAATATGCGACACAAAAATTTGTCATGCGACACAAGGGTTGTGTCGCATAGGAATGCGACACAATATCTATACGACACAAGGGTTGTGTCGCATAGATTCAAGATGCTGATTCAACAGCGACATAGAGGTTGTGTCGCATGGTATTTGCGACATAAGGTACGACACAATATTGTGTCGCATAGGATACGACACGACTGAGTTTTTACGACACAAAATACGACACAAGGGGTTTTATGCGACACAAGGCTTGTCAAACGGCTTGTGTCGCAAAGATGAACACCAAAACAGAACCCAGCGACTGTCGAAGATTTTCGACCCAAAACTCAAATCTAACCCATTTTTAAGCTATAAATTCGTGTTTTACTTGTTTAATAAGCATATAAATACTTAAATAACCCAATAATATGTAAAAATAAGTTAAAACGAAAAGTTTCGAGAATTTGTCGGAACTTACAAAGTGGCGAAACGAAGATCCGGAAAGGTAGAAATGTAGATCGTTGCGTGGTGATTCCGTTTTTGTAAAAATCTTGATGATTTGGTAACGTTTTGTGGGTTTATTGTGATGATTTGTGAGGTGGTGTGGGTTTGTAATTTTACAGAGAAAAAGAAAGAAGGAGAGAGGTGATGATGGTGATTTTGGAGGAAATGGGGAGGGAATCCCCCATTTTGGGCAGATTTTCGGTGGGGTTCACTGTGTGGGCTTCACCAATTTAATTTCCTGCGTTCGTGCCCCGTACGGTGTTCGTTTTCCCGATCGTTTAAAACGTTTAATTAATTATTTTATACGTTTTAAAAATACGAATATTTTTGTCAAAGTATTTTACCAAATACTTAATAATTGCGTTATAAAATATAACGTTAACTGGTTTTGTTTGTTTGCGCGTTTATTATTTTAATCGCGTAACCATTTATTGTATGATTCGAAATGGATACTAAATATTATAAAAATAATATTTTTGGATATAATTGTGTTATAAAATAATGTTTATATTATTTAATCAAATTGTTCACCAATGTCCGTATTAACCGAAACCGAATTACATTCGATTTGAAACTCGTACGATTTAATCAAATCGTATACTTGTATATATTCAATAATATATAAAATTGATACACTAATTAGCCTAACACAGAACTAATTACATGTATTAAAATTTGATTAGGCACTAATTTCTAGTCCTAATTTGACGGGTGTCACAGGATATAACCGGCGTGTTCGTTTAACCATCGCCGACGAACCGACATATTTTTCGGCCATTTGTTGATGAACATGTCATCGATGAATCCTCTTTCACAGTAAAAATACATGTAGATCTAAGAATACAGATCTGAAAAATAGATCTTTTGAAAAAGTAGATCTTTGAAAAAATAGATCTCAAAAAACAGATATACTACATTTTACGACATTTAGTAGCGCAAAATGCAGTAAAGTACAAATGCAGTGAAATGTAAAATGCAATGAAATACAAAATGCAGTTAATTCTACTACATTTTACATCTATGCATTGCATGTTAATCATACTGCATTTTTGACATAAATACAATGCATGATAATACGACTGCATTTTACATCTTTTTACATTGTAACAAATATGTATACTGCATTTTAGTTGCAATTCATGTGAATTGTACTGCATTTTACATTTTTTTACATTGTAACAAATATTTTTATATAAGTTATACTGCATTTTACATTACTGCATTTTTAATTGCAATTCATGTGAATATATATTGGGAAAAAACTAGAAATTTTTTTTAAAAAAATATGGTTGCCGGAGGACGACGCCGGCGACCTGCTGCTGATGACGGTGACAGCCAGCGGCCGATGACAACGGCTGGCGGACGACATCTTGCAGCGGTTGGTGGTGGCAGAAGGTGGTGGTAGGTGATGGAGATGTAGAGTGTAAATGAGGAAAATACAAATTTGGGCAATTAGGCACATTATTTCATTGGTCAAAATTACAAAAAGGCTCGTAGGTGTGCAGATATGTGGTGACAGGTGTTGCACTTTGATTGGTCAAAACAGTTCTCACTTTTTCTTCTCAAATACCACCTTCTTCTCGGATCTCTACAACTCTACCCTTGTATATATACGTGAGGCAATTTGTAAGATTACTAATCAATAAACTATTTTCAAAAGGACAAACAAAATAATAATAATAAAAATATTTTAAAAAAAACTAAAAGAAAAGGACAAAAGAGTTAGTGTTCGAATTGTATAGGTAAAACCATTCCCAACAGAAGATTGAACTGACTAAAACCGACATGTCACATCTGCGCCACGTCAGTTTTTCACAAAACTGACAGAAACTGACAGACCTCTGCCATCATTGTTCCGTCACTTTTTTTAGGGACCCACTAGCTAATTAAATAACTATTTAAAAGACAATAATTAGAATAAAACACATTTCATTAAAATAAAAACAATACAATTAAATAAAAACAACATTAATTAACTAAGAATAAAACATTGTAATAATTAAAAAAAACGCCACGATAAAAATAGTAAATTTAAACTAGTAGTCTAGTGGTCATTTTTTTTTACTTCGTTCCATTTGGCGATTAATTAATTTGTCGTACGTTTCACCTCAACTTTGGAGTTACAGTTTTAATTTTTGTACGATTTGCCAAAAACTTTTTTCCGATGGTGAAACTCCAACCGGACATTTTTTGGACGCTTCGAGCCACTTTTCGCTCAAAATATTTAACTCATTCTCGGTCCATTCAACTTTTTGTGCTCTTGTTGGACATATCGGAGTTTCATCTTCGTCGTCCGAATCGGTGACTATCGAATTAATAATATCGATAGAAGCCATTGGATTGACAATAGTAGTGAGCACTTTCAAATCTTCAAGATCAGAATCGGGATCCATTTATTGTACTGTTTTTGTGTTTGAAATGGAGGTGTATGAAATGTGTAAAAGTTTTGTGAATTGTAGTGTATGAAAAGGTTAAATTTAGTGAGAATTGTGGTGTGTGAAATGGGTAAAAGATGGTGTTTATTTATAGAGAAAAAGTCGGTTTTAAAAATAAAAATAAAAATAACTGCTAGAAAGCCGTTGGTTTTTAGTTTTCAAAATTTTTATTATTATTATTAACGGCTCTCTCTAGCGTACCGGACCCCACACCCCAACTGATGGAGCGTCGGAAAATCGAAGGCCAAAACCGACGACTCCTTACCATCGGTGTTGGTTCCGGGGGTTTCAACCGACGGCTAGCGTTGAAAATGTTCTAATATACATTAAATTTGTATGTTCAAAAACAATATATATATATATATATATATATATATATATATATATATATATATATATATATATATATATATATATATATTTTGTATAAAAATCATGATATTATATTGGGTTTTTTGCCGAAAAAGGAACAACTTATTCTCGTTTTTGTGTTTTGGAGTATCAAATATTCTTAACTTTTTAAAATGAATAACTTATTTTAAAATTAGGATTAAAGGGTATATGGTCAAAAAGTTCAGAATTTTTAACCATTTGTGGAAGATTAACGAGTCAATAATTCTCGTTTTTCCCAAAGAAGCATTTAACCATTCTCTGATCTATGTCATATTTACCGAATCACTAACATTAGCGTGTTTTCACGTATCAAATATTCCGAACTTTTTAGCCATATACCCTTTAATCCTAATTTTTAAATAAGTTGTTCATTTTAAAAAGTTAAGAATATTTTGTAACATCCTCGAATTGGACCTAGTTGTTTTATATTATTTCTTGATTTAAATGTGTTTGGAAATAATATTGTTTGAAATAGTTGAAATAATTGGAATAGAAGTCGAATATTCCAATGTGATAAGGAAACTATTAATTGTTGTAAATTAATATAGTTGACGGTGCAATAAAATGTTTGGACTCGCAAATGGTTTTCGGGTTCCAGACAATAGATTGAGATGGGGTATTAAATTATACCCGTATATTGAAGGCGGTTGGATGAGCCGACTTATATATATCCTTTCCTATTTAGGAAAGTTATTCATTTTTATTCCAAAACTCACAGAAACTCTCTGAAAACCTCCAAATCAATCCAGAAATCAAAGCAGGAAGTGGTGATTCTCGTGAAACTTCCTAATCATCAGATTACCATCGTTAGATTCTTCAATCAGTAAGTATTCTTGAGTATTTAAGAATTTGATTTTTGATTGAATTTGGGTAAATTGATGATTTGAGAGATTTGGATGTTAGAAACAGGTTATAAGTGTTACATATTGATTATGTGATGATAATTGAGGTTTATAACCGTTTAAAAATGAGTTTTTGGTGTTTTGGGGATTAAACCCGTGAGTTAGGGTTTCTGCTGTTCGTGCTGGGCTGGGACGAGGCCAGAAGCCGGCGGCTTCTTTGGCCAAACCGGCGGCTTGTTCTTGTTAGCCGAAGCCGGCGGCTTCATAGGGGTAGCCGGCGGCTTGTGTTGCTTGGTAGGAAACCGGCGGGTATAAACCCGACCCGGCGGCTGGTAGAAGCTTTAAAACATGTTTTGGTTCTGTTACCACATTTGGTAAATTACCCGGCGGTTGTGGAAGTAAAGCCGGCGGGTGAGGATAGGAAGCCGGCGGCTTCTAGGAGGAAGCCGGCGGCTTGAAGGGCTGTTTCAGCATTACTTGTTTGACTTCGATAGTAATGTGCTTGATATATGTTATAGGATAATATATGTTAATGATTATATTGTAAATCATTAATACACAATTAGGAACTAGTAATTGTAATGTTAATTATGTTAAGTTCCTAAATGTCAAAGATTGATATAAGTTATGTATTGATGATCTGGATTACTAACTTATATTTGATATTGATTCTCAGATGTGGAGAAGGCTCAGTAATATTAGACTACTGAGTGGAGGCCTGAGGTAGTCGGTGAGTGGATCTGTAACCTCAGTGTGATTTAGTTGTAATGATTTGATTTACAATAAGTAATTTATAGTATTACTTTGATATGATGCATCTGTTGAGATAACTTGCCATGTTGGTTAGGTGGTTTGCTTACTTGGCTGTTTGAGCTAGTATGTAAGATTCTGAGGTCAACTTGACTTGACAGTTGGACTTGGTTGTTATTGTAGACGACAGGAGATCTTGAAACTTGAAATGTTGGTTTAGAGATCTAGGTCGTGTGTGATTAACAACTGGTTACCGGTAATTCTGTATAGGCCAATACAGATGATTGATAAGGGTTCCCTGAGTACCAAACCGGTATTAGGGTATCTCAGGAGCCACCGGTCCTCATGACGATTGATAATGTTTGATGTGAGTAGCTTGACATTGATTGGATGTCGAGTGATTGATTGATTTTCTGTTTATTGTTATTTGATGTAAACAGATTGTTATGCTAGGTTGTACTGATGCTTATAGTTTCATTCACTTAGCTTTATGCTAACCCCACCACAGTTCTTCCTGCAGGTTGAAATAGATGGGACATATTGGGCAGGGCAGGAAGTGTTTGGAATTGATGGAATGTTTGACAGGCTGTAACTCTGATGTTATTTTGATAATTATAGAAATGTTTTTAATAACACCCAGTGCGTTGAAATGTCTTGTACTTTGAATTGAAAAAGTTTATTGACATTTTGGGTAACATGTAACATTGGTTGTAATGTTTTGAAAATATAAGCTTCCGCGTCGCCACTATTATATTGTTTGTTTATATATAAATGAAGGGGTGTTAAAAGTTGGTATCAGAGCAATAGTTTGGGTGAATTGAGCATGATAGAATGTTCAATCCTAAACTTTGATTGAGTTGAGTCAAACATTCCAGTGGGTGCGGGTTTAGTTGATTAGTGAAAGTGTGAGAAAGTGATTAGTTGAGTATGTACTAACCCTTAACAAATTGCAAAGTGTTATTTGATGCAGAGACGGAGGAACATGAGTAACTGATTGGTTTATTTCATGTTTCCTCAACGCTCGTGGGCTTAAGATTGTCAGGTAATCTTTGATAAGCCTGTGTTAATTTAAATTAACTTGAATTGTTTACTCTGATATGTTGAGTAAGCCTTGTTATGAAGTTAATTGAGTCAGACTGATATGATTCCCCAGTTTTGAGTCAACTATTGATTGCTATAGGTTGACATGAGGATAGAGGTATTGAATGAGATGCTCATTGTTGTTCATTGTTGTGGTTATTTCTGATTGAATTGTAAATGCAGAAATATGTTTAAGTAGATAGAGAGTTGATTAAGGTTTTAGCAAGATTGATGTTAGAACCTAAGGAGTGTCTTTATTGGTGAGACGAGATAATTGATAGTATTATGATAATGGATTAATCACAAGGTGTGATCTAAATCCTTGTTAAGGAAGGTTGTGTCATTGAATTGATAATGACTGCTATTTGAGAAAATATGTGTTTATGTGACTGTATGATATGTGTTGACTATAGTTAAACACTTGATATAAACCATGACTGATAGGTTTAAGAGAAATGTAGAGTGTAATAATGTGAAATTGATTGGGAAGTGATAGATCTTTCTGGTCAATTGTGAAATTAATAAATGAAATGTTTGATAGTAACATGATTAAGTAGACTTGTTGTGACAGTGATGCTTGATATGATGGCATATGTCAAAGTGATGATAATTAATTAAGATGTGTCCTGAATTTTGAGGTAAATAGGGACATTGATTAGTGTTAAGTATTGAAACTATGATGATGAGTTATCATGTGTTTGAGGTTTCAGATAAATGATATACTGAGTGATTCAGTTATTGAAAATTAGAACATTGTGTGTATGTGAGATGACTTGCATATGTAGGGTTGAATATGTAAGTAGTAAGCTGATTTTGAGTGTGTATCAGCTGATAGAAACTATTAAATGAAGTATGATTGATTTGAAATCATGAAGTATTTAATACGTATGAGGTGAGAATAGATCACATTGATAATTATAATGTAGAGTAGCCTGAGAATGGATTGTGAAGAGCATAATCTTGCAACGCCTGATCACCGTTGTTATATTATGTTGGGTCACATGAACTTGTTGAGGCTACTTGGTATAAAAGAAATGTAATGTGATTTTGGAAATGGAGCATGATAGTATGCTAAGTTGTTTAATAGTTGTTTTGATAAGAAAATAATCAGTGATAGAACTGTGACCTTTAGACTGTAAAGGTGAGAGTGTAAATGATAGTTGTCATTGATAGAGGTTTTGATGATAAACCTAAGTGATTAATTTGATTGTGTTAAATATGTAATTGTGATTGATTGTGATAGATTACATGTAGGCGAATTTGATAGTGTTTAAATGAGTCACTATTTTGTATTTGGCTTGTATGAAGCCAAAGTTGAAATAGGTTGATATTGTCTTGTTTGAGGAATTACTAATAATTATTGAATGTAATAATTTGAAGTTTATGTTCGATAGTAAACATAAAATATGAAATGGATTGTATGGAGCCAAAATTGATGTAGGTTGACTTTGTCCTTGTGAAGGATTGATAAGATTATTGAAAGTAATAATTTGAAATATATGTTTGAAAGTGAACATATAAGATGATATGGTTTGTTATGAGTTAATATTGATAGTATGTTAACTTTGAAAGTCAAACCATGAATAGAGAATTGTGTATAAAATTAATTGCTTGTGATTGGTTTGAGTTTGGGTCAAGCTTAATAAAAGCAATTAGAGAATTTTATTGATTGGTTGATTGAAACCAGAGTTGACATGTAGTTAACTGTGTGTGTGAAATAGTATAACATAGATTGTAATGTTATGATTGTGTGGAATATGATTGAATTCCTAAATTGTATTAAGTTGTGAAAACTTGAGTAATTACTTAAAGCTAGAATTAAGTAATTGAAATAGTGTTAAGTATAATTAAGTATTCAGTTAGGAAATATATGATATTTGAACTGAATATGTGTTAGAAAATTATACAGATATGAAGTCATTGAATGATATGACAGTTATAAATTGTTGAATGATGTAAGTTAAATCACATTGATTAGGATTGTGATAAGAAAGTCTTACCAGTGTATGAGGCTTGTGATGATTGCTTTGATTGGGTAAGACTGTGAGATGATGAATAATTGAAGGTTATTATTATTAGTTGCCTAGGTTGATTGGTACCTCATGGTGAGTTACTTAGACATTGAAAGAATTGAATGGATTCTTTAGTTATTTGTTGATTTTATACAAATGAAGTAAGTGATGAAGTAGAAAATTGGGATTAGATCCAAGTAAGGTATGATATGAAAGTATACCTGGAGTTGGATTGTGTTAAAGGTTTAGTTGATCGTTGTTGGATAAAATGAGAGAATATGAATTGAAGGTTGTTCATGTTTTAAGAAATTTTGTATGTATAATTGTAAGTGTTAAGAAGTAAGGGAAACCTTGAAATTGGTAGGTGATGATTGTATTCACCAAACTTTCTTGTAAGTTTGGACTAAATTGTTTAAGTTATATACTAAGTGGTATGTATACAAGTGAAACATAGAATTGCTGATTGGTAATTGTTCCATGTCCTGTGGTATGGATATGTGATGACTAGTAGTACTGAGAAGGCTTGGTAAAGATTTTAACAGTCTGAATGGCCTAGTGTATAGGATTAAATGGAATTGGGATGTACGTGTCCATTTAAGAGAGTACCTGAAATTGTGTAAGTATATATGTGTAGTATACATAATAATAAATGGCATGATAAGTTTTAATAGATTGAATTAAAATGTGCCATAAGACATGTGGAGGTTAGTTAATTGTGATTAACTGGATGTAGATTTTGTTGAAATGTGTTGTAGAGTAGCACATTGTGATATTGTGATACTTGAATTGTGGTATCATAATGTTGATTAGGATTGACTTAGTTGCTAGATTGATGGAATGTGGTACTAAGTGATTATGTGATTAAAGTTGTATAACTTCTAATTGCTTGTGATTAGTAGTTTATGATTGTAAGGTTGAGTTGAAATAACTGGTTGCTAAGAATAGATTTTGATGTCTTACCAGTTTAAGTAATATATAAATTCTAACTTGATGGTTAGTTAAAACTTTGGAGATATATAGTGAGTATTGATAGATGTACTGAACTGTATAATCATTAGTGTTGTGATTATTGGAAGTGTTATTGTTGTTGTTAACAATTGATAGGTTGTAATGAAAGGAGTTACAAATGGAAATAAGTCAATGTAGAGGTTGGTTGATTGTAGGTAAGATTGATTGTGGTACTTTTGTTGATTGAGCAAAGTACTTGTTGATTGTAGTTTTACCTACTGAGTGTGACCTCTGCTTTGCTTATTAAGGTGATATGAATCTGGATTACTTTTAAGTAAAAGATTTCATATGATTGTAATGATATGTGAATATGATTGGTTATTCACAATAGTATAGGTATGAAACTTTCGGGATGAAAAGTTGACCTAGAATTGGATTTTAAATCTTTGATAGTAGAGATTTGAAATTGTTATCTGTATATTAGGCTGGTTGTAAGTCGTGAGTTGAATTTTATTTCAATGTTGCTAGGAACATTGTGGTTTGATAACCACTGTTGTGATATTGTTGCTGCTGTTTTATTGTTAACAGAAATGAATAGTGAGAATAGGTTAAAGATTTTAGCACATTGCTAATTTCTGGTTGTATAGACCTATTAAGTGATGTTAGGTTTCACTTGTTGTTTAAGTGATTGTAGGATTCACTTGTTAAAGTAGGTGTTTGTTTATAAGATATATCTGATTGATGATATTGATTTGGTGCACTGTAAGTGTGCATAGGAAAAGATAGAAGCATGTACATTTGGATATGTGCATGTGGAAAGAATTCAAACAGTCTAAGTATAGTTGTAAGTTGCTATTGAGGACAAATGTATGTTAAGATATATGTGATTATCTCACATTAGACAGATTGAATGAGGTTAGATTTCGGGGACGAAATCTCTTTAAGGGGGGGAGAGTTGTAACATCCTCGAATTGGACCTAGTTGTTTTATATTATTTCTTGATTTAAATGTGTTTGTAAATAATATTGTTTGAAATAGTTGAAATAATTGGAATAGGAGTCGAATATTCCAATGTGATAAGGAAACTATTAATTGTTGTAAATTAATATAGTTGACGGTGCAATAAAATGTTTGGACTCGCAAATGGTTTTCGGGTTCCAGACAATAGATTGAGATGGGGTATTAAATTATACCCGTATATTGAAGGCGGTTGGATGAGCCGACTTATATATATCCTTTCCTATTTAGGAAAGTTATTCATTTTTATTCCAAAACTCACAGAAACTCTCTGAAAACCTCCAAATCAATCCAGAAATCAAAGCAGGAAGTGGTGATTCTCGTGAAACTTCCTAATCATCAGATTACCATCGTTAGATTCTTCAATCAGTAAGTATTCTTGAGTATTTAAGAATTTGATTTTTGATTGAATTTGGGTAAATTGATGATTTGAGAGATTTGGATGTTAGAAACAGGTTATAAGTGTTACATATTGATTATGTGATGATAATTGAGGTTTATAACCGTTTAAAAACGAGTTTTTGGTGTTTTGGGGATTAAACCCGTGAGTTAGGGTTTCTGCTGTTCGTGCTGGGCTGGGACGAGGCCAGAAGCCGGCGGCTTCTTTGGCCAAACCGGCGGCTTGTTCTTGTTAGCCGAAGCCGGCGGCTTCATAGGGGTAGCCGGCGGCTTGTGTTGCTTGGTAGGAAACCGGCGGGTATAAACCCGACCCGGCGGCTGGTAGAAGCTTTAAAACATGTTTTGGTTCTGTTACCACATTTGGTAAATTACCCGGCGGTTGTGGAAGTAAAGCCGGCGGGTGAGGATAGGAAGCCGGCGGCTTCTAGGAGGAAGCCGGCGGCTTGAAGGGCTGTTTCAGCATTACTTGTTTGACTTCGATAGTAATGTGCTTGATATATGTTATAGGATAATATATGTTAATGATTATATTGTAAATCATTAATACACAATTAGGAACTAGTAATTGTAATGTTAATTATGTTAAGTTCCTAAATGTCAAAGATTGATATAAGTTATGTATTGATGATCTGGATTACTAACTTATATTTGATATTGATTCTCAGATGTGGAGAAGGCTCAGTGATATTATACTACTGAGTGGAGGCCTGAGGTAGTCGGTGAGTGGATCTGTAACCTCAGTGTGATTTAGTTGTAATGATTTGATTTACAATAAGTAATTTATAGTATTACTTTGATATGATGCATCTGTTGAGATAACTTGCCATGTTGGTTAGGTGGTTTGCTTACTTGGCTGTTTGAGCTAGTATGTAAGATTCTGAGGTCAACTTGACTTGACAGTTGGACTTGGTTGTTATTGTAGACGACAGGAGATCTTGAAACTTGAAATGTTGGTTTAGAGATCTAGGTCGTGTGTGATTAACAACTGGTTACCGGTAATTCTGTATAGGCCAATACAGATGATTGATAAGGGTTCCCTGAGTACCAAACCGGTATTAGGGTATCTCAGGAGCCACCGGTCCTCATGACGATTGATAATGTTTGATGTGAGTAGCTTGACATTGATTGGATGTCGAGTGATTGATTGATTTTCTGTTTATTGTTATTTGATGTAAACAGATTGTTATGCTAGGTTGTACTGATGCTTATAGTTTCATTCACTTAGCTTTATGCTAACCCCACCACAGTTCTTCCTGCAGGTTGAAATAGATGGGACATATTGGGCAGGGCAGGAAGTGTTTGGAATTGATGGAATGTTTGACAGGCTGTAACTCTGATGTTATTTTGATAATTATAGAAATGTTTTTAATAACACCCAGTGCGTTGAAATGTCTTGTACTTTGAATTGAAAAAGTTTATTGACATTTTGGGTAACATGTAACATTGGTTGTAATGTTTTGAAAATATAAGCTTCCGCGTCGCCACTATTATATTGTTTGTTTATATATAAATGAAGGGGTGTTAAATATTTGATACCCCAAAACACAAAAACGAGAATAAGTTGTTCCTTTTTTTGTCAAAAAACCCTATTATATTTGATGTGATGTATGATTTGTTTGCAACATATAAATTGTAGTTATTCACCCCAAAACAAAATGAACTCAGGTTAGGTTGTATATGGTTGATATAAATTTAATTATTTAATTTAATTTATTACCATTAATTTTTGTATGATATAATTCACCACAAAACAACTCCATCTGTAATATTGTTTCGTGTAGTCTAAAAACACGCATATTTTTAATTAATAAATTAAAAAGAGAATTCTAATCGAAATTCAACATATAAGATACCAGTATACCACAGTTGGTATGACCTGGATATTTATTTTTTTAAAGGCAGTAGAGTGAACCCGGGCGGTTACGGCCACCAGGCAAGCTAGTGAACTCGATGCGCTGGCGAGGTCACTATCCTCCACTGCTTCCAGAAGGAAAAACCCCACAAAGTTCCGAGCGAGGCTCGAACCTGGGCCTTGTGGGTAAAACTCCACTGCATCAAACCAGCTAGGCTGGCCATCATTTGCTGACCTGGATATTTATGATCAATTAAATACCATCTACCTATCAAAATCCAGTCAACCTATTGACTTTTGATAGTTTAATATGTTCTCAGGTTGAATAACAGAAAATTATCAAATTTTTAAAATGTATAATTTATAGAATGATCAATAATTGTTTACGTAAATCAACCTTAACTATACGTAATATGTTTAAAAGTAACTAAAATTTAAAAAAATGTGTAAAAGGACAACTAAACTTTATAAAATTGTTTAAAATGATGAATCATTCTGGTTGCTAACGGGGTTTTTCACACTAGACGTCAAGTTTTTAAAGTTAGGTTATTTTTTTGTTAAAAAATAGATTGTTTCCTAAATTGAACATTTTGGGAAAGTTTGATACCCTATCTGTAACATCCCGAATTTCGTATGCCTAAAGCTTTAAATTATACGATTTAATTGTTAAGTTAGAAGGACTAACTTTGAAAAGTATTTTGTATCCATAGGACTTGAATTATGAAGAATTAAGTCTTGGAGGGACTAAACAGGTTAAGTATGATAAGTTGAGGGGTTTATGTGAAATCGATAACTGTGAGTCGGTTTTAAGTTCCAGACAACGATAAGTACGGGTATAAAATTAAAACATATATGTCTATCACCACACACGTACGATTTAATTCCCTTAAAAACCCAGGAAGTTCTAGAGAGAGAAGAAATGATGATGAAACCCTAAACCTTAAATTGAAATCAATCCAAAACATCAAATTGAAGCTATAGAATCATGATTCTTCAATGATTAATCAATCATTCATATGAGGTGATCAAGAATGATGGATTGGCTATTCTAGAGTGATATCATGTGATTGCCTAAAAAGCAAAGGTGAGTGATACGAGGATTAAATGAATAATGATTGTATGCTCCGGATTGCTTACGAGCAAGAGGTTCATACAATCATTTGAAATATTGTTTGTTGCTTATAGTTGTTTTTATGATTATATCTATGTGATATCATATTGTGTATCTTAAGTAATATTGTTGTTGATTATTGTTATGAATTGTGTAATTGTTGAGTTATTTGGAAATAGGATAACATTATGTGGATTATGGGAATTATGTGAATTATGTGGATTGAGTATAGTAGAGATTTCTTATTACGAAATAAATGAGTATCACAAAATAAGTGCTTGGCACTACTTGGTATCTAGTAAGCTTGGTATCCATATATGATTGGTGCCATGCTTAATTGTATCTATTGGATCATGGATCCGTAAGAAATATGGTGAAATCTCTACTATGGCTCAATAAGATTTATTTAGAGAAAATAAGTGGTTATTTGATAATTGTATCTTGTTGGTGCTTTTGGTGAATTATTTATTTGATTGCTTGTATACTCACTAAGCTTTATGCTTACTCGTATCAGTTGTTTTATGTTGTAGGTGTTTGGTTTTGTTGAACCAATTGGATGAAAGGATTCAAGAAGGTAGCGTGGATAGAAACTTGTGATGTTATTAGACAAGTTTCTCATTCTATTGAATTGTCATTTTGAATTACCATTGTATAAATCGCCCAAAGAATTATAAATTTGAAGTAGTGTGTCATCATTGTATTGAATTGATTTTGTAAACAATAATTTTAGTATTCTCATGGGACCAAATGTGATTGAATTATATTTTTAAGCGTTATGATTTCATAAAAAGTAATATGTGAGTTTTCTATTAAAAAAAAAATCTATTGAAATATGGGCGTTTCAAGTTGGTATCAGAGCGATGGTTTAAGAGAATTAGGTAATCCACAATAGGATTGCCTAAGCTTAAACCTATATGAATTATTTGAATTGTTATCCTAATTATGAGTAGTAATAGAATTGATCGATTGAATTGATATGATTCTCTGTAACGAAATAATTGAGGGTTATTATGTGTGGAAGTAGTAATTGAAAGTCTAGTGAAATCCAGTATCTTAGATTGTATGCTTTGGAGTCATATTGTTGGTTAAGGAGTAAATGACCTTGTGTTGAAGAATGTATCTTTGACTTGAAAAAGTCAAGCTGGAATATGAGGGTGTCAAGTTAGTTATTAGAAATATTATATAGTGGTAAATGTATTAGATGTGGAAATAAGTGAGTATTGATCATATTTATGGTGAGATTATGATCAATGTGTCAAATATTGTATTTTGGTCTAAGTAAGTGATCATGAATTAAGAATTGTAGTATATTGTTGAAACGAACTAAATTCAAGAGTCGATTGATTGAATTGGATTAGATTTTATGAAAGTGTCCAAATGGACCCCCAAATGGGTCAAAGAGTCAAAACATGATAGAATGGGTGTATGATGGTGATGAATACGCCCACACGTCTCAAATGTATGTAGAAACATGTTGGCAAAGGGTCAAAGTCAGAAATCAAGCGGATTGGAATATGATTCGTTCACCAAAATAGTCCAAAATGGCCATAAGGTGGTTTTACGTCCGTTTTCTTGATAAATGTGTAATTTGAAAAAGTGTCAAAAGAGAAAGTTTCATTTTATCATAGTGGAGGTGCACGCAAAATTTCAGGCCAAACGGATGTACAAGTAAAAAGTTATAAAGGTTTGAAATTTGCATTTTGATAATTAAAATGCTGCAGGCCTGTGCAAGGCCTAGGAGCCGGCGGCTTGATGGTGTCACCCGGCGGCTTCTATAGTTTTTAAACGAACATTTCCTTCTGTTGTGAAAATTTGTGAAAATGTTAAATTACCCGGCGGTTTGGGGGTCGGACCCGGTGGTTTTACATCATTACCCGGCGGCTCACTAGTTGAAGCCGGCGGCTGATTCTAAATTTTGTTTTATGACGCGGTTAACTAGTTTTATGACGCGGTTGGATGTAATAAGACCCGGTTATGAATTAAACGCGGAGTAATATGTTAACCTTTCTGACGCGGTTGTTTTAGCGCGTCATATTTGGCGTGTCATATTAGTATTCTGACGCGGTTATTTTTAGCGCGTCATATTAGCCGGGTTATATTAGTTTCCTTTTCGAAATAGAAGTCTAAAAGAATTTAGTATAGGTTATATAAATAATGAAGTTTAACTTCTGTTACCAAGATTTTAAATTCACTCGACGGCTTAATGCTGTTACCCGGTGGTTCCATCTCTTTACCCGGCGGGTAAGGATGGTACCCGGCGGGTACTACCTATTTTTCAGAAATTTTCACGTGTTGTTAAATCTGGGACCATTGTAGTTGTAAATCCAATATATGTATCAGTATGATGAATCCGAGATTGTAATATAGTCAAGTATCATTTAGTTCAAATCGTATAGTATTAATATATGGAACCTAATAGAGTGTATTATTATTTATGTGGTTAAATGTATTATTAGGAACTATGAATTGAATCAAATATGTATCTATAATCCGTTTCTTGCGATTTACAGAATTGAAATATGAATTAAATTAAAGAGAAATATGTAAGTAATCATATAAATGTGATATGATAAAGTGTAAGGTATTATTAGTATTTATATGTATTAGTTCAATTTGGAAATAATTGCTCCTGAGAGAGAATATGTATATGTGTAGATGGGTGATAACAAACATGCTTTGACTGAGGTCAAGCAATTGACGAAATAAATTATGGACATGTTTACGAAATATATAGATTATGACATTATTTTAATTAATTAAAGAAGAGGTTTCACATGAATATGTATTTGTTAGAATCATTGTATATTGTGAATTTGTGTTTTAATATAGAGGTTCTTTGTTACAAAATCACGATTATATGAAATATTAATTATACGAAATATGTGTTAATTTCAATGGTATCTTAGAGACTGCGAGTCTGTTTGGGAGTTTAATCTCTACCTAAGCTCAATTGTTGTATGATTTTGGTTATAGGTGTAAGTGTGAAATAAACAATGTGAAATAATGACATGATTAAAATATGTCATCATTATGTGATTAGTTGTTATGTGATTAGAAGTATATGTGTTTAATTGATTGATGAATGAATCAGAAGATGAATTCATCAGAGGCAGGATGGGAGGCGAAATATATGTGAAATTTCTTGCTTATGTGAAATCTATTAATTGAAATAAGTTGAATATATGTGATTAAAGTGCTAGCAAGTGTTTTGCTAGTTATGAATCATTGAATTATGTGTTTTGTGGAAATTATATTAAGGCTGGATGATATAAAGTAGCCTAAGAAGGAAGTGTGTATAACATAATCTAAAGACGTCTGGCCAACGTAGTTATATTATGCTATTCACATGGAATTGTTGAGGCTGCCAAATATCAAATAGGCTTGATATAATTTGTAGAGAATAAGTGTAGAAGTAGTATTGATTTATATCGGATAAAGACAGAAATATATAAACCTATGTCTTATAAATGAAAATAGTATCAATATGACGTGAATTCAGCATGGAATATAGAAATAGTAAACCACTAGACTATAGTCATAATGTGGTACCTATTATAAAAGAAATAGATGTTAGTCGAAATAAAACATGCGTTTGCCCCTAAACTATTATCTTATTATGAATTTTGTTATTAAAAGTAATATGACGAATCTTAAGTGGGGGAGAATCTTATTAAGTGACTATATATATTCAAAGTATCTATATGACTAATAATAACAAATGACCCAGATAAGTGATCAGTATGTAATAGGGTATCTACACAGTATATGCATGTGCGTGGGTAAAAATAAAAGCATGCACATTCCTAGAAATGTGAATGTGGAAAGAATCGAAAACATGTATCTATATTATAAGTTACTAAATTGAGTGACGTATGTTATGTGTATTAGTTATGATGAAATAATTGGTATTATTGCATATTGTGTTGGATATTGTACTCTGTGCTATCAAGATGAATAGAATTAAAAGCACAATTACGTGTTTAAAATGGATTATATAGTAATATACTAGTTGTGTGCAAATTAATGAAATAAAATGTATATGTATAAGTGGATGATTAGGTATTTTGGATAGAAGTATATGAATACGTATCTAAGAAATATGTACACTTTATCTGCATATGATGAAAGATTAATTATGTAATTAAAGTTGTACGAAATAAATAGTTGGCAAACTATTAAGACTAATGTAATATACATATTTGGTTGTCTGGAACTAAAATGAACTATGAATCAAAGAAATTTTGTGGATACATGAGTGGTGTACATTCATGTTATGAATCAATTAATTGTGTAAAATATTATATATGAAATAAACGCTTCCGCACTAGTAGAGAAAGTATTAATACGAATCTATGCGTGTGATCAACATTCGTGAGGACACGAATGAAATAAGTGGGGGAGACTTGTAACATCCCGAATTTCGTATGCCTAAAGCTTTAAATTATACGATTTAATTGTTAAGTTAGAAGGACTAACTTTGAAAAGTATTTTGTATCCATAGGACTTGAATTATGAAGAATTAAGTCTTGGAGGGACTAAACAGGTTAAGTATGATAAGTTGAGGGGTTTATGTGAAATCGATAACTGTGAGTCGGTTTAAAATACCAGACAACGATAAGTACGGGTATAAAATTAAAACATATATGTCTATCACCACACACGTACGATTTAATTCCCTTAAAAACCCAGGAAGTTCTAGAGAGAGAAGAAATGATGATGAAACCCTAAACCTTAAATTGAAATCAATCCAAAACATCAAATTGAAGCTATAGAATCATGATTCTTCAATGATTAATCAATCATTCATATGAGGTGATCAAGAATGATGGATTGGCTATTCTAGAGTGATATCATGTGATTGCCTAAAAAGCAAAGGTGAGTGATACGAGGATTAAATGAATAATGATTGTATGCTCCGGATTGCTTACGAGCAAGAGGTTCATACAATCATTTGAAATATTGTTTGTTGCTTATAGTTGTTTTTATGATTATATCTATGTGATATCATATTGTGTATCTTAAGTAATATTGTTGTTGATTATTGTTATGAATTGTGTAGTTGTTGAGTTATTTGGAAATAGGATAACATTATGTGGATTATGGGAATTATGTGAATTATGTGGATTGAGTATAGTAGAGATTTCTTATTACGAAATAAATGAGTATCACAAAATAAGTGCTTGGCACTACTTGGTATCTAGTAAGCTTGGTATCCATATATGATTGGTGCCATGCTTAATTGTATCTATTGGATCATGGATCCGTAAGAAATATGGTGAAATCTCTACTATGGCTCAATAAGATTTATTTAGAGAAAATAAGTGGTTATTTGATAATTGTATCTTGTTGGTGCTTTTGGTGAATTATTTATTTGATTGCTTGTATACTCACTAAGCTTTATGCTTACTCGTATCAGTTGTTTTATGTTGTAGGTGTTTGGTTTTGTTGAACCAATTGGATGAAAGGATTCAAGAAGGTAGCGTGGATAGAAACTTGTGATGTTATTAGACAAGTTTCTCATTCTATTGAATTGTCGTTTTGAATTACCATTGTATAAATCGCCCAAAGAATTATAAATTTGAAGTAGTGTGTCATCATTGTATTGAATTGATTTTGTAAACAATAATTTTAGTATTCTCATGGGACCAAATGTGATTGAATTATATTTTTAAGCGTTATGATTTCATAAAAAGTAATATGTGAGTTTTCTATTAAAAAAAAATCTATTGAAATATGGGCGTTTCACTTTCTGTCTATTAATCCTAAGTTATTTGGACATGCGCAAACGAGATAAACCAAGTCTGAGCTTAACTAGGCTCGAACTCGACTTGTTTATAATAAACAAATTACTTGTTTAGTTAAATTTGTATTCATATATATATGTACTTATTATAGATCACGTTATCCTCGATTGCCACTCTTCTCAATTGGTTTGGAGAAAATGCTGGAGGTGGTGGAAACTTACTGTCTATGCTTACCCATCTACATCAATTAAAGATATCGCTCTTGGTTCTTCGATATCTTTAGGAAACAAAACTTTGGACAAGATTCTTTATGGTGTTTGGATGGTCATCTTATGGACTATTTGGAACCGGATATATAGAATTGTTTATGCAAATAGTGAAGATTTAGCTCGAGCCCGATCGGAAGATAACTTCTCATCTATTCAAAGGCTCTCACAAATGTGGTTATCTAGATGATCTTCTAAATTAAATCTCGATTGGAGCTGCTGAAGATTCGACCCGCATTTGGTGACTGGTTGACTTAGCTGGGTTTTTTTTTAATATATTGGTTTGTTTTTATGGCTCTTTTTTCTTATCTGAATTTTGTTGGTCTCGGTTTGTAATTTTTGGATGAACGTTGGGGGTTTATGCTTAGAGCCCCTGTTTCTATTTCTTATTTTCTAATATATTAGCTCTTCCAAAAAAAAACATATATAATCATTTTTATAAGCATTATATTATGTATTATATATACAATAATCATAATCATAATTTAAAATATATTATAGGAACCAAGATTATGACATCATCATTAAAATTTAGATTCAATTAATCAATTAGGTCTTTATATTTTAATTGAATTAAAAATCAAAACATTTATTTTAATCGAACAATCACCACCCTTGTGTATAGTACCTTGTGTATACTATACACGGGTTTAAAATAAATCTAGTAACTATATAAAAGAATATTGATGTATATATAGACTCAATTAGGGCTCGCAACTCGCAAGGAATGTTCAAACTCGATGTAAGAAGTTGAACCATGGGCTTGTTTGTAAAACGAGCTCCAATATATGTTCAAGCTCGAGCTCGTTTAAGCTCGGTTCGAATCGAAATTTTCATAAGCCGAGTTCGAGTAGCTCGCTAGTAGCTCAACTCATTTAAACCCAGTGTAATTCTTGTGAAAATATACTTTTTTGTTATACTCCATCCATCTCAGTCAAAGTGTTCACTCTGACTTTGTACACAGTTTTAGAATTCTCCAATAACGACATTACTCACCAATCAAATAACATATATACCCACTAAAGTCTATTTCGATTGGTTGAAACATGAAAGTGGACACTTATGTGGGAACCTAAAATAGTAATGTGGAAACTTGTGGTGGGACGGAGGGAGTAATTACTATGGGCACTCTGATATTTTGGTATAACTTCGTATGTTAAGAGCATCTTCAATGTATACACTATTTTAGTGTAACACGAGAATTTCATTAAGAATATATTTGCACTAAAAAAGTTGCTCCAATATGTTCCACTAAATATCTTTAATTGATTTATAATACAAAATTTCAACAATATAATACAAAATTTTTTATTTACTCACTATTAAATTATCACAAAAGATATAATAACAATCACTATATTTAAAAGTCTCAAATCTAGGACCAGAGAACCTCTCTCTCACGCTCCCTCGGTTCTCCCCCTTTCTTCTAAACCTAGATATAAAACTCTTGCTGCCTGACTTCTGCCTCCGGTCGCCGGCTCTATGCTGGAGGTCCCGAGGGCTCCTCCACAATCTTAACCTCTTCCAATCGTAGTTTAGTATATTCACGTTTTCAAAGCCCGCCCTCCTCTTCTTTGTTCACGACGGTTATCACACGTTTTCTTTCGCATCCATCCAAGGTTAATCTTTGCTAGACTACCTCACATCTCGCAGATCCACCACCTTGTCGGTTTGCGTCGTCGTCATCGGTTCCGGTAACAACGAAACTCGGCTTCGATTCCCATTGTTATTCTAGTGGTTCATGGTGGCGGTTCGTGTGGTTTCGGGCAGGTCACGGTGGTGTTTCCAAGCGGGTCACAGTCGGTGGTTTCAGGTGGGTCAAGTTAATGGTTTTGGGCAGTTGGAGTTGGTGGTCACATGTGGTGGTGTTGGAATAGTGTCCAAGGTATGTCCAAAGTCATAACTAATTGGTAAGACTATCGTTAAAAGTGGAGTCCTTTTTGGGCTGCCCTCAATGAACAGTAAGAGAAACATAAAGAGAGATTATATTAATTGGAATTAATATTATAAGTTAATTAATTAGTTTGCTAATTTATCAAAGTTGATAAATTAATTAGAAGCTAAAAGAAATTATCGGAAACTATAAAGTGTATTTTGTTAGTTTATTAATTGAATATTAATTAAAAACTAAAAGGAATATTCTGGTAAGTAAATTCAACCGGCGGCTAAAGGCTTTAGCCGGCGGTTGAATGGATTAGGTTTTATGGCGGTGCGACGCGTATTTGACTTGGGAAAGGATTACTTTTAGCCGGCGGCTAGAAGCTTTAGCCTAAGTTGCACCGGGACGGGGACGGGGACAGGTACGGGTACCGGAAAACGACAACATCCTAAAATTCAAGAGACGGGTACGGCGGGGAAACGTCAAATTGTTTTGTAATATTTTAGTATATGGCAAATTGTATAATTCGATAGATGTACTATAAGAATAATATTATGATTTTTCTATGTGTCATATAGATTCAAAAAGTAAAATTTTAATATTTAACAAAATTTCATACGAATTTACAAGGTGTTAAATAGTTAAAATAATTTAAATTATTAAAAACCGGTTTTAAAATAATTAGTAGATGGGATATATGATGAAATATCTTATTGTAAGTTGTTTATTATATATTGAATATTAAATGCATTAGTGGAGGACCGTTGGAACCTACCACCTATTTTCATCATCTCTTTCTGTGCTCTCTATCTTCTCCTTCCTTACTTCTCTACTCTTTCCTTCTTCTTTTAATTAAATAAACCACAATTATAAGGCATCATCCGGCCTCTTCTCTCCTTGCTCATGCTATATTTCTTTTCCTTCTATAAGTCTGAGTTGTTTAGATCTTCATATTTTCGTTTTGATGGGTCTCTTTACTACGGTGGCGCCGGACATCGATTGCTGCTGGTCGGAGATAGATCATCACCGGCGAAATTACTCGGTGTTTTTGGTGTAGGAAACGTGGGTTTTGGGGCCAGAAACGTTTCCCCAAACGTTTCATGGATAGGGATCAATGTACCATAATTCTAGAAGCGTTTCCCCCTTTTTGGGGACGTTTCCTCGGCTTTTCCCCGCGTTTCCCCGTTTCCTCACGTTTCCGAAACGACATACGGCACCCTGGTGGTGTTTCCGTGCTTCTTAGGCTTTAGCCGGTGGCTGAAGGTCGTCAGATTTAGTCCCACATCGGCTAGAGGATATAACCCCAAACCAACCTCTCCCTTATAAATAGAGGCCATCCCTAAGCTTTTCAATCATCCCATATTCGAATTTAGTTCGTTTCTTTATCTCTTTCTCATTCTTAATCCTTGTGAGAGTTTAAACGACTTAGAGTCGGAACCCTAAGATTTGGAGTTTCTCTTGATTCTTGGGTGTGAAGCATTAGAGGTATTCTATTTTGGGTACTTGCCTCCGAAGCATGGAAGGTCGAGCAAGGAGTCTGCGTGAAGGTCAAGCAAGGAGTCTGCGCGTGAGAAATTGGTTTTCTCAAAGGTTAGTATTTTCTCATTTATCTATTTATATTGTATTATCGCTTTCGTTTATTAAGTCAAGGTCCTTTAGGGTTTAGTTTCCTAGTTGCTCTAGATTAATTGTTATTTTCCGCTGCATATGTTAATCTAGTTAGGGAATAGAGAACCCAACAGTGGTATCAGAGCCATAACTTAATAATGTTAGCAATACAAAATGTGGATAAAATGTATTTGAAAATAAAATTGTTTTTATTTTGTTCAAATAATTAAATTAAGTATATATGTATAATAAGTTTGTATATGTATACAGTTAATTTATTTAATAATCAGACCTTAGTATTTTAATGGTTTAAAATATACGCTCAAAATTAAAATGTTTTAAAATAGAACTCTATACCTTAAATGTTTAAGAGAGACCTTATATATAATATGATTTATATATACGTATCATTAAAGTCTGAATACATCGTCAGTCAATTGATAATTCGGCTCACCCATAGTGAACAAACTATGAGAGAGGTATAAAGCGGGTCGCTTTGCTTCCCTAAAGAAGTAGGTTCCTAATAAGCTTCCCGCTGACCTGCTTCTCCGCTTCTTTGTGCATTCAATGGAGATACCGAGGACTTTTGATAGGATGATGTCAAGATTAAAAGTAGACTTAAAGTACTAAAACAAAATCCCGTTTTAGCTATAGAAAAATATGAATAGTATGCTAATCCATGAAAACCGCACATCTCTCATATGGACTGTTAATGGAGCGTGTGTGGTTAACCGGCACATTAATGTGAGGACATAAGTAAGAGGTGTGAGACTCGCGATTCTTGAGCCGGGGACCACGCGGGGTTTGCATGGTTAATTCACCATCTAGTTCATGATCCTCGACATCCCAGTCATGAATGGTAGATGAGCATAACCGAGATTAACATGCCATTGATGGGTATCAATGAATCTTAAAGATCTAGGAGTTTCATAGAAATGAAATAGACAAAGGTATTTTGTTATATGATTACGGCGACCCTCTTCATGAAACTGAAAATATGGATCCTAGCCTTAATATAAAATTGAGTAATTTATTAAGGAATATTCAGACTAACTAAAACAGTTTTTTTTCCTCAATAATATCTGTTGAAAATGGTAATAATCCTCCCGTTCCCAATTCCGCAAACAACCCGAATTTCTCATTACTCTCAGTTCTCTGGAGGGAAAGGCTTACCGGTCCGAGGTGTAAGGACTGGATGTAAAACCATAGGTTCACTCAAAGGAATGAGAACAAGGAGTATGTTCTTGATGAGATGTGAAACCGTAGGTTCACTCTAAGGTACGAGAGCAAGGAGTATGTTCTCGACGAGAATAAGGAGTATATTCTCGATAAGCAAATTCCCACTAATGATAATGATTCAACCTAAGAGGAGATTGAAGCTCACCGGAAATATTATGATGTTTGATACTAAGTTTTGGTCAACATAATTCTGCCCGATCATCCAGCTGTCTACAAACAGTTTGTAATCTCATGTCAAATAGTTTTGAATGAGAGAGAGACCTTAATAATGGAACTCCCAAAAATTGCTAAGCAAGAGATCAATAAGATTGATGTGCCCTTTAGCTCAGCAGCTCCTTTGTTGTCAATTGGTCATAATGCAAAGGAAAGGAAGAGATCTGGAAAAGCTACGAATGGAAAGTCTAATCGTAAGGCTGAGAGAAAGATTGAATCTGAAATTGCACCTGCAATGATCCAAAGGAATCAGTGTGTTATACTGCAATACAGAGGAGCACTAGAAGCGTTGCTGCCCAAAATATCTGAAGGACCTTAAAGACAGTAAGGTTGAAAAGGATTCAGGTATATAAATGATCGAACTCCACAATACTACGACTTCTGATTCGTAGGTATTGAATACAGGGTGTGATACTCACATTTGTACTGTATTGCAAGGGCTAAAGGAAAGTAGAAGTTTGAAGCATGGAGAGCTCAACTTAGTCATGGGAGACAAGAGAGTCACGCCCATTGGAAAGTTTGAGCTCATGCTAAAATCCGGAGTTAGGATACATTTAAATATTTGCAGTTATTCGTCAGAAATGACAAGCAACATAGTTTCATTTTATGCTTGTTTAAGGATAGTTATCAGTTTTCATTTGATAATGAGAATGGTGATAAAGCTTCTCCTTGCAAAGGCATATACGAAAATGTTGAATATGTCAGCAAAATAATTTAAATGTTGGTTCGTCTAATGAGCTTGATAAATCCAAATTGTGGCAATTATCATCTTAGGCACGTAAACAGGAAACGCATCGCCCAACTCCAAAAGGATGGAGTGTTGGAATCATTCGACCTTAAATCAGATGATGTATGCGAATCTTGTTTATTGGACAAGATGACTAAATCCCCATTCACAGGATAATGTGAAAGAGGTGAAGGATTGTTGGACTTGGTACACACAGATGAATGTGGACCATTACGATGCGTCACAAAAGATGCAAATCGCTACTCTGTTACTGATAACTTCAGTAGACATAGATATGTTTATCTGATTAAACATAAGTCATATACTTTTGAAATTCAAAAGGTATCAGGACGAAATAGAGAACCAAACGGGCAGAAAGATAAAGGTACTCCAATCCGAAAAGGAGAAGACCTTAGTACGCGTTTCTTGATCATCTTAAACACCATGGAATAGTTTCACAGTTGACTCCTCCTAGAACACCATAGCTGAATGGAGTAGCTAAGAGGAGAAATAGAATCCTGTTAAACATGGTTCAATCTGTGATGAGTCAGGCAACATTTCTAATAAGCTTATGGGGTTAGGCATTATAGACAGTCACACATATCTTAGTTCTAGTACTTACCAAGAAAGTTCAAAGATGAATTATGAGATGTGGAAGAGAAAAGGTTTTTCTCTTGGCCACATCCAGATCTGAGGTTGTGAAGTTATCGTTAGACGAGAAACTTAGCACAAACTAGAAACCAGATCTGAAAAGTATCTTTTCATCGGTAATCCACAGAGTCATTTAGATATTTTTTTTACAACCACAAGGATAATGTGGTGTTTGTAACTCGAAAAGGAATGTTCCTTGAGAGAGAAATAATATCTAAAGAGGACAGTTGGAGTACGGTTGATCTTGAAGAAATTCAAGAATCTACCGATGAAGAACCTATAGTAAACACTGACACTCAACAAGAAGTGGTGACACCTGTCGAACTTGATGACATATCCTTACCCGCTCGCAGTTGTAGAGTTAGCAATCCTCCTTAGTTATATTATGGTTTTCATATAAAAGAAGAGGATAAGATTAGTGATAGTACACTAAGTGAATTAGATGCACCTTCTAACTACAAAGGAAGTGATGGCAGGCCTTGAGGCTGCTAAGTAAAGGAAGCTATGAAAAGTGAGATTCAGTCCATGTATAACAAACAAGTTTGGAATTTGGTTAACGCTACACCCAGTCTCAAGACGGTGGGTTGTAAGTGAATCTTCAAGAGGAAGATAGACATGGATGGGAAAGTACACACTTAAAATGCTAGGTTGATAGTGAAGGGTTATAATCAAACTTTAGGGACTGATTATGAGGAAATCTTCTTACCAGTAGCCAAGATTAAGTCAATTAGGATTATGCTTACGAAAGCTGCATTTCATGGTTATGAAATTTGGCAGATAGATGTCAAAACCGCTTTCCTTAATGGGAAACTGACAGAGGATGTGTTTAAGGCACAACCGGAAGGTTTTGAAAGTGCAAAGTATCCGAATAGAGTGTGTAAGCTTCAGAAGGCCGTTTAAAGATTTAAGCAGGCTTCTCGTGGCTGGAATCTCTGCTTCCATGAGAAAGTCAAACAGTTTGCTTTTCTAGAAGAAAAGATGAGTCCTGTATATATGTCAAAGTCAGTGAGAGTGTTGTAGTCTTCCTGGTATTATATGTGAATGATATAATACTCATAGGAAATGTAATCCCAACCTTATAAGTGTAAATGATTGGTTGGGAAAATATTTCGCTATGAAAGATTTGGGAGATGCAATATATATTCTTGGTATAAAGATTTACAGAGATAGGTCGAAACGTCTCAGAGGACTTAGCCAGGACATATACTTAGAATAAAATTTTAAAAGGTTTTAAAATGGAGAATTCTAAGGAAGGGAATCTACCCTTACATCATAGCATTAGTAAGGATCTGTATCCAAAGACTAAGCAAGATTGGACCGAATGAATCGAGTCCCATAGCCTATAGGATCGATCATATATGCCATGACATGTACAAGACCTAATGTCTCTTTTGCTTGGAGCATAGTGAGTTGACATCAGCAGAATCCTGGTAAAGGTCATTGGTAGAGCTGTAAAGAATATTCTTGAGTATTTGAGAAATACTAAAGACAGGTTCTTAGTTTATGGTGGAGAAAAGAAACTTAGAGTAACGGGTTATAGTAACGTAAGTTTTCAAACAGATAGAGATGATAGTCGTTCACCGTCTGTTTGGGTATTCTTACTGAATGAGGGAGCGATAACTTTGAAAAGTTCAAAGCAAGATACAATAGAAGATATGAATCTGAGTATATTGAAACTTGCGAGACTTCAAAGGAAGTCATCTGGATGAGGAATTTCAATAGTGATCTTGGAGGTGTTCCAATAGTACGAATCCCATTGAAATGTTATGTGAAAATGGAAAGTCCAAAGCACATCGAAAGAAAATACCATTTTGTTCAAAGGAAGATACAAAAGGGACACATGATTGTGAAGGATACACGATCAGTAAACATGCTAGGAGCATAGGTTTACGAGATAAAGTTTTAGTTGTTAGTTTGATTTTGAAACATTACAAACAATGATGGAAACTAGAATAGATTTGGTGATTAAATAATGGAGATTTATTTATTTGCAAGGAGTATGCAACCATCTACTATCGTTTGTCGTTGTGTTTCGGTTTAGCATGTTTAGACACCACTTCTAGAGTAATAAGAATTGCTCAAACCTCCTCAGTCAATCACACTATAGGAAGTATGTGGTGAATTAAGACTGTCATGGAGTGTTGGTCGATTGTCTATGGAGATTAGACATTGCATGGAGATTGTTGCAACACTCATGGGTACTTAATGGGGATTTAAGTATAGGAGAGACCCGTACTCATGGAAGTTACTTCATGGATTGAAATCACGAGTAACTCTGAGATGATAATATCTTATATTCTTAAAATGGAGATACATTGAGTTTCTAGTTTTTCAAGTCTATTATACTTTAGTTTATTCAAACGCTGTGCGTAAATGCAAGTCATAAAGGATACGCTAGGTATGACATGATGAGTTGACTAGTACTATGTATGCGAAATTTATCTGTTCCTTTTGCCTAAATGGAAAAGCGATATCTCTGGGCCCTCTGATGATTAAATATTGACTCATAAAGTGCTTAGCCAAGCCAGGACTAAATTGATATGTACAATTCAGTAGTCCCATATAGTCAAATTGATCGGAGATAAGAAAACATAATCTTGAATCTGGAGATTTAGAAAAATCCATGTCCTAGTTTCATACGATATCTAAAACAAAGGAATATTTGATCACTTATCTAAGGGCTGTCTCTAGATATGATTCAGAATTCGGTAGTTGCATTGGATATCACTCTCTACTTAGTTAATAAGATAGAGACTTAGACCAATAGTAGTGGATGACCTGTCCAAGTAGGAGACTGTTGGAATAGTGTCCAAGGTATGTCCAAGGTCATAACTAATTGGTAAGACTATCGTTAAAAGTGGAGTCCTTTTTGGGCTGCCCTCAATGAATAGTAAGAGAAACATAAAGAGAGATTATATTAATTGGAATTAATATTATAAGTTAATTAATTAGTTTGCTAATTTATCAAAGTTGATAAATTAATTAGAAGCTAAAAGAAATTATCGGAAACTATAAAGTGTATTTTGTTAGTTTATTAATTGAATATTAATTAGAAACTAAAAGGAATATTCTGGAAAGTAAATTCAACCGGTAGCTAAAGGCTTTAGCCGGCAGCTGAATGGATTAGGGTTTATGGCGGTGCGACGCGTGTTTGACTTGGGAAATGATTACTTTTAGCCGGCGGCTAAAAGCTTTAGCCGGCGGCTGAAGGTCGTCAGATTTAGTCCCACATCGGCTAGAGGATATAACCCCAAGCCAACATCTCCCCTGTAAATAGAGGCCGTCCCTAAGCTTTCCAATCATCCCAGATTCGAATTTAGTTCGTTTCTTTATCTCTTTCTCATTCTTAATCCTTGTGAGAGTTTAAATGACTTAGAGTCGGAACCCTAAGATTTGGAGTTTCTCTTGGTTCTTGGGTGTGAAACATTAGAGGTATTCTATTTTGGGTACTTGCCTCCAAAGCATGGAAGGTCGAGCAAGGAGTCTGCGTGATGGTCAAGCAAGGAGTCTGCGCGTGAGAAATTGGTTTTCTCAAAGGTTAGTATTTTCTCATTTATCTATTTATTTTGTATTATCGCTTTCGTTTATTAAGTCAAGGTCCTTTAGGGTTTAGTTTCCTAGTTGCTCTAGATTAATTGTTATTTTCCGCGGCATATGTTAATCTAGTTAGGGAATAGAAAACCCAACAGGTGGTTCACTGGTTTGGGTGTTTTAAAGTGGTTCAAGTTGGTTGTTATAGGGGGTCCTAGGTATTGGTGATTAAGTCATTTTAGATGGTTCACGATGGTGGTTTCTGGCGGGTCACAGTCGGTGGTTTCAGGTGGGTTAAGTTAGTGGTTTTGGGCAGTTGGAGTTGGTGGTCACAGGTGGTGGTTCACTGGGTTGGGTATTTTCAAGTGGTTCAAGTTGGTTGTTATGGGTTTTCCTAGGTCTTAATGATTAAGTCATTTCAGATGGTTCACGTTGGTGGTTTCAGGCGGTAGGTTTTGGGTGGTGGTTACAAGCGGGTTAAATTGGTGATTTTCAGGCGATTGGAGTTGGTGGTTTTGGTATTTTCAGGTGGTTCATGGTGGTTGTTTTGGGTGGTCCTAGGTCATGGAGATATTAGGTCATTTCAGTTTGGTTCATGTTGGTGGTTTTGGTTCACTACAAGTTATTTCTCGACTTACTTTCCCTTCTCATCACAGTACCACCACTCGTTTAGACTTTATGATTGGAACTGTTTGGTTGTAGGTTCATGTGGGTCTTGTCTATGGTGTCAAGGTCTTGGTTATGGTCATGGTTGGTCTTCTCGTTTTCATGTTTTCTATTGAGTGATTGCCCTTCTGTGGTTACTTGTGGTGGGATATTTTGTAGATGGAGGAGTACTAAAAGTTGGAACCATGGGTACGCGTAGTCGATTGGGTGAATTAAAGTGTGATGCGTTTTTGGGTGAATTAAAGTGTGATGCGATTTTGGCTGGAATCAAGGTGTAGGGTCTTTAATGTGTTGGTCATGTTGTTTGGAATGAACGTGTATGGTATGATCGTTTTGTTTAGATTTGAAGATGTAGGTTGGCGTGGTTTTGTTATGGTCATTTTATTTGTAATTCCTAGCATCTTGCTGGTTTTATTAATGGTAATATATGTTTGCCTCTTCCAAAAAAAATTTAAAAGTCTCGAATATATAATTGATAAATTTTATAAAATTATGAAGTTTTTTTAATTATAAATATGATAACAAACATTATATTTACTGATTTTAAAAATATTAATCATAAATATATAATTAATACATCATATTAATACATTTTGGTCATGAGAATTGATAATGACAGCCCTTAGGGCTGTCAATAAGAGAAAATTTATGCATTTATTGAAGCCAAACTTTTCTTAATTAATCAAAATTATAATTAATACACTGTTTTTTTGCATTTAATTCACTAAAACATTCATTTTATATGTGATGTTTTAATTATGATTTTTTATATTAAAGGAAACTTTAGGTTTAATAATTGTCTTCGGATGGTTCTTATTGACAGCCCTTAGGGCTGTCAATGATTGTTATTATATCTTTTATGATTTTTTATAAATATTATTATTTAATGTGAATAGTGTTTAACACACAGTTATTGCATTACTAAATTTAGTGCTGCACTAAACACTATTTACCATTGTACTAAAATAGAGTAGCGACGTTTTTAAACTTTTACACTAATTTAGTGTAAAGATGTATTCTTATTGTATAAATTGGAGATACTCTAAATAAACATGATAAAATTTGGAGTCTCTTATTAACATGTATTAGATCATAACCCGCAAATTTGCGGGCTACTACTTGAGTTTACAATATAGATATTTTTCCGATTATTAATACATTATTTAACTACTTAATTAAAAGGACAAAAAGGTGTTAAAGAACATGCTTTGACAAGTAACACAGCCCACCCATTTTGATGATCATATGTATAGCATGTACATTTCGGGTAAAGGCTATCTGTTGATCTCTTAGGATCAAGAAATTGGCAACATGATTCAGGCGATATCACTTCACCTATTAATATTGTGATACAAGGCTACCAGCATCATAATATAATCATAAAGAAAAGGTATTAGTTAACTTTGATCATCACAGTGTGGATGAATCACAAATTGGTTACGTACTTTAAATATGAAGGATGATGTTGGTACAGTTATGGGCTTCTTAGACATACCACCATAGGTCACCATCATTCCATCTTGCCTAAAATCATCATTAGTATTTTCTAATTGAAAGAATACCTTATATAGTGAGGTAAAGTATATAGAGCCTAATTTCACCTCAAGAATTTGAGAACAAGTGAAGCAGCATTGCCACCGACACAATTACATCCTAGAACAGGTTCAGGTACATTACCCTACAACATGAACGATAAGTATGAGAGATTTAGAATGAAAACAGCAACCTTGAAACTAAAAAATATAAATAAATTAAAATAATGTTGATAGGTGAAAAAAACAAAAAAAGTCAGACCAAGCCTCACCCAATACACATTTGAAGACAACTATTTGGACTTACTAAATTATCTTTCAAACGTACACTTACCAAACCTTACCCTATATCCAATAAGTATGACCTTCACGAAGTACTATATCACATTAGTTGTTCATGCAATACCATGAAATAAATGACTATTGTTAAGTGTCTTGACCCACTGTTTTCTACATGCATCACTTGGTCATTGTTAGTGGCAGCTGAAAATGAATCCCTTACTCTGTGAGATATCCTTAAGAGCCCGCTCCCGAGTTATTTTTCAAGAGAAGAGAAGAGAAGTGGAAAGAATTAAAAATACTTGTTGTTCCCGAGTTTTGTTTATAGAGAAAAGAGAAAAGAAACGGGAGGAGGATTCAACCTTCTTTTCTCTCCAAACTTTCATATAATGAACCATGTTAATTTCTTGTATACATTTGCTACCATCTTGCTACCAACATTGACATAATCGACGGGTGAGAAGTTATTGTTATCATGTACATGTATGAAAAGCAACATGTCATATGGCTATTTGTTTCAGGACAACCCGACCCAACACTGCCGATTTTTACTCACACCATAAACGACCCATTTGACATGTTACTAACCACTAACCCTCCCGACCTATCCATTTCAGCCACCTCTAATATCAGCATAAATAAGAAACCATTCAGTAAAGAGATATTCAAGTTGGCTCCGCTCTTATGTTTTGAGGCGTTCAAGATTTAATCGATTCTGCTGCTTACTTGTTACTGGTAATTTGATTCCTCTCTTGATTATTTGATACGGTTAATTTTTTAGAAGATCAATATATTGATGTAAGAAGATTTGAGAATTTTCAGATAAAAAATTCCTGGAAGGAAACTGAACAATAAGGTGCAATTTCAGCCTCTTCTATTCATATTTCATGACAAATGATAATGGTATTTTACTCACTGCTACATATATTTGAGCAACTTGAAAACACATAAGCATACTCAAAGTCAAAAACAGTATAAAAGAACGGATAGTAAAGATATACAAGCCTAATATAAACCAAAAAACAAATTACAACACTATATATAAATCTGAAGATGAAAACACGTGTAAAAGACATCATACCATGTAACTATATTCCTCACGTACATTTCATCGAACACCTTCCACACACTTAGCACACCTGCGTCGAATCCAATTATAACGAATACGAAATTTGATCATAAAAACAGCCTAAAAAAACGCTTTTGATTGATGGCCAAACACATGCTTATTAGATGCAATCGTCACTTTATTCTTACAAGAGAGTGAAACGTTAGGAATCATGCTGAAAAAAACATATAGCAACAAATAGATTAGGTACCTGATTGATAAGGAAACAAAACTTTGAGAAAAGTAGTGGAGAATGAGATTATGATAGTTATCTGCAATGATAATCAAACATACAAATCCATAGTAATATATCTGGTTCTAAATCGTTTGGAGAAGAAATATTGGATTGGATTGAATTTGAATTTTGAATAAAGGAAGAATGAAGGAGAATATTGCTAACGATTAAGTTTCCACAATATAAACTCCTAAATAGTTGGAGTATTAATAGCAAGTCATTTAAATCATGATTTAAACAAATTAATGTAATTAATTTTATTTGATTTCTCAATTATTGATTAAGAAAGGGTTATTTAGTCTTTTAATAATAACCATGATCATTTATTTGCTAATCACATTTGAACCATTTACTACTCTTAACATTTGGATTAGGCAAATATGCTCCTCTTATAATAGTTAAGAGAGATTATGCATTTATTGAAGCCAAACTTTTCTTAATTAATCAAAATTATAATTAATACACTGTTTTTTTGCATTTAATTCACTAAAACATTCATTTTATATGTGATGTTTTAATTATGATTTTTTATAATAAAGGAAACTTTAGGTTTAATAATTGTCTTCGGATGGTTCTTATTGACAACCCTTAGGGCTGTCAATGATTGTTATTATATCTTTTATGATTTTTTATAAATATTATTATTTAATGTGAATAGTGTTTAACACACAGTTATTGCATTACTAAATTTAGTGCTGCACTAAACACTATTTACCATTGTACTAAAATAGAGTAGCGACGTTTTTAAACTTTTACACTAATTTAGTGTAAAGATGTATTCTTATTGTATAAATTGGAGATACTCTAAATAAACATGATAAAATTTGGAGTCTCTTATTAACATGTATTAGATCATAACCCGCAAATTTGCGGGCTACTACTTGAGTTTACAATATAGATATTTTTCCGATTATTAATACATTATTTAACTACTTAATTAAAAGGACAAAAAGGTGTTAAAGAACATGCTTTGACAAGTAACACAGCCCACCCATTTTGATGATCATATGTATAGCATGTACATTTCGGGTAAAGGCTATCTGTTGATCTCTTAGGATCAAGAAATTGGCAACATGATTCAGGCGATATCACTTCACCTATTAATATTGTGATACAAGGCTACCATCATCATAATATAATCATAAAGAAAAGGTATTAGTTAACTTTGATCATCACAGTGTGGATGAATCACAAATTGGTTACGTACTTTAAATATGAAGGATGATGTTGGTACAGTTATGGGCTTCTTAGACATACCACCATAGGTCACCATCATTCCATCTTGCCTGAAATCATCATTAGTATTTTCTAATTGAAAGAATACCTTATATAGTGAGGTAAAGTATATAGAGCCTAATTTCACCTCAAGAATTTGAGAACAAGTGAAGCAGCATTGCCACCAACACAATTACATCCTAGAACAGGTTCAGGTACATTACCCTACAACATGAACGATAAGTATGAGAGATTTAGAATGAAAACAGCAACCTTGAAACTAAAAAATATAAATAAAATAAAATAATGTTGATAGGTGAAAAAAACAAAAAAAGTCAGACCAAACCTCACCCAATACACATTTGAAGCCAACTATTTGGACTTACTAAATTATCTTTCAAACGTACACTTACCAAACCTTACCCTATATCCAATAAGTATGACCTTCACGAAGTACTATATCACATTAGTTGTTCATGCAATACCATGAAATAAATGACTATTGTTAAGTGTCTTGACCCACTGTTTTCTACATGCATCACTTGGTCATTGTTAGTGGCAGCTGAAAATGAATCCTTTACTCTGTGAGATATCCTTAAGAGCCCGCTCCCGAGTTATTTTTCAAGAGAAGAGAAGAGAAGTGGAAAGAATTAAAAATACTTGTTGTTCCCGAGTTTTGTTTATAGAGAAAAGAGAAAAGAAACGGGAGGAGGATTCAACCTTCTTTTCTCTCCAAACTTTCATATAATGAACCATGTTAATTTCTTGTATACATTTGCTACCATCTTGCTACCAATATTGACATAATCGACGGGTGAGAAGTTATTGTTATCATGTACATGTATGAAAAGCAACATGTCATATGGCTATTTGTTTCAGGACAACCCGACCCAACACTGCCGATTTTTACTCACACCATAAACGACCCATTTGACCTGTTACTAACCACTAACCCTCCCGACCTATCCATTTCAGCCACCTCTAATATCAGCATAAATAAGAAACCATTCAGTAAAGAGATATTCAAGTTGGCTCCGCTCTTATGTTTTGAGGCGTTCAAGATTTAATCGATTCTGCTGCTTACTTGTTACTGGTAATTTGATTCCTCTCTTGATTATTTGATACGGTTAATTTTTTAGAAGATCAATATATTGATGTAAGAAGATTTGAGAATTTTCAGATAAAAAATTCCTGGAAGGAAACTGAACAATAAGGTGCAATTTCAGCCTCTTCTATTCATATTTCATGACAAATGATAATGGTATTTTACTCACTGCTACATATATTTGAGCAACTTGAAAACACATAAGCATACTCAAAGTCAAAAACAGTATAAAAGAACGGATAGTAAAGATATACAAGCCTAATATAAACCAAAAAACAAATTACAACACTATATATAAATCTGAAGATGAAAACACGTGTAAAAGACATCATACCATGTAACTATATTCCTCACGTACATTTCATCGAACACCTTCTACACACTTAGCACACCTGCATCGAATCCAATTATAACGAATACGAAATTTGATCATAAAAACAGCCTAAAAAAAGGCTTTTGATTGATGGCCAAACACATGCTTATTAGATGCAATCGTCACTTTATTCTTACAAGAGAGTGAAACGTTAGGAATCATGCTGAAAAAAACATATAGCAACAAATAGATTAGGTACCTGATTGATAAGGAAACAAAACTTTGAGAAAAGTAGTGGAGAATGAGATTATGGTAGTTATCTGCAATGATAATCAAACATACAAATCCATAGTAATATATCTGGTTCTAAATCGTTTGGAGAAGAAATATTGGATTGGATTGAATTTGAATTTGAATTTTGAATAAAGGAAGAATGAAGGAGAATATTGCTAACGATTAAGTTTCCACAATATAAACTCCTAAATAGTTGGAGTATTAATAGCAAGTCATTTAAATCATGATTTAAACAAATTAATGTAATTAATTTTATTTGATTTTTCAATTATTGATTAAGAAAGGGTTATTTAGTCTTTTAATAATAACCATGATCATTTATTTGCTAATCACATTTGAACTATTTACTACTCTTAACATTTGGATTAGGCAAATATGCTCCTCTTATAATAGTTAAGAGAGAAGAGAGAAGATTAGATTAGATGCTTTTTAATTTAGGGTATTAATAAACATACCATTTTCCTTTATATTTTATTTTAAACATAATGATTACTGTACCTTTTCTGTACTTTTTCCCATTACTTTTCCTTATCATTCTGTACTTTTCGGTACTTTTTCTGTACTTTTAATCATTAAGTGGTATATCTATTAGAATTTAGTGGTATGTAAAGAGGATCCCTTAATTTAACTACTCCGTATTTCTTTTGTCAAAAGTCAAAACCACCAGCTAATTCACATACTAAATAATACGGAGTATGTCGTATACAATAAAATAATTTTGAAATAACACATCTTGAAAAACTAGCAACCTTTAAAAACCGTGAGTGTCTATTTCAATGGAGGTGATGGTGATCTGAGCCCTTTGATGTTGGAACCTAATTTTATGATATCATATTTTATGTACCTTGAGAGCTCCATTAATCTATTAATATCTTATGTTTAGGATAGCCAATCTCAATCCGATCCAGTTGTGATTTCTCAAATATCTTCCGTTATTTGTGTAAAAATATATAGTATTTAGATTTATTCTGGAATATTGATATTAACAGTTGAGATATTTTTAATATAGTTATGATATATTGAGTGTTTTCTCTTCCGAATGTGTGGATAATTGTTTCTTCAATTGCTCGAAAATTCGTCTTATTTGGGTCAAAATTTGGAGTTGCTGGTCGATTTCTCCTCCGAATTCTATGACAATTGGTGACTTATCTTCGGGTTCTATAAGATTCTTCAATCATGATGGGGCCAATTCGTTTTATGGGGTTTGTTATGTGCTTATTTGAGCCGTTTGAAAATGGATAAACAGGATGTCCGAGAAAAAAAAATTGATTTGATTAGTCATCAAGATATTTTTCCTTCGATTCAAAGGTTATCTCTTCTTTGAAAATGAAAAGTAGGTGCTCTCATAAAGATATTATTTAGATTGATTGGGTTCGAAATCGTTCGGGATTATTGTATATTGCTATGTAATCTCTCTTGCTTGTATTTTTGGTCTTGAGCTCTTTCTTGGGGTTCTTGCTCGTCTTCTATACTCATTGCCTATTTTTGGCTTCTAATATATATCGCTACTTTTCAAAGAAAAAAAAAAGTTAAAATTGGTTTAAGAACGAATTTTAATAAATTGAAAATACAATAAAGATTTAAATTGGCTATCCATTTGGGTACATATTTTTAATAAGGGTTAATGTACAAATTCGTTACTGTACTTTGTCAAAATGTTCATTTGGGTTACTGTACTTTTAAAATATGCAATTGGATTACTGTACTTTGTAAAAATGTTCAATTAGGTTACCAAATTTTCGCCATAGTTCAATTAAGTTACTGTACTTGTAAAAATGTACATAACAATGTGCAATTGGGTCACTAAACTTTTAACCAAAATTAAGCGAAAATAGGCGTGGTGACAGTTTTTGAAAGTACAGTAATCCAATTGCATATTTTAAAAGTACAGTAACCCATATGAACATTTTGGCAAAGTACAGTAACGAATTTGTACATTAACCCTTTTAATAATGAGAACAATTTAACTTACAACGACCTGAGAAAATCAAAACCTACTTTAGTGAGCACTCCAAACTATCATACTTGAATAATGAAGTTCTGGGCTTCTAACTACGTTTTAATTTATGTAAAATGAGCAAACAACATTAAGAGGAAATATATTCGTGCACTAAAAATATACAATTTTTTTACGCCCCATTGCAATGCATGAATAAATAAAACTTTTTATTATTAAAAACAAAAAAGAAAAAATCCATATTTTATATATGTATGCATTATCTGGAGTGAAATATAATCTTTAACCTCTTAATTGAATTTGTAATTTCGTACGTTTAGGAAAAAAATAATTTGAATATACAAAATATTATGTTTACCTTATTATAACCTTTGCTAGTCTCCGCTAGGCTATATATATATCGCGTTAAATCAATGCTTGAGCTGTTTTGGATTAAATTTTGCTCATACTGTGCAACACGAAATCTTTTCCAAATCGATGTACCAACAATTTTTTTGTTGAAGTCAAAACCAATTTGTTCAACTACCAATGATTATACTCCCTCCGTCCCATTCAAAGTATCCACTTTGACTTTGCACACAGTTTTATATTTCTCCACTAACTATACTATTAACTTATCAAATAACATATCCACCAACTAAAATCCTTTTCGATTGGTTAAAACATGAAAATTAACACTTATTTGGGACAACCCAAAATAGTAATGTGGACACCTGTAGTGGGACGGAGGAAGTATTAATTTTACTTGTTTTCATCAATTGATTTTATGATATGTAATTGAAAACTTTTTAACTTGCAATTAGATTTTTTGATTTTATTATTTATTTAATTTAATGTTGTCATTTCGTATCCGAGGACAACATAACACAATTACATGTTTATCTTGTGGGCCAAGAGAACTGATGTTTATATTTATCTTGTGGGACAATAAAAAAAGTTTATCTATTAATATAGAGCCTGAAAATGGAATACTTTTGATCCTTTTTGTTACATGACTCACAAGTAGGGATGGTAATTGTCACCCGATCTGATGGATATCCACCCGATCCATCCACTTAATGATGAATACGGACGATCTAAATGGATAAATAGTGGATGGGATATGGATGACAAGTTATCACCCATGGATTTATCCATTAACCCGAAATACATATACATATACATATATATAGGTATATACACATATAAATTTACTTATCCACGGACATATAAACCATAACTATTAATGTGTTATTGAATATATAAAGTCGTAAATTTTTAAAATTAAATGTATATTTGAGGGGTTTTATTGGATTAATGATTTATATAACAAATCGAAATGCATAAATATATCGCGCTGAGCCAAGTTTTGCTTCCGACTATATAGTGAAGTCACAATCCACGATTAAAGAGAATCAAAACATGTGTGATTAACCGATAAACATAGAGATTACACATTTGTATTGGTTAAAATATATGTTTACTTATAATTGTAACCAATGATGCTTAAAATATATGTTTACTTATAATTGTAACCAATGATGCTTCTTTGACGATAAGTATTACACGCTCTTGTTAATAGATTTACGTAGGTTACGTTATATTAAATTTTTTGTTACAATATTTGTTGGTTTCATTTCATATTAGGAAATTTTTAACGTTTTTTTGAATATCCAACGGAATCCGCTTAATCCATCGGATATGGATATGGATGGATGAATTAAAATTAAATGGATATGGATATGGATATGGACGAAAATATTTAAATGGATATGGATCTAGATATGACATCATCCGATCCATATCCGATCCATTGCCATCCCTACTCACAAGTTACAACTGGTAAAGAACCAAGAGTGGTTTTGAGGATGGACGAGATCGTCGAGTGTCAAGGGCCTCCGATTTACATAAGTCTCGAAAAATATATATATACATATACAATTTGATAAACAATTTGATTGTTAATTTTTTTTAGTAGAAGAAAATATGTGTCTAATTATTTCAAAGTTGAATACGTAGTAAGGAAAAATTGAGTTACTTTATAAACAGTTAACTATGTACCATAAATTTTCTTTTTGTCAAAGGCCTCAGATTAACAACTTTTTACTCTTAGCATGCAACAATTGAGAGACACTAAATATTCATCAAACAAAATGTCATACAAGAATGCATTACTTTTAATTTATAATTGTGGTATCATTATATCATGATTCATAAAAAATGTTGATAAGAAAAAAAACAAAAAAACAAAAAAAAAAAAAAACATTCATGATTTTTTATTATATTTTTTTGACAATGAGTCAGAAATTTGGTTGAACACCCAAAAACATGCTAATAGTCATTTAAGTAACAACTGTTGTGGGAAATAGCTGTACATTGGAATGTTCCCACTTATTTTATTTTTATGGCTTATTAAAAACTTTATAAAAATTTGGAAGTTAACTAAAAAGAAAGAAAAACAAGTAGTATATATACACCTTCTTACATGACCACAAGGAGGTGTGTGTTTCTGCTAATTTCCTATTCTCATTTCTTTTTGACCTTTTTGTCTCCTTCTCTTTACAATTCAAAAACAAATTGGTTTTGAAGTCATTCCAAGTGTTCTTGGTGAATCCTAAAGGTACAACTCATTTATGCACGTTTTAACACAAATGTACTACTACTACTGCTACCTTAACTTTCATTTCTAGCTAGCTCCATAGATTACATTAGAACATGGGTTTTTAATGCAGTCATGTGGGTTGTTGTTATGTTGTTAAAAGTTATCATCTTTATGAACAACAAAACAATAACATGACATGAATAGAAGCCCGGCCCATTTCTAGTTATTAAAATCATTATAGTAGCTTGAAATTAAATTAATTTGGTCAATAAAAAAATCTTGGTTTGTTTTTTGTAGCAGGAATTTATTCAGAATTTTTAGCATGGAAGTCCCCCAGAATGTTGGAACGAAGAAGGAAGTGATCCCATCACTAATTAGATCTATTGATGCTAATGAAGTTGTGGGTTTTGATGATGATCTTATGAAACAAAATGTTATAGATATTGGATTTGTGGTATGTTTTGTTTTTATTTGAATTGAATTGATTGATTAAGTATGTGTTTTATTGCTTCTGTTCTTGAACATATTTGATTAATCTGTATGTTTTATTAGGATTCTGGTGGGATTAAGATCGAATCAGAAAGCTCGAATGTTGATCACTTGCACCACCATAGAACGCCATCGATTTCCATCAGTATGCCGCCGTCTCCAATGGAAGTGCACCTACACAACAGCAAAAAAGTTGCATTTAGAGACGATGTTGAACTTGTGGGGAGCAAAAATGAACCACCAACGGGCACGGCCATTAAATTTCATTCGCAGCCTATACCAACTGGTGTCGGTTTTCAAGAAGCGGTTGCTGCTGGGAAATTCCCAAACCGGCCTATTAGGAACCCGAGAATTGATAAACTAAAAGATGAACGCTATGACTCATTTAAAACATGGTCGGGTAAACTCGAGAGACAAGTATCGAATTTACGAGGGAAACCGACCACTGAGCCACCAGTGAACACTCCTAGGTCAGATAATTTGCCAGTTGATCGATATTTCGATGCGTTAGAAGGACCAGAGCTGGATACCCTGAGGGTAAGCCTCACCATCCCCAGGCTCAAAATCTCATCTGATAATTTTACAAAATTTGCAAAAAATAAAAATAAGCCGTTTGAATTGATGTACCGTTTGCAACAATATTTGAACACCCATATCCAAATGTTTGGTAGGTTTATCATATACTGCTAGACTGAATGACATTTCGTCTGAATAAATGGTTTTAAAAATTATAAAACTGTTATATTCAAACGTAACATGACCCCCTAACATTTTTATTGTCATTCTTTACAGCCATCAGAGGAAATAATACTTCCGGAAGACAAAATATGGCCGTTTCTTCTCCGGTATCCAATCTCATCATTTGGTATATGCCTAGGCGTAAGCAGTCAAGCGATTATGTGGAAGAATTTGGCATCAACGGCTTCGACACATTTCCTTCATATTAGCCTAAAAGTGAACCTAATTCTATGGTGCATTTCTATTGTTCTTTTCGCCTTTGTGGCTACAACATATCTTTTGAAAATAATTTTCTACTTCGAAGCTGTTCGTCGAGAATACTACCACCCAATTCGAGTCAACTTTTTCTTCGCTCCATGGATCGCGTTACTCTTTTTAGCTAGCGGAGTTCCAACTTCTGTAGCCACAACTTTACCACATTTTCTATGGTATGTTCTTATGACGCCCATATTTATTCTGGAACTCAAGATTTACGGTCAGTGGATGTCTGGAGGGCAGCGGAGGTTGTCAAAGGTGGCGAACCCGTCTAACCATTTATCCGTTGTTGGAAACTTTGTTGGAGCATTATTGGGCGCATCAATGGGGTTAAAAGAAGGCCCAATTTTCTTTTTCGCGGTTGGAGTGGCTCACTACACCGTGTTGTTTGTTACTCTGTATCAAAGACTTCCTACTAATGAAACTTTACCCAAAGAACTTCATCCTGTTTTCTTTCTGTTTGTTGCTGCTCCAAGTGTTGCTTCGATGGCGTGGGAGAAAATTAATGGATCCTTCGATTATGGGTCTCGAATTGCTTACTTCATTGCCATGTTCCTATATTTCTCACTGGTTAGTATAAGACTTTAAACTATTCTTGAACCATATAACTTAATTTATCGCGTAAAATAACAACATACTAGCTTTCACAATTTTACTAATCAACGAAGTACTCAACATCCGGTAAAATAAAGTTTCAGTGATAGTAAGAAGTTATAAAGTTAAAATAATGTTGTCTTAAAAAGTAAGCTGTCAAAAGGCATTTGACCCAGCATTATCAAATAACTCATTGATTGAAAAACTACTGGTTCAGGTCTCATCTGATATAAAAATAAGTAAATAATAATGTATGAAATATGTAAATAACATATGGGTCAATGGTGCAACTGTGACAGTACACTTATTGTTAGCACATACTTCATAATGGACCCGGAAATTTTTGAATCTAAAAAAGGATATTTTTGTGCTATTTTACAGGCGGTTCGAGTTAATTTTTTCAGAGGATTCAGGTTCTCATTGGCATGGTGGGCATATACTTTTCCAATGACTGGAGCTGCAATCGCAACAATAAGATACACAAACGAAGTCTCCAACATCGTGACTAAAACTTTATCAGTTGTCCTCTGTATAATTGCAACACTAATAGTCTTCGGCCTACTCATAACAACGATTCTGCACGCATTTGTGATGAGAGATCTTTTCCCTAATGATATCTCGATTGCCATCAGTGACCGAAAACCAAATAGTGTTAAGAAATGGTACCATCGAAGGACAGGCAGCTCCGAGAAAGACATCGAACATTACCTTAAATTTGTGACTTCTGATGAGAAAGATGTGGAGGTTTCTGTTATACCAAAAGATGTTGAAAGCCAAAATTCACTGCCATCGTCTTGAAATGAATTCCGGTTTTTTCATGATCATACAACAGAGGAATTTGGGTTTCATTTTCCTATGATGTTGGATGTTATGTTTAGCGTGTGAACAATGCATTACGAGAATAACGTTGTATTGAGTTGTAAATTTTGTGATAAATATTAGTTTGTTCGATTATGCAAGTGTCGTAGCAGGTTTTAAATTATATATATACATAATAATACTACATCCGTCCCATTTTTATTAATTCAAACAAAGTATTTTTTTCATTATTTTGAGATAACTTATATATCATATTTTCCCCTTCATTGACATATTTACAAGAACATTAACCATTTTATTATTGTTAAATATCTACAATTATACAGTCTCTGTATAACATTACTTGTACTATTTAAATAAAAATATTTAGACGAATAATAAAAATAAGACCGAGGAACGGAGGAAGTTTACGTGTCTTAATTTTGGAAAATGATTGGCGAACCTAAACTTGTAGGACTAATTGCGGACCTAAAGATGTGATTGGTTGGTTTGAAAAGTTGATTGGATAAGATTAAGAGAGAGAAAAAATTCAACCAATCAGAAAATTAGGCATACTTTTAGGTCCGTGTAAGTAGACCTATTTAACATTCCTCCTTAATTTTAGATCAAATTCTTATTTAAGCTGAATTGGTTACGTACGTTCATTTGTCATATAGCTAGTACTTGCCCACTTTTTTAGCATGTTGTTGTCAAAGTCGATTATGGACTTTTTGTGTGTGGGTGTTTAGTGGTTGATAATGGACCCAATTGACCAGTTGGGCCCTCAACCCACAATTTGGATGCAACAATAAAGATTTGATTGTAAGTTTGTAACTTTGTAGACAAAAATGATGAACACCACAAAAAGTTGATATTTTGTATGGGCTCTCAATTAATGATAAATTCAATAAGTGTGATTTTACACGACAAGTTAGGGTGGTGAAATCGAGAGGAACGTGGACCATTTGGTCAAAGCCATGTGGCCCGAAACACATCCGATTGTCAAAGATGAGCCGCATGGGGTGTCACAGATTCCGATTTTGTTGGCATTTTCCTTCTAGTTATCCGCGCGGCGACTACAACTGGCTCGTACGCAATAAATTATACTAATAATAAACTAACTATACATGTATATAACGTGATGATATTTCCAACATAATTTTTGATAAATCATGAGTAATAATCTATGCGGTACAAGTAAATAATGCAGAATAATGGTGGATCTATCAAAAATAATAGTGGATTTATCATCACCCATGTATATATAATAAAATGTCTGATAAAAAAAGAAGAAGATCTCTACAGTGTTACATTATATCGTTTTTAATTAACTTACAGTACGTCGGAAGGTGTCAAAAAGAGTTACTCCGTGTTATACTTTCCTCGTCCACAAAAAATGTATTTCTAACATTGTTCTTTGAATTACAATAAGTTGGATAAATGTCAGATTTATCCTTATATTCATGTCAAGTTCAATTGAATTTATTTAGAAATAAATGATTTAAATTAAGGAAAATTATAACAAGAGCCCTTAGAGCTTTCATTAAGACATGTAGACATGTATCAATAATTATACAAAGACCATAACAAACTCTATGTCTCCTCCTGAATTTACGTTGACCCCCTAAATTTATTTTGAATGTATAATCATTTATGCATGTCCAACTTTATAAACTAGAGTCCTAAGAGCTTCTATTAACGGAACCCTTTAAATTAATATTCAGATTTCAATAATTTTTATTGTATATATTCAATGACTTTTCCATCAATTCTTTAGAAATAGTAGCCTCTAAGTTGAGACGATTGAAGGATGATAATAAAGATGTTAGACCATTCACAATTGATTTTATTGTATATTACTTGGTTGATAGACAAGGGCGGAGCTAGAAATAGATATTAGGGGTTGCAAATTTTTTTATAACTAAAACAAGTTAAAAATATATGATTTCATTGAATAGGTGGTATTACATCAAAAAGTACGATATTAACTCTAATCTAGATTTGCCTCATCGTTCACCCGTAAATTGAAAACGGCGAATAACAGCTTCATCCGAAAATTTTCTAGCTCTTATATTCTACAACACTTACAAGAACATCATTCAAAAATTCATCTCACATGCACACAAATGAAATTTTCTCAAAAACAACTTTGAACAATATAAGAAAAGAAAACTCTAAACAATCAAACAAGGGACTAAGGAAATTTTCAAAATGAATACAGATACAACTAGCACTTGATTTATCAATTAAATAATGAAAGTTCATGTATAAAATGAATTATTCTAACAAAATGATAGAGTTGGGCTATATTGCACCAAATTGGGCTTTTCTTAATAACCAGACCAATTAGATTTGTTTACATTGATTTAGAATATTAGGATACGTATGTAGCCCATACCCACTGGTGGTTTTCAAGAAGCGATTGCTATTGGGAAATTTTCAAACCGGCCTATTAGGAACCCGAGAATTGATAAACTAAAAGATGAACGCTATGACTCGTTTAAAACATGGTCAGGGAAACTTGAGAGACAAATATCGAATTTACGAGGGAAACCGACCACTGAGCCACCAGTGAACACTCCTAGGTCCGATAATTTGCCAGTTGATCGATATTTCGATGCGTTAGAAGGACCAGAGCTGGATACCCTGAGGGTAAGCTTCACCATCCCCTGGCTCAAAATCTCATCTGATAATTTTGCTAAATTTGCAAAAAAAAAAAGAAAAAAAGAAAAAGAAAAAAAAAATTAAGATAGGTTTATCATATACTGCTAGACCGAATGACATTTCGTCTGAATAAATGGTTTTAAAAATTATAAAACTGTTATATTCAAACGTAACATGACCCCCCTAACATTTTTATTGTCATTATTTACATCCATCAGAGGAAATAATACTTCCGGAAGACAAGAAATGGTCGTTTCTTCTCCGGTATCCAATCTCATCATTCGGTATATGTCTAGGCGTAAGCAGTCAAGCGATTATGTGGAAGAATTTGGCATCAACGGCTTTGACACATTTCCTTCATATAAGCCTAAAAGTGAACCTAATTCTGTGGTGCATTTTTATTGTTCTTTTCGCCTTTGTGGCTACAACTTATCTTTTGAAAATAATCTTCTACTTCGAAGTTGTTCGTCGAGAATACTACCACCCAATTCAAGTCAACTTTTTCTTCGCTCCATGGATTGCGTTACTCTTTTTAGCTAGCGGAGTTCCAACTTCTTTAGCCACAACTTAACCACATTTTCTATGGTATGTTCTTATGACGCCCATATTTATTCTGGAACTCAAGATTTACGGTCAGTGGATGTCTGGAGGGGAGCGGAGGTTGTCAAAGGTGGCGAACCCGTCTAACCATTTATCCGTTGTTGGAAACTTTGTTGGAGCGTTATTGGGTGCATCAATGGGGTTAAAAGAAGGCCCAATCTTCTTTTTCGCGGTTGGAATGGCTCACTACACCGTGTTGTTTGTTACTCTGTATCAAAGACTTCCTACTAATGAAACTTTACCGAAAGAACTTCATCCTGTTTTCTTTCTGTTTGTTGCTGCTCCAAGTGTTGCTTCGATGGCGTGGGAGAAAATTAATGGATCCTTCGATTAAGGGTCTCGAATTGCTTACTTCATTGCCATGTTCCTATATTTCTCACTGGTTAGTTAAAGACTTTAAATTATTCTTGAACCATATAACTTAATTTATCGCATAAAAAACGACAAACTTTCAGAATTTTACTAATCAACGAAGTACTCAACATCTGGTAAAATAAAGTTTCAATGATCATAAAAAGTTAAAAAAAGTTCAAATAATGTTGTGAACTACTTTAAAAGTAAGTTGTCAAAAGGCATTTGACCCAACATTATCAAGTAACTCACTGATTAAAAGACTACTGGTTCAGGTCTCATCTGATATAAAATAAGTAAAATAATCTGTAAAATGTGTAAATAACATATGGGTCAATGGTGCAACTGTGACAGTACAATTATTTTTTGTACATACTTAACGAACTCGGAAAATTTTGAATCGACAAATGTCGCACCCCCAAATTTACTGTGTGGAAGCGGTTTGGGTCGGGGGTCCGGGGGCAGTGCCCCTGGTAGCGGGGTCCAAGGGGCAGAGCCCCTGGCTGGGGTCGAGCTGCCAGGTCAGCTTGGAAATTTTTTATTTCTGATTACTAGGGCTGTTCACAGTTTGGATAAAACCGGATTATCCAATTGGATAACTCTGATCGGACCATATGGTTTGGATAATTGGATTTTTGGATCGGCTCGGATCAAACCAAACTTATTATTTTGGATCACGGATTGGTTTTGGTTTGTAAATTACAAACCGGATTATCCAAAAAACCCAAATAACAAATGAATATATATTTTTTAAACATTATATGTATATATTTGAACATACAAAATAATTTACTAAATTATTAATATTCTATAAATATCCAAATAAAATAGGTAGTTTATAGTTTACAAAATTGTTTACTTATATATGTAGGTAATTTATAGTTTCGTTTTGCATTTTACTATTATATTACACACATGTATATATGTACTGGGAGATGCAAATGAGAACCATCTATTTTGTATAATTTTATTATAATATCTAACATATTTTTAGTAGATATTGAATATATTCATGTATGTGTTTGGATATCCAAAAACCAAAGCGATCCATCCAAATAATAATTCGGATGGATTGGTTCGGTTTTTGAATTTGTTTGGACAAATCGGATTCATATTTTCAAAACCATAATCCATTTGGATTCATGTATATGGATCGGTTTTGAACCGATATTGCTTAAAAACGCATCGAAAATTTAAATTCGGAGAAGCTAATCAAGGTTGGCCGCGGACTGAGATTGTGGTGCGAACTGAGTTTGCGATGCGAACTGAGTTCGGGTTTGCAAAGAAAAGTGGGCTGCGAACCGAGTTGGATTCGCAAGACAAAGTTCGGTTCGCATGTTTGACTTCGCAAGTCAAGGTTCAGTTCGCAGTTTGACTTCGCGAGTCGAAATTTGGTTGGTGAATCTCGGTTCGCAGCATAATCTATGGACTGAGACGCAGCTCAGTTCACAACCGTAGCTGTTAGTGAAATTGAGTTTTTAAAACGCATTTTGGTCGATTTTTGGATATAATTTCGTTGAGTAAGTGTTCTAGCATGTAAATAAAAGCTTTACAAGTATTTTAAAAGTGTTAAGAAGTCTCATACCACGAAAATGAAAACGGAGAAGATGAAGTTGTGGAGCTTGAAGTGGTGATCGTTTCTTCGTGAAGTAGCTTCGTGATTCGGTGCGTTTTTGGTGGTGAAATTCGGTGATTTTGGGGCTGGTTTCGGTTCGCAGAAAGTGAGAGAGAAAGAAGGGAGGAAAGTTGGTGATGGTGGTGTGTTGTGGAAGAATGTGGGTTCAAGTATGGGGAAGAGGGAGGGGGCCGGTTAGGGTGGGGTCCACCAAAGTGTGGACTTCACCCATTTTGTTCCCAAAAGTTTCGTTCCGTGTAGTGTTCGTTTCACCGGTCGTTTCGACGTTTATTTATACGTTATATGTTATACGTACGTGTTTTAAATCACGATTAAGATTTGATGTTTTTAGTTTGGAGTTATTACTCAAAACACTTAGAAACATTAATAAAAATGTTCCGGTTATTGTGTCGGGTTCGGTTTACACGTTCGTTTTACGATGGTTAAATGACGTGACGTTTTAATTAAACGTTTTGTTATCGGTTAAATATACAATATTTTTTCAAATGAATATTTTATTTCAGAATGATATATTTTAAATTTTTAAAATATATTTGATTTTCGTTCGGTTGTCGGGCGCGTCTCGCGCGTGTTTGTCGTGTACGATTTATTTGATACGATACGATATACATGTAAAATATTATCGAATTAATATTTATTATTCAATATGTTTATTAAATAATTTCACATTATTTAATAAATAGTGTTCACCAACGTCCGTATTAATGAGTCGGAATCCATCCGATCTGATATGGCACGATTTAATTAAATCGCGTACGTGTATATATAATAATATACATAATGATACATACAATTAGCATAACATAGCACTAATTACATGTATTAACTAGATGATTAGGAACAAATTACTAGCCCTAATTTGTCGGGTGTCACAACAAATGATACTTTTGTGCTATTTTACAGGCAGTTCAAGTGAAGTTTTTCAGAGGATTCAAGTTCTCATTGGCGTGGTGGGCATATACTTTTCCAATGACTGGAGCTGCAATCGCAACAATTAGATACACAAATGAAGTCTCCAACATCGTGACTAAAACTTTATCAGTTGTCCTCTGTATAATTGCAACACTAATAGTCTTCGGCCTACTCATAACAACGATTCTGCTTGCATTTGTGATGAGAGATCTTTTCCCTAATGATATCTCGATTGCCATCAGTGACCGAAAACCAAATAGTGTTAGGAAATGGTACCATCAAAGGACAGGCAGCTCCGAGAAAGACATCGAACATTACCTTAAATTTGTGACTTCCGATGAGAAAGATGTGGAAGTTTCTGTTACACCAAAAGAAGTTGAAAGCCAAAATTCATTGCCATTGCCTTGAAATGAATTCCGGTTATTTATTGATCATACAACAGAGGAATTTGGGTGTCCATTTTCCGATGATGTTGGATGTTATGTTTAGCGTGTGAACAATGGGCATTTACGAGAATAACGTTGTATTGAGTTGTAAATTTTGTATAATTTATTATTGTTACAAAATATTACAATTAAACTGTTTTTTTATAACAAAAATAATCTATTATATCTTATACATTAAAAGAAAAATAATGGAAGAATAATAGCCATTAGATTATGATCAACTATAAAGATCTAAACCTTAATTTAATTAATGATATATATAATCTCATTTGTATGTGATTCAAAGACTAATATAACCTTCTATATATATAATATAAATCCTTTACCTTTGAAAGAAGGAAAGGAGATCATTAATGAAGATAAGATCAACCCTGATGATGGTTTCAAAGTTGTTAACAGGAGGAATAAATTTACAGCAGGAATAGATGTTTATAAGAAAAGTTGGAATGGTGGGTTAAGACATGCAGGTGATGAAAGATATCAGAGGCATGGTTTGGAATGGCAAATAAAGAAAAATCAGAATATGGATAAGGGAAAGGGTTTAGCTGTGAGTGGGTTTGAAGAACTTAAAAAGAAGAACAATACTTCTTTGAAAGAAGTAAACTCTAACCACTCTACTATGCATAATAATGTTGCAAAAGAGTTGAAGATGGCTAATATGTTTGAAGTTCTTGTAGAGGATGAGGACCAATGGATGCAGGGGAATTGAAACGCCCCGAAAACTTGGAAGATTTTTTTTTACTTAACAACTCTTTTATAAATGTCCCATTGACCATTCATAACTTTACAAACTTTAAAAATACTTATAGTTAACACGGACTCAACACCACATACCCAAAAGTGGTAAAATAAAAGAGGTCTCTAAAGTACCAAAAACTGTGAAATAAAAGAGGTCTCTAAAGTACTACTAAACACTTATGCATTTTCAGATTTTGCACAATTTCCTTCACAAGTATGCGATCCTGGAATTGTCCTGGGATCGCGTATTTACACGGGGTTTTGAACTGTGATTGAATTCCTCATAGTTACGCGATCCTAGCCTATTCATGGGATCGTGTATCTACCTGACAAACGTGATCCAACTAAATACTTGGGATCGCGTAATTACTCTTGAAATCCCACTGTAACGAAATCCTCTTATGTTACGCGATCCTAGAAACCTTATGGGATCGCGTAATAACGCTTGACAACAATTTTTACCAAACTCAGATTTTTAGCCAAATTCGGATGCACATAACTTTTAACTCGTTAAGAGTTATGACCTGAAATTTTTCATGCACCTCCACTCTATCAAAATGAAACTTTCCCTTTTTACACTTTTTCAAAATACGAGTTTATAACCATTTCGGACGTGAGACTAGTTTATGGTCATTTCGAACAATTTTAGTGATCAAGTCAAATCACAAACGACGCGTATTTAGACTTTCATCTTTTACCAACATTTTCTACTATATATTTGAAACTTAAGTCAATATCAACAAACATCATACTTCAACTTTAACTCGTTTTGACATCTTGACCCATTTAAGCCCAAATGGACACTTTCCGACCCGTTTTACATAATAACCATATTTTCACACATTCACTTATTAACTTCCCACATACTTGACCATTCCAACATAGTTGACTATACGTCAACATTGAAATCAACCAAAAGCTTATTTTCAATACTTAACCAAATTTCATCAACTTACAACTTTACAACTTTACCACACGATTCATACCCATCTTTGACACCCAAAACATTATTCTTTGACTTTGACTACTTTCTACCTCGACTTTGCCAAGTCAAAGGTATACATCTTTACTCACCATTAACTTTATACTTTAAGTTTACATCATAAAAACATATCTTTGGGTGATTTACACAAATTGTCATTCATAACGATAATTTAAAGAGAATGAGCTTATCTAACCATAATGCAAGCTCCATTCCACTCTAACCTCTTTCAAACCATACTCTACTCAACATAGCCATTTGGTTCAACCTAACCAAGCACCTACAATATAAAACACATAAAGGGGTAAGCTTTAAGCTTAGTGAGCATACGAGTATTAAATGAATAATACATTAACAATAATCCAACATTCATAATCTTTTCTAATCACATTATACATATAAATATTTCCATTCATCAACTAATGTCAATGATCACTACTTGTAACAAACATAAACTTTGTTACCTCATTAGTACCATACCTCTCGGTGGTATAGATACTAACCCATCTTACACAAGTTAAGGATCCTCAACACATCCACAATGTCAATTCATAAGAATCAACATATGACCAAGCTAATGACATAGTAATTACTTGGATACCACCAAGCCAATGATAAAATCATTCCTTGGCTCCACAATCATCTCCATATACTTACAACATAACCATGTTAGTTCATCAACATAACAATATGCTAATTAAATTAGCAATTCCAATCAAATACAAATCTTTACTCTTCCCTACTTCCACATATCACACATTCTATTAACCCTTATCACATAGCATGTATTCATAACACATACCCTAGCAACAACATAAACAATGACTTATGAAATCAACAATAAACCATAATACAAAACATAGGCAATACTTCAACCGGTGGTATGAACCTCTTGCTCGGAAGCAATCTGAAACATACAACCATTACCCATTTAACCCCCATATTACTCACCTTAGCTTTTTAGGCAATTATGCAATCTCACACTTGAACATGGATGCCATAACTCTTGATCACCTATCATATAACATATTCATATAACATCACATTTAGCATCAACCGGTGATCAAATCAACTAATCATCATTATTAACTATCTACTTTCATAAGTTGATCTTTAATCAACTAAACATAACTTTCACTTTACATGATCACATAAACTTCTAATCTTTCATTACTCTAATTCATTCATATTCATAATAATATGATTTATTATCAATATATAACTCACTTCTAACCATTTAACAATTAATTGAACTAGTTAGGCTTTTAAAGTTAACTAATTCAATTCTCACCAATTCCATCTTTTAAGTTATGATTAACATAATCACAACAACACTTTAATCGACACTAATCATTACTAATCAACATGTTTAGACCATTAACAAGGTCACTTAACATCAATTACTAGGAATTCACTAAAACCCCATTATTAGGTTTAATGAACACTTCAACAATTCATAGCCTTTATCTTGTATTGGTGTTAACATACTCACCATCAAGCTTTACTAACACTAATTCAATATAATTAATATCCATTACATCTCACAACTTACCATGATCACCATGATCATCAAAACACTTAAATCAATTTACAACCTTTAGCTTGAATTAGTGTTAATACACCTTCATCTAAGCTTAATTAACAATAATTCAGCAACATCCACCATTAATTTCATCTTAAAAATCATTAATCAATCTAACTATTCGAAACCCATTTCCAGGTTAGAGAAAAATGAAGAACAAGGATTACCTCATGTTAGAAGGGAATCAAGGAGTGATTAATTTCATGTTTCTAGCTTCAATTTCATATGAATCACTCGATTCTACTTCTTCAATTTCTTCCTGCGCTTTCTTTCTTTCTAAACATGTATCTGGAACTTATTTGAAACATATGGAACGTACGTACATGAGCCGACATATGTATGTGTATTATTTTACACCCCGTAATTATTATTGTCTGGAACTTTAAAATCGACTACAGTTATTATTTTATACTACCTAAAATGATAATAACTTAAAACAATTACTTTTACTTTTACCACAATAATATTTTAAATTTTGGGGTGTTACAGGAATGAAGAGACTGAATGCCGTGAAGAAGAGATGTTGGAGGATGGGAATGTGCAAGCTATAGTGAGGGAACAAATGAGAAATGTTAATATTTATTTGTCAAAAAATATCTCTCCTCCTATAGATATGTTGCAGAAATGGTCAAGGGGACAAAAGGATTATTATTATAAAGAAAATGCAAGAAGGTTTATGAATGATGGTGATAAATATAATAAAAAAATGTGATTCATACACCAAAATATACTATAGTAACTTGTACTGTAAGCAAAAACAGTTGTATAGTGTGGTACATGGATAACTTTTTCTATAGTATTTATCAATTCCCTTATGGAAAGTAATGTTGTTAATAAAGATGATGAAATTGTTGAAGTTGAAGATGTTCTATCTGATAATGATGATGGTATTCCTCCTTACAGCAGATTGCATACCTTAGATGGTAGTGTTATGGAGCAAATTCATGAGAATGAGGGGTTAGACAGACCTCCTGGTTTCTAATGATTAAAGTTGCTAGCTGGAACACTAGGGGTTTAAATCAAATCCCTAAGCAAGATGAAGTGGTTATTATGATAAAATAGTAATAGTATTGATGTGTGTGCAATTGTGGAGACAAAAGTGAAGCATAATATGTACGAAAAAATAACAAAAAAGATTTTTAGGAATTGGCATTGGGCTTCAAACAATGCTGCTTGTGGAGGAAGAACCAGGATTATCATTGGTTGGAATCAGAACTTAGTTAGTCTAGATGTTATTGATCAAAGTGATCAAGTTATGCATTGTAAAGTGGCCACTCTTAAGGGAAGTAGAAGCTTCTTTTGCTCATTCATTTATGCATCAAATGATGATATTGAAAGAAGACTGTTGTGGAATTCTCTTAAGATGCTTAAAGGTTTTGTAAATAATGATGCTTGGGTAATGTTAGGTGACTTTAATGTGGTGTTGAATCCTAGAGAGAAGTCGAATGGTTCTGTTGCAATTTGTAGAGCTATGGTGGATTTTAGAGAGTGTATAGAGGAGATTGATATGGAGGATATCAACCAATCTGGAATAAGGTTCACGTGGATACAAAAGCCTTTGGCTACTGGGCCTGATAAAGGTGTGTTGAAAAAGCTAGATAGGGTTATGGGAAATGTGAAATTCATGGAACAGTTTGTAGGTGATCATGCCGTCTTTATGCGATACAACATTTCTGATCATAGCCCTGCTATTCTCTATTTCCCCGATGTTATTAGAAGAAAACCTTGTCCTTTTAAGTTCAACAACCATTTGGTGAATAAAAAGGAATTCATACCTTTAACTCAAAACGCTTGGAACATAAATATTACTGGGTGCACTATGTACTAAGTAGTGTCTAAGATGAAAATTCTCAAGAAAGGAATTAGGAAGTTGAACAAATCTTATGGTGATGTACATGAGTCTATTATCAATTTGAGAAAAGAAGTGGCCAGAGCCTAAATTGAGGTCGATAAGAATCCTGACTGTGATGAGAGCAGAAAGAAACAAGCACATGTTCTAACGGAGTTTAAAGACGCCATTAGAGATGAAGAGATTTTCTTGAAGCAAAAAGCTAAGGTTCATTGGTTGAAAGAAGGGGATCATAAATTCATAATACTACTTACTTCCATAAAGTCATAAATGGCAGATTGAATAGAAGCAGAATTGAAACCATTGAAGATATGATGGGGCAAAGATTTGAGGGGTATGAAGTTGGAAATCAGTTTATAAATCACTTTGAAAAGATGCTTGGATGTTCAGTGGCTGTGGATAAAATTTAGAATCATGAGTCATTGTTCACCAAAAAACTTAATGATTAGCAAGCTGAGTTCATGGTTCGAAATGTTACTGATGCAGATGTCAAGGAAGCTATGTTTGGTATTGATGACAACAAAGCTCCAGGTCCTGATGGTTATTCCTCAAAGTTTTTCAAAAAAGCTTGGCCTATTATTGGAGATGAGGTATGTAAAGCTGTTAAGGAATTCTTTTACAATGGTAAGATTATTAGGGAAATAAATGCTACTGTGCTAGCTCTTGTGCCCAAAATTCCTACCCCTAAGAATGTGGCTGATTTCAGACCAATAGCTTGTTGTAATGTAATATACAAATGCATAAGCAAGATTCTTGTTAACAGAATCAAAGGCAGTCTTGATATCTTAGTTAATGAGAATCAATCTGCCTTTATTACCAACAGGCAGATTAGTGATAACATTCTTTTAGCCTAGAAAATCATGCAGAATTATCATAGAGATGTAGGGGGTGAGAGATGTGCTTTTAAAATAGATATCCAAAAGGCTTATGATACAGTAAATTGGGATTTTTTGCATGATATTCTGAAGTATTTTGGGTTTCATCCATGTATGGTCCATTGGATTATGGTGTGTGTTTCATCAGCTTCATACACTATCACCAAGGCTATTTCAATGGAATAAGAGATTTAAGGCAAGGAGACCCTCTCTCTCCTTACCTTTTCACTCTTGTGATGGAAACACTCACTCTCATGGTTCATAGGAAAGTTGAACAATCTGGTGTGTTCCAATATCATCCAAAATGTAAAGAATTGGGTATTACACACCTCTGCTTCGTTGACGACCTTTTATTGTTCTGTAAGGGAGATATGGATTCAGTGCATGTTCTTATGGCGCTTTGAATGAATTTAGTGATGTTTATGGTCTAAAGCCTAGCATGGAGAAAAGCATAGTCTACTTTGGGAATATTATTGCAGGGGATAAGGTAAACTTGTTGAATTTTGTTCCATTTAAAGTTGGTAAACTCCCTGTGAGATACCTAGGTGTTCCCCTTATATCTTTTGCCCAAAAGATTGCAGAGGAATAATTGATAAGGTTCAAAAGAGGTTGGGATTGGAAAAATAAGAGTCTATCTTTTGCCGAAAGATTACAATTGATACAATCTATTTTATCATCTGTTCAAGTCTTTTGTTCTACAATGTTCATTCTTCCTGTTTCCATTCACAAGGAAATTGAATGTGTGATGAGGGGATTCCTATTGTTTAATGGTTCTCTTCAAAAGTGAAAAACTAAAGTGACCTGGAGTAATCTTTGTTTTGGTAAGGAGCAGGGTGGTTTGGGAATTAAGTCTCTGGAAATGTGGAATAAAGCCTTAATTTCTAAACATGTGTGGAATATCATTGTCAATAAGAAAGAATCATTGTGGGTAAAATGGATCGTGTACAAATTAAAAGGATCAAGTTTCTGGAAAGCAAAAGAAGGGTCAAATCCCACGTGGAGTTGGAGGAAATTCTGACTTTGAGAAGTTGTTTAAGGGGTCATATTATACATTAGATTGGAAATGGAAAAGATACATCGTTGCTGTTTGATACGTGGCACCCAATTGGACCCATATCTGAGATTGTTACTAGTAGAGATATATATAATTCCAGACTTAGCAGAAATTGCAAGGTTGCAGATTTATACGGTAATGGGGAATGGTCTTGGCCAGAAGAGTGGAATGATATTTTTGGTGATATTATTAATAGTAATGATCCTGCTATTAATAATGAAACCAAAGATAAAGTAAGATGGAAGAGTAAAGATGATTTCAGTATTAATGAAGTGTGGCAAGCCATTAGACTAGATAGAGATAAGTTTCCTTGGGCAAAAGTGGTGTGGTTCTCTCAAAATATTCCTAGACATGCTTTCATCTTATGGCTGGCAATAAAAGAAAGGATGATGACTCAAGATAAAATATGTGTGTGTGGAATGTAAATGAAGATCTAAAGTGTGCTTTATGTAATAGAGTAATTGATTCTCACGATCATTTGTTATTGAAGTGTTTTTTTTCAAAGGAAATATGGGAAAAGACCATGGTCTTTGGAAGACTTGGACACTTGAATACCGTTTTACTTTATCCAGCAAGTGAATGGCGAAATCTGGTGAGGTGCATGTGCTCTAAGCCAATGAATAAATCAATATGGAGCATTATCTAGAGGCTTGTGTTTAGGGCAGTTATATACTTCATATGGCAAGAAAGGAATTATAAACAATTCCAGAATAAAGCTAGATTTGTGGAAGTGCTTTCCCATCACATTGTTGAAATTGTAAAGATGAGACTCATGGGTTTAAAAGTTAGAAATACTAAACAAGTTAAGGAGGCAGCAGAAGCTTGGAAAATTAACCTGGAAGTGGTCAATGAAGATGAACATGGGAATGAGTAACAATACTGGTATGGGTATGTTTCTTTGGAATTTCAATGAGAGAAAATATCCTAAGAGAAGAGATCTTGTTCATATGAAAAATGGTAATTCGAGAATGGGTTACATTTGGTGGGTTTGGATCATCATCCTCAATATATGAGTGAATGGGGTGGGTTATTTCCAAGGTGGACAGGGAAAAATAGGGTGGGATTTCTTGGGGGATTTGGTGACTATAGTGGAAAGGTAGGTCTAATTATCATTTGGATCGGGGGTTGGGAAGAAGGTATAAGGGGTGTTTGGGTAGATGTGTTCTCCTTAGTATATACTATATTATGGTTTGTGTTTCCTTTACCCAGCATTAATTAGGTGGTGTATTTTTTATATGAGTTTAAACGGGTTGTTTCTGAAATGGTGTGTGTTAAAAGTGTCTAATATAAGAAGTAGGAGAACACAATATTGGATATGGGTGGAAAACTGGAATGTGCTGGAGTTTAGCACCATTTTTATAACCAATGGAGTTATAAGGGGATCAAAGAAGTATGAATACCAAACCTTAAAAAATCCTTTTTTAAATTGTGTCATTGAGCCCGTGTGTTCTTATAGAGGTGAGAAAGACATACCTGGGGTAAAACTCCCTATTAAGGGTAACAGGTAGAGATTCCCTTTATATTGGGTGTGGGTGCAGGGGTTAATGATCCCCATATATGGGTTTGCCTGCCACTGGCTTCATCTTGGCCTTTTAAATATCTGGTGTCAGTCTTATGGGGTGGTTTGGGCTGGGCTTGGGGTTATAAGGGGGAGATTGGTAGTTGTGATCTTGTTTGATTGGTATGGTGTGTATTTCCAATACCCAGAATTAAATGGGTGGTGTTATGTTGGTGTGAGTTCAAAAAATGTAATTTATATAAATGAGTATTCAAAAGTGTCATGTAGGATAGGTATAAGATCACTGCATAGGAAAAGGAGGAAAAAATGGATAATGCTGGAGCTTAGCATATGTTTTAAACACTGTGGAGTTATAAGATGGACAAACAAGAATAAGAGTCATAAACAAAAAATCTCATTTTTTGCTGGTGTCTTTGAACCTGTGTGTTTATTTCGAGGTGAGAAAGTCATGTCTAAGGGGAAACTGCCTGTTAAGGGTAGAAGAAGTAGATTCCTTCATATTCGGTGTGGTTGCAGGGGTTGAGGAACCTTAGACTTAGACTTGGCTACCACTGGTCAATCTATGACCTTTTATTGTCTGAGTGTATTTGTCTGTGGGTGGTATGGGTTTGGCTTGGAGGGCTAATATGGAATGGATGTTGTTCTGATGGTTACAATGGGGACAGAGTGATGATTCATCTTGAGTTTATAAGTTTCATTCATGATATGGAATGGGGTAATGGAACAAGAGATGAGATGATTTATTATATTTTGGGAAGCATTTTTTGGTGTTTAGCTTTTGGTATGGTTTGGGTTTGGAGTATTATGTATACCTTAATCACAAAATGGCTAGTAATGATCTAACTTTGACTAAGCATATATATATATATATATATATATATATATATATATATATATATATATATATATATATATGAAATGGGTGCTATTTTTGGGCCAATTAGATCAGACAACCCATAGGTTTTGTGTTGATTTGGATAATGATGAAGGAGTAAGACTATGGTATCTTTGGATTTGGAAATGGGATAGTAACATCAAGTCTGATTGGATCTATTGGATGAAAACTTGGGATGGAGTTAAATGTAACTGGTGCAAAATTTTGATAGTTTGATTTTTTTGCTATTTGACTTTTCTGAGTCCGAGATCAGATTAGAAGAGTGACCATTACCAAAGAAGAAATCAAAAGAGTGAATTAAGTCAATTGTTAAAAGATTCAGGCACGTTCTGGAAATATAAGTGCATATCACCATAAATGGCCTGTTGTGACTAAGTTGGGGTCAAATTGGTGAAATCAATCTTAGACTACAAAGCATCTTTTACAAGAAGCAAGTTATGAAGTCTGGGGCAAAATGGCATGAATTTCACTGATTATGGGTTTGGCTACTGTTATATTGTTATTCTCATTCTGGTGGTATTGCTAAAATGATGAATAAAGATAGTTGGGACTGGTTGAGTTATACAAGGCAAATTTTTAGTCTAGGGTTTGTTGGGACTACTAGTAGTAATGGTGTGGATGTTGGTTGGGTAAGAAACAAATGTGTTGATGGTTGTGTCTCTTGGATAATTAAGTGTGAGAGGAATGTTTGTCTTAATTGGGCTGGAAAACGCCACAAATTCTGCTGTAATTTTGTTTCAGGGAAAGCAGAAAACATGGAAAAGAGGAATTTTCGGTAATAGGACTTTTTGGAATTGGGCTTTGGCTATATACTGGACTGCACTTCTGATTATGACGGGCTCAAAAGATTCTCGAGCTACAAAGATTGTTAGATGGACATGTGCAAATGTGAATAAAGGAAATGGGCCAGAGTTTGTCTACAGAGACTTTGGCAAAGCTTATTATCGTGTTATTAAAATGTATAGATATAAAGATTCATATATGTTTAGCTCTATATCTTTTTTACATGTTTTCCCTAAACATGTTTTAGGTAGACAAAAATGTAATTAGGTGGGAATGCCCATCTTTATTTTGTTTTTCTTCGTTATTTTAATAAAAGTTTTCCGGGGCACCGTCCCTTTTACCCACATGGGCATTTACGAGAATAACGTTGTATTGAGTTGTAGATTTTGTATAATTTATTATTGTTATAAAATCTTACAATTAAACTGTTTTTTTATAACAAAAATAATCTATTCTATCTTATACATTAAAAGAAAAATAATGGAAGAATAATAACCATTAGATTATGATCAACAATAAAGATCTAACCTTTAATTTAATTAATGATATACTTAATCCCATTTTTATGTGATTCAAAGACTAATATAACCTTCTATATTTACAATATACACCCTTCTATATTTACAATATAAATCCTTTGTCTTTTCTTTAATTGTAGATCACTCCTCCAAATATTTTATGAAAAATTTAATTTAATAACTACTTCATTATTTCTTCCATAATTCAAACTCTTCCTACAATCTTCTTTATTTTTTACAAAAAAAAGTCTCAATACATTATTTTTAATTTCAAAAAATTCATTGCTTCCTTCCATCACCCAGTGATCTAAATTTATATACGATCGCCTTTTTATAAATTTATTTATCAAGTTCTAATTTTTAATTCTTGGATTAGGGATGATAACGGGTCAGGATCAGGCTGGTTTTAGTATATATATACCCATACCCGTTTAGAATATTTGTACTCATACCCGGTCCAATACCCGCTTGATACCCAATTAGTATTACCCATCGTTTTTTCGTATTTATTCACGGGTTTCGTTTATCCCCATGTATGTAACTTTGGCCGAACAAAAAAATGTTTACTTGTTGAAAATACGATACAAATTTGAAAAACGGCAAAAAAACAAAACCAAAATACCATAAACTATAGTATATTCAAGATTTCAAATCTTAAGGTTAACAATTTAACTTATTAATTAACTAATTCAATGTTTTGGTACTTTCAAGATATCAAACAAATTCATGTTTTCATATCATACAAAATTAAAATGTAATAATCATGGAAATTCAAATATAAAAGCGTATGATATAAGGTTCACCATTTAATATGTACATTATATTCTTATATATAAAATGATTATATATATATTATATAAAACTTAAATTGATAATAACAATTATGCGGGTATAAATATGGATAATTGGGTGGGTATTATCAGAACCCATCATCATACTCATACCCGCGAAATAAAAGAATTACCCAAATCGCATCCAAACCCGCTAATTAACCTGCCCCGATATATATTCTTGAGTAGGTATCTTCTTAAGTTAACTTTGGTCTCGAGTCTACTCTTAAAATTATTAAATCAAAAATGGTGAAATCTGTTAGACAAAGCTAGGATGATAATGCTCTTATAATGATTATGATATAAACAACGTTGATCACATCACATGATTGCCAATAGAAGTGTTATGAAATTTCGATATGAACTTCTAATCTTAAAATATTAATTTTTTGGCTTTTGTTTTTTCGCTTATACTGTCACAATATCACGTACATCTATTTTAAAAATAAGTGTATGTTAAAATTTTTGAATTTATAGTAACAGTTTCATAGCTTTAGCGATTTTCTTGAATATAACTTACATTGTTCTTGAAAAGTATATCTCAAAAGTTCTCACTAACTTCTCAAATATAACTTACATTGTTCGAGTAATTATTTGAACGATTTCTCACTGTTATAACAAGCATAACAAAACAAATTTACGAAGAATGAAAATAATATAGGAATTTGATACATGTCTAAATAAGGATAGGGGTATATTAGAAAATAGTAATAGAACAGGGGTCAATTGTGTAATATCTGGATCTAACTAGTGATATATAGCTTTGTATTCTCATATGAACATTATGTTGAATAAAATTACCTCCTTTATCAATCTTATCTTTCTCTGTCTCTCAATCTCTGTACACATTGATCTTTATCATTGTTACATTGAGTTCTATTCAATTTCGTAGGCTATTCTTGAATCCTAGCTTACCTAGTTGTTTAGAAAATTGGTTGACCATCGATTCATTTCGGTCTCGATTAATCGGGTTGTATCATTGGTATCAGAGCCAGCCCCATCTTTCGAGATCCAACACCTCGGAGTGGTGGCCTATGTAGTGGTGGCTTGGATCCGAAAAGAGGGTGTCAACAGTGACCAACATAGCCGTGACCAACGAGGCCTCAGAGTGGTGGCCTATGGAGTGGTGAGTTGGACCCAAAAAGAGGGTGCCAACCGTGACCAACATAGCCGTGACCAACGAGGACGTTGGCTCTTCAAAGCATGGGGTATTGTTACGATCCCACATCGGCCATGTATGAGAATGGTTTGTAGCTTATAAGTCTAAGTGTCCCCTTCTCCTTCAAGCTAGCTTTTGGGAGTGAGTTCTACACTTGGGCTTATGGCTTGAGATGAGCCTAGTATGGCTAGGTTCGTATCAGAATTTTAACAAATAATATAGCAGAATGTATATTATCATACTTCAAATAAAAATCAAAGTAAATGATTTCACAAGATAGTTGTGCTTCATTGATAATTAAGTTAAGTCGTCCAATTCAAACGGTGAACATTTGGATAGTCTTTTGGCCATAAGTTCTTTGATATACTAATGCAATCCATATTCACATTTACCATATACTCATATCATTCGAATTATATCGTACGTTTTGCTTATATGCTAAAATCCGTTACTAATTGACTTTTAACGTACATTGATAATGTAACTTAATCCGGACTTACATATATATGAGGCGACATAAGAATTTTTCATGGACGATCCCGCGAATTTCACGAGTCCTAAACTAGTAAGATGAATAATAAAAATAAAACCGAGGAAGTTTACGTGTTTTAATTTTAGATCAAATTCTTATTTAAGCTCAATGGTTACATGGTTCATTTGTCATAACCTGCCCACTTTTTTAGCATTTTGATGTCAAAGTCGATTATGGACTTTTTGTGTGTGGGTGTTTAGTGGTTGATAATGGACCGAATTGACCCGTTGGGCCCTCAACCCACAATTTGGATGCAACAAGCCAACAATAAAGATTTGACGGTAACTTTGTAGAGAAAATGATGAACACCACAAAAAGTTGATATTTAGTATGGGCTCAATTAATGATAATAATTCAATAAGTGTGATTTACACGACAAGTCGACAAGTTAGGGTGGTGAAGTGGAGAAAAACGTGGACCATTTGGGCAAAGCCACGTGGTCCGGAACACATCCGAATATCCGATTGTCAAGATGAGCCGCATGGTGTGTCACAGATTCGGATTTTATTGGCATTTCCTTCTAATAATAAGCTATACATGAATATATAATGTCTGATTGGCACATGTAAAAGATCTCTACACTCTACAGTAGTGTAATTTTAGACCCATTGGTTAATTATGGGTCAATTTGGTTAATATTTAGGAGGGGATGGGTTTGTTGGGTCTCCTCTCCAATTTTTGGATGGGTCTAAATGGGTTTTTCAATAAAACTTCTAATTGTGTAACAATTAACCAACGGGTAATGAGTCTAGCGGGTAAATTTTTTTCCCCACCTCATTTCATTTTTTTTTCATTTTTCACTCAAATAAAAAAAAAAGTTTGGTGAAAACCCGATGGGTCGACCTGACCCGAGACCCATTTGACCCGGACCCGTTTAGACCCATCCTTCTAAATGACCTATCTAAACCCAGACCCATCTAGACCCGTGACCCGATCCAACCCGACCCATTCATTTTAGCACTTATACTCTATAGTGTTACATTATATCATTTTTAATTAATTTAGTGTACGTATAACCTCTTTTTACACAAAGTCTCGGAAGGTGTCAAAAAAGAGTTACTCCGTGTTATACTTTCCCCGTCCACAAAAAATTATTTCTAACGTTGTTTGTTTGAATTAAATTAAGTTGGATAAATGTGAGAGTTGTGCTTATGTTTGATGGAATTTATTTAAGAAATAAATAATTTAAAGTAATTATCAGCTTTCAATAATTTTTATTGTATATGTTCAATGACTTTAATTCTTAGAAATAGCCTCTAAGGGTGTGTTTGGAAGAGGGTTTCTAGGTGCTTGAAAAACTTATATTAATAAGCTTCAGCCCATAAGCATTGTTTTGTCAACACAAAATATATAGGGCTTCTTAAGATAAGCCCACAGAAGCCCTTAAACAAGAAGCTTTTTGAAGTGAATTTTGAACAAAAACCCAAGTCAAAGCTCCAGCCAAAAACTCTAGCTCCAGCTCCAACTCCGACCCCCAACTCCAACACGTTGTTTTCAAACATACCCTAAGTTGAAATGATTGAAGGATGATAATAAAGATGTTAGACCATTCACAATTGATTTTTATTGTATATTACCTAGTTGATATAATCGATTAAGGGCCTAATTTGAAATAATGGCGCAGGACCTTCGAAATCAACTGTACGGTCCTGATTGTGCCACTAAGAGTAACTCCAACGATATGTTTTTCTAAAACTTCTTTTATGTAAAAATTTTTTTTAGAAAAACTTTTTATCATCGGAAGAAAAACGTTGTTAATCAAAAGCTTGAGATTTTTAAACCTTTTGGTGCAAAGCTTTTTAGCCCAAATCATTAGGCCTGTGCAAAGTGCCAGAACCGGCCCGAACTGGCCCGAACCGAACCGCGAACCATGAAACTACAAATATTGGAACCGAGAACCGTACCGTAGAGAAGCGGTTTGGTACAGGGCGGTACGGTTCCGGTACGATTTGCCGGTTCTCACGGTTCGAATCGTGTTTTGCACACCCTAAGTGTAGAACCGGCCCGAACCGAACCGAACCGCGAACCGTGAAACAACAAATATTAGAACCGAGAACCGTACCGTAGAGAAGCGGTTCGGTACGGGACGGTATGGTTCCGGTACGGTTTGCCGGTTCTCACGGTTCGAACCGCGTTTTGCACACCCCTACAAATCATTACACTTAAACCCCTATTTTGGTTTTAAAACGCTATTGCAAAGCTTTTTTTACATCGGTGGTAAAACTTTTCTATATAGCTTTTTTGAAGAATAATGAGTTGGCATATAAAAAAGCTTTTAAAAACATTTCAACATTGAAGATGATCTAATAACTTTGTGTAGTGGTGACTGATAAAAAAATCCCTAGCAAGACAAGTATGTAATTTCCATTCATCAATACTGTATATTACGAAGTAATACAAAATTTTTCTAAGGTCACTGCCAACGGGCCGTTAGTCTGGCTTTCGGATTTTGACGACGGAATCGACGCCATTGGCACGGTGGCGTCAGTACCAATCATCGGTTTCTGGTGTCACTTTGTCAACTGGAAGGGTGAGTAGGCATGGCAATTCTCATCCGACCCGGTGGACATCCATCCATCCATCCAGATCCATTTGTGATGGATATGGACTATCTAAATGGATGAATAGCGGATATGGATACGGATATAGATGTTTAGTGGATCGGATATGGATTACATTTTGTGATCCATGGATTCGCCCGTTCCACCCGAAATACATAAATATAATCCACATACATACAAACCATAAACTATTAAGGTGTTATTGAATATATAAAGTCGTACATTTTAAATATATAATGTATGTATGAGGGTTTTTTCTATTTTATATTTAAATAGCAAATCGAAATGCATAAATCTATCGCACTGAGTCAAGTTTTGCTTTCAATGATATAGTGAAGTCACAATCCACGATAGATGACAATCAAAACATGTGTGATTAACCAATAAACATAGATAACACAATTACATTTGTCAAAATATATGTTTAGTTGTAAAAGTGACCAATTATGCTTCATCGACGACAATGGTTACATACTTTTGTAAATAGATTTCTATATGTTACGTTATATTTATTTTTTTGTTACAATATCTGCTGGTTTCATTTCATATTAAGAAAATTTTTAAACATTTTTTGAATATCCAATGGATATCCATTAAGCCGCTTAATCCATCGGATATGGATATGGATGGACGAATTGAAATTAAATGGATATGGATATGGATATGGGCAAAAATATTTAAATGGATATGGATGTAGATATGGCATCATCCGATCTATATCCGATCCACTGCCATCCCTAGGTGTGAGTGGGGCCCAAAATCACTTTTTAAATTTTTTTTTCCTTTTCTCCATTTGACCGTTATAAAAAAAACAGTAACATAACCGTTGGGAAGAAATAATAATAACCCCTTTTTCTAACCTAAACACACTATAAATACATATACACATTAACTCAAATAAACAAACAACTTTCGTCTTCTTTCTAAAATTTTCATATATTTTCTACATTTTTGCCACTAAATTCAAATGTCGTTTGATTCCGATAAGGAAGAATTTTATGCCGTCACACAAATTTTCGATCCAATCTCTAGGTTGAATAAGCTTGACGCGGAAGACACGGATTTGGACGATAATGCCATCAATCCGTATACCTCGAGTACCAAGACGATATTTACCTAGAGATCGAGAAGGTGCCGGTCAACGTTTTTTCAAGAATACCTTGCCGAGCACCCAACATTCCCTCCAGATTACTTTCGGCGACTTTTTTGAATGAGTCGATCCTTGTTTATCCGTATATGTCAAGGTATATTGTCATACTCTCATCTTGCATTACCAGACTACTTTGCTTATTTTCATCAAAGTCACGACGCAACCGGTAGACTTGGTTTTGATGTTTTCCAAAAGGTCACATCCGCCTTACGCCAATTGGCATACAGTTGTGCCACCGACGCCTATGATGAATATTTATATATGGGTCAACAAACATCGTACGAGTACTTAAGAAGACTAACACTTAAAGATGTGCAACGTTTACATCAACGTCATGCTGAGTTGAATGGTTTTCGGGTATGCTTGAAAGTATCGATTGTATGCACTGGCTTTAAAAAAATTGCTCAGTGGCATGGCAAGGTCAATACGCCCGAGATGATCATGGCCATTCAACGATCATGCTCGAAGCGGTTGCCTCTTACGATTTGTGAATTAGACACGCTAACTTTGACCCTACGGGATCGAGCAACGACCTCAACGTCCTTCATGAATTCGATTTATTCAAAGACTTACTACAAGATAGAGCTCCCGAAATAGTGTACAATATTTCCGGGACTCAATTCAAAAAAGAATATTATGTCGCTGATGGAATGTATCCAAAACGGGCGATTCTTGTTAAGACGTTTAAGCATCCGATAACAGAAAGCGAGATGAGGTTCAAGAGATACCAAGAATCCGCCAGAAAAGACGTGAAACGGGAATTCGGAACGCTTCAAGGCAGTTGGGCAATCATCAAAACCCTTGCTAGACCATATAACGTCAACAAAATGCGCTGAATCATGTATTGTTGTGTGATTTTACACAACATGGTAACCGAGGACAATAGATGAAACATGTGTCAACTTGAGGAAGACTATACGGCGAACCCGAAAATTATGCCCCGACGCTCGTGGACAGAAAGGGTTGCAACACAAATGCGAATGGACAAGGTATTACGCGACCGTGTGATGCATCATCAACTTCGCGAAGCTCTTATCCAGCACATTACGACCCTCCCACTAAATTTCCGTCGACGAAATATTTAGCATGAGAGTCCCGTGATCACTATTGCTTAGTGATTTGGAATCGCAAAGTGTAAAGTTTAATTGTAGAAGGGGGGTTGAATACAATTAAAAACTTTTTCAGATTTTAACTAAGTTAATTGAAAGTTTTTAATCGTTTTAACAGAAACAGAGTATATCAGATAACAGAACAGATATGACAATATTAAAGAACAATGTAATAGTAGCTGAAATGGTGAATTGTATTGATTATAAAATTCACAAGTGTTGAATGCGGAATGGATTAACCAAAGTTAATCCAATTCAAACACTTAGCTAATCTATTACAATTGAGATGAACAGCAGTGGATAAACACGCTGACTGTTCACTCGATGAATCGCTAAGTCGTGCTTAGACAAACTACTCACTGATGTACAGTGATTAACACAAATTTAACGGCTAGCCTCTACAGTACAAAACACTGAACTATTTATACTACAAGAGTTCCTAAAATATCGCCTACAAAATAGGATCTTGGAAGGACACGTGTCGCTGCTTGATTGGTTTGAACTCTGATGAACCGACATTCTGCTGGTCCCAATTCTGTTACCGCAAATATCTCGTTACCTTAAAACCAATCATTCGTTGCCACGTAATCTTTCGGACATACTTCAAACTGGAACACTCTTGCTGATGTATAGATAAGTACAGTACTTTCAGTACTTGATGATAGAGAGGCTTTATTGGATAGTCCCTGAAGATGCAGTAATCCTCCTCACTCACTGCGAGCTAACATGCTCTTGTAGAATGACTTGAACTAAAAGATCTTCAGTGACTAGCTGTTATTCTGGCAGTGACTTTGCCTTTATTGATTTGAAGAAGTAAAGCTCTCGCTGACGTTGATCAGCGACACACCAAGTTGAGCTTTAAATCTTCCTCAGTATATCAAGCAGAATGAATGATGATCAGCGAAACCTATCATCAGCAACAGCAGCTTCGATACAATCCATTTCTTCATCGAGTAGTGAACAGTTGAGTTGGTCAGTGACCAGTGACTTCATCATGGTCAGCGACCAGTGACTCAACAATCTCCCCCTAAATGATTGTGATTGAAGCTCCCTAGACAAACTAGTTGCTGAGAAAAGTTTATAGTCAGTGTTTAAGATTTTAAACATTCAGTGACTTATACTTTGATCCATTCATTTTTCTTTTTGGATTTTTTTGATATGATCTGAGTTTTGCACTTTGGTTTTCTCAAAGGATCAGATATTATTGAACTGCAAAATATAAAGTACAGATAGTTTTTCAGTTACAATATATATCTATTCTATCACAAACTTTAAATCTACTATCTTCAGTGATTAGCAGAGATTCCAACTATCTTCAGCGATTAGATAAATAACAGAGATTCCTACTATCTTCAGTGATTAGAAAAATAGCAGAGATTCCTACTATCTTTAGTGATTAGATGAATAGCAGAGATTCCTACTATCTTCAGCATGACATCTTTAACCGACTGAAAATCAATGAACCTTCAGATACTTAAGTTGTAACTGATCCGGATAGAGAAAGGTTCATTGCTGGGCTGAAGTGACACAAATATTGAATAAAATCACCAAGAAAATTGTAACTCAAATACAGGAAATACATGATCTTGTGATATGATTTCCAAGTATCAGCTACTTTGTCAGCATCAGCGATGTTAAGGATGATATGATTTCCAAGTATTAGTGTTTTGGCACATGAGCAACATTGGTTTTTGCATTCATTTGCATGTTTTCTCCCCCTTGATAATACCATGAAGTAGATCAGTATTTCTCTGGTAGCATCAGTAACACTTGAAAATTTCTCCTCGTTGATGATAGCATGAAATACTCTGTGTAATAGGTGATTGGTTTTCTCATCATCATCAGCTTGTGTTTTAGCTAATGGATCATTGAAAACAGAGAGATCAACTTGTATCTCTCCCTGTGACTGGAGAGAGACATTGACAGCTGGTGCAGTGAGAGATGAGAGATAGCTCGGGTCTGTAGCCAGTGATGTGACACCAGCGAAGAGTGTGTTAACACTCACTGATGTCACTTGCCCTTTGTTTAAAACATCATTCTTTTGTGAGAATAATGAGTGGCTCATGGGTTGACTCGATAAAAGTTTGTGATTTGAAAGCATGATTTTAGCAAGAATGCCCACAGTGACTGAACATTCAGACACTGTTTCATCCTTGGCGTCTGAAAACGTCTTCTTTTTGAGATTTCTTGCAGCGGTTGGTAAAGTATTCTGGGATGGTGGTTGACCAGTTTTGATCACTGTAGGTTTTGACAGTGATATGGTCGATTGGGGGGCAGAATCAGACATATGTACAAAAGTTACATGCTGGGACACAGAGATTCCCAAAAAAAATGAGAGCAAATGGTAAAAAAAAAAACTTTGTAGTGCTCTGTTTTTCGTCAAGAAGTTTTATTCAAAAGAGTTGTTTTTGAAAATTGTTGTAGCAAGATCTGTGTTTCTACGTAGGCTTGAAAAGCTTTAAACTTGTAGAAATGATGTGAGTAAAACTTGATTTTGATCTTACTATCTCCTTTTTTTTAAAAAAATGTTATAACAAAGTGACAAAGAAATGATCAGACAGTGGGCGATTTGTGAAATGAGGTGAAGGGTTGGTTTTATAATGGAGTTATGTGAGAAGTATGTGGTGAAAAGTGAATCGTCGTGGTTGATGATGGTGGTAAGTAGGGGTGGCATAGGGGTGATTATTGATGATGTTAAATGGGATAGGGGTGATGATTGTGGAGCTTGGTGGTATTAATGGTGATTTGAGAGGTGCGCCGGAAAAGTATATGTGACATAAGGAAGAAATAGTGTCAGAGGTGCAATTTTTGTGACACATCCCTTCACAAATAATGATGAAAGAATCAGGGGGTTCCTGAATAAAAAAAATAACATTCATGTTTAAGAATACTAATCATAATTTTCAATTTTCCTGAGATGTTATCTCACTGATTTAGTCACAACTTATAATACTAACTAAGTCAGAGAGATTTGATCACTGTCAAATATGAATCATAATTTTTATTCTTTGAGTATGAGTGTTGATTAAAAATAATAATTTTATAGAGACTTATCTTTCGCTGAAAGAGTTACGGCTTAGAATACTAACAAGATCAGCTAAGGAAGGAATAGGTCTCTGAAAAAAAAAATTTATTATAATTTTTTATTTATTTATTTATTTAAAAAAAATGAGTATAGATTATGTCTGATATGAACTATGTAATATTTTACTATATTATCTTTCACTGATCTAGTTACAACTTAGAATACTAACTAAATCAGCTTTAAAAAAAATATTGGACAATAAAATATAGATCATATGAAGATATAATAGATATTCAATTTATTAAAACACATGTAGCTGTTTTAAACTAAAAATAGCTAGCTAAGCTTGATAGCTGAGCTAGTCATTTAAGTTTAACATGCCAAGCTCGCTGATGAGAAAGTTAAATCTTTTCTCATCCAAAGGTTTTGTAAATAGATCGGCGAGTTGGTAATCAGTTGGAATAAAATGCAATTCAATATCACCTTTCATCACATGGTCCCTGATGAAATGATATCGGACATCAATGTGCTTTGTCCTTGAGTGCATTAAAGGATTGTTGGAATGGCTATGGCACTTTGACTATCACAGTAGATTGGAATTTCTTTGAAGTCAAATCCATAGTCAGCAAGCTGATTTCTCATCCAGAGAATTTGAGCAGTACAGGCACTAGCAGCAACATATTCAGCTTCTGCAGTTGAGGTTGAAACTGAGTTTTGTTTCTTGCTGGACCAGCTTACTAGCTTCTCTCCAAGAAATTGACAGCTACCAGATGTGCTTTTTCTATCCAGTTTGCATCCAGCATGATCAGAATCAGAATATCCTTTTAGGGAGAAGTCTGATCCAGATGGGTACCAGACACCAAGATTCGGTGTACCGTTCAGATATCTGAATATCCTTTTTACAGCGAGCAAGTGTGATTCCTTTGGATCAGCTTGATATCTAGCACAGAGACAAGTAGCAAACATAATGTCTGGTCTACTTGCAGTCAGATACAGTAGCGACCCAATCATATCTCTGTAAGCTGTGATGTTTACAGATTTACCATCAGGATCAGTATATAGCTTTACTGCAGGTGACATGGGTGTAGCAAGGGTTGAGCAATTAGCAAATTCAAATTTCTTTAACAGATCTTTTACATATTTTCCTTAACTTATGAAAATTCCAGTTTTGGTTTGTTTTATTTGCAAACCAAGGAAAAATGTTAATTCACCCATCATGCTCATCTCATAACTTTTGGTCATGAGATCAGAAAATTCCTTGCGCATGTCACTGTTAGTAGACCCAAAAATGATATCATCAACATAGATCTGGACTAATATGACATCTCTCTTATCTCTTTTGATAAATAATGTGCTGTCAATTTTTCCTCTGACGTAGCCACATTTTATCAGGTAGACAGAGAGAGTATCATACCATGCTCTGGGAGCTTGTTTTAGTCCATACAGAGCTTTATCAAGTTTGTAAACATAACCAAGATGTTTTGGATCAATGTGTAACACCCGCCAAATTAGGACTAGTAATTAGTGCCTAATCATATGTTAATACATGTAATTAGTTATGTGTTAGGCTAATTTATGTATCGAAATATATATTGTTGAATATATACGAAAATGCGATTTGATTAAATCGTACGCAATTTAAATCGAATGTATTTCGGTTCCATAAATACGGACGTTGGTGACACAATTTATATTTAAGTATAAAACATTATCTGAAAACATTACTGGGTCCAAACTAATGTTTAAATTACATTCCCAGAGTTGTCCCGTTTTACACAATTAAAACTTACGTAATTAAAAACAAAATACATAAATTATTTAAATCACATTTTAAATCTTTAAATTAGTAGATAGTTGGTAAAACAATTTAATTAGATTATTAAACAAAAATTCGTATTTTAAAATGATTAATTAACGCGCAAACTATTTATTAAAACGTTAAATGACGGAGAAAACGAACACCACGCGGAGAGCGGGGCGAAAACTGAAAAGGGAAGGATAACCTTCCACTTCCCATCTTTTTCCTCATTTCTTTCTTATCTTTCTCTCTCTTCTTTCTCTTTTCTCTCTAAAAAGCAAAACACCACCACCTCCATCAAATCGCAAAATACTACCACTAAACGATCTTGGATTTTCAAGACCCTTTGGAGAAAAACGTTCACCACTTCACGATCTACAACGCTATCTTTTCGGATTTTCAATCCGACACTTTGTAAGTTTCCAACAAAATCCCGAAACCATTCGATTCTTAGTATTTTCACTTGATAGTTGTTTATATAACTTATATATGTCCATTACAAAGAATAGAACACGATTTTATAGCTTAAAAATGAGTTTGATTTGGGTTTTGGCCGGAAAAATCTCGACAGCCGCTGTTTTCTGGGCTGGTGTTCTTCAATGCGACACAACCCTTGTGTCGCATATAGTGTCATATTTTACCTGTTATGTCGCATCTTATGTCGTACTAAATAATTAGTGTCGTAAGTCTTACGACACAACCATTATGTCGTATTTCCCATACGACACAAGCACTATGTCGCTGTTGAATCAGCATCTCGAATCTATGCGACACAACCCTTGTGTCGTATAGATATTGTGTCGCATTTTTATGCGACACAACCCTTGTGTCGCATGACACACTTTTGTGTCGCATATTGTGTCGCAAAACACAGAAAACTCAGATTTTTACTAAGTGTCGAGACTCGAAATTTATCACTCGATTTTACCCGAATTCAGATCCCAGATGCGTTTTTCACCAAAGCAATATAGTAGAAATTTATCACTCGATTTTACCCGAATTCTCGACCCCAGCCAGGGGCCAGCCCCTTAGACCCCGCCAGGGGCGCTGTCCCCGGACCCCCGTACTTAGATTCCGTAAGCACATTTCTCACCAAGTGTCAAACTTGTATGACTTCAAAACGCTTATATGATACAACTTTTCAAACATAATAGAATATACTTTTCAAGTATAACACTTCGAAATCAATGTGATAACATCAAGACTATTATTACAATTAATCACCAACGGGCCGTACACGTTTTCAAACACTTAACAAATCAACCAAACCGTAGTAAATTGGACATATATAGTTGTATAACAACTACAAGGGTGATCTTTTGAGATACCCAATCATGTTTATAACCATCGCGTGTCGTGGACACCCTCAGGTTACAAGTCTTTGGACTTCATCACTCGGCTAATCAACTTACGTTTATTTAAACGCTTCCAGACTCAGGTAAGTCTCATAGCCCCTCTTTTCACTGTTTTACTCAGGGGTGTGATACATTGCTTATTTTAACATGTGAAAGCAAGTACAACTTTTACATATACTACATGAGTTTTACTCTAATCATTTAAAGTCCTCCGTCAGCATAGTTGTTAATACGTTGTAGCGTGAATATTAGTATATGGTACCATATAGGATTGACCATCCTCGTTCGGGTTAGCAAGCACTAACCGGGTAAACGGACGTACTAATATTTGGGAAGACGAATGTTGATTAGGCATTCGTGGAGGCACCTCGCCTGGAATTCTCTATAGGGGACCCGGCCCTCGAGTTAAGCTCAACTATGTGCTCATGGCTGTATACACGATTACTATCATTTTATTTGCTGGATGCAAATCATTATTAAATCTTGTGGTTCATACTATATTACTTGATTTCAAACCTGTGAGCTCACCAGCTTTAGCTGAACCATTCTAGCATGTATCGCAGGTACCAAGCAGTAGGTTGTTTCGGCTTCAGGACTTTTAGCTCGAGTCAGCATACAGATGTTTGAGATTTTCTTGCATTAGTATATTTTGTACAAGTACTTATGTACTGAAATATCCTTTTATTTAAACTCGAGCTATGTAAAGCTATAAATGTTGTAAACATTTCAATATTAATATATTTTGTTAAAACGACGCATATAGAGTCGTTTACTATATATCTTTGTGCTTTGTTATTGATTAGTAACACCCAAATCGTGCTTCCGCAAATCATTAAATTTGGGGGTGTTACACAATGAATCCAGGTGGTTGCTTGACATACACTTCTTCCTGCAGCTTGCCGTTCAGAAAGGCACTTTTCACATCCATTTGATATACTTTAAACTTCTTGTGAGCTGCATAAGCAAGAAATAGCCTGATTGCTTCAAGCCTAGCCACTGGTGCAAAAGTTTCGTCATAATCAATGCCTTCTTGCTGACAGTAACCTTGTGCAACTAGTCTAACCTTGTTTCTTGTAACCACACCATCAGCATCCATTTTATTTCTGAACACCCATCGTGTTCCAATCACTGATTTTTCAGCGGGTTGTGGTACAAGCTTCCAAACTTTATTTCTTTCATACTGAGATAGCTCTTTTTGCATGGCAGCTATCCAGTGATGATCAGTGAGTTCTTCATCAACCTTCTTTGGTTCTATCAGAGACACAAAACTTACAAACAAACAAAAGTTAGCAGTTGCTGATCTTGTCTGAACCCTGGATTGTGGATTACCAATAATCAATTGATTATCAATATGTTTTGTCCACTTAATCATTCGCTGAGTTTCAGCAGTGATTTGATTACTTTGTGAGGGTTCAGAGGGCAAATCCACATTTGTAGCATGAGTATTGTTGTTATGCGAGTTTTGGTTTGGACATTGAGTTGATGATGATGGAACATCTGTAGGTAAAGATGATGTTCCTGAATTATTCTCAGCTAAAGTAGAACTGGAATTGATTTCAGGAACATTATCTTCACCTTCAGAGTCTGATGAGAAATTTTTATATTTCTTATCATTTGATTTGATTTCATTTGATAAGTCACCATCCATTTTGTTAAAAACAAGATTTTCATATTCTTTAGGATCAGTGAGTGACTCATCGTATGATTCATCAAAAGTAACATCCATTGATTCCTCAATACATTCTCTTCTTTTATTGTAAATTCTGAAAGCTTTAGAGATAATTGAGTAACCAACAAATATTCCTTCATCAGCTTTTGGATCAAACTTTCCTAAGTGATCTCTTTTGTTTAAAATATAGCAAGTGCTACCAAAAACATGGAGAAAACTTATATCAGGTTTTCTCCCCCTTAAAAGCTCATATGCTGTTTTACTGTGTCTTTTGACAAACAGTGACCTATTTTGAGTGTAACAGGCAGTATTTACTGCTTCAGCCCAAAAATAGGTCTTGAGACCAGCATCGATGAGCATTGACCTGACAGATTCAATCAAAGTTCTATTTCTTCTTTCTGCCACCCCATTTTGTTGGGGTGTTCTAGGTGCTGAAAAATTTTGAGAAATGCCTTTTGAATCACAAAAACTTTCCAGGTCAATGTTTCGAAATTCAGTGCCATTGTCACTTCTCAGATGTTTTATAGTGACATCATTCAGATTTTCCATTTTCTTCACAAAGGATATGATCTCGCTGGCAGCTTCACTTTTGGCTTTGAGAAAAAATACCCAAGTGTATCTGGAGTATTCATCGACTATCACCAAACAGTACCTTTTTCCTCCCAGACTTGGAGTACTTACTGGCCCGAACAGATCCATATGAAGCAAGTAAAAACATTCTGTTACTGATGAAGTCTGCTTACTTTTGAAAGACGAGCTGTGATGCTTTCCCTTTTCACATGCTGAACAAAGCTTGTCTTTGTCATAAGACATTTTTGGTAGTCCAGTGACTAAACCATTCTTGCTCAGTTTGTTAATTGCTTTGAAGTTCAGATGAGAAAGTCGCTTATGCCATAACCATTTTTCTTCTGAAACGGTTCTAGAGTAAAAACATGTTCATGACTGTGCTGAATCCATATTGACCATATAAGTATTCCCTTTCCTGTTTGCAGCAAGAACAACACTTCCCTTTTTGTTGTAAACAACACCAGCTTCATTATCAAAAAGTACCTTGTTCTTGGAATCACAAAACTGACTGATGCTTAATAAATTGTGCTTCAAGCCTTCTACATATGCTACTCGCTTGAACATTACATTACCATTGGTTAAGATTCCATATCCTCTGGTCTATCCAACCTTATTGTCACCAAATACCACATCAGGACCTCTTTCATCCTGATAGTCACTAAGTAGAGACTTGCATCCTGTCATGTGCCTGGAACATCCGCTGTCCAAATACCAGATAGTCTCTCTAAGAATACCTTTGTAGATGCTATCAGAATTCCAACCAGATGCTGAACATTTCTGAGCAACTTCCTTGATGTCTTCATGGAATTCAGTGTCATCAGCCATTAAACAATAATCTTTGTCCAAGCAAATCATTGCTTCTTCATCATCGGATGAGGAGGATGAATCAGAGTCGCTGAGTGAACTTTCGTCAGCGACAAACCCTTTTCTCTTCTTCTTTCCGGTTTTAGCCAATGCCTTCAGTTTCTTGTACTTTGCCTTGTACTTGTTGTACTTATCATTTCTGAAGTCTGGCACTGGTTCAGGGACTTGGTTTACTGACTTTGATCTACATTCAACTGCAAAATGACCAATTTTGCCACACTTGTAGCATTCACCTTTGGACTGAAATTTATCAGATGATGGAGCACCAGCGAATCTTTTTGATCTGGTGTTCCTTATGAAATTAGCAACCATCATGGCCATATCCTTTTCAAGCTTCTCCAATCCTTCATCATACTCGTACTCTGACTGTTCTTCATCTTGACCACCTTCTTCTTCAGCTATTAGTGACTTCGAACTTATCTTAGACACCTTTGACTTCTGTCTCTGATCGATTTCATCAAGCTCTGCTACAAGGGCATTGGATATCTTCTGACTTCCAAGAGTAGCACGAATATGCTCACTCTGATCAGCTTGCTTTTCTGACTGCTCCCAGTTGAGCAAAATACCATAGACCTGAGTTAAATTCAGAGTTGAATAATCATTTCTCTGTCTGGTACATGTTGCAATGGTTCCCCAGATTTTTCTTGGCAGCAACTCAAGAAACTTTTCAACAACAAATCTCTGTTCCTTGCCTATACCAGCCTTCTCCATTTTGTTCATCAGTGACTGGTATCTGGTGTAAGTGGAAGACAGAGATTCATTTGGTTCCATTGCGAACATCTCATATTGACGAGTGAGATTGACTTCCCTGCAGCGAATAATATCAGGAGTTCCAATATATATATTCCTAAGGGTATCCCACATGTCTTTAGCAGTTCTACAAAGCCTGATTGATTCGAACACTTCGTCAGGAAGTGCCATGCCTATGTAGATTTTAACTTATTTATCCAATCTAACCAATCGTCTATCCTCATCTGACCATTGTTCCTCTCTTTTAGGCAAAACCATTTCTGGTATAGCAGGAGTAGTAGCTGTAGCCATGACATCAGGAACAATTGTGGTTGGGATGTGGGGACCATTGGTTATTATATTACAGAGACGGTCATCAATTAGATCTAAAAACATCATCATTCGAGACATCCAAGTTTCATTCCTTGATGGATCAAAAGCTGGAGGTTTGGTTGTAGAACCATTTCCCTTTTGATAATCAGAGTCAACACAGCTATACTTTACTGATTCCATTGCAGACCTGGTTAATTGAATTTAAACCAACTCTGCTCTGATACCAATTGAGAGTCCCGTGATCACTATTGCTTAGTGATTTGGAATCGCAAAGTGTAAAGTTTAATTGTAGAAGGGGGGGTTGAATACAATTAAAAACTTTTTCAGATTTTAACTAAGTTAATTGAAAGTTTTTAATCGTTTTAACAGAAACAGAGTATATCAGATAACAGAACAGATATGACAATATTAAAGAACAATGTAATAGTAGCTGAAATGGTGAATTGTATTGATTATAAAATTCACAAGTGTTGAATGTGGAATGAATTAACCAAAGTTAATCCAATTCAAACACTTAGCTAATCTATTACAATTGAGATGAACAGCAGTGGACAAACACGCTGACTGTTCACTCGATGAATCGCTAAGTCGTGCTTAGACAAACTACTCACTGATGTACAGTGATTAACACGAATTTAACGGCTAGCCTCTACAGTACAAAACACTGAACTATTTATACTACAAGAGTTCCTAAAATATCGCCTACAAAATAGGATCTTGGAAGGACACGTGTCGCTGCTTGATTGGTTTGAACTCTGATGAACCGACATTCTGCTGGTCCCAATTCTGTTACCGCAAATATCTCGTTACCTTAAAACCAATCATTCGTTGCCACGTAATCTTTCGGACATACTTCAAACTGGAACACTCTTGCTGATGTATAGATAAGTACAGTACTTTCAGTACTTGATGATAGAGAGGCTTTATTGGATAGTCCCTGAAGATGCAGTAATCCTCCTCACTCACTGCGAGCTAACGTGCTCTTGTAGAATGACTTGAACTAAAAGATCTTCAGTGACTAGCTGTTATTCTGGCAGTGACTTTGCCTTTATTGATTTGAAGAAGTAAAGCTCTCGCTGACGTTGATCAGCGACACACCAAGTTGAGCTTTAAATCTTCCTCAGTATATCAAGCAGAATGAATGACGATCAGCGAAACCTATCATCAGCAACAGCAGCTTCGATACAATCCATTTCTTCATCGAGTAGTGAACAGTTGAGTTGGTCAGCGACCAGTGACTTCATCATGGTCAGCGACCAGTGACTCAACATAGCTAATTGTATTATTTTTCAATAAGCGTAATTTTTTTTAGTAATTCCAATGTTTTATTTTTGATTAATGTAAATTTTTTTTTATTTTAATGAAAATGTTTTATCTAATTTTGTGTTTTAAATAAATAAAGTAAATAATGTATGTGGTCTAGGAAAAACTGAAGTGATGTTTACCGTTGACAGTGCAGTGTCAGTTTTGTGTCATTTTTGAAAAGTGCTGACGTGGTGCTGATTTGGCAAAAACTGGTACGTCAGTTTGTGTCGCTGTTCGGAGAGGTCTAAGGGATTAGTTGTTCCGTTCCGGTTTGTACAAGCTAGGTACTTCAAATCAAATATCAAATATATAGTATATATAAATAATAATAAATCAAAATACTTTTTATTTATGGTATTGTTAACGACAGTCTTAGTGATTGTTAATAACGTGTATAAATTATTTATACTATGTGTATAAGTGTTAATACGTGTTTTAAATTCTTATTCTCATCCTTTATAATTGTCGTTATCGTTTTCCTTTATTAAAAGCCATACCAACCCCTGAAAAAATTGTAAGGTGTAGTTTTTACATTTACGAACATAATACAACAACAAAAAATTTTGTTCCACTATAATTATGTAAATATATATCGTCATTAATCATATAGAATGATGTTTAAGTGATGATGAAAATTTTGATGAGAATGGAGGAATTAATAATAATGTGTCACGTGTCATAAAACCCATTTTCCCCCATGTTTTCAAAAATCAAATACGGTAAGTCGAAAAATTATAAAAACAACACAATAAAAATCAGCATTTTTTTCTCTTCGATTTTCAATCTCACAAGGTATACTTTCGACAAATTTTTTTTTTTTGGTTTTACAAATTGTACAAAATTAGTAACACATTTGTTACTCGATGGTATCACATGTGTTATCAGCTGGTATTACATGTGTTAATACGCTGGTAACACATGTGCTTTGTTTTCAAAACCCACCGAAAAACGAAAAAAAAAGTTCGTCGAAAGTATATCTTGTCACATTTCTAATCGAAGAGAATAAAACACTGATTTTTATGGTGCAATTTTTGTGATTTTTCGACTTACCTTTTGAGAGATATTTACTTTTTAAAAACGTGATGGAAAAAGAGTTTTGTGACATGTGACACATCCTATTGATTCTCTCATTCTCACAAAAATTTATGTATCTAATAGTTTAAACATATATGTAACACCTGGTCAAAAAGTCAACTTGCGCGTCAAATTTAAACTTTTAATCTTCGTACTAAGTACGCGTTATTACCACGGAATTTAAAAATTATATATAATATATATATAATACCATGGATTACTCAGAAAAACGCGTCCAAACTTCAATGTCAAAAATCTCGAAACTAATATTTTATTTGTTAGAAGAAATATTATATAATTTGGGACAACGCAGAACCGAATATAAAGAAGTAAATTTTAACAAAGTATTTTTTTTATAAAATACTTCCACTAATAAACATTTGGATGTAACATAAATAAATTTTAGAATTTAAAATATTATTTTGAACTACGAGCGAGTACGAAAATACGGGTATTTTGTACTACGGTTGGAGACCACAGTATACAAAAGTGGGAGCTGAGTTTAACAAAACCCAACCCCCATCATCCTTTCTCCCTTCATTTTTCTTCTTCTTCTTTTTCTCCACCCCATTTTTCTCTCTAAAATATCACCACCAACCACCACCACCACCGCCGGCCGACCACCGCCGCCACCGTCACCAACATTTTCGGAATCACCTTCACGAGTGGAACAACATTAACAAAGACACCACCATCGTTTTCTTCCTCGTTTGGCATCGATTCGCATTTGTAAGAAATTCTCAAATTCTTAGATTTAATCATTTTGGGGTAATGTTTTAGTGTAAAAATGTTTACATAAGTTACTTATAACCTAAAACAACCAAGAAACCACGATTTCACAGATTGAAAATGCGTTTGATTTGCGATTTTGGCCGGAAAAACGCGAAACCCGAAAGTTTCTGGGCTGATGTTCTTCAGTGCGACACAAGCCTTGTGTCGCATACTGTGTCGCATGAATTACTCATGCGACACAACTCTTATGTCGTATCCTTGTGTCGTACCTTGTGTCGCAGACTCCATGCGACACAACCCTTATGTCGCTATTGATTTAGCATCACACGCATTATGCGACACAACCACTGTGTCGCAGAGCTTCTGTGTCGCACCATGCGACACAACCCTTGTGTCGCATGACACATTTTTGTGTCGCATGTTATGTCGCAGAAAACAGAAAATAGCCAAATTTTTCTAAGTGTCGGAAGACGTTTTCAAATGACAATTTAAATATGATACGACTCACATTCAAAACAAATATACTTTATAAAGTATACGAAAACTCAAACCTAATAATAATATGAATTATTATTACGAAACATCAATAACGAACCTCACTTACAAACATACGAAATCTCTCGTGTTTAGGACACTAGGAGATCATACTTGGACACGACTTGTTACATTAGGACGCTAGCTCCTCAGGTGAGTTTCATAGCCCCACTCTTTCAACTGTTTTACTGTTTTCGGGGTGAAACACATGCTCAATCATTGTTTTCGAATTACATTAAGAATCTTTTATAATTCACAACTATTTATATTACTGCATGTAATACGAAATGTGTAATACTTAGGAATTACACCCTTAACATTGTTTTAGAACAATGTCAGTACTCAACCTAGATAGGTTGCAATCGTACCCTGTTAGATTATTGGAAAACGAATACCAACACATAACTGATGTAGTTATCATAATCTTTTCGCTATATTGTCACGGGACAATATTATTGAATACCTTAGAACTAGTTAGTTCTACTTACACTAGACAACATCTATACTGTTATTAGTTTTAGTTATTCTTTAGGAACTAAAACTGTCGATACTCTTCGTTATCACTAGAACGGGAACTGGACTTAAGTGAACATTTCCTCTGAGACTCCGATATATATACTTGCTAGGCTTTAGGCTAGGAGTATACAATATTATCACACATTGGTACAGATTCCTCATATCAATATAACTCAACCGGTGACGACTCTGGCTCAGGATGCAATCCAACCAGGGATGGTCCCCCGGCTCAGGATGTAATCCAACCGTGTGGGGGTGTCACCTGATGAATATCTACATACAATTATACGATCTACTCAGTCGGGCAGTCGTAGTACTGCTGACTTAAATATTATTTGCAAGAACAACGCCAGAATGGCACTCTCACATTTTCACTCATGACTAGCTATCATGACGATGCCACGGTAAAGTGTGCACAAAACGATGCCACGGTAAAGTGGGCACAAGTACGATATCGCAGTAAAGCGATACACTCGATGTGGCACGGGCTTATGCGCCGTGATCCGCACTTACATACAATCAATGGATCAGCGAGTTATACTCGGGATTCACAAGAAGAACGGGTCGGTGGAGTTTCCACGCGAGGCCGTTAGCTCGATACAACACGTCCGGGTTAGCGTATACTAACTGGGTAAACGGACACTCAAAACAATTTTAATCATAGATCTGCGGGTCTACAATCAGATGGTTGCTGTATGCACCATATTTCACATAATCTATATAGTTCTGCGGAACTACAGTTAATTGTTATCATATGACGCGGTCATACTACTACTCAATGGTTATAGGCATGTATTGCCTCATGTTTTTAGACACAACTACTACCTGTTAGGTATCAAGGCATGAATTGCCATACATGTATATATGTACTTAGGTACATGACCCGAACCCTTAAGTATGAGATACCTCGATTTGACGTGTACACATTTGGTGTTGCAAAACTTCAATATAAAACGCATCAAAATGACAGAATTTGAAACTACTTTTCAAAACATACGAGGTTTTAATACATCATGATTTTAACTTACAATCCTATGAACTCACCAGCTTTATAGCTGACCTGTTTTAGCATGTGTTCTCAGGTGCCCAGCAGGATTAGGATTACTTCAAGATTATGCTAGCTCGAGTCGCATGATTTCAAACGTTTGGGACAACTCTGCATTTACTTTAGCATTTTCAAATTATGTATTTGGGAATTACTGTCAAACTTATAACGTTGTAAACGTTCTATTTTGGAAATGTATAATTATTTTCAAACGTCTCATCTAGAGTCGTTCATTATGTATCTTATGCTGTGATATTTGATTTAGTAACACTCGACCCGACAGCTTCCGCAAACCGAAATTTGAGGGTGTTACAGATTGGTATCAGAACATAGCGTGTTGACTCTCTTGTTTTGTGTAACAAATCAAATACATAAATACAGAATATCTGATAACACATTACATACAGAGTAATGCTAAATAGGCCTACTTACGTAAGCCTAAAAACATGCCTAACTTTCTGATTGGTTGCTATTTTTCTCTCTCTTAATCTCATCCAATCAATTTTTCAAACTCACAAATCACATCTTTAGGTCTAAAATTAGTCCTACAGATTTAGGCATACCAATCATTTTCCTTACAGATATACATTTATAGTTAATGTTGTTACCTCATTACATACGAAGGTCGACACCGACAGGAGCAATATTACAAGTAGCATTCATATTTATTAAAAGCATACATCTTACATAATATCGTGATGCCGAAAAGAGATTATTAAACAACTTTAATTAATAAAATGTATACAATCATATTTAAAAATAATATATTATGTGTCTGTACAAATTAAGATATATTAAGATGATGATGATTAATATGCAAGGTTGTCAAGATCGCGATCCTGATCGTAGGATCGTACGATCTTACGATCCTACCAAGGGAAAACGTGCAGGATCGGAGTAGGATCGGTCAGGAGGTAGGATCGTAGGATCGATCGTAGGATCGTTGAACGATCCGATCCTACAAATGGGCTAATTTTTTTTTATTTTTTTTTTTATTTTTATTTTTTTACAATTGGGCTTGTAAGACCCATAGGTAGTCCAAATCCTATCTCAAAACTTACCGTACATTTGTTTCCAAATTCAATCTCCTCATTTATTGTAAAATTAACCTAAGAAAAAGTCTAAAAGCTTTACAATGACGATTAGTAATTTTCATTTGTAATATGCTCTCAAACTTTGGTACAATTGTACTATGCCACTATCATTTGTTTTAGTACGTTTATAGTCCTAAATATATATGTCGACAAATTGCATCACTTTTGTAATATAAAAGTTTGAATATTAGATTGATTTCTGTAATAGTAGTTTTCTACAATAATTTAGATATCTTTGTATAAAAAATGATATTTTGGTAGGATCTACGATCCCGATCTTACGATCTCGATCTTGTAAAGGCAAAAACGATCCTACGTAGGATCCCGATCCTGACAACTTTGTTAATAAGTGTTAACTTTTTTATCCCTAAAAAATGTTGAAAATATGTGGAGATTCACAAATGTGAAGCTAGGGTTATTTTGCTTCGTACATAAATTTATGAAGGTGTGAAAAGTTAAAAGAACTAAAGTTTCACCGTTCATAACTTAATTGAACAAAGAACCGGAAAAATAGAGTTTCACCGCTTCATAAACTTATGTGAACCAAGAATGGTAAACCTCCGAAGAAAAAAGTGAATTGTGAATGATAATCGACGTTTAGAGTAATTACAAAAATGTCAGTCAAAGCATGACTATGATTTGTAGATTTCAATCCACAACTCAAAAAATATTTTCACCAAATTTTTTTCTCAATGTTTTTACCGGAACTCAACCCTCGTATTATAATGATATCTCATGAAGTTGTCATCATATACATATCCATATCCGATACTTATCAAAGTAAGTCATCCAAATTCACCCGTGCTTCCAGTGGGAATATCAACTCGATTGAATGATGATTGTTGCTAGTGGCGGATGTATGTGTAACAAAAGGTTTGGACGCGCATACCCTACGAGCTATCCAAGTAGTGTGAAAATAATAATTTTTCTTGAAGCTTTTGACATCTTGCTACTAAATACTTACCCTGAACAAAAGTCGTGCATATCCACTTTGAAAAATCAATCACTCTAACACTCGATTGCAGAAATTCCAAAGAATCATCATCGAAGCATTTTTGCATTCACAAAAAGTTCATGCTCAAATTAACAAGAGAGTGAAATAATAAAACTAATTCTCAATCAATTAATAAATATTTTGTTCGAATATGTGGCTCTCATTATCAAACTAGCCACCTAGATCTGCAGCTATCATCGAAGATTCCCCGCCCCCGCCGGCCCACCCCCCACCCCCACTCCCACTCTGTGACAACCGTCAATTTAGGACTATAATTTAGGGCCTAATCAAGTTTTAATACATGTAATTAGTTCTGTGTTAGGCTAATTAATGTATCAATTATTATATATATTGTTGAATATATATCTACAATTATGCGGTTTGTTCAAATCGTACGAGTTTCAAATCGAATGAATTTCGATACAATAAATATGGACGTTGGTGACAAATTTTATTAAATAACGCTTTTATGTCAAAAATATTATTATTATTATAATATTTCGTATTCATTCGTATCGTGCAATCAGAAAGTTACACTATTTAAAATGTAAAACGCGCAAACAAATTAACTTACCTTTTTATAATTCAAATATAATGTGATTAGTAAAATATTTAAATAAAATATGGCGTAATAAATTGTATTTTTAAAAGTAACAACTAATATTTAAAATAACTATTTAACGTTTAAACAACGGAGCAAACGAACACCGCACGGAGCGGAGACGCGGGGCGAAAATGGGGATTTAACCTCCCACTTCCACCCACTTTTCCTTCATTTCTCTTTTTCTCTATCTCTCTCCTCTCTTATTTCTCTCAAACAACCAACACCAAAAATCAACGAAAAACGCAAAATAAACATACTAAACGACCTCGGATCTTCAAGCCCCTTTAGAATAAACGACCACCACGCGACGATCTACACTCCTACCTTTCCGGAATTTCATTTCGGCGATTTGTAAGTTTCCGACACGACTCCGAAAACTCTCGTTTTTTTTAAGTTTTATAACTTGCTAGTTGTTTGTATAACCTTGTAATGTCCTAAAATGGGTTGGGTAAAAATATTAGGCCGATCGATGGCCGGAAAATGCGTTTTTGAAGCTTAAATTCCGATCAGACCCCGTACGTCGCATTTGGCCTGGAGCAAATGCGACGCAGCGACCTACGTCGCACTATATCCCCAACGTCGCATATAGCGACGCAGCTTACTACGTCGCATTGACTTGCGAACGTCGCACATAGCGACGCAGACCTTTACGTCGCAAACCGAACCTACGTCGCATTAGCGACGTAGCACCCTACGTCGCTATTGATTTAGCACTGTCGACTTTAGCGACGCAACCCTCTTCGTCGCAAAACCCTACGTCGCAGCCTACGTCGCAGGCTACGTCGCACAAACCAGAACCTCAAAAACGCATATTTTTACTAAGTGTCGAGGCTCGAAATTTTATCACTTGATTTCACTCAAATTCAAGTCCGGATGCGTTTTTCCTTAAAGCAATATAGTAGAAATAAAAATTTTCCAAGCTGACCTGGCAGCTCGGCCCCAGCCAGGGGCTCTGCCCCTTGGACCCCGCCAGGGGCTGCCGCCCCTTGGACCCCGCTAACCAGGGGCGCTGCCCCCGGACCCCCGTACTTAGATTCCGTAAGCACATTTTTACACCAAATGTCAAACTTGTACAACTTCAAAACGCTTACGCGATACAACTTTTCAATCATAATTGGAATTTACTTTTCAAGTATAACACTTCTAAATCAATGAGATAACATCAAGACTATTGTTGCAAGTAATCACCAACGGGCCGTACACGTTTTCAAAACATACTTCAAAGATCAAGCAAGTCGTAGTAACTTGTAACAATACAATCAACCAAATCGGGGTAATTTGGACATCAAGTTAAACAAACAATTTAAATGGTAGTCTTTCGAGATACCGGTACAATTAATAACAATTCAAGTGTCGTGGACACATTCAGGTTTCAAGTCTTTGGACACCAACACACTGCTAATTACTTCAAGTTTAATTGCTTAACATTTCAAGACTCAGGTGAGTTTCATAGCCCCATTTTCACTGCTTTACAACTAGGGGTGTGATATTACTACTCGATTTTGTTTTACAAGTAGAACGCAAGTGCCAAACTTCAAATACTACATGAGTTTCAAGCTAATCAATTTAAAGTCCTCCATAAGCATAGTCTCTAGTATTTATTAGCGTGAATGTTAGTATATGATATCATATGGGATTGACAATCCTCATCCGGGTTAGCACGCACTAACCGGTCAAACGGATGTATTAGCATTTGGGAAGACGAGTGTTGATTAGGCACTCGTAGGAGGCATTTCAAGTTAGGTTTCCTTAATTGGGCCTGACAAATCAAGTTAAGCTCAGACTATGTGCTCATGGACAGTATAACTTTTATTTTGCTTAATTGCATTTTAAATTCAATATAAATCTTGCGGTTCTGACAACTATACATTGACATACAAACCTGTGAGCTCACCAGCGTTTTCGCTGACCCATTTTAGTATTTATCACAGGTACCCAGCAGTAGGTTGACTGCACAAGCAGGAATTATTAGCTCGAGTCAGCATACATACCACTAGAGATTGGACTGCATTATTATATTTTGTAAAAGTAATTATGCTATGTAATCTCTTAATTTCAGGAACCGAGCTAATGTAACAATATTTTGATGTAAACATTTACTTTATTTATACAAGTTTAAAACGACGCATATAGTGGTCGTTCATTATATCTTATGTGCTTTGTATATTGATTAGTGACACCCAAATCAAGCTTCCGCAAATCATTAAATTTGGGGGTGTCACACACTCCCTACATCCACTCTTTGTATGTACGCTCTTCCCTCTTCATTGTTCACCGCTCTTCGCTTCGTGGCAGATGTTGTGCTCAACTTCCTGGTGACAGATGCTATGCGCAACTTCGGCGCAACTGCCTCTTGGCCTCTCGTCTCCTCTGTAGTGAAGTAAACATTAAAAGACACATCTATATACGTAACTTATATTTATTTACAACAACTTGTACGTATTGTGCTTTAGAATTGCTCTGTTTTTAGTATGTTTTTTTTTTTTTCCTAAAAACATAAAATTAAATAGAAAGACTCAATTCAACAAAGTTGAAAGAGCCAAAATGATACAAATAATAAAACCATTGGAGCATTGTGAAACTCAATAGCTGCTTGAAAAGAACAATGACTATACTACTGACTTTGTAGATAAACCTACTAACAAACAATACCTAAAATATAAAAATGATGAAGCCTAAACCATTGACGGTGGAAAGACCCAGCCATACAAGTATTCCATAAAGTTGATACTGTTTTGTAAACCGGAGAAACATAAGCGTGAATTATATCTAAACTGCCTCATTTTCGTCACTAGCAATCAAGCCTGATACTGTTTTTGGTATGTATTATTACTATCCTGATGGAGTATTATTATCAAACCCGCTGAACATATTTACTCTCTGGAATTCTTTATCAATAAATTTAATTTGGAGTAATTGGTTAACTAAAATAGCAGAATGTCAAAAGTTGTTGACAGGAAGTTAGTAATGTGCTCAATTGGGTTTGTACATACAAGTTGATATGATTTACTTGCCTTTTTTAAAAAAATTAGAAGATCAAATTTGTTGTTCAAAGAATTTTTGATTTAGTAGTATTGAGTTTAATAATGACTAGCTAGTGATGTAGTAGAATTTATATTCGAATTATTTTCTAGGGAAATGCTAATGACAGCCCTTAGGGCTGTCAATAAGACAGATATAATTCATTTATTAAACTTAAAGTTTCCTTAATAATCAAATATTTCAATTAATGCATCACCAATAAAAAAAAACTTTCATTGAATTTAATGCAAATCATAGCTGTATTAATTATAAATTCGGATAAATAAGGAAACTTTGAGTTTAATAAATGCATTATATGTGTCTTAGTGACAGCCCTAAAGGCTGTCATTAGCATTTCTCTATTTTCTAAATGAGTCAGAGAAACTGATCACACGAAAACTTGACCGGCAAAAATTCTTACATTTTTTTTTTACTTATCGTCATCAAAATAAAAAATAATAATAAATAAATAAATAAATCATACATTAAGATGTGCATCCCCGGTGATGAAATGTTGAATCCGCCGGTTTTGTTGCCTATACTACTAAATAGGTGACGAAAACTGACCTGAAATCGGCTGGTCATGTCAGCGACACGTTAGCTTTTTCCAAAACAGACTGAAACAGACTGACCCCTGCCATCAATGACTCCGTCCCTTTAATTTTTGGCACACATTTAACAATATCCATTTATTTATGTACACACCGAAAAAAAGCAAAAAGTAAAAAAAAAAAAACCCGATGGGCCGTCGGATATCGGACGGAAAAGACCGATGAACCAAACTGACAGGCCGGTACAATTGGTGTCGGTTCCGTCAGTTTCAATCGACAAGAAACCGACTACACCGTTGGGTGTGGTCTAATCACCCTCCAAATATAATCTATGTGCAAATGATTAATTTATTGAAAGTAATGAGATATCAATTTACCGGTGTCAATCAAATGTTACTAGTATAATTTAGCATCCTAAACTGGTAATTGTGTTAGTTCATCTATATATATATAATTAATATTTATCTGTTAGGATTTCTCACGACTTGAGTTCAAGAGATTGAGTTCCGAATTTTGAGACTCTGATTCAAAAGATACATTTTATGTTCGAAAGTAACATAAGATACAATTTATACAATTCATATTAAGTAATTTGTAAATTTGATTTAATTAAAGAATATCATTAAAAGTAATACCGATCGATGTTTCAAGTTTCTTCACTTATCTATCTATATACTATATATAACACATTTTCCCTGTTTTTTATAAGAGGGAAAGTACAAAAATGCCCCTAATCCACTACTAATGTCTCTAGAAACCCATTTAAAATGACAAACATGCCCCCTACATTGATCTATTAAAGGTATTCATTTATTGTTCATATACTCTTTAAAAATGGTCAACAAATCCACAACGTTAGTTACAAAACTTGGTCAAATCGTTAAATATATATCAAATCAAACTAATAAATATGTTAGGAGATATTATGTAAATTATTATCTTGTACTTTGTAATTTTGATGATTTTGTTGTTTTAATATTTATATTTTCTCATCTTAATATTATTTATTTTCGCTCTATAATTATAAATCGGTTGTCTTGTCATAACGGTCATATACAACTTTGTATTACCTCGGTCCAATTTATCTTTAATTAGTGGGTTTGTAAATTATTATCCTGTAATAATAATAATAAATAATAATAATTAGTGGGTTTTTACAAGTATATCTACATCAATCTTCAATATCATCTTCAACAAAAATATCTTCATCCATAAAAAATATCCATCTTCAATCCAAATTCCACTACATTCAACTAATAAAATAAATCAATAGGACTAAAAAATCATATGTATTTAAATATCATTATATGACGATGTTATGTTTTAAAAAACTTATTATAAAAAACAAGATATAAATTAAGAAGATAAAATGATAAGTTCTAAAAAATAGGAAATAATTATACTGTACACGTTCTAATGTCTCTAGGTACCAAAGTTCTAAAAAATAGGAGCTATAGTTATAACTGTACACGTTCTAATTTTCATAGGTACCAAAAAAATAGGAGTTAATCTTATAAGTACAGCAACTCATATATTTTTGCAAACCAACGTATGAGTTACCCAAAGAATAAGGAAATTTGATATTATTAAAACTGTGATTTAGATTAGAAATAAAACATCAGTTACTAATTTCATATTCTTCTACTTGATTATAACCTAATCCTCAGATCAATTCCATTTTTAAAAATTTCTCCAAAGTATATATAAAGTAGAGTTTCTTCAGTCTATGGGTAAGACTCTCGATGTTTTTGATCTTCCCAAGGTAACCACAAATAGCAATTTAGAACCTGGAGTTTGTCGGGAGTTACAAGAAGCATATTCCATACCGGTTCCAGTTGAAGACCTACGTGCTCGAGATTCTCTTAATCCTGATCAAAAGTTTGCGTATGATGAAATCATGAGGCACGTAAATGATAATTTCCCGGGCGTATTCTTCATAGACGGTCCAGGGGGAACTGAAAAAACGTTTATGTACAAAGCTTTGCTTGTTGAGGTCCGTTCACGTGGCCATATAGCACTCGCTACCGCTTCGTCAGGTGTTGCAGCTAATAACATGTCAGGAGGCCGAACGGCTCACTCACGATTTAAGATTCCAATCATTCTTCAGAATAACTCTCTCTGTAACATTAGTAAACAAAGCGACCTTGCTCAACTACTGCGGTCTTCGAAATTAATCATATGGGATGAAGCTTCGATAGCTAAAAGACAGGCAGTGGAAGCAGTAGATCGAACGATGTAAGACATAACTGGTGTTAGACTCCCTTTCAGTGGCAAGATAATGGTATTGGGAGGAGACTATAGACAAGTTCTACCGGTCGTGAAAAGGGGAACGCGCGCGCAGATTGTTGACTCTAGCATCGGAATGTCGCCTCTATGGACAGTAATTAAAAAGATGAGTTTGACAATAAATATGAGGGCACGGTTAGATCCATGGTTTTCCGAATTTCTATTGCGAGTCGGTGACGGAAAAGAAGAATCGATCGACGAAAGCTTTATTCGCATACCTGATGACATGGTTATCCCGTACACCGAAAAAGGCAAATAGAAAGATGCTTTGATTGATTCAATCTTTCATTCTTTTCAAAACAGAGGATCTTCGGGTAATATAACTTTTGGGGCGATATTATCAACGAAGAATGAAAGTGTTGACGCGATTCACGAGAAGTTGATTGACAGATTTTGCGGAGAAGAAGCAGTTTATTACAGCTTTGATGAAGCAGTGGACGATAAGAACGGTTTCTATCCACCCAAACTATTGAACTCAATAAATGTTAGCGGTTTGCCCCCTCATTACCTCCGACTGAAGATTGGATGCCCCATTATACTATTACGGAATATCGATCCGTCAGATGGATTGTGTAATGGCACAAGACTGATATGCAAAAGTTTTCAACCATTGATGCGGAGATATCTGTTGGTCAGCACCTTGGGAAAGAGTATTTTTGCCAAGGATACCTATGTGTCCATCTAAAGATGATATGTTCCCATTCAAATTAAAGAGAAAGCAGTTTCGCATTAGACATAGTTTTGCAATGACAATCAATAAAGCTCAAGGTCAAACGATTTCAAACGTTGGTGTGTATCTTCCGGAATCGGTATTCTCGCATGGACAACTGTACGTGGCACTATCTAGAGGGATATCACGCTCTACTACGAAGGTGTTGGTCGAGCCGGTAAAAAAATTTAAACAACCTGGAGTCTACACCGCAAATGTGGATTATCAAGAAGTTTTACGGGGTGTATAAAGTATATTTGTAAGTGATTACAAATTCTTTTTTATAAAAGAACTTATTTTTCAGTTTATTTTAAATTACATCGACGGTATCATAATTTCCGACTGCAATATCTGCAGACCACCACCAAATTTTACGTATAATGTTGCCGTAGTAATGCGCTGGTATAATGTTGCCGCCGCAATGCGCGGATATACACGGTTGCGATGATCTTGCTCTTTTAAATATATTGAATATATATATTGCATGGCCCCATTCAACTTAGGAGTCTCTAACTTTTGTTGATTAAAATGCGGAGTAGGTTTTACTTTCTAGAAAAGAAAATGTTATTTTCCTATCTAATATCTAGATTTTGTATCTATCTTTTTTAAGGGATTGATTCATACATTATCAAGAATAGTCTAACCATTAACTATATTTTATACTCCCTCCGTCCCATATTTATTGTCCCATTTTGACTTTTGGAGTCTTTCTTTGACAACTTTGACCTTGAATATTTTTGTTTGTGTTATATAATAGTTGATGCAAATTATACCAAATGAAAATACATTCAAAACCCAACCTATTCATATATTTTGCATCAAGTATTATATAACACAAACAAAAATATTCAAGGTCAAAGTTTCAAAGAAAGACTCCAAAAGTTAAAATGGGACAATAAAAATGGGATGGAGGGAGTAGTATTTATGGTACAATACTATAAAGTACAATTAGTGATATACTAGTACAAAGAATTTGTAGTGGTGTACGAATTATAACCTTTTTTCTAATAATATGACTGATATAGTGACATATATCAAAACTAGTGTTAAACCCGTCTGTTGGAAGATTAAAATTAATAACTTTATATTTTCGTCCAACATAATATATTCTATTATCTCTTCACTTCTATTCCAAGTTGGTTGACGTCAATTATGTATAACTCAAACTTTGATACACTGATGATTTGGGAGTCTTGGATTGATCTTTATAACGTTGATGATACCCATATTTTTTAAGTATGAATTCCCGACGTTAAGTAACCAAATAATAATAATAATAATAATAATAATAATAATAATAATAATAATAATAATAATAATAATAATATCATACAATAAATATTAAATCGAAAAAAACATAATAAAATGATATGCGGATGTGTAGATATATACCTTGCAGTACAATTGAGAATCAATGATGTGAAGGTTCCCATTCGATTTGTGTAAAGATGTGTAGGTATATATATGGATGATCATAAGTTTTAAAATTATTTCATAACTTTGACATATTATCGTATTAATAGCTATATTAAATACTCTGTAATTATAATAACTAGGTGAGATCCCGCGACAACGCGGGGCTTCGACATTTAATTTTATAAATTGTCTAAATAAAGAATTTAAGTCAAATGAAATTGTACCATGAATTGGAATTTTATATAATATAATCACCAACTAATAACATCTAGCATATACTCCATCAGTTTGGAACGGTTCAAGTTTTTTTATTTTTTTTAATTAAGTTATTAAAAATAATTATGAAAACTGTTTTTTAATTAAAAAATATTTGTATTAATATATAGGACATGTCGATTTTAAAGTATATATTATCTAATTTGTAAACATATTGGTTATAATAGTTTACCCATTTTATAAAGGGGCGGATAGTCAAAAATTCATGTATATAATATAATAGACATATAATAAGAAGGCAGTATAAAATTATTGTAACCCACAAAATAATTTTTGAAAAGTCAAATTAACATTGAATTTAGTCTAAATTAGATAACTGTATTTTGTAATTCAAACCTAAATTTTATCCAAATCGTACTTTGTTGTAATCATATACACATATATATAAGCAATGACAATAGATTTTGAATAACGATAACGATAATAATAATAATAATAATAATAATAATAATAATAATAATAATAATAATAATAATAATAGTAATAATAATAATAATAATAATGCATATAGTTATAGAGATTAAAACATAATGGATATTAAAGATAAAAATAATGTTATTATTATTTGGGATTACAAAAGTGGAATACATGTATTACAAAGATAAAAAAACAGCAAATTTTAAACTCTAATTTTCCTTGAAGGAGTTGAGATCCACGACATAATCATCATCAATTTAATGTCCAAATGAGCGAAATTGTTTAGTTAGTATATCAGCCATCACAATTTTCTTCATAAGGTTTTTGAAAACATATTTGCCAACTTGATCTTTGTAAACGTTAATTTTTACTAATCGATAAAACACTCGATAGCGGATTCATCATCGAGTACATTAAAAACTTGTTATAATAAATGCAAAGATTTTAATATGAAAATCTACATTTAATTTAACGGTTGTATGGTTATATGGACGACCAGTTTTTAGTTTCATAATGTTGATAAAAAAATTCATGTAATCAATCAATATAGATAAATATCTATCTATATAACTAAGTTAGGAGACCTTAAATGATTTGGCAATTATTTACATATGCCACATCACCAAAATCCTATGTGTCATCATTATATGAAAGAAGTTTGATGACGTGGATTCTCCTACATTCATATGATAAATAAGGTAATACTTTATAAGAAAATTAAAAATTAAAACTAAATTATACTAATTAAATTTAAATTGTCATTAGATAATTAAATTATAACCAATTCAATCCAAACTAATGTGTCATTAGATAATATTTGTAGTAAAATATTTTTATTAAAGTCGAAAATCATGGATTCATTTATATATTTTTTTCCCCTCTAATTTTGTAAGAGGGGTAATTTTATAATTTCTTTATTATTTTTCGTGGTTAGGAAGATTGACCGCAATCTGAGCGGTACCACCCACCCTACCCTACCACCTATAGATGCCCGTCCATAATGTCTCATTTAAGTATTTATATATATCTCATCACTATAGATTGATTTTAATGCACATTAGTTGTTCAATAAAATGCCTAAATAGTTTTATCAATCACTACAATTTATGTTTGTTAAATCTATGCACATATGTCTTGTTCAACAAATTATTGCAACCTTAACAACAAAAATGTTATTATTACCAAACAATTGTTTAGCTATAGATATCACTTTATAATATACACATCTTTTTCAACCTTCTCAATGTACTCATATATTGTAGGAGAAAAAAATGTGTTCTTATTTCATTTTTAGAGAGTCAAAACTTATAAAATATCATTGATATCGGTAAAAAAAATCTATTTGTTACACAATTTGAAAGTTTTAAGGGGTTAGCTGTCCTCCATCTCTTCATACTTACTTAATTATATTATTAATTTATTTTTTAAATGTTATAAAAATGATCATACAAAGGGAAGTGATTTGGAAACTATTTTTTCTAGCCGTATACCACATATGTATTATAATGTTGTATAATACAACACTTTAAAACATACGTGATGGTGTACCAATAAAACGATAACAATGTACTAATCATCACTCATATATAAAGTGTATACAACATAAAATTGAATATCATTATTAAAACATTTCATTTACCGTTTTACATTATGATATCTATTATGAAATTATATTTTCTAGCCGTGCATCGCACGGGTTTAACACTAGTTTCAAATACGATTGGTTTATTTATAAATTACCAATTAAAATGTTATGATATTTAAACTATAAGGACCAAAAAAATAGGGAAGTATTGAAAGTGCCAATTTTAATAGTTGTGGGTACATATTTTAAAAATTAAAAAAATATGTAGGAAATAATTTTAACCGTAAGATTTTTATGGATGAAACCAATCTAAGGTCCAGATTACTTCGTGGTAATTAATATAATAGACTATGGATTAATTTCCATTAATTATTAACTTACGTCAACTTTATATTTTAGGATATGATTTGGTGAGTTTAAAAATTTTCAATACGAAAAAGCTTAATATCTCTTTAAGAATTTTAACAAAAATCATCTAATCATGTAGGAAGCATCAATATTACATCGTTACGTTATAAGATAACATCTTTTAATAACAACTTTTTCATTTCACTATTAAAATACAATAAATTAAAAAATTTCACCATTTCCAATTAAAGATGTGAAAAAGATTGTAAATGATCTTGTATCAAACACTATGAACTTTCAAAAATTGAACATAATATTATTTGGATTAAAGAATGAAATCTAAACAAAATTTTCAATCTAAGAATACATACAATCAATAAAGATACAATACTTTCAAATTAAAGATGTGAAAAAAGATTGACAATGAAATTCTTATAATATAATTATTACATTGTTAAGTATACTTTATGTGAGAATTAACTATTACATTGAAATGATATCTAGCATTATTAACTTCCAAAATTGTTAAATATACATTATGAATCATTAAGAAATGATTGACCTTATATAATTAACTTGCTATAATTAAAGGTTCGACCTTAATTGATATCAGTTAGCTTCTAAATATAGGATTTATATGAGTTGGCATATAACTATAGCAAGTTAATAAAATGATTGACACGTAAGACAAAATTATATGCGGTGAAAGAAGAAGCTTGCCATATAAAAAGGGGTGATGATTCGTACACCACCTTTCTTTGACCGTACACCACCAAATGGGTATTGTCTCTGAGTCATGAATTTTATCGTGTATTTAGTAGGGATATTAATGACAACTATTTATAGAAAATAGAGGAGAGTAAAAGATGTTGTGGTGATACAATCAGGATTAGGGTGATGATTTGTACACCACTATCAAGATTATATATTTCAAGCAAAATTATTGAGCATGAAATAACGTTAATTAATAATGTATGTCAAATAAAAAGAGAATAAATTGCCTATCAAACAAAATGTTTAATAATGTTATACAATTGACAGCCTGTAACAGTGTCATTGAGCGATTGAAATTTTATACATTTTTAAAGAGAGAGATTTTTTGAATCATATCAAAAAAAACAATCAACATTCAACGCATGCTATTTTTATTTTTATTTTTTTTAGATTGTTATTTATACGTTTGTGGCATATAGTTGTAAGTCGGAATACTTTATTATTTTTATACTGGTAGTGTACTAGTATATATACAACTACATGTATGACCACAATGAGATGTGTGCAATTGCAGCACTTAAACATCCTGATTTTGATATCATTGTATTCCAAGTGTTATTTGGTGATTACTAAAGGTACAACTCATTGATGCACATTTAGTTACAAATGTACAACTTTACGTTTCAAATATGACTCCAAAGATTGTTACGTACTTATGTTGGTAGTTGTTATATTGCTAAAGATTCGTGATAAATCTTGTTTTGTTTTGTAGCAGGACATTTAAATCATTAAAGATGAATAAGAAAGCAAGAATGTGACATATTTACTAGCCCCATCCCATTATTCAATTATTAAATCATTATATATACACTAGCTTGAATTCAACTATATATGTTAAAGATGGATTATGATAATCATTATAGATAACCCTGTTTTGTTTGCTGTTACAGGAAATTATTCTGAATTTGTGTAATGGAAGACCCTCAGAATCTTGGAAAGAACAAGGAAGTAATCCCATCTTTAATTAGATCTATTGATGCTGACGAAGTTATGGGATTTGATGATGATCTTAAGAGGACTAACGAATTGTACGAATTGAAGGTATGTTTTTTGATTTGAATCGATTGAGTCGTTCGGTATGTTTCTGCTATTGAAGATTTGATCATTAACTTGTTTGATATTTTTAGGAAACCGAAGGAAATAAAATCGAAGCTGAAAGCTCGAACGTTGACAGAACATCATCGGTTTCCATCAGTATGCCGGCGTCTCCAATGGAAACCCCAACCAAAAGAGTTGCATTCAAAGACGATAACACTAAATCCACGAACCGGCCCCCCAGAACTCCAAGAATGAGTAAACTGAAAGACGAAAGATATAACTCGTTCAAAACATGGTCTGGTAAACTTGAGAGACAAATCTCGACTTTACAAGGAAAACCACCAAGCGAGCCGCCTGTCAACACGCCACGAAGAGAGAGTGTGCCAGTTGATCGATATTTCGATGCATTAGAAGGACCGGAGCTTGAAACTCTCAGGGTAAGGACCATTTTTACAAACACTATATCATATATTGTTTTAATAAACACTTATCTGTAATGCTCTAACATCACGCATTATTCCCCCTTTTTATGGCAGTCATCAGAGGAGATAATTCTTCCGGATGACAAACAATGGCCGTTTCTTCTTCGTTATCCGATCTCATCATTCGGTATATGTCTAGGCGTAAGCAGTCAAGCAATTATGTGGAAGAATTTGGCATCTAACTCACCCACACATTTTCTTCACATAAGCACCAAAGTGAACCTAATTCTATGGTGCATTTCGGTCATGCTTTATACTGTCGTAGCGTCAACTTACCTTCTAAAAGTAATCTTTTACTTCGAAGCTGTTCGTCGAGAATACTACCACCCAGTTCGAGTCAACTTCTTCTTCGCACCATGGGGCGCATTACTATTTTTAGCAATTGGAGTTCCTGCTACGGTTACCACGAATTGGCCACATTTTCTGTGGTATGTTCTTATGGCGCCCATTTTTATTCTGGATCTCAAGATTTACGGTCAGTGGATGTCTGGAGGGCAGAGGAGGTTGTCAAAAGTGGCTAATCCGGTTAACCATTTATCGGTTGTTGGAAACTTTGTGGGAGCATTATTGGGTGCATCGATGGGGTTAAAAGAAGGTCCAATCTTCTTTTTTGCGGTTGGAGTGGCTCACTACACCGTGTTGTTTGTGACTCTTTATCAAAGACTTCCGACTAATGAAACTTTACCGAAAGAACTTCATCCTGTTTTCTTTCTGTTTGTCGCTGGTCCAAGTGTTGCTTCGGTGGCTTGGGCTAAGATTAATGGATCGTATGATAATGTGTCTCGAATCACTTACTTCATTGCCATATTCCTCTACTTCTCACTGGTTCGTTTCATACTTTTAATCTGTTCATTACGGTAAATCAAGGCTGATTGGACAATATAACAACGTATAGTAATTTCACACTTTTACCAAATAATAATGCAACATTTGATGTAAATATCTACTGAAAATAGTTTGTGCAGCTAACAACATGTAGGTAGCATTTGTTGATATTAGCCCAAATGATAATGAAGTTAGGAAACTATAAGAATCTGAAAACATCATTTCCTGTTATTTTACAGGCGGTCAGAGTGAACTTTTTCCGAGGATTCAAGTTTTCGTTGGCCTGGTGGGCATATACTTTTCCAATGACTGGAGCTGCAATTGCGACAATCAGATACACAACTGAAGTCTCGAACATATTCACTAAATCCTTATCGGTTATCCTCTCCTTGATTGCAACCTTAACAGTTTTTGCCTTGCTGATAACCACGATTCTACGTGCTTTTGTGATGAAAGATCTTTTCCCTAATGACATTGCGATTGCCATCAGTGATCGAAAGCCAACCAATCATACAGTTCGTAAATGGTTCCATCGCAGGACTGGAAGTACCGAGAATGACGTCGAACAATACCTTAAATTCGCGACTTCTAATGACACAAGTGTGGAGGTTCCAGTGACGGTCAAAGATGTTGAAAGTCAAACTTCATTAACTTAAATTGTATTCAGGTTTCAATGATTTATAGACAATTGAGGAAATTGGGGTACCATTTTTCCTATGATGTTGGATGTTTAATTAGTGTGTGAATGGAACATATGTGAAGCTAATAATGTTGGGGTTGAGCTGTAAATTGTGTGAAAATGATGTTTTATGGTATATTATGTTTTATTTATATTTTAATAATATTCTAAATCTACGCATGTTGTTACATGTTAATTGGTTCATGGTACCTCATTAGTGTTTGCTGGATTATTCCTTGAAAAATATAAATATACTAAATACAGTACCAGTCATATGTTTGTTCGTCATAACGAGCATATTATTGGGAGTCAGAATTTGATCAATTTTTTAGCATACGGATAAGTGTTTTGCACGTCTTTTGTAGTTGACATGAATACGGATAATTGTTTATGATTAATACTGAAGCTGAAAAGTGGAGTATTGGGTAACCTTGAGGTTCAGTATTCAGTTCAGTGTTCAGTTGATTATTTGTATTATTTTTTTTTTGTAAACAAAATAAATACAAACAAATAACATTAAATAAAAAAGTAATTTCATACAATAATTAAAGTTCCTACAAATACATAATTAAAATACGAAAAATAAAAGACAGTTATTTAAAGACAATAATTAAAAGACAATTATTAAAACTACTAAAGCTTAAACGTCTTCCGATCCCGATCCACCAACGTCTTCCGATCCACCACCCGAACCCGATTCACCACCCGAACCCGGTCGCTTCCACCCGAACTTGGCCCGAATCTTCTCCTTTTCCATGTTAAGAAACCACGCGTCATCTTCCGACAAGTCATCCGTTGACATCTTCAAAACCCGCATTGCTTCGGCGATGTCTCGTGTACGATAGACACTCACTTTGGATTGAGTCAATTGTTCAAAGTTTGTAGTGATTGACTCATCAAAAGAAGGCGTGCTACTTTAAGTAGAAGTGTCGGAAGACGTTTTGGCATTTTTCAAACGCCTTGATTTCTCGGGTGGCCGTGGGTGTACATCATCACCAAAAAGGCGGCGTTCGGGTTTACTTCATCCTCCTTGTCATGCCCCAAATCCAAATCTAAATCATCCAAATCCATCGTCTCCCCCCACTTGTTCCTTCGGCTAACTACAACCGGGTCGGGAACCAACCATTTTTGTTTATCTTTCAAATAATCCCAAGCTACTTTATGGCGAAAAGTCGCTTTCGCCTCAAAGTTGTACGTCTACAAACACCGCAACCTAAAATCTTCCCAAGCTTCACCACTATGTTTCTTTCTTCCCAACCTAGCATGGATTCCTTGATACTTTTGACACCGATTGTTCAAATATTTCCACTTAGACAACAACGCGTCTTTGCCCTGTTGGACGACTTTTTCAACATCCGCACGCTTGTTGTACTCGTCCATCACCAAGTAACAAAATGAATCTCCTTTTTGGTCGATGCCTCGGTCCGGGCATTTGGAAATACAAATCCAACATTGAGCTAAAAGTGGCTCTTCTTTGGACGTCCAATTATTGCGGGCGTTTATTAAATTTTTCTTTTTCACCTCGCCGGGTTGTTTGGATTTTGATTTTTTTGGCCGAGACTACGTTGGTGTTTCGGCTTCAACCGAATGCTCCAATGGCAGCGCTTGTGATTGCTTCCATAACATGAATTCGTGGTAAGTCTCGGGTGTTATTTGAGGGAATTGTGATGACGATTGAGGATATTGTGGGGATGGAACTTGTGTATGCAGTATATTGTATGTTTCACCAAATCCCGGCATTTGGGAGTTTGACGATAAAGGTGTATGCGGGTTGTAGTTTGAAGATTGTGGTGTTTGCTGGTTGTAGTTTGGCGGAAATGGATTCCATTGCGAGTGAAGGTTGTATGGATCGTTCTAGTTTTAAGATATTGTTGGAAATTTAGTTTGGAAGAATTGTTGAGATAGTTTGAAAGTAGAAGAGTTTTGAGGTGTGAAGAATGATGAGAATTGTGGGTTTATTTATAGTGTAAAATTGTAAAAAAAAATTATAAAAAATTGTCATTAAAAGTAAAAAAACGGATATAAACAAAATTTCAATTTTTTTTTTTGAAATAGCCGTTAAACCGTGAAAAAGAAAAAAAAAAAAAAAAAAAAAGAAGGAAAAGTGCTCGTCTGCTTCAACGTTAAAACCCGCACGCTGGCCATGAACTTCAACCTTGAACGCCGACCGGGTGTGGTGAACGCCAGCATCGGCGTTCAAGGTGGTGAACGGTGTCGGTTTGCCCGTCCCACTCCCTTTGCTCTAATGGCAAAGAAGCCGGACTATTCTTATCTTTGTTACATATATAAAGAAAAGCCCTTTAATTTTTCATATATGGATGTATTCAAATGTTTATGTTCATTTAATAATCATCATCTTTCAACAATTAATAAAGGCTTCGTAAATTACATGTAAACTGTAATTTTGTTCTTACTTAATAACGATTTTTTTAGAAAGGCAAATAGAGTACAAAACACACTTTCATATTTCAGTAACAATACTGTCAATACATACATTCTAAATTTAAATCAAACAGACGTATCACTAGATTTTAACTAAAGAGCATACGGTATGGAATAAAATTTACAGCGTTCCCAACAATGTTCATGTTCCAGAACACTGTCAACAATGTTCATCCACACCCCAACGGTGTTCATGACAGTGTTCATGACAATGTTTTCGGATGTCGTCTAGCATGCAACGCTGATTTCTTGCTTTTTTTTTTCTTTTCCAAACACATACACTTAGGGGTCTTTTGTTTTTTCTGAATACTGAAAGCTGAACTTGAAAACCAGTTCTGAATAATAAGAATTAACAGCTGAAATTTGAAGACATAATATTAAGATCGTTTGATAAATAAAAAGTGCAAAAATATGAATACACGTGTTTAACCATTTTTTGGCGTGACACAAATTGCATGAATACGACATTGAGTTACAAACGACTCCACTTAAGAAAAATGAAAATTACAAGAGGTTCCCGCTTTTAAAAACCAATAAATACTTTATTGAATAAATTGTCATGAATAAAAAGAAAACTAAAATACCTTAACATAAAAGGAAAAAAATATTATTTAATACATAAAGTAAACATATGAAATCCATTTATGCGAGACACTAATATATAGATAGTTAAGGAAATTTTTTTCTCAATTAGAAGTTTTAAGGAATTGTAAATAGCTTACTGAATAAGGGATTTTTCAACTAGGTTAATACTTAATTAGGAAAAACTATCAAAACATCTTAATGGTCTTTAGCTTACTGAATAATACAATTAACACTTTTTAAGACATAATAAGCTCAAATAAAAGTCCCATAATAAGCTCAAATAAAAGTCCCCTTAATTAAAATCAAAAATTAATATTGAGAACATTGTCACACACACCATACTTTTTAAGCAACAAAGTTAAATTATGCACATCGTCAAAAACAACGTTACCACCCCTTGTAAGAGCTAATAATGTAAGTAATTTTCAAATTATAATTAGAGAAAATTACTCCATTGAACCAGTCAACACTCCATTTTCATAGCATATACCATGTCAGATAATATTTACAAAAATAGACCAAGAAATCGCCGAATGGGGAATTCAACTTGGCGATTTGGCGATTTTTAATATTACCCAATCACCAACAAAACCAAAACCGTTGCCCAACCACCAACAACTGCTGCCCCACCACCACAACTCGCATGAGACAAAACCCACCACCAACAACCGCCTCTTCACCAACCATCAACAACCGCCTCTGCAACAACCACTAACAACCGCCGCTAGCTGCACTGATGCACTAACCCTAACCCAAATAAAAATCGGCGAAGAAGGAGTGTGGTAATATGTTGGATTTAAGGGGTTTGGCTAGAAAAATTCACCGACAAGGAATCGCCGATCGCCGGAAGGGAGGTGGTGAAGGGAGGTGAAATGGGAAGGAGAGTGATTCACGGAGAGGTGAAGAGGTGTGGCTCGAAAATCGATTTTTCGAAAAAAATCGCCGGATCGCCGAGAGAAATAGGCATTTTGGCGATTTTAAACATACACGTGTCGCGAGATAATTGGGTAACATAAAAAATCGCCGAATCGCCGAAGAGATTTCGCATTTGGTGATTTCATGGTCTAGAAACGAAAAAAAGCTCTGTTATGGTTTATTTAATAAAAAGGGGATGTTGACTAGTTCAGTACAGTAATTTTCTCTTATAATTATATTGGTAGAGTGAAGTTCAAATGAGAGTGAAAATTTTGTAAGAATGGGGGAACCAATAAGAATGCGACGTGTGCCATAAAACTCATTTTCCCCCACGTTTGTTAAAATCAAATATCTCACAAATGGTTAGTCAAAAAATTATAAAAATTGCCCCATAAAAATCAACATTTTTTTCTATTCGATTTGTCATCTCACAAGATATATTTTCACCGACTTTTTTTTTTGGTTTTACAAATTGTACAAAATTAGTAACACATGTGTTACCTGCCGGTATCACATGTGTTAACCGCCAGTAACACATGTGTTAATCGTTTTTAAAACCCATCAAAAAAATGAAAAAAAAAAATATTCGTCGAAAGTATACCTTGTGACATCTCTAATCGAAGAGAAAAAAATGCTGAATTTTATTTTGCTATATTTGTGGTTTTTCGACTTACCGTTTGAGAGATATTTAATTTTTAAAAACATGAGGAAAGTGGGTTTTGTGACACATGGCGCATTCCTATTGGTTTCTCATTCTCACAAAAAGTTGTTCTACTCATTTGAACCTTACTCTATATTGGTACTATCTAAATGTAAAAAATACCTAGTTACAACTAATCAATAGTGTTTTGAAATTTGTTTTTGTAACTACTTAAAAAAAAAAAAAGTTGTTGCAATAATAGCATGTCTATCAACCATGGGTAGGGGTGCGAAAAAATCGGTTTTTTTCGGTTTTCGGTTTTTTAAAAACCGGTTTTTAAAAAACCGGTTTTGTATCGGTTTCGGTTTTTTTCGGTTTCGGTTTTTCGGAATCGGTTTTTTTCGGTTTTAAATGTTCGGAATCGGTTTTTTTCGGTTTTGACCCGGTTTTAATCAGTTGTTTTTTTTCGGTTTTTTTCCGGATTCAAATTCGGTATAATTGTATAACAAAATTTAAATAATACAAATGAAAATAAAATATACAAACATAACTTTTATCCAAAAAGTCTATATAATTCAAAAACGTTCGAGCGTTAAGCGTTTTAAGGAAAATCAACGTTTGGGTCAAAATATTTTCATTAACTTCGTAGAACATTAGTAATGTGGAGTTTGATGTGTCGCTATAAAAGTTCCCACATCTTTTACAACGAGCTTTAGTCATCCCATCATTCATAACGCACAAATCATAATTCACCCATATTTCTTGTTTCCGGGTCGTATTTTTAACATGCACGACATCTTCATTTGTGTAACATTTCTTTCGTGCATTGTTAGCAACGTAACCGGAACCGGAAGCTTGAGAATGTGTATTTTCCATTTATGAAAATAAAAAATATATATAGAGAGATTTATAGTGTGATTGAGAGAATATTAGAAGGAAGTTGGTGTGTTTTGAACCCTAACCGTAGATGAGTATTTATAGTAAGTTTAGGGTGTGAAATAAATTTTTTTTTAAAAGCCAAAAAAACGGTTGTCTAATTAAAAAAAATGTCTTGTTCAAATTTTTTTTAAAAAAAATGTAATGAAATTACATAATTTTTAACAATAATGTGCATCGATCAATGAAATATGGTTGTTTTCGTTTGTTTAAATTTTTTTTTAAAAAAATCGTACCAAGTGACCACATGCCACTGGCACCGACTTCATCGATTACATTTTTTTATAGTAATTAATTAAAAAATTAGATTCCCTAAGTTGTACCACGTGACCATGTACTGGCTTCATCGATTACTTCATAGATTCCTTATTTTTTTATATTAATTCGAAAAAAAACCGGATTTAACCGGTTATCTAAAAAAACCGGTTTTAACCGGTTATTAAACCGGTAAAAAACCGAACCATACTAAAACCTATAACCGATCCAAACCGGTTCGGTTAAAGCAAAACCGGACCGGTTACAAAAAAACCGGTTAAGAAAAAAACCGGTTTCGGTTTATTATACCGGTTAAAAAAAAACCGATTTTTTATTTGCATCTCTAACCATGGGCGAATCCGCGAATGCAATGAAATATTAAGGGGTCACAGCCCGAGTCATCTTAGCCCGATAAGTGTTATTAAGCCCAAATGCACCTCAACCAAAAAAGTTAATGGATTTCATAGCAAATGCTTATTGGAGAACAAAATAGTCAATGAGAATCATAAGCCCATTTAAAAGTTCAGTTATTAAAAACAAAAAAACAAAAAACAACTTAAAATCGTCACGTTGTGTGATACTGTGATTCTAAGTACTAGCACAATACTAAATGATAATTTATGTGTTATTTTAGAAGACACTATGCAAATATTAAATTCAAGTATTTACAGTTGACATTAAAGATGTAAAAAACTTCAATATTTGAGCAAGTCAAGTGTTACTTCTCCTTTTTTAATTTTTAAACATTTTCTCCTTTTTATTTAGATTTTACTAAGGTAATTAACTAGTTAAGTGAGAGAATAATTTAATATAATAATAATTTATCTACAATTCTACATACTCCGTATATGATTATATTAATAAATTGGATTTTTAGTGTTAATTGTGAACTTAACTTGTAGAAATCATATAAAGCAAATTGTTTAATAATATGTAAAACTTCACTTTTCTAAGCTTTAGTAAGCGATCAAATATAGACTGATATAATTGCTTCCACATTTAATTAATTGCAAGTTTGTTTTGTTAAAGTGTTCTACAAAATGTTATGTATGAATCCTAAACATGAAATGTAACATCAAATTTGAATAACTCGAAAAAAGGTCTAATTTGATCATTCTTGTAAGTATTTTATATGTTCTTTAAAACTAATGATTGATATCTATATATGTTTCTTGTATCTAACTAAAATTTGATTCAACCCGTTTTGACCGGTTAGTCAACATTTTCTGATTGCTACTTCTAATGCCAAGGGGTCCCTGTAAACAAATTTTTCATTTCACCATTCTCATGTATGTAAATATAATATAATATAATGTAATGTCAATTGTCTATAGCTTTTAAACTTTTTATATAAATTATGAAAACTGTATATGCATGATTTCCTAATGAAATCACATGGGAAATCTGTGTATATATTATTTATATTAAAAAACATATATGGGATTATTTATGAGAATGTATCAGATTTCTATTAGATATCTATTGTGTGTAATAAAATTATATTTAATTTTTTTAAAATGTGTGTTTTAATGTATTATATAGTACTTTTAATGATGTATCAATCTTTGCGGATACCACGTGATATCTTTAACGGATCATACAGCAACAAAACACATTAAAATACATTTTTTTTGAAAAGTTGAATACATTAAAAATAATAAATATAAATTAAATAACACAATAAGCATTTTATACAAGTCGGATGTATTATTGTAGATTAATCTCAAAATGAGGGAAAAATATCCATATGAGTATATGACCATATGTGTGACACCCGTCAAATTAGGGCTAGTTATTAGTTCCTAATCATCTGGTAATACATATAATTAGTGATATGTATTAGGCTAATTGTATGTATCAATATATATATTGTTATATATATCAGTACGCGATTAAATGTAATCGTGCATTAACAAAATCGGCCAAATTCCGATTCATTTATACGGGCGTTGGTGAACACAAGTATTAAGTAATATGGAATTATTATTTAATACATTCATTATTTATTATATATTATTTTGATAATATATAAAGTATTTTGTATCGTACAAATCAAAACATTCATGACAAAACTTATAGATAATGTATTATTATTGAAAATAATAATTATTATTTACTTGGATAAAAATAAATCATATTTCGTTTTACTCAAATCGTACTCAACGCGACGAAACCATTCGAACCATATCCGTCAACCAAACTTAAAACAAAGTTATATAATGTATAACTCAAGTAAAGTATTTTTATAAAATACATTGATTAAAAACATATACGATTTCGTATTAACAAAATCTACTATTCAAAAATATTATTTTATTTTACGATCGGGTAAATAAACACGGGATTTAATACAACCCCTTTGTATTATTGAACTGGACAAGATACACAAATTGTGGATCTTGCCCGTGAGCTTACTGCACCCAAAACACCCCTCCTTCTCATTCCATTTCATTTTTATCTATCTCTTTTCCCTCTGCTCTCTCTCGACTCAATCAAAAAAATCAAAAACCAACATTACTATATTCATGATCTTCAAGAGGAAGAAGCTAAGAACTAGAGCACCACCATTTCATCATCCTCTTCATCTTCATCGACATCATCATCATCATTCGGTTCCATTTCTATACGTAAGAAATCCTACAATTTTTCTTTGAAATTACATGTTTAGATTACATATATCATCATGCTTGAGTGTTTTACGAACTGATTATGTCCGAAAACTAGGATTAGAACATGTTTTTGCGAATGATTTCACAAACAGACCCTAGTCGAGCCCAGTATCCAGCGGATGCAACCCTCACCCGAACGGGTATGAATCCTCACTCGAACGGGTATGCCTCCTCACCCGAACGGGTATGCATCCTCATACCCGATCGCGTATCCCCCGTTACCCGATCGCGTAACAGAATCATAAAAGCACAATTTTTACTAAGTGTCGAAACTAAGATTTTGACATCTGATTTTACTCCGAATTCAAATTTCAAATGCGTTTTTACTAAAGCAATATATATAACACCCCATTTGCTCAAGACCATTTTTTTTTATAACCAGAAGCGTAAGTGAAAACAACATTAATAATTTACATTGTATAATATACGTATGAGATCAAACTAGTTTAAAACATAATTTATCATCTTGGGTGTTATATAACTTAAAAGACAACACTAATATATATATATATATATATATATATATATATTTTCCAAATCAGATATCAGAGTAAACTCCAGGTCGTCAAACATTCCATCCAGTCAACAGCTTCTTGCTCAGCCCATAATCTAATCATATCCTGCAAGAAGTGTTAATGTGGGGGATTAGCTACAAGCTAAGTGAATGAACCAATAGCCAACAGCACAACCTAGTATAACAAATCTGTTTACAACTAAGCATAGTATAATAAAACAATGTTTATAGCAACAGCATCGTAAACACACAATTCAAGAGGATCGGCGGTCCTTGAGGTGCCCTCATGCCCGGGTGGCCCCCAAGTAACCTCACACCACTGCAGGCCAATACAGTGGTAAACCGATAGCTTAGGTACTATTTACCCACCCAACACAGTATTCCTATAACCAGCCGTGTACAAGGACCTATGTTGGCAACTCAATAGTATCCTTAAGCCCAAACCATGTTGACCTCCCAATAATCATATATGCCCAAATGCCAGATATCACAAAATCTATAATAATTATAGCATCATGTCAGACAACAGTCTATAAACACTAAAACCATGTTTACCCGTTGTAACCAAATCGGTTACAACTAAGTTACATTGAAGGTTACAGGTCCACTCACCAATACTTCAGTCGTCTACTCAGAAGTCTAATGTTACTGAGTCTTCTCGGTATCTGAGAATTCAATTAAATAACAAGTCAGTAACTCATCCATAATAATCAACTCATGTTATAGCCATATAACATATTTCAATACATAGTATTCAACTAATACAATTACCAAGCTATATATTAACTATAACTATCATTTGATCCATAATTCGATAACTCAATTAGCTAGTTCCAATTTATCATCATGATCAGCTCATTTATAAGTATACATTTATCTTAAGTGCATAATACTAACTACTATCAACAATCAATTCTAACTTATAATTAATAACTCTAGTCATTAATCCATTTCATAAGTGTTCAACATATTACAATTACATAGTATTAAGCTAGCAATGATAACTACTTTATAAATAACAATTAATCAAATGATACCTTAATCCATACAAGAAACTCATAAAGTATCGATATAATAAACTATAATCAAATCGCAAATATCATTCATGCTGGTTACATTTAACCAAATAGTCAATAGTATCTAACCTATTACAGTCGTATAACATCACTAACAATAATGACCAATTTGTCAGTTTCATTAATACTAGTCTACAAGTATTAATTTTCACTAAGCTAAGTCATATAAATCAATAACTTATTTACTTAGTTCTAAATTACCAACATAACATATTTACCCAATTCAGTTAATCCCTATGATCTAAGGAAACAAAAGTCTAACCTGAAATGTAAATCAAAAAGTCCCGAAACAAGGTCCAAAACTGAAAAACGCCTTTTTCGGCCCCCAAACGACCTCGAATGGTCAAAAACCGCCTAGGCTAATAGAATATAGCTTTAATCATTGGAACCGTTTTCGAGTGACCATGCAAATTTCAGCCCAATCCGAGTTTAACGAAAATTTGTAAAATTTTAGTCACTAAAGGTATCACTAACACGCACTTTTGAAATTTGCAAAACAGAATTACCAAAAACACTAAGCAACGCGATCCGGAGAAACAGGGCTGGGATCGCGTTCGTTAATAGAAAACATTATGTTACCGAATTACACTAGGCAACGCGATCCAAAAATTGAGGCTGGATCGCGTTTCTAAGAGTAAAATACGACTGCACCAAATTAATACTAAGTAACGCGATCCGGACACATGGATAGGATCGCGTTTCTGTGACACCCGTCAAATTAGGACTGGTGATTAGTGCTTAATCAACCGTTAATACAAGTAATTAGTTCTGTGTTAGGCTAATTAATGTATCAATATATATATTGTTGAATATATACAATTATGCGATTTGATTGAATCGTACGCAATTCAAATCGAACGTAATTCGATTCAAGTAATACGGACGTTGGTGAACCATTTTACTAAATAATATAACATTATTTAATAACGCTGCTAAATCCAAAAATATTATTTTAATAATATTTCGTATCTATTTCGTATCGTACGAATAAAGTCTACACGAATTAAAATATTAAACGCGCAAAACATTCAAAACAAAGCTAAGTTATATTCTATAACTTAATTATTAAGTATTTGATGAAATACTTCAACAAAAATGTCGGATAATTATTTGTATTTTAAAACGTATATTTAAACGTATTAAATAATTATTTAACATTTAAACAATCGGGAAAACGAACACCGCACGGAGCGCGAATGCACGGGATTTAAAATTGGAGACCCACACTTCGGTGGGCCCCCACCAAAACCGGCCAAAAGAAGGGGGAATCCCCTCCCCACTCCTCATTTCCCACCTCCTCACTCTCTCTCTTCTCTTTTCTTCTTTCTTTTCTCTCATTCCACCACCACACCACCACCACTTCCACCACCAAAATATAACCACCAAAACGACCTTAAATCATCTAGCTCGTTTGGAGAAAAAGAATAACGGCATCACGATCTACATTTCTACCTTTTCGGTTTCTCCCGGCGTTAACTTGTAAGATTCCCGACAAATCCCAAAAACTCTTAAATTTCATTTATTTTACTTGAAAGTTATTTATTTAAGCTTGAAATGTCCAAATATGAGTTGGGTAAAAGTTTCGGCCCGAATGAAAATCGGAAAACACGTTTTCGACACAAATTCCATCCATCAGATGTAAGTGTCGCACGGACCAAAGCAGTGATGCGTCATTTCCTTAAGTGACGCATTAAGTGTCGCCAAAAGCCCTAATTTTGCGTCACTTGCCTAAGTGCCGCTAAAAGCCCTCTTTTTCCGTCACTTCATAAGTGTCGCTAATATTATACCTTTCACTTGTACCCGACACTTGCTTAAGTGTCGCCCCGAAATCGATTTGAAATTTACAGACACTTACACCGACACTCATACCCGACACTTGCCTAAGTGTCGCCCCTTATGCGTCACTTCTCCAAGTGACGCTACCAATACAGAATTTACCATTTTATGCGACACTTCTTGAGTGTCGCCTAACCCTTGAGTGTCGCTATAAGTGACGCTAAAAACAGAAAGTTTGCAAACTATTTTTACACTAAGTGTCGAACTTATATAACCTCGAACCTTTATACGATACGACTTCTAAAACACATTGGAACATACTTTTAAGTATAACACATCGAAATCATAATGATAATGTTGAGATTATTGTTACAAACAATCACCAACGGGCTGTACACGTTTTCAAAACTCAATCAAATTAACCAAATCGTAGTCATTTCGACAAGTTAATCAACCAAATCGTAGTAATTTGGACATTCTAGTTGGGCGAACAACTACAAAGGTAGTCTTTATAGATACCTACTCGTGTTAATAACCATTGCGTGTCGTGGACACCCTCAGGTTACAAGTCTTCGGACAACGATACTCGGCTAATCAACTCAAGTTTATTAAGTTAAACACTTCAAGACTCAGGTGAGTCTCATAGCCCCTATTTTACTGTTTTCATCAGGGGTGTGATACATTGCTCTATTTATTTACATGTGACGCAAGTACAATCAAATCAAATACTACATGAGTTGTTTTCAACTAATCAATTTAAAGCCCTCCACAAGCATAGTTTGGTAATACATCTGTAGCGTGAATGTTAGTATATGATATCATATAGGATTGACAATCCTCGTCCGGGTTAGCAAGCACTAACTGGTCCAACGGACGTTTTAGCATTTGGGTAGACGAGTGTAGATTAAGCACTCTTAGGAGGCACCTCAATCGGAATTCCTTCATTGGACCCGACCCTCAAGTTAAGCTCAGACTATGTGCTCATGGCTGTATAACTTTTATTTTGCTTTATTGCAACTTAAATTCAATTAAATCTTGCGGTTCATACTATATGTTTTGGACATACAAACCTGTGAGCTCACCAGCGTTTCACTGACCCATTTTAGCATGTATCATAGGTACTCAGCAGTAGGTTGGACTGCCCGATCAGGATACTTAGCTCGTGTCAGCATATAAACATTCAGAGATTTAGCTGCATTATTATATTTTGTATAAATTAATTATGTGTGTAAATCTCTCAATTTCAAACCGAGCTAATGTAAACAATATTTTGATGTAAACTTTGATTTTATCAATACAAGTTGTAAAACGATGCATATAGTGGTCGTTCATTATATCTTTGTGCTATGATTACTGTATTAGTCGTGCCCCGATCCGATTCGCTTCCGCAACCTGAATTTGAGGGTGCGACAGTTTCACAGTTTAATAGCAACACAACCTAGACCTGTTCATATCAGCTCGAACCAAAACCCTAATTTCACAAAATGCAGGTACAATACACGATTTTAACTAAAAAAATAACCTCAAATAACAACTATAAACATAAAACAACAACAAACTATCATCATCAAGCTTTAATCCTAAACATGCATCAAGAATCCAACCTAATTTAACCACACTCAAACACATATGTATAAATGGGTAAAATCAACTTATAATGGAGATGATAATCAAAAGATGATGATGATGATTCAAGCAACTCTCAGTAGCCATAGATCATTTAGATATTAATTACTAAGCTAATACCAAATAAAATCATAGAAATCGTGGTAATTAAACATACTTTCAAAATGAAGAAACAATATGAACTAGAGGATGATGAACTCAGATTTTTAACACTAAAACACAGCTTCAATTTGATTGTTAGATGTTTTCCTTTTGATTTCAAAGTGTAGATGGAAGTGAATGTGAATGAGAGGTGTAAGAACAATTTGGTGAGAGTGAATACAAGTGTCGGCCTTCCATATGACTCAGGTATTAGATGATGCAAATATTATACCCGTTCTAAATCTATTGTCTGGAACCTAAAACCATGTTGCGAGACCAATTATTTTATTTTACTGATATTCACAGCAATTTAAAAGAAATGATATTTTATTAACCACAATAAGTCATTTAACCATTTGACCTATTATTTTCAATACCCAAATAATACAAATTATTTATAACACAATTTAATAAATAAAAATAGAGAAATTACCTTATTTCTCCTAGGCCCATAAAGAGGATGTTACAATATAGTAGAAATAAAAATTGTAACATCCTCAAAATTGGCCTAGTTGAAATACGGTATTTTTCCCTTAATTTAATTGCTATTTAAATTGTATTTTGAATACTTGGTGTATTTTGATAGCTAAATGAATAGGTCAATTAGTCAATTGGCTTATTGTGATAAATGAATTATTACATGTTTTAAATTTATTTAGTCGACTGTATAATAAAAAAAAACTTATTTCTCGCAAATGGTTTTTAGGTTCCAGACAATAGATTTAGGACGGGTATAATTTTAACTAAGAAATAAGCTGAGTCATAAGGTATGTCGACACCTGTTTCTTCATTTTTGACAGAACAACATTTTGTTCCTGACTTTTGCTCTCAAGAACACTCATTCTCTAAATCAATTAATTACAATATGATCTCTTCAAATTAGAAGGCTGTGATTTTGGATTCCCATCTTGCATTCATCTTTTGAATCACCTTCTTCATCAATTGTAAGTGAAAATAACCATTTTCATTGCTTATTCATAAATTGGTTAAACTAGGTTGAATTGATGATGAATTTGAGTTAATTTATGTTTGAATGTGTTTGTGTGTTGATTATAAACTGAATTCATGATTCAATTAAGATAAATCAATTGTATGTTCATATGTGGAATTGAAGAAATTGGGTTTAGTTGAATTTAGATTGAACACATGATGCATGTATGAATCTTGGTGTTAGATGTTGCTATTAGTTGTTGTTATATGTTTACACATGTTTGTAGAGGTCAATTATAAGTCAAAATCGTGTTTGATGATTGAATTGTATGAAATTTGAGTTTTTGGTTCGAGCTGAAACTAGTTGCAGGTCTGAACCATTGCTGAAAAGCATATGAACGCGATCCCGAAACCCTTGCCCGGATCGCGTTGCTATGTGTATTTTGATCCCAGGATCATTTTGTACGTATGAACGCGATCCAGCCTCTATCATCCGGATCGCGTTAGCTAGTGTTAAATTGGGTCAACGGATTTTGTTCCTTGGAACGCGATCCAGCTCCTTGTCCCGGATCGCGTTTGCAAGTGTATTTTGGCAACAGAATATTTTGGTGTTAAGGAACGCGATCCAACCACACCTTACCCGGATCGCGTTTGTCAGTTTTACTTTGACGAATTTGACAACTTGTAACTTGTGTGTTTATGTTATTTAACGAGTATTGAAATTATATTATGAGCATTATACTGCATTGTTTATGTGAATGTTACACTATAAATTCTAAATATGAGAGTCTAACTCGGGTTTTGATCGTGTTCTCAGATAACCAGAAGACTCAATAAGATAAGATCTTTGAGTGGAGACTACAGTCGACAAGGGTGAGTGGATCTTGGACTGTCAGTCTAATTTGGTTGTAACAATATGGTTACAACGGGTAAATGTGAATTTACTGTTTTCATTGTTAAGTTAATATTTTGCCATGATGGTTTTATTTAGCTTAATTATTGGTGTCCTTGATTGCCTTGATGGTTGTGGACTATATGAATGTCGGGGGTCAACGTGTGTTGGGTTTGTGTACTATTACTTTGGATATCATAAGCGCTTTGTGCATGTGTTGTTCACTGAAATTATGTTGTAAGTAGTAATAGTACCAAGCTATCGGTTTAGCCACTGATTTGGCCTTCAGTTGGTTTTAAGTGTTACTTGGAGAACCACCGCGGCATGAGGGTACTCCAAGGACCACCGATCCTTCATGATTAACTGTTGCTATGCTTTGCTGTATTCGTTTGTTAAGCTAAGTTAGTTGATAGTTTGAGATTTATTCACTTAGCTTCGTGCTAATCCCTCATTACTTCTTGCAGGTTTACTTTGGTATGTGGGTGGGCAAGAAGTACTATAGGAATGGAATGTTTGACAAGCTCACTCTGTTTTGTTAACTTTGCTAATGTTATGACATTATGTTGTGGATTTCTATAACACTAAACTTATCATGTGTAATGTCTAGGATAATCTAGTTTAAAGACTGTATGTATTTGGATTGCCATTTTGAAATGTAAATATGCAATCCAATGGTTTGTATTTAAATCTTGCGCTTCCTTTTATAAAAAAAAATAAAAAAATCCTTGTATTTTCGAGAAGGGTGTTATAAATTGGTATCAGAGCAACGGTTTGGGTGAATTGAACATGGGTTAATTGTTCAATCCCAAATCTATTTGTGTTAGTCAAACATTCCAGGGAAGGGGATTGAGCTAGTGAATATGATTTGGTTAGTATTGTTAAGTACTAACAATTAACGGGTTATGAGATGTGTTGTGGTACAGGACATGGCAGAAAATAACACTCCGACCAGTACCCCGATCAATGCTTCTGGAGCAAGAGACTCTCCTCCTGAAGTTCAGTCTCAAAGTCAAGGTCAGCCTAGTACTACACTCCCTGCAAATGAATTGAGTCGTGATGAGTACACTTTGTATTTAGAGGATGAGTTAAACAAATATAAGGAATTATATGAGCAACAAGCTAGAACATCCAGGCAGATTCCGGTTGTTAGTACGATTACACCTCCGTTGGTGACATCACAGTTTTCTATGCCACCGCCTATTTACTACCAGACATCAGCTCCTTTTTCTTCTTCAGGACCTTCGGGATTTCAGTTTCCGGTATTTCCTCCTCCATCTCAGCAAAAACTATGTTCATTTAAGACCTTTAAATCTAGTGGACCTTCAGATTTCTTTGGGAGTACAAATCCTTCTGTGACCATGGATTGGTTAAGGGATGTCGAAAGAAAATTTGAGGTTTGCCGATGTGAGGACGAGATCAAGGTAACTTATGCAGTGCAACTTTTAAAGGGTCCGGCAATGGGATGGTGGGATTCTATCACATCTCATTTAACACCTCAGCAAAAAGCTTCCATTACATGGTCTGATTTCCATAACGAGGTTTGTAAGAAATATTGCTCCGGGTATGACATGACTCGCATTAGGCGTGAATTCTTGGATATGCAATTGACTGATAGCATGACTATGGAGGACCTTATCTCCCAGTTTACCGATAAATTGAGATTTGTACATCAATGGGTACCGGATGAAAGGACAAAGATTGACCATTTTGTTGGAATGTTACCCCATAATTATCGGACTACTGTGAGACTTGCAGGTGATCTTAACCAAGCTTTTGATTTGGCTCGTTCTGTAGACGGTGATATTCGAGCTCATGGTTTAGAGATTAAAGACAAGTCCCCAATGAAACCCAAAGGTGAATCTATGTCAGGTCAGGGGAAGAAGAAATGGCAAGGTAATTATAATAACCGTAAACCGAATGTTGTTGGTGGTTCAGTGGATAGGTCAAATTGGTGCCAGAATTGCAAGTCTAGGCACACGGGACATTGTACACCTCAGACTGCTAGGTGTATTAAGTGTGGTCAGTTCGGTCATGACATTAAGGATTGTCCTTTTCCTAAGCCAGTGTGTTGGAATTGTCGCAAGGAAGGACATCGTTCGAGTGCGTGTCCAGAGGAAAGGAAGCAAAAATCGGGAACGGTCGGAGGGTCATCATCATCTGCTGGCCAGAAAAGAAAGAATCCTCCAGTTCCAATGGGTCGGGCTTTTCGAATGACCGTGGATGAAGCTATTGTAGCCGAGGACGTCATCACTGGTACTTTTCTTATTAATTCAGTACCGGCGTGCGCCTTATTTGATTCAGGGGCAAATTGTTCCTTTATGTCCTTGGTATTCTGTGATAGACTTAAATTGACGCCTACATGTATTTTACAACCAATTGAGGTTGAGGTAGCGGATGGAAAATTAGTTTCAGTTACCACATCGGTTACTGGAGCTAGTATTTTGATTGAGGGTCATAGCTTCCCTACTTCTTTTCTGTTGATGCCTATTCATGGGTTTGATGTCGTGTTAGGCATGGATTGGTTGAGTCGTAATAAAGCCCATATAGATTGTCATAAGAAGCTAATAAAAATTCCAATCTCAGACGAGTCATATGTCGTGGCTCGGGGGGAAAGGGAGAGGGGTAGTATACCTTTGATCTCTATGATGAAAGCTAGAAAATCTCTAGCTAAAGGGTGTGATTCTTATTTAGCCTATGTTGTCGATGCTAAGCTAGAAAAGAAAGCCATTAGTAATGTCCGAGTTGTTTCTGAGTATTCGGATGTTTTCCCTGATGAATTGCCTGGTTTACCTCCGGTTAGAGAAGTAGAATATAAAATTGAGTTAATTCCTGGTTCTACTCCGGTAGCTAAGGCACCTTATAGATTAGCTCCCTCCGAAATCCGTGAAATGATGAATCAAATTCAGAAATTATTAGATAAGGGTTTTGTTAGACCCAGTTCTTCTCCTTGGGGTGCTCCTGTATTATTTGTTAAAAAGAAAGATGGCACTTTCCGTATGTGTATTGATTATAGAGAATTGAATAAGAGGACCGTAAAGAATAAGTATCTTTTGCCCCGAATAGATGAATTGTTTGATCAATTGCAAGGATCTTCATTTTTCTCTAAGATAGACTTGAGATCGGGTTATCACCAAGTCCGGGTTTGTGGGGAGGATATCCCTAAAACAGCTTTTCGCACTCGCTATGGTCATTATGAATTCCTTGTTATGCCTTTTGGGTTGACTAACGCTCCAGCAATTTTCATGGATTTGATGAACAGGGTTTGTAGGCCTTTTCTCGATAAATTTGTCATTGTATTCATTGATGATATTTTAGTCTATTCTAAATCTGAATCTGATCATGAAGCACATTTGCGTTTAGTTCTTGACACCTTGAGAAAGGAGAAATTGTATGCTAAGTTTTCAAAATGTGAATTTTGGCTTCGTGAAGTTCAGTTTTTGGGGCATATCATTTGTGAAAATGGGGTTAAAGTGGATCCGTCTAAAATTGAGGCTGTCATGAATTGGCAATCGCCTAAATCTCCGTCAGAGATCAAGAGTTTTCTGGGTTTGGCAGGCTATTACAGAAAATTTATTAAAGATTTCTCCAAGATTGCAGGTTCTTTGACTAAATTAACTCGTAAGGATGTGAAATTTCTGTGGGGTGATCAACAGGAATCGGCTTTTCAGACTTTGAAACAATTGTTGTGTCAGGCTCCGGTTTTAGCTTTACCTGACGGATCCGAGGATTTTATTGTATATTGTGATGCTTCACATGCGGGTTTAGGTTGTGTTTTGATGCAACGAGACCGTGTTATTGCCTATGCTTCACGTCAGTTGAAACCTCATGAGATTAACTATCCTACCCATGACTTGGAACTTGCAGCTGTGGTTTTTGCCTTAAAGATTTGGAGACATTACCTGTATGGAACCAAATGCGTTATTTGTACGGACCACAAGAGCCTTCAGTATATGTTTACTCAAAAGGAACTTAACATGAGGCAAAGACGATGGTTAGAGTTGATTAAGGATTATGATTGCGAGATTCGATACCATCCGGGTAAGGCAAATGTGGTGGCGGATGCGCTTAGCCGAAAGGGTAAATCTGAAAGGGTTTATTTAATGCGTTTGGAAATCTCTTCAGACTTGATCGATAAATTGAAATTGGCTCAGATGGAGGCTCTATTGGATCATAATTTGAAATCTGAAATCATGCTTAAAAGGAAGGATTTACTGGTAGAAGATTCTCGTGGATTAAAGACATTTCAGTCTCGTGTTTGGGTCCCATTGTTTGGTGGACTTCGAGATGTGATATTGATGGAGGCTCATAAATCCAGATTATCGATTCATCCCGGAAGCACTAAAATGTATCATGATTTAAAACCATTGTATTGGTGGCCTACTTTGAAGTTGGATGTCGCTCGAATTGTTGAATCTTGCCATATTTGCTCTCAAGTAAAGACCGAGCATCAAAAACCTTATGGAGCTTTGAAGCAACTAGAGATTCCCGAGTGGAAATGGGAACATATTACCATGGATTTTGTGACCAAATTACCTCGAACTGTTAAGGGTAATGATATGATATGGGTAATTGTCGATAGGTTGACCAAGAGTGCTCACTTTCTTGCTACTTGTGAGACGGCATCATTAAGTAAATTGGCGCAATTGTACATTAATGAAGTGGTTATTAGACATGGGATTCCGTTGTCGATTGTTTCGGACAGAGATTCTCGATTTGTGTCGGGTTTTTGGCAGAATTTACAACGTGAATTGGGTTCTAGGGTCAACTTGAGTACGGCTTATCATCCTCAGACGGATGGTCAGTCGGAGCGCACCATTCAAACCTTGGAGGACATGTTGCGGGCGTGTGTATTAGAATTTGGTGGGTCGTGGGATTCCCATTTACCATTAGTTGAGTTTGCCTATAATAATTCTTTCCATTCTAGTATAGGCATGCCACCCTATGAAATGTTGTATGGTCGTAGGTGTAGAACACCCACTTGTTGGTTAGAGGCGGGTGAAAAGCAGTTTGCGGGTCCTGACATAGTTCAAATTACAGCCGATAAGGTAGCTATAGCCCGAGATAGATTAAAAGCTGCTCGTGATAGACAGAAACAGTATGCTGACCCACGTTATCGACCAGTTTCGTTTGTAGAAGGTGAGTTGGTTTATTTGAAAGTTTCGCCTTGGAAGGGTGTTATCAGGTTTGGGAAACGTGGTAAACTAGCTCCCAGATACATCGGGCCGTTTAAAATTCGACATGTTGTCAATGATCAAACGGTGTCATTAGATCTTCCTCCTGAATTGTCGGGTATTCATGATACTTTTAATGTGTGTTATCTAAGAAAATGCAATGTGGAGGACCAATCCCAAGTTCTTCCATTGCAAGACTTGAGTGTGGACTTAAACCAAAGACTTGTAGAAGAGCCCGTAGAACTTGTTGACCGTAAGGTGACTAAACTTCGAAAGAAGGAGATCCCTATGGTATTGGTTAAGTGGAATCATAGTTTGGGTCCAAACTTATCTTGGGAGACCGAGTCTAGCATGAGGACGCGATATCCAAATCTTTTTGAGCGTGACGAGATTTCGGGGACGAAATCTTCTTAAGGAGGGAAGATTTGTAACATCCTCAAAATTGGCCTAGTTGAAATACGGTATTTTTCCCTTAATTTAATTGCTATTTAAATTGTATTTTGAATACTTGGTGTATTTTGATAGCTAAATGAATAGGTCAATTAGTCAATTGGCTTATTGTGATAAATGAATTATTACATGTTTTAAATTTATTTAGTCGACGGTATAATAAAAAAAAACTTATTTCTCGCAAATGGTTTTTAGGTTCCAGACAATAGATTTAGGACGGGTATAATTTTAACTAAGAAATAAGCTGAGTCATAAGGTATGTCGACACCTGTTTCTTCATTTTTGACAGAACAACATTTTGTTCCTGACTTTTGCTCTCAAGAACACTCATTCTCTAAATCAATTAATTACAATATGATCTCTTCAAATTAGAAGGCTGTGATTTTGGATTCCCATCTTGCATTCATCTTTTGAATCACCTTCTTCATCAATTGTAAGTGAAAATAACCATTTTCATTGCTTATTCATAAATTGGTTAAACTAGGTTGAATTGATGATGAATTTGAGTTAATTTATGTTTGAATGTGTTTGTGTGTTGATTATAAACTGAATTCATGATTCAATTAAGATAAATCAATTGTATGTTCATATGTGGAATTGAAGAAATTGGGTTTAGTTGAATTTAGATTGAACACATGATGCATGTATGAATCTTGGTGTTAGATGTTGCTATTAGTTGTTGTTATATGTTTACACATGTTTGTAGAGGTCAATTATAAGTCAAAATCGTGTTTGATGATTGAATTGTATGAAATTTGAGTTTTTGGTTCGAGCTGAAACTAGTTGCAGGTCTGAACCATTGCTGAAAAACATATGAACGCGATCCCGAAACCCTTGCCCGGATCGCGTTGCTATGTGTATTTTGATCCCAGGATGATTTTGTACGTATGAACGCGATCCAGCCTCTATCATCCGGATCGCGTTAGCTAGTGTTAAATTGGGTCAACGGATTTTGTTCCTTGGAACGCGATCCAGCTCCTTGTCCCGGATCGCGTTTGCAAGTGTATTTTGGCAACAGAATATTTTGGTGTTAAGGAACGCGATCCAACCACACCTTACCCGGATCGCGTTTGTCAGTTTTACTTTGACGAATTTGACAACTTGTAACTTGTGTGTTTATGTTATTTAACGAGTATTGAAATTATATTATGAGCATTATACTGCATTGTTTATGTGAATGTTACACTATAAATTCTAAACATGAGAGTCTAACTCGGGTTTTGATCGTGTTCTCAGATAACCAGAAGACTCAATAAGATAAGATCTTTGAGTGGAGACTACAGTCGACAAGGGTGAGTGGATCTTGGACTGTCAGTCTAATTTGGTTGTAACAATATGGTTACAACGGGTAAATGTGAATTTACTGTTTTCATTGTTAAGTTAATATTTTGCCATGATGGTTTTATTTAGCTTAATTATTGGTGTCCTTGATTGCCTTGATGGTTGTGGACTATATGAATGTCGGGGGTCAACGTGTGTTGGGTTTGTGTACTATTACTTTGGATATCATAAGCGCTTTGTGCATGTGTTGTTCACTGAAATTATGTTGTAAGTAGTAATAGTACCAAGCTATCGGTTTAGCCACTGATTTGGCCTTCAGTTGGTTTTAAGTGTTACTTGGAGAACCACCGCGGCATGAGGGTACTCCAAGGACCACCGATCCTTCATGATTAACTGTTGCTATGCTTTGCTGTATTCGTTTGTTAAGCTAAGTTAGTTGATAGTTTGAGATTTATTCACTTAGCTTCGTGCTAATCCCTCATTACTTCTTGCAGGTTTACTTTGGTATGTGGGTGGGCAAGAAGTACTATAGGAATGGAATGTTTGACAAGCTCACTCTGTTTTGTTAACTTTGCTAATGTTATGACATTATGTTGTGGATTTCTATAACACTAAACTTATCATGTGTAATGTCTAGGATAATCTAGTTTAAAGACTGTATGTATTTGGATTGCCATTTTGAAATGTAAATATGCAATCCAATGGTTTGTATTTAAATCTTGCGCTTCCTTTTATAAAAAAAAAAAAAAAATCCTTGTATTTTCGAGAAGGGTGTTATAAAAATTTTCCAAGCTGACCTGGGAGCTCGACCCAAGCCAGGGGCTCTGCCCCTTGGACCCCGCCAGGGGTTGCCACCCCTTGGACCCCGCTACCAGGGGCGCTGCCCCCGGACCCCCGTACACAATTTCATACTTTATGAAACACAGTGAAACGAATACAACAATAATGTTTTCGGAAATTATTATCACCAACGGGCCGTATAAGTTTTCAAAACACAAACAATCAAACCAAATCATTTGGATATAATTAGTTGAGTGAACAACTAGCATAGATGATCTGTTGAGACATCTAATCATTATAACCTTGCGCGTTTAGGACGCCCGACAGGTTACAGTCGTTTGGACGACCTCATTTCCTTGTGCAACATCATTATTGCTTGACAGCAACGCATTATACTCAGGTGAGTCTCATAGCCCCTCATTTTACTGTTTTTAACCCAGGGGTGGGAATACATGCTTGTTTTGTTTTACATGTGAACGCAAGTATCAAAATATCGCTATATACTGCATGAGTTTTTTTCTCTAATCATTTTAAGTCCTCTAGCATAGTTTGGTAATACTTTTGTAGCGTGAACGTTAGTGTATGGTACCATATGGGATTGACAATCCCCGTCCAGGTCAGCAAGCACTAACTGGTCAAACGGACGCATTATCATTTGTTCATACGTGTGTTGATTAGGCACACGCATAGAGGCACCATCGCTCAGGTATTTAATTGTGATCCTGACACCTCAGTTAAGCTCATACTATGTGCTCATGGCAGTGATATATATCATTTATTTATTTGTTTGGTTGCAAATCATTACATTAAATCTTGTGGTTCATTCATTATATCTCATCATTAAACCTGTGAGCTCAGCAGCTTTTAGCTTACCATTATAGCATGTATTCTCAGGTTCGCAGCAGCAGTAGGTCTGCTCCCTCAGGATGACCATTAGCTCGAGTCTCATGCAAACATCAGGAGATTGTCATGCATTACTATATTTCATAAAATTAGTTATGCCATCGAATTTCTTTCAGTAATCTTGAGCTTTTGTAAACTATTATAACAGTGTAAGACTTTTATAATATCAATGTATTGTAAACGACGCATATATGGTCGTTCATTATATCTTATGTGCTGTTGATATTTGATTAGTCGCGCCCCGACCCGAATCGCTTCCGCATCATAATTTGGGGGTGCGACAATATGTAACGTTTCAAACTTTCCAACACGCGGCCTTTATAATAAGTAGTAGGGGTGTGCACGGGTCGGTTTGGGTCGGTTATAACCCAAAACCGAAACCGAACCAACATTTTCGGTTAATCTGAAATTAAAACCGACAGTTATCGGTTAAGACACGGGTCGGTTATCGGTTAAAGGTGACGGTTTGGTTTTTTCTCGGTTAACTCGGTTAATAACCGGAGTTGATAAAACATAGTACAAAAACAAAATCAAATCATAAAAAAATCACAAACACCGGGAAATAAAGAAGTTGGTGTTGTTAACATTAAATTCGCCATACTAAGTTTGTTGTGTCGTATACTGAGCGACCAATTGTCATGGAATCTTCATCGACGAAGCCTCTGAACTGTCGTACAAAAAGTTATAGTTGGTTTGTGTTACCAGATCTTCATCGCCGTTTTTTGTTACAAATGCTGGATCTGATGAGAGAGAAATGGAAATGCAAGAAACTTAACCTAATTGTAATACCGAGAGTCCTAGATGCTTTTTTAGTGTGTAGTTTTGGGCTTAAAATTAACTTTGGGCTAATGGTTCCATATTATATAAGTCAACGCGGTGGCATTCTGGTCAATTCAAAAGTCAACGCGGTGACATTTTTGTAAATAACTTGAAATCACCTCCCAGAACGTTAACATGCATTTCAAAAGCATGTTAATCAAAAACAACTAAAAACGTGATTTTCATCTTAAATTCATCAAATTAAAGCTTGAAACTTGCAAAAATAAATTTAAAAACACTAATACACAACTCGTTGAGCAAGATTGATTAACAATTGTTAGATTCAATAAAAAAAATGTTAGAAAATATATTTCATGAAGAAAAATGTAGAACCCATAAAAAATCACAAATTCATTCAATTGAGTACAAAATTAAGATGTATATAAAGCAAAATTCAAATAAATCGATCATATACATCAATAATCAAACAAACATGTAGTTATTTTACGTTTTACACAAAAAAATCTCAAAATCAAAATTTTCAGAAAGTTAACACTCATTTGAAATGCATGTTATAAAAATTACAATTTGAATATTCATTTATGATGAATATTTTAGCTTATATATATTATTAGTGTATAATAACTCATATTCATCATAAATGCATGTTAACATCTCATTGAGTCTTTAACATTCATTTATGACGAATATTAACTTATATCATGCTGATGAACATTATAACATTCATTTATAATGCATATTAACTCATATATATTGTAATACATTGATAAATGTTATGTTATAACGTTCAACGATGTATAAAAACTTATATAAGGTAATATTCAACAAATATGAATGTTTAAGAATCTTACTTGTAATTTTGATTAACATGCATTGCAAATGTATGTTAACGTTCTGGATATTTTCAAATTTGTGAAATTTGATGATTAATGACAACCATAATTTGATTAATTACATGTTTATAAGTTTTGTATGATGAATTTCGTTTAATTTTATTGTTTTCATTAGCAAAATAAAATTTTATATAAAAACCCAAAAGTTATACCCAAAATTCATAATTTTTGATGATTTCAAATCATGACGAATTAAAGATATGTATGAATGTGTTTGATAGATTGGAAAGTTTATAATGTTTTTGGTTGATGAATTATTGAATTTGATGCTTTAATTTTGGATTTTAGACTAAAGTTGATTAAATGGGTATTGTATATGTATTATTTATTGTATGAAAAAGGTGGGAGAAAATTAGTGGCTGGGATTTGTTTCCCTCCTTCCCTCAAACTTGATGCTTCCCTCTTGATTCTTCCCCTATATATATATATATATATATATATATATATATATAGGGGGAGATCAAGAGGGAAGTAAAAAAATGAGGGAATGAGGGAAGCTATTCTCAGCCACACATTCTGGTCAACTCAAAAGTCAACGCGGTGGCATTTTTGTAAATAACTTGAAATCACCTCTCAGCACGTTAACATGTATTTCAAAAGCATGTTAATCAAATTACAATTTAATATGCATAAACATTCATTTATCACGAATATTAACTTATATATGTTATTTATATTAATGAAGATCATAACTTAACATTCATTACTGTATAATAATATATATTAGTTAAGATTCATCTTAAAAAATGTTAATATTTTACTTTTTTAGTTTATTTTTAAGATTCACTAGTGATGAATGTTAGCTTATATGTGTTATTGATAATGATGAACCCTTTAACATTCATTTACAATGCATATTAAATAATACATGGTATTATACACCATGAAAATTATAACATTCATTTACGATGAATGTAACTCGTATACATTATTATACACTAATGAATGTTATGTTATTACATTCAATAGTGTGTAATAGCATATATACGTTAATATTCATCATAAATGAATGTTTAGAACTATGAAGTTGTAATTTTGATAACATGTTTTTCAGATGAATGTTAACGTGCTGGGCATTTTTTGAGTTTGTAAAATTCGAATGTAATGACGACCATAATTCGATTAATTACTCGTTTATATGTTTTTTACAAAGAAATTCGTTTAATTCTGTTGTTTTTCATCACCAAATCAAAATTTTCTCAAAAAACCCAAAAGTTACACCAAATTCATAATTTTGGATAAATCCGAATTATGACGAATTGAAGATGTGTATGAATGTGTTTGATGGATCTGAAGATTTACAATGTTTTTGATTGAAGGAATCATTGAACTACATGCTTTAATTTTGGATTTTAGGCATAAATTGAGAAAATGGGTATTGTAGATGATGTGAGAAAATAAGTGGTTGTGATTTACTTTCCTCCTTCCCCCAATTTAAGAGCTTCCCTCTTGATCCTTCCCATATATATATATATATATATATATATATATATATATATATATATATATATATATATAAAGTCGGTTAAAGTCGGTTAATATACGTTAACCGTAACCGACCCAAGTTAGTCGGTTAATTCAAAATCCGTAACCGAACTATCGGTTAATGAGTTAGGTCGGTTAAATTGGTTCGGTTAATAGTGGTTATGGGTCGGTTTCGGTTTTTGTTGCTCACCCCTAATAAGTAGGAAACCAAGCATTGAATAATGTTACGTAGGGGTGAGCATAGAAACCGATTAACCGACCCACAACCGATTTAACCGATTTAACCGACCCAATTTAACCGACCCAATTTAACCGATGGTTCGGTTATTATAATTCCATAAACCGATTAGATCGGTTATGGTTACGGTTAAGACCCATTAACCGACCCTATTTAACCGAACCGACCCACCTTTAGTTTTTTAACTTTCTTACTTATATTTTCATTATAAAGAAATAAATCACGACATACTTGAAGTCGTATCCATGCAGTTGCTGCATAACTTCAGGTGCCATCCTATGATAATACAACCAAACACGTCAAAATAATTTAAAGCAATAATGTAACTCAGTTTACTACAAAAAAGTTTATAGCCTTACCAACAAGGAGTTCCCACAAAAGTATTTCTTGAACGTTGTCGATCCCCAGCATCAAACATGCATGCAGATACTCCAAAGTCTGCTAACTTAATGGAACCATTAAAATTGGCTAGTATGTTCCCTGCTTGAACAAAACATCATTATCTCTCATGTTATTAGAAACTAAAATAACAATGCACAGTTAGATACAAAGAATAATATGGAACTTTGAGGTTAATAATTGAAGTACCTTTACTTCAAGCGGTTAACCAATGGTTAACGGTTAACCGACCCAAAATCTACCCAAAAACCGATTAACCATAACCGATTTAACCGAAACCGAACGGTTAAGAAATTTCCATTACCGAAATTTCGGTTTTGGGTTCGGTTAAGGGTCATAACCGACCCAAACCGACTCATGCTCACCCCTAATGTTACTTCGGTTTCATAAATTGATATAATAATTATATTTCTTCTGTCGTTTGCCTAAAACTTTATGACATGTGACACCGTTCATTCTAATTACAGACATGTACGTTATTTTATTTTCATTATTATCATTACGGATTATGTTATATTTCAATATTTGCATACTCTTATATCTTGTTAATTGTTCGTTCTATTCATTCTTAATACGTTTAACATTAAGGAACAAAAAATAGTTACTCAATCACATGTCTCCTTATATTTATTTCTCAAATTTATGTACTTTCTTGTCCACATAGTTGGATAATATAACATTAAGTAGACAAGATTCGTAACATCTAATTTGTACGTATATCATTGTATCTATAAGTGAAGACCGCTTAGTTTTTGTGTATAAAAAATTAAAAATAGCAAAAATGTTATATTTTAGTGGTTCAATGCCTACATAGGTTGAATAATTGTAGTGCCGATTTGTCAAAATAATACTGTAGAAGCCTTGAGAAATAATGTAAACATGTGACTTCCATGATCCATCACATCCAAACACTTGAACTTGAATCAAATGACAACTATAATCATTACTATACAATAAAACTTGAATCACACGGCCTAAGACTTGAAATTTGAAATTAATTGTGAAAGCTTAGAAATATAAATAAAAAAAGCTAACACAGAAGCAAAAAACTCTTGATTTTTTTACTTCAACTTGTCATGCGATGCACGGAACTTGTCATTTTACATTTTTATATACTTAAATTTCTATAGTTTTGTGATTTGTGCATCAACAATTTATGTCCATACACCACTAAATTACTGATTGTTGACAATCTCATCCATAATAAGAAAACATGTAGAATGCGATAATAATAATAATAATAATAATAATAATAATAATAATAATAATAATAATAATAATAATAATATGATAAAAATAAATAAATAAATAAATAAACATGCAGGAGGGTAGATTGGTAATTAGACAAGAAAGCTTTCCATGCCAAACTTTTTAAATTCTTTCACTTATAATACTTGGCTATAATAATAATAATTTCAAAAAATATTATAATTTAGATTATTACTATAGTAAAATTTTAAAGTTGATGATGTTAGCGTAAATGGGTCCTAATATAGATACTCCATTTTCCCCCCTTTTCCCATCTTATACCCCCTCCCACCCATCTAATCAATCACATCATGTTTTTTTTTTTTTTTTTTTTTAGTTTCTAGGTATACCCCTCTGGCCCCCTCTTTTTCTAATTTCTACCCCTTGGTTAGTCTAAAACTGAAACTAATTTTGTACTGAACTGGAACCGATTTTAGATAAAACTGGACTGAAAAAGGATTAGACTGGGACTGTAGTGGAGCCGGGGCCCTGGGGTATACCCATACACGCGAGGGATGTCTTTAGAATTCCCTAACGTAAATATAACCTATTGATAAAGTGTTTGTACTTTATAGTTAATCAAAATTAAATAGTAGCAAATAAAACAAACATTCATCAAACGCACTTTTAACCTAATTAAATGTGGTACCCTTTAATTTTTAATTTTAAAAGGTTGTCATATAATATAATTTACTTCCTCTGTTACATTTTAAATATTTACCTTACTAATTTTGTTTGAAAAAATAATAATAATGTTAATTTGATTAAATATTTTAAGTCAAATTTACCTAAAATATAAAGATAAAAATGTCGTTTCTTTATCGTATCTTAAATTAGGATTTTATGTAGGACACTTATTTCAAACGGAGAAAGTATTATGGTGAGTTGAATACGGTTTAGATCATAATTGTTAAAACTTTTAAGGGGAAATAATTTGTGCAGCAAAATTGTAAGGTTATAAATGTGCAGTTACCTTTAATTTAGGGGTTAAATATGTAAATTTGAGAAAGTTAAAGGATTGAAATGAAGCATATTAATATTTCCTTTATATCCTATTGGTTAACAACACAAAGCTTTAGTGTTGGCATCACATATGATTTGCCCAACTTTTATAATAGTAAAATCTCAAAGAGATGCTATTTAATAAGAATCCGACCCTACGATTTATATATATATATATCAGATCTCTCAAATCAAGTTTAATATATAATTTAATTAATGAAAACAACATTTATATATGTTAATCATCAATCCTATAATATAAATAACATCAAAACATAGTCACGGTTTGAAAATGAATATATATAAGGGACAGATGCAGTAAAAAATCGTCCCGTAGGGTCCTTACCATATATTTTTTTGTAATATAAGATAATTAAGAATCATGGACAATACTTGTCGAGTTATTGATTGGGCATAACTCAACCCTCTACGGTGTGTGACCGACATCTCAAGGGTTCGAGTCCGTGTTTCATGTAGGTGATTTGTGAATATGTGATTTGTGATTTGTGAACATGTGATTTGTTTAGCATTGATGCTCCTTGCGGATGAAGTCAGAATTTATAATTAGTATATGCGTAGAAATGATAAATATTAAATTTAATTAATGAGTATTAAAAATACCCCTAAATACAAATGGCGATATTTAAGAAAATTTCAATGTTATTAAATACACTTTATTACACTCGGGGCAAAAGCTAGAAATGACCTTATTGGTAATAAGGGTCCATGTTTGGGAAAAACACATGCATTTATGTACAGAAATATGACAAATAAACTTACATAATAGGATTGATTCAAGTGAGGAAGGAAGATGTTTAGTTGATAAATGATAGTATAACTCAAAGAAGCGAAATAGGCTAACCACAAATTAGTCATAACAATTGATAAAACAAATTGTAATAAATTGTTAAAAATTTGAGAGAGAAAGTGAGAAAATGAGTACTCTTGGAACCTTCGTGGTTCGATGACCACACATAGCGGGGTTTGCAGCGTGATTCGATCTATGTGGAACTACGGACGCTTCGATCCGTGTGGAACTACGGACGCTCTTACGCAGCCTTTTCAAGTTTAACCTCTATTAAAAGATTTTAATAAAAAACGGAATTAAATTGCATCCCAACCTTTAGTGTGATGGTAAACTAGAAAAAAGGTTTGAGTGTAATTTTCAATGTGGTGCTGATCATGTAACATTGTTTGTCTATGTGGTACGCGTGACCATACCGATGTTTTAAGACATATATGTTGGGTCACATACAATTAAATAGTTTTGAATATGTCATTTGCAGACAAGAAGGTTATGATTGAGATATCAAATGAGTATGAAATAAAAGACTGCACTATATATCTCTGGTCTCGCTTAGCCATGGATCGGAATCTTGATTAACAAGGATATAGTTAATTAAGCTTAGGTACAGAAGAGTGTTATCATTTTAGTCGGATCTAACTTATTGAACTACCACATATTTTAGATTCAACATACGCACATCGATGAGAAATCAGTTAATCAGTAATCATATATAAAATGGTTCAATTTAAACTAATTTAGCTAGCGTTGGGTGTAAATCCAATACTGCATATCCGTAAAAAAGTAGATGTATACATATATATAAACTTATGAGCTACTCTCTCTATCACTTAACGGAACCCCAGCTCGTCGAGACATACACCTCATCTGAGCTTCGGTCCTTGCATATATCTGTAACAAGTAACAACACGTTTAAGATGATCCCTTATTAATTTTATTGATCCTTTTGTATCCATTCTTCCCAACATCTGTGAAATTACTATAGGAAAGAATACACCTGGTTTCCAACAAATTAAGCAAGAAAAAATGGCCCATCCTCCTTTAATTTGTCGTTTTTTAAATATTTTATTCGGTTCAAAGGAAATTACAGTATTTTATTGGGTATATAGTACGTATACAAATTACTTTAAAAAATCGGTTTACTAACTTGCACAACTAACATGCGTCATTTTAACTATTTTTACTATTTATATACACCCCTCACTAAAAACGTTTAATTGGTGGATGTTAAATACAATTAAATATAAGTTTTAAGTTTATTTTTTATTACGTAGTATATTGGTGTTAAGAAAGAAGGGAGTGTTCATGTTGGTGGGAGTAGAGTAGTAGTATATATACACGGCTCACATATGATCGAGTACGAACTCAGTGAGTTGTGTGCCTCCTTAATCTGAACATTTTTTTTCTTTTCTTCTGCAACCTTTATTTAAAATAAACTGAAACCAGCAATATCCAAGTTGTTGTACCATAAATATACAACTGTAAGTTTGTACTATATATAGTTCTGTAGATAGATTGTGTGAACTGGATAATACATTGTGCTGTTTATTAATTATATTTGTTATGTTATGTCCAAGTTAATAATTATTGTGTGTTAATTTTGGTTTTTTGCAGCACGGAGTTTTTTAAATTGTCAATCGATCTGTAATGGAAGTCTCCAAGGATCTTGGAATGAAAAAGGAAGTAGTCCCATCGATAGTTATATCTATAGATGCTAAAGAAGTTGCGGGATTAGACGATGAGCGTATGAAGCAGAATGTGTTGTATGTGCTAAATTACGAAAGATATAACTCCTTCAAAACATGGTCAAGTGAACTCGAGACACAATTCTTGTCTTTACCTAGAAAATTGCTGAACGAGCCACCTGCGAAGTCCCCCAGGAGCAAGAATTTGTTAGATGACCGGCATTTTGAGGCATTACAAGGACCGGTGTTGGATACACTCAAGGTATCAGGTACCCGATCTGGAGGGCAGCCATCAGAGGAACTAATACTTCCAAACGACAAGAAATGGCCATTTCTTCTCCGGTATCCGATCTTATTGTTTGGTGTATGTCTAGGCGTAACTGCGTAAGCAGTCAAGCGATTATGTGGAAGAATTTGGCATCTGCCGTTCCCACACATTTTCTTCACATAAGCTTGAAAGCGAACCTAATTCTGTGGTGCATTTCCGTGGCTCTTTTCGTGGTAGTAGCAACCACCTACCTTATGAAAATAATCTTTTACTTCGAAGCCGTTCGTCGAGAATACTACCATCCAGTTCGAGTCAACTACTTCTTTGCTCCGTGGATAACGTTACTATTTTTAGCCATTGGAGTTCCGACAACCGTAGCCACTAATTTACCACATTTCTTATGGTATGTTCTTATGACACCCATTTTCATTATGGAACTCAAGATTTACGGGCAGTGGATATCTGGAGGTCAGCGGAGGTTGTCGAAAGTGGCAAACCCGACTAACCATTTATCGGTTGTTGGAAATTTTGTGGGAGCATTATTAGGAGCATCAATGGGGTTAAAAGAAGGCCCAATCTTCTTCTTTGCGGTCAGAATAGCTCACTACACCGTGTTGTTCGTGACTCTGTATCAAAGACTTCCTACTAACGAAGCTTTACCGAAAGAACTTCATCCTGTTTTCTTTCTGTTTGTTGCCGGTCCAAGTATTGCCTCAATGGCGTGGGAAAAAATTAATGGATCATTTGATTACGGATCTCGTATCGCTTACTTTGTCGCCATGTTCCTTTATATCTCACTGGTTAGACTCTCTAAGATCATAACGTACTTCATCTCTATTTCATTTTCTAAGCATATTGCTTTTGTATAAACTCATCATTAAAACTTTCTATATATACTAATTACTCGTCTTTGTACAATAGATTGCATCTAAAAATATGTGTTACTCCGTATTTTGCAGGCGGTTCGAGTTAATTTTTTCCGAGGATTCAAGTTGTCACTTGCATGGTGGGCATATACTTTCCCAATGACCGGAGCAGCAATCGCAACAATTAAATACACAAGTGAAGTCTCGAACATTGTGACCAAATCTTTATCGGTTACCCTCTCGACGATTGCAACTCTTATGGTTTTAGGCCTACTCGTAACCACGATTTTGCATGCTTTTGTGATGAGGGATCTCTTCCCAAACCACAAGGCTATCGCCATCAGCGACCAAAAACCTGAAACTAGCTCCGAGAATGATATCGAAGATGACCTTAAATATGTGAGTTTCGACCAAAAAATTGTGGAGGTTTTAGTGATACCTAAAGATATTAGGGTTAATTGTTTTGTTATGTATTTAACTTTACCTCTTTTACTATTGTATGCAACCAACTTTCAAACGTTCTATTGTATGTATCGAACTTTTCAAAAATGTCTATTGTATGTATTGGATGACCTTTTTGCTGACGTGACACCGGTCATGCTGACGTGGCGCTGATTTGTCATCCTACGTGGCGCTGACGTGGCGCTGATTTGTCAGCAAAAAAGTCACTCAATACATACAATAGACATTTTTGAAAAGTTCGATACATACAATAGAACGTTTGAAAGTTGGTTGCATACAATAGTAAAAGAAGTAAAGTTAAATAAATAACGAAACAATCAACCCAAGATAATATAAGTCAAACTCCGTCACCTTGAAATAGGCTTATGTGACACTCCTCCAAATTAGGTATATAATTATACTTAATTACATGCATTTCTTACGCTAATTCCCTGCATTTGTTTTAAACTAAACCTATGATGTGATATGAGTCTAGCGAGCCCAAAACGCTAATACAAAAAGTATTACATGATACGTAGTTATATATAAATTACGTACGAACGTATCGGAACGAAGCCGACAAAAATAATTAACAAGATTTGATAACATGAAATAATTAATAATGTAATTATTAATTACGAGTATTTATATATTTATAACATATAGATAAAATAGTCTAAATATACGTTTAACATAAAACGTATTATAACACGAACTGAAACAATTCTAAAACGCTCATAAAAGGTCGAATCATAAAAATACAAATTTTCTCATTCGTTTGGAGGAAGTTAGAACATTACCTCAAAATATGAAATCCTAAATTAACTGAAATTTTGCGCTCAAATAGTTGCGCGCAGTAAAATGTACAAAATTGTACATCTATTTAAAATAATTATAACATCATTATTCTGAACATAAATAACGAACCAGAATAGCATCTACAAAATAAAAAATATACAAAGTTATATTTTATATTGCTAAAATTATACCCGTACTCAAAATTGCAGTACAAAAATAAGCTACCAAACGTCAATAATGGAGGAGACAAATCTCTGTTTCAAAACCATACCTCCGTATCATTTTTATATAAGCATGTTTCCTGATCTTTTCATCACAACTCATCTATCTATCAATTTATCTCATTCTCTCCTAAAAGTAAACACACAAAAGAATCAGCAACAACAGCAGATTGTGAAGTAGTAGTAGTAGAAGTGGAACAAGAAGCAACTCATCTTCATCATCATCTTCCATCGCCATCATCATCTCATCAAAATCCTTCTTTGTAAGAAAACTAAAATTCTTTGATTTATATGTTTATAATTCGTTGAATATGATGTTAACGTAACACAATCCATGTATATAACTTAGTAATTTGGATGAATCTGTGATTGTTCTTGAATTTAGTTTTGAAAACCCAAAACTTTAAATCCAAAATTTCATAAGTAAAAGTGGTCATAAATGCGATGTATCGTGATATATTGATGATATATAATGTACAAACCTGAAAACCGTTCGAAACTTAGCCTAAAAACATGTCGAAATCGAGCTGTGAAACTGGAAAACGAAACAGGGGGTTCTGGGCTCGGAGCCTTAGCCGAACGGCTGGCTATCCTTAGCCGAACGGCTGGATAGTCCAAGCCGAACGGCTGACTTCTCCCAGCCGAACGGCTGGCTGGTCTGGCTTGGGCTATTTGCTGGGCCGGGTCACATTCGGGATCGGATATAATTGGGCTTGGGCCAAAACAAAAAGGGTGAATGGACTAGAGAATTGGATTGGGCCGAAGCTTCAGCCGAACGGCTGAAGGCCCAAGCCGAACGGCTGTCCAAGCCGAACGGCTGGCCCAAGCCGAACGGCTGGGCCGTGTGCTGAGCTGGGCCGGGTCACGGTCTGGGCCTGGTGTTGGGCTTGAGCTGTTAGGTTTGGACCGAATAGTTAATAGATCTCATGTTAAACTTAAATGGATCGAGTGAATAGAAAAAGAACGATAAATTTTATTATGAAACGATATATTAAATAACATTAACAATTATTTAATTAGACGTATACGATCATGTTGGAAACAGGATGATAATTATTAGATGAACGAAAATAAATACAGACTTATGAAAAGTGAGACTTGTGATTTTGGAAACTTAACGATAACCTTTTATATATATGATATATATATATAGATATGAGACGAGACAACGAATAATAATATATATATGCGAGAATATATACATTCAACTATATAAGTATATATATGTATATATACTTTCACACTTCGGACAATTCGACAAACAAACAATACTTGGATAATATTATATATTTTCAACAACAATCATCAACGAAATACACAAACTTAAGAAATTGATAATTTCTTTAAACAAACAAATTATTAACGTAAGTAAATAAAGCACTTATAGTTAATACATTATTGTGTATAGGTTGACTACGTTTGGGCTACATTACCATATCTCGCTAGCATTCACATCCGAGCACTTACTGTGAGTTCACAAACCCCTTTTCACTGTTTTAATACTTTTAAAACTCGGGGTGGAAAACATAGAAATCGTATGTATAACTGCATGCGATAACTGATTTAAATACTGCATGTATATACTTGATTTATTTATGAAAGGGTATTTCATACGTGACTATTTGTGGAAGGGTATTTCACACAACTATTTGAACTATGATTTATGAAATGTTTTCATACTATTTTGGGAATTTAGACAACGAGTCTTGGTACAGATCTAGGCTGAACGATGTAGTGCATAAAAGACCTTATGGCTACAGACTATAACCATTAGCTATGTGACTCTAGCCACTGAGTATACGGATAGTACTATCGCCGTGACGACCCTCCTACGGATTTGGGAGCGTATACTTAATTGTCCAGCATGGCAAATAACAACAGATTAGGGTTGTGGTTTGGTTATAGGGTTAGATCGGGTTACCTTACTTGACAGGTTTAGCTCACCTTTCAAGGGATCATCGTCTAAATATTCCCACACACAAAACTACTGTTTAGGAAGTGATTTCCTACGTATACTATATTGGAAATGTTAATCTTGATTTAGGTTAACCTGTGTTTCCTACTGATAACTGATTTGGGGAAATGTTAATTGTTAATAACTTGTGTTTCCTACTTGACAAACAACACTTATTTGGAAATGTTATTCTTAAATGATTAACTTGTGTTTCCTACATAACAAACAAACTTGTGAATTCACTCAACAATTTTGTTGACGATTTACTCTATGTTTTTCAGGGAATTAGCAGCTTAAGTAAGATCTGCATGCATATCAGGACAGACTACCCTGGACTTATTAGGATGCCACTACTTTTGGGACACTTAGATTTCCTCTGTATAACTGCAACTACTGCAGTCATACCTATGAAATCTACTTTTGATATTATGTATTTTATGAAATACTGATTTCAACTACTACTATTACTATTACTACTTTTTCAAAGTGGTAATCTGTTGTAAAACTTTAACTAATGGCATCTTAATCTACTTCGTTCTGCGATAATCATATGCTCTGAGTATGTATGTATTTGTTGGTTGTTATTACTGCTCGCAGCCCCGCCACGTCACTAAGCTTCCGCAATTTACTCTTGTTAATTGTAATTACCATTTGGCGGGGTGTGACAGCTTAATTATATCTGGATTAGGGGCGATTTAACCTTTATCTAAGGTGTGTTAATTTTCATATAAACGTACGACATGCTGTATACTGTAGTATTTTTGGAATAGACACGTGCACGGTACACGGTACACTAACCTTTGGTAGGAGTAAGGTTGTCTACATCTAACCTTCCCCATAGACTGTCTTAGACGGTATTGAGCCCTAACCCGCGAAAGGCGGTATGAGATGTTACTTTACTTTACTTTTACACGTACACGGTACACCTAATTATTCTACTTGAATATGAGTTAAGCCAAACTTGTATGCGCTTAAAGAATAATGTTTATTACTCCCTTTACATTTCACTCTATACAGTACGTTTCATCTTTCTCATATTTACAAATTCAGTCTCAATTAATAACATATAATAGCACCAAACATAAGTATCGTTAACGGTACCAATAATTTTATCGTTAAATATTGGGTTTATAGTTTGGTGATGTATCGAACTTTGCATCTTTTATAATTGTATGTATTCAACTTTAAAACCTCCTATTATATGTATTCAACTTTTAAAACCATCTATTGTATGTTTTTTGCGTGTTTTTGGCTACATAAATTGACATATTTTTTGTAAGTTCAATACATACAATAGTAAGTTAAATGCATACAAAAGATGGTTTTAAAACTCGAATACATACAATAGAAGGTTTAGAATGTATAACCAAAATATAAACCCTTAAATATTGTGTATTCAAATATTTGTAGTAAAATGTGGATTTTAGGATTCAGCATCAGGGGCGGTACCACATTGGGGGCACTGTGGGCAGTCGCCCTCATAAGTTTTTCCGTAACTACTGCAATTTTTTTTGAGAAGACGATGTTAATCTAGTTTGCCCTCATAGGTTATCAAGTATATTTGTGAGTAACGTGTTATATTGGCTTTCTAGCCTGACGGTTAACATCAACTCTCATTTGGATGGAGACGTGAGTTCGAATCTCATTATGTTTCCTTTGTTTTTTTAATACCTTTTTACTATACAACATGGTATTTTATTTTCTTGTTTTTGCCTTTTTTCCTACACTTAAAATATTTGTCCTCATTTCCTTTTTCTAATGTAAATAAAAGATCTACAATTCATCCTTTTTCTCAATCTTTTTCTTTTCCAAATGTATAGTTTTTCCAACTTTTTTATTGAAATTACATAATATAATGACAATTTTTAATTATTATTTATGTTATATAGATATTAAACAAGTTTATTGAATACTTCCTAATAGGGTTTATTGTTTCGTTATGTATTAAACTTTACACTTTTACTATTGTATGAGTTGAACTTTGAAAACTTCTATTATATGTATTGAACTTGTAAATATGGTCCATTGTATGTAAAATTTCATTTTGGGGTAAGACCTAAATAGGAAAATTTCATTTTTAGGCGTTATCCAAAAAGGAAATAATACATATAATAGACCGTATTTATAAGTTCACTACATACAATAGAACAAATAAAAGTATATCGTATACAATAGTAAAAAGTGTAAAGTTTAATACATAACGAAACAATAAACCCTTCCTAATAGCATCGAATTAGAAATGTGTAAAAACAAAAACTCGTGAAAGACAACACAAAGAAAATTCTTAGGCTTTTAATAAAGGTTATTAATTTTCTAAATTTTAAAACTATGCAACTTTCTTGAGACTTGCATCAAAATTTTGGAGTAATATGAATATTAGTCTCAATTTGCTTAACGTTTACACTGTATTCAAACAAAATTTACTTACATTCTTTTTTACATCTTGACCTAGAAAAATAAACGCTAATTCAAGATATGACACCAGCATACTCTCAAACTTTGCTCCATATGAAAAAATTTCTGGTACCGCCCCTATTCAGCATAGGACCCGATTGATCCCCCGGATCCTGTGTGACGCATTCATTTATTGCCTCAAGTAACTTGCAAAGGCCGGAGGTCCTTTCTACCTTTAGGTAGAACTGGAAGCAGCCTCTCTACCTTAGGGTAGGGGTAAGGCTGTCTACATCTATACCTCCCCCATACACTGTCCTAGACGGTATTGAGCCCTAACCCACGGAAAGCGGCATGGGATGTTACTTTTTTTTTTTTTAAATTGCGTATAGGTGAGTTTAAATGTTAAATTTATATTCTAATAACCAAAATCATTTGTCAAAATAACAACTCACGTATTCTTCCTATGGTTGAGATATGGGCTTGTCCTGACTGTATGTTCTTACGACTACCGTCCATAAAAGTTGGGCCGACCCAAATTTCTCAGAAGCCCGTGAATTGACAGAATTTTACTTAAATTTGTACAAAGTTCGTTAAAACATTTTTTTAGTAAAATTAGATATTTTTTGAGGTATATTGTGTTCGAATAACGTTGAATGTTTAAAAAAAAAGTGATAGCTTTTATTTAATATGACATAATGATGAAAAAAATTACCTCAACTGGTTAACTAACTTTTAACAACGGGTTAAGAATTGATACTGTGTATCAAAGCACCTATCTTAAGTAGAGTAAAATCTTTGATATCTTAAATGGACGATTAAAATTGTACATACATCTAAACTAATGAACTATCGATACCTAACATACGTATTGTTTACATATCCTTATTAAACAACATAAGTTTGAAAACTTCTTATTCGCAACGGATCGAATTCTACTTTTGCACGTTGGAAAGAAAACATGGTCACATGTTTCGTGACCCACAAATCGATATCAACGATAAGCCGACCCGGGGACCTATCCCGTCTCTAATCGCATGAATCGTGGTTGACGTTTAGAGACAAAAGTTAGAATAGCTAAACGTTAAGTTGATAATTAATGTGTTCGAAATAAAAGACAAATGTGAAATAAGACATATATACCAAGTGTGTTAACATTGTCAACTTCGTTTTTGGCATTTCTTCCTATCACATTTTGTTTTTGTCGATTCAAATTATCCCTTATTGCTTAATAAAATGTTCATGTGCATGCATCACAACCATAACTACATCTTCTGAAAAAGTTATAGAAAGGTGAATTTACTTATCGACATTTCCTTTATAGCTTATATTTATTATTTCAGGAGATTAGTAATAAATCCTAACTAGTTGGACCTTTTTAATGATTTTTAATTAAACCAAAAATTGTTAAATGTGACTATGTGAGGTGTCCTTTGGTCGATTTAGCAAGCTAGCATAAATGAATGGATATTCATTTAATAAACTTTGTTTTGTACGGACAAAGTGAAAAGGGGATTGTGAAAATCCACATTTATATCATGTACATATGTTATTCTTAATTGTGATCGTAGGTAAACGGTAAACGTTCTGAAAGAGATAAGTGTTTCGTATAGAAATGAGGTTTTTTCTAGTTCAGGTTATCGGAGAAGGTTGAGTCTTCGATGTACACAGCTTAATCGATGTCATGATCATTTACGAACCTTTCTCTTGTCACCCTTAAGATATAGACTTAATGATGATGTTTGAACTTGAAATCTCTTGCGAGGACAATATGACGTCCTATCACTGAGTCACTTTGATAATGGTTAATTGTGATGGTACCTTAGCACTCAAATAAGAGTACTTCTTTTTAGAACGGATGTGGTATCAAAAAACGCATAACATCTACAACAAGCTTTCTTTAATTTGTGTGTGATTTTCAACTATAATTCATCAATCAATTATTATACCAAAATATTGCTAAAAGAACTTTTACGAATTTGTAATTTGGTATTGTTCATATACGTACCATTCATGTTGTTTGATGCATACTGATGATCTGATTTCTTTATTTACCGATTATGCGCGCATATATTACTTTGCATTAATCAATCAAACATATTGAAATTGATCTAATCGAGCTATTGATGAATCACAATCAAGAATAGGGATGAAAAACCAATCTGCCGATGTATTGAATTACGTACACGCAGGAGAATAATTGCCAAAAGTCATGTGATGGTTAGGGTTAACAAACTTATTTACATGATAAATTACCAAAGAACCCTTAAACAAGTTACAAGTATTAAAGCATAAAGTACTAATAAACTAATCTATGCAAAATCCTTTGATATAATAATATTGCGAAAAATCTCCCTCTGGGATTTAGCATAGACTTCAGTAGGTGCTTGATATTGTCTTCTTTTCTGATATATCTTTGAAGCTTGAACGATATGACTTTTTAGTAAGCTGAGACAACGTTAAAGCGCACTTTACTTTGATGACATCTCAGCTTTAATCTTTGAATTGATTCTTGATGCATTCTTGAAGACTAATCCTCTCATTTTCATCAACGGAAATTCTTTTGCTTGAACAAATGTTGGAATGATTTTCTTTGAAGCTCATACATTGAAAGCATACTCTGAATAAACTTTATCTTGAAAGTATATTCCAAAGATGTTGCCCTTGAAAAGATCTTTTAACACTTTGTACTCAAGCTCCGCCTCAAACTGATATTTCATTTTTAAGAGCTTGATCAACTTTCAAACCTGATTTCCCTCAAAATGATACTCTTCTTTTGGAGTTTGATTAGTTTTTCTTTATTATCCTTTGAGTCTGCTCTCCCTCAAACCAGTAACTATTCTCAACCATGTAGAAAGACACTAAATACCGCCATTGAAATACCTTGTAACTTTCCAAAACAATGACATCTTCATTGAACCCTTGTATATTTCTCTAAACATTTGACAACATTTGCTGAACACATTTTATCCTTTCTTCTTCTAGCTTACCTCCTGAAACCCCGGGCTTTTCAACATTCATAGTTTCATTGACACCTCTTATTCATTCTTTACACATTTTCTATCAATCTTTTCTTCACTTTCTTCTCTTACAATACTCTTCTATTGTTAACACTTTTCAACCTCTTTTTCTTCATACTTGATCTTCATCTATCTTCACACATATGATCTTGTCTCTTCAAACACTATATCCTTTCTCTTCCCCTCATGATGTTTATGATTTGATCATGAGCATCATGAATCTGGTGTAATCCAAGATGTTTTGAACAATAGATGATCATCCTAACAATCTCTCCTTAACCAACGATCATCCTCACCAACCAAAGTTATAAAAACATTTCGTGGAATGTTGAATCTACAATTAGCGTCATGTAATGCGAACCAAAATTCATGTATTTGATGAATGTTATCATCAAATCAATTATCTCGAGATAATGATGCGAAAAATGATCATAAAAATTCAATAAAACATTAATTTTGTTAAGAACCGGGTAATACAACAATTCACTTGAGTAAACAAGGAAAAGTTGTTTGTAATTTTTTTAAAACACATTCCTGAAATTACTAACTCCTGGATCACATAGATTACTAGTTAACACATCAACTGAATCATGTAAATGGATCAATTGAGTGACATACTTTCAATGTTGGGTTTGATGATAGCATTGGTAGGATTTCCATAATCATCGTGGAATACCTATATTTAGATATCACTATGAATGTTCTTGCAAAGTCACAAAGACTTGCAAAGATGTCACAAAGACATGTGTTGTATAAGAATACTTGTGTCCTAAAGATGTGTTTGTAACACATTAGAATCTAGACTCGATATGTGCAACAAAAGAAGTCGGGGGACTGGAGCTGACTATCCTCCTGTTTCAATATCAACATTCTCCAAATGAGAAGTCAATAGAGTATGTGCTAAGTCTTCGTAAGAATTGAAACAAGGACTTTTTAAGAAGTACTTGAGTAGCTAGGAGGGTAATGTGCACTGCATCACTAGGTCCATGATGTCTTATTCAATAACAGAAATCAACCTATAATATCCGATAGATTATATGGCAACCCGGCGATTTAGTTTATGAAGGGTTTTCTTTTTCTTTTAACCCTGTTACACACTCCTTACTTAACATCACATATTTTTCAACTCCTCTCTCATTTCAGCCATTGGTGAACTTGCCACACAATGTTTTGACATTTTGATGTTTATGCTTATCTACACCCCATTCTCCATCACCCTTCTTAGACTTTTACCTCATCACACCCTGATCAAGATCCCCTGATACTTGATCCTGCTCACCTAGACCTAAAAGACCCTTGCATCCTAATTTTGGTATGTTGCTCCTGGGTAGATCCAACCGACTCTGGTGGATCGTAGGAGATATTTGGAATCTATAACACTATGTGCAGAAATTCAGCATTTGTCACAAAATTGATCATGGATTTGATCATGTCTTCATGTTGTTGTGACTGAATGACTTCGGTTAGATGCCTTCGGTAAGATTTCTTCACTAAGATAAGAACCAAATTCATTTGAAAAACATCCAAAGTGTTTGAATAGATCAAAGATTTGAACACTTGGAAGTTTAGTTTTGCAAAACACACCCCCTTAACATATGCACGAATTTTAAAAAGATACATATGAAGGTGAGAATTACTTTCTTTTTGAAGATATACGAGCTCCCCCACAAGCGTAGCTTTTGCTTCTTCGAAAATATTTATAAATTGAAATCGTTTTTCCAAAACATGAAACTTTTTGTCGAAAATTTGAATCTTTCATGTGAGCTCATACATAGAAGAGCAGGTTTTGCACTGAATGTACAAAAGCCATTACTTTTGAAACTAGATCGAACACAACTTTGGGAACCCATTTAAGCATGGTGCCAATGGGTTTTGAAAACTTTGTAAGCCATTTATAAGTTGTGTCTATTTGAAGTACTGACGTTGAACTCCACTTTAAGTTAAAACTCGGTGTTTCATTTTGAAATAAATTTCGTAGATTTAACGGCGAATGAAATCGTTTGGGAACTATGGTTACAAAATCATTTCGTCTTTGCACCGGATAAGAAGCATTTTATGGTGCAAGTTCAAACATTTTCGATCTCGAATATTTGAAAGATTTTGTTTAAGAAGATTTCTCGGAAAAACTTTGTGTCGGTTTCCAAACTTTTGTTTGCTTTTGAAATCGTGAAACCGAGTTGACATTTGAACCATATGCATCGGGAAGATTAAAATTCTTTTGAGGTGTGAATGTTCCGTTAGATTGTGATTTACTAGAATACCTCTTATTCTTTTACAAAGAATAATTAGTAAACTGAGAAATCCTTTTCGAAAATGGTTTAGAAGATTTATCCGTATAAATCTTCCTTTGAACATTCAAATGTGATTTTGCTACTGTAGACACTTGAGGTTTATCATAAGTTCACAAATTATCAAACCTTTATTCCTTTTGAGATGTAGGCTTGGATTTGGAAACTTCTGGATTTAACTTTTGAATCAAATCATCGTCAAGAGATACCTCTGAATCCATAGCTTTATCAAAATCTAGTTCCAATTGGGATTTTGACACAGGGTGTGATTGAGAAGACGGAGATGTACTCTTGAGTTGTTCAATAGTACTTAACAGATTAGCTAGTTCTTTTTCAAAATCATTTAGTTGAGTGGTAATTTGTTTTTCTAGATCGATAATTTTATTTTCCAACACTAAGTTTAGAATGTAGATCTTAGAAGTTACCACTTGTTGAACAACTTCATCTGAAGATGAGTTTTCTTTTGATTCAAGTTCAGATTTTGAATAACTAGGGAAATAGTCTTCGGAAAGTGGAATTATTCGATTACCATAACTCTTGTTTAATTCTTCATAATTAAATGAAAATTGAGCTTAATCTTCTCTTGCCCTATTAAACTTCTCAATTTCTTCTTCCTCGTCGATTATATTCAGAAAATTCATTTGTACACCCCGACCCATGTATTCTTTAGCATACACAGGGGCTATTTTAGAAATCGCTTTCTGTAAATAGCAAGGATTGTCAAAACCCAAACCTTCCCTTGGATTATAAAACTTGATTTCCTTAGGTTTGTTAAGAAAAATCGCTTGATCAGTTTGGCCTCTTTTAAGAAACTTCTCTTCAAGTTCTTTGATTCGAGCATAAATCTGTGCATTTTTAGTCAAGAGGTAACTATTTTGTAAAGTACGAACTCTTTGCAAACGTTCCGATTCCTCAAAGTTCTCTTCTAATTTAGAAATTTGAGTTGTCAATTTTTCTTGTTCGGAAATAAATGATTCATGTTTCTTTTTATACCACAAGAGTTGGTTTTCTTGAATAGCCTTTTCTCTAACCACAGTTTCTAGAACCCTAATGTTATTAGCAACCTTTGATTTTTCAACATCAATCTTTTCCCGATATGAGTTCATTTTATTTTCAATGAGAATTAATTGATCTTCATTTAAGGCAAGTAACTCAAGTTCAGACGTAGATTCAGACCCAATTGACAACGCTTCACGAGACATCATTTAATCACATTACGTAAAACACACAGATAATGGTATATTACGCTACACCCAAACTAGTGTAATAGATTATGGTGTATTAATGGCGTATTACTCTACTCCTTTGGTGTAATGGATGATGAACACTTGGAATATGGTGTAATAGACACAATGATGGTGTAATACCAAGTCTCAAAAATGGTGTAGTAGCTCAAAATACTTAGTGAAAAACACTCTGATTGAAATGGTGTAATACACTAAAGATGGTGTAATACACTATTCTTAGTACTTAGCGACAAAACAGTGTTTGAAGTGGTGTAATACACTATGGATGGTGTAATACACTATTCTTAGTACTTAGCGAAAAAACGGTGTTTAAAATTATCACACCCCGTCTAAAGCGAAAACAATGAGATGCAACGAACGATTAGATCACAACTCATCGAAATTTAGAATTCACTAAATGAAATTAAACCAATGTGTTGTGACATCACCCGACACAAATGGCGATATCTATTGCGGATATACACACTCACAAAGAATCAAGGTCTTACAATAAGTGTATGATTACATTTATTCGTAAATAGTAAAGGCAAAACAAGCCTATCCAAATAAAACAATGCATAACAAATAGTTTGATATGTCTTGTGCAATCATTTAATGCAACCTAACATCCACTAAACCCCTTAAGTCTCGATCTTAGTTGTGCTAGTGTTACCTGAAAAGAAATGCTCGAAAAGGTCAACACAATGGTTGGTGAGCTTCTCATGTTTAAATATGACACACATAAAACAGTTGATGTGTATAATACATATGAGATTAGGACAATGAAATGAAAAGGTACACATAAGTAAAACAATGTATTTAAAGTGTCACATAACATTCGAGCGTCTCACTGCGCTGATAAATCATATTCGAGCGTCTCACTGCGCTGATGGATCATATTCACCCAAGGATAACGCATCTATCACATGAGTGGGACCGCAGCCCAATAGTACTATTAATATTTCACCTAAATTAGTAGCATGTTGTCTTGGTCCCGCAGACCCAAGACTCCGCCGATATGCATGTTGTCAATGCCCCATCTGAGCAAGACTCAACACGTACGTATATCAGATATCGGTAAGCAACGGTTCCACATAGTTCGTCACATTAATCACAGTGTCACATAATTCAGTCATATTGTCCAAAAGAAAGCAGATAGATTCACAGCATGAAAACAATTTGAAAACACTTGAGCATTCTTTTCCCCCAAAGGAAAATAAGTAAGAAAATGGGGCCACGAAAACTCACCTTAAAAGCAAGGCAAATAATCAAACGTCTTGGAATTTAGTCCTTACGATAATCTACAAACACACACATACGTAGGTTACAATCTAGATAAGCCTATAGCTTATCCATTGTATCCTATTTTGATGAATGCCTCATGTTATTAACGTTTCCACATTTAAATTCTCACAACATATTAATCACTAATATGGTACGATTTTATTGGCTGATGGCGCGTTGAAATGTTAAATTCCATTTGAAAACCCAAACGAACTCATTTGCCTATGACCCATACTTTTCTGAAAATTTAACATTCCAAAGTTTATTGAAAAACAAATTCCATTCAAAAACTTAAAAGTTAGGAGTTATCAGTTACCGAAGTTGACCCAAAAATCTGTTACCGAAATCAGACTCGACCTTTTGATTTAAAATGACCATTTGACTAATCAAAACTCATCCATTTACACTGAAATCATTGCATTCAAAAGTAGACATCTTAAACTTAATTTTAGACTCAAGAAACGTACAAAGTCATCTAATATTGACCGAGTTTTGACTCCACAAAGTTGACCACAGAATCTGTCCAAAACCACCATTCCTGTCTAACGACTATTCGATACCGTAAAACGTTTTTCTCAAATATTATTGACATTTATAGTCATAACATCAATACACCATCAGATTACAATGATCTTAAATCCAATTACAAGTTATATTCATCGAAAATCAGATTCCAACGGATAATAATTCTAAACATGATACAAAACGTTCATAACCGAAAGAATGAGTTAGAAATCTACCAACTCGTGTGCGTATGATGAACTTCTTCCTAGAATATGTAAGAATAGGATATATATAAGAACCCTAATCTCGTTTTTAAAAGAAACGGATGAGAAATCGAATAACAATCATGGAAAACTTACCACCGAATGCGGAGAACAGTGATTTCGGTTGTTAGATTTGATTAGGGAATTAAAATCCTTGAGTTTTGAAGTACTTGATACGAATTTCGTCTGGAAAATACCCTAGAAACGACTGAAACTCCTTTTGAGGTTTGCAAAAACGTTTAAGGTTAAGTTTTAATGAGTTTTTATATTCAGGCTCCTAACCGGCGGTTGGATTGCTCAGCCGAAGGTTGGGCTAGCTGACCTTGCGGCCCACGCACACCCAACCGGCGGTTGGGCCCGCAGCCTCCAAGCCCAACTCCGATCCAATTCTTAATGCGTTTTTAGTTTGTATTTCATATATCGTATTTTATTCCCTTAACTCTTTAATTGAGTTTATTGATTCTACCCGAATTATGAATTTCTCAAAATGAGAATAGCACTTATCGCAAAACAATCGAGAACCTTTTGATTTAATCTTAACAACTCAAAATTCGATTACAATGAAAGGAAATCTTATCAATACACTACGATTGCATTTTGGTGACGGTTGTCACAAAAATGGTGTAATACACTACAGATGGTGTAATACACTATTCTTAGTACTTAGGGAAAAAAACAGTATTTTAAGTGGTGTAATACACTATAGGTGGTGTAATATAATATTCTTAATACTTAGCGAAAAAAACACTGTTGAAATGGTGTAATACACTATTCTTAATACTTAGCGAAAAACACTCATGGTGTAATACACTATAAATGGTGTAATACACTATAGAAATACACTGACCTTATTACTTAGCGAAAATCGTTGATGGTGTAATACACTATAAATGGTGTAATACACTATAAATGAGTGAGCGTATAATATTTGCCAGCAAATATAAAATCGATCAAAATTTGATCCGAAATCAAACTCAACGAAAATGTATGATATTAATATCAAAAGATTCATGCTTATGAGGAAAGCAATCCGTACGGAAGAAATTTCCAAACACTTATTCGTTTGACAGTAATCGAACAAAAACCTCACAAACCCTAATTACTCAAGAACACAGATTATTAATCAATTTGTTGTTGTTTTTCAAAATCGTTTGATAGATTTACATCAATAGTCGATAACCTTGCTCTGATACCAATTGAAATCGATCCAATCGAGCTATTGATGAATCACAATAAGAATAGGGATGAAAAACCAATCAGCCAATGTATTGAATTACGTACGCGCAGGAGAATAATTGCCAGAAGTCATGTGATGGTTAGAGTTAACAAACTTATTTATATCTTAACCATCTTACATGATAAATTACCGAAGCACCATTAAACAAGTTACAAGTATTAAAGCATAAAGTACTAATAAATTAATCTATGCAGAATCCTTTGATATAATAAAATATTGGTAACAACTTTCTCCTAATGCAAAGTTAGTAGAATAAAAAGTATTAAAAATAATTAGTTAATATATTTATACTACAAATACAAATGTAGATTGAAAATAATGTGTATCAAATACATTTTAACGTGTGCTTTAGGTACATGATCATAGTCATAATTAAATAGTAATGGCACTTATTGCTACTAAATAGGTCTACTTAGGCAGACCTACACGTAGGTCTAAAGATGTGATTGGTTGGATTTTTTCTCTCTCATCCAATCAATTTTTCAAACCCACCAATCACAACTTTAGGCATATATTTAGTCTTATACAACTAGACCTACCAATCATTTTCCTATATATATATACCTAACCCAAAATCAAAATCAGATTAAATATAATATATACTCATTTGTATATAAAATCAAGTCAATGACAATTTTACCCTTTAACCCTTCTGTTATCCTTCATTCAAATGTGAATAGGAATAGGAATAGGAATTGTATGCTGCAGTCCATATACGATGGATTAAAACAATTCCTAATAATATCTTGGATTTTGATAGCATATAATTTTTTTGGTTAGTCGCCAGTTGGGGTTTAGAATATGTTTATGAACTAACGGGTTGTTTTTCTTCATCTTTTGTTTGTCAGCTGCTTCTAATGTAATTTACATGTGTTTTTGATGTAATTGACTATTCTTCTTGGACCAATATCAATGAATATGTATAGTTATGTAGCTTATATGTACTGGTTCCTTAATTTCTAAGCTTTTGGTGTTTCCTTAATTCCTGGGATTGCATAATGGTGGTTTGTGGTTTCGGGAACTTGTTTACGTCTTCATACAAAAATGATTTGCTACTTAGCTGTGGAATAGGGAAAGATTCTGGCACTTGTGATTGTAAGTACAATCTATATATATATATATATATATATATATATATATTTTGTACATATATATCTTGTGATTGTAGTAGGCTAGAATGAGCCTTAAATTTTATGAACAAGTAATTAATTAATACAGGAACCTCCTCCTTCGCAAAGTAAAACAATGGGTCCTCTCCTAGCTCGAACTTCTTTGATGACCAAAGAATCGGCTAATATGAGTCGCTCCTAACATAATATGAGAATTTATCATGTAAATGATGTTTTAAGACATGTATTTGAGTGAAAGGTCACCTCCTAATTCTTAAAACATAATATCGACTAATACAAAATAACATCCGGCTGTAAGGATGACTACTACAGGTAAATGCTTATGAACCATAAATTCGATCTTCCTTCTGATAATCACATCATGTCATGGAAAGAAGCAAGTTTAAGCTTTATTTTCTACACGTTGAACCATCTTAGCATATTCTATGTCTCCATGTCACATCCTCATTTGCATCCTGAATAATTGAACAAGTTTAATTTAGCATGAAATCAGTAAATATTTCATCTTGCATTCATGTTTGCAAAATATATATGATATAGAAAAGGGTCGATCGATTAGGAAACTTGTTATGGAATAAATCCGTTAAATACACATAAAGAACTTTGTCAAATACATACCAATGGTTTTCTTGCAGTGAAGAACTGCTTCATAAATTGAACTCTCAGAATCACAAGATCTTCGCCAATTATCCGCCACATACACTTCACTTCGGGGAGACAACGTGTAATTATTTGCACTCTCAAATTCCCACGATCTTGGCCAATTATCAGAACCACACGCTTCAATCGTGCCTGAAAATTCACAATTCTTGGTTCTCTGTAGTTGACTTTCACACCTTCTTCTCATTCTGAGCCAAATCAACCTAAACAAATTCAAATACTTTTGCACGACTCTTTTAGGTAATCTTTTATACCTATGAATAGATGAAGAACGAGTTCTTCGATAGGAACATGGGGTGGAAGAAGAGACGGGTGAGACTGGAGTGGAACTCGAACTGGAATCGTAGATACCGACATCCAATGGATTCAAAAATAGAGGAACAACAATCCCATTTGAGATCAGTTCATCAGCATGAACACAAGGCTGCAATGTTGGCAAATTAAAGTTGAAATCTTGATGAAAAACAAGAAATCTTTGGGAGGCAGAAAGCTTTGGGTCCATTTCAATGAAGCTGGAGTCATCAAATGCATCGAATGAGGCTCTAAATGAACCTTTTGGGCTTTCAAACGACGGTTTTAGGTTCACTAACCAACTATACGAGAAGCTCTCGATAGAGAGTGATTCTTTGGTTTCCATATATGGCTGGAGGGAAATTAAGGTATAAATGATTTGAGGGCTGTTTGATTTGTTTACCAAACTCCTTGTGGTGTGTGTATACATGTATGCATATATATAGAGACATATATGTTCATGTAAGGACATCATTATTGTGGTCCTTCAGTTCACACTACAGATAACATAAAATTATCAGTAAAATAAGGGAAGAAGTGGGAATACAAGAGACAGAAATGTGTACCCCACATGATGTAATGTTGCATGTTATGTTAGATAATAAAAGAGCTACTGATATAATATAGTAATGGTCTATTCATGACAAAAATTTCTTGCTAAAAACTGTGAACACAGACTTCCCTTTCTGATCTTTTCAATATCAATAAGCCTTAATACATCATCATTTTTATTAAATATAAAGCAACGTACCCATACGAAAGTAGATCATTCATTACAGAGAACGGGGCCTAATATCGAATTAAGATGTTGTTTTGAACACGTAACGAAATGATTTTGAGTAAATACGCGACTGTAAGATACTGTGAATTAACATTTGGCTATGTGATATGTTACCTCATTCTATGTATGATAATATCAAGAAACAAAGGAGTTTCAGGGCCCAAGGGATATTTTGCCCCTTTTAACAATTGTATTATTGGGACTCCAAATTAATGAAAAAACTAAGTATTAGAAGCAAGTGTCTAGGGGACAACTCAACATACAGAGCATGAAACAATCAAACTTGTCACATGAAATTGTATATTTTAAAGAAACATGCATGCTCACATTAATATATCAAAGTTTGCAAAGATTCCACATTCTTGTCTAAGCAATCCATTATTATATATCCCAACTTGTGCATCTAATAAACTATTATTGATTCTAGAAAAGACGATTCTAGCTAATGCAACAAACCAAATAAGTGAGCGTTGGGAAGTTACTTAGTCTCTGCAAAGAGTCTTCATTTAGCACTTAGTAAAATATCTTTATTTTAAAACTCGAATGTGACATTTTGATTATAAAAAGGGCACCCATATATCATGCAAAGTTTGGCCTCTTAATCAAACATTGTTTATGAGTTACGTAACATGATATCAAAGAAGAGTGATGGTCACAACATGCAACATCCCTTGCTTTAAACAAGTTTTGTTCTTTGTATTTGTTTATTCGTACATTGATTCGTATTCTTGAGTCTACACCACAAGATGATGGTGTAGTAGGACTAGAGATAAATCCTACATAAAAAAATCATGCAAATCTAGAAATTAAATATTTAAAATTCCATTGGACTGCAAATTTCAGGGATTTACATCCACCAACAATCTGGGTGGTAGGAAGTTCAACTTTACAGGCTATTCAGTGCCAAAAAAGATGATAATGTTGCAACACAATTACAAAGAATTATTCACAATCAAACCATACAAACAAAAATAGGAGACAGAGGTCCCGGATCATTGTCGGGGTATTGAAACAAATGGACAGGAAAAAATGTAACAGGGTAGAAATCCATAACTAGAAAAAGACTTTGAAAACCAACCAAATGGTCCCTTTTTAATCTCCTTCTTTGAAGACAAAAAGGTAACTGTAACCATACGCTGACATTCAAAAGCTAATATCTTCTATAGAAGGGGGTTTCTAATTTTAAAGAGAACATCAATTTGAAACCAAGTAATCAAATAGACAGGTAGGGTAAGTTGTACTAATCATGTTGTTTAGGGTCTAGCTACAAAAAAGAGTATGCATATAGTTCTGTAGTATACATCAGACCTCTTTTAGAGACAAAGGAAGAAAGGTAAAAATGTAGCATATGCATGGAGATGGGAATGTATTTAGAAACTAAATCATCATTTTTTTGCAACGAATAGAGCAAAACTTTATGAACAAAATTCCACTTGCAGTATCGACCCATTCACTTGTGACTGGCTCAACCCAGATCAATATATCTCAGGTCATATGAGTAGACCGCAAAAGTACAAACAAAAAAGATGTATATATGTCTTTAGAGAAAAACCACCTCATATTATAGATTTGACAATGTAATAATATTATATCATATAGTTGCAGATATTTTGAAATTTGGAAATGAAGAGTCAGGCTAAACCCACCTAATACAGAAAGTTATTCATTTTGACAAGTTACATAACCCGTTCGACATGCCCATTTTGTCGGTTAACTGTATCCACCATACGCTCTGTCGGTCTTTATTTGTGTGAAATATATCAACTTGCTAGAAGTGATCAAATTGACAGATCATCTCAACTATACTGGAGTAATTAAGCTGTGTAGGTCTAACAAGAATACAAGAAAAGAGATTACTAATAACGATAAGGCATACAAACTGCAAGTCTCCAAACATTTTAGATTTCTTACTCCACAAATCATATACATGATCGCAATCATCATTTGATCACAACAAAGGGATGTCAAACGTTGAACAGCAATGCATTAAATCATCTTTCTTATAAAATTATTTACACAGCTCAGTATTTAATTTCTCATCAAATGTTGTAGGAGAGTGACCCTATACTACTAGCTCAATATTGACCACCTATCTTCAATAACAAAATACAGAAACAGAATGCTTACACAGATGGCGAATACAAAAGTAAGTGAGACCTCAAGAACATCATCTCATGAGATCTACAAATACAAAAACATTCCAAAGACTATGTAACAGCATAGACGGTAATAAGTTTCTTGACCGTGCAAAAACTGTACCCATAATGACCCCAAGAAACACGAGTGGCAGCAATCTCTGCATATTAAAATGTGCCAATGCAAAAGCTAATGAGCTCATCAAAATTGAGCACCAAACAGGCATGTACCTTGTTAAAGAAGGAAGAAGAAACCCACGAAATACAATTTCCTCCCAAATAGGGGCACAAACAGAAACCACAATGGCATAGAGCACCATGGCCATTGGATCTCGCGCCACAATTGACTGCTCAACTGTTGACATTGTAACAGGCGTTGGGGGTGGCATGGGAAGCAAATTTAGGTTGACTTGTGAGAGTCGATTGACTAAAGGGAACATAAAGCATCCCAAACAGACATCAATATACCAATTTCCTTTAACGGTGAATTTGAACCAATCTGATGAAAGAGGACAGAATCTTGAAAGGCAAAGTTTAAGGATTGCGATTCCAGCTATACCCTCCACCACGTCTGTTAAAAGGCTGTATAATGCTTGTCCTCTATACGGTAGGGTTTCCTTTCTGAAACCCGCTGTGTGAGCAACAAATGGTATTATCCACGATCCTACCAACCAAAATGAGGTTATCCAAAGAAGCATTACCTGCAGTGAAAGAATAGTGTTTGTAAAATTAAGCATATGTTGTTTCTTGTACATATCGTATATTAGTGAGCTCCCAATGTTGACGAGGGTTAAAGTTAGCAAATATAAACCATCTACTTATGAGTGGGTCAACTCAGGTTATGTTTATCTTTTTTAGGTCAACTCATCAATAAAGAGTTGCTTAAAAGAAATGTGTCGAATGGGTCAAAACTCGAAAGTCGCCCAACATATATTTTTAACACCTCCTATAACATTTTACTAAAATAATTAGACAAATATCAGAATTATATAACTTTTATAGTCACATCTAGCCCTAATTATTAGTTAATAGTTAAAATAACTTGTGGGACAAATGTTTTGGGCCAACCAACCTTATCAAAATATTACTCGTTTTGACCCATTACCCAACCAGCCCATTTGCCACCTCTAACGAATGTTGTTCAGCACCCACTTACATCTCATTATTTTCATAAAACGGATAGAAAGATGCAGTTTCACATTTTATTTAATATATTAATGACAAATCGACCATCACTCATAGTTAATGAAATAATTAGAACAATTCAGCCTTTATGCTTTACGTTTCAGATTGCATGCTAACATATTACAGATACATGACCAATCAACTTACCTAATTGTCATATCATTAAAAAATCCAGACATCCAGATTCAGGTTTTCGACCTGGTAAAGCACAAGCCATCTATATCCAAATCCGGCATTATGATAACTCAAATTTCATGTCTTGCCCAACATTAGAAAGTGCTAAAATAATGACTTCAATAACTATCCAATTTCTATTTCTATTTTTAATTAAAGCATTATAAATCAGACTTCATGTTTTGATCAATATCAAAAAGCGCCAAAAATAAAAATATTTGGTATGCTATCCAACTTTTGTTTCAAATACATAAACTTGTAAAGTCAAAAACTTCAACTAATTAACAGTTTCCTCTATTTAGGGTAGTTTACGAAGAAAAAAAAATTTAACAAAACTTCTCTTTTAACGAAAATGTGTTATAATAAAAAAATAAATCATACTCGCATTACCATGTTTTTATATTTAATAATGTTTAAAGTATGTTCTAATGCCGGTTTAAGCGGGCGACGGGCGTCAAGACAGAGACAGGTGATAAATTGTCCCAACTTTGCACAATTCACTAATTTAGGAATTAAATGTCTAAGAGAACGGCATATAGCCTCCTCTACCTCTATGTTCTTCTCACAACATTTACAAACTCATTGTTTAATTTACTTCTATACTTTTGTATATACTTGTTTTAAGACACAGTTTCACAAATAACTACAAGTAAATTATTTTCATGATTTGTTAATATATTATTATAAATATTAATATTGAAAGACAAATTGGTAACTGACATTACAACTTTCACTGAACAAAAATTTGTTATGCATGCGTTTAGTTTGGTTGAAAGGACAAACTTATAAAACTACTTCATATCAACAATCAACAAAATTGTATACGTTGGAACTGGACAACTTAATGTGTCACCTATCTGCTTACTTCCATTGAAACAATTAGCCAAAGCCTTTACTATGACAAAATACTGTACTTTGCATCTTCATTGGGATTTCACATGACTACTCTAGGTGAACAAAGGTTTTAGGTCACTCCAAAGAGTGAAGTAACAATACAGCAAAGAACTGTACCTGCAATATGGTCTTAGCTGTCCATGGCACTGTCCATGGTTCTGCACAAAATATAGCATCTGCAGCCTGAAAAAAAACATTCAAGTACATCAGCAAACTATTGACCACTTTGACTACCACCGCTTTTTAGTACTGTCTAATTACTAATCTGAAAGGCTTAAGCTACAATTTAGTACTACTAGATGGATATCACAATATTCTTAGATTGACCAATACTATAAAAAGTATGTTCTTTTTTTCAAGTACATTGACATTATACTATAATAAAGTGCAAACAATAACAAAAGAGCTAAAATAGGGTCATAGGGACTATCAGTTCAAGTGGTTACACCACAAAGATCTTAATTACATGACCATATATTTAGAGGCAAATTATGTTATTGGCAGGCACAACAATTGTTTCATTAATGTCGCCTGCAGTGCTAAGGTAGGTACCATATAAGCACAATAAAAAAAAACAAAAAATAAAAAAAAAAACATACCTTTCTGAAGTTTGAAATCCAATTATGCGTCACATTTGGTTGTTTACTTTCTGGTTCTACAATATCTCCTGGCAATAGATCTTCAGAAGTTTCGGAAACGGTATATTCAAAAGAAGATTCGTCATGCTTAAAGCATGAAAATTTCCAATTCTAGAAGTAAATATACAATCCAAACAGGTCAGACAAACATCAAACTTAAAACTTGGAACTTATCGTATGCGTTTCAAGCAGTATAGAAAACACAAACGAACAAAAAATGCATTCATTTAGCATCATGTTGTTTATCCGAAAGTAAAAACAACAAAAGCCTAATGATTGAGGGTAATATCATATCAAACAGATTCATAATTCATTCATATATAGTGTTTCTGAATTTCAAAAGTAATCTACCATTCACATATCAATTTCATTTGGCATTATGTTGTTTATCCAAAGGTAAAAATAATGAAAGCCTGATCATTGAGGGTAAAATCATATCAACAGATTCATAATTCATTCGTAAATACTGTTTCTGAATTTATAAAGTGATATAACATTCACATATCAAATCTAAAAAGTTGTAACTTTAATATGCTCTATGTTCTCTGCTGTATAAAAGAATATATTGATAACTAGGTAAACGAATCTGAAGCTGAATTTGTTTTAGCAATCAAATTGACAAGATAACTAAAAAACTAACTACACACACGAACACATCATAACATATATGTGCGTAAAGTAATCGCAATTGATTCAATCAACGCTGGTACATAAATTTCAAAACTTCTAGGGAAAATTGCATATAGCAGCAGCTTAGTTTCCCTCAATTCTCATTCACGCAATTCATTCACTTTCTTTAAATTAAAAGAGTAAATTCTCTAGAATAACAACATACTTTACGTGTTCACCAATTATAACAATGCACCTTACAAAAACTATCATACTTGTTACCAATCACAGTAACAATTATTATTATTTTTACGAATAAAAGAAACGCTACACCTAGCTCATTTACATCTATTTGGTAACAAAGCGATAACTTTCGTACTATAGTTACTATACTAGGTAAAACATGTAAACTAACCTACAATTCAAAGCAATCAACTCTACGAATAATAACGTTAACAGAAGAAGTTTGCCATAAAGTTGCTACCTTTATGCTATTTGCCCAGAGTTATAGTACTATTTAGAAAGAATCATAAAATCAATACCTTATACATATCACAAAAATTCACAATTTGTGCTCAACAAAATAACCAATATATAAATACTAAATGTGAATATATATACAACATCATAAACAAGGAGAATCGATACTTACATTTCTCGGTGTATAAGAATAAGATAATTTAGGAGAAAGAGTGGTCCGGCTGGATGAAATACTATAGGGTTTGGGGAGTTTATGACGATAATTATTATTTTTATTAAAATGAATAACTCTAGCTGTAGAAGAAAACGCTTGGCAAGACGGTGACGCAGTAAGAGACATGGTGACGTGGCTTCACCGGATTTATTGAAATCCGGGTGAGGGTAATTGGTGGTGGTTGTTGCTGCATTAGAGATTAACAAAAACCCTAATTAGGTTGTTTGGGCATATTTTGAATACGAGAAACGATTGATGATGCAAATTGTTATTAACTTTAGTGAGAAAGTGAGGCGGCGACGTCGAAGGCGGAGGAAGGTCCGGCGAAGGTGCGAGGAAAAGGGCAAAAAGGTCTGATGACGTCAGTATATATGCATAGATAATGTAAATTATAATTATAGAAAGCCGTGTTACGACGGATTCGAATCTTTATTTCCATTTTAATTTATCACAAAGTATTCTGCTTAGACCCCTCCTAACGGCCTTAAGTTGGACCGTCGGTTCTAATCGACAGAACCGACGTCATTGACCTGAAACCGACGAAGGGAAGGGACACGTTCCGGTGGATCCCAATTCAATATTTAAAATTTTTTTATTCCCTTTTGACCGTTAAAATTAAAAAAAAAAAAATTAAATAAACCACAAATACTAACCGTTTGAAATAATAATAAAAAAAAACTAAACACTTTTCTCCTAGCCCAAACCAATGTTTTGAAAACTGGTTTTTTAGGTGAACCGGAATTCAATCCGGAGCCGAGTTAATCCGGTTCAACCGGTTGGATTTCCGGTCCGACCGCCCATTATACACTATATAAGTTCGACCGGTTTTCTGTCCGTTTCCGGTTCAACCGGTCCGACCGGCCGGTTTGAACCGGTTTTTAAAACATTGGCCCAAACACACCATAAATACAGTTACACATTGTCACACCCCCAAAATCGGTAAACGTGGTTATCGTGTGTTTAGCGGAAGCATTAGAGTAAACGGGGGTGCTGACGTCAACATTGGACATTCACGCATATCAGAACATATGATTATCGCAGAACATAATATATTAAGATGCTATAATTAGTTGTTGTTACAAAAGCTACGACTCATTGAGTCGTAGAAGTAGAAATGTAGTTAAAGTTATACAAAAAGTGGATTTCGTAAATATGACTAAAATATATTGGTTATACAAAAGAAATCTCATTTGTTCCAAAAGTGGCATCCTAATTCGTCGTGGGTCGCCTAGTTCCATATGCAAGCAGTCTTACTTGTGCAGCTAATTCCCTGAAAAACATAGTAAAAAGTCAACAAAGATTGTTGAGTGAATTTACAGGTTTTATGTATAGTTGTTAAACCAAGTTGTTTGTAATTGTTGACAAAAAAGTCAAAAGTAATCGATTCACGATCAATTCTTGTATTATTCCAAAATCAATATCTTTAGGTTTAATAACCCTAACCTCGATTTTGCTAAAAGATAAAAATATCCTAGCCAAAGATCGACTAATCCATAAGTTTAATTAATAAACTTTAAATTGACTTTTGCTAAAGGTCTCGTACCTTTGCAAGAATCAATCTATATCTAGAGTTTCATAAACCCTAGTTGATCACATCAATGGATAAGAAATTGATTTTTTTTATGGGTTTGAAAAACCCTTACAAAAATCGGCTAATACAAGTTAGTCAAACCCTTGTATTGATTTCTTGCTTGCTAAGTTAATTGCTAATTGTACTAGATTCATTAGGATATCAAATACCCAATACCTATGCCTAAATATTTTTTCCAAGGGATTTAGGCAAACCCTAAAAATGATTTTTAGCAAAAATAAACCCATACAATTAATTATTAACTTTAAACAAGATGAAACGACCGTTCGTTTTCGGGTTAAATTATTTAAACTATTGATCAACAAAACACGATATGTTTTCGGTTATGGTGTTAAACACCATATACCAAAAATCGATCAACAAGGTTTCGCATAAACCTTGGAGCAATTTTGGTACAACCAAAATACACCTATTTTAGATCAATCGCGAAAAACCAATTTATACGCGTTGTTTAAATAGTTAACAAACTACACAGTTTAAACCGATTACAAGAAAGGTAGAAGAAGAGATAACAATAATTAAAACTTAATAAAAAGAAGCATACAAGAAAACTAATTACAGTTTTATTAGAAAATTACATGGCTCTGATACCACTGAAGGGTTTTTAATAGAATTATACGTTATAAAAATTTAATCTTTATTTACAATAAATACAATTAATACGCGGAAGCTTATAAAATCATTTAATCATATTAAATAAAACCCTTAGCCAAGATCTATAATTTTAACTAATAAAACATGTATGATATATAATTACAAAAGATTAAGAACGAATTCTTACATTGAGTGTTCGGAAAGAACTTCAAACTTCAACTCGTTGCCAAAGTACGAGCGGACTTATCTTGATCTTCACTTGAAACCTTGAAATCGACTACTACGGGATACGTTAGGTATCCACCTTTGATTCACAGTTGAATGGTTGGTAGAAACCTAAGTGTATACTAATAACCATAACACAAGAATGCGATCAAATCACGAACTCGAGAACCCTTGGAGGGTTGGCCGACTTTCGACTTGCTTGGGGTGGGGCCGGTCGACGCACAAGAGAGGGAGAGGGAGAGAAAGTTAGGGTATTGATCAATTAACAAATGAAACCCCTAACCCTTTATATATAGTTGTAACGCAACTTGTTTTCCAAGTTATATATAATTACACTATAAACCCTTTAGTTTAATATTTTATTAAACTAATCCCAAACTTGTACATTTACAATTAAGACCTCGCAGCTTAATAATAATTAAACTAGTTAGTTTATTTACAAAACTAATTATAAATAAATCCTTTTATTAAATAAATAATTACACTTAATCATTTATAATAACAAATGTCTCAATTGCATTCGACCAATTTATTCATTTCACTTGAATGAATGATATCAAATATCTATTTATAGTATCACACTACTTGTTCGGTTGTGCTCATCGGTGTGATCATGTGGTGTTCATGTGAAATTGAATTTGATATATTATTTACGTTAATATTAAGCACATAATCTTTCAAGATTAGAGGAAGATAAAGGATCCTTACAATGCTTGAAGATGGTGAAAAGAAAGGGATGAAGATGATATTCTTGTTTGCTTGAACTTGCTCCTACACTTTGCAACTTTTGAAGATTGATTAAGGTGGTTGTTTTGGGTTGTGGGTGTGCCGAGGAAACAAAGAAGAAAAGAGAGAAAAGAGGGTTGGTGAAATGTGACACCCGTCAAATTAGGACTATTAATTAGTGCCTAATCATCTATAATACATGTAATTAGTTCCATGTTAGGCTAATTAATGTATCAATTAATATATATTGTTGAATATATACAATTATGCAATTTGATTAAACCGTACACATCTCAAATCGAATGTAATTCGGTTCAAATACTACGAACGTTGGTGAACAATTTTATTAAATAATATAACATTATTTAATAACACTATTGTATTTAAAATATTATTTTGATAATATTTCGTTTACATTTCGTATCGTACAAATGACGTCTACGCGATTTAAATTATTAAACGCGCAAACAGATCAAAACAAAACTCGGTTATATTTGATAACTCAATTATAAAGTATTTGATGAAATACTTCAACAAAAATATCGGATAATTGTTCGCATTTTAAAACTCATATTTAAACATGTCTAAAATTATTTAAACGTTTAAACGAATCGGGGAAACGAACACCGCACGGAGCGCAAACGCAGGGGATAAAATTTGGGACACACCCACATGGGGTGGGCCCCACAAAAATTGGCCCAAGGTGAGGTCATCACCTCCCCACCTCATTTTGATCTACACACACACACATACTCATATCACTTTCTCTTTCTAACCCACCAAATCATCTCATCATCACCACCACACCACCGCCACTTCTACCACCAATTTCCACCATCAAAACTCACTAAATCACCTAGCTCATTACCATAAAAACGTTCACCTCGCGGAGATCTACATTTCTATCTTCTCGGATTCTCCTCGCGTTAAGTTGTAAGATCCCGACAATTCTCGAAAGCTCTTGAGTCTTTGATATTTTACTTGTATGTGGTTAATCTAGCTTAGATATGTCCAAATATATGTTCAAAACTCGTTTTCGGAAACATTGTCGAAAAATGTCGGTTTTGGTCATTTTGTGAAAACGACACCTAGAAACGCAACCAACTTGAAATAATAATTTTTATCAACTCTATGAACCAAAATTAGGGTTGGGTAAAAGAATCAGACCAAGTGGTGGTCGTTAAACACGTTTTCGACTACTTTAGAAATCGATCAGACGTAAGTGACGCACGGCCAGATCCAGTATAGCGTCACTTCCTTAAGTGACGCCTTAAGTGTTGCCAAAAGCCCTAATTTTGTGACACTAGCCTAAGTGCCGCTAAAAACCCTCTTTTTGCGTCACTTGCTTAAGTGTCGGCAACTGTACTACCCGACACTCCAAGCAACACTTGTCTAAGTGCCGCCCAAAACCAAATTATGATTTTATCCGACACTTACCTAAATGACGCCCGAAAATCGATTTGCAATTCACCCAACACTTGTACCCGACACTTGATTAAGTGTCGCCCCTGTCACTTCCTTAAGTGACGCCAATAGTACAGAATTTACCATCTTATGCGACACTTCTTGAGTGTCGCCTAAACCCTTAAGTGTCGCTATAAGTGACGCTAAAAATAGAATGTTTAAAAACTATTTTATACTAAGTGTCAAACTTGTATAACCTCAAACCTTTATACGATACGACTTCTAAAACACATTGGAACATACTTTTGAGTATAACATTCGAAATCATGATAATAATGATGAAATTATTATTACAATCAATCACCAACGGGCCGTACACATTTTCAAAACTCAAACCAATCAACCAAATCGTAGTCATTTGGACAAGTTAATCAACCAAATCGTAGTCATTTGGACAAGTTAATCAACCAAATCGTAGTCATTTGGACATTCTAGTTAGACGAACAACTACAAAGGTAGTCTTTATAGATACCTACTCACATTTATAACCATCGCGTGTCGTGGACACCCTGATCAGGTTACAAGTCTTCGGACATCACTACTCGGCTAATCAACTCAAGTTTACTAAATTAAACTCTCAAGACTCAGGTGAGTCTCATAGCCCCTATTTTTACTGTTTTACTCAGGGGTGTGATACATTGCTCGATTTATTTACATGTGAACGCAAGTACAATCAAAATCAAATACTACATGAGTTATTTTCAACTAATCAATTTAAAGTCCTCCACAAACATAGTTTGGTAATACATCTGTAGAGTGAATGTTAGTATATGATATCATATAGGATTGACAATCCTCATCCGGGTTAGCAAGCACTAACTGGTCAAACGGACGTATTAGCATTTGGGTAGACGAGTGTAGATTAGGCACTCGTGGGAGGCACCTCGATCGGAATTCCTTAATTGGATCTGACCCTCAAGTTAAGCTCAGACTATGTGCTCATGGTTGTATAACTTTTATTTTGCTTTATTGCAACTTAAATTCAATTAAATCTTGCGGTTCATACGATATGTTTTGACATACAAACCTGTGAGCTCACCAGCGTTTCGCTGACCATTTTTAGCATGTATCACAGGTACTCAGCAGTAGGTTGGACTGCACGATCAGGATACTTTAGCTCATGTCAGCATACAAACATTCAGAGATTTAGCTGTATTATTATATTTTGTATAAATTAATTATGTATGTAAATCTCTCAATTTCAAACCGAGCTAATGTAATTATAAATGTTGATGTAAACTTTTGTTTAATCAATACAAGATGTTAAACGACGCATATAGAGTCGTTCATTATATCCTTGTATTGTGATTACCGTATTTGGTCGCGCCCCGACCCGAACCGCTTCCGCATCATAATTTGGGGGTGCGACATGAAAGGTTTGTGTGTGAATGTTTATTTGAGTGTTTGAATAATTAAAACAAGGATGGTGGTGGGAGTATGGCCCTTGGCCGATTTGGTCAAGGGTGGTATGGTTTGAGTTTTATTTTGTCTCCTAAATAATTGTGTTATATCCCCATGTTTGTTTACCCGATCGTTATACGTTAAAACGTGTTTTAAATATTTTAGTTTGTTTACGTTATTTTGTGTATATATATTTCGAAGTATTATTCTAAATACTTTATTTTGAGTTCACAAAATATAAATTTTGATTCGTTTGGTTGTCGGGTTCGATTCGCGTAATTTAATTGTGTACGTTACGTTACGTTTTATATAAAACGTATAATTGTTTTGTTTCATTATGCTTTATTCGTTCGCATAATATTTCCAAGTAAATAACTACTATAAAAATAGTTTTACGTTATTTAATATTTGTTTCACCAACGATCGTATATTTTTGTCGGATTCGCTCCGATAGTTTCCCGCGTAATTATAACTAACTATGAAATTAGTAATACTTCACGTATTAAATTAGTGGGCTTTGCTAGACTTATCTCATAAAAATAGTATGAATTCACTTAAGTAGGGAATTAGCTCTAATTATGCACTTGATTAGTGTACGCAATTGTATCGAAATTTGAGGAGTGTCACACACATTAACTCAAATAAACACACAACTTTCATCTTATATCTAAAACTTTCATATATTTTCTACATTTTACTACAAAATTAAAATGTCGTCCGATTCCGGTAAGGAAGAATTTGATGCCGTCACACAAGTTTTCGATCCGGTCGCTAGACTCAATAAGCTTGACGCAGAAGACACGGATTCGAACGATGATGCCGAACCATCATTCTGTATACCTCGAGCACCAATACGATATTTACCTAGAGATCGAGAAGGTGTCGGTCAACGTTTGTATCAAGACTACTTTGCCGAGCACCAAACATTCCTCTCCAGATTAATTTAGTGTTTTAAATAAATATAATATATAATATGTGGGGTCCAGAAAAAATTGAAGTGATGTTCATTGTTGGCGGTGTAATGTCAGTTTTAAAAAGTGTTGACATGGCGCTGATTTGGAAATATGAAATAGTTTTTGTATTTAAATTCATGGTTCTATGGAGTTTGTGATGATTTTTAAAAGTCATCGGCGGATACTAGAAGTCTGTGGTCGTTTTCGGTTGTTTTCGAAGGATGTTGATGGTTTTCAAATAGCTTTTATGAGTTTTCATGTGTCGGTTTTTGAGCGGTATATGGTACTTTTTGGTTGTTGCTAGCGTTTTAAGGTAGGTTTTTATGGTAATTAAAAGTATGTAGTGATTTTCATGCATTACAATCACTAGTAGTTTTAGGTGATTACAAGTTGAGATTGGAGATGGTGTAAAATATGGAGGAGTTATGTGTCACATGGGCTTATTGGGCGGAAATTGTAAATGATGTATTCAATTTTTATTGCGTTGAAAGAGAATATGTTGGTTATTTTATTCGTTTTAGGATTCGTGGATGGAGTTATAAAAAGAAACGCTCGTAAAATCTCCTATCTCCTATCTCCTATTATTATTATAACAAAGTGTTAATTATGTAGACATATCTAAATTAACCCTCCCATAATTTTTTTTTTATCAGTCCCATAAATTAATCTCAACCTTTCACTACATTAACTTTACTACTTAATCACCTTTGATTTTATCAACCAAATTTGTCCATGCAATAATTAGAGTTAACCTTTATTAAGTTACCTTAATACCCCTAATTATCTATATCTATACTACATATAATGCATGTTGGTACTTTATTTTTAGAAACTCTTAAGAACTAAGACTCGACACTTCCTTATTTAGTTGATCTAATTTTCATTTTATACCAAAACTTTATCAATATCACATTTTTCCACTTTTTACCAATTGTTTTCTTAAATCCTGAACTCTACATCCAAACAAATTACTGCTATCAACTCATTATCATGGATAATCATACGATCATCGTTGATTAACAATTTAACCATAAAATAATATACTTCGCTGCATAGCGCGGGTATTACGCTAGTTCTAATTCAATGCCTTTCATTCAAATTTCAAATCAATCACCATAACTAAATCAACAAAAAAAAATCGGATATGGCAACTGTGTATGAATTAATAATTAATAAGTAACATTAATTCAATATTAAAAGAGTTATTATTTGCATTGCAAAGTACATTCATGTGACACCCGTCAAATTAGGACTAGTAATTAGTGCCTAATCAATTGTAATACATGTAATTATTTCTGTGTTAGGCTAATTAATGTATCGAAATATATATTGTTGAATATATACAATTATGCGATTTGATTAAATCGTACGCATCTCAAATCGAATGTAATTTGGTTCGATTAATACGGACGTTGGTGAACAATTTTATTAAGTAATTTAACATTATTTAATAATACTATTGTATTTAAAATATTGTTTTGATAATATTTCAATTAAAATTCGTATCGTACAAACAAAGACCACACGATTAAAATGTTAAAACGCGCAAACTAATCGAAACAAAGCTAAATTATAAATTTTTATAACTCAAGTATAAAGTATTTGGTAAAACACTTCAACAAAAATATTGAATAATTATTCGTATTTTAAAACGTATATTTAAACGTATAAAATAATTATTTAACGTTTAAACGACCGGGGAAACGAACACCGCACGGAGCGCGAATACACAGGAACAAAATTAAAAGCCAACCACACATGGGTGGGGCCCATGTGGACCGGCCCCCATGCCTCCAAAATGGGGATTCCCCATTTTCCCACCTCATTCACCATCATCACTTATCTTTCTTCTTTCTCTTTTTCTTTCTTTTCTCTCAAACAAACACCACACCACCACCATCTTCAACTACCAATTTCCACCACTAAACGACCTTAAATCTCGAAGCTCATTTGGGGAAAAAGATTCACCACGTCACGATCTACGTTTCTACCTTTTCGGATTTCTCCGGCGTTAACTCGTAAGTTTCCAACAAAACCCGAAAACACTCCGATGTCGTTTATCATTACATAAATGTTGTTTCTATAAGCTTAAAATGTCCAAATATGGATTGGGTGAAAGATTTGGACCAAACGGAAACAGGAAAAAACGTTTTTGACAAAATTTCCGACCATCAGACGTAAGTGTCGCATAGACCCGTGCAGCGTAGCGCCACTTAATGCGTCACTTAAATGACGCACTGAGTGTCGCTAAAAGCCCTAATTTTGCGTCACTTATATAAGTGCCGTATAAAACCCCTTTTTTCTGACACTGCCTAAGTGTCGCAAATTCAATATCCGTCACTCCAGACCGACACTTCTAGCATCACTTGTCTAAGTAACGCCTATAATCGAAATCCGATTTCATACGACACTAACCCTTAGTGACTCATGACCCTTATACCGACACTTACACCCGACACTTCCTTAAGTGCCGCCCACTATGCGTCACTTCCACAAGTGACGCCACTAAGTCAGAATTTGCTATTTTATGCGATACTTCCTGAGTGTTGCCTAAAGATTAAGTGTCGCTATAAGTGACACTAAATACAGAAAGTTTGCAAACTATTTTTATACTAAGTGTCGAACTTGTACAACCTCAAACACTTATACGATACGACTTCTAAAACACTTTGGGATATATTTTTAAGTATAACACTTCAAAAACATAATGATAATGTTGAGATTATTATTACAAACAATCACCAACGTGTCGCACCCTCAAATTATGATGCGGAAGCGGTTCGGGTTGGGGCGCGACTAATTACATATCACAGCACATAAGATATAATGAATGACTCTATATGCGTCGTTTACAACTTGTATTGATAAAATCAAAGTTTACATCAAAAATATAGTTACATTAGCCCGGTTAAAATTGAGAGATTTAAGTACATAATTAATCTATATAAAATGTAATAATGCAGCTAAATCTCTGATTGTATGAATGCTGACTCGAGCTAATGATTCCTGCTTGGGCAGTCCAACCTACTGCTGTATACCTGTGATACATGCTAAAATGGGTCAGCGAAACGCTGGTGAGCTCACAGGTTTGTATGTCAACACATATTTGTATGAACCGCAAGATTTATAATTGAATTTAAAATGCAATTAAGCAAAATAAAAGTTATACAGTCATGAGCACATAGTCTGAGCTTAACTTGAGTTGTCAGGTCCAATTAAGGAAACCCAACTGAGGTTGCCTCTTACGAATGCCTAATCAACACTCGTCTTTCCAAATGCTAATACATCCGTTTGATCAGTTAGTGCGTGCTAACCCGGATGAGGATTGTCAATCCTATATGATATCATATACTAACATTCACGCTACAAATGTATTACCAGACTATGCTATGGAGGGCTTTAGTGATTAGTTGAAAACAACTCATGTAGTATTTGTTTGATTTGTACTTGCGTTCAACATGTAAATAAAACGTGCAATGTAATCACACCCCTGATTGAAAAACAGTAAAATAGGGGCCATGAGACTCACCTGAGCCTAGAGTGTTTATGGAAATAAACTTGAATTGATTAGCTTGTGAATTGATGTCCGGAGACTTGTAACCTGAGGGCGTTCAATACGCGCGGTGGTTATTAATTGAATAGGTATCTTAAAAGACTACCCTTAAAGTTGTTTGTCCAAATTACCCCGATTTGGTTGATTGACTTGTCCAAATTACTACTATTTGGTTGATTGACTTAAGTTTCAAAAAACGTGTACGGCCCGTTGGTGATTATTTGTAATAATAATCTCGATATTGTTATTTTGATTTTGAAGTGTTGTACTTAAAAATGTTTACAAACTTTTAGGTGATGGGGGTCCGGGGGCAGCGCCCCTGGTTAGCGGGGTTCCAGGGGTGGCAACCCCTGGCGGGGTCCAAGGGGCTGGCCCCTGGTTTCAGGGGTGGCAACCCCTGGCGGGGTCCAAATTGCTTTGGTGAAAAAAGCATCTGGTCTTGAATTTGGGTGAAATCAAGTGATAAAATTTAGGTCCCGACACTTACTAAAAATGAGTTGTAAACTGTTTTTGGCGACACTAAGCTAGTGTCGCCAGTTAAGCGACACTAGGTGAGTGTCGCTACAGGCGGCACTTGTTAGGCGATACTTGGTGAGTGTCGCTATATTTCTGATTTCAATAATTTGGCGACACTTGATTAGTGTCGCTATAGGTGACACTTACGAATTTTGGCGTCATTAAGGGAGTGTCGCTAATATAAATCTGGTTAAGTAATTCAGCGACACTTAAGTAGTGTCACTATAGGGGCGACACTTGGCATAGCGACACTTAGGTAGTGTCGCTAGTACTGTTTTTGGCACACTAGCGACACTTCCAACTGTTCGCCGAATTTTGGACCGAAAACGAGTTTTCCGGCAACTTTTCAACCCAAATCTTTTACCCAACCCATATTTGGACATTTTAAACATATATAAACGACAATCATGTAAAAATGAGTGAAATCGGAGAGTTTCGGGTTTTTGTCGGAAACTTACGCGGTGTCGAAACGAAATTCCGAAAAGGAGAAGTTGTAGATCGTTGCGAGGTGGATCTTTTTCTCCAAAATGGGTTGATGATTTGAGGTTGTTTTAGGGTGTTATTTTGTGATTTTTGTTGATGGTGGTGTGGTTTAGTTTAGAGAGAAAAATGAAAGAGAGAGAGAGAAAGGTTATGGGAAATGAGGAAAAGAAAGGGGGTTTGACCCCTTTTTCTTGGCTGATCGGTGGGGGCCCACCGAAGTGTGGGTCTCCACTTTATTCGTTCCGTGTTTGTGCTCTGTGCGGTGTTCGTTTTCCCAATCGTTTAATCGTTAAATTAATTTAATACGCGTTTAAACATACATTTTAAAATGTGAATAATTATCTAATATTTTCATTGAAGTATTTAGCCAAATACTTAATATTTGAGTTATATAATATAACCTAACTTGTTTCATTTTGTTTGTGCGTTTACGTTTTAATCGCGTAAATTTTATTTGTACGATACGAAATGTTATAAAAATAAGATTTTGGATATAATTGTGTCATTAAATAATATTATATTATTTAATAAAATTGTTCACCAACGTCCGTATTTAATTGAACCGAATTATATTCGATTTGGAACTTGTACGATTTAATCAAATCGCATACTTGTATATATTCAACAATATATATTATTTGATACACAAATTAGCCTAACACAGAACTAATTACATGTATTGAACTTGATTAGGTACTAATCACTAGTCCTAATTTGGCGGGTGTCACACAACGGGCCGTACACGTTTTCAAAACATAATCAAATCAACCAAGTTGTAGTAACTTGGATAAAATAATCAACCAAATCGTAGTAATTTGGACATTCTAGTTGGATGAACAACTACAAAGGTAGTCTTTATAGATACCTACTCACGATTAATAACCATCGCGTGTCATGGACACCCTCAGGTTACGAGTCTTCGGACATCATTACTCGGCTAATCAACTAAAATTTATTGATTTAAACTCTCAAGACTCAGGTGAGTCTCATAGCCCCTACTTTACTATTTTTCTCAGGGGTGTGATATACTGCTCATTTTATTTACAATATGAACGCAAGTACAAACTTTTCATATACTACATGAGTTATTTCACTAATCATTTCAAAGCCCTCCATCAGCATAGTTTGGTAATACGTTGTAGCGTGAATATTAGTATATGGTACCATATAGGATTGACCCTCCTCGTTCGGGTTAGCATGCACTAACTGGTTAAACGGATGTACTAATATTTGTTCAGACGAGTGTAGATTAGGCACTTGTGGGAGGCACCTCGATCAGGTCCTTGAATGTGGATCCTAACCCCTCGAGTTAAGCTCAAACTATGTGCTCATGACTGTATACATCATTATTTGCTTGGTTGCAAATCAGTATTTAAATCTTGCGGTTCATACAATAATATTTGATATACAAACCTGTGAGTTCACCAGCGTTTCCCTGACCCATTTTAGCATGTATTACAGGTACTCAGCAGTAGGATTGGACAGCCCTCAGGATCACTATAGCTCGAGTCAGCATGCAGACATTAGAGATTTCCTTGCATTAATATATTTTGTAAAAGTATTTATGTATTGGAATCTCTCATTTTCAGAACACGAGCTATGTATAGCTTCAAACGTTGTAAACATTTCTTATATTAATATATTTTGTTAAAACGACGCATATAGAGTCGTTTGCTATATCTTATGTGCTGTGATATTTGATTAGTCGCGCCCCGACCCGAACCGCTTCCGCATCTTAAATTTGGGGGTGCGACAATTCAAATTACAACTTGCATTACAAATTAACTCCATTCTTCCATCTGAAAACCAAGAGATTGAGATCAATTAGGAAATTAGGGGGCATTTTATATATTCAATTCCCTCTTTAAATCAAATCGTCTTTCATTTTACTTTTTAATTCAATTATCTCAGCTTTTTTTCAACATAAAATCAAATCAATGGCATCAAGCTGAAATCGTGATTGATTTTGCCCGAATTTGAGAAATTTGAATCGCGATTGACAAGCATGCTAATCAAGTCTTTCATTCCGTGAATTAGGTATATGAAAAGAATTGGAATTGAAACCCTAGAATCTATCTGTTGCTCTACTTTGACTTCGTGATTGAGTTAAAGTCTGTATCTTTGAATGGTTTTTAATTAGTTTGTATCTTAGTATTACGTATGGAAGTTCTTTTCGTTCAAACGATGATAATCATGAGTATGAAAATACTCATAATTTCCTGAGCGAGACTTTGATACCGGCAACCTACTTGGACAGATTTATTGCTATCTATGAATTCTTTGTAAGTGTTTATTGTAGTGTATAATGATGTTAATTATTAGCTTTTTTCTTTTTTATCAATTTCAACGTAACCAGGGGCGGATTTACATGCATGACAGGGTATGCACTTGTATACCCTGTGAGATATATCAGTAGCGTAAAAATATATTGTTTGTTAGTATTCATAGTTATAATACCTTAAATGCATACCCTTAGAAATTGGGGTGACTACCCTTTGTGAAAGGCAATTGATATTTTCACCATCCAAAATGATAAATCCACCACACGTATGCATCAACAGGTTGTATCGTACAATCTGTTAATGCATACATGTGGTGGATTTATCATTTTGAATGATGGAAATATTACCACCCTTTGTGAAAAGAGGACAACTCAGAAACGACAACATACCTACAATGTTTATGCGCCCCCATTTATAATTTATTCTTCAATGTTCACTGCCAATTCTTCCTCCGGAAACGTGATTATGCTATCCAAATCATCAAGACATTATCTTCTATAATTCTATACGTAAACATTTATTTTACTTTAATGGTCCTTGGAAGGTGTAAAGTCTAAAGATTGGAAAGGTAATCAAATAATTAAATGCCACTTCAACGAAAACGTCTACCCCCTAATATGTTAATTGTAACACAACACCAACAAACAAATCAAAACAAAAAACATATTAGGGGTAGATGTTTTCGTTGAAGTGGATTTTAAAGTGACCAAAAATTACACCACAGATCAGCTTCTTCTTCTTTTTTCCCTTGTTCTTTACAAATTAACTTGTCACGAAAATTTTGAACGATTCGGACCGTGAGCTAATGCTTAATCAAAAAACCGAAGCAAAATTGAAAAAACTCAAGGCCGAAAACTCAAGCCCGAAAAATATACTAGAAAGTGCATATCCTATGTCGGATTCCTAGATCCGCCACTGTATGTAACAACTAATTAAAATCACACTCCAAAAAGAACAAGTGTGCATTTCGTTCATATATGATTGCAGAATTAAAATTGAAAATGGTAAGGGTTCAACTCTGTGACACCCCCAAATTTAATGCTTTGCGGAAGCGAGTTTTGGGTGTCACTAATCAAATATCAAAACACCAAAGTACAAGCAAACGACTCTAAATGAGACGTTTTAGGAAATACATTTCATTACAATACGTTACCAAACGTAATACAAGGTTTTAAGTTATAAGTAGTACATTATAAGCGAGTTCGCAAAGTTATTCAAAAGATTTTTAAACACATAATCATGGTACAAAAGATAATGTTAATAAAATCTTCAAGTGGTTATGCATGCGACTCGTACTAGCCTAGCATACCCTGCGGCCATCCTACTGTTGCTGAGTACCTGAGAATACATCACTAAAAGGTCAACCAAAAGGTTGGTGAATCTCACAGGTTTATAGTATACAGTAATAAACAGTTTGAGTAAATCAGTAAGTAAAACATTTACAATCAGTAAAACAGTAAAGTATAATTGTACAACAGTAGTAATTTAGTAAAATAGTATTTCACAAACATAGTAAAATCGGTGTAGTCGGTCAATTTATTGCCATGCCATGAGCCATTATAGTCGAAGCTTAACACGTCAGTAGTTTTTGCCCCCGTGAGTACTAATCCAAAAATACTCATATCAAACGAATAAGAAACACCTGTTTATACTAGTGCGGTTCGTGGTGGAGCTTCCAACCCAGGCGGGGATTGTCAGTCCCATATGGATCCATATACTAAAATTCGCGCTTATCGTATAACTGACGACTATAATTCAGAGGACTTCATTGGATTAAATAGAAACTCATGCAGTTCAGTAAGGCAATACGTCGGTAATTAATACATTTTGTATTTGTATTAAAGTCGGTAAAATAATACATTTTGTACTTGTATTCAAATCAGTAAAATAATACATTTTGTACTTGTATTATAGTTTGTAAAATAATACATTTTGTATTTGTATTAAAGTCGGTAAAACAATACATTTTGTACTTGTATTAGTATTTCAAGAAATTTTAGTAAACAATTACACACAGTAAACATGCAATAGCAGTAACAAATATATTTTGTAAACAATATATTCAGTAAACAAGTGATGCACCTCCCCCAAAGTGAAAACAGTAAAAAGGGGCAGTGAGACTCACCTGTAGAGCAAGCAATCCTAAAGTGTGCGCGTGAACCAACGTAACCTCCTAGTGTCCTAAACACGCGAGATTGTATAAGTCTAAGTGAATGCTTTAATTAATAGCTCTTATAGTTGTTTGCTTGATTAATTGAGTCCAAAGTATTCGCCTCGTATTTACGTTTGAAGTTTTGTAAAATGTACGGCTTGTGGTGACGGTTTGTAATAATAATTTCAAACTATTATTATTATACATGATTTGTTGTGCCGTATAAGTTTAGTTGTTACTCAAGTTTATTATATCCATTACACTTTATTTCATAATTTACAAAATTTTGGCACGAGTCCGAAAACTAAAATATGCCATTTTCGACCCCTAGACGACCCCGGATGGCCTAAAACTGATTAGGCTAAGGTACTTAGCCTTGACCATTGGGTTGTTTTTGAATGACCGAGCGAATTTGAGCCCAATCCGTTATAATAAAATTTTCATCGAGAAGCTACCCTGTTTTAAGTTGTTAAATCATCGACGTTTTCGAAAATTTATTTGTTCTGTTTTAGCTAGAATTCGCAGGGCTAGTTTAATGATCCGTTGGATCATGGAATATAAAGGGGGAATCCGCCGGATTCAAATGAATCCGCCGGATTGGCGAGTTTTGAGGGGAATACGCCGTATTGGGTTGAATACGCCGAATTCAATGATTTTTAGGGGAATACGCCGTATTGGTTTGAATACGCCGTATTCAATGGTTTTGAAGGGAATCCGCCGGATTCAAATGAATCCGCCGGATTGGACTCAAAGTTTGGGGAATACGCCGTATTCACCCGAATACGCCGTATTCATTGGGTTTGGGCAGGAATCCGCCGGATTCACCCGAATCCGCCGGATTCACGTGACTGGTTCGACTCTGTTCGTGCAGAAAACATACAAAACCAGTTCTAAATCCTATTTCCGCTTACAACAACTTAATACAAAGCTAATACATGTAATATAATATATTATAAACATGAATTTAAAAGGAAAACGGAATGGTTCCTTACAAATTTGAAAACGAAACGGTTGGTGATGATGATGAGGATGATCCGATGATGATGAAGATGATTAGATGATGATGTTGCAGATTGTTGTTGTTGTTAATGTTATTGTTGTTGTTGCATTTGAGATGGATCGAGAGAGAGCAGAGGAAGAGAAAGAGAGTGATCAAAATTATGTGTGTGTGTGTGTAAAATAATTGAGGTAGGGTATTATAACCGGCCTCAATTATTGAGGTAGATGGGTAATACTCGACCCGTGTTTGCGTACCCGATCGTTATATAGTATAATCTTTTAAAATGGTAATTTTCTAAAAATGTAATCGTATACCTTTCAAATCAAAGTATTTTATAAAAATACTTTTAAAGAGATATAAAAATATATCTTTGCTTTACTTAAAATGTACGGATAGTTTTCAGTATCTAAAAGGTATTTAAATTTCAAACGGAGTACATAATTATTATCCTTAATAATAATACTTGATTTAAAAATGTTTTTCGCTCGCTTTCATTTTGAGTTTCTACGTTTTGTTAAATTCGTGTATTTGCGATTATTAATTCATCGTTTCGGTTTATATATATACATATATATATAATACTTGTGTACTTGAGTTTTAATGATAATATAGTTTTTGATTACTGATTTTTCTTGCATGTTTTGGTTAAGTACTAACTTTTGAGTCTTTCCTCCACCTATAGCTCAAGTGGGTGAGTTCATGGTTGTAAACCATGAGGTTGTGAGTTCGATTCACATGGAGGACAAATTAAATTTCATTGGGATCTTGGACCAATGGTCAGGGAGTTTTCCACTATAGTGGTTTCTTCCTGGAGTTGATGAGTTCGAATCTCGCTCATGACATTTCGCCTAGGAGAGGGGAGACTCCGCGGCGCGATACCCATCTAAGACATGGGAGAGCAACCCCTTTAGAGCGTCGTCAAAATTTCAAACTATATAGCGGTTCTCATATCGGGGAGTAACCGCTTGTGGAAGATGAACGGGTGGACCAAAGGTCAGTCAGTGATTCCACAACTGCCTTTAAAAAAAAACTACATCATCTTTCATTTTAAATGTGTTTTTCTAAAGGGGTAAGTACTTGGGAATGCACCAAACTTGTCTCGAATGTCTATTGTATGTATCATACTTACGGGAGGTGTATTTAATGTACCCAACTTTCAAAAATGGTTATTTAATGTATTTTGTTGATGTGTCGTCCATTTAAGATGCCACGTGGCATCCTTAGAAGATGACACGTCATCGACACGTCAGCAAAGTACATTAAATAACCGTTTTTGAAAGTTGTGTGCATTAAATACACCTCCCGTAAGTATGATAAATACAATAGATATTCGGGACAAGTTGGATGCATTCCCAGATACTTACCCCTTTTCTAAATGGTGAACCTACAACATGCTTATGTGCCAATAATTGAAGTATGCGCCTCCAACTTATGTGTATCTTAAGGGTAAGACATTTGATATTCACTTCGGATGACCACTTTTCCATTCTTGATTAGGATAATGATGACAAATTTAATACTTTATTATTCACTAGATTATAGACCCGTGTATACACACGGGATGTAGAAGAAATATTAATATTTATATTTGTTAAAATGTAATCATTAATTAAATAAGCATCAAAGATTAAATTGTTGAATTGTAAATTATCTACTTTTAAACATGTGTATACATATTAGATGTGTAAGAAAAAAAATTATTTGTCGCTGCTAAAATGTGATTGTTAGTTAAATAGACATTAAGGGATAAATTGTTTAATTATATGCTATTTGATTTTCAATCATTATGTATGCAGGAACCATGTAAGAAAAATTAATTATTCAATTATAGATACCATTTGAGAATTTTATATTTAAAAAAATATTAAACTATACACAACGAAAATGTATTATTAATAATAAAATAATATGTAAATTCTTGGTTAATTAATAAAGGAATGCATACATCAAAGATTTTCCAGGGTTTTTTTTTTTTTTTTTTTTTTTTTTTTTTTTTTTTTTTTAATATTTGCATTCTTTCAAATAAATTTTTTAGGAAAATATAAATCTCCCTAGATTTTTAATTTAAGGTTTCATTTTCAAAAATACTTTGTAGATTGAGATTAAGGAATTTGATTGGTTATTAGGGTTTCATTTTTGAACAGATTTCATTGATAGAGGTTTTCATTTATTAATATAGAGGTCGTTGAATGTAGATCCTAACCTGAACATATACATCGAATATCTAACGTAAATATTATAACTATAGTCAGTATACATATTTTATTTTTAAACCCGTGCATATATACAGTGTATATTTTTTAAATCCTTTGTAAATTTGTAAATTAAGGAATTTGATTGGTAATGGGTTTCAGTTTTGAACAAATTTTATTGATAGAGGTTTTCATTTATTAATATAGAGGTTGTTGAATGTAGATCCTAACCCGTACATATACATTGAATATTTAATGTAAATGTTATAACTATAGTTAGTGTAAATTTTACCATGTGAGGTATATCTAATAAATCGTTAATTGAATAATAATATTACTATTATGGATTATCAATTAATTATTGTTATTAAACATATAGATATCATTTTATGTATATGTCAACGTTAAATACATTAAGGGATGTGATTTTAAATTTATTAATTAATTAATTATTATTATTAATATTAGTTAGTACGGAGAAATAGAAATATAGATATAGAGATGAGATCAATTTAATTATTAGAAATTATTAAAAAATTTAATTAATTATTATGGTTTGATTAATTTTATTTAGATTAGACTTTTTATGAGAATGAAGGCATTCTATTGGTTAATTGAAGGTTGGGTGAAATTGAAGGTTTTGATTGGTTAATAGGGTTTAATTTTGCATTTAGATTTTTTAGGAGAAGTTTTCTTCCCGAACATATACATCGAATATCTAACGTAAATATTATAACTATAGTCAGTATACATATTTCATTTTTAAACCCGTGCATATATACAGTGTATATTTTTTAAACCCATTGTAAATTTGTAAAAAAAGGAATTTGATTTGTAATGGGATTCATTTTTGAACAAATTTTATTGATAGAGGTTTTCATTTATTAATATAGAGGTTATTGAATGTAGATCCTAACCCGTACATATACATTGAATATTTAATGTAAATGTTATAACTATAGTTAGTATAAATTTTACCATGTGAGGTATATATATCTAATAAATCGTTAAAAGAATAATAATATTACTATTATGGATTATCAATTAATTATTGTTATTAAACATATAGATATCATTTTATGTATATGTCAACGTTAAATACATTAAGGGATGTGATTTTAAATTTATTAATTAATTAAATATTATTATTAATATTAGTTAGTACGGAGAAATAATAATATAGATATAGATATGAGATAGGAAGGCATTCTATTGGTTAATTGAAGGTTGGGTGAAATTGAAGGTTTTGATTGGTTAATAGGGTTTAATTTTACATTTAGATTTTTTAGGAGAAGTTTTCTTTTATTAATATTTAGATATCGATTACTTAATCATTTTAGAACTTCTATTCACTAGTTCTGAAAGAGTAGTTTTGCATCGTTTGCCCCCCAATGATTACCTTTTTTAAGCGCTTTTGGTCTTTCGTTCTTAGTGTTGAAAGTCATTAACATCCATAAATTTAAAATAGGTTTATTCTACGAAGAACTTCACCTGTCTATTATAGATATGAATATGAACTTGTAGTATATGAATTACAAGAAGTAATTTTAGATATGTATTAATTTGATTTTATAATACGTGATATTCAATTGATATAGTAACTCGTCATTTTCTCATAAGATTTTTTGATTTTCGTGTAAATTAGATGATACAGATTTTCAGATGTGCTATTTTTGTTTCATATAAGCTCAAATACAAATAATACTTTTATAATAAATCAAAAGACAAAATTATTATTGTCAGAATACTATTGCATTTTCTAAAGATAGCAGCTAATTTAACCTGGGTCCATGTAAAGCTAACCCTTTTTTTAGCTTTTTTCCATCTCATACCCTTTCTCACTCATCTAATCAATCACATCATGTTTTTTTTTTTTTATTTCTGGATATACCCCCTCTGTTTCTAATTCCTACCCCTGGTTAGTCTAAAACTGAAGCTGATTCTGTACTGAACTGGGACCGATCTTAAATAAAACTGAACTGAAAAAAGACTGGACTGGGACTGGACTAGGCCCGGGGGTATTCCTGTAACTTTGGAGGTGACTTTATAATTTCCCTTTACAGTGTTTTCAAAGTTTTTATTACACTATTGCAAGATAACAAAAATGTAAATGTTTATGAGATTGTCTCTTACTTTGAATCACGAAATCGAAAACGAACTTATAGATGATCAAAATAGGGAAAACCCGTAAATCAAATTAATAATATTTAAATCTAACGCAAAGCGTGGGCGACGTAAAATTTGCTTGTTTTAGTAAAATATCAATTGATTTGTTGATCTTTATGTTCATTTTATTAAATGTGAGGGATGTAAGAAAACTTGACATCTTTTATTTCTCAAAAGAATATAGATATGTTTAAATTGCTATTACATCGTTAGAGTAAGGTTCAAAAGAGTACACCAATTTTTGGTGATAAAAAGGTAACAATGAGTCACGTGTCACTTTACTCTCTCTCCTCTAAATTTTTAAAAATTAAATATTGCTCAAACGGTAAGTCAAAAAATTATAAAAATTGCACCATAAAAATCAGCGTTTTATTCTCTTCGATTAGAGATGTGACAATGTATACTTTTAACGAACCTTTTTTTTTCGATTTTTTTGTGGGTTTTGAAATCGAGTAACACATGTGTTGGAAGCTGGTAACACGTGTGTTATTCGCTGCTAACACATATGTTATACGCTGGTTACACATGTGTTATCAGCGTATAGCACATGTGTTAGCAGCGAGCATCAACTAACACATATGTTACCAAAATTGTAAAACCCCCAAAAAAAAGTTCCTCGAAAGTATAACTTGTGAAATGGCAAATCGAAGAGAAAAAAATGTTGATTTTTATAGTGCAACTTTTATGATTTTTTGATTTACCGTTTCGGAGATATTTAAGTTTAAAAAACATGGGGAAAGTGGGCTTTGTGACACGTGGCATGTTTTAGTTGGTTCCTTCATTCTCACCAAAGATTTCATTCTCATTTGAACCTCACCCTACACCGTTATATCGATTTGTAAACTAATCTCATGATAAAATGGAGAGAGAAGTGACATATTCTCACGACTCAATAAAATTGCAAGATAAACTGAACTTTCATGATATATTAAAATTTGCATGAGATATCTATCTATATAACTAAGAGAGGAGACCCTCCATTATTTGTCAACTATATACTCATGCCACATCACCTATATCCTATGTGTCATCATTATAATAAACACTTTGATGAGGTGGATTCTTCTACACTTAAAAGGTAAATAAGGTAATATTTTATTAAAAAATTAAATTAAATTATAATTAATTTAATTTAATGTGTCATTATTTTTTAATAATAAATAATGCAATAGATAATTAAAAATTATAGCCAATTTAATCCAAACTAATGTAAGGGATAGCTTCTGTTATATAATTTTTAGTTGTAGCCGAAAATTAAGAATTTATTTATCTATTTTTCACTCTAATTTTGAGTTATAAAATTTGTTTATTCTTCTTTATCTTAATCTTCACCATTCTTTCTCTAATTCTAATAATTAAATCACGATAACTTACTTTTGATATCATTATAGCTTTCATCGTAATTTGTCAATTTGACAACATTTTTATCATCTTGCGAACTTAGGGATTACAATTTCATTTGTTTTGTAATCTAAATACAACCTTCATGAATAGGTAAATCAAGTTCATTGTCTCTCTTTTTTTTTAAAGGGTTTATTAGTTTTAATCACGAAGTAAGTTTAATTTTCCATGTGACTGGTGAGGGATGTAATTTTATAATTTCTATATTAATTTTCAAATCTATATAATGTCTTATTTATGTATCTGTATATATTGGATTGCAATAGTAGAATGATTTTGGTTTTGTATATTTGGATGCACATTAGTTGTTCAATAAAATTTCAAAATAGTTATATTTTCAAAAGGTTGTTTCGACGGGCAACCTTAACCCGGTATCATGTGGATCCGATGCGACCCTTCCACAAGGACTACACCTCAGGCAATATTCAGTTATTTATGTTTGCTAAAACTATAAACACACGCATTGTTATTGCAACTTTAGTAATGAAAAAGGTTACTATGCTCAAACAATTATTTTTACTTAGAAAATGTTACTTTACATTTTAACCTTTTTAATTTATTGATATATTATGGGGGGAAAATGCTTTTCTTATTTGAATTTTTAATGGGTCAAAACTTATAAAATATTATTAATATCAATAAAAAAGTTATATTTTTAAAACAATTTGAAAGTGTTTAAGGGGTTAGCTGTCATCCATCTCCCGATATTTACTCAATATTATTTAACTTTTAAATGTTATAAAAATGGATTATATAAAAGGAAGTAATTTGTACACCACATTTTTAGCCATATACCACAAAATATGTTTTACAATGTTGTAATAGAATAATGATAATGTACTTACTATCACCCTTGTATAAGGTGTATACAATAAGAGATTAAATATGATCATTAAAACATTTGATATAACATTTAAGATTATGATCGATGTATATAACATTATCTTTGCTAGCCGTGCATCGCACGGGTTTAACACTAGTTGAAGAATATTATTCTCTACTAGTTGCATACCCACACGTTGTAGCGGAAATTCTTTTTAAATCCGTGAAATCATGATATGATAAACCGTGGGAAAAACGTATGCGAATAATATTTTTGGTATGTATATATAATTTTTGTTAGCAAAATTATATTAATAGTCATTATATATCTTCCTCGTTAACTATATTCCTTATTATTACCAAATATACTAAACATCATTTAATTGAGTTATTATCTAGTGTGATGTATAATCAATTGTAAAATGATTTAATAAATATAAAAAAGAGGCAAATGAATTTAATTAAACCATTTAAATGTGATGTATAATCAATTGTAAAATGATTTAATAAATATAAAAAAGAGGCAAATGAATTTAATTAAACCATCTAAATTATGTATAAGTTAATAGATGATTAGTACTTTCCAAATTATTTAATATGCGTATAAGGGTATTATTGTAAATTTGCATCTTTAAAATTTAAGAATCAAGCTAAAAGAGGTAAACCCTTTATAAGGGTTATAGATTATAGATATAGATTTACACAAGTTTCTTTTCCTCGACTTAACTATAAATAATTATAACTCTTTTTTTCTTTTTGTTTTTCTTTTCTCAAATAGTCAAATCATCTTTTTTTTTTTCTGATCAAAAAATCATCTTTTTTTCTTTCTATAAAATCAAAATTACCAAGAAGAAAATTTAGAATTAAATATATAGAGAATCATGTATCCTTTAATATTTCAACATTATAAATGTATGAACCCTTTAAATTGTAATAACTATTCCTAAGCTTTTAATCACTAATTTTATAAGCATAATAATAATTCATCCAAAATGAAATCTTGTTAATATCAAAAGAACAAATTTACACATATTCTCAAAACTATTATTATATTTTATTTGCTCAAAATATATATCTTATCTTACTTCTTACTACTATATAAAACATATTGGCTTTCTTTTAAAGGAAAATTTTAAGAACAATGTTTAAGACTCAACAATTATTTTTAGAAACTATATAATTAACAATAATTCTTTACTTCTATCAATTTAATAACTTTCTCTATCATATAAGCTTATTTCTACAAATACTTATACGAGTCAAACGAATATGTTTCAATTACCAATTCATTATCATAACTAATTCATCGGAATAAAAACAACATTTAATATGATTTAAAATTCGAAACTCTACTGATGTTATATTAGTATGATGCAATATATTGTTGACTTTATTCGACGTCTCAAATCAGCAATTAATCTACGATAATATTTTTGAATAATGAAAACAAGAAAACGTATAAATTAATAATTATTTGCTCGCCCCGCCACATTGTGAGGGCGCCTTGCTAGTATATATATATATATATACATGTACATATACATATATGAGTAGGGTTCAAATGAGTACACCCATTTTAAATGAGAATGGGGGAATCAGTGTGAGCCATCAGATTTACCAAATCAAGGGTCCATATTAATACTTCATTTTTAAATTAAAAAAATGAATTTAAATTAGATTTTGGGCGGAGGGGTAAATTCGTCATTTCACCAATTAATTAATTATTTCTTTTTCATTTTGTTTCAAACCAAAAATCACAGTGTTTCGTTTCATTCGGTAACTCTCTCAGTTCCCCTCTGTAATGCGATTCAAAATACGAAACCCTAGAATTCATAAAATCGCTCATCAAATCTTCTAATCGTTGTTGTTTCTTGCTAAAACCTTCACCTACACTCTTCGCTTCATATTTCTGTCGGTTTAGTTTTCACTAAAATCCTTTTTTGTAAAACCCTAATTTTTAAACCGAGCTTAAACTTCATCATTAACGCTTATTTGTTCATACAATGGATATTCGTGATGAGATTCGTCAAAATGCAACATCATCAGAAGCGATTCATGCTATGCCACTTCGATCAGTTCTGTCAGGTAAGTTATTTCAATTTTCTATATGTAGATTTTAGTTATAAATACGTTATTATTCGCTTATGGTTTATTTTGATCTTGTATGACTGTATTTTATTTGTGTTTTTGTTTGAAGTTAGGGTTTCGTAACACATGTGTTGAGTTTGTTTAGTGTTTGGTGATACAAATATTTAGCGTTTTCTGTGTTGGTTTTAATGTTACACAAGTGTTACTCTTGTATGTTGATGTGGATAGTGGTAGTATCGTGTATTTATGTTTAGATGTTGATGCGGTGGTACGTTTACACAAGTGTTATTACTATAGTTTGTATGATGTTTTTATATGGAATGTGTATATGTGATATCTTTATATGGAATGGTCAGGTTGTGAGCAAGTGGGATTGCGGACTTGATGTGGAGGGACCTACTCAGAGGTTGCAGCTTATCCGGTTGCGGATAAAGTTTGCTACAAAGTTGATTATGCATGAGTTCAACATCCGTGCCGAAAGAGTACATGCTATGGCTGATCAGTTTTCTTGTTCACAAGGCAATAATGATATAAAGAACTTGATCAAGAATGCGATAAGGAACCATAAAAGTAGGCTGCAGGACCCTGATCAAGAAGCCGCAGAAGACGTTGAATATGATTCCACGGGGACTGTTAACACAAGTGTTAGAAAACTATATGTTCCGATGATGTAATCAAGTACATTAGTTCATGACAGTGTTGGTTTTGTTATTTTTTTTGGAATTTGTGTGTGTTCGCTACGATGCACTCTGGTATATTTGTTCATAACAGTACCGGTTATGTTTTTTGGGGTAAATCAGGTGTATTCGATACTATGCACTTAAGTACATTTGTTAATAGTAGTATGTTTTATGTATATTTTATTTTTACCGTTGCTGTATGTTAGCTACTGCTAACACTTGCTTTAGCTACCGCTAAAACTTGTGTTACATAACATTAACACTTGTGTTACATAACAATAACACTTGTGTTACCTGTCTCTAACACATGTGTTACGTGCGCTAGCACTTGTCTTTCCCGTCGTTGTGTTACCTACCAGTAACACTTGTTATTGGTAGCACTAACACATGTGTTACCTGCCGCTAACACTTGTTATTCTTATCACTAACACTTGTATTACCTGCTAATAACACATGTGTTACTACCAAACTAATACATTTGATACTAAAAAAGATAAACCATGTGGTAATAAACAGGTAAGACATAGTGGTAATAAGCCATAAGCATATGTATTAGAAACCATTAACACAGATCTGAGTACAAAACATATACATTTTAAACAAGTATACGACTATACATGGTATTACTCGTGTTACTGAACCATTAACACATGTGTTACTGAAGCAGTAACACATGTGTTACTGAAGCAGTAACACATGTGTTACTGAAGCAGTAACACATGTGTTACCAAACTAACACATTTGATACTAAAAAGATAAGCCATGTGGTAAGGTAAGACTTGGTGGTACTAAACCATAAACATATGTATTAGAAACCATTAACACACATTTTTGTACAAAACATATACATTTTAAACAAGTATATGTGGTATTACATGTGTTACTGAACCATTAACACATGTGTTGTTGGGTTTTCTATTCCCTAACTAGATTAATATGCACAGCGGAATTATAACAAAATTAATCTAAGGCAATTAGGAAACTAAACCCTAAGGGATCTTAACTTGAATAAATAAAAGCAATAAAATAACCAAGATAAATAAGAAATTACTAACTTTTGAGAAACCCAATTTCTCACGCGTAGACTACCTTGTGGAACCTTCTTAAGTTGGAGGCGAGTGCCCAAACCAGAACACCTCTAATGCTTCACACCCATGAACAAAGAAAAATTCCCAAGTCTCCTAAGGTCACGACTCTTGGTCGTAAAACTCTTACAAGGAGCAGGAGTAAGAAAGAAGAGAGAATCAAAAACTATTTTGATTGGGATACCTTTGAAAGCATAGGGTAGGTCCCTATTTATAGGGAAGAGGGAAAGCTTGAGTTTCATACTCCAGCCGATGTGGGATAACCTGTTTAGTCATCCATCCGGCGGATGGATGATGGATGGATGATGGATCCAGAATACTCTTCCAGCCGTTCCACTGCCTCAACCTTTTCTCAATCCATCCGCCGGTTGAAACTTCCATCCGGCGGTTGGATCATGCTTTCACAATTTTCTTTAGTTTCTAATTAATATTCAATTAACAAACTAATAATAATATTAATTCCAATTAATATTATTTCTCTTATTTATATCTCTTACTGTTCATTGAAAGCGACTCAAAAAGGACTCTACTTTTAATGATAGTCTTACCAATTTAGTTATGACCTTGGACACTATTCTAACAGTCTCCCACTTGGACAAGTCATCAACTACTATTGGTCTAAGCCTATTCCATTAACTAAGCAGAGAGTGACATCCAACGCAACTGCCGAACTCTGAATCTTATCTTAGAGTTAGCCCTTTAGATAAGTGATCAACTATTCCTTTGTTCTACTGATATCGTATGAATCGAGACATGTTTTTTAATCAATCTCAAGATTCATAATTTGTTTTCTGATTTCCGATTACATTGACTTTATGAGACTATTGAACCATCAGCTCAGTCTCGGCCAGGCCTAGCACTTTAGAGTCAATCTTTAATCATCAGAGGGCCCAAGATATCGCTTTTCCCATTAGGCGAAAAGGAACAAATAAATTTCGACTACATAGTACTAGTCAACTCATCATGTCATACCTAGCATACCCTTTATAACTGGCAGTTACGCACAGCGTTTGAATAGACTAAAGTATAACAGACTTGAAAAACTAGAAACTCAATGCATCTCTATTTCAAGAATAGAGGATATTATCATCTTAAAATCACTCGTGATTTAATCCATGAAGTGATCTCTTTAAGTACGGGTCTCTCCTATACTTAAATCCCCATTAAGTACCCATGAGTGTTGCAGCATTCTCCATGCCATGTCTAATCTCCATAGACAATCTACTAACACTCCATGACAGTCTTGATTCACCACTTACTTCCAGGAGTGTGAACGACTGAGGAGGTTTGAGTAAAACTGTTTTATTCGGGAAGTGATGTCTAAACATGCAAAACAGAAACACAATAACAAACAATAGTAAATGGTAGAACTCCTTCCAATAAATAAATCTCCATTATTTAATCACCAAGTCTATAGCAATTTATCATTGTTTACAACATTTCAAAAATCAAACTAACAACTAAAACTTTACATTATCTCTTAAGCCTATGCTCCTAGCATGCTCATCATGTTTGGACTTTCCAAGTGGCTTTGTGAACGGATCAGCCGGATTATCCTCTGATCTTATACTCTTCACAATCACGTGTCCTTCTTCTACTTTCCTTCGAACAAAATGGTATTTTCTCTCAATGTGCTTTGACTTTCCATGATCATTGGGTTCTTTACTCAAGGCAACTACACTTTCATTATCACAGAATATTTCAATAGGGTCTTGAACCGTTGGAACAACTCCAAGATCTCCAATGAAATTCTTTATCCAGATAGCTTCCTTTGAAGCCTTGCAAGCTACAATGTACTCAGACTCGCACGTGGAGTCTGCCACTGTACCTTGCTTGGAACTTTTCCATGTCACCGCTCCCCCATTCAGTAAGAATACCCAACCAGACTCTGAACGGCTATCATCTCTATCTGTTTGGAAACTTGCATCACTATAACCCGTTACTCTGAGTTATTCTTCTCCACCATAAACCAAGAACCTGTCCTTAGTATTCCTCAAGTACTTAAGAATATTCTTTACAGCTGTCCAATGACCTTCACCAGGATTCTGCTGAACAGTGGCATAGCTCTGCAGGACGTAGGATGGGCCAAGGCCCACCCTGAAAAAATAAATGATAGCCCATTTACCTTATAAACTAAGCTTAGTCTTCAATGTTATTAGCTTTCGGCCCACCCAATTTAATGAACTTTTGACCCAACTTGTATTTAATGAACTTTTGGCCCACCCTAATAATAAACTCTGCCTCCGCCACTGCTGCTGAAGTCGACTCACTAAGCTCAAAGCAAATGAGACATCAGGCCTTGTACACGTCATGGCATACATGATCGATCCTATAGCCGAAGCATATGGGATCCGACTCATTCTGTCCGATTCTTCCTTAGATTTCGGACAAAGATCCTTACCAATCTTTATACCATGGTGTAAGGGTAGATTCCCTCTCTTAGAGTTCTCCATTTTGAATATTTTCAAAATTTTATCTAAGTATGTGTCCTGACTAAGTCCTATGAGACGCTTCGACTTATCTTTGTAAATCTTTATACCAAGAATATATGCTGCATCTCCCAAGTCTTTCATAGCGAAACATTTTCCCAACCAATCTTTTACACCTTGTAAAGTTGGGATATCATTTCCTATGAGTAGTATATTATCCACATATAATACTAGGAAGACTACAACACTCCCACTGAACTTGACATATATACAGGACTCATCTTCGTAACTAGAAAATCCAAACTCCGTGACTTTCTCATGGAAGCAGAGATTCCAGCTACGAAAGGCTTGTTTAAGTCCATAAATAGCTTTTTGAAGCTTGCACACTTTATTAGGATGCTTTGCATTTTCAAAACCCTCTGGTTGTGCCATAAACACATCCTCTGTTAGTTTTCCATTAAGGAAAGCGGTTTTGACATCCATCTGCCAAATTTCATAATCATGAAATGCAGCTATGGCTAACATTATCCTAATCGACTTTATCTTAGCTACTGGTGAGAAGGTTTCCTCATAATCAATCCCGTGGGTTTGAGTATAGCCCTTTGCTACCAACCTAGCTTTATAAGTGTGTACTTTCCCATCCATATCTGTCTTCTTCTTGAAGATCCACTTACAACCCACCGTCTTAAGACCGGGTGTAGCGTCAACCAAATTCCAAACTTGGTTGTCATATATGGACTGAATTTAGCTTTTCATAGCTTCCTTCCACTTAGCAGCCTCAGGGCCTGCCATCGCTTCATTTTAGTTAGTAGGTTCATCTAAGTCATTTAGTGTACTGTCACTAATTTTATCCTCTTCTTCTACATGGTAACCATAATAGAACTGAGGTGATTTGCTAACTCTACTAGATCTGCGAACGGGTAAGGATATGTCTTCAGGTTCAACAGGTATTCCCACCTCTTGTTGAACGTCAGTGTTTACTGTAGGTTCTTTATCGGTCGACTCTTGAATTTCTTCAAGATCAATCTTAATCCCACTGTCCTCTTTAGATATCATTTCTCTCTCAAGGAACACTCCTCTTCGAGCTACAAAGACCACATTATCTGTCACACCCGGTCAAAAAGTCAATTTTCGCGTCAAATTTAAACTTCAAACATTCCTAAATAAATTATTATTGTTAAAAATAATATTTATTTACTCGGGTAAAAATATAAACATATTTCGTCTCAAATAAAATGTATTTTATTTAGTTGAGACAACGCAAAATAAAGTTATAAAAACTTTGGTTCGAAAATATTTCGAAAACATTTCGAAACATATAAAAGAAATTATAGAGTCAAAATATTAAATTTAGTCCTCAATCGGGTACAAAAATACGGGTATTTTGTACTGCAATTTGGGAGACAGTGTCCCCCACCGGATCAGTCAAAAGGGAGGGAAACCCCTCCCCACTTCTCATTTTCTCTTTCTCTTTCTCTTTCTTTCTTCCCTTTTCTCTCTAACTTCACCACCCACCACCGCCACTTAAATCGACAAATAACACCACCAAACGACCTCTAATCTCGAGGCCCCTTTAGGGAAAAACGATCACCACGCAACGATCTACAATCCTATCTTTTCGGATTCTCCTCGCGCGGACTTGTAAGTTTCCGACAATTCTCGAAAACTCTCACATCTTTGTTATTTTGCTTGTTTGCGGTTTAGATAAGCTTAAAATACTCTAATATGGGTTGGGTAAAAGAATCGGACTCAACGGAGGCCGGAAAACTCATTTTCGGCTCAAATTCCGGCGAACAGTCGTAAGTGTCGCTAGTGTGCCAAAAACAGTACTAGCGACACTACCTAAGTGTCGCTATGCCAAGTGTCGCCCACATAGCAACACTACTTAAGTGTCGCTGAATTACTTAATCAGATTTACCTATAGCGACACTCCCTTAGTGACGCCAAAATTGAGAAGTGTCGCCTTAGTGTCGCAAAAATTCTTAACTATTTAGAACCAGCGACACTATCCCAGTGTCGCCAACTAAAACTAAGTGTCGCCATAGCGACATGATGTCGTGTAAACGGGGTTTTATTTTAAAATGGAAAATACTTAACTTACTATACACAACACAGGCAAGAATACCTGATCATATATAGTATAGCTCAGTAAGTCCGAGTCGAACACAGGGAACGGATGTCAATATTAACAAATTGGAAATTGCTACAATTAATTAAAGCAGTAAAAGGTGGGGACGTTTTAGTTCCGGACGAACAATTAAGTAACAATTATAAAAGAAATGATTAATTGAAGAAAACTAATTTATTAAAATAAAGAAATACTGAAATAACTTAATTAAAATAAAAGGTTTAATTCAGATGGTAAAAGAAATGCATTTGCTTAGATTACTTTCCTTAAAATCTGGAAATCATGTTATTTAGAATGCTCACGTATGGATTCTATCGTGCCCTTTCAAATATATCAACCCTCCTTACAAGATAAGTTGAATTACATACAATTAAGAAAGACACAAGGTTGTTTTCAACACATTAACAGTTCAATTTAACGTTGTCCACAAAATTGTATTCTAGATTAATTCAACACTGTTTATGTGACTTATTCTTTTGACTTGAATCAACAAAGTCTTTAACTGATTAAGGTTATCTTGTCCATCAATGACCATTACTAACTATTAACCCTAGCCCGTCAAACTCAATATATTCGGCAATAATTATCAATCAAAATCAACAACTATCAATAATTCCACAACCAACAGGAAATCAATCTCAACTAATTATGAAACCACGCTAGGTAATCAGCAACAATCATCAAACACCCAAGGATTAACGAATAAACACATAAACATTTAATAAAATCCGATACGTTCGCATTTTCAATAATCAATCCATCAAATAAGTATTATCATTTAAGCAAATACAATAAAAACTTAGCCAATCATATTATAACAGAAAATCAGATTCAAACTCAACATCATAATCATAATCGAATGAAAGATATAAAAGAAATCGAACCGAAATAATGAAATAACGAATGAACGAATGAAAGCCTTTGATTATCCTTAATGTTCTTCCTCCAAAATACTCCAGAAACTTAGGTTTTTGCAGAGAAAATCGACTGGAGAAAGTGTGGTTGAAGTGTGTGTAAAAATGAGGCAAAATGAAGATTTTAGGTTTTCTGCCGAAACGATCCATACGCCGTATGGATTTCCATACGCCGTATGGATCACAAAGCCCATGGATCTGACCCACGACTTCTGGCGGCCCGGCTCAGCTGATCCATACGCCGTATGGATTCCATACGCCGTATGGATTCCATACGCCGTATGGATTGAAATTTCCAACTTCTCAGCCAATCGACCTCCATTCTTCAACCTTTATTCTTTTTTCGCTTCTTTTCTTCGATTCTCGCACGTTTTCAGCTTCTTTTCCGATTCAAGCTCCAGAAAATTCCTAAATGCAAATATGAACGAAATGAGTGTCGAATTCAAATCAAATGCATAAGAAATTAATCAAACTAAGGGGTAATTAGTACTATAAAATAGCACATTTTGGCGTTCATCAAACATCCCCCACTTGAATCCTACTTGTCCTCAAGTAGACCATCAGTTGAAAATTCAAAACTTTAAATATGAACGGCAAACAAAAGTGCAAAAGGACTTACATACTACACAACATTCGGCAAACCAAATTGCTAACTTAAAATCGATTCTACCTTAAAGCTTAGCAATCAAGAAACTCTCTAGGGAAAACAACTTCTAATACATTATTATTATGCATAAAAGATAATTCACTTAGATTACCGATATTGTTGTCCACTTAAACAATCTAAACTTCAGAAATTGAGCTTAACTCATTATTATTCTAGCAGGTTTTACCCTAGATTCACAGATAGCAAAATACTCTTATACCAATAACGTGTCACAATTCTCCAAATAATGAACATCCAAATAAATCAATCATTTTTCAAACCAAGACATTGGTGACAGGTCTGTACCTCAGTACAACAGAGCGACATAACTTGGCTTTGGTTTTTCAATTTATGAGTCCTTTGTACTCTTCTTTATTTTCTTTAATTTTCAAATATACTGACGAAAACCAGGTCTGTACTTTCGTACAACAGAGGAGACAACACCCAGTATATTCCCAAATGATGATAATTAGGATCCCAAAATTATGGATTATAACACGCTATCATATGAGAATTAAGATTATCATACCTTGCTAAAAGATCCTCATATGATAAATCCTACTTTATTCATTAAATTTCTTAATAGCTCAACAACTTCCATAAAGATTGCCTATCGATACATCAAAAAATGAACTATCTAATATTTAAAATTAAATTTATTTCATTCTTTGCATTCCCAAAATATGTTACAAGATTCGCTAAACTTTAAAGCAGAAAACAATTTTAAAAGAAAAATTTGGGCTGAAAAATAACTAACATGTAGAATGCCCTTTAGCTTTAAAATTTGCCAATATTTACCATTCATATCTTAAGGACAAATAGACTTACTTCTTTTCCCCCATCCCCCACTTAAAAGTATGCAATGTCCCCATTGCAAAAGAAAACAATAATATAGGGAATAGAAAAGAAGTGAAACAGAAAAACTCCCCTGATTAAGAAGAAAAATTCATGAATGAACTGATTTTGAAATAAAATACAACGGCACACTTCCGTAGGCATCACGGTTGCATTTAGCGTATGCAACAAGCCTTTAAACCCCTCAGTATCCTGAGTGGACGAGTTGTAGTCTCGCGAGGGTTTCCAGGAAACACACCCACAAAGTTCAAACCTGCAAACAAAAACAACAAAACCAAATAACAAAATGACAGAATAACGGGCTGTCTCCCGAAAGCGCTTTTGTTTATCACGTCGGTAAGCTCGACATCTTGCTCCACAACTTAACTCAATTTCATCTCCAAATCACGCTTGGAGTCCCTTGCATCACCATAGTATCTCTTCAAACGACTTCCATTAACCTTAAAAGTTTTTCCAGAATGACCTTGCAGATCAACAACACCAAGAGGATAAACTTTTTCAACTATAAAAGGTCCTGTCCAACGAGTCTTCAACTTTCCAGGGAATAAATGCAGACGAGAATTGTATAGGAGAACCTTATCACCTTTTTCAAATAAACAATTTGATTTAAAGCGTGAATCATGCCATTTCTTGGTGCGCTCCATATATAGTCGAGCGTTAACATAAGCATTCATCCCTAACACTTTCTCCAATTGTCCATTCATAAAAGATGTTTCACTGTCACTGATTAAAACCTTTGGCGTTCCAAATCGTGAAAACAATTGCTTAAAGAACTTCACTACAACACGTGCATCTTTTATAGGTAATGCCTTCGCTTTCAACATCTTTCGTGACGTGTAATTAGGTCCCTTATGCCCTCTAGTAGGACCATTGTGACAATGACTTAGAATTCGCGTCTCCGTTTTGATCGAGATTCCATTTGTCAAGATTGACTCTTTACTCTCCTTTAGCTTAATGCCTTTATTTTCTAAATCTTTCTCGCACGTTGTCTCGATCTCGGCAATTTATCGAACTTGTCGATGTCACGGATTATCGCGAGGCTTCCCTTCCATCCTTCAAGAATCATTGAGTCTAAATCTACGTCATCCTTCAAACTTTGCAAAATCTCGTCATCCTCAGATAATTCTCTCATGCTAGCAAAGTAACAAGTCTCATCCACTAATTCTGGATATTGCATAGATTGATTCACATTAAATACAACCTTCTCATCCCCCAATCTCATGGTTATTTTCCTATCAAAAACATCGATCAATGCTCTGGAAGTGGCAAGGAAGGGTCTACCTAGAATAATCGGCACCTTGGGATCTTCTACCATGTCAAGAATCACAAAGTCACAGGGAAACACAAACTTATCAACCTTGACTAAAACATTCTCAACCATCCCTCTGGGGTATTGAACAGAGTGATCAGCCAACTCGATGCACATTTGGATGGATTTAGGTTCTCCTAGCCCAAGTCTAGCGTACATAGTATAAGGCATAATAGATATGCTAGCCCCAAGATCCGCTAGTGCATTCGCAATGTCCAAATTACCAATTCGACAGGGTATAGTGATACTTCCTGGATCCTTCATTTTTGGTGGCAACTTGTTTTGCATCATGGCTGAGCATTGCTCATTCATCATTACTGTGGTTGCTTCTGCTAACTTGCTCTTATTAGTCAAGAGCTCCTTCAAGTATTTCACATACTTAGGCATTTGGGCAATGGCTTCCACAAACGGAATGTTGATGTGAAGCTGCTTCAGATTCTCTAGAAATTGATGATAATGAGCTTCATATTTTCCTATCCTCATCAAAGCTGCTGGGTAAGGTGGTGGTGGCGCATGATCCTTCGCATATTGCTTATCCCTAGCAAATTGATCAGCTTTTGTGTCCACCCTAGAATTTCTGGCAACCTCAACTTCCTTCTCCTTTTCAGGCAAAAGCTTCGACACATGATTCTTTTGAAACTTAAGGTTTTCATGAACCTTTCCACTTCTGGTAGTCACTACCTTTGCATGATCTCGTGGGTTGGTTTCGGTGCATCCTGGTAAAGTTCCCGGGGGTCTCTCTTGGAGAACTCTAGCTATGCTGGAAATGGTTCTCTCAATTTGCTTGATCGCCGCTCCTTGATTCCGAACTAATGCTTCAATGGCGTTCATCCGCTGTCCAGACTTAGCAATAAATTTCTCGTTAGCGATCAAAAACTTCCCCATCATTTCTTCCAAATTGGGTTTCTTGTCAAGGAATGTTGCCGAGGGTTGTTCCCTAGTGAAATACTCTGGCTGAGCCTGGCTGAACTGGCGACCTCCTTCCTGGTATGGTCTTAGGAAAAATTCTCCTCTGTCTTGGCAGTAGGTTCCGTGAGTTTCCACATATTTAACTTCCTCTCTCATTCCTACAGAATTCATTTCGGGACAGTCCTTGACTAAATGCGTTCCTCCACAGTTGTCACACCCTACTTGGATTGCATGGACAGTCTCGGTCACCATTTTTATGTCTCTTCCCATGCTGTCCAGCTTGGCAGTTATGGCGGCGAGTCCATCGTCATTGCTAATTGACCTCTTTCTCCTAGAGGTATCATCATCCCATAACCGAGAATGCTTTGCTTGGTCGCGTATAGCAGCTAAGGCGTCCCTAGGAACCTTCTTCGGGATATGTCCTTGAGCGTCTAATTGCTGTCTTGTAGCACGATCCACTCCCCTGTAGAATATCATTATAATTTGCTGGTCGTATAGGTCGTGCTGTGGACATTTATGCATCAAGTCCTGGTACCTTTCCCACGCTTGGTGCAGTGACTCGTCAAAGTCTTGCTTGAAGTTTCGAATCTCGTTGATCATCTTTGACGTTTTGGATGGCGGGCAGTACATCATTAGAAACTTTGTGCGGAGATCTTCCCACGTGGTGATGGATCCAGCTGGTTCATTAGTAATCCATCTTTTCGCGGCTTCCTTGAGTGTTCTTGGGAATATTCGGAGCATGACTTGATCGCATGTAACGTTAGGAATGCTGAACATATCCGCGATCTCCACTATTCTCTCCACGTGCTCGTTAGCATCTTCATTCTCATCTCCTTGAAACGGGTTTTCCCTAAGCTCCTTTAGGAATTGTCCCTTTATCTCGAACTCAACATTTTCTGCAATTGCGGGCCTCAATACTCCTGAGCCAAGGTCGCTACGCCTTCTGCTCGAATATTCCTCGAGAGTCATGTTGGCGATGTCGTCTGCCATTTCTAAATCTAGCTCCGATTGATCGATGGGTGGTTCAAATAGAGATCGTAAATATTCTCTAAAATCGTCCTCCAGATACGAATGGTAGAACAAGACTCTTAAATACAAAACAACTAAACAATTAATCCCTAAACACAAAATAATACAAATAGATAGGTAAACAAAATTAAATTAAAGCTAATAATTTACAGAAAACAAATTCCAATTTATCAAATTGAATCAAACCGTTCCCCGGCAGCGGCGCCAAAAAACTTGATGTCGTGTAAACGGGGTTTTATTTTAAAATGGAAAATACTTAACTTACTATACACAACACAGGCAAGAATACCTGATCATATATAGTATAGCTCAGTAAGTCCAAGTCGAACACAGGGAACGGATGTCAATATTAACAAATTGGAAATTGCTACAATTAATTAAAGCAATAAAAGGTGGGGACGTTTTAGTTCCGGACGAACAATTAAGTAACAATTATAAAAGAAATGATTAATTGAAGAAAACTAATTTATTAAAATAAAGAAATACTGAAATAACTTAATTAAAATAAAAGGTTTAATTCAGATGGTAAAAGAAATGCATTTGCTTAGATTACTTTCCTTAAAATCTGGAAATCATGTTATTTAGAATGCTCACGTATGGATTCTATCGTGCCCTTTCAAATATATCAACCCTCCTTACAAGATAAGTTGAATTACATACAATTAAGAAAGACACAAGGTTGTTTTCAACACATTAACAGTTCAATTTAACGTTGTCCACAAAATTGTATTCTAGATTAATTCAACACCGTTTATGTGACTTATTCTTTTGACTTGAATCAACAAAGTCTATAACCGATTAAGGTTATCTTGTCCATCAATGACCATTACTAACTATTAACCCTAGCCCGTCAAACTCAATATATTCGGCAATAATTATCAATCAAAATCAACAACTATCAATAATTCCACAACCAACAGGAAATCAATCTCAACTAATTATGAAACCACGCTAGGTAATCAGCAACAATCATCAAATACCCAAGGATTAACGAATAAACACATAAACATTGAATAAAATCCGATACGTTCGCATTTTCAATAATCAATCCATCAAATAAGTATTATCATTTAAGCAAATACAATAAAAACTTAGCCAATCATATTATAACAGAAAATCAGATTCAAACTCAACATCATAATCATAATCGAATGAAAGATATAAAAGAAATCGAACCGAAATAATGAAATAACGAATGAACGAATGAAAGCCTTTGATTATCCTTAATGTTCTTCCTCCAAAATACTCCAGAAACTTAGGTTTTTGCAGAGAAAATCGACTGGAGAAAGTGTGGTTGAAGTGTGTGTAAAAATGAGGCAAAATGAAGATTTTAGGTTTTCTACCGAAACGATCCATACGCCGTATGGATTTCCATACGCCGTATGGATCACAAAGCCCATGGATCTGACCCACGACTTCTGGCGGCCCAGCTCAGCTGATCCATACGCCGTATGGATTCCATACGCCGTATGGATTGAAATTTCCAACTTCTCAGCCAATCGACCTCCATTCTTCAACCTTTATTCTTTTTTCGCTTCTTTTCTTCGATTCTCGCACGTTTTCAGCTTCTTTTCCGATTCAAGCTCCAGAAAATTCCTAAATGCAAATATGAATGAAATGAGTGTCGAATTCAAATCAAATGCATAAGAAATTAATCAAACTAAGGGGTAATTAGTACTATAAAATAGCACATTTTGGCGTTCATCACGACACTAGCAAAGTGTCACTAAAAACAGAAAACAGATTGTTTCACTAAGTGTCGAGACCAAATTTTACCACTTGATTTTACTTCGAATTTGAATTTCGGGTGCGTTTTTACTAAAGCAATGTAGTAGAAATAAAAATTTTCCAAGCTGACTTGGCAGCTCGACCCCAACCAAGGGCTCTGCCCGTTGGACCCCGCCAGGGGTTGCCACCCCTTGGACCCCGCTACAAGGGGCGCTGCCCCCGGACCCCCGTACACAATTTCCAAACCCGAACAACGAACGAATATTTACACAACTCGCTTAGACAAACTGATTTGTCTCTTACTTATATAACCTCGCGTGTTTAGGGCACTAGGAGGTTACCATTGTGACGACACGCGTATCGTAGGATCCCTAACAACTCACAGGTGAGTTTCATAGCCCCACTATTTCAACTGTTTTACTGTTTTTGGGGTGAAACACATGCTCAATAACTGTTTTCGAATTATATAAATAAACTTTTATAATTCATAATTATTTATATTACTGTATGTAATACGAATGTGTAATACTTAGGAATTACACCCACCATACTGTTTGAGATAGTATCAATACTTAACCTAGATAGGTTACAACCGTACCCTGTTAGATTGTTGGAAAACAATTACCACTACATAACCTGATTAAGTTATCACTATCCATTGACCATATTGTCACGGGACAATACTATCACTTATACTAGAACTGGTTAGTTTTACCTACACTGGACAACGACTAGACTTTTACAGGATTGGTTTCCCTTTCGGGACTACGACTGCTCATACCGTCCAGGACTTCTAAACTGGAATAGTACCCAAGTATACAACAACCAAGGACTTCAAATATACTTACTAGGCTGAGACTAGGAGTATACAGTAGTGACAAACGTTAGTATAGGGTCTTTATACTAATACAAACCAACTAGGTGATGACTGTTCATACCTAGGCTCAATGGGTTACAATTTATATCTAAGTATTGTACTTACATATTTAGATACAATATATTACTTCATGCGTGGCATGATACACTGTTACTTATGTTTGTAGATTTGACTTATATATGTATATATATATACTCATACACTATATCAAGCACTTGGTGCTTCTTACAATTTACATATGCATATTGGCATACATACATACAAACACAACTACTCAAGTCAGGAGCGTCGTAGTACGGCTGGCTCTCATTTACTTAGCTAGGTCTGTCGTAGTACAGCTGGCTCTACATTTCACCAGTCGGGCTTGTCGTTGTACAGCCGGCTCAATTACATACTTTGCTTGCGGGCAATGCGGACGATGTTCCAGAAGGGACACACAACGATGCCATGGTAAAGTGGGCACAAAACGATGCCACGGTATTGCAGTGGGCACAAGGACGTATTCGCGGTAAAGCGATACACTCTATGGATGGGCGGTCTTATGCTCGTGATCCACACACATTAGTTAACGGGTCGGTGAGTTTTCACGCGAGGCCGTTAGCTCGATCATGTTCGGGTTAGCTTTTGCTAGCCGGGTAAACGAACATACTTAACATTCAAACATGTTCGGGTTAGCTTTTGCTAGCCGGGTAAACGAACATACTCAACAATCAATCATGTTCGGGTTAGCTTATGCTAGCCGGGTAAACGGACATATCATAAACAATCAATCATAGTTCGAGAGACTACAATTATATTACTAGAAACAACATGTTGTGCCAGGTGGCACACCAATCATTACACAACAGTATATGACGTGGTCATACAACTACTTGATTTCAACTTAGGCATGCATTGCCTCACATCGATAGATTTACTTAATACCAGATAGGTATCCAGGCTCGGAATGCCTCAATTAATATGTACTTGAGTACATACCACTATTACTTAGGTATTAGATACCTCGACTAGCGTATACACATTGGTGATTACAACTTCAACTTAATACAAAGCAGAATCGTGGATTCTGGACTATTTTTCTAAACATACAAGGTTTTATACTTTATGTTTTCAACTAACCATCCTATGAACTCACCAGCTTTATAGCTGACTCGTTTTAGCATGTGTTCTCAGGTGCCCAGCAGGATTAGGATTTCTACAAGATTTGGCTAGCTCGAGTCGCATATTTTCAAACATTGGGACTACTCTGCATTTACTTTGTATTTTCAAATTATGTATTTGGAATTTACTACAATCTCGTAAATATTTAAACTTTTATTTTAGAAACGTAATAACTATTTTCAAACGTCTCATTTAGATTCGTTCATTATATATCTTATGCTGTGATATTTAATTTGGTAACACCCGACCCGACCGCTTCCGCAACCCGAGATTTGAGGGTGTTTCATTATCCGTGGGTCTGTAGAATAGATATCCAAACGACTCCTGTGGATAACCGACGGAAAGACACTTTCAGATCTGGAGTCTAGTTTATCCTGACTTTCTCGTCTAACGAAAACTTCACAACCCCAGATTTTGATGTGACCAAGAGAAGGACGTCTTCCCTTCCACATCTCATAAGGTGTCTTTGAAACCTTCTTGGTAGGTAAAATGTTTAAGATGCGAGCGGCCATTTCTAATGCATAACCGCAAAAACTTATCGGAAGTGTAGCCCGACTCATCATAGACCGAACCATGTCCAACAAGGTTCTATTTCTCCTCTCAGCAACACCATTAAGCTGTGGCGTTCTAGGAGGAGTCAACTGTGAAACTATTCCACAATCTTTAAGATGATCGAGAAACTCGATACTAAGGTATTCTCCTCCCCTATCGGATCGGAGAACCTTTATCTTTCTGCCCAGTTGATTCGCTACTTCGCTCTTGTATCTTTTGAATACCTCAAAAGTATCCGACTTATGCTTAATCAGATAGACATGTCTAAATCTATTGTAATTATCAGTAAATGTAACATAGTATCGATTTCCATCTTTTGTGGTACATCGGAATGGTCCACAAACATCTGTATGTACCAAGTCCAATAGTCCTTCACCTCTTTCACACGACCCGGTGAATGGTGATTTAGTCATCTTGCCCAATAAGCAAGATTCGCATACATCATCCGATTTGAGGTCGAATGATTCCAACACTCCATCCTTTTGGAGTTGGCCGATGCATTTCTTGTTTACGTGCCCAAGAAGATAATGCCACAATTTGGATTTATCAAGCTCATTAGACGAATCAAAATTTAAAATCAAATTGCTAACACATTCAACATTTTCATATATGCCATTGTAAGGAGAAGCTTTAAAAACAAAACAACCATTTAAATAAACCAAAATTTCACCATTCTCATTGTCAAATGAAAACCGATAACCATCCTTAAACAAAGCATAAAATGAAATAATGTTTCTAGTCATTTCTGACGAATAATAGCAATTATTCAAATTTATCCTAACTCCAGACTTCAGCACGAGCTCATACTTTCCAATCTCGGTAACAGGCGTGATTCCTCTGTTTCCCATGACTAGATTAAGCTCTCCATGCTTTAACTTCCTACTTTCCTTTAGACCCTGCAATACAGTGCAAATGTGAGTACCACACCCTGTATCCAGAACCCACGAATTAGAAGTTGTAGTATTATGGAGTTCGATCATGAACATACCTGAGTGAACACTCTTTTCGACCTTACCATCCTCAAGGTCCTTCAGGTATTTCGGGCAGCTACGTTTTCAGTGCACCTTGGTGTTGCAGTAAAAGCACACTGCTTCCTTTGGATCACTTGCTGGTGCAATATTAGAGTCGGTCTTTCTTTTGGACCCACGATTGGACTTTCCATTCGCAGTCTTTGCTTTCCAATTTGACCTCCTTCTTTTTTTTTGCATTTTGACCAATTACCAACACAGGAGCTGCTGAGCTAGAGGACACATCATCCTTTTTGATTCCTTGCTCAGCGGTTTGCAGTATATTATGGAGTTCCATTATTGAGCCTTCTCTCTCATTCATATTCATCTGATATGATATTATAAACTGATTGTAGACAGCTAGCAGACTGGACAAAATTATGGCAATGGAAAATTCTGTGTCAAACATCATATTCAATGATTCCAACCTATCAAAGTACCCTTTCATCTCCAAGATGAAAGCACAGATAGATGCTCCAGGTTTGGGTTTGCAAGTCATGAGAGACTTAACCACATCAAGGCGTTCTTTGCTTGCCTTTGCCTGAAACATTTCCTTAAGCTGTTGGTTCATTTCATAAGTCCAAGTATTCTCAAAAGTCTTTTGCAATTCAGGGCTCATGGACGATGCCATGATACAAGACACTTTATTCGCATCATCATAATGTTTCCGGTGTGCCTCAATCTCTTCTTGGGTTGAATCTTCATCAATAGTGGGAATCTGCTCATCGAGAACATACTCCTTGTTCTCGTACCTTAAGGTAAACTTCAGGTTACGCATCCAGTCCATATAGTTTGGACCGGTCAGTCTTTCCCTCCCAAGAACTGAGAGTAGTGAGAAGTTTGAGTTGTGTGCGAGATTGGGGATGGGAGGATTATTACCATTTGTAGAAGACATCTATAAGATAAACAGTTTTAGTTAGTTTGAATATTCCTTAATTAATTACCCAATTACAAAATTAAGGCTAGGATCCATATTTTAGATTCGTTTTATGAAAAGGTTTGCCGTAATCATATTGCGAATTTATTTTAGGTAGACAATGCCTTTCTCAATTTCATTCTCTATCAAACTCCTAGTTCTTTTGAGATTCATTGATTCTTATCAACGGCATGTTAATCTCGGATATGCTCATCTACCATTCATGACTGGTATGCCGAGGATCATGAACAAGATGGTGAACTTAACCATGCAAAACCCACGTGGTCCCCGGCCCGAGTACGCTCGAGAATCGCGAGTTCCACATCACCTCTCAATATGTTCTCATATTAATATGCCGGTAAACCACACATGCTCCATTAACAGACCATACGAAAGATTTGCGGTTTTCATGGGTGTCGTGCCGTCAGCGGTCGGTCGGGTTTTACCCCGGTCGCGAAACCGGCTACTGACAGACGACGGTGGTAGTTTTAAATTTATAATAGTCGGGGGGAGCCTAATCCTCCGTACTACCTACTGGAACTGGTATGAATACCTGATACGAGTAAGTGGTAAGAATGATCCAGGGTCGTTCCTCACGACGGCAGAATTGAAACAGAGTTAGTTCCGATTAATCAGTAATTAAGCTAGGGTTTTAATAAGTTGGAAGGGTTTTGTTTTGGTTTTTTCTTATATTTAATTAAACTAAACTACTGAAACTAATAAAGTATAAAACTAAAGGGGAGACTAGCATATATAACACTTAAGGAAAACGAAGACGTGGTTCACCATAGCTTAGAATAGCTGTTATGATATTTTAGTTTGAAAACGTCTTTTAAAGATTTGTGTCTTGCTTTCACGTAGAAGCCTTGTAATGTAAACACTAGCACCCTACTGATCGGGTTAACCGATCAGTATGTCACTGAGTACTAGGCTATCGAGAGTATGGTCAGATCAGACTGCCTTGAAACCTCCCTCACCATCTCTTGTGACGAGATCAAGTGACCCTCCAGATGGGGTGCAGGAATAAGGCAGCAGTCCGCAATTTGTACACTGACCTTTCTTTAACACTACAGAGGTATCTAAGCTGGGCAAGGCATTTAAGATTAAGACAATTGGTGACTGCTAACTTATACATTAATGGTTGTGATTGAGTTCTGTGTTATTCGGCTGTGACACAGTCTTCGACTTACAGGTTTTCCACAGCTTCCACGTATTTGTACTCCACCTGAGGTGTTTCCAACATTATACCGGATATTCACCCGTTTTACAGTCTTTCCTGGATCACAGAATACACCAGGATGTAATACAGTGTTCAGCCTACGACCTTTCCACGGCTTACCGGATACTCGGACGTTTTAGGGCTTTATCCTGGATTACATACTTTATGGCTATATAAACTCAATATATCTAAGCTTGTATTATAGTAAAACCATCTATGATAGCTAAACAACCCGTTCACTTTATAAATCCCAGCCCAATAAATCCCTGATTAATTCACGGTGTACTATACGATAAGTTGGGCAGTATTTTCACAGCTTCAAAATCAGACAATGTTTATTTTGAAAACATAGATAGGTAGTGACCGTTTGATCAATGGTTAGCTACTCCTTGTCATAAAGGTTCTAACCACGTTTATTGGAGGAAAGGTGATAGTTTAGTTTAAAATCATAAATGTATAGTTAAACAGCACCACAAGTTTTCAATCGTAATATATAATAATCGGGAACATTATTCCACAACGGATTGTGCCCACGACTTTCATAGCTTCCACGTTCCGTACTCCACACATTCGTGATGTTTTCGGCGCTATACAAATGAAAGCCGTATAACGTTACCTCCGTTGTTTCATAGCGATATTATCCCAATTAGATATATCACAACAAACTACTCATTAATCATGGCAAACATACAAGCAATTACTCGCAATGCATAACAATAAACATTTCTAATATTAATAAATCACATACATCAAACAAGAACAATATGACGAATTAACAATAGAAAGGATAGAAAATACCGATAGGAATTGCGAGCAGAATAACACTTGTATTTCTTCATTAATATCCAAGAATTACATAAGCTAGCCTCTACTAACTAACTACATTACTAATTTAAAAGAAAAGGAAAGGTTTCCCTCCCTAATCATCTCACTAGCCTAAGGGTTTAAAACCCTAGCAAGAAACTAGAGAGAAAGACTAGAGAGAGAACCTAGACAAGACTAATTCTCCTCTAACTCCTTAGAGAAGTGCTAGAGAGAGAATCTAAACTAGAGATAGAGTGAAATGTGAGAATGAGGTGTGTTGAAATGTGAAATGGGGGTTGGTATTTATAGGAGAAGGATGAAAGCCTTGGTACAAGTCTTGAAGCACCAAATACAAGCATCAAAACAGCATACGGGGCAAGCGGATCAAGGGGGTCAAACGGCACCCAACAAGGAAAAAGACCCCGTATACGGCACCCTAAGGGCCGTATACGGCACCTAGGGTACCGTATACGGTACCTAAGTGTCCAGGGGGGTTGGTGCTCCGTTTGGCCTCCGTTGACTTCTCGGTTGCTTGGTTCGTCCGTATCTTCTTCGTTTGGAGTCCGTTTTGCTTGATTCTTGCGCCGTTGGCTTCGTTTTTCCGTTACGCTTCTAATGACACTAAGTTTTCCAAATTTGGAAGTGTTTGACTTTTGCGTGTTCCGGATGACGATCGGCGGGCTTCCAGACTGCACATCTTCTCTGTTCTTCGCCCGTTTCTTCTGATTCTTTCACCTCCGGTCTTGTATTTTCCTATGGAATCATAAAATATGAATTAAGATCTAATTACATAATAAAATCAAGAAGGGAATATTTAAGGTGATAGTTTTGCCTCGGTTTGCGTGTTATTTGGACGTTTTAACCGATTTTTGCAGCAGCGTCTATATTTAGACTACCTTGGTGATTTTTAGTAAATAATGATGGTTTGGAAATGTTTTCACCAAATAATAGTCCAAAAAGTGCGGGAATATGTACTTAAAAACATGACTTTTTAGGTCACATCAATGGGTTAGCATACTATTCACATTTTTAGTATCTAGAACGGGATTTTGTTTTAGTACTTATAGGTCATAATTTTGATCTTGACATCATCCTATCAAAAGTTCTCGGTAGCTCCATTGAACGCACAAAGAAGCGGAGAAGCAGGTTAGCGTGAAGCCTATTAAAAACCTGACTTCTTTAGGGAAGCTGAGCGATCCGCCTTATACCTCTCTTATAGTTTGTTCACTATGGGTGAGCCGATTTATCAATTGACTAACGATGTATTTAACTTTAATGATACATATATATATAACTCATAATATATGTAAGTTCTCTCTTAGCCTCTTAAGGTCTACGGTTCTATTTTAAAACATTTTAAAATTTAAGTGTATATTTTAAAACAATTCAAAATATAAGGGTCTAAAGTGTAAATTCATTTTACCAATTTAGACCGTCTATTTCCAATTTATCTTTACCTACATACTATTGCAGATAATTAAATGCTAGTATTTATTAAGCTAAGGCTCTGATATCACTGTTGGGTTTTCTATTCCCAAACTAGATTAATATGCATAGCGGAATTATAACAAAATTAATCTAAGGCAATTAGGAAACTAAACCCTAAGGGATCTTAACTTGAATAAATAAAAGCAATAAAATAACCAAGATAAATAAGAATTTACTAACCTTTGAGAAAACCAATTTCTCACGCGTAGACTACCTTGCAGAACCTTCTTAAGTTGGAAGCGAGTGCCCAAACCAGAACACCTCTAATGCTTCACACCCACGAACAAAGAGAAATTCCCAAGTCTCCTAAGGTCACGACTCTTGGTCGTAAAACTCTTACAAGGAGCAGGAGTAAGAAAGAAGAGAGAATCAAAAACTATTTTGATTGGGATATGATGTGTGCTAAGTATAGGAAATTATAATAACAAGTTTAATTAAGAAAATACTAAATAATACTATCACACAATTCAGGCAAGATTAACCCGTTCATGTAATATAGCTTAATAAGTAAGCCCAAATTCGAACACAAGGAACACAGGAAAACGTTATTCTTATTTATAACTAATTATCTATTTATTCTACTTACAAATATTTACAATTATAATACAATTAAATACAAGGATCCAATTTACAATAATCTACAAGATAAGGGGGACGTTTTAGTTCCGAACGAACATATTTATATTTATATTTTTGATACAGATTCTAATAGATAAGTTCTAGGAAACAACTTAAGAATACTCAATTGAATAGAAGATTATAACTATTTAAACAATTATTTATTAAACGTATTATATCAACTTATGTCTATTTGCTTTGTTGGCTATTATTATTGGTGAATTACTAATGTAGAAAATCACAAAGATTAAGATAATTTTCATATAGCAACACTCCCAAAGATTAAGTAAAGTATTACTATTTATTAAGATCTATCAGCAGTTTATTAATACAATTCCAAGATTAGGTTGAATTACAATGTTACTTAACATTAATAATTGACAATCATTAATTAATTTATAAAACTTACAAGATTAGTAAAGCTATCTATATAAATCAATTAACTGTTATCAATATTAATATAACACAGACAATTCTTGTATAATAAGCATTCAATAATATAGTTCCAACATAAACATATAATTCATATAATAATTCTAATAAACATACATTTAAACATTCATAATGAAAACCTAATAAGTAATTAATTCAAATAAACAATATCCAAAATAACCCAAAAGATTAATAAAGTTACAAGGATAAAGAAACCGAACCAATTAGCAAACCAGCTTTTCCTAGGGTTAAAAACCTTCAAACCCTAGCTCATTTGCCTCCAAAATTGCACCTTAAAGTCGTCCTAAAACCCTAACTTTCGGTTTTAGTATTCTTGAATCGTATATCAAATGACCTAGCCTAAGCCTCTATTTATAGTTTTTCTGGCCGACCTTCCAACCGCCGGTTGGATACTCCAACCGCCGGTTGGAGTTATTTGAATCCGGGTCCAACTCCACGTGTCTGCACCGCCTTAAACCCTAAAGCTCAACCGCCGGTTGGTTAATCCAACCGCCGGTTGAATGTTAATTCCAGAATATTCCAATTTCGGGCTTGGGCTTAATTCTTGGACTCTCAATCTTCATAACTGGACTTCTTTGTCTTCTTGGCCCAATTCTTTATTTTAACTCTTTTAGTCTTCATTTCTTCAAGGTCTTTAATCCTTATTTCTTTAAGTGCTTTAATTCTTCAGTTCTGGTCTCGTTCTTGTTCCTTTTTCTTCATTCTTCAATTAAAATATATTTCTGCAATTATTAACAAAATAAGTATCTAAAATCATATAAATGCAATAAAATGTATAAAAATATAGGGATAAATTAATATAAAATATACTATCTATTTGATGCTTATCAGGATACCTTTGAAAGCATAAGGTAGGTCCCTATTTATAGGGAAGAGGGAAAGCTTGAGTTTCATACTCCAGCCGATGTGGGACAACCTGTTTAGTCATCCATCCGGCGGATGGACCTTCCAACCGGCAGATGGATGATGTTTCCAGAATACTCTTACATCCGTTCCACCGCCTCAACCTTTTCTCAATCCATCCGCCGGTTGAAACTTTCATCCGGCGGTTGGATCATGCTTTCACAATTTTCTTTAGTTTCTAATTAATATTCAATTAACAAACTAATAATAATATTAATTCCAATTAGTAGTATTTCTCTTATTTATTTCTCTTACTGTTCAAAAGGACTCTACTTTTAATGATAATCTTACCAATTTAGTTATGACCTTGGACACTATTCCAACATGTGTTACTGAACCATTAACACATGTGTTACCAGACCATTAACACATGTGTTACTGAGTCATTAACACATTTGTTTCTATATTGTTTTTACATGTGATACTGAATCATTCACACATGTGTTACCGATCAAGTAACACATGTGTTATCAACTTTAAGCATATTTGTTAAACAAGTATTCAGTAACACATGTGTTAATGAACCATTAACACAAGTGTTATCAACTTTTAATTAAATTTGTTAAACAAGTATTCAGTAACACATGTGTTAACAAAAAATAAAAAATAACACATGTGTTATCAACCATAAGTATATGTGTTAGAAATCAGTAACAGACTTTCTAAAAATAGAATCAACTGTATGTCGAAAATAGTATTCAATAAGCCGTTTCAAAAATGTAATTGAAATGTAAACCAACATTAAATGTTATCAACTTTATATCATCTAGTAACACATGTGATACTAAACGTGTATCACATGTGTTAGTTAATACGGAAACAATCATTGTCTATTTTTCGTTAGCTTGCTCTTCTGCTATCTTCCCAGCCTCTGCTTCTGTTTTTTCTCACTCTTTTACTTCTGCTCTAGCCCTAGCCTCTGCCTCCTTTCTGTCACATGACCGATTGTTATGACCTGCTATTCTTTCTCCACCCTTTCCGCATTTATTTATCCTCTTTGTGGTAGCTTTTACTGCTTTTTCCTTTGAACTCATCAAACGCTTGTCTCTCCCACAGCCTTTGTACCTCAACACATCTGGATTTTGAATTTCACATACATCCGGTTTCAGTAACACATGTGTTATTATACAGTGACACATGTGATATGATACTGAAGTAACACATGTGATACTGATTACTAACACATGTGTTATTAACAAGTAAAATGCACCTATTAGCTAGTAACACATGTGTTGCTAACTAGTATCATGTGTGTTAATAATTAGTATCACATGTGTTAGTAATAAATATAGAATTTGTTGCAATGAGTTGGAAGAGGGATTAAAGAACTCATTACATGTAGCATTTACTTGATCCTTTTGCTCCACATCATTTTTATTACTTTCATCTACTATTGCCATATTTTTTGTTCTGCACCATAAATGTTTTTTGGATTATTTTATGTAACACATGTGATATTACTCGCTACTAGTATCTACTCAAAACATATACTTCAGTAATAAGTTAAACCTCTTTTTTTTGTTAAAGTAACACATGTGTTAGCATACTATGACACATGTATTTTTGACACAGTAACACATTTGTTAGCATAGAGTAACATATTGTTTATGAAACAAGATTTATTCTAACATATGTAACAAATACATTCAGTAACACTTGTGTAACATACAGTAACTCATGTATTAGGATCCACTAACACATATGTTAGTAACACAGAGTATCATAAGTGTCGTACTATTTTGCGCGTATTTCGATTTCATGTTTTCGTTAAAAAATTTGATCTGTGAATGATCGTAAATCAGAATGCTATTGCGTTTTCTTCAATCAAATCGTAAAAAACAGTAGATTAATGATGTTAAAATCGCGCAAAAATACGAGCACATCAACCTAATCGACGTTAACATAAAACCTGATTGACGTTCGAATCACAGGTCATAAATCGATGTTCTTCGTTTGAATTGAAGAATTTTGAGTTGAATTAAAGTAATGCGTACCTTCGATTTTGATATCTCGTTGATCGATTGGAGAGAAAACCCTTTGATTGGGTGTTTCTTACTTACGAAGTTGTCTGTGTGTATATATTCTGTATGTATACGTATGTATCTATATTTATATTTTTGTGTTTTTGTAATTAATTAAAAAGAATTAAATATAATGTAGGATGACCAAAATACCCTTCCACCCCTTGATAAAATGGAGCATTCTGATTGGTTCCCACATTCTCTAACAAAATGCCATTCTCATTTGAACCTAACCCACATATATATATATATAGATATATATATATATATATATATATATATATATATAGATATATATATATATATATATATATATATATATATATATATATATATATTATATCATTCTCCCTTATAAATTGTTTAACACATTCCTTTAGGGACTTATATTTTTAAAGATCGGACATAACCAATTTACCCTCATTTACAATATAAAAGACAAAACTACCCATAACTAAAATTGGAAATAACATACAAAGTCAAATAATATTTAAGTGTGCAATAAATGGACATATATATACATATTGAAATTTAATAATTATTCTTTCCTACTATGATTGGGGTTCTTGGGCGCAGGTCCATTAACGTACACAGTGTACGCAGTCTGTTCTACACACCATATAGTTGATACACAATACAACTGATACACAATACACACCATATATCACACCATATAGCTGATACACAAATACTACTGATACACAATATAGCAGATACACAATACACACCATACAGATTTACAACTTTTAACATGTTCATTGTGTATTATACAAAATTTAAATAAAAACATACAAATTTTAATATACAAATTTTAATATGTTCATTGTGTATCATTAAATAATAATATATGTTCATTGTGTATCATCTTCTTCATTCGTTGCTATTGCAAAAGAGCAATAAATATTACAAACTAAAACTATATATCGCATCAATGATCAATTTAACCTACTAAATCAACTAAAACTATCTAACCTAGCAAATTAATTATAAAATTACGAGAATTAAAGTTGTTAACAGACTATAAATATTCATACTTTTAGTTTCTAAAATCATCGCTTTCAACTGGAAGAACATATTCGAGAACGAAAGTTCTCATCTTGATCGAAGAATTGACCGAATTTCGAAAAAAAAGTAAATTGACAGAATTTGGGGAAGAATATTTGAAAAAGTGAAAGGAAATTATTTATATAAGGAGAAGGTTAACTGAAATTAATGGAGGTTAACCTCACCTGGAAGGAGGAAAAGATTACAAGATTACAAGGAGAAGGTAAATGAGAATTGAATGGAGAAGAGGGTATACGTGGTAGTCAGTGATTGCTGCGTATCCTGTGTACCGATTTGACACTACGTACTTGAACCTTGATCTTCCTACTAATCCTAGAAGTAAATTCAAGGTGAATGTATTATAATATTTTTTCCTACAAAATATTTATACTCATTGATAATTGACAATTTTTATCGATATTGTCACTCTCCCGCTACATTGTGCGGGTAGATGCTAGTTATATTTAAGGTACTAAAAAATCATTAAAATTGGAAATAGAAAGCAACAGGCCGTGAGCCACTGTAATCGTTCAGCGATACAATCAAAGAAGTCTCGTCATATCTTCGTCTCTTCCTCAAAAAAAGCTCAATTAATCAATGGCTCAAATGTTTGCTTCAAAATTGACTTACAATTCGTTTGCGTCCCCAAACAATCAACACTTTGAAAACATAAAACCCAATAACAATAATAACCATGGTAGTTCTGCTTCCAAAGTTTCGATTGCTGCTAACAATGCGGGAATCAGTAACAAACCTCGTGTTGTTAGCGTCACTGCAACAAAACAAGAACTCCAAGTTGTTCCTGTTACACCCGAAGACATACTGCCCAAGGTTTGTTGTCTTTTACTTTTACCTTTTGTTGGCTACTCGTTTTATATGATAATATGGAATTAATTTCTTGTTTAATTATATTACATTAAGGTTACCTAAGTATTAGTTGTAATAAAATCCAAATGGCCTTTGGCCTAATGTGTAACACCTTATGCGAATCCCACCTCGGTTGGATGCTAGGTTCATAAGGTGAACCTTGGTATTTTATGACACAATCCTTTTTGAGGTCACAAGCACAACACTAACTTTGCAGTTAAGCATGCTCAAGCGGACCTCCTCTGAAGTCCCCATGTGGTTGCCAAGAAAAGCCGGGTGCCTTTGAGCAAAATGGATAAAAATATGGCCATGGTAGGCGGATGTAACATAGGGATATGAGAATAACAAGATTTCATGGGTTCAAGTCTCAAAAATATGATAATATGCGTGGTTTACATGTGGGTAGGATGTATGTTTAATATTAGATAAATGGCCGTAACAAAATAACAATGCTTAGTTAGCGTTTGGATATTACAACTTATAATGCAAGTAAGTAGCTGTTTGAGTGTTTGGAAATTATTTGGTTAATGATTTAAGAAGTAAAAAGATCAGAACTGGATAAACAACTCCCGAATTGCTTCATATTCAAACAAGCAGATAGGCATTTTTATTTTAGTAATTTTATACTGGTATGTTACAGATAGCTTCAAAGTTAGGAGCTTTATATCATTTTACAATTTTTAGGCTAGTGTTTCGCCGAAAGGGGTATTAATGAAATCAAATCTACACTTGGGTGGTGACGTGTAAGTTATAACCCTGAATTCATATTTATGTAGCCTAGTGAAGTTATTGATTGATTGGGTAACATATCCTTTGTAACGTTCTTTTTTTTTTTTTTTTTTGGGTAAAAGAGGACGGTACCTCTGGCAAATTTATTGATAATGATAAGTTACGTGACTTACAAAGTGATACGTGGGACTCCCACTACAAAATGAAACCATCTATATCTCACGACATGCCTCAAGCTGTTTACTCTAGACCAATAAACGCATTTGTACCAAATGAAATCTATAGCTTTGGGACATACACCAAAACTGATCACCCAACTAGCTTCACACAAACAGACACATTGTCCTTCCTTAGACTATACTTTGTCACTTGTTAATGGATGCTGATTTGGTTTTTATGATCAGATAGCAGAGCAGAACTACCAATCACTGGAAGCTTCACAACAGGGTGATACAGCTATAGGCATGTGGTCCAGACCGTTGGTGAAACGCAAGACAAAAATTGTTTGCACAATAGGTCCATCCACTGACACCAAGGAAATGATATGGAAGCTGGCTGAGGCTGGGATGAATGTAGCAAGACTAAATATGTCCCATGGAGACCATGCGTCTCATCAGAAAGTTATCGACCTTGTTAAGGAATATAATGCACAATCCAAGGATAATGTTATCGCAATTATGCTTGACACTAAGGTTTGCTTCAGCGTTTATTTGGCTGCTTGTATTAATTAACTATGTTCCTGTCACTCTACTTGCAGTCTCGTGTAGTTTGCAGAACTCTTGAACCAAATTGTAATCTTACTTTTTTTCTTTTTTTATTGGCTGACAGGGACCTGAAGTCAGGAGTGGGGACTTGCCACAGCCAGTTAACTTAGAAAGTGGCCAAGAATATACGTTCACCATAAAACGAGGGGTTGGCACAGCAGACTGTGTTAGTGTGAACTATGACGATTTTGTGAATGATGTAGAAGCGGGTGACATGCTTTTGGTTGATGGTATGCTAGAATGACCTTTGATATGGGAATGTCAAAAGTTCTGTTTCGTTAGTTTTGATATTTACAAGCTTTCGTTTACTTTTAGGGGGTATGATGTCATTGTTGGTGAAGTCCAAGACTGAAGATTCAGTAAAATGTGAAGTTGTGGATGGTGGAGAGCTCAAATCTAGACGTCACTTGAATGTTCGTGGAAAAAGTGCAACCCTACCATCCATCACTGGTTCGACTTGATCTTTATAATCTTAATGATGACTGCACTTACATACATGCATTCATACATACAAACATACATATATATCAACTTGTTGTAAAGGTACTAACCTTTTGGACATTAAATGGACATTACAACGGATACCATCTTGCAACAGAAAAGGATTGGGATGACATCAAATTTGGAGTGGACAATCAAGTTGATTTTTATGCTGTTTCCTTTGTCAAAGATGCAGAAGTCATCCATGAGTTAAAGAATTACCTTAAAAGTAAGCTTAAGGATGCCATTGTGTTATGCATTCATGGAGAGATTTGCCCTTATTGTACTAGTTTGTACTTCATTGCTATCTTGTTACTCTTTTGGCAGGCTGTGGTGCAGATATTCAAGTAATTCCGAAAATTGAAAGTGCGGACTCAATACCAAACTTGGAATCAATTATCACAGCATCAGATGGGGTAAATTTGATTTCCTTTCACTCTAATATCTCTCCTGAGTTATTATACATTGGATATATTGCTGACACATATCACCTTGGTTGCATTATACTTATGATAGCACGTGGATAACTTAGGCATTTTTAGAATTATGACTCAAACAAAGTAGAAATATTCATAAATTATAATATATACAGGGAAATTCAGATCTTTTACACGTGTAGTATCCGATTTGCCTTCTATCGAGGAAACGGTTTCTCTATGATTTCCAAAACTTAAGGCATGTACAGATATGTTTGATGTACTAAGTGGGTTGGGTTAGTTTGTAGGTTGGGTTGCCTTTGTCTGTAACTACTGTATACTAATGTTGCTGCTTCACTTTTCTCAGGCGATGGTTGCAAGAGGAGATCTTGGTGCAGAGCTGCCTATCGAAGAGGTTCCACTATTGCAGGTAACGTTTATTTTTTAGTGACTACTTAGTGTTATATTTAGGGATGACAAAATGGGCTCGTGAAAAAAGGTTTGGTTCTGAATGAGATATTCTTCTAGTGGGTTAAGCCATGCTGAGTCTGATTCTTTCAAAAATTTATGTATTTATTTATTTTTATTTTTTTGTATAAGGGATTAACATGTCAAAAATAAGTATAAAAACTATCCAAGTATTTTTTTAAATATAAAAACATTTGGAGGTTTTATGCTTTGCATGGTTTTCGTCTAGCAGTTTATCAGTGTCGTCTTTGACCCGTTAGAGATATAAATAAAACAATAACCAGAGTCGAGGCATGCACAAGTAAATGGTTTTAAGCTGCCACCTTTTATTTATGTTGGTGAAAAGCAGCCCTTCCATTCTTAAGTTACTATTAGTGATCAACCTCAATCTATTTCGTTTCATTAGGAAGAGATAATTAGGACATGCCGGAGCATGGGAAAAGCTGTAATAGTTGCAACAAATATGCTTGAAAGCATGATCGTTCATCCTACACCAACCAGAGCAGAGGTATCTGACATTGCTATTGCTGTCCGAGAGGGTGCTGATGCAGTTATGCTTTCTGGAGAAACTGCTCATGGAAAGTAAGACTTCCTCAATGTTACTTGATGGAAGAATGCAATACAAGATGTTAATTTCCAGGGAAAAATTTGGAAAATTGGTTATTTATGACAAATTATAAATTAAAAACACTTAAAAGTTCTTAAACAAACATATTGGGTCAACCTAACTTGAGCCGACCTATTTTGACTTGTAGAAGAAACCATGCGTTTTGACCCTGTACTGAAAGCTGGATTTTAATATACACAATCATAATCAAAATTATGGCTAGGAACTTTTGCATACAGAAATTGCATAAACAATGTTGTAGTTTATTATGGTCTTGACTTAATCTTTTGCCACACAGGTTTCCCTTAAAAGCTGTTAAAGTAATGCACACAGTGTCACTACGAACCGAAGCAAGCATAGTGGGTGGTGTCACCCCCTCTAATCTTGGTCAAGCCTTTAAGGTGGGTGGCCTAATTTTTCAGAGATTCTTCAATTTTATTTATGCTAAACTTTTATACTTTTTGTGCTATATTTTGGGGTACTCCACTATTTAATGTATCTTTGCTGTTTGTTTCCTGCAGAACCATATGAGCGAAATGTTTGCATTCCATGCCACATCAATGTCCAACACTCTTGGAACCTCAATTGTAGTCTTCACTAGATCTGGTTTCATGGCAGTTTTATTGAGTCATTATCGACCCACTGGCACCATCTTTGCCTTCACAAATGAGTAAGCCCTTGAAGCTTTCTGAGCTTATTATTTTTCAGCTTATATCTCTGGATCATGAATTATACTTAATTTGGAACCTTGAACGGTGGTGGAGCCAGAATTGTTTTCTGATGGTGGCACAACTAATAACAAATGTAAATTTACCCATGGGACATTCACCGCTGGTGGCACATGCCCACCTCCATTATAGCGTGGCTCCACCACTGTGCTAAATTGATCTGATTTTCTATTGAAAAATGAGTAAATTGTAACACTCAAACATATGTTTTGTCAACTTCAAACAACCGAATCATATCCAAACTTCATTCCTTACAACCCTTTTATGAAAGTTGATTATCTCATTCTGATAGATATTATCGCGTAATCACTTTCAAAACGCACATCAAAATACCCCCTTAATGTTCCTTACTGATAGTCAAATAATACATTTGTCGTGCAGCAAAAGGGCACAACAAAAGTTAGCTTTGTATCAAGGAGTATGCCCCATTTACATGGAGTTCTCTAATGATGCTGAGGAGACTTTTGGAAATGCGCTTAGCACGTTAAAGGTGAGATCTGCTATAATATTATATATACTGTGTATTTATTTGTGAGGTTGTGTTGTGCTTCAGTTCTTTCCTTTCAAAATAGGTAGTAGTGTATGTTGTTTGATCAATTTCTGATATATTTCTCCGGGAAATTGTCATAATGATATACTATTTATTTGCTCTCTTTGAGAAAGAATTATAGCAAATCCTATTTAAAATCCCAAAGTAAATGCAAGGTCTTCATGTATTTGCCTAATAGTAATTATTGTGAGAATATACAATGAAATATATTTTGGCAGACAACGTTCCTGTAGTTTTGGCATTTTTTTTAACTCAAGGGAGAGTTCTGGGTGTAAGTTGCTGAATTATACATGAACCTATATGCACTGATTGCCATGCTATAGAGATGGCATAAGGCGGGTTGGGGAACGAGTCAAAACAGATTGAGTGGACCGACCGAGCACCTGTTATTTGTGATTTTTCTTTAAAATTTGTTGATAACCAATCTATCTAAAGTGATAATACAATTACTCTTAAATATAAGTGGAACTATCTTTTTCAAAAACTGAGAAGTTTCCATCTGCAGAATCAAGGGATGGTAAAGGAAGGTGAGCAGGTAGCTCTTGTTCAGAGTGGCAGGCAGCCGATCTGGCGGTTCCAGTCCACACATAATATCCAGGTCAGAAAGGTGTAGCCTCAATAATAGCCGGGTGAACAAGACCGTTACTTCCACTCAAGGTTATATTTTTGTTCATTCGATTAGCACGAGTGATTAGTTTTAGGGGTTGACTTGTCTGCTTTCGTTTAGATGATATTATGCCAGGAACTCTAAATTAAGCTGAGTTGTTGATTAGTGATGTAGCCAATATGTATCAAATAACAAATTCTGATGTTTAACTACCAGGGCCATGTATCTCAGACTTTTAGTGATTTTTTCTTGTTATTTCTGATTCTTATTTCATTCAAGAATTTTGACCCATTAACAACTTGATCTAGAACTCAAAATACGCAGAGCCTGCAGATCATGCAATGAGCAATTGAGCTGGTCTTGCCTTTCAGACCCATGGCTGGAAGGACTGGCTAGGTCAGGTTTTCAACAGTGACAACTTTGGGCCATTGCTAGTTAAGGGATTTGTTCCGTCGTCACAAATATAGTTGCAAGTCACAAACTTCATGATGCCATCACCGTCAATATTGAGCCTTTTGACCTATAATTATACCATTTTAGGCTACAGTTTTTGCTGTTTTATTAGTTTTTTTTTTTCAAGCAAAAATAACATTTACCAATACTCATGTTCACAAGTTATTGAATTAGCATACAAGACATCTTTATTTGAAAAAAAGATGGTCATTGATGCAATTTTTTAAAAAGTTGCATGCCATTATCCGTTAAAATTTTATTTTAACTTTATTAACATCTATAGGGTTTTACAAAATGTGGTTTGCATTTGCAGCTCCAAACATATATAGTAGATATGTAAAAAAAAAAAAAAAAGTGGTTTGCAAATAAATTTGACGATTAAACTGGCGGTTAAGTCAGTTTTCGCAGTTTAACTTCTGACAGTTGTTTTGGAGGGGAACTACAGTCAGTTTTGAGTTATATACTTAGATTGTTACAAATTACTAGTGTTGGGTTGATGATTATAATATACATTTAGGACAATTTCCAATATCTCAATTTCATCTTCTTTATCTCCTTACTTCCGTATGCTTCAGATGGTGTTCTTTGAGAACAGTGGGACCGTTGTCCACAAACTCTCAGTTTCAATGAAACCGTTGGAGAATTTTCGGACCTGGCAGGGTTATTGAATATATAGATAGTGATTACTTATGTTCGTTAAATATTTTATTTTCGGTGTTAACGTTCAGTTTTCAATCCTTTTATTCTACTCCGTAGTCCAGACCATGGCTGTTAAGATCCGATTTAAGATCTTACGATTTTACGATCCCCGTAAACGAAAATGATCCCGATCTTACATAGGATCTGTTTAGAATCCCGATCTTATGTCGATTTTGACCATAGGATCTTACGATCTTGATCCTATTCGATCTTATTTAACATGACTTTATGAGTTAACAAAATATAAATTAGTTATTTTTGTCTAATAAAAGGTTAATAGGTTTATCATTTAATTAATTAATACACGTAAAACTAATTAATTCTTCAACTAAAATAGTTTAACACTTGAAAATCTATATTTTTAATAACAAATATAGTAATCAAAGTCGCTATGATAAGTATGGATTAACGTTATGGTGTTTAAACTATAAAAGTTTAATTAATTTGTCATGCATTTGATCTTTTAGATGTATTATAATACACATTTATGAGACCATAGTGTATGAGTAGGATCTTACGATCCCGATCCAATTTTACGATCCCGATCTTGTGAAGACAAAAACGATCTTACATAAGATCCCGATTTTGACAACCTTTTGTTGGCTATGTGTTTTCTGGGGTGATTATTGCAACGTTCATGTATTATATATTATATTATATTTATTATATAAGGCAACAATTTGATGTGGCATAGTTACGAGTTGTTTTAAAAACCTTCTTTTATACATATACAAATATAAATATAATATAAATAGATATAAGATAATAAAAATGGTTTTTAATGTTAGATCTCATTATAAAAGTAAAAATTAGACAGTTTCGAAACTAAAAATTACTTGTAGGCCTGTAGGGTTCATTAAGGCGGAATACAAGAAATAACAATCGACTTAAACATAATTTCAGTTAATAACAAACTATATTCTTCGTCACATAAGAGAATAAAGATTTAACTTCCTATCAAAACCAAAATCAATCATTAATTAAACCTTCCTGGCTACAATTTACATGTTGCTATGTTTGTCATATCGAGTTTTGCTAACATTTACACCAGCCTAAACATCACAAATTAAACAAATGGTCATTGGGACCAAACATAGAATTGCTGAATTGCCTTGTATTCAAGTCGTTACCATCAAGAGCAGGACCGAAACGATCAAGCCACTGAGTTGGACTAGAATTCTCTGTCTCTTCAACCCATTCTGAAGTCATATCGATCTCATCTAGCTGTATCGGATCTGTATCTATTACCTTCGAAGTTTTGGATCTTGCTAGCCTTAGATTGTAATGTATATAGGCGATATCGTTCAAAGTTTCCTTATTGATCTTATTTCGTTTCTCTGAGTGGATTTGCTGAAATGTACTCCAATGCTTCTCAAACGGAGAAGTGCTACAAACCTGACTCAGTATTCTCATGGCAACTCGTTGTAATGTTGGAGCAGAGTCACCGTATTGTTCCCACCAAATTCCTGAAAAGCCGGAAAATCAGAAGGGAAATTGTGAGATGATAATAGTGAGACATAAACCACATGTTGAAAGATCCCATCAGTAACTATGATCGATTATTGATTGTAAATTTGTAACAAAAAGAATGAGTAAAACACAAAAAAAAACAAAAGTTGGGCGTAAAAACCATAAAACTTGACACAGCACCTACTTCGAACATTTTCTTTTGATAGTTTGCAACAAAAAGTCACATATGATGATTCGGCAGTCAAAAAAAAGCCAGGAGTACCGACCTTGAGGATTGATGCTAACGTATGACACAACGTAGTTTTTTAACACTCTTCTAAAAGTACCATCAAAATTAACAGCACCACAGCTAGCAATAAAGTGACTATTGATGCAGAAATGTAGATGCAGAATCGTTCATTATATGCGGTCCTTATGTCAAAAGGGTTTATTGTTTCGTTATGCTGTCAACTTTGGACTTGTTACTATTGTATGCTCTTAACTTTTAAACCTTCTATTGCTTGTGGTAAACATTCCAAAACCTTCTATTGTATGCTCTCAATTTTCAAATCTTCTATTGTATGTAGTAAACATTCTAAAACCTTCTATTGTATGCTCTCAACTTTCAAACTACAAACCTTCTATTGTATGTGGTAAACATTCTAAAACCTTCTATTGTATGATCTTGGTGACTTAGAATGTTTACCCTTTATTGTAACAATAGAAGGGTTTATAGTAACAAGTACAATAGAAGGGTTTATTGTTGTTAGATACACATCAGCCAATTCCTGTTTTCAAGTCACCGAGATCATACAATAGAAGGTTTTAGAATGTTTACCACATACAATAGAAGGTTTGAAAGTGGAGAGCATACAATAGAAGGTTTTAGAATGTTTACCACATACAATAGAAGGTTTGAAAGTTGAGAGCATACAATAGAAGGTTTTAGAATGTTTACTACATACAATAGAAAGTTTGAAAGTTGAGAGCATACAATAGTAACAAGTCCAAAGTTGACAGCATAACGAAACAATAAACCCATGTCAAAATCACTAATACTTACTAATTTTTTTTAAGGTAATAAAAAAGGCTTTGTATCCAACAAGAGATCAAATGCTCCAAAAAAGTCAATCACACATTGAACATATTAGATGTGGTCATTTTGATCCATCATTATGACTAGGTTGAAGGGTTGTGTTAAAGCTAGAAGGGAATGGGGAACAGGTCAAAAAGGTTTAAAATTGCCTAAATTATATCTTTAATGCGTACAACCTGCTAATAATAGTATTATAGTAGTCAGAGATTTAGATTACAATCGTATTTATATTGTTACACATAATTATTAATCAATATGTTTTTGATAGGACAAAAATGTGAGCAGATCAGTTGACCCAACCCATAATTAGAAAGACCCACTGCTAGAACATATAGAAGAACAAACAAACCATATTTTCCATACAACTCACACAAGGAAACTATATAGAACTTCTAAAAATTAGCAAAAAGTACTCGATATATAAAAGTAGCAATTCCATCAAGGAACCACAAATGCTTACCAGGTGAAACAGCATCAATGGCCTCCTTAGCAAGATTGCAGCCAAACATCCCTGTGGCCCTCGTAAACAACAAAATTTGGTTAGTAATATCTCGTCTTACTTCAGGAGTTGGGAGCAGCTTCTCTAAAACCCTAAAGAAGTCTTCTTTAATCGATCCAAGAAACTTGATCTCTGGATTATACTGGATACTCGGATTCAAAAAAGCGGCTGCTGAATGTAAGGGTGAATGAAGATGACTCTGCCAGTTCTGATCCACAATATCAAAGAAAATCTTACATTTAATATCATCCATTATATAATATGTCCTAATCGACTCCTTAGCTTTAGTCATCAACTCATAAATCGAACCAACTGCTGGTTTTCCACCTGAAACCTCCCTCATTACCTTTAAAAATGGCTCAGAAACCGCAACACATTCTTCCACCGCCCTCCAAAATTCGTTATCATCAAGTATGCTAATGCATGTAATGCTCTGTGGTTTATTTGAATATGTAGGGTTATTGGTGAACTCGGGGCTGTTAAACATGTGTTTCAATCTTGGGCGTTGCTTCAATATCGATTGCAAGGATAAGAAGTGAGAAACGTATTTTGTGATACCAGTTTTGATGATTTCTTCGCCGACAGTGAACTTTTTCATCATATCAAGAAGTGACGACTGGTTGTATATGAACTTTGATATCAATTGTGCCTGTGATATGCATCTATTCACCCAATCTATTCTTGAAAACTCTTTCAAAATTGCATTCAAACATTGTGAAGCACAAGGAGATACAAAGATAGTTCCATAAGTTTGTGAAATATGATTCACTATGCTTGTACAATTGAGAGCGTTATCCAATATTATCTGCACAACATTTTCGGGGCCAAAATCTTGAATCACAGAATCAAACAAATCAGCAAGAAACTTGGTGTTCTTGAAATAAGAAGAAGCGTCTACTGATTTGTGAAAAAACATGCTGGATGGTGATGATATTAGGAAGTTGATCAAAGCTCTTGATTTGTTGTCAGTCCAAGTTTCCACAATTATTGTGCAACCCGTTGTTGACCATTCTTTCTCGATTTCCTTAGATTGTAAGCTGACTTCAGACTTTATAGTCTCCAACCAATTGGTTTGTAGAGTTTCAGGTGTGGGCCCGTTAAACCCGTTGCCACATTTAGCTACTGAATCAATCATTAATTGGTATGATGAAGATCGGGCAATACTAAAGTCCAATTTGTTCTCGAAAAAGAAAAGAGCTATACTTCTTTCTGCATTTTCTTGATCACTTGAACTAGCAGGGGTGTTTTGGGCAATACTAGGAAAGATTTTGGTTATTGGAGTTGGTGATTCATAGGTTACAGGACTTAGACTTGTATAGATCCTAACAGGTGACCTGGGCTCATCTCGTCTTCGCTTCTTTGATAAAGAAAATTCTTTACTGTCATCCTTTGATGATATTATGGCCCGAACCTTATCGGTGACATCATCCTTAACTTTGGTACATGGATTTACACCTTTACTTGGAAGTCGAGAGAGATGATGCTTCAATCTACTTATGCCTCCATTCAGAATTCTAAGACAAAATTTGCATTTAACCTTGTTTCCGTCAAGTTTCTCAGCATATTCCCAGCAAACATCTTTCTCCCGAACCACTATCATGAAAAGTAAGTTCGGTTTATGCCACATGATTTCATTCGTATAAACATTACAACCCATACATCAAAACATAATTAAAACAAAATTGATTCAATTTGTGATTACATATCTTATAGATGGTGTGACTATATGCATCCAGAATCTAACAACACTGAAACCAAACTTTGAATCAAGGAAAATATGGGGACTTACTTATGTAGAAGATACAACTAGCATTCCACCCTGCTGACATTAATAAGCAAAAAAAATATAGTTTTGTCATAGTTAGTAAGCAAATTAGAAGAGAAAGCCAAAAAAACCATAACATACAAATCTATGTACTGATTGCTGAAAAAACTCGACACCAGTAAACCACAAAAGGAAAGTTGCTTATCACCCTACGGTTCATGATAATGGAATTCAACCATTTCCATCCTGCCACTGCTTCAGTTCACTGACTACATATGTTATTCATGACTACATAATCTATACATATTGAACGCCTTCGTAGGCCAGATGACATAGAAGCGACATACATCTCTAAAAATCGCCCCTTTTGCAGCCGAAGCATATCCGTACAACTACCTATTACATTAACTATCTCTTTCTAATGCGATTAATATAACATTAATTCTCAGTTAAAAGCATACTACTAAATCAAGTTCCATCACTAATCTTAAACTTGATAACATAAACAGGATAATAGCTACCTCAATCAACTTCACCCTCATTATTGCAGCACTTTTATAAATGAATAAATTTTCAAACAAAGGCTAAAATTGAACAAATATATACTCCGAAATACTAATTAACCAAATGCGAATGCAAAATGTAACCTAGAAGAAATCAAATTGAGTAAAGTAATTCAATTCTAAATTTGTTACAGCTAAGCATCGATAAGTTCATAATTTCTAACACGCGAGAATTTATCATCTCCTTGTAATAGTAAATTAGGGTTCTGGGTAAACTCTAAATCAGCGGAGGCTACAAGTATTATTACATTAATTATATAATTTTTAAATTAAATAAAAAATGGTGGGAGAAAATAGCGAGAAATAGAAAATGAGCTTACAGAGAGTGTGAATTATAAGGAGATTGCAGTTTCGGAGAGTGTCGGTTGTCGGATTTTCTCGCGAGATTCTGAATGCGAATGAACGGAACAAGAAATTAGGGCTTTTTCTCGTTATTTTACAAAGTGACGTCGTTTAAACAAAAGAAACGTGAATAAAAATATTAGGCAGAAGCCAATCTAATATATCAGAGACAGGTTTCGATCCTGTGACCTGTGGGTTATGGGCCCACCACGCTTCCGCTGCGCCACTCTGATTTATTGATATGTTTATTTTATTTAATAATATATACCTAAATTGATGAGATGGCTGCATCATGAAACATTAACCATTTTGGCCATTTAATTATTCTGATAGAGTTACCTGACATATTACTTACTTCTTTACTACTCTATAAAGCATTTACCCCTTTTCAACTTTAAGAGATTCAGTTTCAACCAACATCAAATCTCAACCATTGATTCTTATTAAAATCAATCCAATGGTCCTATTTTGATCTCCACCTTTTTCATCTTTTAACCTACTTATATAATCACTTATACAACACATAGTATACACCCTAAATTACACATACAATCTCTCTTCTCTCAAATCTGGTCAACACAAAAAAACCTAAAGACTCACTCTCCTTCATTATTCCACCACCGTTTCCACCCCCCTCTTCTTCCAAAACATCACCGCAAATATGGAAACATCTCTACCGACTCTTCACTGTGGAACTAACCAAACGGATTTTTCTTAGATCCAAAATGGTTTTCTTTACCCACCACCATTCTATTGGTTAGATTTATAACTCTTTTATCTTTTTTGTTAGATTGTTAGATTTAAATGTTTCACTGTATTTATGTTACTACATCATTCATATGTGAACTCTGCAAGTTTTGTTTTTGTGTAGATCCAAAATGTTTCCAAGACCACTACTATCACCTTCGGCTGCTGCTGAATCGAACCACCGTCGGACGTATTCAAAATCGAGCCAATATAAACGAGATCAAAAGGTTTTTATTCTTTTTTTGGTAGTCCTATTGTGTATTTTCTTTCTCTACTTTTATTCTTTCTTTTTTCTGACCTGAAACTTCATCTTTTTATTTTATAGATATCTTGAGCATATTTCCTCTAATTTTGGTCCTAAAGGTAAAAGTCTCAAATATTTTTAAATAGCTATTTTTTGTGATATTTTTTGTTAAATGTTTTGTCAATTCTTATGCAAGATGAACAAAGGAGTATTAAAAAGACCCATCGTTTGTTTTAGATCTAAAGTGCTCAGTCTCATGTCTTTTGTTTTATTTTTTTGTTTTGAGTTGTTAATTTACCATCGTTCTGGTTATTTGATTTGATTTATATCTACCCTTTATATATTTCTTTATTTCTATCATATTATTAGTAATTTAGTATATTAGTATACAATGTAGCACTAAAATCAAATCGTCAATAATTTCATGAAGTCGAGATCGACGTGGAGAAACAGGGAACAAATGATTGTATGTTAAATTATTTACTTTTAAGAAAATGTTTTTATAAGAAGCTATTTCAATATATAAAAAAAAAAGATGATAAAATTAACCACAAGACAAGGACTCGAAGATCAATGATCCTTCAAAATGTGTGGACCGAGGACACAAGGACGGACTTGAGTTGACCATACAAATCTAAAATGAAACCATTGACCCTGACACCCCATACAAATCTAATATTTAATATTCATAACATATTTCATTGTAACTAAATGGTCTTTTAAGATGACAACATTAAGGATATGAGCAAACTTAAAAATCGAAGAGGAGCAAACTTTTTATTTGTAACTATATCTCAGTCACATAATTGTATGACAATGAATGTATAATTATATCTAAACATGTGACAAATGGTGTGAATTATATAATATGGTACTATTTAGACATGTATTTAGGTACATGTCACTTTAAACTAAATTGTTAAAATTTGGATTCAACAAAATTACTAGCACTGTTATAAGGCCATATCCATTTGTAAATAACAAATCTGAAAACTTAAATGTATTATGATCGAGAAAGATTTTGAATATATCATTTCTTCTAATATGGTTTTAGATTCCAAGTTTTCAAAATTTTAAAGTACATCGCTTTTTTCCAAGTCTGAAAGTTTGCAAAACCCAAAAGAAAAGCAAGTACAACTTTTAATTTACTCTACTAAATATGGACAACTCTATTTTTGTTACAATCAAGTGTGCAAAAAATAAATGGTTGAACCCTCACTTATAATGTTAAGAAGATAGTTTCGATGTGTGTGTAAAAAAAATCAGCCTTTTAATTTCCTTAAGAGTGAAAATTGAATACAACTTTGACTTTAGCTTTTGTGTACGGGTAATAAGCCTTTTTGCTTTTGTGTAAATGTTTAAAAAGTTAGTCTTTGCTGTCTTTTAGGGCTATTCATTAGGAAGAGGTGGACAAAAGATCCAAACCCCCAAGTCTTCTACAGTTGTAGTATCACATACTTCCAATACATTAGTGTTCAAAATTTATCTTTAAATTTATTCAAGTGCATACTACTTTATTCATCGGTAGAAACATATACACTAAAATGACAAACAAAAATAATACATAAAATTAGTATAAAAACAAAACTCACATATTATTTTTCATTCTTTTGACTTTCTATTTTTATTTCAAGCCTCTATAATTTGATCAGTATAAATCATACTAACCTTCTAAGAGTAATTTATTGGAGTCACCTTCTTTGTTTCATTGAGGAAACTTTAGCTTACAAGTCACAACCACACTACTTTTCAATTTATGTCCACTTTTCTAGCTCCTACAATTAATTCTGTAAGTGATTTTCTTTGCATGTAATCGTTTATATCTTTATGTTGCATGTGATTATTGCCTCTTTTAACCAATCTTTTATATTATTACATATGGTTTAGATAGAAATACAAATTTGCTTGATAGGTAGAATCAATCTTAATGTCTCTTGATAGTATGATTATATTGTATTTTGTTTAGTACGTAGAAAAACAAACTTCTTTAGGTTGATCTTTTAAAGTGCACTCCACTACTTAGGAAAATAAGAGTACATGACTTATCACTTATATAGATATAGAATAGGGATTGATGTTTTGTTGTGTAGTTATTACTTTAAAAGGGTATTTGGATTACTTTATTAAAAATGACATGCAGTTGCAAATAATTAATTTTCATAATCGCCCCATTTATATATTCACTGATATTCTCATTATACAATGTAATTAGGTAGAAATGAGTACCCTTTAGGAGAGGATTGACGTATATTGTTCTAGACATACTCCGTATTATATTAAGATAGAGATCGATCAATTATGTTGGATCCTTGATACTAATTTTAAGTAGTTAACTTGTATTTTAGGATTAGGATAAGAGTAATTTATAAAACTTCAGATAATGGTTAGATTTTTAAGAATCTCATATCTTAAGGCCAAAAATTAATTGCGGTAGATCTTTATGTATTAAGAATAATTTATAAAAGTTCAGACAATGGTTAGATTTTTAAGAATCTCATATCTTAAGGACAAAATATAACTCCGGTAGATCCTTATGTAAATTACTATATGAATATATATTAATAGTTGATGATCCTTGTTAAATTTTATTTATTAAACTTCTATTTTCTAACTGGATTTTGTAGAAAATGGATGGTCATTTTGAAGCTGAAACATTTTATTCTCTTCAAGAACCTCATTATTGGTATAACTTTAAGCGTGTCCGACTTGATTTTGTTTGGAATGATGTCCAACGAAAGAGACTACTTTTGTTTTTAGTTGACCAAAATGTAAGTTACAAATGATAAGTGATTATCCAAATCAAAATTATTAACATATATAGTCTGACTTTTTTATGAATACTACTTTATTTATTAGAGACAAAAAATGGCGGCAATTATCCCACACCACTTAATGGGACTATACGAAGGAAGAATTATAACGGGAGGACTATATTCTTTAAGTCATTTCAAAATTGATGGGACCGTTTATGACTATCCTCGGTATGAAGGATACACTTTTGTTCGCGATGAATGGGAAATCATTATCAGTAAGAACACACAACTTAATCTATTGACACCAATTATCGAAAAACCGTTCCCCGTTTTTCCCTTGGTGACTTCAATTAGAACTCTTGTGATGGAGCGGTCTGAGCGAAAAATGTTGATCGGTAAATTTAAATTATTTATGTAATTAAATATATGGTTTTATAATCAATCATATAAACATCTTGACAATTTATAACTTTGTTTTAGACGTTATTGGAAAAATCATCTATGGTCGCCTGCTAAAGAATCAAACGTGTGCGTATGAGATATTTCTACAAGATCACACGTAAGTTTATATTAGATAGTAAAGATTGAGTTACGCAATAACAAGTTTTCTTTAGATTACTAACATTATTGAAAATTACTTGTAGTGGCCATATAATTAAGATGATTTTGATCGACACTCCACAATCGTTACCTTTTATGGTCTCCCGGTCAATAATCAATAACTCAATAATATACGCACCTCGGGTTAAGTTGATTCAGAAAAAGCACGAAGGTAAGATAAAATTGATATTTTGTAAAACATTCGAGTAATATTCAATAAATTGATATAATAATTTCAATTAGTGTATTAATGTAAGATATTTTATTTACAGAGAACTACTTATTATCGACTTACATAACGAAGATCGTGCTTGATCCAGTGATGCTGGAAGCGGAGTATATTAGGCAGATGTGGCATCTAGATAATTAGTGTTAATGGACTTTGTATTTTTATCCATTTAGTAGATTAAAAAGTTGTAGTAGTTACCTAGCTTTAATTAATTAGTGTTAATGGACTTTGTATTTTTATCTATTATCTATTAAGTAGATTAAATGGTTGTAGTAGTTACCTAGCTTTAATCTTTTTTGTTTGCTTCAGACTTTCATTATTTATGATTTTTTATTACTTTTTTATTTTATTTTATTTAGCTAACCACTTTGTGTCTTTAAAGAAAGCTATTTAATATAAAATGATAGACATGATACAACTAAAACTTTTGGCTTACGGAGTATTACATTTGAGACTATCAAGTATCAAGCGTATTAATATATTTGTGAAATATTAACTTATGTTCATAAGTTAACATATTACATAAGATTGTTGTATAACTGTTTGACATTATGCTTCCTGTCATTTTCATAAGTTAATGCCTTTTGAATCATATGATATGTATAACAATAACGTATATCGTACAGTAATTACATTATTTGATATAGAGCAATTACGTTATTTCTTTTTTCCTTTAACCTGTAGTCCAAAATGACAATTGATGGTGACGAAAATGAAAATGGCGATGTCACGCAACTTGATGTTGATATTTTAAAAGGTATTTTACGATATACGTAATACAACTTTTCGTTGCTAATATATTGGTATGTTGTGATATCTAATTCATCAACTAAAATTGCTACAGAGAAAAAAAGAGAATACAACAGACTATATTATGCAAAGCAAAAGGAGAAGAGAAACGTAAGAAATAATATAAATACCGATATCTGCCAAGTTGATGCTCAAAAAGGTAAGCCTACTATTTTCAACAATTAGTTCATTGCATAATATTTATGTTAATTAAGAGAGTTAAGATATGTATATGCTATATATTTGTATAGAACATAGAAAGCATTACAATCGATGGTACTATGAACAACAAAAAGAGAAGAAAAGAATGAAACAAATAGCGAATGGTGAGGGAAATAGTCAAACAATGACCATTGTGACAAATGTGACTGTTACGGAGACGACGCCAATGAATATTGAAGAAACTCCTTCTGGTTCAAACAAACTTGCTGATAATAGGAAGATTTATAACAGAAACTATTACCAATGAAGTAAGGAAAAAAATAGAGTCAAAGAAATGCACGCAACTCAAATCGATATTGATGCATCAAAACGGGTGCCATTAGGAACTTTGGATGCTCGAAGAATGAATAACCCATCACCCTCTTCGAATTATACTCAATTAACATTGAGTAATAATAAGTCAATAACCTCGAGTCACATTTTGAACCAGAACAAGGAAAACATCTTACCGTGGCAAGGGCATAATCAAACATTGTCAAGTAACGAACATATTGTTGATATGAGCAATATTACTCAGAGAGAAGAAACTACTCAAATATGTTCAAGATCGACACTTGAAAGATATAACGGTAAAGATGATCAAAATATGTATTATCTTATATTTTACAAGCGTTGTCAATGTATATGCTACTTAAAGTTCTTATTATTATTTTTTATTTTTTACTTTCCAACATAGGCATCCGACTCCAACGTGGTAGACTACTACCTCTTTTTGATGATGTTATGAGTCAAACCTCATCTTTCATAGACTTGGAAGGTTTTGATGAAGTTCATATGAATCCACCGATTCAAGATCACATTCTTCCGGAGGATCCGTACGCTTTTGTTTACAATGGTATACCTAAACAACATCGTATCCTAAGGAAGCAAGACCATTGTATTCATTGTGGAGCAAAGCGTTATAAATTTGAATTTCCAACCTTTTGTTGCATGAGTGGAAAGACAAAGTTGGCACCACAAACCATTCCTGATGAAATATATCATCTTTTCACGTCACAATCTGAAATGGGCAAAAGTTTTAGGAACAATATACGTAAGTACAACACAAACTTTTCATTTACGTCTATGGGTGTAAATTTAGACGATTCAATGAGCAATATGAGATCTGGGGTATATACTTTTCGTGTAAGCGGGGGAATTTATCATAAAATCGATCAGTTAATACCGAGAGATGGAACACCTAGATACTTGCAGTTGTACTTTTACGATTCTGAGTCTGAGCTTTCGCGTAGACTTGAATGGACAAATCTCGATAGAAATGTCATCAGGATATTAACACGTGTTCTTGCCACAAACCCATATGTGAGAACATTTCGAAGCCTTGGTGAGCTAGGACCACTAGACGACTACAGAGTCACCTTGAATGCATCTGTAGAACTTGACCAGAGGGTGTATAATAAGCCCACCACTTCCGAGGTTGTAATATGAGCAATTTATTTTCATTTATTTTACATACTGTATAATATGCCATATTGATTTCAATGTCTATGTAGGTTGCTGGTATATGGATAGAAGGTAATGATAACATAACTGCATACAAGAGAAGTATAGTAATTTATGGAAGATCTGAATACAGTCAAAGAATCCAACCTTATTTCGCTTGTTACGATCCATTGTCTTATCCTTTATTCTTTCCGAACGGTGAACCTGGGTGGCATTCAAAAATACCAAGACAAGGGGTATCCATCAATGAAATTATTAATGATGAGGAAAACTTCGATGATGATTTAGAAGGTACATATCTTAATTCAATTCAAATTCTTTTTACATTATATTTACTGTCCAAAATGTTCTTAAATGATTTAAAATGATGTATCACCCTTAAACAGCGGAAAACTCAAGAACGGGTAGGAGGATTGTAACTATGAGAGAATATTATTGTTACAAATTTCAAATCCGTCCAACCAAAAACTTACTTCTATTTGGGGGGAGGTTGCTTCAACAGTTCGTGGTAGATGTGTATATAAAGATTGAGACTTCACGTTTGGCATTTTGTCAACATAACCAGAGCAAGATAAGGGCTGATTTGTACCAAGGTATTGTGGATTGTGTTAACGCCGGTGAAGTTCAACCCGGTAGAGTTGGACAACGGATTGTCTTGCCTGCATCTTTCATCGGAGGGCCACGTGACATGCGAAGACGCTTTCTTGATGCTATGGCTTTAGTCCAAGATGATGGAAAACCTGATATTTTCCTCACAATTACCTGCAATCCGAAGTGGCAAGAAATTCTTGACGACCTAGAACCCGGTCAGACTGCACAAGACCGACCAGATGTTGTTGCAAGGGTTTTTCGTGCGAAATTGGAGGATCTTAAGAAACAAATTTTTGAGAAACATATCCTCGGGGAGGTGGGGGCATATGTTTATGTCATAGAATTTCAAAAGCGTGGTTTGCCACATGCTCATTTCCTTTTGATAATGAAGCGTCAATACAAGCTCAACAATCCAGACCATTATGATAAGATTGTGTGTGCTGAAATTCCAGACCCGAAAAAATATCCACGAATGCATGAATTAGTTGTGAAGCATATGATGCATGGTCCTTGTGGCCATTTAGATAATAATTGTCCTTGTATGCAGGGTGAACCAAAGCAATGTCGTTTCAGATATCCGAGGCAATTTAACGAAAACACAATTCAAGGTGAAGACTCATATCCATTGTATCGGAGGAGAAACAATGGCATCGATGTAAAGGTGAAGGGTAGTACCCTTGACAATAGATGGGTGGTCCCTTATAACCCAAAGTTGCTGATGATGTATAATTGTCACATCAATGTTGAGGTTTGCTCGAGTATAAAATTTGTGAAATATGTTTTCAAATATGTATATAAAGGTCATGACAAACAAGTTGTCAACATTGACCCAGATGGAGTGGAAGTAGTTAATGAAATAAAGAAATATCAGGATGCACGTTACGTCTCACCTCCCGAGGCAATGTGGCGAATTTTTACTTTTCCACTTTCTCAAATCCACCCTCATGTCATGGCGTTACAGGTTCATCTCCCAAATAAGCAAATGGTTCGATTCAATGAAAATGATATAATGGCTGACATTGTTGATAGGGAGAGAGACAAAAGGTCAATGTTAACTGCATTTTTTGAGATGAACAAAGTGAATCTGTCTGCAAGGCAGTATTTGTATAAAGAATTTCCACAAAAATTTACATGGAATCCAACGACACGACGTTGGAGTCCTCGAAGAGGTGGAAAAATGAGAGGTAGACTTATTACCGCTAACCCTGCTGAAGGAGAGCGGTACTACTTACGTTTATTGTTGTCACATGTCAGAGGACCTACAAGTTTTGAAGATCTTTATACAGTCAATGGTGTGTTGCACTCAACATTTCGGAAAGCAGCTCTTGAAAGAGGATTAATAGAAAATGATGATAGTTTATCACAATGTCTTACAGAGGCCTCTGTATTCCAGTTCCCAAGTGCTCTTAGAAGGCTTTTCGCAACTATACTTACCTTTTGTGAGCCCGGAGATGTTCGAAAGTTATGGGATGACCATTATGATTCGCTTTCTGAAGACTACAGGCGACATTGCGAACATGCCGAGTTAGTTCAAAATATGGTATTGAAAGACATCACTGCATTTTTGCAATCTATGGGTAGTAATGTCAATGATTTCGATCTTCCAAAGGTAAATACAAATATCAATTTGGAATCAAGTGGTCATCGCGAGGTACAAGAGGAGTACAACATAGTTGTTGATGAGGAACACTTACGTTCTCGAGATACTCTCAATGCTGATCAAAAATACGCATATGATGAAATAATGAAGCACGTGAATGATGAGTGTCCAGGGGTATTCTTCATAGATGGTCCAGGTGGAACTGGAAAAACATTTTTGTACAAAGCTTTACTTGCCGAGGTTCGCTCTCGTGGTTATATTGCACTTGCAACAGCTTCATCGGGTGCGGCAGCTAATAACATGCCAGGAGGGAGAACTGCTCACTCGAGATTTAAGATTCCTATTAATCTTGATAATAACTCTGTATGCAACATCAAAAAGCAGAGTGGGGCTGCTCAACTATTACGATCTGCCAAGTTAATCATATGGGATGAAGCATCTATGGCTAAAAGGCAGGCAATTGAGGCGGTAGATCGAACAATGCAAGATATTATGGGGGTGAGACTTCCATTCGGTGGAAAGATAATGGTTTTGGGAGGTGATTTTAGACAGGTGTTGCCAGTTGTGAGACGTGGTACTCGAGCTCAAATTGTAGACTCAAGTCTACGCATGTCACCTCTTTGGCCAAGAATTAAAAAACTGCGGTTAACTATAAATATGAGAGCACTTACAGACCCATGGTTTTCAGATTTTCTGTTACGTGTTGGTGATGGAGTTGAAGAAGCCATTGACGGAAGCTATATTCGCATACCAGATGACATGGTTATTCCTTATACTAAGGAAGACAAGTCCAAAGTTGATTTAATCAATGCAATTTTTCCTTCTCTAGAAACCAACTCTCATTCTTCAGATTATATTATTTCTAGAGCGATCTTATCAACTAAGAATGAAAATGTTGATGACCTTAATAATATGTTGATTGAAAGATTTCAAGGAGAGGAAAACGTTTACTATAGCTTTGATGAAGCAGAAGACGACAAGAATAACTTTTATCCAATGGAATTCTTAAACTCACTCAATGTCAGTGGTTTGCCCCCTCATTGCCTTCGATTGAAAATTGGATGCCCAATAATTCTATTGCGAAATGTTGATCCATCAAATGGACTATGTAATGGCACAAGATTGATATGCAAAGCTTTTCAACCTAATGTCATCGATGCAGAAATAGCCATTGGTCAACATGCTGGAAAACGAGTATTTTTGCCCAGAATTCCTCTATGTCCATCTGAAGATGACATGTTTCCTTTCAAATTGAAGAGAAAACAGTTTCCTATCCGACTTAGCTTTGCTATGACGATAAACAAAGCTCAAGGTCAGACAATTCAGAACGTGGGTGTTTATTTACCAGAATCTGTATTCTCACATGGGCAACTTTATGTTGCATTGTCTAGAGGCATATCTCGCAATAGTACAAAGGTTTTGGTGAAGTCCCCTAAAGAAATGAACCAAGTTGGAGTTTACACATCAAATGTAGTGTATAAAGAAGTTTTAAGTGATGTATAAATCACAAATTCATGCAATTATTAGTTTTACTATTTCATTTTTCGTAGTAGACTATTAGTCACGATAATGATTTATTTTTCCGAACATTTATGATTTTGCAAATATATTATGTAAGATATAAATTGAATTGTTACATTAATGAATATGAATCAAACGGAATTATACGGCGCCGCCGCTTTGCGCGGGTACAAAGCTAGTAATAGTTAATTCATATATATTTATTTAGTAATTTGTAACTTTACAAATTCTATCGAAGTCTGTCTATTTTGTTAACCTGATATATTGTTATTATCACTCCTTTTGAACTTATCAAATATATATTTATATATACGAGCAAAATAACCCGTACAATGCAGCGGAATACAAAATCTGTTTATAATAATAACCCGTGGTAATGTTATGTTGTTTGCCTTCTTTTTCGATAGATTAGTTATGGTGTTATAATTTGTTCATTTGAAGTGTTGGAATAATTATGTTTAGTGAATGAGAAAGTGTATTAATTGTTATTTACTATAATAGTTACATTTTTATAACAATTAGATTTCTAAAATTATGAATATTTAAATGTCGAGTCTTAATTTTTGTTCTTAAAATTTTCTAAAAATAGAGACCTAAGATGCATTATATGTACTTATAGATTATAGATTTATTATTAAGATTAGATTAGATTTAAATTAGGTATAGACTAATGCAAAATAAACCTAAAATTAAATTTAGACATAATTATGTAATTTTTGACGCATATATTTCACATATTTTTTTCTCCTTATATTCACCAAATTACCATGAGGGTAAGGTTCTGATGAGAAGACATCTAATAAAGGAATGAGGGGAATGCCGAATTCATTGTATTTTAAGACAAACAGATTCACTACATCTCATTAACGGAACGTTACATTTTAACAACACATATTACACCTATAAAATTTGACTGCATTTTACACCTACAAATTTATTCATAAAATACAGTGAATTTGGTCGGCTCCTCCTTCCCCTCATTTGAGACATTCTCCTCTGATCCTTTACGACTTCATCTTACTATAATGCATTTTTTTAATTACTATAACATATTCGTTCTTGAAGCACCTATAAAACAAATCCTTATTAAAATAGTTTTATCACCAATTATATTATATATTATATTATTATTATTAGGTATACATATATATATAGTCACAAAACCAAATCTTGTTAACCAACTTAATCTCGCCCGATTAAATTTTAATCGCGTCAAAATTATAGATTGTGCATAAAAGACCAACTATATATATATATATATATATATATATATATATATATATATATATATATATATATATATTACTTAATTAACCGAACCAAAATGTTCAATAGTCGAGAGTATTCAGATGGCGACGTTGATGGCATGAAGCTTCATGATCTCAACCGTTTAGGGAAATCAATTGGAATCTCAATTGCCAGAAGTAAGAAGAAACCTAGGAAAAACTTGACTTTTGAAGAGTTTATCTAAGAAATGATATTGTACGAGAAAATACCCTCTAAGAATTGAGTTTAGGATATTGCATTTTCATCGAATGCTATGCTTCTCAACCAATTATTGATTAGATAGGGATAGTACACTTTCTACATTCTTGTCTCCAAATAAGTGGTCTGCTTTCGTGATTCTCATCAACTTTCATAGTTAGTCATCGTCAAAAGTTTTAAATGGGTCGCTCAGGGAGTTTTTCATAAAATCTTCACCTTGTACATAAATAATAAGTATGAATTCAAGACATTATATATCGGTCTATCAAGCATAAGCTCACATAATATCATTTTGTATTTCACTAGCAATTTAGTTATTCATCTTCATCCATCATATGTAGTTTTATTGATATTCAATATTGTTGAAGGTTGATTTCATGTATATAATTACGGAGTATTATAAACCAGGAGGTTGTGGGTTCAAGCCTCACTTGAGGCAACGAGTGTATATATTCATAGTGGTTGTATATATTATGTGTGTTAGATTATAGGATTGTCTTTAAAAAAAATTACGGAGTATTATCTTTTCGTCAAAAAAATAAAAAAATCATGCACAAAAGACAAATTCTTAATTACTATTATCAAAATTAATTACAATTTACAATTTTAATTGATCATTAAAGAACACTTTGTCCATTAATTACCAGGATTTAGTTAATTAATTAACACTTTGAAGTTTCTACTTTAACTTTAGATAAAATAAGTAAAAGATGGGCCGGTTGAGTAAGGTAGGCTTCTTTGTCAACACTCAACCTCCATGTGCATACTCCCTATTATCCCGCCATCTTCATCTTCTTCTTCTGCTGCTGCTGCAAAAATTAATCAATTAAAATTAAAATTCACTCTCACTCTCATTCTTCATACCCCACCATTATCACTCCTTTCCTTCCTTCAAGTAACCTCTTTTTCACACACTTACACATTTACACTAAGATTTCACCTTTTTTTCGTTCTCGCCGTTACCATTATCTCTGTTTCGTCCCTGAAATCGAATGAGATCTGTTTTATCAATCAATCGGTAAGTATATAATCGTAACCGTTATTGTGATTGTGATTTTGATTGTAACTTACTTTCTTGCTATTGCAATTTTGGTAGCTACACAAAAACGTTCCGTATATATATTTACGTTATGGAGTATTATTAATTTATTATTATCTTGTTTATCGTACTCTGGTTAATTAGGGTTTTATTGACTAAAGTGCATTGTAGCCGTTCTATCATATGCATATGTGTTGTTGATTTATATGTCAAAATTCAGTTTCTATTAGGTTTTACGTTCACGAAATTGTGAACTGATAGTCTGATACAGTGATGTTATTGTAGAATTTTACTTATATTTGTATGTAATTTTATGTGTAGATATTGAAGGTTTTGGGGGAAAATGTTGATGATGAAGATGGAGAGTAAGTTGGTTTTCATTCTAGTGTTATTGTTTGGGACTAATTTCTCTATAGGTAATACTGAGCCAATAGAAGATAAGAAAATATTACTGGATTTCATCGAGAAAGTTCCGCATTCTCGAGTGATTAATTGGCATATGAATTATTCGGCTTGTAGTAACTGGACTGGTGTAACATGTGATCATAATCGTTCGTCGATCATAGCTCTTCGTTTGCCTGCTGTTAGTCTTGAAGGCCCGATACCTCCAAACACTCTTAGTCGATTGTCGAATCTTCAGATATTGAGTTTGAGATCGAATAGATTATCGGGTCCTTTTCCGTCTGATTTTTACAATCTAACAAACTTAACAGCTTTACATTTACAATGCAATGGCTTATCTGGTCCGTTACCTTCGAATTTATCTGTTTGGAACAATCTTTCTGTTCTTAATCTGTCAAATAATGGTTTTAATGGAAGTATTTCTCCATCTATTTCAAATTTGACTCACCTCACAGTTTTGAGTCTTGCAAACAACTCTCTTTCTGGTGAAATTCCTGATTTTAGTACCGCGAGTTTGCAAGTTCTTGATTTGTCTAACAACAATCTCACTGGAATTGTGCCTCAATCTCTCACACGATTTCCAAGCTCAGCGTTTTTTGGAAACAATCTTGTTCCTGAAAGTTTATCTCTTCCATCTGTTTCTCCTACCACAGCCTCAAAGAAATCAAAACTCAGTGAAACTGCAATCCTAGGAATTGTGATTGGCTGTTGCGTATTAGTGTTGGGACTACTTGCATTACTAATGTTTATTAGGGTTTCAAAGAAAGAGGGTTTGCAGCGGACAAATAAGAAGGAAAAGAAAGAAAAGGGTAGTGAGAAACTGCGGTCAAGAAGTCAACGTGGGAATGGAAGCCTTGTTTTCTTTGAGGGAAGTAGTCTTGCGTTTAACTTGGAGGATCTGTTTAGGGCATCTGCAGAGGTGCTTGGTAAAGGAACTTTTGGTACAACTTATAAAGCAGCATTGGAGGATTCAAGTGCGGTTGTAGTGAAGAGATTACAGGGTGTACATGTACCAAGACGGGAGTTTGAACAACAAATGGAGATTGTTGGAAAGACGATACATGAAAATGTGGTTCCTTTAAGGGCGTATTACTACTCCAAAGATGAAAAGTTAATGGTGTATGATTACTTCAATCAAGGGAGTGTCTCCTCAATGTTGCACGGTATGTTGTAATTATAAATTCAATCTAGAGTCGGCAATTAGGACCCATGTTATACTTAATGGGTCGATTTGGATTATGCTTTTATTTCAAACGGGTCATATGCCCATTGGGTCAAATTATAAAATCTAGACGGGGAACTGGGCAAACAGGTTGATTGTTAATTAACATCTATTTTAAATACATATAGCATGTTAGTCATTTTTTATTCCAAGACTTATATTTTACCACATTAACTACAAAATATTTTCACAAAAATGGATAACAGGGCACACGCGTTGCGAGATGACTTGTTTAAACTATAAACTTGACCGTATTTTGACTGGTTACCCAACTCGTCCATCTTGCCACCACAATTTCCTTCTGTTTTTCAAGTTTTTGTGTTAATATGCTTTTGATTTTGCAGCAAAAAGAGGAGCGAATAGGATTCCTTTAGATTGGGACAGCCGATTGAGAATAGCGGTGGGAGCAGCAAGAGGGATAGCTCATATCCACACACAAACTAGTGGAAAGCTTGTTCATGGAAACATTAAAGCCTCCAACACCTTCCTCAACGATCAACGCTATGGTTGTGTTTCTGATTTGGGCCTGGCAGCAGTAATGAGTCCAACGGCTGCACCGTTGATGAGGAGCGGTGGATACCAAGCACCAGAAATAACCGACGCTAAGAAGGCATACCAAGCATCAGATGTCTACTCTTTTGGGGTTCTACTTCTTGAGCTTCTCACTGGGAAGTCACCTACTCATGCAACCTGTAGCAATGAGGCGGTCCACTTAGTGAGATGGGTGCACTCAGTGGTTCAGGAGGAATGGACCGCAGAGGTTTTTGATGTGGAGCTTTTGAGATACCCAAATATTGAAGAAGAGATGGTGGAGATGTTACAGATTGGGATGCAATGTGTGGCAAAGTCGCCAGAACAAAGGCCTAAAATGGCAGAGGTGGCGAAATTGGTGGAGAACATTCGAACCGGTGAACGGGGACTCTGATATAGCCCTATGGTTAACTGAACAAGGATGTATTGCAAATAGCTAGAACCATTTACTTTTGCACCAAAATTATAGGTTAATAAGACATCTGGTGCGATGACCCATTTAGTGTTTTGCTGCTGTTATCTCTCCCACTTTGAGTTACATATAGTTTTCTAATGAAAGTATCAATGATCTTTTGGTTATCCCTATAATTTGATTCAAGCAAACTATGTTTTAACACATCAGACAGACTAACTTCTTAGCTAAGTATGAATTTGAACTCATTTATATTATTAACGGGTCAATGTGGGTGGCATTCCATATTTCCATTAATACATATTACAGTTTTAAAAATTCTGCTTAATTTGGATACACATGTAATTCTCCTATCAGATAAAGCATTAATTCACAAGTTAGAACGACAAGTACATATGACGAGACGCCTATCCCCACCGGCTTTGACAAGACTCATTATAACATGTTATCCAACTTGTCTATATTGCACAAGTGTTATCCTTGAATTTTGTTGGATCCATACACTTGTAAGCTGATTAAGCCATATGGGTCTATATAAAACTTCATATAAACACGGAATCATGTTCTATTGGGTTTAACACTTGAATGATTCACATGTAAACAATTATTGTGTATTATATAACAACAAAACAATACAGTTTTAGGACTGCTCATCTACTAGAATCAAGGCTAAAAGAATCAAAATGTCTTTATACAAGGACATCAAGAATGACTTCATACATATAACAAGTATGATATGATTAGAATGATTACTTCTTTACTTGTTTACAATTCTTGTTTTGGTTCCACCTGAAAATTGAAGGAAATAATATAAGCTTCTGGTGTAGAAGATACCATATTATTAAAGAAAATCAAAGGGTGGCAATTTCAATCGATTTACTCAAAATTGAGTTGGCTTGGAGTATGTTTTTAACAAGTCAAATGGGATATATGCGGCTAAAAGGAGAACGGGGTCAGTTGAAACTCGTCAAGAGTATACTATATGTACACACCCTCCTAATCCCATATTCAGAAAAATAGATTAATGTTGCAATGATATATTTTTTTGAGCATATTAATGCACTAAGGAAAAAAGAAGAAGAGGGTTTGCAGGTCAACCCAGACTGACCCACCCATTTTTCCTGCACTATTAGTTACCCAATTTCCATTCCAAAATATAAATATCCAAATTGACCCGTTACCCAGACCACTCATTTTGCCACCTCTAAAGAATATATCGGAAGTTCTGAAAACAAAAGTATAACAAGAGGATAAGAGTTTGTTTACCTTTAACCTCCTCAAAATGAATTTCTTTAACTAGTTCAGAACCGGCATGATACTCGAAACTGCAAAAGTATTGACAAAACAAAAACTATAAAAGCAATATGAACATACGAAATACAGTGAAATATTATAGCTTAATTCCTAAGAAATAGAGTGATGAATTTTTATCAACTGGGTAGATGCTTATTCAATTATGCCTATAATACTATAATGGACATGTGCAACTCCCTTGAAACAAAATTCATCACTATTCACAATTTCACATAGATGACAAAATGCAGACAAAAATTATGAAGGCAGTGCACAATTTGTATACATGAAACAGTATTTATATTACCTGTTAGATAAGTGAACTTCCAATTCGTAGTTTGATGTGCTCTTCATTGATTCCACTAACAGAGATACAATCTCAGTCTTCCTAGTAGTAGCCATGAGAAGATCATACTCAGTTGGGACAATAACTGCGAAGAAATTGTCGCTTAATTCACTCAAACAAAGCTTCTCGACTGCAGCAAGGGCAATCCGCCTTTTAAGAGTACGTGCTTCTGGATCAACAATATAGATGGAAAAATCAGTAATAACCAAAATTCTCCGTTTCATCTTTCCTGAACCTGTAAACTTCAGAACTCTATCAGCAAAGAGGACTCCCCTGTCACCTGCATAGAAAAGATGACGTCAGGATGAGGTTAATAGGTTCATATGAAGCCGTAACCAGTAAGTAAAAGCAACACATGAGCATCTGGGTTTAAGATGACAAAATGGGCAGCTTAAGTGGATTGGGTAATGGGTCAAACAAGTAATTTTTTGTACTTCCTATTCAGATTAGGTTGGGTTGAGGAACTCATTTTGTCCAAATTTTAAGTTATGTATTTAACTAGTGTCAAATATGATTACAAAAGCCATACTTCTTCAAAGGTTTTGTACAATAAAAGACACTTGGGGGAGAATTTCTTTCTATATAAGCTCTTTTTTAAACATTCCATGTTGAAATAAATAATAACTGATATGACCCATTCATAGGTAAATGGGCCGAAATTGCCACCTCTAATCTGGATTATCCAGGAGATCTACCATGTTCATCTAAAGTGGAGAAAAAGAACTTCAAATACTTACAATTGATGGTCTTAAAACATCATTAGAAGCTTTTATTAAGCAAGTTGGAGATTCTTAAAATTCAATCTAGTGATTAGCAAATCCTTCAAGTGATTTATCATACTAGATATACAGTCAAAGAATAGCCTGCATCTATTACATAGTAAGTGTGACATAACTTTACTTATAGTGGGAAAAGACTCCTGTAGGTGACCCCATAAACTTGTTGGCAACAGAAATATCTAGAGCATAGCTGAGAACCCCTTTCTTTCTTCTCTTGTAGGCCTAATAATTGATGACTATAGTCTGCAGCCAAACTTGACAATTACGTTAGCTCTGGTTTGCCCTCGAGTAATCCGTGAGTACTCATCCATAAAGATGTGTAATTTTGACTATCTCCATGACACAGAACGAAAAATGCTTATAAATGGCTGCCTCAGTTGACAAGTAAAAGAGGTTGTTGCATAAGAATAGCTCAAACTCATCTCTTATTCGTATCGTTGGCCTCTAGTCAGAATTAAGACATTTAAAGCATGCCACCAATGCACAATACCAACACCTCCTCTATCGCGATCCAGTTAGCATGGACAAATATTAAAGCCCATGTAAAATCACAGAACCCCACATTCTCCTGTCTGAAACCAATTCCTTGAATTTCTAATCTCTTTAAAATCTGTTGAGACATTTAATCTTAAATTCTTAATCTTCTTGATAATAATCTCAACAGTAATCCGTAAAAATTGTGCTAGAGATGACCTAAATATCTCTAGCCATGTTGGATCTCCTTCAGTTAAATCAGAATCACTTCACTCCAACCTTCTACCTGATATCATTACTTAAAATCTTATCCATCATCCTGTGTACGTGCATTGACCTCTGCAGTCACACTTCAACTACATTCATCTAGTGTAGATTTGTCTTTCGGTAACCAACAGTCTGCCCATATTTGTCATAGTAGCCGCTAGTCATCTTAACGCACGTACCCTAAAACTTTAATGGAATTCATGGTCACAGAACTCGCTTAATATAACGACACTTCATTCACCATGTTCTTATTCTATTACTAACATATTCTTCAGTTTTATCTTTATTTATTTCATTTCAATTATAAACCTAAATGCCAATTTATCATTCTTAGACACAGTACAGTTGTATGAATCATACTCACTCACAACATCATCATCCTCTATACCGGCACTACAAAGTAGCACTCCATGTAGTTTACTTGACATTTTTCTGTCTTAAACAGTTAAACAGAACATTCACAAACCAGAAGAGCGCTTTTCCGACTCTAGTTATATATCCATGTGTGCCGTAATCCCATCAAATGAAAGTACATCATCAACAATTATACACACTACATAATATTTTCATGTATATCATTTCATGAGAATATACTTATAAAACACTCAGTGCACGTTCAATTTAGTCAAATCCTCACAGATTACTAACTTTATTAGCAGTATCAAACTCATATACATATATACAACAAATGGCATAAAAAAATTTAGATCAAGTGAAGCTAAATGACGAACAAAAATATCACAATTTGTATATATATAGCTCAAAATCTCAAACAACTTCAATTTCTCGAAATGATCCAAGTGTATTACTAACCTTGTTTTTCGAGAATTTTCATGAGATAGGGTTTGGACCGGACATTGACATAATCACCTTTAAGAACCCTAGCCATAGATGCTTTCCTACGTACTTTACCGCCGGCGAAAGGATCGCGATCTCCAGTGCCGTTTCCGTCGGATGGTGTCGTATCATCGGTGCCGTCATTTGCTCCGGGATCCGATTTCATGTCATTGTCATCTGCTGTATCCGAGGGATTACCTTCGATTTGGACTTTCCTCCTTACGTAAGTAGACATTGTGGTGGTGGAAAGTAGGTTGCCGACAAGTGACGACGGTGGTTCGACGGTGGTTAATCAGCGGGTTAGGTAGATGTGGGCTGTGGCCCCTGGAGACCTAGGGTATGTTGCAGCTTTAAGCCGCCAAACTGCAGCGGCAGCTTTAAAATATAAAATAATACAAAAGGACATCAATATAATAATAAATGATAAAGGTACGTAAAAGTAAATTTAACAAACAATGTATCTATCTATCTTCTTCTATTCTATCTTTTTATCTTCTTATCTTCTTATATATTAAAAGAAAATCTAGAGAGAATAATAGCCATTAGATGAAAATGAACAATTAAGATTTAACCTTTAATTTATTTAATGACAACATTAATCCATTTTTATGTGACTAAAAGACTAATTTACCCTTCTATATTTACAATATACACCCTATTTTTTTTCCTAAATTGTAGATAATCCTCCAAACACTTTATGAAAATTTTGATTCAATAACTACTTTATTATTTATTATTTCTTTCATAATTCAAACTCTTCCTGCAATATTTTTTATTTTATTTTTTCTGTAAAAACTCCAATAAGTTATTTTCGATTCCAAAAAATGCATAACTTCATTCCATCATCCAATGATTTAAATTCTTATACGAATGCCTTTTCGAATTCTTTTATAAATTTCTAAGTTACGATTTTTGTATTATCGGGTTCCAGCGGGTTTTAGTGTATATGTACCCATACCACCTGTCGCACCCCCAAATTATGATGCGGAAGCGGGTCGGTTCGGGGCGCGACTAATCAATACACAAAGCACCAGATTACATAATGAACGACCACTACATGCGTCGTTTACAAATACATTTATAAAATAAAGGTTTTACACCGTTATAATATAGTTTACAAAAGCCCTTGAGTTCGAATGATAGAGATTCTATGGCATAACTAAATTATACAAAATATAGTAATGCATGACAATCTCTTGATGTCTGAATGTGACTCGAGCTAATGGGCATCTTGAGTGGCAGACCTACTGCTGCTGAGTACCTGTGATACATGCTAAAATGGGTCAGTGAAACGCTGGTGAGCTCACAGGTTTGTATGTCAACACATATTTGTATGAACCGCAAGATTTAATGATAATTGAATTTAAAATGCAATTAAGCAAAATAAAAGTTATACAGCCATGAGCACATAGTCTGAGCTTAACTCGAGATGTCAGGTCCACATTTAAGGTATCCTGATCGAGGTGCCTCCTACGAGTGCCTAATCAACACTCGTCTTCACAAATATTAATACATCCGTTTTACCAGTTAGTGCGTGCTAACCCGGATGAGGCTGGTCAAACCTATATGGTACCATATACTAATATTCACGCTACTACGTATTACCAAACTATGCTGATGGAGGGCTTTAAAATGATTAGTGAAAATAACTCATGTAGTATTTGATTTGATGGTACTTGCGTTCATATTGTAAAACAAAACAGAGCAATGCAATCACACCCCTAGGTAAAAGTATTTAAAAAGGGGCTATGAGACTCACCTGAGCCTATGATATGCTACTAAGCACAATTGATGATTCACAATGATTTGATGTCGTTACAACGACTGAACCTGCAGGGCGTCTTAGACGCGCAAGGTTTTGATAAATAATTAGATTCTTGAAACTTACCGGGCGTATTAAACGCGCAAGGTTTAATTGATTAGATGACTCTACGGACCATCTATGCTAGTTAACCCATTAACTAGTTATGACCAAATACTTTGGTTAATGGTTATGTTTGAGTTTGTGAAAATGTTTACCGCCCATTGGTGATTGATTGAAATAATAATTCTTCAATTATTATTACTACTTTCATTTGTTGTGAACTTATAAAAGCATATTTGAAATGTTTAAATGTTGTATCGTATAAGTATGAAATATGTTGCGATGTTTGACACTTAGTGTAAACCTTTAGTTTTTAGTTTATGGAAAAACGGGGATCCGAAAACTAAAATACGCCATTTTCGACCCCTAGAAGACTCTGGATGGCCTAAAACTGACTAGGCTAAGTACTTAGCCTTGACCATTTGGTTGTTTTTGAATGACCGAGTGAATTTGAGCCCAATCCGTTACAATAAATTTTTCATCGAGAAGCTACCCTGTTTTAGGTTGTTAAATCGTCGACGTTTTCAAAAATTTATTTGTTCTGTTTTAGCTAAGATTCGCAGGGCTAGTTTATTGATCCGTTGGATCAGGAAGTATAAAGGGGGAATCCGCCGGATTCCCTTGAATCCGTCGGATTGGTGGCATTTGTGAGGAATACGCCGTATTCATTTGAATACGACCGTATTCATGAAAAATAGAGGGAATACGCCGTATTCCCTTGAATACGCCGTGTTCATGTTTTCTGGGCAGGAATACGCCGTATTCCCTTGAATACGCCGTATTCCGAGGTCTGGTTCGAGTCTGCCGTTCCAAAATTCACCCAAAACCCATTTTAATCCGCAAACAACCAACCATGATCTATCCTAACATTAATACATGATAATACAAGGTATTTAAATACGAAATTACAAAGTTTAAGTTTTTAATTTCCCTTACAATGATTTATGAACGTGATGAAGGTGATGAACGGATGATGATGAAGAACACGAATATGATGATGGTTTGATGTTGTTGCTCCAGATTGTTGTTGTTGTTAGGTTGTTGTTGTTGTTTGATAAATTAGAGAGAAATGAGAGGGAGAGATAGAGCCGAGAGATAGATAGATAATTGAATGAAATGGATCGGCCATCTCCAATTATTGGAGGTGGTTGATCCGAGCTTCGATCCGTTCCGTGGTATTTTGACCCGTGTTTTGGTATCCGATCGAAAAGTAGTATAATGGTTTAATTCGATAAATTTCTAAAAATGAAATCGTACGTATTTTAATCGAAGTATTTTAATAAAAATACTTTTAATGAGATATAAAAATATATCTTTGTTTTATCTTTCTGAGACGAACACGATTTAAATGTTTTCGTCGCGTTTGGGTAAAAAGGTATAAAACGAAATATGTTTTATTTTATCTAATGTAAATAATAATTACTATCTCCAATAATAATACATTACTAGTTTAAGACCCGTGAAAACACGGGGTTTTTTTTTATGAAACACGTTATTGTTTTTCATTTAGAATACACCTAAAGGTTATATATTGAAATTTTAATTATAAAACAAATCTATGAGCAAAAAATTGTGTAATTGGTAACATTGATTTAATGTTATTATTATGTTGACTTAGGGATATAAAAAAATATAGTGAAGTACTTAACATATTAAAAACTTTGTTTAAGATCATATTATTTCGTATTAACATAGATGAAATGTCTTCAAATACTATTAAGAAAGTTGAGGTTCTTCGTGACTAAGCGAGATTGTATGCTAAATGAAAAAAAAAAAAAATGGTACCCCATTTTTCATTACTTTTGATATTGAGATGTACAAAAAGCAGCACGATCTAAGTCATTCAAGTTTTTCCTACACCTTCCATGAAGGATTGTGTTTCTTTCTTACTTTGTTCAAAGGAAAAAAACAAATCTTCGAATGCATGAAAATAACTTTCTTTAAAAGCTAAAGACTATTTCTCATAAATTCATAATGGGCCTTATATCCTAGAGAAATCTAAAAAAAAAAAATTGTTTGTGGTGTACGGCTATCATCATAAATGATTTAACGATTAAAAATTTACAAACCGCAATGAGAAAATCGTAATCTTTTTACAGTCATCGTAAGAGCGCCGGTTGAAAATACTTTCAGTATTATCACCAAATAGATTTTAATATGTACATTGTTCTGCACGTTCGAAACCATCATCGTTTGTGGCTCCATGATTCTATTTTAAAGCTTTACAATCTGGAATTAGTAAAGACGAAACAAACGAAATTTATTTGGTTTCAATCACTAATTGCGTAAATATTGGTATATACCCTAGCAAATCAGCAAACACATAATACAACTTCAACAAAATCACAAGAACAAATGCTATACAATAACAGGGGTATAACTACAATGAAGAAATGAATGTAACGATAAGATTAGTCATTTTAGTATCATAAGACGGACCTTCCATTTGGAAATGACTAACGCCTTCAATAAGAAGTGTTTCAGCTCGCCCTGCTGCAGTCTTTATCTTGTTAGCCAACAGTTTAACACTCGTAAACCCATCTTTAGTCCCCATTACGAAAAGCTTCGGTTTAGTAGATTGTAATATCACCTTGTGATGTCTTCCGAATAGAATCGAAGCAGTCAACCCAAAAGGATACCCCAGGCTCACATAGCCCACAATTTCATCCACCTGATCAACAGCAGACCCTGCAATCGGTGCACCTGCAATCAAACAACAAATCAATTCCATACTCAATTTCTTGTAAATACAACGCCCAAATAAGGAAACTCAATAACTCGACCGGGTCACTTTTGTATTATAATGAACGATTCGAAATATTCCATAGTGTTAGAAGTTTTGCTAAATTTAGACCATTTATTTACCAAAGAAATAAGAAAGTATACAACATTCAACCTGCTTACCTTTTATGTGCTTACTCCTTATAAAAGAATCAGATATTCAATTTTCAGAAGTGTATTTGCCATTGCTTATTTTCCTAAAAGAATGCAAGCAACTGTAAACACGATTCATATCACCTCATGGTCAAGCTAGCATCTTAATTTTATCGGCAAAACTACACGGGAAACTTGTGACAATGTTAGGTATGTAACATTTGATCGCTCCCAAGCAAGGCATTCGTTATCAAGACCATAGTAAAGACGGATGATATATCAAGACCATAGTAAAGACGAACTATAATATCGCCTTGTGATGTCTTCCGAATATCATCCATGCAGTCAACCAAAAAGGATACCCCAGGCTCACGTAGCCCACAATTTCATCCACCTGATCATCAGCAGACCCTGCAATCGGTGCACCTGCTATCAAACAACAAATCAATTCCATACTCAATTTCTTGTAAATACAACGCCCAAATAAGGAAACTTAATAACTCGACCAGGTCACTTTCGTATTATAATGAACGATTCGAAATACTCCATAGTGTTAGAAATTTTGCTAAATTTAGACTGTTTATTTACCAAAGAAATAAGCAAGTATACAACATTCAACCTGCTTACCTCTTATGTGCAAGTATACAAATTCTGCAAACATGTGGATATACCTTGAGAGCCGCTTCATCTACTCCATGCCATGGATCGTACAATACATAGCAATTGTACAAACATAAATAACAAACAAAAAATTAGCAGTACGAATGAGAGATGGTGATAGAGAGATATACATAAACCAAATTAAGAATCGAATGAGAAATATAATAATACAGCAAAAATTAGCCCAATTGTCAAGTATCACCCTTTTTTTATTATCTTTATTAATATAATTGGAGAAGTGTTAATGCGTAAACATTTTTAAAATAATTTGAAATGAATTAATCTTAGCCTTTAAATGATTTTGTTAAACTGATCTTAACCGCTGATTTAGATTATCATCAGTGTTTACGTAATATCTAATCTGTGATTAACGTTTTTTACCATAATACCCCTCGATTTCAAATATCAGTTCCGAATTTTCAGCTAACTTATTTGTTTGAATTTCAAATTCAAATTCATATATTTTATTTTCATATATTAACCCGGTCGTTTGCAAAATTTAAGGAACATATTTCGAAATTCAAAATTCGAATCTTTAAAATAAATTAAAATAACGATTTTATTTTTAGATTGACCAAATTATGTGGATATTTTGAAATTTGAATAATATTAAAAGGAGATAAAGATACCGGCCTATTAAATCTCACCTCACTAACAAACTGCACCTTATGGTCGTCACTTTTATTTTACCCTAATCTGCAATCATCTATCATCTATCAGGTTTACAAAATAAAACAAAACAACACGATCAAAGGTCGTCACTTTTATTTTTCCCTAATCTGCAATCATCCATCATCTATCAGGTTTACAAAATAAAACAAAACAACACGATCAAAGATGGAAGTGGAAGGATTTACGCCATTGAATCTCATTCGTGGTGGAAGGGGCGATTGGATGATCCGTGTTAAAGTCTTGATGTTGTTGAAAAATCATGGACTCATTCAAACGACATTTAAAATATTTCCAGTGTGTTTTCACACCAGAACATGAGAATTTAAATAAATTCCTGATTTGTTTCAATATAGTTGAGCGCTCCTTCAAGAATAACATTTCATAATCATAAAAAAAAAACTACAGTGACTCCTTCATCCACCGAATCAAAGGTATGCATATTAAAAATTTTTATAGCAAAAGCTATAATCTATGGCTTTTGAATTATATTGCTTTAAAGATTGAAGATTGGTAGTAAATGATGTTGTTTGATTTATAGGTTTTATATGATGTTGTTTGATTTGGGGATTTTTAATTTTCTCATCTATGATTCCAAAAAATCAAAGAATGTTTTGTACATCTTTAGCATTGTATGATTTTGATATCTTTTTTCTTGGATAGGGGTTACCATAGGAGATACATAATTACGGTTTATTTGATGCCATACAATGTTTTTGGTGAGGTAAGGAAGATGTATTTCAATACTTGGTAACAACTTTGTTTCAAACAGTTTCATGTATACCAAGCGTTTGATGAAATGTCTAAATGAAAAAATTCAAGAAATTTGGAGATGAAAATATTTGAATAATCTATGTGTATCATGAATCATCAAAACGACACCGACTTGACCTATATTACCCGATTTTTTTGTCAAGAACTTCATTGATAATACGTATATCACTTAGAAATTTTGCTGCATTTTGTTTTGTTTCATTCAAAGATTGGCTTACATGTATGACAAATAATTAAACTGTTTTGCTAATATTCAGATACTTATTGCTAACTTGCTAGAGATTACACACTTATCCTAGGGATGCCTGGTACTAGAAAGACTTCAACCGTGGTGCATGTTGTGAAGGCATTAGTAATGAGAGTTGCTTCCATTTTGATGAAGTCCCACTCAAACTCTGTTGTTGATAGTTTGCGTATCAAATATCGAATCATAGGTATTCTCTAACCTTCATACATCCTGCATAATATTTCTTTCATGTGTTTGGACACTATTCGTGTTATATGTAATTTTGGATGCTAGATAGGACTGTTATGTATGGTATATTCTGTTTTATAGCAACTCTATATATGTATCCTATTTGATTGTAGAGACTTTATGGTCTCCAATTTAATTGTTGTATGTTGGGTAGTGGCTGTTCGTTTTGCTGCTTTCACTTTATTCGTCGTGAATGGTGAAATTATGGTTAATTGATTAATGATTTTATGCCAAAAAAAAGTTACATATGATGTTGGGCTGGTGTTGTTTTACTGTGTATCATTGTTCTTTGATGTATGAATGACTGGATAATTATATGTCGGTTGACTTTATTATGTATCTCATCTGGTTGAAACAGATATGTTGACTTTATTATTGTGAAATATAGATGATAGATCTTTGTTGTAGTTATTGGTGGCAGCAATATGGGTGTAAATCGAGACATCCAGGTGGTCGGTTAATGAGTCAAAATGTCTAAGCTTTTAAGATTGGTGATAATGCATTTAGTTTGGTTGAACTGTAACTTGCTTATTCATTATATGTACTCATTTTGTATATTAAGAAGCTGACCCTAGGAAGATTACAGGGAATTGGTACCCAATATCTACACGTCTCTATGGAAAACTGTATAGTTCGAACTTATAATGACAGAGTAAGTGTTATCAATGGAAAACCGTGTTAATCCTATTTGGTTTTATAATTCTTTTCATCTTCAAAATATAACTTTAGGACAACCCATAATTAAACTAATATGCTTATTATAAGGTTCTTTGTTTCTATTATTACTATGAACATATTTTTTAAGTACTTTTGCAGGTGATGCAATTGTAGCTATGCCTTATTGGGTAGGCTGGCACTATCACATAGATTTGAAGGTCAAATAGCTTCGCATCAATGGTTAATCGACCCATTTAGTTGTGCTTAAAAACTTGGGCAATTGTGGTGCAGACCTTTTACCAACTATGAAAGGTTGACTTAAATAAAATACGCTAGGTATGGGATGGAAAATATTATAATTTAGGAAAACTCTGTGTATTAATGATGGGCAAGTACATTGAAATTGTGATTGTGATAGAAGAGGGAACAAAAAAATTGTGATGACAAAGATGTGAGTAAGTCGCTATAACTATTAGACAAGTTAGGGAGTAAGAGAAAATGTGATAGTATACTGATGTGGTAGTGTAGTTTATAGTGGTAGCAAATGACATAATTTATTGGTGTGAGTATATGTAAGATCTGAACAACTCTCTAAAAAAGTTATGTGTTTTGTGGTATCTTTTGTACCCAAATAACGCTCAGTCATGTTGACTTTACTTCTAGACCGTAGGATTTGTCTTGACTTCAATCTCCACCGTCTAATAGAGCACAATGGTTACCACATTTCTACCTTGTCGCTATCTCATGCCAATTCCCCTGAACCGTCAACTGCCTTCTTTTCCATGAAACTGTTTGCTAACCCCCCGACTAAATCAATCACTCTACCAGAAGTCAGAACTGTTCCAGTGATCTCACTCCATTACTATTTTTCCCGTTCCATAATCCTTTTGAAAATCAATTTACTTTATTCTCCACACAGACCCCACATACAAATCAACTGATGTGATGTAACTGTCCGTGCAAGAACCGACATTATTTTAAGTTTTGAAGTTAGATGGATGATTAACGAAGGAATCATCAATGGCGATTGATCATTTTTCCATCATCGCAGAGAGAAAGTTCTATAGAAACGCCTATTGGATACTTGAAAACCAACACTATTGAATGGCGTGAGTTATTTATTTTGCCCTAACTTCGATTGTTGTCTGGCATTAAAATAATATATACGGTTAATTCAAGTGAACTTTGATTGTGGTCTTCCCAGAATTGGTTAACATGTGTTATTGGGTATGGGTCTTTGTTTCTTATATCGTTCAATGTAATCACATGAGGTTTGGTTAATTCACTCGATCTCCTTATATTACAGATTTACTTATTGGATCAGTTTTTGTAGGTTTCGTGAAAGTAGCAGAGTAACGGTTTCGTTTTGTGAGATTGTATATAGAAACTGCTCATAAGGTTTGCTATTTTTCCATTCTTATTGGTATTAACATTATTTGTCTGTTGTTATCCTGGTCTTTTATTTACTTCACTTTGCAAGCATTTGTTCAATAACTTTGTATTGTGGTTTGATTTTCCAGATTACTTTTTGCTTGTGATTTGTTTCCTATATTGCACGTGTCTCCCGTCAGTTGCACTTTATTTGCTGATTTATCCGGTAAGAGTGTTAGCCTCCTATCTGTATCTCATCTTACTCTCACTACATTCAAATCATTAAATTAACTTGTAATTTGTGTAGAGCTATATTTGTGATAGGTACTAATAAAACACGGGTTCAATGTCAATTTCAATAGTTAAATCTCGCATACATACTTATAGCTAAATTACTTATTATTTTATGTAACTTAACTATTTTTGTAGTGTGCTATACCTTGGGAGATCTAATCCCCACTCAAGGTTGAGTTGTTGTTCCTTTTGCAGCAGATCATGCATCATATTTTGTAGACATATATGGGTTTGATAACAGAATGGACTAAGGTGTTCATATTATATATTACATAGTTTGTTCAAAGTTTCGAATCATTTATATTATTATAGTTGTATGGGGCGCTTAAATATCCATTAGTAGTTGCACACGGAATAAGATCGATCATTTGGATTGCTATGTTCTACATTTATTTAGTAATCATGATAGAATTTGGGCATTATGATTGATCTTTATAATTGTTATTAAATCATTTTTATAATTCAACTATTTTTTAAGTAGGACATAATCGTAATGGTGGTCTACCAATACTTTTATGATTATCGAGTCGAGATTGTTAAGACATTTGGACACCTGAAATTTGTCAATGAGCCCCTTCTGACATGTTCCCGACGCACCCATTTTGCTACCATTAACTTTGGCAATTAAATCTTACATGTGTGCTTTATGTCATCCACTATATATGGTTCTTATACGTTTTTCCACCATTCATTGGATATTTTTCCCATCAGATGGTTCTACGAAGTCTGCTCGTGTGGTTAATTGGCCGGGTCAGCAGAGTCAACATGTAAGCGGGATGTGAAGGCAACTTTTGTGCTACATGGTCTGGGGTGCAAGTAATGTACTATGTCAATTTTTAAGCTATTTCAAAGTGTATCTCATATTATGTGTCCACCCGTTTCTTTATTATAGGTGTTACATTATTGGCCGTTGCAGCTTAATCAGTAAATTGAATGAGCATGTAAGCAAATGAAAGCTGGGCTTGGGATGTCCTAACTAGGAAAGTGATATTCCAGGTCAAATCCATTATAAATGAGTTGTATGGATAAAAATTCCCAATTCATCACAAACATAGTCTAAAATATTGTAATTTGGATATGTAGATGTTTAAGTTTTATCATTTATTTGTTGTAATGAATTGAGTGTCGAGTCAAGTACGATATCATTACAATCTTGCATATGAAATTTATCATTGAGCCAAGTGTAAAGATCTGCAAGTGGTTGCTCTTTTGCAATTAACATGACATGAATGAAGAACATTACAATGCAATTGATGGCAAGTATCGCATTATTTGACAAGCAGGGAAGACACGAAGCATTCTACTTCAACATTCTCGGGTGTCTAATTTGTTTTTCCTAACTCTTTTTCTTTTCTTTTGAGCTGTATAATCTCCATTTTTTTTCTTTCACTAACATGAAAGATGTTCATCAAGTGTCAGAGTTTATCTTTATCTTTTCATCGTGGTCGGAAAGTGTACAAACTTTACCGACAATCTATTCCAATTGAGAAAATGAATTATTATAAATTGATTTATTATTTTTACTCTATAAGTCTTTGTTTTATGCTATTTAGTGGACTAATTTTATCGTCTTTGATGATGCTTCAAAAAGTTACTGTTCAGTATGTTGTCTTGCAGTGTGACTATCCTACTAATTTCTTTTACGTTTGTTGATGTTAGATGTAATACGATGTAAGAAGTGGTGATTTTTACTAAAATATAGATTTCTTTTTTTTGTATATTTCATATCTACTATTTTATATTACCATATAATTTGTTGTAAGATTTTCATGATGGAGCTCTCGATTTTTCACAGGTTTTGCTCTATAAGTGCATCAAACTATAACCACAATCCCAGTATGAAATTAAGGAGAATTAGTCAAATTCATATAAAACGTTCATATAAAACATTTAGTCTAATCTTCTACTATAAATTAATCAAATATGATATATATTTAGTATATAAAATAAATATTCAAATTCATATAAAACATTACGTATTTGTCTCCAATAAATTTATCGCCTTCCTACCCTTCTTTGTAAATATAGGAACACATTGAAATTTAAAGTACAGTATTCACCACCAAGCGGCGATTTTCACAAAAATATAGATTCCTTAGATCATACATTGCTTATGTACTATTTCATATTACGATATTATTTGTTGTAACTTTTTTATAAATGCATCCCGCGTTGTCGCGGGTTTTGATCTAGTTATCATAAATTATAGCATTTCATTTCGGCATTATCACATACTTGATGGCTCCGGTCTAGAAAACATAACACCAATAGATACATAAAAAATAACGAAATTATGAAATAAATACTTACATCACGGTAACTCTTAACTTGAGTATCCAACTTCGACCTCCAACTTTGAAGATCCTTCATTTTAAAAATCAATGAAAATCAATACACTAATCAAAATGTAGAATGCAATATACAATTATACATCACTGCTAGCAATTCAGGCTTTACATTTTTCAAATTTTGAATTCTATTCATCAGTTCCGCCTTTGAGTCACTCATTTCCTGAAATTATAAACCAAAAAGTAGGGTTTCAGTAAAAAAAATAAATAAGTTCAACACTGACCTGAAAGATTAAAGTGTAACAATCCGTAATCTTTGAGTTAATCGGTGTTTCATTTTCCTTTTTCTGCAAGAAAAAATAAAGATTTATTCAATTGATAAACATGTAATGCGAGACTTGATATAAAACCCTAATTGAAAACAAAGTAGCAATAACGTACCTCTGAAAGAGGAACGGAATCAGTGTTATGAGCCATATGAATTCGTGAATCGAGTTGAACCTCGAACCTCAACCAGAAATGTCATACCCCGTCTAAAGCGGAAACAACGGAATACAACGTAGATAAGATCACAACACATTATTCATAAAGAAGACTAAATGAAATAAATAATCAATGTGTCATGATGTCATTAACATGAAAAACGGTTCATGTCATGCATTCATTCCAACAATGAATCCAAAATAACAAACACAAATCCCATAATAGAAATGTTAAGGCAAAATAAGCCTTTTCACATTATTTAAATACCACATGTATCATCCTTCTCAAACAAACTCTCAAGTTTAGCTTATATGCAACCTAGAGGTCCACTAAGCTTTCTTGTCCTCTATCTTCTGTCCACTAGTATTACCTGAAAAGTTATGCTCAAAAACGTCAACAATAATGTTGGTGAGTTTCGTAGGTTTGAAACCAAACACCACAAAATAAAATATTTTGCTGTGATAATAATAGTTTAGGACAATGCATATAGAAATGTACACAAATGTGAAATAATGCAGCCAATATATCTCAATGTACGGCAATTACCTCACGAGGAAGTAAAGCACGAATGTAAACAATAATCCCAATGTACGGCAATTACTCCACAAGGAAGTAAAGCACGGATGTAAGAAACCAATCTCAATGTACGGCAAATACCCCACAAGGAAGTACAGCACGGATGTAAGCAACAAGTATCAATGCACATAAGTCACATAGTGTCACACATTTCAAGCATATGTCCAAAATGAAAATGAAAGTAATCACAGCATGAAAACAATTGATAAAACATGTGAGCATACTTTTCCCCCAATTTGAAAATATGTAAATGAAAACGGGGCCACGAAAACTCACCTTAAATAGCAAGGCAAGTGTCGTCTCAAAATGAACCCACCAAATAGTACGTCAATCTACAAATAATTTCATATAGATTAATTACGTATTTATTTGCTGATACATACATATTTTAAGACCATAGGTCACACATTAATATATACATAACTACAAGGCTAACTGTTTCATCAATTTATTTATTTTATAGTCATTGCCCAATCCCTTAATCATAACATTTGTGCTACTATATAGTTAATTAAATTTATACACTACGTAGTCATCCACTTTAAGGTTTATAATCTATTTAGAATTAGTTCAAATAAATCACGGCCTAAGTGTATACTCACAAGGATTGATGACTATTTTAGCAGTTCGTAGTTATCTCGTTTGATTGTAAGTAAACAATTAAAATAACGTTAATCATGATATTAAAATAAGTCCTTAGGTTCCGATTCACTAATACATGCCATGTTGATATTAAAATCCAATTTGCTAAGAAGCTAATATATATACTGTAAGATTCGAAAATTATTGCCATCGAAAACGATAGTTCCAAAACACATTAACTTTCTTGTAAAACTCAAAATATCATTTTTCTTACAGAAAATATCTAACCCTTTTAAACAACCCCTTCTTTTTAAATCAAATATATAAATTAAATCTTAAAATTTTATAAAGGTGATTTGTTTACAGAAAAAGTTTATTCTTAAACATCCTTTACAACTCCCAAAATATTAGAAAACAATTTGGTCAAACCGAACTAAGTTTACAAAAGTTTTTCTCAAATTTCGTCACTCCTAACTGCAGTTTACGAAATAATTTTTATAAAATCGTACGTTGCGTTTCAGAAGCTGAAACCTCGCGATCTTAAGTAAAATTTCGAGATCTACAACTTTCGTGTTTTGGACGAAGCCTAAAAATGAACACAACTTGGTCAAAATAACCGTTTATTACCACTGCGAAAATCTGAGACAAATTCTAATTTTAACGAGATAAAATCTTTCGGTTTGCAATTCACTTTTACCCAATATATTCAATCCCCAAACATATAAATTGACCAACATATACATATATTTCAGAAGAATTAAAATAAATAAAATAAAATATATTGATTAGGGTTTACGATTATACCTAAGTATACACGAATGAGAATACACGGAAGCAAGACTCGAACTTAATCCTTGTGATGTGTTTTCTTCTTTATTTATTTATTTTTCTTTGCTACTTTCAGTCGACAGCAGCTCCAAGGCCAGAGACGATTTACTTGTTTTTTTTTTTTTTTTTTAATGACCAAAGTTTAGGGTTTAATTATTGGATTGTATTTATATATATGGGTTGCTTGGAGATTAATTGTTGGGGTTTTGGTCTTGGGCCGTTTGGTCTCACCATTCGGCAACACAAAAGAATAATGAGAGCAACTCTTTTATTCATGGCACTATGATCTCATTATTATTATTTTATTAGTTAATTCATTAACTATTAACCGATGATACATACATATATATTATTATTATATTACTATTATTATTATATTATTATTACTATTATGTTATTATTATTATATTATCATTATTATTCATATCATATTATTAATTATTATTATTATTTCATTATTATTATCCTAACTTTTAATCTAACCGCGTATGAGTACTGGTTCGAATTATTGAACACTATACGAGAATTAAATTTCTCATTTAAGATACGAAATGTTGGATCATGAATAAGAAATGATTTTGAGGAACGAACCTATAAATGAAGCTTTTAGTGACGGATGTCACAGTATCCCCAGTTGAAGGAATTTCGTCCCGAAATTCAACCAGAGCTAGCATTGCAAACATGACTATCGAAAAGATGCGGATATTTCTGTCTCATTTGATCTTCACGCTCCCAAGTAAACTCGGGACCTCTCTTAGCGTTCCAACGAACCTTAACAATCGGAATCTTACTACGCTTTAACTTCTTAACCTCACGATCCATAATTTCTACCGGCTCTTCAACAAAATGCAGTTTAGGGTCAATTTGAATTTCTTCCAATGGTACTTGCAAAGTCTGATCGGCTAAACACTTCCTCAAATTCGCCACATAGAATACATCATGAACCCCACCAAGCTCTTGAGGTAATTTTAATCTATACGCAACTGGGCCAACACGCTCGACAATCTCGAATGGTCTAACGAACCTCGGTGCAAGTTTCCCTTTCTTACCAAAACGGACAACTCCCTTCCACGGTGACACTTTTAATAACACAAAATCACCAACCGCAAATTCCAAAGGCTTGCGACGTTTATCAGCATAACTCTTTTGCCTGTCTCGAGCCACTTTCAATCTCTCCTTGATTTGCACAATCTTATCAATAGTCTCTTGGACTATTTCCGGCCCAATCAACTGACTTTCTCCTACCTCAGCCCACATTATAGGCGAACGGCACTTCCGCCCATAAAGTGCCTCAAATGGTGCACACTGAATACTCGAATGATAGCTGTTATTATACGAAAACTCTACCAATGGTAAATGAGTATCCCAGTTTCCTCCAAAGTCGATAACACAAGCCCTCAACATATCTTCCAACGTCTGGATCGTACGCTCACTCTGCCCATCAGTTTCGGGATGGTAAGCCGTACTCATATCCAACCTCGTCCCTAACGCCTTTTGCAACGTCTGCCAAAACCGTGAAGTAAATCGGCCATCACGATCAGAAATAATCGATACAGGTACACCATGCCTCGCCACAATCTCATTTATATACAATCTCGCAAATTTCTCCATTTTATAGTCCTCGCGGATAGCCAAGAAATGAGCAGACTTAGTCATCCTATCCACGATAACCCAGATCGAATCATGACCACTACTGGTCCTAGGTAGTTTCGTAATGAAATCCATAGCAATGTTCTCCCACTTCCACTCGGGAATCTCCGGTTGTTGTAGCAACCCAGAAGGTCTTTGATGTTCAGCCTTAACCTTCAAACAAGTCATACATTGGCTAACATACAATGCAATATCCTTCTTCATACCTGGCCACCAATACAAATCTTTCATATCATGATATATCTTATCTGCCCCCGGATGAATCGAATACTTAGACTTATGAGTCTCATCCATCACCAGCGTCCTCAGGCCGCCTAGTAACGGAATCCACAGTCTATCAATGAAGTAATACAATCCATCATCCTTACGCTCCAACTGTCCATCTAACCCTCGCAACGACTCTCCTTCAACATTGGGACCCAGTAGTGCTTCCAACTGAGCCTCAACCAACTTCTCCTTAATACCCGAATGAATGGTTAACCTCATCGCTCTCACTCTCCTTGGCTTAACCCTTTCCTTTCTGCTCAAAGCATCAGCCACCACATTCGCCTTTCCCGGATGGTAGCGAATTTCACAATCATAGTCACTAAACAACTCCAACCATCTCCTTTGCCTCATATTCAATTCCTTCTGATCAAAGATATGCTGCAAGCTCTTATGATCAGTATAAATCACACTCTTTGTCCCATACAGATAATGCCTCCAACACTTGAGTGCCAAGACCACCGCACCCAATTCCAAATCGTGAGTAGTGTAGTTTTTCTCGTGCACCTTAAGTTGCCTAGATGCATAAGCTATCACCTTCCCTCGCTGCATCAAAACACATCCCAACCCTTGGTTAGACGCGTCGCAATAAACCACAAAATCATCCGAGCCATCAGGTAATGCCAGAATCGGTGCCTCACACAAAGCATTCTTCAGAGTTTGAAATGCTTCCTTCTGTTTCTCACCCCAGACAAATTTCCTTTCCTTTTGCGTTAACAGTGTAAGCGGTTGAGCAATCCTAGAAAAATTCTCAATAAAACGCCGATAGTATCCAGCCAACCCCAAGAACTGACGAATTTCAGAAGGAGTTTGTGGAGTCCTCCAGGCTTTCACCGCCTCAATCTTACTTGGATCCACATGAATACCCGCCTCGTTTACCACGTGACCAAGAAAATGAACCTCACGCAACCAGAACTCACATTTCGAAAACTTTGCATAGAGCTGTTCTTTCAAGAGAAGTTCAAGAATAAGCTTCAGATGTAGCTTATGATCCTCCTTAGATTTTGAATAGATCAAGATGTCGTCAATGAAGACGATAACGAATTTATCAAGATACGGCTTACAAACACGATTCATTAGATCCATGAATACCGCAGGAGCATTATTAAGACCAAAAGGCATAACGAGAAATTCGAAGTGTCCATAACGAGTCCTGAATGCAGTCTTTGGTATATCTGACTCATGTACTCTCAACTGATGATAACCAGAACGAAGATCAATTTTTGAAAACCACTGAGCACCCTGGAGTTGATCAAATAAATCATCTATCGTTGGAAGAGGATAACGATTCTTGACCGTAAGCTTATTAAGTTCACGATAATCAATACACATACGAAATGAACCATCTTTCTTTTTAACGAACAGAACAGGTGCTCCCCAAGGGGAGTGACTAGGGCGAATAAAGCCCTTGTCTTGGAGCTCCTGCAGTTGAGTAGACAATTCATGCATTTCAGAAGGAGCTAAACGATATGGAGCTTTAGCAACTGGGGTCGCTCCAGGAATAAGATCAATGCGAAACTCAACGGATCGAAGAGGAGGTAATCCCGGCAAATCATCAGGAAAAACATTAGGAAAATCACGAACAATAAGGACATTTTCAAGTTTTGATTCCTCGGAATTTATACGCATAAACTTAACACATTTAGTCTCCGGTTGTTCCCCAGAAACTTCCAACATACTGCCATCTGGCATAGGTATACGGACCACCTTTTCGAAGCACACAACTTCGGCCCTATATTTCGACATCCAATCCATACCTACTATAACATCGAAACTACCGATCCCAAAAGGCATTAGGTCAATACTGAAAGTATGATCCTCCAGTACGAGTGTACAATTTTTAATAACCTCATTTAAGTCTACCCGTTTCCCATCCGCAATTTCAATTTCATACACAACGTCCATCTTACTAGGTATAATATCAAGTATAGGCACAAAATATATAGATATAAAGCTAAAATCGGCACCACTGTCAAATAAAACTGTAGCAAAATGATCATTTAACCGAAACGTACCGGTCACAATGTTGGGTGCCTGTCGTGCCTCACTAGCATTCATAACAAAAGATCTCCCAGGAGCAGTGTTTGCAGCACGTCCCCTGTTCTGATTTCCACCAGTTCTCAAAACCTGAGTATTGTCATTACTTCCAACAGCTCTTATTGTCCTAGCCAACCTAGGGCAGACATTGACGAAATGATCCAAAGCCCCACATTCGAAACACCCATTAGAACCCCTCACAACATTAACCGGGGTAACAACATGTGCAGTAGAACGACAGAAATCCGGTAAATGACCCCACCGATTGCACTTGTTACAATACTTACAACCAGTAGACGGAAGATGATGAAAATTACACCCTGCACACAAAGGATAACCCCCACCATAGACCTTCCTATCCACATTTGCAGCAACATATGTCTTAGCTATCCGAGGTTTCTTATTATTCGAATCACCAACCTTAGCTTTACTAGATTCAGCTACCTCCTTACCCTTCTCGCTTCCCCTTTTCAATGTACCATTTCTTACCATTTCCTCAGTAAGAGCCCCAGCTTTCAAAATCGCACTCTGAATAGTGGCTGGTTCAGTCACCTCAACCATTCCCTTAATTTCTGGCACCAATCCCCCTAAATACTTTTTAATCCATCTCGACTCAGGTGTCACCATACTCGGAATCAACTTGGCTAATTCATGGAAACGATCAGTGTACGCCGCATGATTAGCCCCCACCATCTTATGCTCCAAAAACTCTTTCTCTAACTTGTCCATTTCATTTGTAGAACAGTACTCCTCCACTAACAGTGCCTTAAACTCTTCTCATGTCATACCCATAGCAGCAGGCCTACCCCTTGCCTGAATCTGTACATTCCACCAGGTCAATGCTTTACCCGACAACTCAGTAGATGCATATCTGACCATACGCTCTTCGGCGCAATTACTAATATCCAACACCGACTCCATCTTCTCTATCCACCTAGAGCAAGCAATCGCTCCCCCTTTGCCATCGAAATCTCGTGGTTTGCATGCCTTGAACTCCTTATAAGTACATCCTCTAGCAGCCGCTCCATTACCAGTTCCATCCTCACCATTAGGTTCCCCATTAAAAATTTCCTCTTCTTCTTCACCACCTCCTCCACCTGTACCCTGAAACGCACCCTGAGTAACCTGTGCAACTATATTAGGCAATAATGCCTGCAGTTGTTCTGCAATCATCGCGGCAACATTGGGTGCCTCACCCCAGTACCCTCTTCACCTCCACCTGTACGGCCTCCGGTACGGCCACCACCCCTACCATTACGGCCACCTGTACGGCCTCCCCCTCTGTTTGCACTACCGCCTCTATTTGCATTACGAACGGAACGTCTTGGCGGCATGATTTCTACAATGGGAACGTAATACAGATTAAATGATTAAATGATGTAGATAAGGTTTAGATACGCATACTTCATATAATTTGAGAGGTAGGCATTTCATATGTGTAAGAACAGATATTTCTAAACATGAAAAGATGTGAACAACGTTTGAACGAGAAATCATCCTTCGTACACCTTTACAGGTAGCACATTGATTACTCAAATATGGTCGATAGACTCGCATATGTCGGAATATCTTCTTCAATTACGTCGGCCGCCATAATTGTAAAAATATTCGTTCACACACATTTCTATCTTCCAAATTTTTGTAATACAATATACTTGTACAAAAGGGCAAAGATTAACAATAAAACAATGGATATGCACAACACATGGTTATGTTGTGCAGCAAATGTTAGAAAGGAATTGAATTACGTTGAAACATGCACACATAGTTCCCTAATTCATGTTCTATATGCGGGTTCCTTATTTATAGTCTAGGTCAATCCACCTAGATCTCTATAAACAATGGCTCTGATACCAATCTGTCATACCCCGTCTAAAGCGGAAACAACGGAATACAACGTAGATAAGATCACAACACATTATTCATAAAGAAGACTAAATGAAATAAATAATCAACGTGTCATGATGTCATTAACATGAAAAACGGTTCATGTCATGCATTCATTCCAACAATGAATCCAAAATAACAAACACAAATCCCATAATAGAAATGTTAAGACAAAATAAGCCTTTTCACATTATTTAAATACCACATGTATCATCCTTCTCAAACAAACTCTCAAGTTTAGCTTATATGCAACCTAGAGGTCCACTAAGCTTTCTTGTCCTCTATCTTCTGTCCACTAGTATTACCTGAAAAGTTATGCTCAAAAACGTCAACAATAATGTTGGTGAGTTTTCGTGGCCCCGTTTTCATTTACATATTTTCAAATTGGGGGAAAAGTATGCTCACATGTTTTATCAATTGTTTTCATGCTGTGATTACTTTCATTTTCATTTTGGACATATGCTTGAAATGTGTGACACTATGTGACTTATGTGCATTGATACTTGTTGCTTACATCCGTGCTGTACTTCCTTGTGGGGTATTTGCCGTACATTGAGATTGGTTTCTTACATCCGTGCTTTACTTCCTTGTGGAGTAATTGCCGTACATTGGGATTATTGTTTACATTCGTGCTTTACTTCCTCGTGAGGTAATTGCCGTACATTGAGATATATTGGCTGCATTATTTCACATTTGTGTACATTTCTATATGCATTGTCCTAAACTATTATTATCACAGCAAAATATTTTATTTTGTGGTGTTTGGTTTCAAACCTACGAAACTCACCAACATTATTGTTGACGTTTTTGAGCATAACTTTTCAGGTAATACTAGTGGACAGAAGATAGAGGACAAGAAAGCTTAGTGGACCTCTAGGTTGCATATAAGCTAAACTTGAGAGTTTGTTTGAGAAGGATGATACATGTGGTATTTAAATAATGTGAAAAGGCTTATTTTGCCTTAACATTTCTATTATGGGATTTGTGTTTGTTATTTTGGATTCATTGTTGGAATGAATGCATGACATGAACCGTTTTTCATGTTAATGACATCATGACACATTGATTATTTATTTCATTTAGTCTTCTTTATGAATAATGTGTTGTGATCTTATCTACGTTGTATTCCGTTGTTTCCGCTTTAGACGGGGTATGACAAGAAATTGATTAAATTTACTACAAAAATAATATATTGTTTAATTTTACATGAACTCGTTAAACCTAACTCATACTCCAAATTACAATAAATGAAATAAAATGAAATTCAAATGCAAATGAATAAAAAAAAAACAGATATAACAGTATAATTCTTACTTGTATACTCTTGATTCATGAGCTCAAGAGTCTCCTTTTTGATTATGCCTTTTCTGATTCTTCCTTTAATCTCGCTGGTAAAACCCTAGCGTAAATATATTGAGATAAATTAAGAAAGAGAAAGTGAAAACCCGATGAAAGATAATATAGATGACCTATTTTATATGTGGGCATGACAGTATACTGATAATTGAATCAGGTCAGGAGGAGCTCGTTGATGAAAAACAGAGAGAATGATAGAATTAGTGAAGATGATGAAAGTTAATTTTTAGCACATGAATAGGGAGATTAGGATGTCAAAAAATTTGAATTATCGATAGGCGAGTTACCAATGAAGAAAAGAGCGTGCAGATCAATTTTCAAGACATACATGTCTCGAAAATCACAAATCAACCTATACATTTTCCCTATCCCCTTTCCATATATATTATTTAAAAGCAGCAACCATTTGCTTAGGAAATAACATAAAAAATTAATTTAAAAGATTTCATCAGGATTTAAAATTAAAAGCAGATTATTTATATTTTTTTAATTAACAAATATGATGTATTGATGACATCAGCGGTTTAACCACATTGCGACACATCAGCATCAAGGACTACCTCATGACTTGACAAGTCAGCTTCATGACATCAGCGTAACCCCCCTTTAATAGTATAGACTACTTTTAAGACCCGTGAAAACACGGGTTTTACTAAAACATAATTATAAAATTAGTTGATACATACATTTTGTATCTATAATAAGTATAGAATTAAGTTGCATGTATCAGATCATGTATTATTATATTTTGTTAGCTATCTAGTAATTCATTTATGTAACCACATAAAAGGTTAGAAGCCAAAGGACCAAAAGTTAATGATATCTTCTGCGTGTTTACATGTACTCGAAAATTAAATCATTGATCACATTAAAAAAAAGACACTATAAACCAATTTATAAAAATAAAACTTGTGTTCTTAAAGTAATACATGTTATCTCATATAAACGTAATGTTAGCAAATTCTAAATAATATGCAATTGTGAAGTCCACACAGAGGCATGTCTAGCTTCAAGTCTTCAATGTATATTTTAAAACTATTAAGATGTTTAGTAGTCCAAACTGTTTAAGATCATCATTTATCCAAATTCAGTCTGAGTTTTTATCTTCTTCAAATACTCTTTCTATGTCCACCCACGTGAGGCCATTCACCAACCCAATGTAGCTTGTTTTAGCCAGATCCTTCATAAAATCACGACTGGTGTATGCAGTATATCATCATCAATATTCATAGGGCTACACATTCAGAAACACCATTTTTCATTAACAAATATTCATAATTAAATCTTTAAAAGGAAATCTAGATCTACATATATATACAAACATATCTGCATCTACCAACTTGAACATTGACACCTTTTTCTTCTCAAATTCTTGTTAGACATAGAAGCAACATTTAAGGGGTTAATACACACGGAGGGGATTAAAGTATCCCAAAATGTTCACTTGGGGTACTAAAGTTTATGATTTGAAAAAAACTATAACCCAACTTTTAGAACCTCCCCCAAGTGGAAAATGAACTTGTAAAGATTCATCAATTTGAACAATTTTATAAACTTTGATTATCCTTGTAAACATTTTAATAAACTTTAGTTATCCTTATAAACATATTAATAAACTTTGGTTACCCTTAAACACAATACGTATAGTTAACTCATAGTTTTGTCAAATCATAAACTTTAGCACCCCAAGCGAACATTTTGGGATACTTTAATTCCCTCCGTGTGTATTAACTCACATTTAAGAGTCGACTTAATTAACTCATCTTAAACATCAATATGTCCAACATGGATAGGCATATGAACCTCTTCTTGAAAAACTAATTATTAATGAGTATACCACTTATTGACACTCGAAAAGTTACAGAATTCATTCCAAGTCTTACAATGGCTTTTTAAACAGTCTTGACCCATACACATTTAATCATAAGCTTACTTGAAGAACTTCCTAATCTCATGGCCAACGATTAGAAATAAGTAAAAATTCAACTTCATAACCCAGCCCAACCCTTCTAATTACCCAACCCGACCGTGAAGCCCGTTTAAGCCGGTATCATATTATGACATGGATAAACTAAGCCAGTTTTGAGTTGTTACCCAAACACCCGACCCACCCATCATGCAACCTATATATTTATTGATTAATTCAGCCTTCCAAGCGACTACATCAGGTTCACCAACTCATTTGCAATGCCAATGTGGTCATGATCATAAAGCTCAGTAGCAAGAATAAAAACCTGTGGATGAACATATACAAAATAAAAAAAAAGCCATACCTCGAATACATAGCTCAGGCTTCTTCACTGCAAAATTTGAAGCTTTGATGTAATTTTAAAATATCAGCTGGAAACTAAATGAAAGAAAAAAAAACGAATAGCGAGTTAAGGGTCTGCACGAAAAACTAATATAGCAATAATTGTCCAATATGAAACTAAAAGCTTTCTCATGTTAGTTCAGTCATCTTCGTAGCGAATTATGGGTCTGCACGAAAAACTAATATAGCAATAATTGTCCCTTATGAAACTGAAAGCTAATCATAGGAAACAAAAATAAGGACTAAGATAAGATCACTAAACAAACTACATTTAGATACTTTTTAATGACAGGTACATCACAATTCCTTTCATTCCTTTCATCCAATGCTTACAATACAGAAACTGTAGACCAATAAACAGGCTACAAAACTCAAGAATAGATACAACTCATGACCCGATTGAACACAACCTGCAGACAGACCCAAAGACAACAACAAAACGCAAGGATCATAAACAGTACCAACCCAACTGAACAAACAGATGCAATATTCTTCCACTGATCCCATGAGATTTTTGATATTATCAAACACTGCAAAAATGTAAAAGTCAAATACCTCAAACAGGTCAAATTTTTAAGCACACCATGTAAAGTTATTATAAAGCTACTCCAATTAAAAAAGAAAAATGATTCTTCTCAAGGATCATTTCTTCTCAAACCCTGTAAAGAAACCACCAAACTAACTAATATACATATATTTTCAAAGTAGATATAGGCATATAGCCTATAGCAAGTCATGCTACCCTCATGTTTTTCTATTTCACGGTGGTATAGATAATTTTGCATACAACTTATGACATGTTTCTATTTTAGCTTTTTTTATTTAGTTGTTGTACATGTTTGACAAATTGGCCCATTAGAGATCTAACATAACCAAAGACCCATCAATAAGAATGCGGCGGTAACCAATACCTCTAAAATAATATACCCTTGTAGCTCTAGTTCTTGCTCTTTACCACCATGAAATAACGGTCTCGGGCTTTTCAACTTTAAATAAAGATATCGAGCTGCAGTTGATCACCTACACAATAAAAGAAAAAAGGCATGAAAAAGTTAGTAATCATGCATATCAACCCATAATAAAGAAGTGTATTTATACAAAATAAATTTGTAAGTAACAAACTTTCCAAGAAACATAGCTTAAGTAACCATATAAACTCACCAAAAGGAAGTTGTAGAAATAAAATGAATCTGATCTAGAGCTGTTTTTACAAACAAACAGTGCTTAAGTAACCATATTGCAAGTGCCTTATTTATAAAATCAACAATTACCACAAAGAAGTAGTTTGTAATAGAAAATGGGTACAATAAAGCAGTGGCGTACAGCAGTGCTTAAGAAACATTACCATTGTTTGTTGGAGTTTCAGCAGCTGCCCATAAAGCAGTGGCGTACAGATCTGCATACAGGTAACTGAGCATTCTTTTATATTTATTATTAATCTAATTTGTCTGAATATCAAAGTTAAATTCAAGAATATGTATACACTGGTTTTGTAACTTGTCTCATATATTTAGATGAGTTTTAGCAGATTTTTAGAATCTGTGTTGGACTTATTAGTCATTGACTTGTATGCTTCTTTGGTCTAAATGAGAAGTCTCTAAAAGGCTAGTGAAAATTATTATGTTGCATTCTTATTATAATTAGAAAGGTAGAAAAATGTTCTTAGGACGTCTGTTTTACCTGCCATACATGCATGGATCTGTAGTAGAACGATAGAAATACCTCCCTGATATTGCTGCAGAACCTTCCTTTTTGTTCACATCATTGTGGTTATATCCCATTGCTGGAAAGATAAGATCTGTAGAATCAGATGTATTTCCTTTGGAAGAGTTAACAGGAAGGTGGCCTTCATGTATACTCCAGCCATAGTTGCCGCCCTTGGTAATAACATCAATTTCCTCATAACGTTCCTGATCAATTAGTTTATAACCATTATTAAGAAGCTGTATCAAAAACTTTGCAGTTTATATAAGAGGACAAATAGCAGAGTTAGCACCATTGAATGCAGACCAAAAAGACTTCTTAACATTAACAACAAACTTTCAGTTGGTTAATAGCTCATTTAGAACATTCCGTTATGAGCAAATAATAGACTTCTTAACATTAACAAAAAGACTTCTACATATATTTAATTACATCAATAGTGCTTATTGAGGCATTTCATCAAACAGCTTGTGTGCGTAAAACAAACATACAAACCTTATTGATTCAAACAAATAATTTGGTGTAACTTGTAAGCCTTAAACAAAAAATTGTATGAACACAAAGTTGATTATAAGCAAATAATATAGAGTAAAAAAAGAAGCGGACCTTGTATTCCGTAATCGATTTCGAAGATTCCGCAGGCGTTCCAAAGCTTCAAATAGCTTGGTAAGGAATTGATGAACATAGACATCATCTCACCTTCTATTTGAAAATCAAATAAAAAACCCTAGATGTAGAAGATGGCAGAGAAAGAAGATGAAGGTGGTAAATGAATTGAGCTACTCAATTATACTTCGTGTGTAGCGATTGTACACAGATCAATAACAGACATGATTTTAGTCATAACACAGGTGTTAACATTAAGAAGAAAAAAACGTATTTGAAGATGGAAACTGAAATTGGTATCAATGAGGAAGAAGAGGGAGATGAAAGCATACGTGCTTGAGAAAGAGCTATGAACAGCAGAGGTAAATCGCTATTGTGTGGGTTTGTTTAGTTTGTTGGAGATATACGTGTAATTTGAATTCTTCATTACAGCAACACCGTAAAAAAAAAGGTGTGCATTGAGATATTCAAGAAGCATGCAAGAAAGAACCAATGAAAAGATTGAACAGATAAATCATAATTATCACTGAGGCCGGCTGCTTAGGAAATAACAAAATAATTTAAATTTTAAATATTTGACAAATTTAATTAATAGATTTGCTTTAATTTAATTAATAGAATTTAATTAGGTTTTGTTGGATTACAAATGGTATGTCTTGATGACATCATCCTTTTAACCACAGAGTGACACCTAAGCATGATAAGCTACTCCATGACTCGCCAAGTCAGCTTTATGATGTCAGCGAAACTCCCCTTTAATAGTATAGATAGATAGATTTATATGTTTTGTCGTGAATGTTTTACATTAGTACGATACGAATACCTTATATATTATTAAAATAATATATAATAAATATGTGGATATTAAATAATAATTCAGTATTACTTAATATTTGATTTTCACCAATGCCGTATAAATGAATCAGAAATTTGGCCGATTTGAAAATGCACGATTAAATATAATCGCGTATTGTTATATATTCAACAATATATATATATTGATACATACAATTAGCCTAATACATAGAACTAATTACACGTATTTCTAAATGATTAGGAACTAAAAACTACTCCTAATTTGACGGGTGTCACACTACCGCCTTTTTTGAATTCTTATATCAATTTCTATCTTACAATGCTTGAATTATGGATGCCAATGGGTCGGGTTCCGGTGGATTTTATTATATCTGTACCTATACCACCGCCTTTTTTGAATTCTTATATCAATTTCTAATTTACAATGTTTGAATTATGGATGTCAATGGGTTTTGGTGTGTCCGTACTCATACCCATTTAAAATATTCGTACCCAATACCCGTTGGGTACCCAATTAATATTACCCATCGATTTTTCATATTTATTCGCGGGTTTCGCTTATTCCCATGTATGTAACTTTGGTCAAACCAAAAAAATTTAGTTATTGAAAATACGACGCAAATTTGAAACACGACAAAAAAACGAAATCAAAATACCATAAACTATAGTATATTCAAGATTTCAAATGTTAAAGCTAACAATTTAACTTTTTAATTAACTAATTTAAAGTTTCGGTACGTTCAACATAACAAATAATTTCATGTTTTCGTATCATACAAAATTAAAACGTAATAATCATGAAAATCCAAATATAACAGCGTATAGTATAAGGTTCACCAGTTGATATGTACATTATCTTATTATATATAAAAAATATTGTATATATAGTATATAAAACTCAAAACAATAATAACAATTATACGGCTATGAATACACCTACTTAAGTATTTTTTATGGATGTTTTCGCAAATTTTGCGGGTCCTAAACTAGTATTCATTATATAAGTAACATACTTATGATTGGATAACATTTAAGTCATCAAGCTAGGTTGTTGTAAATTATAGGATGTTATAAAAAGTCTACCAGCTATTTGTATAATAATTCAAGATAGATTATGGGAAAAAACATAACGAAAATGTACATGTTATTAATCCACAAAAACTTGCTCAGGTATCACATATCAAAGCATCCGAAACAATTACATGAAACACATATCAAAGCATTATAGTTTAGTTGATAAAAAAAGGAGAGAAATATTTGAATAATACACTTACAGTTAGTTAGATTGGTGATTATGGCTGTCAAAGCTTTACCAATTTACTACTATTGATCAATTTTGATATAGTCTTCAACTGGAATCCAACACTACGATAATATAATTAAGTACGTAACTTGGTAACGTGTACTAATTTCAAAACATAAAATTAATAACTAAAAGTTGTTGCTCCGTAGGGTCTGTAAGTAGTTACATTACTAAATTTTAAAAGATATTATCATGAATTTTAGAGAACTAAAATATACAAATTATGCACTTACAATGAGATCAAGATGGTTGTACGTGGTGGCTTCCAAAGGAGTTTTCAGTCGCCAGAGAAGGTTACGAATATATGATTAGGGTTATGGGTATATTATATGATTATTGAGAGGGGTATTTGTGTAATTATGTCCTTAAAAGCTCCTGCATTTTTTTGTAACGCTACTTTCTCCAACTTTTGAAATTGGAGCTTTTAGTTAATTTGTAAAGCTACAACTACTACATACCAAACAAGGCTGTTATTTTTTAGGAGCTTTTAATTTCAAAATCAAAAGCTAAAGCTTCTAAAAGTTCTTAAAAGCTGCGCGCCAAGCAGACACGTAAACAGTAAACAGGATGTGTAATGATTACGGTATAATTTTATTATTAGACTACGCCCAACAATGACATAAACAAAAACGTTAGTTTTTGCCAAATCAACGTAGTTTTCAAAACTGACACACATTTCATTGCCAATTGTAAGGGAGGTGATCTTCACACACTTTCTTTTAGTCCATATACACCTTTTATTGAAAATTGACTATTTTACCCTTAGATTCATGGGTGGTGATATTTCCACAAATTTTTTTAATAAATCCATCACATTTCTGCATTCACAGTTTGTACTGTACAAACAAGGAAAACATATTTATAATGGATTTATCAATATTTTAGGTGTAATTATCGTTACCCTAAATTAATTATATTTAAAAAAATGTAAAACTAATTATTAATAAAATAATGAGACTCTCTCTCTTTCTCCTTTCTCTCGGTACCTACAAAAATAACCCACCATTAAAACCCTAACAAGTTCTTTCTCTACCCTTATTGCTTTTCTTGATTATTCCCTACAACACAATTGCAAAATAATCCTTATTGCACTTGAATCTCTCTGTCTCTGCATCCCATTTTGTGTTGAAGATGATGATTCCGGCTACCGGTACCAAACTTGGCAACCAACCTGCACCATTGATTGCGATTTGCGGCTTCCAGCATCTCGAACACTTGGTGTTCATATCACGAAATTCGTCACCATAGCGCATGAATTCCGTGTTTAGATTTCTTATTAAGTTAGTGTCAGTATGTGATTTTTTGATGAATCTGTGGTTTAAAAGATTACAGGTCCATTGGTTACTAATCTATCTATTAAATGAAAACTTTGTATGCAATTTTTTCTAGTGTACATAACCAAAATGGCTAGATCGTATATTGTCATTTTGATTTGAGGATTCAAAAGGAGATGGGTATTTGTTTGTGTTGTGGATTTAATGTTATAGTAATTGTTTGTGTTGTGGATCTAGCTTCCGGAGAAGAAGATACTTGTAGATTTGGTGGTGTGAATTATGAATTAAAATATGATTTTATTATAATCAGTTTAATTTAAAGGGTATTATAGTGAGTTCACTAAAAAAAGTGTGTATATGGACTAAAAAGGGGTGTGTGAGGATCACCTCTCAAATAGTCACTTCTCTTTTTTCTGGACCCCACACATTACTTACTTATTTATTTAAAACACAAACTTAAATAAAACATTTTCATTAAAATTAAAAACATAACATTCATGAAAATAATTTCATTAAAATTAAAAAAAATACATGAATTAGAAATAGAAACATTAAATTAATGAAAATAAAAACATTTATGTAATTAAAAATTAAAACAAAAATCCTATTTAAGCCCAATTTAAATAACCTATTTAACAAAAATTCTATTTAAGCCCAATTTAAATAACCAATTAAATTAATGATAAAAAGATTGGGCTCCATTTATATAAAACAACCCAATTAACCCCAATTTAGATAACCCTATCCCCATTCATCATCATCATCTTCGTTTCATCATCATCTTTGTTTCATCATCTTCATCTTGCAACTGGAAAAAAAAATACAACATTTTTTTTGAAAAAAACGAAAAAAGAAGAAGAAAAGCTGCTGGCCCCACTCCCTCGTCTCTCTCCTCCATCGCGAAACCGAAGGGCACAACCGACGGCTGCCAACCGATGGTCCGAGCCTATGGCGTCGGTTCCATCAGTTGGAGCTGACGGTGAGCCGATGTTACCGTTGGCACGGGTCTTATCGACAGCAACATACTTACATTTTTGCCCATATTACCGACTTACCCATTATACGATGGGTTAACTACAAAAAAATGTAATTAACTATGCTCTGACATCTATCTATAATAAATTATACTCAAAGCAAAATACCATGGAAAAATCTCAGCCTTAATTGAATTTTTCAAAATCGATCCAACGATGTAGATTAATTTTACATAGTTACACTTACCACCCCTAAAACCTCTAAATCTAAATATGTATATATTAATAATCAATATCAATAATTAATAATAATAATAATAATAATAATAATAATAATAATAATAATAATAATAATAATAATAATAATAATAATAATAATAATAAGGGTCCGGTTCATGGGAGATGGGCCATTTTGAGGAGCAGCAAAAACAGAAAAAATCTCCACCGTTCATCTGATATCAACAGTCAATATCACGCCAACATAAAAGGAAGTGCGTGCAATTAAGTTTGTTCAAGGGACCAATTTGTAAATTATTTTGACACCATCAATAACAAAACGGTCAGTGAGAGAAGATTACTCAGCTGCCCGTATCTCTCTCTACTCAAGCATGATTCTCTCTCTACTGTAAACACGAAAACCACACCTCCAAATAGTAAAACATACACACACTACATCATTGTTATTGTACAAAAAAAACACCGATTAAATCACCGTAATCCTCTCCAACGATCTATTAAATCTTGGAGCTTCACCGTCACCAACGATCTACATTAATTGTTTCAATTTCTGTGAAAAATCATGTCGAAAATCACTTACATCTATACCGTTGTTTGATACAGAAGATTATGTTCTAAATGATTTCATTTATTTGGTATGTGGAATCCTGATTACGATGATACCGATGGAATCTTCACTTCTGATAGACCGGTGCTTCCATCGCATAGTGAGATGTGTGAAGAAGGATTTGCTCTTCATCAATGGAGAAGGTTAGGCTTCGATTCACTCGATCTACTTCATTTTTGGTAATCAATGATGGATATTTATTGATTTGTTGTGGATATTATAGTACCGATCACTAATCCTTCCGTCACCTCCATCGAAGAACGCCGTATTCATGAACAACACGTTGGTAACGATAACGTTCTTGATTTCGAACAAGATATCACATACAGTAATCAACACTTATAAAATGTAAATACTCTGTTTGTTTTATGTAGTTCGTGATCAAAAAATGCATACACTCGATCTATAACATGTATTGTTAATTTGTATATATGTATTTATATGATTTATATGATGTTTGAGCACATGATTACTTTAATTCTATTGAAACTTATGTGTTAGTTATGTAATTTCATCTTTCACTAGTTGTAGATTATGGAATTGAATCGAGAATATGTAATGGCTTCATTATGTTCTAAGTTTATAAATTCAATTGGTTATTATTGTGTTCTGCAATCAGAGAAATTGATTTAAACCAAATTTTTTGGTATGAGTTTAGGACTTGCTAGTTAAAAAAAGTATTTCAATTTTTTTTTTTTTTGTGTGTGTTCATAACGAGGCGAATTTATGATAAGATGTATGAGCTGTAGTTTCTCGTTCATGAAATTACCAGTGTTTATGCGTATTCGTTTACTGTTTTAACTTATCTGATAGGCAATACAGCAATACTAAAAACGTGTTTTGCATTTACAGAATCAAAAAAGATGAGTCTTATCAAAAGGCAGATGCAAACCCTAATACTTATCAGAAGGCAAAAGTTGAAACGGGAGGTGATGTGAATTCGCAACTTAAAAAGCCCGATAAGCTTCTTCCGTGTCCTCGTTGTAACTATATGGATACAAAGTTCTGTTACTATAATAATTACAATGTCAATCAGCCTCGCCATTTTTGTAAGAGCTGTCAACGGTACTGGACCGCTGGTGGACCAATTAGGAGCATGCCTATTGGATCAGGTTGTCAAAAAAACAAGAATCCAATATCTCAGATTGACCATAATGTAGTAGATTCAGTAAATGCAGAAAAATTTTGTAAAATGCAGTGGACACATGTTATAATGTATGGATACCAACAGTATTCACTGTATTCTATTAAAAACACAAAAAAATACATCATGAAATGCAATACTATTAAATTGCAGTCATCTTCTGTACTTATAAAATGTAGTTTTCCTTTGTAAAATGCACTAAAAAAAGTAATAAAATGCAGTAAAATGTGGTAAAATGCAGTAGATTCAGTAAAATCCACTAAAATCCACTAAAATATGGTAAAGTGCACTGGATTCAACAGCACTACATGTTGTTCTACTGCATTCAAGTAAATGCGCTAAAATATGGTAAAATGCAGTAGCTTCAGTAAATGCATTAACTTAACCATAAAAGGTAGTATATGTTTTCCCAAATCTACTCATTTAATTAAATCAGTTTTTCACTACCTTAAACGTAAAATGCAGTAACTTAAACTTAAAATGCAGTAAGTGTTCGAGATCTACTATTTCGATCAATCTTTTACCACCTTAAAACATAAAATGCAGTGACATAAACGTAAAATGCAGTAATTTTTTTATATATATTTTTTCATATTAGTTTTCCACGAGCTTAAGATATGTAAAATAAAGTAATTAAAACTTAAAATAACACAAAAAATTCATCTTGAAATGCAGTACTATTAAATTGCAGTTAATTTATATAGCTATAAAATGCGGTTTTTCATTGTAAAATATACTAAATCCAAAAAAGTAATAAAATGCAGTAAAATGTGATAAAATGCAGTAGATTCAGTAAATGCAGAAAAATTTAGTAAAATGCAGTGGATTCAACAGCACTACATGTTATAATACACCAACAACATTCACTGTATTCTATTAAAAACACAAAAAAATGCATCATGAAATGCAGTAGTATTAATTTGCAGTCATCTTATGTACTTATAAAATGCAGTTTTCCTTTGTAAAATGCACTAAAAAAAGCAATAAAATGCAGTAAAATGTGGTAAAATGTAGTAGATTCAGTAAATGCACTAATATATGGTAAAGTGCACTAGATTCAACAGCACTACATGTTGTTCTACTGCATTCAAGTAAAACGTTTTTCTACTGCATTCAAGTAAATGCGCTAAAATGTGGTAAAATGCAGTAGATTTGGTAAATGCATTAACTTAACCTTAAAAGGTAGTATACGTTTTCCCAAATCTACTCATTTAAATCAGTTTTTCACTATCTTAAACGCAAAATGCAGTAACTTAAACTTAAAATGCAGTAAGTGTTCGAGATCTACTATTTCGATCAATCTTTTACCACCTTAAAACATAAAATGCAGTAACATAAACGTAAAATGCAGTAATTTTTTTTATATATATTTTTTCATATTAGTTTTCCAAAAAAGCCACAAGAGCTTTAACTTACAACAAGAAACCTCAATAGCTGAAAGCTAACCAAAACCCAAAAAACAAAATAAAGATCACATCTCAATCTGCTTCGAGAAAACATCCAATGGCCTACTGATCCAGCAACTCCAGGAAGCTCCTGATCTCTTACATCGATTTGAGATCCATTGAAGAGAAATCCTTTGAATTGATGGAAAAATATCTTCTTCACTAATAGCCTGTCTTGAATCCAAAACTGCATGAAATAACCTGTTTCGCCACTTCCACACATCCCAAATAAATACAAACATAGCTCCATGAAATATCTTTTAAAAACTTCATCGCCATGATTAATAGTTTGCCATTTAGTGATCTGACTAATAGTGCATGATGAGGGAATATCAATGTTCCACCAGGCCCAAAACTTGAGCCAAAGAGGTTTAACCTTCAAACAATTTAGTATGATGTGATCCATGTCCTCAACGTCAATACCACACAACGGGCAAAGCAAAGAAGTGATATTTATTTGTCTAGCATACAGATTAGAGCAAGTTGGAAGATGATTAAGAGACATCCTTCATAAGCAGAAGTTTACTTTCTTTGGGACCCAAGAGTTCCAAAGATGATGACACCCAAGGTTAAAATCAACAAACAATTTATCTTGCACCATAAGAGAAACAGCCTTCACAGAAAATGAACCTGAATAATCTAAAGACCATTGCCATCTAACGCATTGACTTGAAATAAGAGAAAGATCACCAATAATATCACACAAGGAATTTATATCGGTTAAAGACCTTCCACGAGGATGTGATCTCCAAGCCCAATTACCTCCCCAAGATACATTATCAAACACCCATCGCTCACTAATATTGCATTCGCCTTTTGACTCGAGAGCAAAGAGACGAGGGAAAAGATCCTTTAACCGGCGACCCGCCTTACACCAAATATCAGTCCAGGCCCGCCTTACACCAAATATCAGTCCAGAACTTAGTCTCCTTACCGTCACCCACCTTTTTTCTGAAGGAATTAGCAAACGAGATACCAAGATTATCCAAATCCGAACAGCTTTTAACAATATCTTTCCATACACCTTTTCGGTTTCCATTTCCCCTAGAATGTTCAAAACCACCACACTCTCCATGCAATTCACAAATCACTTTTCTCCATAAAGCATTTTTTCATTCACATATTGTTTGTCCCTGTTTAACTTAATAAACAATCTTACGTAATAAGCTTTGAATATATTATTGAGAAGTTACGGAATCACACTCAATAATATTAAGAAGATCAATGAATATTAATTGATTTAATGAACACAATAATATACCGATAGCTTCAATCTTATTAATGATATAAGACGAATACACTTGATGTATTAGGGTTACAGAAAACCTTGAAGCTGCGCAAAAATCATTAACCTATCTAGGTCTAAAGGATCTCTATTTATAACATATAGAGTCCTATACAATCTCCTACAAATATGGAATAAAATAACTTCCATAACCGACTCATACTTATCACAAAATCATAAACAGTTTTAACTACCATTCTGATGTAAACAGTTGTAACTGTTATACATTCAGTGGTAACTGCTTCAATTGTAATATACGACTAAGTACAAATATATAATCAGTGTTAACTGTTTCATATATAACTAACAGTTACTAATACATAAAAGCAGTTTTAACTACTTACAGACACATAACTATCAGTTGTAATCTATCTTCAATCAGTTGTAACACTTGTCTTCTCATCAGTTTTCTTCTATCAGTTGTAACTTCATAAAGACAGTTTTAACCTTCAAAGCAAACAGTTTTAATCACTTATACTCTGTCTTCTCATCAGAACTTCAACTCAGACCTGAAACAGTTTTGACCCAACAATCTCCCCCTAAACTTAATCTGTCCTTCACAGCATTAAGTTTCTTCTAATCCTCCATTATAAGCTTCACAAAATTCTTTCAAAACTGTTAGTCATTTCTTCTCTTCTTCCTATCAATCTCCTCCTTCTTATGAATCTGATTCAACACCATATATACCAATTCCAGAGCTACATCATCTAAAACTGCAGCTTGTAGCCTTGCATTTCTCAAGCCCATCAAAAATCTCAGATTTATATCATAAAATCTATCTGTCAATAACCACATAAACACTGCATCATCCATAACAATCTGATGTACTCCAGGTTTGGCATGATAAATCCAATTTCTGACCTTGCTAAAAGTAGCAAACTGAAATGGAAACTCTTCTGGCTCAAACATAGCTTTAATCCAATGCCATGTAACTTTTTCAACCAGATTATCAAACCTTTTCAAATCTAAATTCTTTTCCATCCCAATCTCATACATTCTCACCAAATCAGTCCTACTAATTCTCTTTATCAAATCCCTAAAAGATCTCCACCAAGATACATTTCCATCTGCTCTTTCAACTTTAATCTTGTGAATCTTAACAGGATTGACAAATTGCTCAATAGACCAATCAATGATACCAGGTAATTCAACATTAATTACCTCAGATTCCATAGGCTGTAACAGAATAAACTCCTTCAATTCATCAATATTCCTTTCTCTATCAGGAATTTCATCTAACTCTCTCTTCTTTTTCTCAAGTTCATCTTTCCTCCTCTTCTCAGCTTCTATCTTTTCTCTTTTTTCTTTTTCTTCCTTTTCTTTCAATTTTCTTTCTTTTTCAGCCTCTTTCTTTTCCTTTTCAACTTCCTGCTTTTTCTTCTCAGCTTCTTTCTTTTCTGTTTGTTTCTTTTCAATCACATCAGGATTCAACTCATCTTTATCCCATAACTCCTGCAATCTCTCTAAACTCATCTGTTTCAATGCATTCAAAGGAATATACCCACCTTTCAACTTTGCAATTAAGTTCTTCTTCATTTGAGCTTTTGTTGGTGGTTTTGCAGCTTTTTTCTTTCTTGCTTCCTCTGCTTTCCTTTTCTTAACCTGCTCAACAAGATATTCAATATCATCCTGTCTCTGTTCTTTCAGTAAATATTCATCCCACTCTGCCACTTGCTCTTTTGTCATTTTCACAAACTTTCCTTCCTCAATCTCAACATCAATCAATCCCTCTGCATTTATCTCAGCCTGTAACCTTTGAGCATACTCAATATCATGAGCAGTTACTTCTGGTGGCACTGGTTTTTGCTTTTTCTTCTTTGGTTCTTCTACCAGTTTTCCCTTGCCTTTATATTTTGGATCAATCTTTGGCAATTCTTTCTGTTGAACAGGAACAGCAGCAGGTTCTCTAATCTGAAATCCAGGTAAAGATGATTGTTGTGAAGATTTCTTCTTTGGAGTTTCAACCTTCTTTCCTGTACCAGTCATTTTAGCAGTTTTAACTGGAATGCTCTTCTTCCTAGTCTTTTCAACTTGTTGAGCATCAGTTTTAGCATCAGTCTTTACTTTTTCTTTTTCAACTGCTATCTCAGATTTACTCACCTCTTCACCATCATCCTCATCAATCTTTAACTCCTCAGTCTTATCACCCATATTCACCTCTACAGTTTGCTCCACTGATCCAATAACCTCAGTATGATCAGACTTATCCTCATCTGCCACTGATTCCTTCATTTCTGTTTCCACTGTCTCATATACTGATTCATTTATTTCTGGCTCTGGCTCTGTAGGTGGTGTTGGAGGTGTATGCACAAAATCATCATCCACTGGTTGTTCCATTTCAATCTCTTCATCAACTTTTTCATCATCAGACACAACCTTATCATTCTTATTTCTCTTATCACCCAAATTTGTCCAGACCTTCTCCCCCTTTTTGAAAGCATTTTGTTGAAAGTTATAAGTCTCCTCAGGTTCTGAAGTATCATGAACCACATATTTCCTCCCTTTCTTCAAACATTTAATAACAATCCTCTCTAACTGCTGCACTCTCCTCTGCAACTGAGTAATAACTTCATCCTTAGCCTTATTCTTCTTCCTCTCCTGTACAAACTCAGCCCATACATAATCAACCATTTTTGTCAATTCCAAGTTAGTTCTAGCCTCAACACCTTCAGGATGTGAATCCTTTGGTGAATCATTGACATCATCAAACTCTGACTCATGCCTAGCATGATCATCAAAGTCCCCTTGGTTCTTGGTACTGGGACCACTAGGATCATCTACAGGTGTAGAATCATGTCCATGTGTTGCCTCTGATTGTGTCTTATTAATGTTACTTCTGTCCTGCTCTGCCAGTGGGCTAGAAGCAGTAGAAGCAGCCCTCTCAGAATGATCATCCTCCTCCTCATTGATCATCTGCTGTGATGAATCATTTGTCTGAGACACCTGAGCAGCAGCAGCCTCAGATGCCTGTTTTTTAGCCTTTTTGGCTTTAGTAGGTTTAGCTGTTGTAGTCCCTTGTTTTCTTTTAGTACCCCCAACTACTGTGGGTTGAGAAGTGGTGGGTAGAACCATTCTCTCAGTAGTTGGTTCAGCTTCAGTTGGTAGTACTGATGCTGTGGTGGAGGGTGCAGGAAGCATTGTAGAAAATAATGCTGTAACCTTCCCAGAAAATTTAGTATCTCTCTTCATATTTACAAAAACTTTTGGTTTAAAAGAGACAATACCAATAATCTTTTCAAGTGCAGTTATATTAGGAATTTGTTCATTTAAGAACAACCGCACAAAACGTGGATACATCAAAAATTTAATCTTTGGCTGCTCAATGTTTCTAAGCATACCAGAAAATATCAGATTTGAAAAATTAAACCTTTGACCAGTTGCAAGACAAGTAATTGCATAAGCAATGTTGCTTCCAAACTGCTCAAAAGATGATCTCTTAGATGATAAGCAGTGTAAAATTGTATGTATTAAAAACCTCCACTGATGAGAAAATAAGGTTTTCTGAAAAGTAAAAATTTCAAAAGAACCCTCATAACCCATCAATCGTAAAGTATCATACATAACAGTATCCTCTAAAGATGATATACCTGCCTCATCATCTAGTTGTAATGAAGCTCTAACAGTAGCTTCTGTGATTACAACACGTGTATCCATAACTTCTGAAACTATTCTTTTAATACCCTGTTCCTCTTCTATTGATGCATTCACCCAGAAATTGTTGATATGATCGTGAGATATTCTGGGTGCTACAGTGAGAGCATGACGAATATGTGAAGCACGAAGGAAATCAATGATTTCCACATACTCGTTTGCCTCTGCAGGTTTCATTAAGAATGCAATCATATTGTGATCTTTTCCAATCGGTAGTTGAACAGTAGACGAAGTCGATGCTATGATAAGAAATCAAGTAATCGAGAAGAATCGAAGATGATTTTACAGAATCGAAAATCGATGAGACTTAGCGCAGTTGTTTGTATGTGAAATTTTGAAAGCATAATGAGAAACCCTAAGTGTTGAGAGTTAAGTACTGAAATTAAATCAGTTGTAAGCCCTAATTTGATCAGATCCCCAATTATAACTAAAACAGTGTTAATTAAATAAAATAACACGTTCAGTGATAATTGTGAAAATAACCATAAGTGGTAATCAACACTTGGTTTCTCAAATGCATCATTTACATAATTAAGCTAGCAGTGCTAACTTGTACAAGCAGTACCAACCGACCAAGGCAGTGCTAACTTAATACAAGTAGTACTTCAGTTCTAGCAAAATCATATAAACAAAGCAGTGGTTGAAATTTTTTTTTTTTTTTTTTTTTTTTACCGATAGCAAACTCCACAAGTAGTGACACTTCATAAACACCTGCATAAGTTAGATTCCAAAACCTAGCAATATAACTTGCAGTGGTAATTCCAAACAATAATACAAGTATACAGTGTTAACTATACACCAACAGTGGTGAAGTGATTATTACCACTGTTTATAATAAAAGTAAGAAACAGTGATAACGATACACATTACACACAATCAGTGTTTAATTAACAAATCAGTATTAACCCAAATTGAAATCACAGTAGATATTATTCACAGAAAGCAGTAACAAGAGAAATAACTTATGACAAATTGATCATTCCAATACTAGTAACCAAGAAAGTGAATCTGCCTACATCAAAAGCTTTTGTAAACAGATCAGCAAACTGATTATCAGTATGAACTTTCAAAATTTGAATAAGTCTTTTCTCATTACAATCTCTAATGAAATGATATCTGATTTCAATATGCTTTGTTTTAGAATGTTTAACTGGGTTATTAATAATACTGATTGCAGAGCTATTATCGATAAAAATAGGTGTATTAAGAAAGGTAAAACCATAATCTAGCATCTGATTCTGAATCCATAGCACTTGAGCACAGCAACTTGCAGCTGCTACATATTCTGCCTCTGCTGTAGATGTAGATACAGTGGTTTGTTTCTTGCATTGCCATGAAACCAATCTTTCTCCCAAAAATTGACAACCTCCTGATGTAGATTTCCTGTCCAGATTAGCTCCTCCATAATCACTATCTGTGTAAGCTATCAGATCAAAAGAATTAAACTTTGGATACCAAAGGCCCAATTTTGATTGACCCTTCAAATATCTAAATATTCTTTTGACTGCTAGAAGATGTGATAGCTTTGGATTAGCTTGAAATCTTGCACATAAACACACTGCAAACATGATGTCAGGCCTTGATGAAGTGAGATACATAAGAGACCCAATCATTGATCTGTAAAGATGTTCATCCACACTCTCCCCCTCAAGATCTGCATGTAATTTCTTGTTTGTCTCAACTGGTGTGCTTGCAACTTTAGCATCTTTGTACCCAAACCGATCCAGTATATCATTCACATACTTACTTTGATGAATAAAGATTCCTTCTTTCTGTTGCTTTACTTGTAGCCCCAAGAAAAATGTTAATTCCCCCATGGAGCTCATCTTGAACTTTTCATGCATCAATGATTCAAACTCCTTGCAAAGACTATCCTTTGTTGAAACAAAAATGATATCATCTACATAAACTTGAACCAGTAGTATATCATTCTTAATTCTTTTAGTAAACAAAGTTTTATCTATTGCACCCCTTTTGAATCCATTCTGCAACAGATAATCTGAAAAAGTATCATACCAGGCTCTAGGTGCTTGATGTAAGCCATAAAGAGCTTTATCCAGTTTGAAAACTTTATCAGGAAATTTAGAATCTTCAAACCCTGGTGGTTGACATACATAGACCTCTTCCTGTATAGTGCCATACAGAAAAGCACTCTTAACATCCATCTGATACACAATGAATCCCTTGAATGAAGCATAAGCCAAAAACAATCTAATTGCCTCTATCCTTGCAACAGGTGCAAAAACCTCATCATAATCAATCCCCTCTTCTTGTGAATACCCCTGTGCAACCAATCTAGCCTTGTTTTTGATCACTATACCTCTTTCATCCTTCTTGTTCTTGAAAATCCATTTAGTACCAATTGCCCTCTTCTCTTTAGGCAAATCAACCAATGTCCAAACTTCTTGAATCTTAAACTGAAGCAACTCCTCTTGCATAGCTTCAATCCAACTAGGATCTCTCAAAGCTTCAGTAACCTTCTTTGGTTCTGTTTGAGACAGAAAACAGGCAAACAAAGAAGTATTAACAGCTTCTGTATCAAGATTTACTTCTTCCTCATTTGCTGAAGCTTCAAACACCTGACTTTGATTTCTTGTTTTAACAGCTGATTCAATATCTCCTATTACATTCTCAAGTGGATGATCTTTATGAGTAATGTATTTAGATGCTGCTGTTTCTTGAATACTCTCCTCTAAGTTGGTAAAATTTCCTTCTTGACCAGACTCACTACTTGACACTTCTCTTGCAATTCTCTTTGACAAAGGAGTATAACTCATCAAATGTAGATAATTCAATTGTTCCTGCTCTGTGTCAAGATGCTTTGTAGGTGTCTGATCAACATTCACACCTGCCTTTGTATACTTCTGTACTGGACTCATATCACTGTCTTCTGTACTGTCTTCAATAACAGGTCTATCAGAATCATCAACATGAGAAAATGATGTTTCATCTGATTTTCCTGTTTCCACATCCTGTGATGTCGTTGGTTGATCAGTATCAAACACTTCTGGGGGATCAGGAGACCAAATTGGAAATAATATATATTCCAATGAATCATTCTTCTTTCCAACTGATATTCCTGATTTTGCTCTACCTTCTTCATCACCTGTTCCTGCATTTGTACCTGCACTTGTACCTGCACTAGTATCCACATTTGTATATCTAAAAGCAGTATTAAGTGCATCAATATCAAACAGTGATTCAGGACCTTTTCCCTCAGGATTAACAGTGTTTTCATTAAAAGTAATGTGCACTGTTTCTTCTATGATTCTGGTCCTTTGATTGAATACCCTATAAGATTTACTTTGAATAGAATAACCAACAAATATCCCCTCATCAGCCTTACTCTGAAACTTACCTAAGTGATCTTTGGTATTTAAGATTGTACAAGGACACCCAAAAGATTTTAAGAAACTAACCAAAGGCTTTCTCTTAAACAACAGTTCATATGGTGTCTTGTTATGAGGCTTAACAACTAATACTCTATTCTGAACATAACAAGCTGTGCTAACTGCCTCTGCCCAAAAAGACATAGGTAGCTTTGCATCAGATAGCATGGTTCTAGCAGCCTCAATCAGTGTCCTATTCCTCCTTTCAGCTACTCCATTTTGTTGAGGAGTTCTAGGTGCACTAAATTCTCTCTTAATACCTATAACTTCACAGAATTTATCCATCTCATGATTTTTAAATTCTGTTCCATTATCACTTCTGATGATCTTTACTCTTTTATCCAATTGATTCTCCATCTTAGTTATAAATGATCTAAGTATTTCACCTGTCTCATCCTTTGTCCTAAGAAAGAAAACCCATGTAAATCTAGTATAATCATCAATAATCACAAGACAGTAAGACTTTTTCCCCATACTACTTATACTGGTTGGTCCAAATAAGTCCATATGCAATAAGTGTAAGGGTGTGCTATTTGTGTTCACAGATTTGGACTTAAATGAGGATTTGTGTTGCTTTCCCTTTTGACAAGAAACACAATGATCATCACATGAATAGACCTTTTCAGGCAAACCTGTAACAAGCTTGTTTTTGACAAGTTTATTAATGGTTTTGAAATTCATGTGACACATCCTCCTATGCCACAGTTCAGATTCATTCACACTTGCTTTAGAAATAAGACAGTTTAAATCAGGTTGAGGTGTCATATTTACTAAGTCACACTTATATACATTATCTTGTCTTGGAATTCTCATCAAAATCATGTTTTCCGGTATTTTGAATTCTTTGGACAAGATAAGGCATTCAGTGTCAGTAAAATGAACTGGGTTCTTTTTATCTGTGATTTGACTCACACTTAGTAAATTATACCTCAGTTGTTCCACAAAATAAACATTATCAAAACTTAGCTTTTCACTCTGAACTGTTCCTTTCCCTGTGATCCTTCCTCCTTTTGGATTGCTTCCAAAAGCTACATATCCTCCATCAAAAGATTTAAAGTCCTGCAGCTTTTCTTTGTCTCCAGTCATGTGCCGTGAGCATCCACTATCAATATGCCATAAGCTCTTAGGCTTGCCCTGCACAAACAGTCAAAAAGAGAATTAATTTCTCTTGGGAACCCAAACCAATTTGGCTTTGGGTTTCCCATGTGCATTCACATAATCAACTTTCTTAAAGATTATTGATTGTGAAGCACTGTTGGTATTTGGATCTGTTAATTTATCAGACTTAATAGGTGTCCAAATCCAACTAATTTTAGACTTAACAGTGTTCTTTGGCTTAACAGTTTTAACTGTTTTATCAATTGAAGATTCAGTGTTAATTTTGTTAACACTGTTTTTGAATTCAGTTACCACTGTTTTAGTCTTTGAGCTTTTGGCTAATTTTGTTATTACTGCTGCAGTAGATTTACCTGTAACAGTGTTTAACATGGTAGCCTTTGAGTTTATCTTCTGAACTCTGGCAGTATGATCAACTTTTGATTGAAAATTTTGTTTGTTAATCATATTTGCTTTCATCCATGACTGTTTTCTAATCCTTTGAACATTCTCAGGATTATGATAACAGTCATATTTAAGATGACCCATTTTTCCACATATAAAGCAAGACATTTCTTTAATCACAGTAACATTATTACCCAGTTTTTGTGAAATCATTTGATTCCAATTTCTTTGATTACCTCTGGGTTTTTGATTTTGAAAACTCTGTGAAGAAGAAGCACTTGCTTTACATTTACAATTCACACAGTTATTCACAAAGATTCAACAACAGGTTTAGTAACTGAGTTAACTGTATTACTAACATATCCTAACCCATGTTTAGATTTGTTAGTATTCAAGCTCACCTTCTCTAAGTCCAGTTTAACCTTTTCCTTAAACATTTTCTTACCCTCTTCTAGTTTATCAGTTTTAAGATTAACAACTAGATCAGTAATTACTCTCTTCACATCCTCACATATTGACTCAGACTTAGATGATTCAGATTTCACACTCTTCTCACTATCAGATGTCCTATCACTCTGATCATCTTCTTCAGTCCAGTCACTAACTTCACCTTCTACAAACAGATCATCATCAGATAAACTTTTAATTGGATCAGCCTTTTTAACCTCATCTACCATTTCTCTTTTAAGTGAATTGATATCAATTTCACTTTTGGGAGGAAAGTAGGTGTGATTATAAGGTGGAGGTACATTATTGTATCCTAATCCAGTCTTAAGTTTATCATGAATCTGTGAATTAATAAGTTTATTTACACTCTTTGAAGCATGTTCTAATTTACTTACATCAAGCCTTATACTATCTCTTTCACATGTGACCTCAGTAAGTTTCTTAGATAACAAATCAACTTTATCTTTAAAAGAGTCTCTCTCCCACCTAGCATATTCAATGTCATACTTAAACTGTGTTGCATTGACTTCATATGCCTTTATTTGATTTTCTAGATTTTCAATGACTGCTATGGTGTGTTTACTTTTGATTTCCCATTGTTTTAGTTCCTCACACACTTTTATATTATGATCTCTGTAGTGTTTAACAGTTTGTTTACAAACAGCAGAACATAATTTATTTTGTACCTCAGTAGGAACTTCTGACTTTTTGTCAGATTCTGCAATGGCCATGAGACATTGATTCTCACATGCTCTTCTTGATCACTCCAATCTCATCCACAGCCATCCATAGACACCAAAGCATTTGCTGAAGCCCCCTGAATTGGAATGTTTCTTGTCTGTGTTCCAGTGCTTCCAGTTCTCTGACCATTACCATTATGCTCTTGCCTAGGGTTTCTGCATTCTCTGGCAAAGTGTCCCATCTTGTGACAGTTGAAACACTCAATCTTGCTCTTATCAAACCAATTTGCATAATTCCTCTTGTATGCAAAGTTATTTCTACCAGTCCTCTGCATGAACCTTTTTGCTCTCTGAGTAATCAATGCAATTTGCCACTTGATGTCCATCTCCTCTAGATCATCACCATCAAATTGTTCCAGATCTTCATTAGTAAGTGAAGAATTCACATTACTTGCAAAGAAAGATTCTAATATTTGATCATTAGAACTATTTGATGATGATCCTGCTCCCCCTGAAACATGAGTAGAACCCATTTGACTTGATTCTGCTTTTGTTCCAGCCATAGACATAAAAGCAGCATTATGACTGTATCCAGTTGCTTGCTTCTTACTTTCCACCTCAGACTCAAAGTTCCTCAGATCATTGTATATATCTTCTAGTTCCTTAACTTCAATGTCTGAACTCTGCCTCAATCCAACAGTATAGATTGTCCATTCATCACCTAATGATCTCAAGAACTTTCTGTTAAGATCTTCTTTGTCAATCTTAACCTTGTGATTTTCCAATTCTCCAACTAATTTAGTAAACCTATCAAAGGTTTGAGTTAGAGTTTCAGATTTCACATGGCTAAAATTTTCAAATTGTTGTTTTAACAGAGATCTTTTATTCTTTTTGGTGTTATCATTACCACCAAACCTCTTCTCAATTGCCTCCATTAGTACCTTGGGATCTTCACAATTATCAAATCTGCTCTGATGCTCATTCGGAATGGATAGCAACAGAGCACTAAGTGCTTTGTACTCAGTAGATCTGATTTTCCTCTCTGCTTCAGATGTTGGTGGTGCTCTTGGTTGCTTTACTCCATCACCATCAAGCGTTACTGGTATACCATTAACAACAACTTCCCACATCTGATAATCCATGAGAAGCATATATTGCCTGATTCTGACCTTCCATAGGTCAAACTCATCAGGTTTAAGCATTGGTATCTTTGTTGCTTGAATTCCTTCATTGCCTTCAGACGCCATTGAAATCAAAACTTAATATCTGAACTAAACTCAAATACTAATACTAATAATCCCAGATCTTCCTGTCTTCAAAGCTTCACAAGCTCTGATACCACTTTGTTTGTCACTGTTTAACTTAATAAACAATCTTACGTAATAAGCTTTGAATATATTATTGAGAAGTTGCGGAATCACACTCAATAATATTAAGAAGATCAATGAATATTAATTGATTTAATGAACACAATAATATACCGATAGCTTCAATCTTATTAATGATATAAGACGAATACACTTGATGTATTAGGGTTACAGAAAACCTTGAAGCTGCGCAAAAATCATTAACCTATTTAGGTCTAAAGGATCTCTATTTATAACATATAGAGTCCTATACAATCTCCTACAAATATGGAATAAAATAACTTCCATAACCGACTCATACTTATCACAAAATCATAAACAGTTTTAACTACCATTCTGATGTAAACAGTTGTAACTGTTATACATTCAGTGGTAACTGCTTCAATTGTAATATACGACTAAGTACAAATATATAATCAGTGTTAACTGTTTCATATATAACTAACAGTTACTAATACATAAAAGCAGTTTTAACTACTTACAGACACATAACTATCAGTTGTAATCTATCTTCAATCAGTTGTAACACTTGTCTTCTCATCAGTTTTCTTCTATCAGTTGTAACTTCATAAAGACAGTTTTAACCTTCAAAGCAAACAGTTTTAATCACTTATACTCTGTCTTCTCATCAGAACTTCAACTCAGACCTGAAACAGTTTTGACCCAACACATATCTCCATTTTCATTTACACAGCAAACCCATATTTTTACATTTTAAGATTCCAATACCCAAACCACCCTTTTTAGGATCTAACAACAATTTATTCAATTTAACCCATATCATCTTCCTTTCCCCCTGTTGAGAACCCCAAAAGAACTTGCAACGAATAGATTCCAACAAACTGAAAACATTCCGAGGAGCTTTAAATATGTAGAATGTACGAAACTAGGGCTTTTATGATTCAAGACCTAAGGAAATTGAAAATTGTATGAATATGTTTAAGATTATACTAATGAATTTTAAGAGAATTTAACATTATCGTAATTGAAATCTTTAATCCTTCACCATGCATATAGTCAAGCATAAAAAAATTGCATTTTATTCAACACATGCTGCATTTTAACATAATTATACCACATCTTATAATCAAATCAGATCTGAGAAAAAATTTAAATTACAGCAAACTACATACAAATATGCGAATGTATGTACACTAATGTATCAACAGAAAATATTAATATACTCAAACTCATACAATCACCGTATATAGATATACACAGATACTACCAAAAGCAATCGGAAAACACACATATATAAGACACAGGTATACAAAAATATATGCCTATAGATACACAAAGACAAAACACACGCATATAGAAATCATATGTATAGTATACGTATAATACTTACTTCTGTAAATAGCTTCTACGATAGGTGTGTATTCATCGACTCCAACGGCAGATGTACCAGTTTCATCTACGCGATCGACAGTAGATGAAGGTGTATTTAAATGCGATATTCTACACGGACTTGATAATTTTCGTTACACAGATATGCAAAATCAGTATACATAAGATCGTATATAAGTATACATGAAATCGATTTTGAGAAAGAATCGTGTCGATTCAAAGTTATAATCGGAGATTTAGCTTGAAAATTGTATCGATCTAACATACTAATCAGATTGCCTTTCCTTATTATCGGAATTTTGTTTAATTCCTAATATTTTAAAGCCTTTGCGGTCAGATCCAAAAGTTTGATGAATGTACAAAACTAGTCCCTAGTGAGTTCCTGTATGGGGACATGTAAAACACGTGGACATCTCCTATTGGCAGAAACACTGCCTTCTCTGCTCCTATATGGAGCCCTGCTCCTCTGATCCATTTCTTAATAATAATAATAATAATAATAATAACAATAATAATATATTTGTTACAAAATTTTAATTTTAAATACGATATATTAATATTATTTATACTCCGTATTAAAATAGCAGATTAAATCGGCAAAGGATTCTTAAAAATAAAAAACATTCCATGAAAATAGATAAGCTATAAACACCTGTCATCATCATCTTCTTCATAAACTCTCCGTGATCTCCCCTCCGATCCCACTTGGTCTACTTCTGCCTCCGACCTTCTCTTCCTTACACCACTCTCCTCCGCCACCATTCATCCACCATCGTCGCCTTCTTCTCCGACTGGCGCACCCCCAAATTCGGATTGCGGAAGCGGTCGGGTCGGGGCGCGACTAATCAATAATCACAAGCACCAAGGTACATAATGAACGACTCTAAATGAGACGACTGAAAATACAGTTATTACATTACCAAAATAATAGGTTTACAATGTTTGCGAGTTCGCAAAATATGTCCCAATACATAATTGGAAATACAAAAGTTATGCAAAGAAATCCATGTGTTTGAAAGCATGCGACTCGAGCTAGGATCCTGATGGGCCGATCCTACTTTAGCATTATACCTGAGAATGCACACTAAAACGGTCAGCTATAAGCTGGTGAGTTCATAGGTTTTGTTAAATAAATAGTGATGGCATAAAACAATATATGTTTTAAAGATAGTTTGTAAATTGTATATTGAATTTAAAGTGTTAAAGTGATGATCGCTCCCACGAGCAATATTATGAATTGTTATGTAAATCTACGGTCCTAAATCATTAGGATACTCAGGGTCGTAATCTGAAATCATGGTATTATTATCATTAGATAGTGAACTGCTCTATCGCAATAATAGATGTAATTCAAGGGGGCTAATGAAGTATTTATCTTAATATTGTATCAATGAGTGTGAGCATGAGCTCGTATATATTCTAATGAGGACGAGTAATATACTCGTAATGATAAATGATTTTGTATCACAACCCGTGATATCGTTTTGTACCACCAACCGTGGTATCGTTTTGTATCAACAACGTGATATCGACCAATGATTCGTATAAGCGTATAGGTATATATAAGTATATATATATATCAACACACGTAAGAAATCTATAGCAGCACAAAAGTATCCAAACAGTATAGGTATGCCGAGTCAACAAACACAATCCACAGGATATCGCCTATAACACCCCACTTTCAATAGCTACATATATTATATTATGTACATTAGAAGCTGATGTGCTATGAAAGCGCGTCTTGTTTTATAATTTATAAATAGAAATACCTAATAAATACTTTCAAGCAACCAGGCAAGAATACCCGATCGAATGTAAATATAGATTTGGTAAGTCCGATTCGAACACAGGGAACGGCGGATTTATTATAAATAGAAATTAACAATTAACTAGAAAGCAGTAAATAAGGTGGGCGTTTTAGTTCCGTTCGAACATTTGTTTAGAAAACATTAATTTAAAATAATTAAACTTAAATAGAAACTTAATTTAAAACAATAAATAAATAATAATAAATACTAAATGGAAGGAATAAGTAATTGTATAATTAATGTCACTCAGATTCATATTTCCCGATTCATTACGTATTGATTATCTAATTGTGATTCTTTTAAATCAACTTAACACCAAATTCTTCAATGATATTAAATTGAATGTGAACTAGCCAACTGTTCAGGTCCAACTAATTCCTACAACTTAGGGTTCAACATAAAACACTGGTTCCAATGTCACAAGATGATCAGTCAATTGTGTGCCTTTCCCTAAATTATGCATTAAACATTCATAACTAATTATAATTAACTCTATTGGTATGACTCAACAATACCCAATAATTACTTATTGTCTCGTTCATTCTAAAGTGAATAATTATTAATTTCTCAACCTATCAAACTCAATCTATTTAGCAATAGTTAAAACTCTAAGATTATAACCATCAATAATTAATAAAATCAAAGGAACTCAATCTCATCAATCTTATTAACCACGTTGAGAACTAATAACTACCAGTTACCAATAAACAAAAATTTACGAGCAATATAACCGTTTTCAATTAAATAACTTAGTCAATACGCAATAATAATCGTTCAACAATCATAATCCAAGTTCAATCAATTACACAATCACTTTGAATATTCAATTCATCATAAAACAGTAAAAACTCAGATTATTCAACATCAAATACTTCAATGAAATCAAATAAAAGAAGTTATACCGAATTATAAAGACGAATCACGAAGAACTAAGACGAACTACCCTCGATCTTGAGCTTTCGTGCCTCCAAAATGCTAAACTAATTCGTAACTAAACCCTAATATTCGTATATAATCGACTGAAAACGAAAGCTAAAAGCTAACTGTCGTTTTATGGTTAAAATCGCGTTTTTATACTTCCTGCGTTTTTGATCCATACGGCGTATGGATTTCCATACGGCGTATGGATTGATTTCAAGCCCAGCCCAAGTCCGCGTAATCTGGGCCTCCTGCACTGCAATCCATACGGCGTATGGAATTCCATACGGCGTATGGATGCATTTTCCAGCCGGTTTTTGCATTTTTCTTGATTTATTCTTTTCATCAACTTCGGCTTCTCTTTATTCTTCAGATATGCATCATTTAGCTCGGATATTGACTGTTTTCTGTTTCTTTCTTCATAAACGCTCCATTTCCACATCTAATTGCAAATATGAACGAAATCAATATCTAATCTTAATTAAATGCAATAAAAACATTCAAGACTCGGGGTAAAATACTACTAAATTATAGTACTTTTGAGCGTTTATCAAACATCCCCCACTTGAATCCTACTTGTCCTCAAGTAGACTATCGATTCAAAAAATCAAATTCTTAAGAAAATAGTCATCTCCATTAATCTAAATAACTTAGCAAAGGAATTACACAACATCACCCATTTTCAACTCAAACGTTTAAATTTAAAAATCTGTTAATTCTAAAGACAAATATTAAGAAACTACAAGATTTACAAAAAATGATCTACACATGAAGTTATTATTCTTTAAACATTTATTAGTTCACAATGATTACTGATATTATTATCCACTTAAACAATCTATATTCAAATAATTGAGCTCAACTTATTATTATTCATGTAGATATTTCCTTAAACTCCCAAAAACTACATACTTTCATACTCATAACATGCCAATATTACATATCTTGAAATTTTAATCAAAACAATCATTTTTCAAATCAAGACAGAGGTGACAGGTCTGTGTCTCAACACAACAAAGCAACATAACTTGATTTTAGTTTAGCAATATAAAACTTTTAGTCAAACCATTGGTGGCAGGTCTGTACCTCAGTACAACAAAGCGACTTAATTCGACTACATTTTAAAATCATGAGTTTGTTTAAACTCTTTTGCTCTTTTTCATTAGATATACTGACGGAGACCAGGTCTGTACTTTCGTACAACAAAGGAAACAACACCCAGTATATCCCTAAATGATATTAATTAAATTTCAAAATTATGGCATATCACACATTACTCCTATGAAAATTAAGACATACGTCATACACAGCTAAAGTTCATTTAAAAGGTAACATCTACTCCTTAATTTCATTTCTTAAAAGCTCAAAAATTATCATATAAATTGCCTATCAATACATCATATAATGAAGCTAAATAACATTTTTCACAATTTAATATTTAATTAAAAGTGTAGAATTTTTTTTCAAAATAACCTACTCCCTCCGTCCCAAATTAAGTGTCCTGTATCAGATTTGGAAGTCTTTCTTTTTCAACTTTGACCTTCAATATTTTTGTTTGTGTTATATATTACTTTATGAAAATTATACCAATGAAAATATATTTAAAATCCAATCCATACATATATTTTGCATCAAGTATTATATAACACAAACGAAAATATTTAAGGTCAAAGTTGAAAAGGGAAGACTCAAAAAGTCAAAACAGGACACTTAATTTGGGACGGAGGGAGTACATAGTTACAAATTAATTTTCTCTAGAAAACAAAAATATGAAATTAAAAATTTGGTTGAAAAATGGGCAACTTATAACCTCTTAGTTACTCATCTTAATAAAATAACAGTTAACCAAATTACAAAATCATCTACTAATTAACTAAACAATTATGTGGAAACTTCACTCTTTTCTCTCCCATCCCCCACTTAAAGATGTACAATGCCCTCATTGTACAAATAATAAAATACAAAAACGGGGAAAAGAGAAAAGAACTTAGAACAGAAAAACTCCCCTGGAATAATGTGCAGTTTAATGAGTATGACAAGGATGATATGAATTTCCCACATCCTCTCGATTCAATTTGTTGCGCTGAACTTACTGCCAGCATAACACGTACTCATAACACAATTATGAGGGAACAATCAACAAACAGAATTAAACAATACCAGATTTAAACAACCTAATTAAAAATAAACACTACCAAATCCTAAAACTACAAATCCAACATGACAATTAATAATCCTACAAATAAAATAGTCATAATAATAATAAAAAAAATAATAATAATAGCGTTTGGAATCATAAACCACTTAGGATGAACATCATCCTAATCACTGTCATCATCCTGTCGGTACCAGTACTGATGAGAAGGTCCTTCATAATCTGGCTGTGGTGGTGGTGGTCGTGGCATGAACTCTGGTGGCATCTGGTACTGGAATGGCTGATACTCGGGTCCAGAAGGAAACTGACCAAACAGCTGCTCAAATAAGCCATCCTGGTAGTCCAAGTGTGCACTGGTCTGATGGAAATGTTGTCTCTGCATAAGATCTATCTGATCAAACCTCTGAGTCTGGTGTAACTCCATCTGGTGCAACTGCTGAGATAGCTGATCAAACTTCGTAGCATAACCTCTGTTACGGCCTCATGCCGTACCTCGACCTCTATCACTGCCACTCGTATCTCCTATAGCTCTAGCCTGCCTCGACTGCAAAGTCTGTCCTACCGGAGTAATCGGAACCCAGTAATACATATCCGCAGGACCACCATAAATAATGCACGGCTCAATCAGAGCAAACGCCTCCAACCGGCGTGCAGTCAACCAACCCATGCTAGGCTGAACAATCGTGCATGACCCCATCTCATCCTGAGTAGCCAAACCAAAGTATCTAGCCAACCGTGTAACAAAGTGACCTCCACACAAACTACTCCCATCTCTAGTACCAGTAGCTCTCTTCGACATCCACTTCGCCAACCTCCAAGGTACATTCACTAACCTCTTCCTAATAATCGAGCTCAGATAAAACAAATCAGGCCTAGAAACTTTCTCAGGCCCCTCCTTGCGACCAACAATGGTGTAAGTCAGCAATTTGTGAATGAATTGATGACGAGGGTCTCGAATACGCGTGTAAGAAGGTGTCGAACTACCATAGTTACCCTGGGCAATATACTGCCACTCCTGCTCAACTTCCAAGTCAGTGAGCTTCTTCACAACACCTGCAGAAATGTGATCTAAAAAGTGAGGATTATCCAACTCGTTGGGCTCATAAAGCCCCAGCCCCAAAGCAAACTGAACCAAAGTCATCTGTCTAGGCTGTCCCCCTAGCTGGAAGAAAATGGAGTTCTCAGTCCACTAAGGCGACCTGGACTCAAACCTAAAGGTGCTATAGAACTCAACAACTAACTCTCTGTAGATGTCCTCCCTGATACTGAATAACCGAGACCAAGCATAAGAAACAAATCCAATGTTTCCATCCTCAAGTACGTATGGAATAGCAAGCAAATTCCTAATAGCCTCAGCACCATTAGTGAACCCCTCTCTAGCAATCACATGCTCCAAAATGTTCCAGTTAACAGCATCAAAAACCTCAATTGACTGGCCAATATTAGAAGCCAGACGTTCTCCAAACTGAAATCTGGTGGTCTCAGAATATGACCCATGAAAAGTGAGATATCTATGAGCTCTAACCAACGGGTTTCCCAAAGTTTGACCCCCTCGTGTTCTCCTGTTAGACATGATAACTGCTAAACAAAACAATTGTTAATAACACCAAATAAGCAGTTAATGCAAAAAGGTTAATAAAAATTTCGGCAACATTTCTGCTAAATATGGAATAATCCACCATTTTGGTTTAGCCTAAAACTACCGCAACAATCAATTTCACAAACCTAAATTGCTTCTCTAAACAGAATTACTCAAATTGCATACATAAATATACTTAATTAAATATTCATGACAATTGTCCAATCAAATGCACTACAATAATTTGGTACCATCATGAAAATACGAAATTGCACAATCACTAAACTCGAGCATTAGCAACTAGCAAACATTCTTACATTCTCAAAATGAATTATTATAAACACATTTAATAAAAATAACAATTTATCACATAACCGTAATCACAAATACTTGTGTACCAAACAAACATTTGCATTAATCATCATGTGGTCAGAAAATTAATAAGTACTAAAATTAAAACATAGCAAAATTGAGTTTATCATATTCACATTCTTTAAGCACAAACGGATAAATCGAATTACATAATATATGCAATATATTAGAAAAACGAGCATGACATTGCAATGTATATATTAACAAGAATATAAATCAATCAACATATGCCAATAATCATACTCAAATTCAAGATACCCAAATTACTAACATAAACCCTAACTTCCAAACGAATGATTTAACTAACGAAAATGAAAACGGGAAGTTATACCTTGTAGAGGAAAGTGCGTGTAACACGAATACGCAAAAATGGAGATGAATGCGTGGCCGGAATTTGCGTTTGGGTGGTGTGGTGGTTAGAGCCGTGGGTGGTGGTAGAAAGTGGTTTAGGTTTGAAATGAGGAAGAAAGTGGAGCTGCCTGCCGTTTTGCCTCTTTTTGATCCATACGGCGTATGGATTCCATACGGCGTATGGATTAAAAAGGCCCAGGTCAAAACATAATTAAAACTCAGTCAACGCGCGGCCCAGTGGCCCAAACCAATCCATACGGCGTATGGACTGAAAAATCAGAATTTTTCAAAAACGTTTTTCAAACCAATTTTTAACCGAAATCCAACACTTATTCAATAATATTAAATATCAAACCTGGAGGATAATCACGACTTCAACATCTTCATAATTCCACACTATATAACAAAAATTAACAAACTTAAATGAAATAAATAATATTACAAACCAAACACACAAACTAATTAAATGTTCAAAAATCCAAACAAACCAACAATACTAAAATCCAAAACAAACAAAGTCAAACTTAATAAGAAATAACCAAAATGTCAGAAATAATCCAATAGCATAAGAAATAAAAGAGATGATTAGAATCACTGCTTAGGATAGAGAGCAAGGAAACACTCAGTGATTATGGGAATGACGTTAATGATCCCATGACCAAAACTTGGAAAATTAGCCAAGTGTTCATTAACCACGTGCTGAAGATAAACCAAGTCCCAACTGATTTCGTTAATTGCCCTATTATTTACTCCCTCAGGTACCAATACCAATTTGTCATTTTCCAACTTATACTCACTTTCAGAATGGTTTTCCTCTAACTCACTTATAAAATCCAAACATGCCTCAGTTATTCCATAATGGTTCCTCATCAAGAGACTTTTCCTCAAGCACCTCACTCGTCTTTCTATCTTTTGAAGAGCTACCTCTTGTCTATTGCTAAGGTCTAGCCCCGAATGTTTGAAAATATTAACCAGCTTAGTATAAATCTCCATCATTCCATGATTGAAATGTTCCCAAGGGGTTGAGACCTTACTCTTGTCAATCAGAACATCCAAGTGAACTCCCAAGTAACTAGCCAAATCAATCTCATTATTCGGATGAATGAAATCCGGATGAAGCCTATCTAATTCTTCCTTAGCAAGACGATCCACTTTCGTCACCATTTCTTGAAGATAGTAATGAATAGTATGCGTCAGTATGAATCGATGAGGTCTAATATCCGTCAAATGGTCATCTGAATGTAGCAATCGAACCAATTCTCTTAGACCAAACCTGAATTCTTTATCTGCTTCTGCACTAGAATGACCAGTTACCTCATACAAAGCCCTAATCATACGACCAAGACACGCGGTTTGATTTGCCGAGTATGGAAATGCAGAATGCCTTAGAATTTCATAAATCTCCGTGTATCTTTTCTTCTGAGCAGTGTAGAATTTCTCTTTCTCCTTAATCCTAGTTTCTAGAGATTTCCCAAAAGCAGTGAGGGCAATATAGAATTGCCTATCAATCCCATATTGATTCTTAATCAAAGCTGCCTCTAACACATCATCAACCAAAACATGTTGATTACCAGTAAAATCAATTGTGGACCTCCTAATAATCTCTGAACTGAAGGGGATATCTCCTCTAAACTCCTCAAGTGCCGATAACAATCCCTGACAAGATGAAACAATAGGAACGGGAATGCGACCTAAGTAAGTATAGGGAGGCACCATCTCAGTGGAACTAGTATCAGATTTAGCAGACCGATCTCTCTTAACCATATCATTATCGTTTGCATCACTTTCAAAACTTCTAGCCATTGGACAAACCTAAATAAAAATAAATCTGAAATACAAAACACCACTAACAAAAAACAAGTTAGTTCAAACAAAATAATCACAAATTAAATAACATATACAAAATTACATAATTAGAACTCCAACCGGCGGACGGATTTCCATCCGCCAGTTGAAACTAAATCCCCAAAAGTTTAACCAATTAAAGGATGATTAGTTTCAACCAGTGAATTAATGAAAACTTATTACACAATTACTTAGACTACTTTAAACAACTTTACAAAATTATTTGTTTAACAAAATTCTTTTAAAAATAAAAATTTATAAATTACTAATTTCTATTTAAATAATCACAACCGCTCCCCGGCAGCGGCGCCAAAAACTTGATATGCTATGAAAGCGCGTCTTGTTTTATAATTTATAAATAGAAATACCTAATAAATACTTTCAAGCAACCAGGCAAGAATACCCGATCGAATGTAAATATAGATTTGGTAAGTCCGATTCGAACACAGGGAACGACGGATTTATTATAAATAGAAATTAACAATTAACTAGAAAGCAGTAAATAAGGTGGGCGTTTTAGTTCCGTTCGAACATTTGTTTAGAAAACATTAATTTAAAATAATTAAACTTAAATAGAAACTTAATTTAAAACAATAAATAAATAATAATAAATACTAAATGGAAGGAATAAGTAATTGTATAATTAATGTCACTCAGATTCATATTTCCCGATTCATTACGTATTGATTATCTAATTGTGATTCTTTTAAATCAACTTAACACCAAATTCTTCAATGATATTAAATTGAATGTGAACTAGCCAACTGTTCAGGTCCAACTAATTCTTACAACTTAGGGTTCAACATAAAACACTGGTTCCAATGTCACAAGATGATCAGTCAATTGTGTGCCTTTCCCTAAATTATGCATTAAACATTCATAACTAATTATAATTAACTCTATTGGTATGACTCAACAATACCCAATAATTACTTATTGTCTCGTTCATTCTAAAGTGAATAATTATTAATTTCTCAACCTATCAAACTCAATCTATTTAGCAATAGTTAAAACCCTAAGATTATAACCATCAATAATTAATAAAATCAAAGGAACTCAATCTCATCAATCTTATTAACCACGTTGAGAACTAATAACTACCAGTTACCAATAAACAAGGATTTACGAGCAATATAACCGTTTTCAATTAAATAACTTAGTCAATACGCAATAATAATCGTTCAACAATCATAATCCGAGTTCAATCAATTACACAATCACTTTGAATATTCAATTCATCATAAAACAGTAAAAACTCAGATTATTCAACATCAAATACTTCAATGAAATCAAATAAAAGAAGTTATACCGAATTATAAAGACGAATCACGAAGAACAAAGACGAACTACCCTCAATCTTGAGCTTTCGTGCCTCCAAAATGCTAAACTAATTCGTAACTAAACCCTAATATTCGTATATAATCGACTGAAAACGAAAGCTAAAAGCTAACTGCCGTTTTAGTGTTAAAATAGCGTTTTTATACTTCCTGCGTTTTTGATCCATACGGCGTATGGATTTCCATACGGCGTATGGATTGATTTCAAGCCCAGCCCAAGTCCGCGTAATCTGGGCCTCCTGCACTGCAATCCATACGGCGTATGGAATTCCATAAGGTGTATGGATGCATTTTCCAGCCGGTTTTTGCATTTTTCTTGATTTATTCTTTTCATCAACTTCGGCTTCACTTTATTCTTCAGATATGCATCATTTAGCTCGGATATTGACTGTTTTCTGTTTCTTTCTTCATAAACGCTCCATTTCCACATCTAATTGCAAATATGAACGAAATCAATATCTAATCTTAATTGAATGCAATAAAAACATTCAAGACTCGGGGTAAAATACTACTAAATTATAGTACTTTTGAGCGTTTATCAGAAGCGTGTCCCAAAACATATATATATTCGATATTTACAAAACGTGCCAAAAGAAAATTTTACCAACTTATATAATTACAAACCATACTACTAAATCCGGGTGTTATGAACACTTTTCAAAACATATCATTCAAAAGATCAGATGCCAGCTTAGTCAAACACCCCTTCATTTCATCAACAACCTGAACTATATCAGAGCTAACCAAAATCTGCAAAACATTTAACAACGAGGGATTAGCTCACGCTAAGTGAATGGAACCGTAACCATCGGTTCAATCCAATCATAACAAGTCTTACAACAAAATAAACTTAAACACATAAGCACATAAGTACATGAGGACCGGCGGCTCCTGGTATACTATCACAGTCACCACGACCACTGTATGCTGTTCTCAGTGATCTACCGATAGTTCGATTACTTCCTTTGCTGACATAGGTTAGTTCTCAACTATGTGTATCAAAGTAACCTAGACAACTACACAATAGTAATCAAACCCAACCATCGTTGACCTCACTCCGAATCAACTGAACAACTAGTCACATAAAGGCATATCATATGCAGTTATGGAACAACAACTAAATACTGAACAACTGTATCAATCAAACTGAATCAATCAACTAATCATCATAACCAAAAACTAATCAACTGAAAATAATATAAATAATAACTATAACGGAATATAACTAAATCTATCATGGTTTACCCATTGTAACCGAACCCGTTACAACTGGGTTAAATCGAGGATTACAGTAACCACTCACCGATAATCCCGATCTTGAACTCAGTGATCTTATATTACTGAGTTGCAGCATGCTTCTCTGGAAATACACAACATAACATAAGTCAGTAACTTATATCATATCTTAATTCATATTATAATCAATCATAATAGAAATTGAAAACAAAACAAAATTGCTGACCCAGGCCAAAGAACCCGCCGGCTGGGCCTACTACCCGCCGGGTTCCCATCTCTAGCCACCGGGTCGAACCCCCGACCCACAGGGTAAATTAAGTTTTGTGGTAACAGAACCCAATTAAGTATTAAAGCCTATGGTAGCCGCCGGATTGGCTAACGAGCCGCCGGCCTAGGGTGTCAACCCGCCGGCTTGGTTCTACAAGCCGCCGGCTTGTTCATCCCAACCCAGAAATCAGCATCAGTTTCCAGGCTTCTAACTCCGAAAATAATCACCAAAATCGCATATTCAGAGCTCAACTTCAATTATAAGCAACAATAACAACCCACAACACTTAGTAACATCAAATAACACTCAAACAAACTTTGATTTCACTTAAATCACTCAATACCCTAAAACCCAATTTTATATAACTTCAAAATTCAAACTCACCTTATTAGAAGAAGATGGTGATGATGATCAGCTGATAATGAGGACGAAATAGAATTTGAATCACAACCCTATTGTTAGTTTTCAATTGATTGAGGGTTTGTTTGTGTTCTTGGTTCCCAAAAGGTGTAAAATGAGACCTTGGAACATTTTAGAGAAATAAGGTCGGCTTCTAAACCGACTTCACATTTTAAGTGGTATAATTTTATACCTGTTCTAAATCTATTGTCTGGAACCTTAAAATACTCGCGAGACAAAGTATTTTATTTTACCGTCAACTTTATCTATTTAAAAAAAATAACATTTTACTAGTCACAATAAAACCTGAAGCTCTTTTACTTGTTTATTTTCAAATAAACCATTTTAAAACATGTTAAAATACTATTTAATTCCAGACCCGAAAACTGGGTGTTACAAATATACCCCCCTTAAAAGATTTCGTCCCCAAAATCTAATCATACACATTTAACTCCGAATCTTAATCTTACTGATCTTTATTCCAAAACATATATAAAAACCAAGTTGACTCAAAGTATACCTGTTGTGTCGTCATCCAACCCAAGCATTTCTCCCACAGTCATCTGAAATGCTCTACCAGTCGCTGGCGGTATAGTCTTTCTCTTTTGCCCCACAGATGACGCAGAACCCGAAGTCGAGTCCCTTTCCAATCCAGATCCCATCCTAATCTTCTCCGGACACTTTCCTGATCTATGTCCTTCTTTGTGGCAATTCCTGCAAAAAAACTGAGGAGAAGTACAATCTTGCATATTATGCCCAAACAAACCACACTTAACACATCTCGCTGTCTCAGAAGTACATGGACCTGAATGCTTTGACTTACAACTAACACACCATAGATTACTACCCACCGAATCATCACTAAAAACTAATCTTCTATTCTTTCCTTTGTTCCCCGATGAACTACTCTTTACCTGTGTAAAAGTCTTTTCCTTACTTAACTTACCTATAGCCCTAATATCACCATCGACTGACCGAGCTAATGTAAAAGCCTGAGTCAAAGTATTAGCCAATCTTACAGACGCCCGATAATTTGGTGGTAAAGTTCCTACAAAATGATTAATCCTTATCCTATCGTCTGGGACCCATTGCTGAACAAAACGTAATTTCTCAGTGAACTGGTTAATAAGGTCATCAATCGACATCTGTTCAGTCAACTTCAAATCCATAAACTCCTGCCTAATCCTAATCATATCAAGCTCAGAACAGAATTGCTTACAAACCTCATTATAAAACTCTGCCCAACGGATAAATGATCTCTGCTCGGATGTCAGATGTGCAGTTAAAGAATCCCACCAATTCATAGCCTGCCCTTTCAATAATTGCACAGCATATCCAACTTTTAATTCCTCCTCACACTGACACACTTCAAACTTTCGTTCCGTATCCCTTAACCAATTCAAAGTCACTGCAGGATCATTACTTCCCTCAAATTCCTTTGGACCACTAGATTTGAACGTCTTAAAAGAACACATCTTTCTCGGTTGCTGAGGTGATGGAAACTGATAACCAAAATCTCTTTGCTGAGCCGATCTATTATGTTGCTCCTGCAAATATAATTGTTCTACTTTCCTTAACCCTAACACCTCATCCTCTAACTGTAACTGATAATCATCTTGATTAGATTCTTCCTGATTAACATTTGAAGTACCAGCCTGCCCATGATTACCTTCTCGAACTACCGGTTGAACTACTGGATTCTCATTTCTAGATGCATTATTGGGAGTCGGGTTCTCATTATCTGCCATTCCTTTACTCAAAACAATAACTCACAACTTGTTAATCGTTAGTGCTTACTATACTAACCAATCAACCCCCCATTCAATAGCTAATCCCACTTACCGGAATGTTTGACTTACACCAACTAGATTTGGGATTGAACATTTACAAATGCCCAATTCACCCAAACCTATGCTCTGATACCAAATTATAACACCCCACTTTCAATAGCTACATATATTATATTATGTACATTAGAAGCGTGTCCCAAAACATATATATATATATATATATATATATATATATATATATATATATATATATATATATTCGATATTTACAAAACGTGCCAAAAGAAACTTTTACCAACTTATATAATTACAAACCATACTGCTAAATCTGGGTGTTATGAACACTTTCCAAAACATATCATTCAAAAGATCAGAGTAACGCCAGCTTAGTCAAACACCCCTTCATTTCATCAACAACCTGAACTATATCAAAGCTAACCAAAATCTGCAAAACATTTAACAACGAGGGATTAGCTCACGCTAAGTGAATGGAACAGTAACCATCGGTTCAATCCAATCACAACAAGTCTTACAACAAAATAAACTTAAACACATAAGCACATAAGTACATGAGGACCGGCGGCTCCTGGTATACTATCACAGTCACCACGACCACTGTATGCTATTCTCAGTGATCTACCGATAGTTCGATTACTACCTTTGCTGACATAGGTTAGTTCTCAACTATGTGTATCAAAGTAACTTAGACAACTACACAATAGTAATCAAACCCAACCATCGTTGACCTCACTTTGAATCAACTGAACAACTAGTCACATAAAGGCATATCATATGCAGTTATGGAACAACAACTAAATACTGAACAACTGTATCAATCAAACTGAATCAATCAACTAATCATCATAACCAAAAACTAATCAACTGAAAATAATATAAATAATAACTATAACTGAACATAACTAAATCTATCCTGGTTTACCCATTGTAACCGAACCCGTTACAACTGGGTTAAATCGAGGATTACAGTAACCACTCACCGATAATCCCAGTCTTGAACTCAGTGATCTTATATTACTGAGTTGCAGCATGCTTCTCTGGAAATACACAACATAACATAAGTCAGTAACTTATATCATATATTAATTCATATTATAATCAATCATAATAGAAATTGAAAACAAAACAAAATTGCTGACCCAGGCCAAAGAACCCGCCGGCTGGGCCTACTATGTAACACCCGCCAAATTAGGGCTAGTAATTAGTGCCTAATTCGCTGTTAATACATGTAATTAGTTTTGTATTAGGCTAATTAATGTATCAAAATATATATATTGTTGAATATATACGAAAATGCGATTTGATTAAATCGTACGCAATTTAAATCGAATGTATTCGATTCAATCTAATACGGACGTTGGTGACCAATTTTATTAAATAACACTATTATGTTAAATTAAATATTTTCTTAGTGATATTCAAATTACAATTCGTATCGTACAAACAAAACTTACACAATTTAAAATATTTAACGCGCAAACTAACAAAACAAACTAACTTATATTTTATAATTCAAATATAAAGAAACTAGTGAAATGCTTAAATAAAAATATCACGTAATAAATTCATATTTTAAAACTTATCATTTAATATGAAAAATAAATAATTAACGTTAAACGACGGAGTAAACGAACACCGCACGGAGGGCGGAGACTGAAAAATGGGAGGATAACCTCCCACTTTCCCCTTTTCTTTCCTCATTTCATCTCCACTCACTCTCTCTCTTACCACTCTCTTCTCCATTTTCTCTCTAAATTTAACCACCACCACCATCTCTCAAAATCGCAAAATAACAACATAAAACGCACTCGGATCATATTACTACTTTGGAGAAAAACGTTCACCACTTCCCGATCTACAACGCTATCTTTTCGGATTTTCAATCCGACACTTTGTAAGTTTCCGACAAAACCCGACATCTCTCGATTTCTAGTGTTTTTACGTTCTAGTTGTTTGTTTATACTTGTAATGTCCATAAAAGGGTTGGGTAAAAATATTGGACCGATCGGAAACTCGAAAACACGATTTTTACTCGAAATCCGTCGAACAGTGGCAAGTGTCGCATAGACACCAGCAGCCAATAGCGACACTTGTAGCGACACTCCTTAAGTGCCGCTATGATCTTGATACCGACACTTCCTTAGTGTCGCCTATGACCATTTACTGACCTCTGACCGTCACTAACTAAGTGGCGCATGAACCCATACCGACACTTCCCTAGTGCCGCCATCTCTGTTAACCGACACTACTTAACGACACTTCCTTAGTGCCGCCTTACTATATTACCCGACACTTCGTTAGTGTCGCTATACCACACGTCACTCCTTAAGTGACGCCCAAATTCAGGAAATCACCATTCTATACGACACTCCATAAGTGTCGCTATTATATGGACCCGTCACTCCTTAAGTGACGCATGATATTATACACGACACTAGCTTAGTGACGCATGATCTTATACCGACACAAATACCCGACACTCTATAAGTGACGCATAAAACATGTAAGTGACGCATATGAGTGTCGCATAAAACAGCAGGTTTACAAACTAATATTTCACTAAGTGTCGAACCTATATAACCTCAAACACTTATACGATACGACTTATAAAACACATTGGGACACACTTGTAAGTGCAAAACCCCAATAACATGATAATAATACTTAAAGTTTATTATTTCAAATCCATCACCAACGGGCCGTACACTTTTCAAATACTTACATTTATCAACCAAATAGTGGAAATTTGGACATTCTAGTTGAACGAACAACTACAAGAGTTATCTTTTGAGATACTCAATCGTATTTATAACTAACGCGTGTCGTGGACACCCTCAGGTTACAAGTCTTTGGACTTCATAACTCGGCTAATCAACTTACGTTTATTTAAACGCTTTCAGACTCAGGTGAGTCTCATAGCCCCTCTTTTTACTGTTTTACTCAGGGGTGTGATATATTGCTCATTTTTAACATGTGAATGCAAGTACAAACATTTCATATACTACATGAGTTTTTCACAACTAATCATTTAAAGTCCTCCGTCAGCATAGTTGTTAATACGTAGTAGCGTGAATATTAGTATATGGTACCATATAGGATTGACCCTCCTCGTTCGGGTTAGCAAGCACTAACCAGGTAAACGGACGTACTAATATTTGGGAAGACGAATGTTGATTAGGCATTCGTGGAGGCACCTCGCCCGGAATTCTCTATAGGGGACCCGGCCCTCGAGTTAAGCTCAACTATGTGCTCATGGCTGTATACACGATTACTATCATTTATTTGCTTGATGCAAATCATTATTAAATCTTGCGGTTCATACTATATTACTAGATTTCAAACCTGTGAGCTCACCAGCTTTAGCTGACCCATTTAGCATGTATCGCAGGTACCAAGCAGTAGGTTGTTTCTGCTTCAGGACTTCTAGCTCGAGTCAGCATACAGACGTTTGAGATTTTCTTGCATTAGTATATTTTGTACAAGTACTTATGTACTGAAATCTCCTTTTATTTAAACTGGAGCTATGTAAAGCTATAAATGTTGTAAACATTTCAATATTAATATATTTTGTTAAAACGACACATATAGAGTCGTTTACTATATATCTTTGTGCTTTGTTATTGATTAGTAACACCCAAATCGTGCTTCCGCAAATCATTAAAGTTGGGGGTGTTACAGATTGGTATCAGAGCCTAAGGTTATAGTGAACTAGGGTGCATTTAGTGGGCCTAGACTATGACCATTAGGCAGTATTCCTTATTAGGTATAAATGGTTCAGTGATTACGTCATACGAGTTTAATTTAACATAGCCTGATCAACTATGTACAATTAAGCAAAGATGATGCAAGATCTGAAAGTAGTTATGGCTGAACAGGATACAATAGAAGACTCTGACCTCGAGAGGACCGAGACTTAAACTTGTTTATGCTAGACACCCAATAGGCTATATTATATAGGAATTATATGAATATAGGCCTCACTCTTACTAACGCTTTGTCTCAGAAATGGCAAACACACCGCCAAATTCATCGTGCTCTCAATCTGGGTCGCAGAACCCAAGGGTAGCAAGGAGGAACGCCAGGTTGCCTCGAGCTGGCCCGTACCCCACTCACTTCACCTTGCCGGCCTTAGCCGCTAGGGTGAACCAACATGAACAGCGACTTCACACCATGGATGTCGTGTTGCAGGAAACAAACGAAAACTGGAGACTTACATCCCTCGAACACATCGCACAAGTCTCTGAGGATCACGAAAACACCATTAATAATGTAGACGTTCTTTTCAACAAAGTGGATAAGCGTAGAAACCGCTCTTTTGAAACACAGACTTGAAGAGTGTGAGCAACGCTCACGGGTATCAGAGGAATATGTTGGCAGTTTGGTACAACGACTGGCCTTGGCTGAAGACAATGCCCGACAGGCCAGCAGACTTGCTGATACTGTGGATCGTCTCGTTGAAATGATGGAGCTGATTAATCTACGTTGAGACTAGTGTAGTCCTTGTCTTGTAATCTATCTTGTAGTCTAATAACTATCTAAGCGCTACTCTATAATTCGGTCGGATGTAACAATTCCCGACACCTTTTTGTAATACACCTGTGAGGTGTAACCTTTGAACTTGTACTATCTATCAAATATTCCTTGCCATTTCAACTCATATTAATTTCCATAATTCTTTTTCATATTGATGTTATGTATTACCGCCTTTATACATGTACACCTGAGATAAATACAACTTCCTTACAAAATCTCATGTATCTTCATTTCTTTTATTGAAGAATCATGCCGCCAAAGACAAGACCATACACCGATGCTCAGCTTACGTCACTCATAACCCAGGCTGTGACTGAAGCCTTGGCTCGGAATATTCCACAGAATTCCGCGAGGAACAGTGATGCCGCTGAAACCCCCGCTACTAAACCTTGTTCTTACAAGGACTTTCAGAGCTGCAAACCCTCAAGCTTCAAGGGTACTGAAGGAGCCATCGGACTGATCAGATGGTTCGAGAAGATGGAAACTGTTTTCCGTGTCAGCAAATGCGCGGAGAACGACAAAGTAAACTTCGCTACCTGCTCTCTCGAAGATGATGCCCACTCTTGGTGGAACTCATATTCCCAATCCGTGGGTGCTGACACTGCCTACCAAATAACTTGGGAGGACTTGAAAGCAAAACTCACCGCCAAATACTGCTCAATCGACAAACTCCAAAAGCTGGACGAGGAGTTCTGGAACCTAAAGGTTCAGGGTGGTGATATCGATGGTTACACCACCAGATTTCAGCAACTCGCTGCCCTTCGCCCAGCCATGGTAAGCACAGAACCTGATAAAATCAGGAAGTACATCCTTGGTCTTCCGGAGCCTGTTCGGGGGCACGTCGCCTCTTCAAACCAAACCACCATTGACGGTGCAATCCTACTGACCCAAGACCTGATGTCAATGAGCCAAGATTCAGAACCACTCACTTCATCCTCCCACAACAACAAAAGAAAGTGGTCCGACTACCACCACAACCACCCAAACCAACAAAACAAGAAATCCGACACCATCAAAGCCTACAACACCACCACAGACATCAAACGGGGCTACACTGGGAGCAAACCCTATTGTTCCAAGTGCAGCCGTCACCATGAAGGTTCATGTGGTCCCTTTTGCAACAATTGCAAGAGGTACGGCCACCTCACCAAAGATTGCCACTCTCCTACCAACAACAACTTTAAAAACAGCAGGACACCCAAAGTCTGCTTTGAGTGTGGGAACCCCGGGCACTTCAGGGACACGTGCCCAAAACTGAAGAATAACAACAACAACAACAAAAACAACAGCAACAACAACAACACCCGAAGTAGAGCCTTCATCATCAACTCCGGGGACGCCCGCCAAGACCCGAATGTGGTCTCGGGTATGTTCCTCCTTAACAATTTAACTGCTTCTGTTCTGTTTGATACTGGTGCCGATAGAAGCTTTATCTCTGATGACTTTTGCCCATTACTTGACATCACTCCTGTTGCCTTAGATGTTAAGTACACTGTAGAGCTAGCAAATGGGAAACTTATAGAAACCAATAGTGTGATACCTAATTGCACTTTAAACCTAGCTGACGAAACCTTTTCAATCGATCTTGTACCCGTTGAAATTGGAAGTTTCGACGTCATCATTGGAATGGACTGGTTGTCCAAACACCGAGCCGAAATAGTTTGCTACGATAAGATCGTCCGTATCCCACTCGCCGTCGGTAGATCCTTGATCATACAGGGGAAGACCGGTGGGACGAGACTCAATATCATCTCTTGCTTAAAAACCCAAAAATTCCTGAGAAAGGGTTACCCTGCAATACTCGCACACATCACAGAGAAGAAGTCGGAGGAGAAGCGACTTGAGGATGTGCCAATTGTTAGAGACTTTCCCGAAGTCTTTCCGAAAGAACTACCTGGTCTACCTCCGCCTAGACAGGTTGAGTTCTCAATCGATCTCGAGCCGAGTGCCGCACCAATGGCCCGCGCACCGTACCGTTTAGCCCCATCTGAACTTCAGGAGTTGTCCACCCAGTTACAGGAACTCCTGGATAGAGGATTCATTAGACCGAGTTCTTCACCTTGGGGAGCTCCGGTCTTATTTGTTAAAAAGAAGGACGGTTCATTCCGAATGTGCATCGATTACCGAGAATTGAACAAATTGACCGTCAAGAACCGTTATCCACTTCCTCGCATTGATGATCTATTCGACCAACTTCAGGGTTCAAGTTTCTACTCAAAAATCGACCTGCGATCAGGATATCATCAGTTACGAGTTCGCGACACCGATATTCCAAAAACTGCTTTCAGAACTCGTTACGGGCACTACGAATTCCAAGTGATGCCCTTCGGTCTAACCAACGCACCGGCTGTATTCATGGACCTCATGAACCGGGTGTGCAAACCTTACCTCGATAAGTTTATCATTGTCTTTATCGATGACATACTCATTTACTCGCGCAACGAGCAAGAACATGCGCAACACCTCAAAACCATCCTTGAACTACTTAGACACGAGGAGCTTTATGCCAAATTCTCTAAGTGTGAGTTCTGGATAAAAACAGTTCAATTCCTTGGTCACGTGATCGACAGTCAGGGAATTCACGTTGACCCATCAAAAATCGAGGCTATCAAAGACTGGCAAGCACCCACCACTACAACTGAAGTACGTCAATTCTTGGGTCTTGCTGGGTACTATCGGCGATTTATCGAAAATTTCTCCAAAATAGCTCAACCACTCACGGTACTGACTCAGAAGGAAAAGAAGTTCGACTGGACTGATAAACAAGAGTCAGCGTTCCAATTATTAAAACAAAAGCTTTGCAGTGCACCCATTCTATCCCTACCCGAAGGCACCGATGACTTCGTGGTATACTGCGATGCTTCTCACCAAGGTCTCGGTTGCGTGCTGATGCAACGAGACAAAGTCATTGCCTATGCCTCACGACAGCTGAAAATTAACGAAAAGAACTACACCACTCATGATCTCGAACTTGGAGCTGTTTTGCTCTCAAAATCTGGAGACATTATCTCTACGGCACTAAGTGCACAATCGTTACCGACCACAAAATCCTCCAACACATCTTCGACCAAAAAGATCTTAACATGAGGCAACGTCGATGGGTAGAGTTGCTTACCGATTACGATTGCGAGATCAAGTACCATCCAGGGAAGGCTAATGTTGTAGCCGATGCCCTCAGTCGAAAGGAACGACAAAAACCACTTCGAGTCCGAGCTCTCAGTATGACCATTCACAACGATCTTACCATTCAGATACATACCGCTCAGATCGAAGCCCTGAAACCTGAAAACATCAAAAACGAAGCCTTACGGGGTATTGACAAACAATTTGAAACCAAATCTAACGGGATTAGGTATTTCTCAAACCGAACCTGGTTGCCTAATTTCGGGAACCTACGAGACTTGGTGATGGATGAAGCTCACAAGTCCAAATATTCTATCCATCCAGGATCCGATAAGATGTACCACGGAATCAAGGAATTTTATTGGTGGCCAAACATGAAAGCCGAAATCGCCACTTATGTCAGCAAGTGCCTTACTTGCTCAAAAGTCAAAACCGAACATCAAAAACCTTCTGGTTTACTCCAACAACCTGAAATCCCTGAATGGAAATGGGATCAGATTACCATGGATTTCATAACCAAACTACCCAAGTCGTTGAGCGGTTGCGATACCATTTGGGTGATCGTCGATCGTCTCACCAAATCTGCTCATTTCCTGGCAATCAAGGAAAGCGATAAAATGGAGCGCCTTGCACAAATCTACATCAAAGAAATTGTTTCTCAACACGGTGTTCCAATCTCGATCATCTCCGACAGAGATGCCCGTTTCACCTCTCACTTTTGGCAGTCACTTCAAAAAGCAACGGGTACCCGTCTTGATATGAGTACCGCATACCATCTCCAAACAGATTGCCAAAGTGAACGAACCATTCAGACACTGGAAGATATGCTACGCGCCTGCGTAGTTGATTTCGGTACAAACTGGGAAAGACACTTACCGTTATGCGAATTTTCCTACAATAATAGCTATCACGCCAGCATCAAAGCTGCACCTTTTGAGGCACTGTACGGTCGTAAGTGCCGATCACCGATCTGTTGGACTGAAGTGGGAGATAGTCAACTCACTGGTCCTGAACTCATACACGCCACCACTGAGAAAATTGTGAAATCCAAAACCGACTCAAAGCCGCACGTGATCGTCAGAAAAGTTATGCTGACGTGAGACGCAAACCACTCGAGTTCCAAGTTGGGGATCGAGTACTCTTAAAAGTATCGCCTTGGAAAGGCGTCATCCGTTTTGGAAAGCGAGGGAAATTAAATCCCAGGTACATCGGGCCTTTTGAGATCCTCGAACGGATTGGCCCCGTAGCTTATCGATTGCATCTGCCATCCGAACTCAGCAGCGTGCACCCCACCTTTCACATTTCTAACTTAAGGAAATGCCTGTCCGATGAGACACTCATTATACCACTGGATGAGATTCGCATCGATCATAAACTCCATTTTGTTGAGGAACCCGCTGAAATCATGGACCGTGAGGTCAAACAACTAAAACAAAGTCGTATTCCCATCGTCAAAGTCAGATGGAATTCGCGGCATGGTCCGGAATTCACTTGGGAACGTGAGGACCAAATGCGACTCAAGTATCCTCAACTCTTCACTGATTCTACATCAAACGCGACTTCGAACTAAATTTCGGGACGAAATTCTTCTAACAGGGGGAGAATGTAACACCCGCCAAATTAGGGCTAGTAATTAGTGCCTAATTCGCTGTTAATACATGTAATTAGTTTTTTGTTAGGCTAATTAATGTATCAAAATATATATATTGTTGAATATATACGAAAATGCGATTTGATTAAATCGTACGCAATTTAAATCGAATGTATTCGATTCAATCTAATACGGACGTTGGTGACCAATTTTATTAAATAACACTATTATGTTAAATTAAATATTTTCTTAGTGATATTCAAATTACAATTCGTATCGTACAAACAAAACTTACACAATTTAAAATATTTAACGCGCAAACTAACAAAACAAACTAACTTATATTTTATAACTCAAATATAAAGAAACTAGTGAAATGCTTAAATAAAAATATAGCGTAATAAATTCGTATTTTAAAACTTATCATTTAATATGAAAAATAAATAATTAACGTTAAACGACGGAGTAAACGAACACCGCACGGAGGGCGGAGACTGAAAAATGGGAGGATAACCTCCCACTTTCCCCTTTTCTTTCCTCATTTCATCTCCACTCACTCTCTCTCTTACCACTCTCTTCTCCATTTTCTCTCTAAATTTAACCACCACCACCATCTCTCAAAATCGCAAAATAACAACATAAAACGCACTCGAATCATATTACTACTTTGGAGAAAAACGTTCACCACTTCCCGATCTACAACGCTATCATTTCGGATTTTCAATCCGATACTTTGTAAGTTTCCGACAAAACCCGACATCTCTCGATTTCTAGTGTTTTTACGTTCTAGTTGTTTGTTTATACTTGTAATGTCCATAAAAGGGTTGGGTAAAAATATTGGACCGATCGGAAACTCGAAAACACGATTTTTACTCGAAATCCGTCGAACAGTGGCAAGTGTCGCATAGACACCAGTAGCCAATAGCGACACTTGTAGCGACACTCCTTAAGTGCCGCTATGATCTTGATACCGACACTTCCTTAGTGTCGCCTATGACCATTTACTGACCTCTGACCGTCACTAACTAAATGGCGCATGAACCCATACCGACACTTCCCTAGTGCCGCCATCTCTGTTAACCGACACTACTTAACGACACTTCCTTAGTGCAGCCTTACTATATTACCCGACACTTCGTTAGTGTCGCTATACCACACGTCACTCCTTAAGTGACGCCCAAATTCAGGAAATAACCATTCTATACGACACTCCATAAGTGTCGCTATTATACGGACCCGTCACTCCTTAAGTGACGCATGATATTATACACGACACTAGCTTAGTGACGCATGATCTTATACCGACACAAATACCCGACACTCTATAAGTGACACATAAAACATGTAAGTGACGCATATGAGTGTCGCATAAAACAGCAGGTTTACAAACTAATATTTCACTAAGTGTCGAACCTATATAACCTCAAACACTTATACGATACGACTTATAAAACACATTGGGACACACTTGTAAGTGCAAAACACCAATAACATGATAATAATACTTAAAGTTTATTATTTCAAATCCATCACCAACGGGCCGTACACTTTTCAAATACTTACATTTATCAACCAAATAGTGGAAATTTGGACATTCTAGTTGAACGAACAACTACAAGAGTTATCTTTTGAGATACTCAATCGTATTTATAACCAACGCGTGTCGTGGACACCCTCAGGTTACAAGTCTTTGGACTTCATCACTTGGCTAATCAACTTACGTTTATTTAAACGCTTTCAGACTCAGGTGAGTCTCATAGCCCCTCTTTTTACTGTTTTACTCAGGGATGTGATATATTGCTCATTTTTAACATGTGAACGCAAGTACAAACATTTCATATACTACATGAGTTTTTCACAACTAATAATTTAAAGTCCTCCGTCAGCATAGTTGTTAATACGTAGTAGCGTGAATATTAGTATATGGTACCATATAGGATTGACCCTCCTCGTTCGGGTTAGCAAGCACTAACCGGGTAAACGGACGTACTAATATTTGGGAAGACGAATGTTGATTGGGCATTCGTGGAGGCACCTCGCCCGGAATTCTCTATAGGGGACCCGGCCCTCGAGTTAAGCTCAACTATGTGCTCATGGCTGTATACACGATTACTATCATTTATTTGCTAGATGCAAATCATTATTAAATCTTGCGGTTCATACTATATTACTTGATTTCAAACCTGTGAGCTCACCAGCTTTAGCTGACCCATTTAGCATGTATCGCAGGTACCAAGCAGTAGGTTGTTTCTGCTTCAGGACTTCTAGCTCGAGTCAGCATACAGACGTTTGAGATTTTCTTGCATTAGTATATTTTGTACAAGTACTTATGTACTGAAATCTCCTTTTATTTAAACTCGAGCTATGTAAAGCTATAAATGTTGTAAACATTTCAATATTAATATATTTTGTTAAAACGACGCATATAGAGTCGTTTACTATATATCTTTGTGCTTTGTTATTGATTAGTAACACTCAAATCGTGCTTCTGCAAATCATTAAAGTTGGGGGTGTTACATACTACCCGCCGGGTTCCCATCTCTAGCCACCGGGTCGAACCCCCGACCCACCGGGTAAATTAAGTTTTGTGGTAACAGAATCCAATTAAGTATTAAAGCCTGTGGTAGCCGCCGGATTGGCTAACGAGCCGTCGGCCTAGGGTGTCAACCCGCCGGCTTGGTTCTACAAGCCGCCGACTTGTTCATCCCAACCCAGAAATCAGCATCAGTTTCCAGGCTTCTAACTCCGAAAATAATCACCAAAATCGCATATTCAGATCTCAACTTCAATTATAAGCAACAATAACAACCCACAACACTTAGTAACATCAAATAACACCCAAACAAACTTTGATTTCACTTAAATCACTCAATACCCTAAAACCCAATTTTATATAACTTCAAAATTCAAACTCACCTTATTAGAAGAAGATGGTGATGATGATCAGCTGATAATGAGGATGAAATGGAATTTGAATCACATCCCTATTGTTAGTTTTCAATTGATTGAGGGTTTGTTTGTGTTCTTGGTTCCCAAAAGGTGTAAAATGAGACCTTGGAACATTTTAGAGAAATAAGGTCGGCTTCTAAACCGACTTCACATTTTAAGTGGTATAATTTTATACCTGTTCTAAATCTATTGTCTGGAACCTAAAAATACTCGCGAGACAAAGTATTTTATTTTACCGTCAACTTTATCTATTTAAAACAAATAACATTTTACTAGTCACAATAAAACCTGAACCTCTTTTACTTGTTTATTTTCAAATAAACCATTTTAAAACATATTAAAATACTATTTAATTCCAGACCCGAAAACTGGATGTTACATCGCCTATCCTAGTGCAACACAGAAATGGTACAGGTACTCAATTGTACCTATGATTGTCATGTATAGAATAATGTATATAATTATGTATAGACATCACTTAAATATTGAATGTAGCACAATACGCCTAAGCATGTAGAAATCATCACTTAGAAATCGGGGAGTAGTGTAAGTTACTCAATTAGTGTATGCTACTAAGGTGCACTCATAATTTCAAATTTGGTTTGTATGTTGGTACCTCTAATCGGTATTCACATTTGTACTAGTCTAGCCTAGCAATCATTGGATGTTGGAATGGAGGGCCATAAGTCCCTAAACGGTTACATCTGTACAAGTCTAGCTGTTTTCTAACTCTAGGATACTTAATGTATTTAAGTATGTTTGAAAAGTTCATCCATGTTATGACATAATATATTTATCACAAGTGTCGGTTTTAGTGTTTTGTTTAACCAATAAACAGTTAAAAGCGAGTAAAACAAGTGTATGCATTCTCACCCCAAAAATAGATAAAACAGTTTAAAAGGTGGGGCTATGAACTCACCTGAGGAGTTAGCGATCCTAAAATACACGTGTCGTCCAATAGGTAACCTCCTAGTGTCCTAAACACGTGAGGTTGTGAATGTGTGAGTGGATATTTTAAATGAATTATCCATGTTATTGTTTATTCGGTTAGATTGTGTCCAAAGTATTCGATAAGTGTTTATGTTGAAGTTTGTAAAATAAGTACGGGCCATTGGTGACAATTCAGAATTATAATCCAAGGATATAATTATGTTGGTTTCGTATAAATATAACTCGTATAAATGTACTTTGTATCTTTTTCGTATCGCATAAAATATAAATATTCGTGACCGGATGATTTCGATACTTTGTTAAAAAGTATTTATCAAAAACTGTATTTTTGGCGTCACTCGACGCGTCACTTATAATGGATTGCGACACTATAATTAATAACACAATATATGAAAAATGATCATTTTTAGCGACACTACCATAAGCACCTTTCAGTTTTTAGCGTCACTTAGCCAGTGTCGCTAATTATTAGCGACACTTAGGTTTCCAGCCGGTTTATACAACAAAACAGTCGGGTCATGTGGTTTTCGGGTAGGACCCGTCGGGTCCGGGTTAAAACCCGCCGGCTCCTTTTTCAGTTCGGATCGCAAAAACAAACCACAAAATGAGTTCTTGGTTCAAGATATCGACATAATCACTTTATATAGTACAATTACATGCTAATATACACATTATGAACTCGAAATTTAAAAGAAAAGGAGGAGTGGCTCACGGATGAAAAAGAGGAACCGAAGAGGATGATGATGATGCCGAGAGTGATGAAGATGATAACGATGATGATGAAGTTGTTTAGCTACTGCTGCTGTACCGATTTGTTGTTATTGTTGTAGCTCAATGATTTCAAAAATGATGATGATGGCCGGCGGTGGTGGTAAACCGAGAGTGGGAAAGAGATGGGTTTAGGTGGTGATAAATGATGGTGATAACCGATTATGATGAGGAAGAAGATGATGAATTGTTGTTTGTTGTTGACCTTTATTGTTGTTATTGTTGTTGATTTAGAGAGAAAGAGATAGATGAGAAAAAGATGAAGAATAAGAATGAAATGAAACAAGAGGGGAGTTTGGTCGGCTTGAAAAGGATAAAGGGAAACCCAGATCCCCTTTTTGGGGACTGTTGTCTACTGTTTGCAGTGTAAAATACCCGTGTTCGTTTACCCGATCGTATAAAAATGTATTATTTTTAAATTATAAATTTTGTAACGCGTATTCGAAAATAATTTTTGTCAAAGTATTTTATAAAAATACTCTTTTTGAGTTATAAAAATATAACTTGATTTCGCGTGGTATCAACTAAATAGAACACGTTTTAAATTAAACAAATTGTATTTTCGAATGATTAATATTTTTACCCAAATGAATAATGTTCATTTTATATAATAAAACATTATTTATAAAATATTTGTCACCAAAGTTCGTATTTGAAATTTTGCGTTCTTTCAGATCCATTTATATGTGATTATTAAATAATCATTTTATGTTATATATATATATATATATATATATATATATATATATATATATATATATATATATAATTTTTGAATACTTTGATATTAATGCGTACTAAGTACGAATATTTGAAATTTAAATTGGGCGCAAAAATTGTCTTTTTTGACCGGGTGTCACACCGACCAATCTCCGTCATCAATTTGAGATAATCCTTTGTTATAGTTTTCGAATTCCCTCAGTTTACGAAGTGTGTGATTGATAGTTAGGATTTGAATGCTAACAAACAACAATGTCATCAACGTCGCTCACAACTACGAACTTGTAATGGATCGATTAACACATATTTTGCTTCAATTACTTTTTAACTTACTGTATGTCAAAGATTTTAAATTAGGGTTTATATTCTGCAATACCTAATGATTGTATTAAACTTAAAATAATGTTTGGTGCTACAAACTTTTCAAATTAAGGTTTATATTATGTAATTACTTAATGAGTGTGTTAAACTTAAATAATGTTTGCTACGACAATATTATGTGTGCGTGCACATATGCACTATTTACGCAGATAGAAATCTTTAGATTTGAAAAGGATGGCATGATATATCTGCTTGTATGTGCTTTATTTTTGTTTACACTATGGTATATGAATGTATGATATATTAAGTTTTGTTTATATTGAAGTGATTAATGATAAGTTATAGGGGATTGATTGTTTTTATTGTATATAATATATTGTCATTGAATATTCTTTGGGAAATTTAAAGATTTTATTATTTAATGATGTGTTAACATGATGCAGCTTGCTCCCTTTGATCCGTCGAAAAAGAAGAAGAAATGGAAGGTTGTTATCCATGATCGAGCCGATGGTTTAGTGGAACAATTGGCTGAGCAGACCAAAAGCTTATTAGATGACCCTTTTGAATCAATTTAGCACCTAAGAAAACGCTTGAAATCCAACAGAATAAGGTTTGCTAATTTTAAGTTAAACTTGTAACTAAAGATATAGGTTTTCATAATGTGTTAATTGATTGATAGTTGATTTATTAATGAATCCCATTATTATAGGTGTTGAAAATCATCAGGATGGCTCATTTGTGTTTGCACTTTAGGAACAAATACAATGCTACACTTGATGTGCTTGGGAAGGTAAGGAGACTAGTGGAAGAGCTGAACGTTTTTCAAACTATGCAGATGGTAACACTCAACTTGTGAGAGAATTTTAACTTTTGAACAGAGGTGGCAACTTCAAGTCATTTATATAAAACGGGTCAAATTTGGTAGTATTTGTTTACTTTCGGGTCGAATAGGTTCCATAATAAAAAATTTAGAATTTCAACACAATAATCGTTTATTAATTACCCGGAACCATTTTGACCCATTTTACCCGAAATCATTTTGAGCCGTTACTCAACGTGCCTGATCGCTGGTTGTGCCACACTTGCCTTTGAAGATAGATGGTGCATGAAACCGTGCCTATGCATTGTTTAACTTATATGTCTCTTTTTGTTTATCATATTGCAGCAACAAATGCCTTCATATCTGGACCTTGTGGCTTATCATTGCGTCGTTGTGACCCTTGGACTAGCAGGTTATATGTGGGAACTTTTCCATGTAATCGATACTATGAAATCTCCTCCCAAAAAGAAGCTGTGTACCAGTGTTCTTAAAAATGGGACCCCCGACTGGAACCGGAAATAATAATCTAGAATGCTGTGAGTCTTCCATTTCTCAAAATTTCCATACGAAGTTTACATTTTTCATCATACGTGCGCATTCAACTTGATTATCTGGTTCTAATTTGCGTCTAGGTGCTCCACGGTTATTCATATTCCCCCATGTTAATGGTGCTTAGTTGTTTATCACTTCAAGTACTTACACTATTTATGCACACATGTTTGTGGGTGCTAAATGCCTTGTGTGCACCACAAAAATCTGAAGGGGGCCTTTTGGGTATTGCAGCAGCTAAAGGAACTTGGCCAACAACCTAATAGCTAGTATCATGTACGGACTTGTAATGGAGGTAGTCCATTATGAAATGATATTTAATATTTAGATTTCAGTCTTTCCTTCAGAGAACGCTGTATTTTATCTTATCAATCTACCAGTGCAGGTAATGGTTGCATGCGAAAAGTATAATCTGGTACAATAGTTTTTCAAAAAGATGCAGAAATCATTTATTCCAAATTCTTTAACTTATGAAGGTATGGGTATTATATATTCATTATCCTTTGGGTTAAGTGTCTGTAAATGCATATAACTATGCGTTGACTTCTTTAGTGTTTACATAACTATATTGACCACCATTGTGTGTACGTAACAATTAATTTCGACCATTGTATGTACAAGGTAACCTGCACAAACCTTAGCCGGTTAACATTTGAAATTATGTATTATATTATATTACGTGTTATTTCCACGTGTCTAAATTGATACCTCATATCCACGTGTAACGTACACTTCTCTTCTTACTTTTGAGTAAATTCTGAATTTATATCCTACATTAAATCCTTTTATCCTCGAATCTATACTTAGAAAACAAGAAATATGATCTGCTAATTAAGCCGTTAAACCTTCTCTAATCTTGAGTTAAAATGGATCAATCCATATACTCGGTCACCACTACCTCTTCCTGGCAGCCTCGTTTTCTCTTCTTACTTTTGTTTTTAGTTTTTGTGAATACATTCCGGAAGGAAGGGAAATTGACGAGGCAATCCGGACTGTCCAATAAATGGAGAAACGGGGAATAGTTGGGTCAGCAGCCATTTATTATGATCTTGTTAGATGCTGCTACACTGTGGGAAGATGCAAGGAGGCTCTTGCGCAAGTAAACACTATTTACATGTTGATGCTTTAGACGATGTGATCGGGTCCGAGAGGTCGGTTGCGATTTGACTCGCGTCGTTGCGGGCCTTCATCCTGGCGCGGCGATCAGTGGGTTTTAAAATTTGTAAATGCGGGGCCTAAGTATACTTAAAACTATGGGAGTACAGTAGTAAGTATGACCTAGGGTCGTTCTATAAACCAGAAGTATTGTGAAACGTTAACGTTGAAGACGATTTATCTAACTAGTAATGATTTTAACAGATTTTTGGGGGTTTGGTTTTGGTTTTTTATACTTAGGCAGAAAAATTTAAATAAAGCAAGATAAAATATCGGTAGTTAGCAGATAATCTAGAGGAGGTGTTTGCTATGACTTCATTAGTTTTCTTAATTGGGATGATGGATTGTAATATGATCTCAAAAGTTTATATTCCATTCATTTCAAGTATTAGTGGAGTAAGCACTAGTTCCCTACTGATAGATTTCTCGATCAGTATGTCACTGAGTAACTAGGCTATCGTGATTCTGATCGGAGTAGTTTATCCAGCCATACAACACTAACCAATGAGGGTATAGTGACCCTTATATGGAAATAAATCCTGGGTGCATGAATAAGGCGACAAACCAATCTCGATGTCCGACCTTTCTTAACCCCACAAGGATACTTTAATCTAAACAAAATATTCACTTTCAAGACCAAATTTTGTAACACCCGCCAAATTTGGACTAGTAATTAGTGCCTAATCATATGTTAATACATGTAATTAGTTCTGTGTTAGGCTAATTTATGTATCAAAATATATATTGTTGAATATATACCAAAATGCGATTTGATTAAATCGTACGCAATTTAAATCGAATGTAATTCGGTTCCATAAATATGGACGTTGGTGACACAATTCATATTTAAGTATAAAACATTATCTGAAAACGTTACTGGGTCCAAACTACTGTTTAAATTTTATTCCCAAAAGTTGTCCCGCTTCGTACCATTTAAACTTACCAAATTAACAACAAAATACGCAAATTATTTAAATTACATTTTAATATCTTTAAATTATTAGATAATTGGTAAAACAATTTAATTAAATTATTAAACAAAATTCGTATTTTAAAATGAATAATTAACGCGTGAAATATTTATTAAAACGTTAAATGACGGAGAAAACGAACACCACGCGGAGCGCGGGGCGAAGACTGAAAAGTGGGGGACTTAACCTCCCACTTTCCATCTCTTTTTCTCATTCTTTCTTTACTCTCTCTCTCTCCTCTCTTTCTTTTCTCTCAACCAAAAACTCACCATCATCATCATCTTTCTCAAAATAACACACCAAAACACGCTCGGATTTCCTCGCTCGTTTGGAACAAAAGACTCACCACTTCGCGATTTACAACGCTATCTTTTCGGATTTTCAATCCGACACTTTGTAAGTTTCCGACAAAATCCCGAAACCACTCGATTCTTAGTATTTTCACTTGTTAGTTGTTTATATAACTTATATATGTCCATTACAAAGAGTAGAACACGAATTTATAGCCTAAAAGTATGTTAAAATCGAGTTTTGGATCGGAAAAATGCGTCAGTCGCTGGGTACTGACTTGGTGTTCTTCAATGCGACACAAGCCTTGTGTCGCATGTAGTGTCGTATTTTACCTGTTCTGTAGCACGTTATGTCGTATTTCGCATGTTATGTCGTATAAAACTTGTTATGTCGCATCTTGTGTCGTACTAAATAATTAGTGTCGTAAGTCTTGCGACACAACCATTATGTCGTATTCTATGTCGTATTTTCATATGACACAATCACTATGTCGCTGTTGAATCAGCATCTCGAATCTATACGACACAACCCTTGTGTCGTATAGGTATTGTGTCGCATTTCTATGCGACACAACCCTTGTGTCGCATAACAAACTTTTGTGTCGCATGATTGTGTCGCATAAAACAGCAGGTTTTCAAACTAAAATTTCACTAAGTGTCGAACCTATATAACCTCAAACACTTATACGATACGACTTATAAAACACATTGGAACACACTTGTAAGTGCAAAACACCAATAATATGATAATAATACTTAAAGTTATTATTTCAAATCCATCACCAACGGGCCGTACACGTTTTCAAACACTTAACAAATCAACCAAATCGTAGTAATTTGGACATATATATATATATATATATATATAGTTGTGTAACAACTACAAGGGTGATCTTTTGAGATACCCAATCACGTTTATAACCATCGCGTGTCGTGGACACCCTCAGGTTACAAGTCTTTGGACTTCATACTCGGCTATTCAACTCAAGTTTATTAAGTTAAACTCACAAGACTCAGGTGAGTCTCATAGCCCCTCTTTTTACTGTTTTACTCAGGGGTGTGATATATTGCTCAATTTTAACATGTGAACGCAAGTACAAGCATTTTCATATACTACATGAGTTTTTCACAACTAATCATTTAAAGTCCTCCGTCAGCATAGTTGTTAATACGTTGTAGCGTGAATATTAGTATATGGTACCATATAGGATTGACCCTCCTCGTTCGGGTTAGCAAGCACTAACCGGGTAAACGGACGTACTAATATTTGGGAAGACGAATGTTGATTAGGCATTCGTGGAGGCACCTCGCCCGGAATTCTCTATAGGGGACCCGACCCTCGAGTTAAGCTCAACTATGTGCTCATGGCTGTATACATATACATTATCAATTGCTGGATGCAATTCAATTATTTAAATCTTGCGGTTCATACTATATTACTTGATTTCAAACCTGTGAGCTCACCAGCTTTAGCTGACCCATTTAGCATGTATCGCAGGTACCAAGCAGTAGGTTGTTTCTGCTTCAGCACTTCTAGCTCGAGTCAGCATACAGACGTTGAGATTTTCTTGCATTAGTATATTTTGTACAAGTACTTATGTACTGAAATCTCCTTTTATTTAAACTCGAGCTATGTAAAGCTACAAATGTTGTAAACATTTCAATATCAATATATTTTGTTAAAACGACGCATATAGAGTCGTTTACTATATATCTTTGTGCTTTGTTATTGATTAGTAACACCCAAATCGTGCTTCCGCAAATCATTAAATTTGGGGGTGTTACAGATTGGTATCAGAGCCTAAGGTTATAGTGAACTAGGTTGCATTTAGTGGGCCTAGACTATGACCATTAGGCAGTATTCCTTATTAGGTATAACTGGTTCAGTGATTACGTCATACGAGTTTAATTTAACATAGCCTGATCAACTATGTACAATTAAACAAAGATGATGTAAGATCTGAAAGTAGTTATGGCTGAACAGGGTACACTAGAAGACTCTGACCTCGAGAGGACCGAGACATAAACATGTTTGTGCTAGACACTCAATAGGCTATATTATATAGGAACTATATGAATATAGGCCTCACTCTTACTAACGCTTTGTCTCAGAAATGGCAAACACACCATCAAATTCATCTCGCTCTCAATCTGGGTCGCAGAACCCAAGGGTAGCTAGGAGGAACGCCAGGTTGCCTCGAGCTGGCCCGTACCCCACTCACTTCACCTTGCCGGCCTTAGCCGCTAGGGTGAACCAACACGAGCAGCGACTTCGCACCATGGATGTCGTGTTGCAAGAAACGAACGAAAACTGGAGACTTACATCCCTCGAACGCATCGCACAAGTCTCTGAGGATCACGAAACCACCGTTAATAATGTAGACGTTCTATTCAACAAAGTGGTGGAGATAAGCGTAGAAACCGCCCTTTTGAAACACAGACTTGATGAGTGTGAACAACGCTCACGGGTATCAGAGGAATACGTTGGCAGTTTGGTTCAACGACCGGCCTTGGCTGAAGACAATGCCCGACAGGCTAGCAGACTTGCAAACATTGTGGATCGTCTCATTGAAATGATGGAGCAGATTAATTTACGTTAAGACTAGTGTAGCCTTTGTCTTGTAAACTATCTCATAAGCTAATGACTATCTAGCGCTACTCTATGAATTAGTCGGATGTAACAATTCCCGACGCCTTTTGTAATACATCCATGGGATGTAACCTTTGAATTCGTATTTCTATCAAATATTCCTTGCTGTTTCTACTTACACTAATTGCCATAATCCTTTTTCATATTGATGTTATGTATTACCGCCTTTATACATGTACATCTGAGATAAATACAAATTTCTTGCAAAATCTCATATGTCTTCATTTCTTTTATTGAAGAATCATGCTGCCAAAGACAAGACCATACACCGATGCTCAACTTACATCACTCATAACCCAGGCTGTGACTGAAGCCTTGGCTCGGAATACTCCACAAAATTCCGCGAGAAACAGTGATGCCGCTGAAACCCCCGCTACTAAACCTTGCTCTTACAAGGACTTTCAGAGCTGCAAACCCTCAAGCTTCAGGGGTACTGAAGGAGCCATCGGACTGATCAGATGGTTCGAAAAGATGGAAACTGTTTTCCTTGTCAGCAAATGCGCGGAGAATGACAAAGTAAACTTCGCTACCTGCTCTCTCGAAGATGATGCCCACTCTTGGTGGAACTCATATTCCCAATCCATGGGTGCTGACACTGCCTACCAAATAACTTGGGAGGACTTGAAAGCAAAACTCACCGCCAAATACTGCTCAATCGACAAACTCCAAAAGCTGGACGAGGAGTTCTGGAACCTAAAGGTTCAGGGTGGTGATATCGATGGCTATACCACCAGATTCCAGCAACTCGCTGCCCTCCGCCCAGCCATGGTAAGCACAGAACCTGATAAAATTAGGAAGTACATCCTTGGTCTTCCTGAGCCTGTTCGGGGGCACGTTGCCTCTTCAAATCAAACCACCATTGACGGTGCAATCCTACTGGCCCAAGACCTGATGTCAATGAGCCAAGATTCAGAACCACTCACTTCATCCTCCCACAACAACAAAAGAAAGTGGTCCGACTACCACAACAACCACCCAAACCAACAAAACAAGAAACCCGACACCATCAAAGCCTACAACACCACCACAGACATCAAACGGGGCTACACTGGGAGCAAACCCTATTGTTCCAAGTGCAGCCGTCACCATGAAGGTTCCTATGGTCCCATTTGCAACAATTGCAAGTTGTACGGCCACCTTACCAAAGATTGCCACTCTCCTAACAACAACCCTAACAACACCAGGACACCTAAAGTCTGCTTTGAGTGTGGGAACCCCGGGCACTTCAGGGACACGTGCCCAAAGCTGAAGAATAACAACAACAACAACAACCGCAACAGCAACAACAACAACACCCAAAGTAGAGCCTTCATCATCAACTCCGGGGACGCCCGCCAAGACCCGAATGTGGTCTCGGGTATGTTCCTCCTCAACAACTTAACTGCTTCTGTTCTATTTGATACTGGTGCTGATAGAAGCTTTATCTCCGATGACTTTTGCCCATTACTTGACATCACTCCTGTTGCCTTAGATGTTAAGTACACTGTAGAGCTAGCAAATGGGAAACTTATAGAAACCAATAGTGTGATACCTAATTGCACTTTAAACCTAGCTGACGAAACCTTTTCAATCGATCTTGTACCCGTTGAAATCGGAAGTTTCGACGTCATCATTGGAATGGACTGGTTGTCCAAACACCAAGCAAAAATCGTTTGTTTCGATAAGATCGTCCGTATCCCACTCGCCGTCGGTAGAACCTTAAACATACAGGGGGAGACCGGTGGGACGAGACTCAATATTATCTCTTGCTTAAAAACCCGAAAATTTCTGAGAAAGGGTTACCCTGCAATACTCGCACACATCACGGAGAAGAAGTCGGAGGAGAAGCGACTTGAGGATGTGCAAATTGTTAGAGATTTTCCCGAAGTCTTTCCGGAAGAACTACCTGGTCTACCTCCACCTAGACAGGTTGAGTTCTCAATTGATCTCGTGCCGGGTGCCGCACCGGTGGCCCGCGCATCGTACCGTTTAGCCCCATCCGAACTTCAAGAGTTGTCTAACCAGTTACAGGAACTCCTGGATAGAGGATTCATTAGACCAAGTTCTTCACCTTGGGGAGCTCCGGTCTTATTTGTTAAGGAGAAGGACGGTTCATTCAGAATGTGCATCGACTATCGGGAGTTGAACAAATTGACCGTCAAAAACCGATACCCACTTCCTCGCATTGATGATCTATTCGACCAACTTCAGGGTTCAAGTTTCTACTCAAAAATCGACCTGCGATCAGGATATCATCAGTTACGTGTTCGCGACACCGATATTCCAAAAACTACTTTCAGAACTCGTTACGGGCACTACGAATTCCAAGTGATGCCCTTCGGTCTAACCAACGCACCGGCTGTATTCATGGACCTCATGAACCGGGTGTGCAAACCTTACCTCGATAAGTTTATCATTGTCTTTATCGATGACATACTCATTTACTCGCGCAACGAGCAAGAACATGCGCAACACCTCAAAACCATCCTTGAACTACTTAGACACGAGGAGCTTTATGCCAAATTCTCTAAGTGTGAGTTCTGGATAAAAACAGTTCAATTCCTTGGTCACGTGATCGACAGTCAGGGAATTCACGTTGACCCATCAAAAAGCGAAGCTATCAAAAACTGGCAAGCACCCACCACTGCAACTGAAGTACGACAATTCTTGGGTCTTGCTGGGTACTATCGGCGATTTATCGAAAATTTCTCCAAAATAGCCCAACCACTCACGGTACTGACTCAGAAGGAAAAGAAGTTCGATTGGACTGATAAACAAGAGTCAGCGTTCCAATTATTAAAACAAAAGCTTTGCAGTGCTCCCATTCTATCCTTACCCGAAGGCACCGATGACTTCGTGGTATACTGCGATGCTTCCCACCAAGGTCTCGGTTGTGTGCTAATGCAACGAGACAAAGTCATTGCCTACGCCTCACGATAGCTGAAAATTCACGAAAAGAACTACACCACTCATGATCTCGAACTTGGAGCTGTCGTTTTTGCTCTCAAAATCGGGAGACATTATCTCTACGGCACTAAGTGCACAATCTTTACCGATCATAAAAGTCTCCAACATATATTCGATCAGAAGGATCTCAATATGAGGCAACGTCGATGGGTCGAGTTGCTTACAGATTACGATTGCGAGATCAAGTACCATCCAGGGAAGGCTAATGTTGTAGCCGATGCCCTCAGTCGAAAGGAACGACCAGAACCACTTCGAGTCCGAGCCCTCAGTATGACCATTCACAACGATCTTACCATTCAGATTCATACCGCTCAGATCGAAGCCCTGAAACCTGAAAACATAAAAAATGAAGCCTTACAGGGTATTGACAAACAATTCGAAACCAGACCTAACGGGATTAGGTATTTCTTAAACCGAATCTGGTTTCCTAATTTTGGGAACCTACGAGACTTGGTGATGGATGAGGCTCACAAGTCCAAATATTCTATCCATCCAGGATCCGATAAGTTGTACCACGGCATCAAGGAATTTTATTGGTGGCCAAACATGAAAGCCGAAATCGCCACTTATGTCAGCAAGTGTCTTACTTGCCCGAAAGTCAAAACCGAACATCAGAAACCTCCTGGTTTACTCCAACAACCTGAAATCCTTGAATGGAAATGGGAACAAATTGCCATGGATTTCATAACCAAACTACCCAAGTCGTCGAACGGTTGCGATACCATTTCGGTGATCGTCGATCGTCTCACCAAATCTGCTCATTTCCTGGCAATCAAGGAAAACGATAAAATGGAGCGCCTTGCACAAATCTACATCAAAGAAATTGTTTCTCAACACGGTGTTCCAATCTCGATCATCTCTGACAGAGATGCCCGCTTCACCTCTCACTTTTGGCAGTCACTTCAAAAAGCAATGGGTACCCTTCTCGATATGAGTACCACATACCATCCTCAAACCGATGGCCAAAGTGAACGAACCATCTAAACACTGGAAGACATGCTACGAGCCTGCATAGTTGATTTCGGTACAAACTGGGAAAGACATCTACCGTTGTGCGAATTCTCGTACAATAACAGCTATCACGCCAGCATTAAGGCTGCACCTTTTGAGGCACTGTACGGTCGTAAGTGCCGATCACCGATCTGTTGGACTGAAGTGGGAGATAGTCAACTCACTGGTCCTGAACTCATACACGCCACCACTGAGAAAATTGTGGAAATCCAAAACCGACTTAAAGCCGCACGTGATCGTCAGAAAAGTTATGCTGACGTGAGACGCAAACCACTCGAGTTCCAAGTTGGGGATAGAGTACTCTTAAAAGTATCTCTTTGGAAAGGCGTCATCCGTTTTGGCAAACGAGGGAAGTTAAATCCCAGGTACATCGGGCCTTTTGAGATCCTCGAACGGATTGGCCCCGTAGCTTATCGATTGCAGCTGTCATCCGAACTCAGCTGCGTGCACCCCACCTTTCACATTTCTAACTTGAAGAAATGTCTGTCTGATGAGACACTTATTATCCCACTCGATGAAATTCGTGTTGACGATAAACTTCATTTCGTTGAGGAACCTGCCGAAATCATGGACCGTGAGGTCAAGCAACTAAAACAAAGTCGTATTCCCATCGTCAAAGTCAGATGGAATTCGCGGGGTGGTCCGGAATTCACTTGGGAACGGGAAGACCAAATGCGACTCAAGTATCCTCAACTATTCACCGATTCTACATCAACCACGACCTCGAGCTAAATTTCGGGACGAAATTCTTCTAACATGGGGAGAATGTAACACCCGCCAAATTAGGACTAGTAATTAGTGCCTAATCATATGTTAATACATGTAATTAGTTCTGTGTTAGGCTAATTTATGTATCGAAATATATATTGTTGAATATATACGAAAATGCGATTTGATTAAATCGTACGCAATTTAAATCGAATGTAATTCGGTTCCATAAATATGGACGTTGGTGACACAATTCATATTTAAGTATAAAACATTATCTGAAAACGTTACTGGGTCCAAACTACTGTTTAAATTTTATTCCCAAAAGTTGTCCCGCTTCGTACCATTTAAACTTACCAAATTAACAACAAAATACGCAAATTATTTAAATTACATTTTAATATATTTAAATTATTAAATAATTGGTAAAACAATTTAATTAAATTATTAAACAAAATTCGTATTTTAAAATGAATAATTAACGCGTGAAATATTTATCAAAACGTTAAATGACGGAGAAAACGAACACCACGCGGAGCGCGGGGCGAAGACTGAAAAGTGGGGGACTTAACCTCCCACTTTCCATATCTTTTTCTCATTCTTTCTTTCCTCTCTCTCTCTCCTCTCTTTCTTTTCTCTCAACCAAAAACTCACCATCATCATCATCTTTCTCAAAATAACACACCAAAACACGCTCGGATTTCCTTGCTCGTTTGGAACAAAAGACTCACCACTTCGCGATCTACAACGCTATCTTTTCGGATTTTCAATCCGACACTTTGTAAGTTTCCGACAAAATCCCGAAACCACTCGATTCTTAGTATTTTCACTTGTTAGTTGTTTATATAACTTATATATGTCCATTACAAAGAGTAGAACACGAATTTATAGCCTAAAAGTATGTTAAAATCGAGTTTTGGATCGGAAAAATGCGTCAGTCGCTGGGTACTGACTTGGTGTTCTTCAATGCGACACAAGCCTTGTGTCGCATGTAGTGTCGTATTTTACCTGTTCTGTCGCACGTTATGTCATATTTCGCATGTTATGTCGTATAAAACCTGTTATGTCGCATCTTGTGTCGTACTAAATAATTAGTGTCGTAAGTCTTGCGACACAACCATTATGTCGTATTCTATGTCGTATTTTCATACAACACAATCACTATGTCGTTGTTGAATCAGCATCTCGAATCTATACGACACAACCCTTGTGTCGCATAGCAAACTTTTGTGTCGCATGATTGTGTCGCATAAAACAGCAGGTTTTCAAACTAAAATTTCACTAAGTGTCGAACCTATATAACCTCAAACACTTATACGATACGACTTATAAAACACATTGGAACACACTTGTAAGTGCAAAACACCAATAACATGATAATAATACTTAAAGTTATTATTTCAAATCCATCACCAACGGGCCGTACACGTTTTCAAACACTTAACAAATCAACCAAATCGTAGTAATTTGGACATATATATATATATATAGTTGTGTAACAACTACAAGGGTGATCTTTTGAGATACCCAATCACGTTTATAACCATCGCGTGTCGTGGACACTTTCAGGTTACAAGTCTTTGGACTTCATACTCGGCTAATCAACTCAAGTTTATTAAGTTAAACTCACAAGACTCAGGTGAGTCTCATAACCCCTCTTTTTACTGTTTTACTCAGGGGTGTGATATATTGCTCAATTTTAACATGTGAACGCAAGTACAAGCATTTTCATATACTACATGAGTTTTTCACAACTAATCATTTAAAGTCCTCCGTCAGCATAGTTGTTAATACGTTGTAGCGTGAATATTAGTATATGGTACCATATAGGATTGACCCTCCTCGTTCGGGTTAGCAAGCACTAACCGGGTAAACGGACGTACTAATATTTGGGAAGACGAATGTTGATTAGGCATTCGTGGAGGCACCTCGCCCGGAATTCTCTATAGGGGACCCGACCCTCGAGTTAAGCTCAACTATGTGCTCATGGTTGTATACATATACATTATCAATTGCTGGATGCAATTCAATTATTTAAATCTTGCGGTTCATACTATATTACTTGATTTCAAACATGTGAGCTCACCAGCTTTAGCTGACCCATTTAGCATGTATCGCAGGTACCAAGCAGTAGGTTGTTTCTGCTTCAGGACTTCTAGCTCGAGTCAGCATATAGACGTTGAGATTTTCTTGCATTAGTATATTTTGTACAAGTACTTATGTACTGAAATCTCCTTTTATTTAAACTCGAGCTATGTAAAGCTATAAATGTTGTAAACATTTCAATATCAATATATTTTGTTAAAACGACGCATATAGAGTCGTTTACTATATATCTTTATGCTTTGTTATTGATTAGTAACACCCAAATCGTGCTTCCGCAAATCATTAAATTTGGGGGTGTTACAGATTTAGCGTGCGTTGATCACTTTCTATCGATGGGTTTGTAAAGTCTAAGTATGATTTAATAAAGTGCACAATAGGTAACTACGGCTATTTTCCGTGGAAATACCAAGTACTTAGTCGATTTGCGGTACCTACTTTGCTTATAGTTGAACCCTTAGACTTTATTTAACTAAGTTTGTATTTGAGCACAGTAATTATCCATCTATGATATAAACCAGCCCTTACTTTGAAATCCCAATAAATCCCTAATTTGTAAATAGCATAATATTTGCGTTCGATTAGAAAATAGTATTTCCACAGGTACGGTGTACTTTTGCGTTCTGAAGGGAAAGCAATCTTTCCACAGTACCGGTGTACTTTGTGTTCAAGTTAGAAAACGTTGTTCCATAATCACCATGTACTATGCGTTCAATAGTGAAAACATTATTTCCATGATGACGACGTACTTGGTGTTCCGTTTAGAAAACAATGTTTACATTCTTCGCAAATCAGACCATGTTTTAGACACAGATAACTAATCACCTTGGATAGGGTTCGCGACGTCCTATCATTAAGGCCGTAGACACGTTTACTGGTTGAAATGCGTTTAAGTTTGATTGAGGTTTAAAATCATAGATAGAAAGTGGATCAACACACTAATTAATCATTAATCGACAACGGATTGTGCCCACGACTTTCATAGCTTCCACGTTCCGTACTACACACATTCGTGATGTTTCCGGCGCTATACAAATGAAAGCCATATAACGTTACCTCCGTTGTTTTCATAATGACATCATCCCAATTAATACGACTAATTACATCATAGCAAACACGCAATAATACTACTCGCTAATCATGGTAAATAATCCTAAATCTAGCATGACAACAGTAATAACAATCATCATAACGAAATAGATAAAGGATAGAATTAACCAGAGTAACAGCGTAGCTGAATATAACATGAACGAATACAAGCGGAACTCCGAGTATCCTCCAAGCAATATTACAATATTACCCCCTATTCGTCCGGTCAGAGCCGTGACTAACTAGCCACTAACTACGAAAACTGAAAATATAAACCTAACCTAGAGAGAGAGAGAGTAGTGAGAGAGAGTTGTGTTGATGGATGAGAATTGTGTTGAAATGAGGTGATTTGATCCCATATTTATACTAGTCGCTTAGCCGTATCGTCCAGCCGTATTTGCACCTTCAAAGGTCCAGCCGTATCGCTCAACCGTATCAAAATTTGATCTTGTACGAGGGAGGAGGACGATACGAGGGGACCTCCCGTATTTCGGGTGGAAATGGCACGATACGAGCGAACACGGATCAGATACGGGAGAACGAGGCCGTATACGGGAGGACACAGGCCGTATACGGCTGGTCCAGGTCGTATACGCCCTTGCCAGGCCATATACGGTCATTTCCAGGCCGTATACGGCTGTGCTTGCCCGTATACGGCTTGGTTTGCCCGTATTGGTCTTCTCCGGTTGCCTTGATTCTTCCTTTGACCGTAACTTTTGACTCGGGTGTCCGTTTTCAGCGTTCTTTATATCCACGCGATCGTATTTTCCTAAGGAAGAAAATGACATAAGTTAGAGGTCATAATTCCAAGCGGATATTAAAAAGTGCTAAAAAGCGTGAACGAGAATGCTTATGATCGTTTGTGCTCTATTTTATTCGTTTTTAGGCCTTTTTGGTTGATTCTTGAAGCGTCATCTATATTTTAGCCTTCATTATGAAATTTAGTATAAAATGTATATTTCAAATGTTTTTCATCCATAATTGGGCTAAAAAGGTGAGATAATGGCACACAAAAACCTGACTTTTTGCGTGTCATCAAATATCCCACACTTAGACTTTGCTTGTCCTCAAGCAAAACTCAAATTTCTCACTTGCTTCCCCAATGAAAATATTTGAAAGTGTTAATGCATTTTGGGTGAATCAAAATGTTGAGAGCAAACAATCCCATATACAAGTAATATATCCTGGAAACTGAGAGAAAATAAGGTATTCGTTTCAGAAACATGAAATAATTCTCTTTGGCATACTGTTGGGATATACATGACTAGGCGATCTCACAAGGTGGTCACTCAATTCACTCAGAAGTGTTTCGGGTTACCTATCATTCTAATCAAATGAAATCGCTCAATAACCAGTCATGCAGCATCCATCGTCATAGGCTTGCTCAAGAATCACATCTCCACCACTTAGGTGAGGACGGTGCTAATCATCCCAGGACATTCAAATGGGTTGTAATGTTTGGTGAGGGTTAAAGGAAATGGATAAGTGGGAAATTGTTTTTAAGTAAAAGGGGTTTTGCTTATCTTAGGCCTTTTTAAACTCCTGAAAATTTTTATTTAGATAAACTTTTCAGTGAAAATGGAAACGGATATCGATAAGGGGAGGAGATAGCTATTTTGACTTCTATCTCTTAAAACGCACGGAAGATTATACTCTTTTAGGAATCGAAGTTTTTGGGAGATTTTGAAGCACTTAGCTTTATTTCAGATGATATATATTTTCGTTTCTTTTCTTTTCTATTTTCTATATTTTTGGCTTGGCATTTCTTTGCCAAGGATTTTCTAAGGAATTTTTCAGTTTATTCACTGCCCTTTTGAGACCTTTTCTGACTTTCATTTTTCACACCTTTGACAATTTCGAATTTACTTGGTGCCAATTTTACGCACTGCAAGACTCTCGATTTGAGTATTGATCGTGGAAACGCACACGAGGAGTTTTGAGTAAACACGAGATTTGTAATTTTTGAGTGAAAGCAAAAAGAATACCTAAATAGCATTTTTCAAAAATTTAAAAATTTCTAAGATAAGGTTTTGGTGGGTGCGGATGTAAATGGGTTTAAAGTTTGGGTTTTAAAGAAATGAAAAGGCTAAGGCTCAACAGGGTTTTCTAGGCGGATCATCAACACTAAAATTGAGTGTTGGAAAGGTTTTGGGCTTAAAGAGATATGTAAAAATGGGGTTAGATCCTAAGGAATGTCAAGGTCCTCTGATTGCACCTATATCGCGTACGGTACTCAACCAATGTGGTCTCGACATGTATAACAGGAGCAAGTTCTAATTCCGGATGCATGCGTCGGTATACACTCATCAAACGAATAGTGAAGCATTAAAAATGAATGCTTTTCATGGCTCAAGATACCTCACTACAAGATTGGGTTGTATGTGTCTAGTCATGCGATGCCTTTTAGATTATTATTTCAGCTTAAGAAAGTCCTAACTTATTTAATCCTAATTTCTAAAATACATTACTCATATATGAAAATGATTCCTCTCAAGACATTTTAATTCAAAAATTTTGAAAATTTTCAAGCAAAAGGGAGGTTTTTGAAATTGAGGAACATTTTCCGAGTTTGCTTTTGGAAATAAGAATCAGACCTAAGGTATTCTATACCGCTATCCCACACTTAGAGGAACATTGTCCCTAATGTTCTCTTGAGTTGACATTTTATTGTAGGTAAAATCCCACACTTAGAGTTTGAACATATCGGAAAATGTTGCTCAAGTGTTTGTTTTGGGCTGGAATCCCACACTTAGTGATAAGTTAAGGATATGGCATAGATTACTTGAAAAAAATAAAGCAAAAATAATCAAAACAAGGATAAGAACGAGAGAACTCCCCTATCATGGTGGTTGAAGGAGGCTGAGAGTCTGAAGATATGATGCCTTTGAAGAAGAGTATGTGCCAGATATCCTCCCTTTGGCAGTTCCATGAAGTGCATTCGGCTGTTTGGGAAAAGCACTTGGTATAAAATGGCTTGGTTCTTCATTCTCCTCACTGGCTCTCTCATGTGAAAATATCTCGTAAGTGTGAACACGTTGGATATACTTTTTAACCAACTTCTTCTTTTTTTTTTATAGCTTTTTACCGAAATTGTGTCACTATTCCAGAATGTGAAAAGATGTTTTCTACTACAAATTATTTGTAAGACATGTGTTTTTAAACGAGTTCGAGCATAATGTGTGAAAGTAGCACACAAGTACCTCAAATACTCGAAACACATGAATTATTATTTTGCAAATGTTTCCTATATTCTGGAATTAATGATGTGGTAAAAGCTGTTAGTTTTAAAAATGAAGTGGTGTTTTGAAAGATTTTGTATATCCAAGTGTGAAAGATAGTCAGAGATAATTCACTTCTTGGAAATTAAAATAATACTAATACTAAAGGATATTTATTCCATGGGTTGCCTCCCGAGAAACGCTTCTATTTAAAGTCGAGGGCTCGACTCTTGTTCCTCCTGGATCAGCCGGAAGAGGAACCTCCAGGGCTAGAGATGCTCGGTGGTGGGGCCCTGGAGTTTTGAGGATAGAACTTGAGGAAATAGCGAGTGATGACTTGGGTGATATTCGGGATTCTTGAAACAAAGAGAGGGAAGCTATCGAAGTGTTCCTCAGCCAGCCTCTGCAAGTATAAGAGGTCCCAGGAGATGTCATAGACTGCTTTGGAGATGGGTCCATCGGAATCTATGAAGTAGGTCCCGTTATACTCAAGTCTCTCACGCTCTGGTCGTTCCTGCCTTAATGAATCCATGAATCCGAAGAAGCGCAGATGGATGTCTTCATGAGTGCTGACACTGGTGCTTCATCCTAATTCTTCGATGGATTCGAGGATGCCTTGGATGAGCTGCTCTTGATGACTGGAATACATGAGGTTGGGTTTACGAAAGATGTTAATCATTCTATTGTAAACCTCACGCAGTCCATCATGGAACAACTGTCTTGGCTCTCCTGTGAAGACAGTACCGAAGATATCTCTAAGCTGCTCTGTGATGAAGTTCGCGGTGTTAACCAACGAATCGTCAGGTATGGATGAAGGGATGTCACGGGTCCTTTCCTCCTGGCATACACGCTCCAGCCTTTCGATAATCTTGTGAGCATGTAATTCTAAAATGCAGTCGATGTAAAACCTGTGTGGTGAAGAATCGTCGATATGATCGTTATTAGCCATAGAGTTCATCAATCCCTGAAGAGCACTCATCATCTGTTTGTCGACTTCGTCATCAGGGTTTCCAGTAGCATAGTCCATATTGTATCTGTAAGAGTGTAGAAACTCCATCTGTCTGGGCGAATATGGAAATGCAGACCTGATTAGTGTCTCGTATACCTTGCCATATATGATTTTCTGATTTTCAAAGAACTCCAGATCGTCAGCAGATGGCTCATCACTATTCTGAGGTTCTTGCAGAAGCTGAGTAGTGAGATCTTCGGCGAAGGCATGGATGCGGTTTTGTAGATGCTGAGGACTTCGAGAGTTGGTGGCACGATAAACATCATATTCTGCTTCAATTTCCTCGATCAAGTCTCTCTGATGTGGTGTGTACTCAATAGTAGAATCTCTGATAATCGTCATCAAGGTACGAAAGTCATCCTCGTATTGCTCAATAGTACTGATCATCTCTTCGTGATTAGAGACGATTGGTACTTGGATTGTTCCGAGAGAAGAGTCTGGAATGGTGGAAGGTAGACGAAGGTGAATAGAGCGGATATCTATCGGAACATCGATGAATATGACATCGTCCTCGTCACTTTCTGTCGTTGTGGGATCAACCTCTAGTGAATCAGGGAACTCCATAACGGTAGGTGGTGACTGAGACTCGTCGGTGATCTGAGATATCGGCTGAGAAGAGATCATCTCAATTTCCCTTTCATCCTGAGAGTCGGAATCATGACTGGAACCAGAAGTACCTCCTAGCTCAAGTTGAGTTCGAAGTATAGGAAAGGTGAGTGGATAGAGGTCTGATGTGATGAGTTTGGCATTACAAGAATGATCTTCCATTGGTTCTTCTTCCTCTGAATCACTATCTGGCAGCGGAATAAAACTTCGAGTGTAGTCTATCTGCATTATCTCTGCTGTCGGAAGGCATGACTCAGGAAGGTAAGTCGGTGTGGTTTGATCTTCTTCTGCCTCATTCTCTTCTTCTTCTTCTTCTATTTCTTCTTCAGTCTCTTCCTCTTCTTCCATTTCTTCTTCTTCAATGTCGGAAGCAATCATAGTGGGCTCGTCAAACATCCGTGTGTCTGGTTCAGAATCATCATCCGAAGTAACTCTGCCTGTAGAAATCATACATATCTCCGCATGCTCGGTCAAGGCCTGGTCAGTCTGATCAATCCTGAAGGTGATAGTCTCTCTGTGAGATCTAAGACTGATAGTCTGTGAATAAATATCGATGATAGTACGCACGGTTTTCAAGAAGGGTCTTCCTAAGATGATAGGGATATGCACATCCTCCTGAATGTCCATCACTACAAAGTCTGTGGGATATAGAAACTTATCTACCTTAACCATGATATTCTCAGCTATTCCCTTAGGGTATCTAATGGATTGGTCAGCTAGCTGGACGCTCATCTTGGTAGGCTTAAGGGGTCCTAATTCCAGTCAGGTGTATAGTGAATAAGGCATAAGGTTGATACTGGCTCCTAGGTCAGCTAGAGTGTGTATCATGCCCGAGTGATAGATCGAACAAGGAAGGGTGAAACGTCCGGTATCTCCTAATTTCTCAGGTAGGGAATTCTTAATGATTGCTGAACATTCCGCGTTCAGTGGGACATTGGGTACTTCGGGTACATTGTCCTTGGTAGACAGGAGTTTAAGGATGTATTTTGAACTGGAAGGGGTTCTGGACACGGTGTCCATGAACTTTCCATCGAGACGGAAGGTGTTAGCCTTGTAGGCTTTCCTAAGACGGTTAGGAAACGAAATCTGTACTTCCCTTTGTGGTGTAGGGACAGACGGGGTCTCGACTGTCGGTGGGATAGGACAAGTAGTGGAAGGTTGGCCCAGTGCCTCCTTCATGTCTGTAGTACTTATCTATTTAGCCTCTTCTACGTGAGGGTTTTGTACCGTGTTACTAGGAAGATTACCCTGAGGCCTAGAGTCAAGACGTTGGGCTAGTTGTCCAATTTGGGCCTCAAGATTTTTGAGAACGGCCAATTGGTTCCTAAGGTATAGGTCAGATTGGTCTTGCCTAGCGCTAGTCTTTTGGTTGACCTGGTGTTGGCCTTGGATGAACTTAGTGAGGGTGTCATCTGTACTAGTAATGGGCACAAGGGTTTTAGTGGGTTCAGTCGATTGAGCTGCGTCGGGTGCAGTCAATGATAGTGGTTGGTTATAGGTGAGTTGGTTTTGTTGTGGGTACCTAGGTTGGTAGTTGGGTTGGAAAGGTGGTTGGTTTCTAGGCGGGTATTGGGTGTTTCTAGTCCTAGGGGGAGAGGTTTGAGCGAAACGTGACTGATTTTGAGGGCGAGCTGGAAATTGAGCATAGTAAACCGTTCCGTCAGCGGGATCCTCGTACTCAACCTGATAAGCAGCAGTTGGAAGGTTGGCACAGTTCTGGCATTCCTGAACTTGATGGACGTGCTGGGATGGTTTCTTCATTTCGCCGATCTGTTTCGTCAGGGTTTCGATCTTTTCCGTCAGAGATTTGATAGCTTCAGCCTGGAACGGGTTTGGAGTGGCAAGTGGTACCGATGATGAGGAATGCTCACCAGAGTTCCAATCGTGATGATGCATTGTCATATTTTCGATCAGGTTCCATGCCTCTTCATCAGTTAACTGCATGAAGTTTCCTTGAGCAGCAGCGTCGAGGGTGATGCGATGGTTTGGAGCAAGACCGTTGTAAAACGTCTACAGCTGGCTGGTTTTCTCTATCAAATGGTTAGGACATTTGTTTAGGAGACTCTTATATCTCTCCCATGCCGTATAGATAGATTCATCATGAGCTTGGTGGAAGTTCATGATGTCATTTTTGCATTTGGTTTGTTTGGCCGGAGGAAAGTACTTAGTTAGAAACTTATTTCCCATCTCCGTCCAAGAGGAGATAGAGCCGGTCTCTAATCCCTCAAACCAAGTTAAAGCATGGTGAGTAAGCGAATAGGGGAATAGGTATCGGCGAACTATGTCCTGCTCAACCCCATTATGCTTGTAAGAGTTGGTGGTTTGAATAAATCGGTTTATGTGGGCGTTGGGGTCTTCATTGGGCAAACCATGGAATTGGCAGAATTCCTTGATTAGCTGAATGATGTGGTGTCTAAGTTCGAAAGATTCGCCGTCGATAACTGGATAGTTGATGGGTCCCCCTCGTCCTTCGATTGACGGTTTGGTGCTGTCGGCGAGAGTGACACGTGCAGCCATCGGTTGTCGAGTGCATGATTCTTTGCGAGCAGTTCGGATAATCGACTCAGGATCGGGTATGAAAATGAGCGGTTCAGATCCGGATGATCTGGTCGAATATCGTTGTGTGTTGTGGTGAGGAATTTTCGTCTGGAATAAGTAAAACTAAGAAAGTAAAACTAAACTACGGATATTTCTAGAAAGAAAAATTCGTCTAGAACGTCTTTGGATCTTACAACTGGTTCCCCGGCAGCGGCGCCAAAAACCTGATCGGGTCCGAGAGGTCGGTTGCGATTTGACTCGCGTCGTTGCGGGCCTTCCTCCTGGCACGGCGATCAGTGGGTTTTAAAATTTGTAAATGCGGGGCCTAAGTATACTTAAAACTATGGGAGTACAGTAGTAAGTATGACCTAGGGTCGTTCTATAAACCAGAAGTATTGTGAAACGTTAACGTTGAAGACGATCTATCTAACTAGTAATGATTTTAACAGATTTTTAGGGGTTTGGTTTTGGTTTTTTATACTTAGGCAGAAAAATTTAAATAAAGCAAGATAAAATATCGGTAGTTAGCAGATAATCTAGAGGAGGTGTTTGCTATGACTTCATTAGTTTTCTTAATTGGGATGATGGATTGTAATATGATCTCAAAAGTTTATATTCCATTCATTTCAAGTATTAGTGGAGTAAGCACTAGTTCCCTACTGATAGATTTCTCGATCAGTATGTCACTGAGTAACTAGGCTATCGTGATTCTGATCGGAGTAGTTTATCCAGCCATACAACACTAACCAATGACGGTATAGTGACCCTTATATGGAAATAAATCCTGGGTGCATGAATAAGGCGACAAACCAATCTTGATGTCCGACCTTTCTTAACCCCACAAGGATACTTTAATCTAAACAAAATATTCACTTTCAAGATCAGATTTAGCGTGCGTTGATCACTTTCTATCGATGGGTTTGTAAAGTCTAAGTATGATTTAATAAAGTGCACAATAGGTAACTACGGCTATTTTCCGTGGAAATACCAAGTACTTAGCCGATTTGCGGTACCTACTTTGCTTATAATTGAAACCTTAGACTTTATTTAACTAAGTTTGTATTTGAGCACAGTAATTATCCATCTATGATATAAACCAGCCCTTACTTTGAAATCCCAATAAATCCCTAATTTGTAAATAGCGTAATATTTGCGTTCGATTAGAAAACAGTATTTCCACAGGTACGGTGTACTTTTGCGTTCTGAAGGGAAAACGATCTTTCCACAGTACCGGTGTACTTTGTGTTCAAGTTAGAAAACGTAGTTCCATAATCACCATGTACTTTGCGTTCAATAGTGAAAACATTATTTCCATGATGACGACGTACTTGGTGTTCCGTTTAGAAAATAATGTTTACATTCTTCGCAAATCAGACCATGTTTTAGACACAGATAACTAATCACCTTGGATAGGGTTCGTGACGTCCTATCATTAAGGTCGTAGCCACGTTTACTGGTTGAAAGGCGTTTAAGTTTGATTGAGGTTTAAAATCATAGATAGAAAGTGGATCAACACACTAATTAATCATTAATCGACAACGGATTATGCCCACGACTTTCATAGCTTCCACATTCCGTACTACACACATTCGTGATGTTTCCGGCGCTATACAAATGAAAGCCATATAACGTTACCTCCGTTGTTTTCATAATGACATCATCCCAATTAATACGACTAATTACATCATAGCAAACACGCAATAATACTACTCGTTAATCATGGCAAATAATCCTAAATCTAGCATGACAACAGTAATAACAATCATCATAACGAAATAGATAAAGGATAGAATTAACCAGAGTAACAGCGTAGCTGAATATAACGTGAACGAATACAAGCGGAACTCCGAGTATCCTCCAAGCAATATTACAATATTACCCCCTATTCGTCCGGTCAGAGCCGTGACTAACTAGCCGCTAACTACGAAAACTGAAAATATAAACCTAACCTAGAGAGAGAGAGTAGTGAGAGAGAGTTGTGTTGATGGATGAGAATTGTGTTGAAATGAGGTGATTTGATCCCATATTTATACTAGTCGCTCAGCAGGATCGTCCAGCCGTATTTGCACCTTCAAATGTCCAGTCGTATCGCTCAACCGTATCAAAATTTGATCTTGTACGAGGGAGGAGGACGATACGAGGGGACCTCCCGTATTTCGGGTGGAAATGGCACGATACGAGCGAACACGGATCAGATACGGGAGAACGACGCTGTATACGGGAGGACACAGGCCGTATACGGCTGGTCCAGGCCGTATACGCCCTTGCCAGGCCGTATACGGTCATGTCCAGGCCGTATACGGCTGTGCTTGCCCATATACGGCTTGGTCTGCCCATATTTGGTCTTCTCCGGTTGCCTTGATTCTTCGTTTGGCCGTAACTTTTGACTCGGGTGTCCGTTTTCAGCGTTCTTTATATCCACGCGATCGTATTTTCCTAAGGAAGAAAATGACATAAGTTAGAGGTCATAATTCCAAGCGGATCTTAAAAAGTGCTAAAAAGCGTGAACGAGAATGCTTATGATCGTTTGTGCTCTATTTTATTCGTTTTTAGGCCTTTTTGGTTGATTCTTGAAGCGTCATCTATATTTTAGCCTTCATTATGAAATTTAGTATAAAATGTATATTTCAAATGTTTTTCATCCATAATTGGGCTAAAAAGGTGAGATAATGGCACACAAAAACCTGACTTTTTGCGTGTCATCACGATGACATTATTTGGTTCTCATTATTCATTTTTTTATGTGATTGCATAGATTGAAAAGAGTTGTAAGGAGGCTAATAAACCTTTAGTTATGACTTATACCGGTTTAATTCAAGCAAGTTTGGACTCAGGGAAAATAGAGTGTGGGATTCACGTATTCAACCCCAAAAGGTAATTTAATTCCTTTATTTTAGAATAAATGTGGGCCCTCTTTGAAATCTCGTACATAGCAAGAAATCGGATTACCAGAGGTTATTACGTTACCTGTTCCTTACGAACTGCCTCCACTACGTTACTCTTCAGAAGGTTATGTGCACTCTTTTCTCAGTTTTACAAAATACATGTAAACACAAAAATGTGTATTAATTAGAGGTGGCAGTTTTGAGCCGTTACTTATGAATGGACCGGTCCTGGCTGTATTATTTCTAATGGTCGCCTGGTCAGTCAAACAGCTAAAATCAAATGATTAGCTTAAAATGAAAGATGTCAGATGGGTCAATCATGCCGAAAGCCGCCCAAAGTGTTTTCAATACACGGAACCTCCTAATTCATTTTACTCAAGTAAATAGATTTGTTTTGAAATAGGCTAATTCATCACATTTTATTTTATATAATAGAAGAATAAAAACATAGTGTGTTGTAGGTTAAACACAACCTGATCCTACCCATTTCCAACTCTACCAAAAATTTTTTTACCCTTTTTTAGCTGTTACCCAAATGGGCTAACCCGCTCACTTAACCTTCTATAGCAATAACATGAACAGTTAATGAACCCATTTTATTAATCTCACAACTCCACAAGGATGGGAAATTATTGACCCACATAATTGCTATAGCATGATATAAAATGTTTTCTGAATCATTGAGTCTCCAAACTATTCTCTTATAATAAACAATTATTGCTTTGAGAACTTCAAAAAAAAAAAGAGAGAGTGAGAATGAGCAATTATAGATGAACATTATCAAGTAGGATCGTGTTTATTTGGTATTTATGTTTCCACCAAAGTCTTGGTCACTCAATTATGCGAGCTATAATTGTACAGCTTGTAGCGAAAACAACAAAGATGGTTACGAAAGTATATAATGTTTCTTTCTGCTAAAATTGGATATGTTGTTTACCATGCAGATGTTCCTTGGTCGTGGGATCGATAATATAAAAAGAGGGATGTTCTTGGTCAAGCTTGGCCTTAGAAAAGTTAACTTTTAGTTGTGTATATATCAAATTGATTTTCAGGATAAAATAGAGATCAAAGCAGACTACTTGCATTTTTATTAAAAATAATGTTGTTTGGTCTGTAGCTGGTTAACATTTGGTTTTTCCTAAGACCAACTAATCGGCACATGTTGTGATGCGTCAATGTTTATAAACGATCTAATGAGTTTTGCATTGGTCATGATCGTGATCGGTTCATCAGAACATTGAACACCATACTTGCTATGTTAACAACTTCATATATAGTTGATTGATTGATTAGCTGTTAGGAAACCCATTAAGATGGTGGTAGTTCATGTTCTGTGGATTTTGCAATAAAATTTTAGTGCTTTTGGTGGTGATATGACTCCCATCATTAATTCATTTTTTAAAAAGTTGAGTACCGGCTGGCGAATTTGTTTCCACTCTCAGAACGGGCTGATCTTATGTTTGACAATTGTTTTCTTATATTTATTGTTTTTATCTTTTTATCAGTTTACAAATGAGATGTTTTCATGCAATTAAAATTAATTCATGTTTAATAGCTATTTTCTTCGACAATTGAGCCTAAAAGGATTATTATTTTGTCAGCTTTCATTATAAACTTTAGTTAGGTTAGTTGTAATGTAGAATAATCCAAGCTTTGCGATTACAACCCCTTTAATTGTGAAAACAGTTAAAATTTGTATATGTAATATATGTTTTCCTTGGCGAGCTTTTGGATTTCAATTAATGATTGTTTTTTTATGCTTGGTAATTGTGCATAATTTTCGATTAAAAAATCAAAATAAGGAGAAGTAGTACATTTAATTAGGTGTTTGAAGTTCACTACCGTGTCCAGTTCATTCTTAGGCTGTATGATATTTGTAATGTTAATTAGAGGATAAAGATGATGTTAGCATCCATTAAATTATTCGTTTGATATGGTTAGGTTTCAATGTTTTAAATTTTAACTTGGGCTTTGATCACTTTTAGTACCATTACTATTGATTGCATACATTATATAAGAAGAACTAAGATATTGTATGATATATAGTCTTTATTACATTTGTTAATTTATGTTCGATTTAAATTCAGTTGTTAAGTTTTTGAAATCAAAATTTTTATTAGTAAATATAAAAATTCGATTGGAATAGCCCGCGTAAGTAAACCAATTAATATCATATTTGATCTATAAAAAATTATTTTACTTAATATCTAAAAGAAATTAAGTTTAGTCGTCCGTGTTGTCGCTGGTCTTAAACCTAGTTCATAGTGTAACCTCAACTACTCGGGCTTTCATTGTGTGTAATGAACTAGTTATTTCATGATATTGTATGTAATTTCTGATATTTTTTTGCGTGTCATCTATATAAGGTGCCACTTGTCATCCTTAGAAGGTGACACGTCACCAAAATACATACAATGGTAAGAAATAACGAGTTTATTAAACACAAAGTACGTCCAAATAGTTTGATACACACTATAAATGTCAGGTCATAGTTAATTGCATTTTTATACACTTATCTCTTATATTATCAAAGTCAATTATATATTTTCAAAATATGTCTGTTTGGGGCTAAATTTTATAGTTAGGATATAGGATCCTGAAGTCTCTAGTTACTATTGAAAATTATATCTAGGATCATGCATATGTTCGGGATAAAGCTAAGACTAAGGATCCTGAGATTCTATGTTTATATGATACAGGTAATCAAGATCTTGGATATATCTAGGATCCTTCTTGGATCAAGGATCTCGGTTATGGATGAGTATTTAGGATCCTGAGTACTATAGAAATCTTAGACATACTCAGGATCTCACATATGTTTAGGATCTCAGATGGTCAGGATCCCAAATACGTTAAGTATCTCGGGATCAGATGTTACTAATATTTATTTGTCAGTTTATGTTCAGGATCTTGGATATTCAGGATCCCGGGTGATCAGGATCCAGGATATATTCAGGATCATGTATTACTACCTTGTTGTTCTCTTTCCTTTTGACCAGGTCATACACGGTTTGAGGGATGGATAACCACCTCCGAAATTCTTGGAATGAGACTATTTCAAGGATAATTCAGCATGTGTTCCACATTTGGTCAATATGAACGTTGTAGAAGCTCAAGATATCTCAGAGAGGATCCCGAAGATCTCGGAGGATCCCTGATTTTTAGGAATTATTTGTTATTCAGCCTTAGTATAAATATGAGGCAATATGATCGAATAGGACGACCATTATTCACTCCTAACACTCTGCTACTACTCTCAACACGATCAAAACACACTTTACTTCATCTTCTTCACCGAATTCATCTCACACACACACTTTAGATCGATCATATTGTGCTCTTTCATTGTATTATCCTGATTTTGAGCAATAATATTAACAAAGGCAAGGATCGATTGATCCTTCCCTTAGGTTTTATGCCGGCGATCAACCTTGATCAAGGGCTTTCCTCGTAAATCCTTGTGTCGATTGCATTAAATTTACACTTTCGTTGTTTAATTTGCATATTATTGATCTTTTGATCATAAAACCTGCATGATCCTGATTTTATCTTACATTTATCATAAATATACATATTTATTTTGTTTATAATCATCTTTTTATCACAATTATTGCGTTATCATTCTGTTTCATGCATTTTTATTGATCGTAATCATATTTTTATTGCATAACTTGTATTATCCCGAAAATACTTAGCATTTTACTTAAACTTTTGGGATAATCTTATTTACAAACACTTGTTTTCACCGTTAAACACCTTTTTAACAAGGATCCACGAATCCAAGGATTCAAGGCATACTTTTCATTCAAAGTTGTCATTTACTCATATAGATAATTGTGTAAAAGCGTAATTATCTTGAAAGTAATTTATAGCACCCAACCTCACTTTTCTAAGTTTGATCACTTAATTGCTTAGTGTAATTTTTGACCAAAATAGTTTGGCGCCCACCGTGGAGCAAGTGGTGCTTTTCATAATCAAATTCTTGTTAAAATCCTTGTTAATTCACTTTTTTCAAAGGTTTTTGTCAAAAATGTCGACACAAGGACAACCTATATCTTCTATTGTGCCCTCATCAAAATCTGTGATGACCAATCTACCTCCTGCTTCCCCTCTATCGTCATCACAACGGGGACCAGAAAATATCTATAGGAGGACAGCTTCCACAAGATCTACCTTCTCAGGATTCGGGATCACAGATCAGGATCCCATTATTACTTCTAACAGAATATCGTGGCTTTGTTTTCACAGGTGAAAGAGCAATTAGGACGTGTGGAACAGAGTAACGAGGCCCTGAAGAAGGATCTTGAAAGCTTGAGATGTAGAATCAACACTCCCCCTAATCAGGATACTACTCCTTTTCGGAGCAGGATCCTGGATTTCAATACTCTAGCATTTGCAAGTATTGGAGCAGATTTCATTGCTATGCAAGGAACTACTGGGATCTTGGATCCTGGGCAGACTCCAGGATCCTCAATCATGTTGCCTAACAGTGGTAATATATCTTATGGTTATTCTCTTGGTACTAACAATGTGCAGGATCCTGGAGTAAGCCCTATAATGACAAGGGAGTTGCAGAAATTAAAGGACATGATATCAAGTGTTCCTGGTGTTGTTCAACCTATTCCTGAAGTCGTTCCATCAGCCCACAGGATCTCAAGATTTGCACCACCGATTTGTGATGCTGAGATCCCAAAAAGATTAAAGACTCCTAGCATGAAGCTTTACGATGGAACGACGGATCCTGAGGAGCACATCGCCCATTATAGGGAAAGGATGGAGATCATTCTGATTCCTGCTGATCTCAGAGAAGCGTGTTTATGCAAAGGATTTGGATCAACTCTGACAGGATCCGCTTTAAAATGGCTGTTAAACGTTCCTCCCTATTCTATTACTTCGTTTGCTCATATGGTTAATTTATTTAATAATCAATTTTCTTGTAGTAGAACATTTGAAAAGTTAACCATTGATTTATATAAAATTGTTCAAAGGACTAATGAGTCTCTTCGAGATTTTGTAGGAAGATTTGGAAGAGAATCTTTGGATATACCTAACTTAGATATGGCTACTGCAGCACAAGCCTTTAAGATGGGGATCAATAGGGATTATCCATTTTATGAGGATCTTGTGATGAATCAGAAACCTTGATGAAGTCAGGAATAGAGCTCTGAGGTTCATAAGGCTAGAAGAGGACGCTTTGATCCAGAAAAGGGTGGAAATCTCATCAACATATGGCATGCCCAACAGTAAATCAGAATCATCTTTGTACAGATCCAACATGAACAAATCTTATGCCAGAAATGAGGATCGTCGGATCATTGCAATTGGAGAGGATGACGAAGAATATCCTAAGCTAATTGATTATTGTTTTTCTATTGACACTACAGGTATCTTGTGTGCTATGCATGGTCTTGGAGATAAGGCGAGATGGCCAAAAAGAAATCATAAAGCCGTCGCTTGGAAGGATAAGACTAAGTGGTGCGCATATCATAAGGGTTTCGGTCACGTAACTGAGGATTGCATACCCCTCATAAAGGAAATCAGTCATCTGCTCAGCAAGGGATACTTGAAGGAGCTACTTGGAAGAAAGAAAGATCACGGCCGGGATCATGACAAGGCTCTGGATCCCGAAACTCAGGATAATCATAGGATCCCACACAGAGCAAGATCATCACCGTCGGACGGCAAGTCAAGATCAATAGTGATCAACGGGAAGCGAAGGGTTGCTACACAACATCAATGAGATCTACTACCAAGCCTCCATCAGCATAGCAATCAATGGAAAAAGGCATGGGATATCTTGGCTACAATCAGATAAGGTATCAAAGAAGTGCGACTCCATTATGAGGATCCTAAGGTGGAAAAGGATAGGACGAATGTTATTGCATGCTGATATGTTCAAGGAAGCAAGATTCCTGATCTTGGCAAACGTGGTGGTAGAATACAAATCTAATTGGTAAATCATTACTCGTGAACGGGGCGGTGTCCTAAAATATGAACGATGATGCATAAGTTAAAGATTCTGAAAGGTCAGCAACTTCTTATCTATCACTTAAGTAAAAGTCTACTAGATGCTGATGCCAGGTACTCTTATCTTAAAAAAAAAAAAATTTATGTTTGCATTGGTTATCTTGAAATACATCCTATGCATGATAAGATTGATCAATTATTAAATATAAAAACCAGGAATGTCACTGTGAATAACTAAATGATCTCGGAAATTAGATGTTTATAATCCTGTAATGAGATTGTAGAAATATGATAAAACTTTATGTTTTGAGTAAACTTTACTGGCAATCTTTAAAATAAAATATGGATACAATATGCTTAGATATGGTATTAAAATCACCTTAAAGGTATGACATGCAACAGGATATTGATTATAAATTTTAAAGTGCCAATAATGAAACGGATTACGAAATACCAATTGAAGGTTTAGGATTAACTAAGGATGTCGGTATAAAACATATAGGTGTATGTTAGTTACTAATCATCATTGGAAATATACCCTAAGGATAGTTAGACTAGTTTTGTATTTGGATATGCTTTAAGATTCTGCAGGTAACTTCGGGATCTTCAACTGATGCTATGTTGGTGATCTTGAGTTTGAGGATAATTGGACACATCAGGTTCTGGGGGCAAGTCAGGATCATAGATGTAGTCAATCATTAAAATTTTTTGCAGATTGATCATTGTTGTTGCAATATTTTGAGGATCCTAAAGCATAGGCGAAACTGAAGGATATGCACGGAGGAATCTACGGAAACTATCCTGGGGGCATACATGGAAACATTCAGAACCGATGCATCCAATTATCTATCTGTGATCAATGTTTAATTGGCGTGGATGCTGGAAAACGGGGCCATGTTGATGGAGAACTACTTTCAAGATCGTGAAATGCTATTCATCTAAAACTCTATCATGTGTAAGTTGAGTATTTATATTCAACATAAAAAGGTACACCTATGATCCTTAACTTTTCATTAATTTTTATATTCTTTACTATATATGTATGTGTGTATCATAATTATATATTGATATATGCATGAAAATCTTTCACAATTATTATTTTCATTCGAATCTGACACTGATTTAAGCATCGGATGAGTGTTAGGCAAACTAACACTCACCTTTACCCAAGATCTTGTATTTGTTGTAGTTCATGCATCTAAGGATCACGAAATGAAGATTAGGGGTTGGCCACCTCTCCTCCGTTAAGAATCCCAGCGATTCTCTAAGGTTTAGAGGTTTGCTGACGCATAAACACCTCTCTAAGAATTTGGGTTTCCAGACCCCGTTGGGTGTGCACGATGTTTGATTATAGTGTCAGGGTTAGGGAATCGTGGTTGCCTCTGGTGCCCGACAACTTCATTTCCATTGGCCTATAGATCAAACTCTTCCGATTGTCGGCACTGAGTGCACTAGGTGCCGACCTAAGGTTTGTGTCGTTTTCACGTCACTTTAAGGTTTGTAATGTTTTCACATTACCTAAGGTTTTGGCGTATTCACGTCACTAAGTACACAAGGCTTGTAATGTTTTTACATTATCTATTACGCAAGGTTTGTAATGTTTTCACATTACCAATTGGTTAGGCATATTAATGTCTCAAATGGCTTGGCCCACGAATCAAACGGTTGTAATGTTTTCACATTACCAAATGGTTTGGCATTTACATGTCACGAAAATTGATTTATCAAAAGTTTTCTTAAGATTTGTAATGTTTTACACATTACCAAAATATCTTTCTGATTTAATCCAAAGATTATGTTGAAAACAATAATGTTTTCACGTTATTCAAAATTTTCAAAAATAATTGCAATATTTTTACATGACTTAAAATTTCTAACAGATTTTATGCCATTCTTAAAGAGAAACAAAAAATTGTAATGTTTTGACATTATGAAGATAATTGGAATGTTTTCATGTTATTGAAATCATATAACAATATTATATTTCAGGATTACTGGATTATCCCAAGAGAAATCCTGATATCTTCTTTGAACATATTGAGATTTGTTTCAGGATCCTGAGATATAGGGATTCTGAGTTAAAGATCATAAAAATGATCATGATGTTCGAAAGACTTTGACACTATTGTGTCATTAAAAAATATTAGTAATGTTTTCACGTTACTTTGGCAATCTTTGATGTTGTCATATTACAGGATATAACCATCATCGTTGATGGTTTTTAATATGCTTCTCAAGCTGAAGTATGTTTCAGGATCCTGAGATATGGGAATCCTGAGTATGAAGTTATTTCAAGTTTTCTGAGGGAATCTCCTCAGAATCCTTGAGGTATAAGTAAATTAGGCATGTGATGGGGAATCCTCCCATTATCTTGAAAGACCTACAGATATGATCGGAATAAACATATATTGGGGGAATCTCCCCAATATGCTAAAAACAGGTTATCTCTTGTACATCCTGAGGGAATCTCCTCAGGATCCTGGTCATAAGTATAAAACAGATACATACTGGGGGAATCTCTCCAGTATCTTGAAGACAGAGGATATATAAATCCTAATTTTATTGGTAGCCTTGGTTTCTTTGGCTTCCTTCCTCTTTGAGTATCTTGAATAACTTTTCAAGATTCCGACATTACTTAGGAATTTTACGATTGAAAATCTGTTCCAGGATTCTAGAATATTGAAATCTTGGGAACATGATTATTTCAAATATATCTTGAGGGAATCTCCTCAGGATTCTGAGGGTATGGATGAAATAAACATATTGGGGTAATCTCTCAAGTATCCTTGATATAGAAGATAAATAGAAGATGATAACACACATCAAGTGAGAAGGCAGCCTCCCTGCTCCCTTTCTCTCCATCGCCTTCATCCATGGTGAGTTTTGCTCACTACCATGAGTCTATACAAGAGTCAAGAGGAGCCTCCATATGCTCTCTCTCTCTCCCTCTCTTTGTATTCATCATCCAAGTTTGAGCCTTGCTCATCACAAAAACCCATCTCCTTAGATGGTATTCATTCGATTCACACCACCCTTAGTGTCGTTCAATACACTCTAACGGGTTATCCACGTAAATTACGGAGTGTAACGAATCGAACCAAGCCAATCCACACTCAGGATTAGCTTATCCTGGATAAAAGTTCCACAAGCGGAAATTGGAAGGCTCAAAAAGACTAAGTGGTCAACATAAACCACTTGAACACCACCATGGCTAACCGTGTTAGGTTGACCTCATTCTAGGCATAGTCCAAGTATGTATAAAATTGACATGAATGGGGGCATCCCTTCTGGATCCTGGAGATAGTTGATTTATTAAAGATTCAAGAAGAAATACCATGATCAAGGTACTGGAAGTCCATGATGCTTTGGATAAACAAAGAAGCTACGCCAAGCCATGAGTACAGTTTGGGAGTAACTTAGCTTGGTCACAGATTAAACAAAGGATTCAGGTATGTTTATCACTCTTTGAATTCGTTGTGCTATTTTTCATTGAAACTCGACGGAGAACAGGTAACCGAAGCCATTATGAAGTTTGAAGTCATGCAAATGAGGTATGAAAGGGTTTATGTTTATAAAAAATTCAATCAACGGGACACGGTTACCGATGCACGGTAATATCTTGACTCATTTATTTAATGTTTATTTTTAGAAGTTGTGTCACCATCAGGGTCCTGAAGATAACACAACTTGGGGGCAATTGTTTGGGGCTAAATTTTATAGTTAGGATACAGGATCCTGAAGTCTCTAGTTACTATTGAAAATTATATCTAGGATCATGCATATGTTCGGGATAAAGCTAAGACTAAGGATCCTGAGATTCTATGTTTATATGATACAGGTAATCAAGATCTTGGATATATCTAGGATCCTTCTTGGATCAAGGATCTCGGTTATGGATGAGTATTTAGGATCCTGAGTACTATAGAAATCTTAGACATACTCAGGATCTCACATATGTTTAGGATCTCAGATGGTCAGGATCCCAAATACGTTAAGTATCTCGGGATCAGATGTTACTAATATTTATTTGTCAGTTTATGTTCAGGATCTTGGATATTCAGGATCCCGGGTGATCAGGATCCAGGATATATTCAGGATCATGTATTACTACCTTGTTGTTCTCTTTCCTTTTGACCAGGTCATACACGGTTTGAGGGATGGATAACCACCTCCGAAATTCTTGGAATGAGACTATTTCAAGGATAATTCAGCATGTGTTCCACATTTGGTCAATATGAACGTTGTAGAAGCTCAAGATATCTCAGAGAGGATCCCGAAGATCTCGGAGGATCCCTGATTTTTAGGAATTATTTGTTATTCAGCCTTAGTATAAATATGAGGCAATATGATCGAATAGGACGACCATTATTCACTCCTAACACTCTGCTACTACTCTCAACACGATCAAAACACACTTTACTTCATCTTCTTCACCGAATTCATCTCACACGTGTATTATCCTGATTTTGAGCAATAATATTAACAAAGGCAAGGATCGATTGATCCTTCCCTTAGGTTTTATGCCGGCGATCAACCTTGATCAAGGGCTTTCCTCGTAAATCCTTGTGTCGATTGCATTAAATTTACACTTTCGTTGTTTAATTTGCATATTATTGATCTTTTGATCATAAAACCTGCATGATCCTGATTTTATCTTACATTTATCATAAATATACGTATTTATTTTATTTTAATCATCTTTTTATCACAATTATTGCGTTATCATTCTGTTTCATGCATTTTTATTGATCGTAATCATATTTTTATTGCATAACTTGCATTATCCTGAAAATACTTAGCATTTTACTTAAACTTTTGGGATAATCTTATTTACAAACACTTGTTTTCACCGTTAAACACATTTTTAACAAGGATCCACGAATCCAAGGATTCAAGGCATAATTTTCATTCAAAGTTGTCATTTACTCATATAGATAATCGTGTAAAAGCGTAATTATCTTGAAAGTAATTTATAGCACCCAACCTCACTTTTCTAAGTTTGATCACTTAATTGCT